>CM033396.1:14573743-15821423 GCA_019426215.1 Buddleja alternifolia
TTTTAGAGCAATTTTAAAGAAAAAATACCGTGTAGTTTCCGGCTCATTTTTCTCCCTTTTTTGGTTCATTTTTTAGTTTTGACTGAACATTATAAATGGAGATTTTCATATAAATTTGTAACCCACACAAAGAATGGACATTCTGATATTTGAATAAAGGAATATGACAAAGTAAAAAAGGCACCAATATACGGATTTTTTCAGAAAAAACTAGTTTTTTCGTTATTTGTTTCGTGATGTTTTTCGACATTTTTTGTACATTGTCAAACTGCGACTTCACACAAAAATATAGCTTGACTCACAACGTTTGTAACGGTATGAGAATTGATTTCATTTTTGATATCCCGATAAAAAAATACAATATGTTAAAACTGGAACGGATTTTCCCCAAAAAAAATATTTTTTTTCGTCGTCTTCGGGATGATTTTGACCTTTTATATTTTTAGGCTTCGACTTCAACACAAAAAATGTAGATTGACCACAAAGTTGTAACGGTATAAGAATTGATCATTTCGATATTGAGCGAAAAATACAATATGTTAAAACGGAACGGATTTTTTGGAAAAAAAAATATTTTTTCAATCATTTTCGGGATGATTTTTGACAATTTGTACATTTTTCGGCTTCGACTTCAACACTAAAAATGTAATTGACTCACAAACTTTGTAACGGTCTAAAAATTGATTCATGTTTGATATCAGGGTGAAATATACAATATGTTAAAAAACACATATATATACGAATTTTGAAAAAAAATAATTTTTCGTCATTTTCGGATGATTTTTCTACATTTTTGAGCTTCGACTTCAACATAAAAATGTAGATTTCACTCACAATTTTGTAATGGTGCAGAATTGATTTATTTCGATATTCATGTTTAAAATACAACATGTTTAAAACGTCTTTATTAAATTTAATGTATTTTTTCATCCGGATATCGAAATGAATCAATTCTTACACCGTTACAAGTTTGTGAGTCAATCTAAATTTTTAGTGTTGAAGTCGAAGTCCAAAATGTACAATAGAAAAATCATCCTGAAGATGACGAAAATTATATTTTTTTTGAAAATTCGTATATATATGTCTTTTTTTAACATATTTGTATTTTTTCACCAGGATATCGAAATGAATCAATTCTTACACCATTAACAAAGTTGTTGTAAGTCATTTACATTTTAGTGTTGAAGTCGAAGCCTGAAAATGTAAAAAAATGTTGAAAAATCACCCGAAAATGATGAAATAATATTTTTTTCCCGAAAAAATCCGTTTTTTTAACATATTGTATTTTTTCACTCGAATATCGAAATGAATCAATTCTTATACCGTTTACAAACTTTATGAGTCAATCTACATTTTTTGTGTTGAAGTCGAAGCCTAAAAATGTATAAAAAAGGTCAGAAATCATCCCGAAGATGACTAAAAAATTTTTTTCGGAAAATCCGTTCCATTTTAACATGTTGTATTTTTTTTACTCGGATATTAAATGAATCAATTCTCATACCGTTACAAACTTTTGTGAGTCAATCTATATTTTTTGTGTTGAAGCTGAAGCCTGAAATATACAAAAATGTCGAAAATCATCACGAAGATAACGAAAAAATATTTTTTTCTGAAATCCGTACGTGTGTCCTTTTTTACTTGTCATATTCCTTCACTCAATATCGGAATGAGTCCATTCTTGTGTGGTTACAAGTTTATATGAAATCTATAATTTATATGTTTCAAGTTAAACTAAAAATGAACAAAAATGGGAGAAAAATGGGCCGGAAACAAAGACAACGGTATTATTTTTTTAAAAAATTGCTCTAATGTCTCCCTTTTTACTTATCAGTTTTCTTTACTCGGGTATCGGAATGAGTTCCATTCTTATGTGGTTACAAATTTTATATGAAAGTCTACATTTTTATGTTTAAGTCGAAACTCAAAAATGCACAAAAAAAAAGAGAAAATGAGCGGAAATAAGAAAAAAACAACAATAATAAACCAAAAAAAAAAACAATTTTTTTTTAAAAAATAGTGAATTCCGCGCCAGCTAAGCGCGGAATGCATTGTTCTTGACATTCCGCACTTCAGTAAAATTTTAAAAATAAATAAAAAAATCCTATTCCGCGCTGCCCGGGACGCAGAATATGCTATTTTCTGATCTCAATTTTTTTTTATATTATTTTCTTATTAATTTAATTTAGTATTAGTTATTTAAAATTCTTTAATAAAACCCAATCTCTTCCACCGTAAGCTACCAAATATATATATAAATCCACACAAATATAGACACACAATATTAACTATATATATACACACACATTAGAATTCAGTTTGGTTCTCATTGCCCATTTTGCAAACCCCTGAATAAACCTTGAAGAGAAGCAGCAGCAAAACATGATGGTACCTAGTGTTGTGATAGATCAAGATAGCGTTCTTCGACGTGGAGACGACGGTGCCGACCCGGTCCCGGCCGGGTTTTGCCATTTTTGGAATTCGGAGCCATTCTGGTATGTCCAAGGAAGTTCGTGGAGCTCGGAAGCTACTCACATGGTCCGACCCGCTGACCTATCTCACATCTCCTCTCTCTCCGTCCGATGCAACGGAATTACCAAGGAAGCCGTCGATACTGCCCCTACGTTCGCAGACATTGCTGATATAGTCTACGACCTCCTCCACGGTAATTGCACTTTTCTCCCTCAATTTGTGGTAGGTTGATTGGATTCTATAAGCTGATTGTGAAGGTTACATTATTGACTATGTTCGTTGTTTTATTACTTCTATTATCATAATTGTGCTAGTTAGTTTTGACTCTTTTTCCCAAAGAAAAATTTTGCATTTATTTTTACTAGATCGTAAATGAGATGCTCTATTATGTATGCTAGTAAAATCTCAATACATGTAAATAAGATTGAGATTATTAAAATAAGTCATTTGTGCTGATAAGAATTCATGTTGCCAGCTAATGTTCTAAGAAGAACTGCATTAGTTCTGTTTAAGGAGCATGGTTTAAAGTCACGGTATGGTGATAATATCCGGGGGTGTTGTTCCATATTAGTCGCAGCGTATCGAGATATTATCGGGCGATAGATACAAAAGCATTATAAATGCTCCAAAAATTCTAGAAAAATCAGTAAACTTAGAGAAAAATGTAAATAACACAAATTGCTACTTATTAATATATATTAAAAGTTTTTACTACATCAACCATCACTAAAGTTAAATATATCATTCTAGTTGCTTACAAAAGTAATGCATGGATATAATACATGAATGCACTTAGTTAGCCACAACAAGATTCTAGCAATTCACAAAAGAATATTATTGGATTCTTTTATTATTGCTCCAAATAATTTTCCTTCCATACAATCTATCAATTTGGAATTTCTCATTGTGAGATTCTAGCTATTTCTTCTATGTAGTCCTTTTATGTAAGATTCTAGGTATTTTGAAATGCAATCTATCAAAACTTTTGAAATTTAGCTTCCAAACAATTTTCCAAACAAGCAATCTATCAATTGAATTTTTAATTACTATTTCAAATATATTATTCATATACAAAGACCTTCACAGTCCACGCATAGTGCTGCCATGCCAAACAAAAACATTCACACATACATTCCACATCTAATGGTTATGGAAGATTAGAATGCGACCTCTTCTGCTATTTCTCTGTATTCTCACGAGGTTTGTACACTATAAAAATCGATAACCCTCATGATAGTTTCTCAAATACACAATGAAATCAAGACACACATTAGTATATTTTAGAGAACAAGTATCGCTGATATTATCATTATATCGGCCGATAATATCCAAGTTAGCCGATATTATCACTGTATCAGCAATGATTTCGGATGATATCCGATAATATCGGCGATGCTATACCGGATAACTTACCGTATCGAGCGTCGAGCGTTTAATCGGTTCGACGGTGGACTCTTTCTCCGAGGATCCGGTATCTCCCTACTACTTCGGCCGATATCATCGGATATCGGCCGATACTTCGAACCATGTTAAGGAGTCGAGCCAAAAAATCACTTCGTGTAATGTTCTATTTTCCATTCACTTTCTTACCCTAGAGGTTATGGAAGTATGAAAGCTGGAGTCTCATTGCTTGGAATGATGGGGCTGGACTTATTATGTTATTCCTAGCTATTTTGAAGGTTTTTCGTTGGCTGTTTTTGGCTTCTCTTGGCGTTTTTCGGGAACAAAAAATGGGAAAACACGTTTGGTTGAATGTTTCCAAATACCTGTTTTGCAGAATTTTGAGTCACCCAAAAGACGATTTTGGAAAACAAGTTTTAGGTGTTTTGCAGAATTCTCAGTCACCCAAGGCAAAAATTGACAGAATGTCCAAAACACGGAGTGTCAATTACTGTGCACTTATCCTCCAAATATTTCAAACATTTCAAATATTTTAATTAATTCAAAATATTAATTAAATAATAAATGTCAAACAGGTTTTCAATAATTTTTATTTTTCAAAAACTGTTCTACAAAATCGTTCTACAAAACTGTTCTGCAAAACTACAAAAACAAAAACGTGCCAAACAGACCCTTATCTTTCATGTGATTTTGTTCTGAAAGAATTAAAAACAACTAGCAGAATATGGACAAGGTCCCGCCATAATCATTTTTATTCACTTACAATTAACTTTCTAATGAGGTAAGTTTTGGTATACTCAAGTCATTGTAAAAGGAATTATTTAAATATAGGTATTACGGAAAATTTATCATTATAAATTTATAATTAGGGATAAATGAAGACACCCCCTCGCCTATGGGGGTAAGTGCACTTTGTCCCCCAACCTATTAAAATGTGCACTCGACACCCTCACCTTTGGTGAACGTTGTATTTAACCCCGTGTTGAATGGATCCGGAGGAATCTAAGGGAATATTCCATCGAAGATTCGAAGATACTTTAAGGTATGTGCACTTTGCCCCCTGACCTTTAAAAAATGTGCACTTAACCCCATCATACACATTACTATTAAATTCTTATTTTGATTGAATAAAATGGAATTTTTCACTAATATTTTGACATGTGGCATTCAATTTGTACTATGTATGTCAAGTTCAATCAATTTGAGTATTTTTGTGATTATAAACTACATTGTTATCATATATTTATGTACATTAGATAGTTAATTTAATTCTTTATTTATTTTCCAATAAATATTATGATATACATCAATCTATGCATAAGTAAAAATTTGTTTACGTAAAAATTTGCACTTCAATGTAATAAATATAAGGGTGATAATTGATTTCAAAATTCACTAGTTTTTGCTGCCAAAACCCACCCAAAAACATGATCTCTCTTATCCTCTATGTAACCCAAGCAACCCACATTATTCACTAAACAATAATAATGATTCAAGGGCAACAATTAAAATATTTAAATTATCTAACCTACATGAACTTAAAAAAAAAACATAACTATAGAAATAATTTGTAATTATAAGATAGCTTGAACTATTGAAATGCCAATATATACATCAAGAAGTTCGTACATAATAGTATTTTGGTGAAAAATATTCCATTTTATTCAACCAAAATAAGAATTTGATGGTAATGTATATAATAGGTGGTTAAATGTACATTTTCAAAAGGCCAAGGGGCAAAACACACATTTTATTAAAGGTTGGGGGTAAATTGCACCTGTTTCAAAGTATCAAAGAATCTCCAATGGAATATTTCTCTAGATTCGACCGCTAGATTCCACCGGATATAGGCAAAGGGGGTAAAGGTACACTTATCAAAGATGAGGGTGTCGGGTGCATATTTTGATTGGTTGGGGAGCAAAGTGCACTTATCCCCATAGGTGAGGTGGGTGTCTACATTTATCCCTTATACTAATTGTAACATTTTATACTTTATTCACGTTATTGTGCTTTTGGTGCGTGTCGTGGTGGTTTGAACGGGGAATGAATTTATTGTCAAAAAATATATGCATTCATTTGCATGTACTTCGACTTCAGGGTTTCCGGTGACATTGTGTTGGGAATTTTTGAAGAAATTTAGCACAATGACGTTCCAATGTGTTTCAGATTAGTTTTTCTCTATTCAATTAGATTTTTGGGATCAAATTTTCATTTTATAGGTGCTTGGAATTTTCAGTACTAATAACTGTTCTTCTTGTTATATTTTGTGTACAGGGAGAATATGGGCGGGTCATAATATATTGAGATTTGATTGTGCTCGCATTAGAGAGGCATTTGCTGAGATTAACAGGCCAGTTCCAGAGCCGAGGGGAACAATTGATTCGTTAGCACTATTAAGACAGAAGTTTGGTAGGAGAGCTGGTGACATGAAGGTAAACTCCTTTTGTGCATTTGGCAAATTTGTTAGTACCTTTTCAAAGATAATATCTCATCTTCTTTAGTTTTAGTTTTGAAATATATTTAAAACTTTATTGGGAACTTCCTTTACAAATTATGCTTCTTAAGTGGTTTGCCTGCCATTGTTATTGCAACAGTTAGAATTCTGATCTTTTAAACAAACTGATCAAGAGCTTTAAAATTGCAGAAAAATGTTAATAGTAAGTTTTGGCTTATGAAGTAAAATTTTCAATTTGATTTCTGAAAATTGTATATTTTTACCCTTCAATATTTCTATGTTTTATTAATATTTTGGCTTGATATAGAGACAAGAAAGCAAGGACTGTTTGCTAATATTTACTAGAAAAGATTCAGTTTTCTTGTAACTAGAATGATTAAGCGTTGTAAATTATATTTTTACAATTGATTTTCATGAGCTTTCTGGGATATTTACTTAAATAGTGATGTTGAGATTCTTCTCCAGATGGCAACTCTTGCAACATATTTTGGGCTTGGCCCGCAACACATAGGTAAGTGTGCCTCTCTTTATTCTGAATGTCCACTTTCAATCTTATATCCTTATAACCTATGGTGCCTTGCATCGCTTTCATCATCAAGGGGCAATATAAAAGTGCATACATATGAATATATATGTGCTCATGTGTATACATTGTGGATGAAGGGACTAGAGTTTTTGAAACTTCTTTTCTGTGCAACATCACTCGACATAGTATGTCAACTTTCAAATTTTGCTGACTCAATTTTGGTTCTAAAAACTATCTGTAATTTGTTGATGTCGGATTTATTGCTGTTACTGACCTGCGATAGCACATGTTTCTTGTTGGTCTAAAGAAGTTGATCAATCCAACTTTGACCTATATATGGTGATCTGATTGATAACTCGCTACTTGTATTTTCTCTCTTTTCTTAGCCTTTAGTTTGATTCCTATGATTCCACACATAGACATCACTCTTTACATATTAACAAATAAAAGTGTGTGTTTGCCTGCCAGAATGGTTCAACTCTAATAGAGAGGCAACAAATGACAGTATCTGTGTCGACTTGTCCTGTGAAATTGCAATATTAAGATATTCAGCACTTGTCTGTCTTCCATCTATGGAGTTTAGGTATCTGTAATACTTTCATTATAAATCTACAGGAGTTTGGCTGATGTTCGCATGAATATTGAAGTCCTCAAGTACTGTGCAATCGTTCTGTTTTGGTAATTTCATAATTTTCTATGTTTTATATTAAGCCTCTCAAGTTTGATACCGAGCCTCATTAGATATGGCTAACCCACTTACACATGCTTTCTTTTCCTTATCTTATTTTTAGTTTACATGTTGGTCTCTTGATATTACTTACTGAGTCTTCTTGAAGAGGAGAAAAGGAAATATGACAACACTTAAGTGGAAGTGTACTTTTTCTCTCTTTCAGACAGAAGACATTGAGTAGCCTGAATTTTAGAAAATGGGCCACAAATATGGAGTCCTAACTCCTGTCATTGAATTTGCAATTGGAAATTATCAAATTCAAGTGACACTTTGGGAAGACCTGCTCTGATCAACTGTGGCTATGTAACTATTATGAAACTTAAAATGCCAATATCTATTTTATTTGTTACACGGTGTGTTTAGAATAGGTTTAATCCAAATCCAATAGCCTCGTAACCAGATTACTGATGACCCCTTTGACAACTCTGATTCTGAAAACTTAATCTAATTTAACCCATCACCCTGTTTATTAATCACAGTAAGTTAGTTAAGTGCTTAACTGAGTTCTAGAAAAAACCTGGTGATATTGATCCTTAACTTTGCTAGCAGGAGTCCAGCCTTCCAGACTTATTTACAGAGAACAGTTGGGTCTCTCCAAATGCCACCACAAGAAGTAGAGGTTGTGAATCATATAATGGAGGAAAATCATCCAATTCTGTCGCTTATGACGCCTTACACTAGTGAACAAACTTTGCCTATCATTGAATTTAATCCAGCAAAAACTAACCCTTTTAACCTGGTTGCAGTTGGTGAGGAAATCGAAAACGAACCTCTTCCTGAGGACAATATGGAAGAAGAAAAAACCGACTCATTAACTTCAGTTGGTTTTGAGGATCCCCATGGCTATAATGACTTCGTGGAGGCAGATGATATTTCAATACCTTCAATCTTTGTTACTCTTGCACCATTTTTCCGTGGAACTCAAAAGATACATATATTGCACCAAAATTTGCCATTGCAACTTCGATGTAGATCCCTGAAGGTTCGGTTTGGGATCAGTACAAAGTATGTTGATCATGCTGGACGGCCACGATTGAGTTTTGTGGTGGATCCGTCCCAGAGTCTATGCAGGATTCTGGACATGACTGATAGTCTTGCCCAGAAGCTGTCCGTGGAGTCTGGTAGCTCCTCTGAATGGCGACCTGTGCTAAACAGAAAGCCAGGCTTCTTCAACTTTCCCACTATCCGGTTGCAGTAAGTTTCTCTCTCTTTTTATTTTTTATTTTTTTGCCTATCATTCTGAAAGAGTATTTATGTGCATTTTTAGTACAAGTCATTTATATTGTTCTTTCAGTCTTGTCAGTCACAAGTTCACAATTTCCCCTTCGCTTCCGTGCCTTCAAAATATTCCTTAACATTTGCTCTGTGAAACAGACTCATGATTTTGCCTATTTGCTTTTCTTCTGGACCAACAAAAGAATGATAATCTTGTAAACACACGTAGAAAGTAGTTATTTGGATAATTACATGAACACTGCCTCATTTATTGGGTAATTGCCACAAGCCCCCGAGGTTTTGGTAGTTTACTCTTACTTTGGGACAATTTACATGCACACCGCCTCACTTATCGGGTAATTACCACAAGGCCCCTGAGGTTTTGCAACTATCAGGACATCCCCTGTCGACAATACAAAAAACATGGATAAAATTGTAATCTGCTTTCAGGGGAATGGAATTGTAATTAGCTTTTAAGATGCTTTTACTGCTAGGGAGGTTATGGTAATTTCTCAAACCTCGGGGGTGTGTTTCGTAATTAGAGTCTTACACAGGGGTGTCTATGTAATTTACTTTTACCTTTTCTAATGCTAGGTACTATAATGTCTTAGTTTTTGTATTGGGGTCGAAGGTTCACTTTTAATGTGTTAAATGCACAGGCTGCCCACTATAGCAGACGGTGAAATCACACGATGGGCAACAGAAATATACCAGAAGGACGGGTCTGCCACACAAAGGCTTGTGTTTAGTAGATTTGATGTTGTTGAGCTGGATTCCCTATTCACCCCGGGGAGTCTTGTGGATGCCTACTTCTCCTTGGATACATACGATTATCAGCAGAATGCTGGCATACGATTAGTGGCAAAGAAGCTGATTATTCATTCTAGCTGATAGGTAAGTGACTAACGAGCTGATTGGTCTCCAAAAACTTATCGAGAAGCTACTGCAAACTGTGCTAATGTATAAGTTCGGCCCTAAAGAATTATGTTGAACAATTTATGGGAAGTTGTGATCGTGGTTGTAAAGTTGGTTTGATTAGTCTATGGAATATGTGATGGTAATTATTGAAATGTATGATTTGATTTGTTGTGGCGACTAGCTTAAAGGAATATAGCTTCTTGGTTAAATTCCTACATAAGGACGAGTAAATCCCAATTTCTATACAAGCTTGATTTGGTGGTCCTTGCTTAGTAGACAAAGTCATTAGAGTTCCAACAGTCATATGAGTTATTAGCATTTGACTGGTGCCCAAACTCTACACTCAAACGGAAAAATAATGGAGGGATTCGACTCACGTGAAGATCGCAATTTGGATAGGTATGATGTTGATCATTAATATCTAAGGAGTCGTGGTGATGTTGCTTGATACCGAACCAGAACAAATAGGTGCCTTTAATTAATTGAGTGAATTAATTTAAAGTTTAATTAATTATTTGGCTAAATAATTAATTAAGACAATTTGAAATTGTCTAGCCTTTTGGGTATATGAACTATTGCTCACATATTATTGAGTTTAAGTTGTCACACATTTAACTTAGTGTAGGATCTTGGATTGGTGAAATTAATTCTTGGAGAAGTAATTAGGAAATTAATTAAGGGAAAATTGGTCAAAAATTCCTAATCCCTAATTAAAATTAAAAATCAGTCCCTATTTATAATTTTATATGATGAATTCTCCCCTACCCACCTGAAAAGACGAAAATACCTCTCATTTTATTAATTTTTTATTCACCTTCCTCCCCTCTTCTCTTTTCTCTTTTTTTCTTTTCCTTTTCACCCCAAATCTGATTACATAGACTTTTTCAGCAATTGAAGTTGTTCAAAGGTGATCATTTTGTTCTCCATGATGAAAGGAACAAATCGAGATCTATATTAACTATATTTTGAGTACAATTTTTATTTTTACATATCAATTGATGTATGGTTGCATATAAATTGACGTATTCTTACATATCAATTGACGTATGGTTGCATATAAATTGACGTACGACTACATATCAATTGATGTATGGTTGCATATCAAATGTTGTATTATTACATAGAAATTGATGTATTATTACACATTAATTGACTTCTGGTTACATATAAATTGTCGTATTACTACATATCAATTGACGTATGTTTACATATCAAATGTTATATTATTACATATGAATGACCGTATTATTACATATCAAATGACGTATGGTTACATATAAATTGACGTATTATTACATATCAATTGACGTATAGTTACATATAAATGGACGTATGACTACATATCAATTGAAGTATGGTTACATATAAATGTCGTATTATTACATATCAAATGATGTATGGTTACATATAAATTGACGTATTACTACATATCAAATGTCGTATTTTTACATATAAGGCATATTATTATACATAAAATGACGTATTTTTTCTAAGATATTGGCATATATGATTACATATATAATGACGTATTACTACATATTAAATGATGTATTTTTACTAGTTGATGGACATATTTTTTCAAAAAAAATACGTATTTTTACATATGAAATGACGTATGATTACATTTAAAATAATGTGTATTACTACATATTAATGATTGAACTTAACACCCCTGACATGCATAATGAACAAATTTTGGTCTGATTGAATCAAGCCATTCCACACATTTCCTTTCATCAATTGAAGCTTTATTCCCTCTCTCAAATTTATCCAAGACCTCCCTGTTACATAACGAAACCGGCCCGATACACCATACTTTATTGTTAATAACTTTATTATACTCTTCCACAAATATACCTTCCAATTCAGGAAAAGTATTCACCACAACACAATATTAACTCATTGTAGCCTCTTGCATTTGGTCCCTGATATCATCCAGGCCATTTGAAGCCACAAATGACACTGGAAGCTAGTTTTTTTGCTATTTCCACTCTGACAAGCATTCCAGGATCAAAAATGGCTCAGTATCAGATTCCACATTAACATGAGGCCTGTAAAGCTTCACATTATGCGAACCCAACAATGAAAAGCAACACATCCCATGAAAAACCAATCGTGGGACTTGAAGAGAAGAAGTGGGGGTGATGGCTTAAGCTAAGCTAAAAAAGAGCAATAAAATCAATTCAAGCCCAAAAATATTACTATTATCAAGAGTAAAATCAGATAAATAAGAAAAAAATAATGAAAAGAAGCAAAGGGGTTCTTTATTATTTTTGATATAAATAAATACTAAATCATTTTGCCTGCCGTAGACGTTCTTTCTCAGCCCACAACTTTGAAGCATCAGAATTCAAGAAATCTGAACTATAAACGGACCCCACTTCATCTGAAACTCCCCCATAATCCCCATACCCCACCCCCATGTCACTATAGCACTCCCCCATCTCAAAATGGGGTTTTTTATCAGTTTGACCGATTTTTCGGTCAAACTTGTCAAAATGACCGATTTTCGGTGACATTTAGCAATCTAACCTGAAGGCGCCATTTGAAATGGCGCCTTCAATTTTTCCTTTTTTTAGGATTTAAATTGAAGGCGCCATTTGAAATGGCGCCTTCAATTTATATATTTTTTTTTATTTATTTTGAAGGCGCCATTTCAAATGGCGCCTTCAATTTATATATTTTTTATTTATTTTTTTTGAAATGGCGCCTTCATTGTTTTTATTTAATTTTTAATATTATTTTTAAAATTTGTTGAATTTATATGAGGATTTAGGAGAATTTTAAAAAAATAATACAAAATTAAATCGAAATTAAGAAAATAATACACAAAAAAATAGTGCTCAGAAAATAGCACATTCCTCGCCACGTCAGTGCGGAATCTGCCAGATTTCGCACCACATAAGCGCGGAATAGATTTTTTTTTATATATATATTAAAGGGCATTCCGCTCCACGTAAGCGCGGAATGGCAGTCTTTTTCTCTTTCCCCCTTTTTTCTCCGACTCATTTTTCTCCATTTTTCATGCATTTTCGGGTATCGACTTGAACATAAAAAATGTGGACTTGAGCATAAACTACTTTTTGAAACAAGAATTGGGTCGTTTCGATGCTCGAGTAAAGAAATATGGCAAGACGAAAAAAAATAATACCAGTTTTTTTTAATGAATAATGACTTTTTATTCATTTTTCTCCATTTTTCGTGCGTTTTCGGGTTTCGACTTGAACATAAAAAATGTAAACTTGAGCATAAACTACTTTTTGAAACAAGAATTGGGTCGTTTCGATGATCGAGTAAAGAAATATGGTAAGACGAAAAAAAATAATACCAGTTTTTTTTAATGAAAAATGACTTTTTATTTTTTTCCGACTCATTTTTCTCCATTTTTCGTGCGTTTTCGGGTATCGACTTGAACATAAGAAATGTAAACTTGAGCATAAAATACTTTTTGAAACAAGAATTGGGTCGTTTCGATGCTCGAGTAAAGAAATATGGCAAGACGAAAAAAAATAATCCCAATTTTTTTTAATGAATAACGACTTTTTATTTTTTTCCGACTCATTTTTCTCCATTTTTCGTGCGTTTTCGGGTTTCGACTTGAACATAAAAAATGTAGACTTGAGCATAAACTACTTTTTGAAACAAGAATTGGGTCGTTTTGATGCTCGAGTAAAGAAATATGGTAAGACGAAAAAAATAATACCAGTTTTTTTGAATGAATAATGACTTTTTATCTTTTTCCGACTCATTTTTCTCCATTTTTCGTGCGTTTTTGGATTTCGACTTGAACATAAAAAATGTAGACTTGAGCATAAAATACTTTTTGAAACAAGAATTGGGTCGTTTCGATGCTCGAGTAAAGAAATATGGCAAGATGAAAAAAAATAATACCAGTTTTTTTTAATGAATAATCTGGTATTATTTTTTTTCGTCTTGCCATATTTCTTTACTCGAGTATCAAAACGACCCAATTCTTGTTTCAAAAAGTAGTTTATGCTCATCGAAACCCGAAAACGCACGAAAAATAAAGAAAAATGAGTCGGAAAAAAAAGGGGAAAGAGAAAAGGTGGAAAGAGAAAAAGACTGCCATTCCGCGCCACGTCAGCGCGGAATGCCTTTTAATATAAAAAAAATTCTATTCCGCGCTTATGTGGCGCGGAATCCGGCAGATGCATGTGACTGAAATATTTTGACCACCTATATTTTATAGTTTATATCGTTAGTGAACATATACATTGATTATTAATACAATAAAAAACTATATAAAATATTTTACCGTGCACCGTACGGGTACGTTGGAAGTGGCTCATTTCCGTCAAGACGCATCGGCACCCATCGATCCTTTTCAGCTAACTGGACAGGCATTAATCTTGGTAACCGTGACCATGCCCAAATCTGTGAGATAATATAATTAATACAACTTTAAACATGAAAGATGATTTCAATTAAGTATATACAAATTTAATTTTTACCTGCAAAAGTTGTATACCGCCACAAATATTTTTTGCATAATCTTTTGATGAATTGCACAATCCACGATATAGACACGCTAACACAGCACTACCCCAACTAAAGTACCAAACTCGCCCAATGTCACACATATGGTGGAGAAATAACAAATTCACAGAGTTGCCCGAGGTATCCGGGCACATGACTCCCCCTAGGAGATATAGTGCACATGCGTGAGCATATTGCACTACGCTTTCATCAGTTGTTTGATCAGTGATGTTCATATTTCCAACATATGTATCCAGGGCACTAAGTTTCAGTCGCCCGCCTTTAAACGCAGACTGATCTGGACGAAATCCTAGTAAGCTCTCACAGAAATTTTGTCGTGCAACAGGACTCATGCTAAAATCTGTGCCTGTTATAGCATCACCATCTATAGGGAGTCCCCAAATAGCTGCAACATCAACTGGATCTGGAGCTACAACATCATCCATCCTGCAATTATGACAACATATTAATCAATATAAGCAAAACAATATTAAAGTGAAACAAATTCAATAATCCCAAATTTTGCTCAAGCTCCAGTACAAAAAAAAAAAAATAACATTCGAGTTTTATTAATCCCAAATATGATATCCTCATTATTGAATTTTCATTGTAATTTTCAATGCTATAGAGTTTGTTTAGTGCATATGTTAGTTTACTATATTAGGTGTAACTTGGGTAAAGAACGGCATACTTGCATATAGAATAGGTCAAGTTTTTTGCATAATGATATAATTGATAAAAAAATATATATAAGTCTACAAAATTACTTTGCGGAACTTGAAATTGATATTATAGATGTTTAACAAAATACTTGATTCTTAACTACTACATGGTAAAATCAACATGATTCCTAAGAACGTAGGACAATACATGTAAAATCCCCAAATATAACACTTGATCATCAACTGGACCTAGAGCTACAACATCATCCATCCTGCAATTATGACAACATATTAATCAATATAAGCAAAACAATATTAAAGTGAAACAAATTCAATAATCCCAAATTTTGCTCAAGCTCCAGTACAAAAAAAAAAAAATAACATTCGAGTTTTATTAATCCCAAATATGATATCCTCATTATTGAATTTTCATTGTAATTTTCAATGCTATAGAGTTTGTTTAGTGCTTATGTTAGTTTACTATATTAGGTGTAACTTGGGTAAAGAACGACATACTTGCATATAGAATAGGTCAAGTTTTTTGCATAATAATATAATTGATAAAAAAAAATATATAAGTCTACAAAATTACTTTGCGGAACTTGAAATTGATATTATAGATGTTTAACAAAATACTTGATTCTTAACTACTACATGGTAAAATCAACATGATTCCTAAGAACGTAGGACAATACATGTAAAATCTTCTAACAGATGAACATAATAATCATTCGCCTTGAGTGGATGTATGTTGTTGACTTCTCTGATATTGTTGCCTTGCCCGAGTTTGTGGACGGTCCATTTCATTTCGAATACGAGTTGTTCGATCACGACCTGCACCACGACGGGCTCGCAATGTTGGATTGTGAAATAGCTCAAAAGATGGGACATCCCAATCCGTGTCCCCATACAAAGGGTTGAATCTCCCCCGATATGTTTTCCAATACGCTTCCATACTATGATATGGCTTCACGAGTGTGTTGGATGTTACTTTAAAATGGCGGCACACACTTATTGCATGTGAGCAAGGAATTCCATATTGACTCCATTTACCACAAGAACACATATCTTTGGACAAGTCTACCACATAGATCTTATTTCCTCTACCTACATGTCCACGCGATAAGACTGAAGCCGTTTGGCTTCTTCTATCATACTTAGTCACTGTATGCATTAGAGAGTGTGCAGACCATAGTTCGTACTTGTCATTTGGCTTGTCTGGCCACCGCTGATTTCGACGAACCATTTTTTCCATATTTTCCTGTCTTTCGTAAAAATACTTCACACACCTCTGGAACGACATATCCATAATAGCTGTGATAGGAAGACGACGGGCGCCCTTTAGTACTCCATTAAGTGACTCTGGAATGTTAGTCGTCATACTACCGCAACGAAATCCCCCATCATGGGAAAAGGTCCACTTCTCCGGATCAATTTTGCTTAAGTAGTCATGTGCTTTTGGCTCAATTTCGTGAATTTGTTCCATGATAGCATTAAATTTACTCACCGAAGTTGCTAAACCGGCTCTATAACAAAGGTCCTTTAAAAGCTGATGCTTATGTCTACTATTGAAGTTAGAAGCTACATGCCGAAGACAGTATCGATGCACTCCATGAGGGGGTCTAAAACAACGTGTAGTACCAGCTGCATCACGAAGGCCTGCATGTCGATCAGATAAAAGACATATACCATCAACCCCTTTTACAATGTGTTTACTCAGAAGCTTGAGGAACCATTTCCACGAATCAATAGTTTCTTCATCAACGACTGCGAAAGCTAGAGGCAAAACCATCTCGTTTGCATCCATAGCACAAGCAATCAACATCTTGTGCTTATATTTTGAATATAGATGTGTTCCATCCACACTTATGACTTTACGACAATGTTGGAAGCCATCTATGCAGGGCTTGAAGGCCCAAAAGACGTATTTCAAAGTAAATTGAACAGAGTAATAATCTAATTTTGATAACTTGAAAAAACATACTACTTTCATCTTTCTTTTATTTACTCGTTCATGTAATTTTATGTCGTTTATGTCATTTAATGTAGCATTTGTATCACCAACTATTATTTGCACACGCATTGAGAGTGTGCTTGCATAATTACGGTGTATAATTAACATATGGACATTCAACACATCAACTTCTTTAGCTAAATTAATTAAATGATCATTGCAAGAGAATTTATGTAGTAAACATCTTTATCTATATCTATTCTAAAAGTATGAATAATTTAGGGTGATTTACATGATTTACATGATTTACAACTTTTGAATTAGGACCAAAATAACCCTATTCTAATATTATCCTAATCCTCAAATATTAAATAAAATATTAATTAAAATTAAGAAGAAGATGCATTATTGTTATCATGCATGCACTTGTAATTAATCATTTTTTGAGAATCTTAATGGCCGGTTGACAAGCATTCCAATGGACACTGGTTAGCTTTATGTGTTCATTTTCAACTTCTACCCAAAAGTTACATTTTCTCAGTTAAAGATGCTTTGCCTCCAAGTTACAGATTATTGGATCAATTATAATGCTTTGCTTTTTAAGCAGGAACTCATCGTACTTGGATTCATATTTGGATGCTGCTTTTATGTCATTAATCAAAGATCCACATCAGAGACGCAGACAACAGTGGGAAAAAGCTGCTCAAGCACGAAGTGGTTTTAATTTTGCTAAAGTGGTTGGATATGGTGACCTTGGGGGTCCTCCTTTGTCTGATGCTGAAGAATATTCACTTCATTCGAAATATCTTGCTAAAGCAAACTCACTCAATCTTTCTGAAATTGCTGAAATGAAAATAGTGTAAGCAAACTTAATCTTTCTGAATTGACATTAAAACTCTTTCATACTAAGCATAGCTCAAAACTCTGAACTCTTTTCAGATAGAAACAGTTGTGGAATATCTTTGTTTCTCCTTCGGTTACATAGAACGTAAACAATGAGTTAACTGTGTCAACATCCAGATATTAATTTGTATATCTTGTGTCTATTTCAGTTACCGAGGAGGGATTGATAGTGAAGGTCGTCCAGTTATGGTGGTGGTTGGAGCACATTTTCTTCTAAGGTGTCTCGATCTAGAACGTCTTGTGCTCTATGTAATAAAGGTAAATTTTCATAAATTTCACGAATTTACTTCTCATCTTAATGTCTGATAGCCATGCTTATGTTTCCTTGACCCAATTTGTTGTCTTGCAGTTGATAATTGTATTTGTCTATTGTGTTTTCAGGAGTTTGAGCCCTTGATACAGAAGCCCTATATTATTGTTTATTTCCATTCTGCAGCATCCTTACGAATGTGTGTATTTTCTCCTCCACATCCTTTTGTTCTTGGCATCAATTTTGTCATTTCCTATACTGAGTTATTGCTTCTTTGATCTGGAATTTAGTGTTTTCTCATACCTCAACGAAAACAATTTTACTTTTAACGAAGAATTAAATAATGATTTTTTCATTTATTGGCACTAAACAAATCTCTGTTGCTTCTGTTTTAATATTTAAAATACTGCTAAACTATATCAAAAACATTTTGATCTGTAGACAACCAGATGGAAGAAGAGATTACAGCATATACTCGGCCGAAAACACCAGCGTAATCTTCATGTACGTGGGTATTTTTACTAACAAAGATTTTCGGTGCAGCTATACAGATTGTAATATGTATCTCCTTTTTATGGTGTAGGCAATATACGTCCTTCACCCGAACTTTGGCCTAAAAGGCAATATTTGCGATGCAGCTTTTTGTAGATAATGTGGTATGCCTTATCTCCCTTCTTTAGCTATTTGTAGGTAATTTGGAAAAAGAAAAGTGGTTAGTTTAAGACATCCTCTACCTCACTCTGAAACTAATGTACTGGTTTTCTAGGTGTGGAAGAAGGTAGTTTACGTTGATCGTCTTCTGCAACTATTCAGATACGTTCCACGTGAGCAATTGACTATTCCGGATTTCGCGTTTCAGTGATTTTCCTTGACTTCTTACAATCACTTGGCTATTTTTACTATGATTAAGTCAGTTTCTTTAACAGAGAATGGTGAGGTTTCGCAATTGCCATATTTGTTCAACCGTTTTTCTGAAATATGTGATGCAAGCTTGATTTAGAAGTGAATGGAGGAAAGGGTGTTATTGTGGATCCAAGAACAGAATATCTATATCAGCGGCCATATGTACTAAAGCTGTTTAATACAGTTTGGGCTGGCGAGTGACACAGCAAAATCTGCTACTTTTAATGATTTTTATTTAATTTATTTTCAGTTGTTATTTTGCGTGATGGTCTTAATTTTTTTTAGCATCTTATGTATTGTATTGTGTATAGATTGAATTCACCCCCCAACCCCTCTTGTATGTGTCATTTTATATTGGTTTTAGTTTTTACGAATAAAATTGCTTCGTAATTTTGACTCGATTAAAGAATTTTATATTCTACTATAATATTTTTGCATTTAGTAATCAAGGAAATCCTCTATGATTTTGTTCAAATCGGGATGTCAATCTGTTATTTATGTAGATGATAAAGCTGTGTGTATCTAAAGAATTCAATCAAATGATTTATGCTTGTAGAACAAGGATTTTAGCGAGAAAAGGAGAAACAAAATTGAAATAAATTATAATTTTTCTCTTCGTTTATTGGGTTAATACTTACTAGAAATGATAAAAAAAAAAAAATCTGTCTCACTGTTTACTGTTATTGAAAATGTGGTAACAAGCTATCGGTTTTATTTTCTCACAAAATCTATATTCTATCTATATCTATTCTAATTCTAAAGTATAAATGATTTAGGGTGATTTACATGATTTACAATTTTTGAATTAGGACCAAAATAACCCTATTCTAATATTATCCTAATCCTCAAATATTAAATAAAATATTAAAATTAAAAAGAAGATGTATTATTGTTATCATGCATGCACTTGTAATTAATCATTTTTTCACAATCTTAATGGCCGGTTGACAAGCATTCCAATGGACACTAGGTCACCTCTGCGGCTCTGCCAAATCATTTTTTAACTAATTCTTGTGATTTTGTCATCAACTGGGATTTCGGTAATTTCATATTAAGTCTCTAAAATCTAATTCTCTGGCTTTATCTCATGTCTTAGGTGGAATCATAGTTCAAAGTCGCGGTATCGGTGGTAATATCGATGGGTACTATTCCATATCGATCACGGCGTATCGGGATATTATCAGGCGATACGATACAAAAGCATTATAAAATGCTTCAAAAATTTTAAAAAATTAGTAAAATTAAAGAAAAATGCAAATAACACAAATTGCTACTTTTTAATACATATTAAAAGTATTTACATGTTTATATACTTTCCTCTCTCCCTCTCCCTCTCTCTATATTCCTTATTTGTTTTCAATCACATTACACCGAGCGGGTTTATCCAAGATTCTTGCGTAAATTCCATGTAACAACATTACATAAGGATCTAATATTTTTCTTCCCAATCATCATTTCAACTTCAGATATCAACATATCAGCAAGATATTCCACAGCAAGATATCAACATATCCAACAGAAAAAATTTAACAAAAATCGTCGATATTATCCGAAAATCAGCCGATAATATCAAAAAACTCCGATATTATCATATCGGCGATACCATACCAAACCGGTAATAAATAGTATCGCCGGAATTTATCGGATCGGAGGGGTCCGATCCGATTATGTATCAGCTGATATCATCGGATATCGGCCGATACTTTGAACCATGGGTGGAATCCCGAATTTGAATGTATGTATAGTGCTCTATTTTGGTTCCATTCTATGAGCTCTATTTTTAACTTTTTTTCATTTTGATTTGTGTTAAAACTCTAAAGTAAGTTTCTGGATGATCAATTTTTATGTTTATAAATGCATTGAATAATGCAATACTTGTCACAAGCGATGATGCTTTTTCCTTCTTTTTTTTTTCTTTGTCTGTTTTCCTATGTAAATTATCATTTTATTTAATTGATTTTTCATTCTTTTGCCGCCATTGATTTGTTTGGAGCAAAATTGACGTCACGGTTGTATTTGGGTGTATGTATGTGTATATATATAGTCAATAAGGAAATTTTCATATTGTTAGAAATGTCATCAGTTAAGTTGTTTGGAGTTGATGTTCACTCTATGTTGGTTGGATTTTTTTTACTCTTCTTCTGTTTTATCGATTTCACCTTTTACATTTTCTCCATCGAAGAGTTTTAATCATTTCATTTAGTATATCAGTATTTTGTTATTGCTATTGTTCAGTTCAGTATATTAAGGTTTGCTATACTTTTGCATCAGTTACTGAGAATTCTGTTGTGAAAATTTACGTGCACTTCTTTTTCACAAACTTAAATTTTTTCTTTCTACTAATGTTTATTCATTACTTAGTGGAAGAGTATATCTGGGATCATTGAAGTTGGCTGATTTTGTACAATTATAGATGTATTTAGCTGTATATGTTTGTATAACTAAAGTAAGACAGGAGAGTATAGTGAGTTGAATGATATATTATGGCAATTGATTATTGATTACGAAGTCACTGTTTTGTGAATATCGTTTGAATGAAGTGTTGTGATTTTAGTTGTTCAATGGGTATAAAGTGAATAACCGTGTTCTTAGAGAGTGCTGGGTCTAATATGATTCGCAAAGTTATCCTACGTATTTAACTAGATTATTTATTTTACAGTGATTTACTATGAGATGATTTACAATGACTTTTGGGTTAAGACTAAAATACTCCTATAATAAATTAATATTATTCTCTAATTAAAAAGTTATTTTGTTAAGACTAAAATACCCCTATAATAATAATTTAATATTATTCTATAATTAAAAAAGTTATTTTAATTGTTGAATGTTCATGAACTTAAAAGACGAGATCAAGTTGAATTTAATACTACCCCTATAATAATAAATTAATATTATTCTCCAATTAAAAAAGTTATTATTATTGTTCAATGTTCATGAACTTGAAAGACAAGATTGTTCAATGTATTATCAAGTTGAATTTAATACTAAATATAATTATTCTTGTGAATCTGAAAAGTTTTCAATTTCAAGAATTGCTTATATATATTTTGTTTACATTGTTGGTCGATCTGAGGTTTGAAGCACAATGGGTGAACCTTCAAATTGATATAACCAAATTTGAAAGGCTTGAGCAGCCAACGTATCAAATGGTGTTGTTCACATATTTTTCATTTAGATTTACTTCTGTTTCCATGTCTTCTTTTTTGTTCATCACCATTTCTGTTGCGGGGTTATGTGCAATTGATGAATCATCTTAAAAGAATATTACAAGTTTGTATTTTTTGCATTATTCTTATTTGTATTATATCCTCTCCTAATTATTCTTCAACTTGATTTGTTTATGACTATTATTATAGAAAATTCAGCAGCATATGTATTTCCACTGATATAAACCCAATTTAAAAGCTGCGTGGCGTTCCTATTTTCAATTTTATGAGCAATATATGTGAAGGAGTCATTAGATGCACTTGAAAGGATGCAAAGGATATTTGAATACGTTGAGAGACTAAATCTGGGATTTGAGACTCCGATTTTAAGAGAAGAGACACCACCAAAGACAAGTAATGTGTAAGAGAAAACTGAGTTCAATCGCAAATTAACCTCAGCAAGAAACGAG
This sequence comes from Buddleja alternifolia, assembly GCA_019426215.1. Taxonomy (NCBI): domain Eukaryota; kingdom Viridiplantae; phylum Streptophyta; class Magnoliopsida; order Lamiales; family Scrophulariaceae; genus Buddleja; species Buddleja alternifolia. The sequence continues at coordinate 14,596,246 of CM033396.1, forward strand.
ACACCAAGAGGAGTATCACGTCCTTTTAGTTGCATCATTATTCTCGCTTTCATTCTAAGTCGAACCACCCATCTTAGACGAGTCTCTATGGCTGGAACATCTCAACTTTCTTAGGATTAATGGTATTAAGCCGACTTCAGATGCAGGGTGTTGAAGTTAAAATTGGAATTGGGACTTGAGAACCATTGCATATGCTCAATTGTCTAACAATTCTTTCAATTCAATTCAGTTTAGTTGTATTATTGTGGTACCTAAAAAACAAACATAAATTTCAAAATAAAAATAAAAATACAGTGTACCATATGAAAACCCTTTAATTAGACCAAAAACCAATATAAGGGCGGATTTTTTGTTTTTTGGTAAATTAACTTCATTAACAGCTAACCATCCATCCAAATTAAGGGCGAAATTTGACGTATAACCAAAGATTGCAGCATAGAGAAAATTCTATGCTATATCATTCAATGGACCACATACAATATACTCACACAAATTAAAATATTTACACACATGTATCATGCTTAAATATGATTAAAATGCAATCACTCATATTACATTTTTAAGTATATGTTTATTTATAATATGGCCATTACCTTTTACTTATTTAATTGGAAAAACAATTCCCACTATACGCATTATCATCGCTTATCTCCGTGGAGATGAAGGAAAAAAGGGGGAGAGATCTGCACTTCAGTATGCCCCTTGATTCCACAACTAAAGGACATGAAAGGTATAGTAATTTTAATTTATTTCAATGTAAATTTTTTACCATACAACATAACTATTACACTACCATGAATTGATGATGAACCATATTTGAATAGGAAATTCAGTAATTGCACAAGATTTACTTGCGACTAAACAAAATTTTAGTTAATCAAAACTTAGAATTCACTCCCACTTCTATATTAATTTATTTTCAGCCATGGCTCCAATGATTTACATTCTATTATTAATAATGGCTTGGCTACAATCTTTTGTAGTTTTTGGTCATGTTTAACTTTATCCAAAGTCTACATTTCATAGGCCGTCATGACCAATGTTCTTGAACTAACCACATCATGATAATTTCCTAATAATGAAGCTAAGTTTCATTTCAATATACCAAATGAAAAAGGAAAGAAAATAAGAGGAAACACTTATTTTGATATTCTCAGTTGAGTTTAGAAGTTTCATTAAATTATGTGGATTAATTTTTTTGTGTTAGATTAATTATTGATTTGATTTGATGATATTTATATTATTATAAAAAAATTATCGTTATAAGGTCAATTAGTTTTCAATCAGATGAGAATTAACCTTGCATGTCACATTTTCTTCTTCTTTCCTAATCAGCATTTTTGTTTATAATCATAACTTGTTATGTCTTTTACATTTCTTACTTTAGTATTGAACTATCAATTTACTATCGTTGAATAAAAATGTATTTTTAGCTTTTTCACTTCTGTTTTGTTTGTTGAAGCACTTAGAATAAAATGGAAGGCTGTTATATTAAATTAAATTATTCTAAATTGAATTTAATATTAAACTTCTCTAAACTGGACTAAAAAGTTAGAGAATGATTATATACTAAATGGTTATATACAATTAATTCTTATGAGGACTCTAATTTTAGATTTTCAGAATTTTTACTCTTCAAAAGTTTTAAAGTATTTTTAATTGTGAACATTATACAAAGTATTATAAGTATTAATTGAATATTTTAAATTAAAGTACAAAAATCCTAATCATATATATATGACAATCCAGATGATACTTAGTGAGACCGGGAGTTGGACTCCCGGTGAATTTCAATTACACATAATGTTAAAATATGTGTGGGGTCCATCAAAATATATATATATATATATATATTATTGTGTATTAACAATTTGTGTGGTTGAAATTCACCGGAAGTCCAACTGAATATCTGATGTTGATATATTTTCATGTATATTTTGGATATAAAATATATTCTAGGAGGGTTTTATTAGTTTTCTTCTAATATTTATATACTAACAAAAAGCCATTCACTCAAGCTATATCTTATCTTATATGATACTTATTATTGTTTCAAGAGAACAGTTGATAGGGTTGATATATGATAAATCATCCGTCAAAGCCCGTGTCACACATGGAAAAAATATTGAAAATTGAACTTCTTAATCCTTATAAGCTTTGTGTTAGGAATCAATTTATGTTAGAAGTTTACATGATGACAAGAGTCTGCTTTGTGTTAGACCTCAAAATTATGTAAGTTTGATTTTATTAGAAATTATGTATAGGCTTTGAAGATTAGATTTTATTAAGGCTTTTTATCTCTTCTGAGTTTTAGGCTAAGTATTTGAATCCTTGTAGCATTGATAGAATTCTAGATGAGTACTCTATCAAGTTAAGACCAAGATCAGGCGCTCAAAGTCTATTGAAGTTAAGATCTGAACAGCTACGGAAAAATGTCGAAGCAAATCAAGCTGTAAAGATCATTCAGCGTTAAATGAGCATCCCCAAGACAAAATTCATCTGAATTAAATCCGAAGTTAAGAGGGAGTTAAATACAATTTTAAAAAGAAACATTTATCTCAACGGAGATTTAATTCACATACATTTAATGATGATAAGAGCATTGATGGTGATAAGTACATAGGACACACGGATTAAGCCTCCCATTAGACTGTCAGAATCAGAGTCTGCAACACCAACTTTTTACAGTAGAATTGCAGGGATAAAAAAACAGAAGTTGTTCACTCACCGAATGTGAAAGACATGTGCCCTATATGTGTCAAACGTATCACCAACTTTTTGCAGTAGAATTGCTAGGATAAAAGAATGGAAGTTGTTCACTAGCCGAATGTGAAAGACATGTGCCCCATATGTGTCAAACGTATACATTATCCAAAATAGGAATTCCCAACAAACCCTAATCACCAATATGAAATCTTAAGTCTAATTGCTATTACATTGAAGTCTCAAATGTACTTCCAAGAAAAGCTCAAACTCCATAGCTAAAATCCTTCAAATTTTTCATCCCTTTCAAAGATACACAAATATCTCAAAACTCTTCTTAGAAGAACCTGAACTACTATTGAGATAGTCTTAGTTTGATCTTATCAAGCAAACCTTTCGAGAAACAACCTTCCAACCTCACCATTTATGTGAAGAAAGTGTTACACTTGCGGGAGCCAGCTCTTCAGGTTGCGACGCAAAGTGATATAAGTGTGACAAGCCACCTCTTGAGCCTGTGGGAGCCACCACTAGAGTCCCAAAGCCTGGCGATAGATCCTCGAGGATGTCACGCCGCAACGAGAACAACGCTTTATGAAATATGGGTGATTGTGAATCCATGTATCCCACATGGAAAAAATATATTGAAAAACTAAACTCCTTACAAGCTTCGGCCCAAAAACTCATATTCATCTATTGAATTATCATTTTAGGTAAGTGCTTTACAACCTAATTTTGGGGATGCATAGGGCGGGTTTGGAGGCAATTCTCGCATCCATTGGGCTCGCGGGTGTGTGGCGTGCTCATTATTGTGGTATGATTTGTGCAAATGATATCGTGCTTCAATTTAAAATACTATAGACCATGTAACTTGTAAAAAGTGTAATGAGAAAGACATAAAAACCACATTAAGGCAATCATACTAGAAATATAATTTTCAAAGGAAAAATGCTTATTTATGCATAAACTTATCAAACATTGTTGCATTATTTTGAAGGTATAGATTGGTTTAAAATGTCGTATAATACGACTATAATACATGTATTCCAATATTTGAGAACGCAGCAACCATGTGTGTTAGATGTCCCATAAATGAATACATGACATCAATTCAAGAGGTAATTTTATACTAATTTAGATTGTCTCTTTATCTCTTTATATATAATTTTTAATTTTTCATCATATTATATTATATATAATTTGCTAATTTAAGTTTCTAATATATTCATTTTCTTGGAGAGGACTTAAATCAAAGTAATATAGATCACTAAGCCTACAAGGAGCAAAAGAATCCGCTTTCTCATGGTACTTAATAGAAAACATCAATGAATAAGGGGAACTTAGTGTCATAGCGGATGCACTTCAAAGAGTACAATCAAAAAAGAATGGGAGAAAAAGGCAGGAAAACTAAGAATGGTCCAGAGAAGAACACAAGTGAAACGCAAACAAAATTTTCTATGCCAAACTTTAAAATAAAGAAACTACATATTCTGTAAAAGCTCACACAAACAAAACAAAACAACTAACAATAACAATAAGGAAGACAACATCAAAAACATAATTCCAAGTAATGATGAAGAGTCGTTTTGCAATTTCATAAAAAAAAAGTATTAAAAAGAAATTTATGAAGTCAGGTAAAAAACAAAAAAAAAATTACAACGTCCATCAAGGTCAAACAAGAGAAGAACTAATGAGAACTTGAAATAAGATAACACATTACTTGTTTATATTTAATGTTACTTATCATTTTTACTATTTTTAATTTATTATGTGCGCTCGAGAATGTCAATTTTATACTTTCTAGCATTTAAATTATGTAAATCTTAATAAATTCGTAAGAATCACGTGCAACGCACGTGCTCTTTACTAGTATATAAAAAAAACCAGAATGAAGTAAACGTAATTTTTAGATCAGAAAGCATAAAAAAAATTTCAACTTCTCTCATCTCTATCATGTTTCTTTCTTCTCTCTCTCTTTTTCTTCTTCTTTCTCTCTCTCCCTTTTTCACGTCTCTGCTCATGTCTCTCTCTCTCTCTCTCTCTTTTCTTTTCCTTTCTCTCCTCTCTCCCTCGTTTTTTTTCTTTCTTAAATTTTCATCTCTCCCTTCTTTTTCTCTTTCTCATTTTCACCTTCAGTTGATCTTCTTCTCCCCACTTCTTTCTAGCCTCCCCATATTCATAATAACATTCATAATAATATACAATATAGTCTTTGTACATTCATAATAATATGTGATAAAAATTTATATATGATACTTACTTGAAGAACGAGATGACAAAATATAAATATCCTTTTAGCTGCGATGTGAAATTTTCTGCAAATTAATGAAAATAATTAGTGCAATAGAAATCTAAATTGAATAAAATTAAAATTCCTAAATCAATTTTCTTACCAAAGGAAATTGAAATTTGTTTTGCTGAAGTAATTTGAGCCCTATATCAATATATATAGAGTGAAAATGAATACACTGCCAACAACCCCCACCAATCCAACTACTCTCACAACACCTGTTGCCATTTTCATGCAAATGTCATACCAAAGAAAAAGCACCCTGCTGCACAAGAAAGAAGAGACGTTTGCATGCAGAGCCTTTTTTGACAGCTACAGTAGAATATTTATTTTTTAACAAAAAAAAACAAAAACAAATTGAAGGCGCCATTTCAATTTTTCATTTTTTTAGGATTTAAATTGAAGGTGCCATTTGAAATGGCGCCTTTAAAATAAATAAATAAATATATATAAATTGAAGGCGCCATTTCAAATGGCGTCTTCAATTTAAATCCTAAAAAAATGAAAAATTGAAGGCGCCATTTCAAATGGCGCCTTCAAGTTAGATTGTTAAATGTTACCGAAAATCGGTCATTTTGACAAGTTTGACCGAAATATCGGTCAAACTGATAAAAAAACCCCTCAAAACGACCCCTACTTATAAAATTTAACTTTTCATCTCTATCACTAACATCCCTTTTTAAATCTTCAATATTACCCTTCAACTCAGCCTCCACACCTTCAAAATCCTCAAATTTATTCAAATAAGCTAATTGCTCATTACATTCATCAACAATCTCTTCTCCTCCTACGGCCAAGCATGCCTGTGGGTGGCTAGCAAAGATTTCAACAACTCTTGCATTTGCCTTTGAGTCCTCTTTTCTCCTTGAAAGCAGCTGCTTGTTAGCAGGTCATCAATGGAGGACAGAGAACGAGATGAAGAAGAAAGAGGTAAGAGAGAATATGAAGAAAGAGAGTGTGGTGGGTGACTTATAATTGTAATTTTAGTGTAAGTTAGGGACAATTTGGTCATTTCACATGGATTAGGGAGTGAATTCAAAGTTGTATTTGCAATTAGGAGTGTAGTCTTTAAAAACAACTCTAGGGGCTGATTCATGAATTCAATTAAGGATTAGGGATTTTTCTTGAATTTTTTTATTAATTAAGTTGAGCTTAATTAATAATTAATTTTATAATTTAATTTGATGGATTAAATTAAGACTGGATCAATTAATTAATTAGTAGACTAATTAAACTAATTTACTATTGCTATGACTGAGAAGGAGAAGGTAGAAGCCTACTAGGGAACTGATTCTTTAGTAGGGGCGGGAATATTGGGTATAAGTAAACCCAGTAGCCGCCGCCCTCTTGGCATGCTTATGCATTATTTTCTTCTCTTCTTTAAAAGTCTTCTTTGCATTAGAGCCTACAAAAAAAATCCTTTCTCCATAAGCCAAAAGTTTGACATTCTCTAAGTTAACACTGAAAGATATAATCGAGGGTATGAGCTAAGGTATGAATATACTTAGATCATACTTCGTACAGTTGGGGTGTTGAAGCAAGCGAAATACTGAGAATTTTGTGGAACAGAAAATCGTCCCCTGCTGTTCAAGAAGGAGAGCGAATTTAAACTTGTGGATTAGACTCTGTCCATAAGCGACACATTAGCTAAGTGGTATTTCGTTGTGAACGGTACAACAAAATTGGAAAGTTTCAATTCAACCCCCTATGTATGATAGCAAATTGCAATGGTTCCATATCTGATTTAATCCTTGTCTTGGGATTGTGCTATATTTAAAAAAATATATATATTATTCCCTCCGCAAGTATAATCCCAGGATTATACCGCATCCTAACAGTGGTATCAGAGCCAAGGTCTCTGGAAGTGCATGGCCTTTGATGATGTAGACCACTTCAAGGCATCTATGAAAGAGTATGCCATACAAGAGGATTTCCCCCTTTATAGGATAAACAATGAAAGAGTGGCTATTAAATGCAATAGAGAGGATTACACTTGGTGATTTCATGCATCCCCGTAGGGACTGATTTATGGGGGCTAATCAAACTAGTTACATGACCAAGTCATATAATCATGCTCATACTTGTGATCAATTTGGGCTAAGTTGCAACGAAGCATCAGCTGCTTGGATTAAATTGCAGACAAGATGAAAGATGACTTTCAGGTAAACCCTTGGAGTGATGTAAACAATATTGCATTACAATTAACCTAGATGCATGGAGTGAAAATGAACAATTGAAAGTTGTACAGGGCTAGGGAAACGGCAATGGGTACGTAAGATATCTAGAGACCACAAGGTTAACTTTACAAAACTCGCGAAGTAAATTGTAATAGAACCTTAAATATTTGAACCCCAAACATGTTCATTACTATGTGATGGATTATATATCACTGTTCCTCGTTCAACATGTACATCTGAGAGGACCTTCCATAGGTATTGATGGATGTTTCTTGAAAGGGCCTCATGCATGGGAGTCAATTGTTAGTTGCAATTGCTACTGATGCCAATTCTGGGATGTTTTTTTTATCTTGCCTTTATGCTTGCTGAAACAGAATCATAAAGTACATGGGGATTATTCTTACATTGCCTTGATGATTACATTGGTGATGCAAGATGTCACATACAATCTTATGAGTCTATTTTGACCAAATTACAAATTTTAATCAGATTTAAGAATGTAACCTTTTTAAAACTATTTAATAGTGATTAATCTTTATTTATATAAGTTCATTAATTAAGTGAGTAGTTTAGAAGCAAAAAGTTTTTATTTTTTTAAAGCAATATTGGAACCTTAGTGGTAGGAAATTAATTAATGAACTTTTTGTGATCCACACAAGCAGATTAATTTCCCTTTGATTAACGCATTGGATTGTATTTGTTTATTATGCAAGCCTTTATATTTTCTAAATTATCAGAAAGAGCAGCAGGACTAAAGAAACGGATTTACTTGTGTAGATCACAAGGAAGAAAAATACAGTGTTAATGGCAAATTAAGAAAGATACATGGAATATTGGTCATATGCGCGAACATGCTATAAGATAATACTAACAATTTTTCAAATGTTTATTCAGTATCCAAATAGATTAAAATAAAGATGTAATGAGATGATATTCGATGACCAAAAGTAAAACAAAAACTTATTAGAAGACACTAAAAACATTCAATTGTTCTCTTAAATAACTATTAGTAAATTAAGTATTAGATATATTTTATGATAAATTAAATATATGTTTACAAAGACTATTGACATACATAATCATAAATAATAATTTTTTACCTCAATTTAGCCTCTCATACTAAAAGTACGTGCAAGGCACGTGAATCTTTCTAGTAATAAGGAAAAAAAAAATAAACAGAGAATATTATATGAGGTTGTCTTAATTGTGAAGCTAGGCTTCTAATTATCTAGTGCTCTACAATTCTTTAGACATGTTTATGTCTGGATTTGCATCCAAATCTATTTTTGAATGAGTGGAGATGGGATATCCAGCTGCTTGGCAAAGAATGATACCTGGAAGCAGGAATACATCTACCATTTGACTTCATCTTTTGGTTTTTGAATAAACACTTGGTTGAGCCCAAATAAAGAATATACTTGGTTCCTCTACTCAAGTTTATAGCTGATGGAGTATATTATGATTCTTGTCTTTTAGTTACAATTACAATCTACAAAAAGTTAATACTTATTCAATTACTTGGTAAACGTTTGCGAATATACTTTTATCAATATCAAAGGAACTAATTATTTTCTATTATTATTCTTTTATACTTCCTAAATTTCTAGTTGGTTTGAGGAATAAAGTTTTATACTATTATATTATTAAATTACAATCACAATTATAAGTCTGACCTATGATGCATGCAACATGGACACTAGACACGACAATTCTTAGGAAATTTAGGACATGACACGGTTTAGATACCACTGTCCAACATATATATATATATATATATCTATATATATACACATACACTAGAATATATAAATTTGACTTTTGATTCAATTTCAATATAATTTGTTAGAGAAATAATCAGCGAGAATGATTGTTAATTAATAAATTTGCATTTTACCTGCGAAGTTCTAGATGTCTGAAAGTACTAAACCTCTTATCGACAATAAGCTAATAACAAATGCAAAATAAAAACTTAATTATCAACTAAATATAAAAATAAACATGTTTTCAATTCAATACATAACATATACAAAAATAAATACGTCATTGTTTGAATCTTCATTGCAAATAAGTGAAATAGCAATGAGGTGTCATATAATAATGCATGGATGTGTACTCTTCTCCTAAGAATTAGATTAGGAATTTTAATTTTTCTATATTACATCTTGACATCCATACTTCTTAATCCCTCACTAAAGTTTCGTCATGCCCTCATCCGTATTAGACATGCCCCCCTTGGTGTGTCTGATACCGTGTTGGATTTTCCATTTTTTTTTAATTTAAGGAAACAGTGTATCGAAGGTGAGTCATGTAGCTTGGGTGCAATTGCTCTAATCGAACGGGTTCAATCTTAATAACTAGTCGCGGTGGCACACTTGATGCGTGCGTTTCTTATATAAAAGTTGTTCATTGTTATTATATAATATAAAAAATTTCTCAATAACATATATTTTGCTTTAAATTATGAATATCTATGATTTTATATTAATTATTATAAGTAGTCAGAAATTAGTGAAAGGGAAAGAAGCAGAAAAAAACAAAATGAAAAAATATGTATGGAGAGAAATGAAGAGAGAAAGTTGGGACAGGAGAGAGAAGCGTGCCGAAAATAACGTGTAAAAAAAATAGTGAAATGGTGTGAGATAAACTCTTTTTGACATTTGTCAAATATTTAAAAAATAAAAGTGGCATACCTAAGGTATTAAATCTAGGTATCGGTGTCGATATAAATTTACGAAAATTTAGGGGATATTTAAAATTTCGGTTTTGATTTTAAAAAAATCATGAAAATTTGTAGAAATATTTGGAAAATTAAAATGAAACTTTATGTAACTGTAAATATCATAATTATGCATTTTTTTACATTAATAATATTCTATATATAACATATGCTTAATGAGTCTCGTTGAATAGAATGACTAAAATCTGTTGTGAAAAATATAAATAATGGTAGTAAAATAACAATCAAATATCATAAGAAATTTATTAAAATAAAATGTACCACAATTTAGTAAAAATGATTATTCAAAACCACGTCAAGCTTCTAAGAGGATTTTTATGAGATTTTATTTAAATAATTTTTGTATAAATCCGAATTTTTATTATAGCCTAATATCACTTTCAGATTCGTATTTAAATTTATTACTTATTAATTTACATAATTGGTCATCTATCATTTTTTTTAATTGAATAATCATTTGCCCTTAATTTTGAACTATAAAAAATTTTAAAAAGTAAAAAAATAAATATTATTTTAAATTTTGAAAAATTTCGGGTTTCGATTTCAAAAAATTTCGGGATTCAGTCAAAATTTTAATGGATATTTAGCAGATATCATTTTAAATTTTAGCAAAATTTCAAATTTCGACAAAAAATTCAGGAAATTTTGAATTTCGGTCGAAATTTCAGAAAATATTCTTTAAAATTGAATCGAAAATTTGATTTCACTTCTATATCTCCCAAAACTCGAAATTTCAACATTTCGGGCGAAATTTAAGACGATGGTCATGCCAAACAATAGCATATCAAAGTTTGTTGCATCTGATCACGGATGAGAGACCGACGTGCATTCCTTGCGTAGGGGTATAACAGTAACACAGAGGGCTTCCCCCTTTCGTGTCCCCATTTCACACGTATTCTCCTTTCTTCCCTTCACTCTCTGCAAACTCTAAAACCCAAACCCTTCCACTGTAAGCTACCCATTCTAATACAATCACACAAATATATACACACATATATATACATACATACACACGCGTCTGCATACAGAATTCAGCTTGGTTCTCAATTTTTATTCCCCTGAATAAACCTTTGAAGAAGAAGCTGCAGCAAAACAATGGTAGTACCTAGTGTTGATAGATCGGAGATAGCGTTCTTTGACGTGGAGACGACGGTGCCGACCCGGTCCGGGCAGGGTTTCGCCATTTTGGAATTTGGAGCCATTCTGGTCTGTCCAAGGAAGCTCGTGGAGCTCCGACACTACTCCACTCTGGTCCGACCCGCTGACCTATCTCATATCTCCTCTCTCTCCGTCCGATGCAACGGAATTACCAAGGACGCCGTCGTTTCTGCCCCTACGTTCGCAGACATTGCTGATATGGTCTACGACCTCCTCCACGGTATTTGCACTTTTCTCCCTCAATTTGTGGTAGGTTGATTCTATAAGCTGATTGTGAAGGTTACATTATTGACTATTTATGTTGTTTTATTACTTCTGTTATCACAATTGTGTTAGTTCGTTTTGACTCTTTTCGACAAAGAAATATTTTGCATTTACTTTTACTACATTATAATTGAGATGCTCTATTATGTAAACTAGTAAAATCACAAGACGTGTAAATAAGATTGAGATTATTGCAAGTCATTTGTGCTGATAAGAATTCATGTTGGCAGCAAAAAGTTCTAAGAAGAACTACGTTAGTTCTGTTTAAGGAGTCGAGCCAAAATTCATTGTAACGTTTTATACCTTTATTCACATTATTCTGCGTTTGGTGTGTGTCGTGGTGGTTTGAACAGGGTATGAATTTATTCTCAAAATATATATGCATTCATATGCATGTAATTGAATGTCAGGGTTTCCACTGACATTGTGTTGGTAATTTTTCAAGAAATTTAGCACATTGAAGTTCCAATGTGTTTCTGAGTAGTTTTTCTCTATTCAATATAAGTTTTGGATCAAATTTTCATTTTATAGGTGCTTGGAACTTTCAGTACTAATACACTGCTCTTGTTATATTTTGTGTACAGGGAGAATATGGGCAGGTCATAATATATTGAGATTTGATTGTGCTCGCATTAGAGAGGCGTTTGCTGAGATTAACAGGCCAGTTCCAGAGCCGAGGGGAACAATTGATTCGTTAGCACTATTAACACAGAAGTTTGGAAGGAGAGCTGGTGACATGAAGGTAAACTCCTTTTGTGCATTTGGCAAAATTGTCAGTACCTTTTCAAAGATAATCTCATTTTCTTTAGTTTTAGTATTGAAAATTATATTACAACACTTTATTGAGAACTTCCTTTACAAATTATATTTATTAAGTGGTTTGCCTGCCATTGTTATTGCAACAGTTAGAATTCTGATCTTTTAAACAAACTGTTTAAGAGCTTTAAATTGCAGAAAATGTTAATTGTAAGTCTTGGCTTATGAAGTAAAATTTTAAATTTGATTTCTGAAAATTGTATATTTTTACCTACAGTATTTCTATGTTTTATTAAATATTTCGGCTTGATATAGAGAGAAGAAAGCAAGGTCTGTTTGCTAATATTTACTGGAAAAGTTTCAGCTTTTTTTGTAACTGGATCGATTGTAAATTATATTTTTTAAATTGCATTTACGAGCACCCTGGGATATTTCCTTAAATAGTGATGTTGAGATTCTTCTCCAGATGGCAACTCTTGCAACATATTTTGGGCTTGGCCAGCAAACACATAGGTAAGTGTGCCTCTCTTTATTCTGAATGTCACTTTCAAATCTAAATTATAACCTTTTAACCTATGGTGCCTTGCACCCCTTTCATCATCAAGGGGCATAAATAAAAGTGCATACATATGAATATATATGTGCTCATGTGTATACAGTTGTGGATGAAGGGACTAGAGTTCTAGAGTTTTTGAAACTTCTTTTCTGTGCAGCATCACTCGACATAGTATGTCAACTTTCAAATTTTGCTGACTCATTTTTGGTTTTAAAACTATCTGTAATTTGTTGATGTCGGATTTATGGCTATTATGTTATCTATACTGACCCGCGATGACATGTTTCTTGTTGGTCTAAAGAAGTTGATCAATCCAACTTTGACCTATATATGGTGATCTGATTGATAACTGGCTACTTGTATTTCTTTCTTTTTCTTAGACTTTAGTTTGATTCCTATGATTCCACGCATAGACATCATTCTTTAGATATTAACAAAGAAAAGTGTGTGTTTGCCTGTTCAACTCTAATAGAGATGCAACAAATGACAATATCTGTGTCGACTTGTCCTGCGAAATTGCAACATTAAGAAACTCAGCACTTGTCTGTCTTCCATCTATGGAGTTTAACTATCAGTAATTCTTTTATTATAAATCTACAGGAGTTTGGATGATGTTCGCATGAATCTTGAAGTCCTCAAGTACTGTGCAACCGTTCTGTTTTTGGTAATTTCATAATTTTCTATGTTTTAAATTTAACCTCTCAAGTTTCGTACCGAGCATCATTAGATATGGCTAAACCCACTTATACATGCTTTCTTTTCCTTATCTTATTTTTAGTTTACATTTTGTTGGTCTCATGATAATACTCACTGAGTCTGCTTGAAGAGGAGAAAAGGAAATTTGACAACGCTTAAGTGGAAATATACACTTTTTCTCTCTTTCAGACAGAAGACATTGACTAACCTGACTTTTAGAAAACGGGCCACAAATATTGAGTCTAACTCCTGTCATTGAATTTGCAATTGGAAATTATCAAATTCTTCAAGTGACACTTTGGAAGACCTGCTCTGATCAACTGTGACTATGTGACTATCATGAAACTTAAAATGCCAATATCTATTTTATTTGTTCCACGGTGTGATTAGAATAGGTTTAGTCCAAATCCAATAGCCTTGTAAGCAGATTACTGATAACCCCTTTGACAACTCTGATTCTGATCACTTAATATATTTTAACCCATCACCCTGTTTTTTAATCACTGTAGATTAGTTAAGTGCTTCACTGAGTTCTAGAAATAACCTGGTGATATTGATCCTTAACTTTGCTAGCAGGAATCCAGCCTTCCAGACATATTTACAGAGAACAGCTGGGTCTCTCCAAATGCCACCACAAGAAGTAGAAGTAACGGAACAAGTTCTATCAAGCGGACTGAGCATAATGCAAACACGCCATCATCAAGTGTGAATCATATAATGGAGGAAAATCATCCAATACTGTCGCTTATGGCGCCTAACACTAGCGAACAAACTTTGCCTATCATTGAATCCAATCCAGCAAGAACTGACCCTTTTAACATGGTTGCCCTTGGTGATGAAATTGAAAACGAACCTCTTCCTGAGGACAATATGGTAGAAGAAAAAACCGACTCATCATTACAAGACTCTTCAATTTCAGTTGATTTTGAGGACTCCCATGGCTATAATGACTTCGTGGAGGCAGATGATATTTCAATACCTTCAATCTTTGTTACTCTTGCACCATTTTTCCGTGGAACTCAAAAGATACATATATTGCACCAAAATTTGCCATTGCAACTTCGATGTAGATCCCTGAAGGTTCGGTTTGGGATCAGTACAAAGTATGTTGATCATGCTGGACGGCCACGATTGAGTTTTGTGGTGAATCCGTCCCAGAGTCTATGCAGGATTCTGGACATGACTGATAGTCTTGCCCAGAAGCTGTCCGTGGAGTCTGGTAGCTCCTCTGAATGGCGACCTGTGCTAAACAGAAAGCCAGGCTTCTTCAACTTTCCCACTATCCGGTTGCAGTAAGTTTCTCTCTCTTTTTATTTTTTATTTTTTTGCCTATCATTCTGAAAGAGTATTTATGTGCATTTTCAGTACAAGTCATTTATATTGTTCTTTCAGTCTTGTCAGTCACAAGTTCACAATTTCCCCTTCGCTTCCGTGCCTTCAAAATATTCCTTAACATTTGCTCTGTGAAACAGACTCATGATTTTGCCTATTTGCTTTTCTTCTGGACCAACAAAAGAATGATAATCTTGTAAACACACGTAGAAAGTAGTTATTTGGATAATTACATGAACACTGCCTCATTTATTGGGTAATTGCCACAAGCCCCCGAGGTTTTGGTAGTTTACTCTTACTTTGGGACAATTTACATGCACACCGCCTCACTTATCGGGTAATTACCACAAGGCCCCTGAGGTTTTGCAACTATCAGGACATCCCCTGTCGACAATACAAAAAACATGGATAAAATTGTAATCTGCTTTCAGGGGAATGGAATTGTAATTAACTTTTAAGATGCTTTTACTGCTAGGGGGGTTATGGTAATTTCTCAAACCTCGGGGGTGTGTTTCGTAATTAGAGTCTTACACAGGGGTGTCTATGTAATTTACTTTTACCTTTTCTAATGCTAGGTACTATAATGTCTTAGTTTTTGTATTGGGGTCGAAGGTTCACTTTTAATGTGTTAAATGCACAGGCTGCCCACTATAGCAGACGGTGAAATCACACGATGGGCAACAGAAATATACCAGAAGGACGGGTCTGCCACACAAAGGCTTGTGTTTAGTAGATTTGATGTTGTTGAGCTGGATTCCCTATTCACCCCGGGGAGTCTTGTGGATGCCTACTTCTCCTTGGATACATACGATTATCAGCAGAATGCTGGCATACGATTAGTGGCAAAGAAGCTGATTGTTCATTCTAGCTGATAGGTAAGTGACTAACGAGCTGATTGGTCTCCCAAAACTTATCGAGAAGCTACTGCAAACTGTGCTAATGTATAAGTTCGGCCCTAAAGAATTATGTTGAACAATTTATGGGAAGATGTGTTCGTGTTTGCAAAGTTTGTTAGATTTAACCCTGTAATGCTGTAAATGATTGATGGCAATTGTACTAATTTCTTTGACTTGTGATGGTAATTACTAAAATGTGATGGTAATTATGAAAATGTATATTTTGATTTGTTGTGGCAACTAGCTTAAGTGAATTAACTTATTGGTTAAATTCCTAAAAAAGGACAAGTAAATCCCAATTTCTATACAAGCCTGGTTGATGGACTGTAGATATTACTTCTACTAGGTCATAGCCTTCTACTATGTTCCTAATTTGGAACTTAAATATTATGATCATCTAAAAGCTAACTACTAATTATGTACTTTAGTAGATAATCATCATAGTGTAGGACCCTTGATGACGATTTTAGGACAATTTAGGGCGTCTTTTTGTCTTGTTTTTACAAAGAGGAAACAATGTCCTTAATAATCAATCAAAAATATATTCATGCGCATTCGCTGTTGACAAAGAGATCAGGATTAGACTCTTTCTTGATTATTCACAATCTATACAGGAATAAAGTGAGCAGTTTGATTGTCATGCTCTCGAAAATGAATTTTGAGTTTTTATTAGAAAATGTGTATTATAGAAAATTGTGTGAAAATATTATTTTTTTTTGTTTACTTGAATGTATTTTTGCGAAATGTTTGGAAATTGTGTTGATGTGATATAAGGTTGATTGAATTAGTTATATATATAATGATGATAGAAGAAAAAATTAGAATAATATTTTATTTATTAATAAGTAAGAAAGAGAAAGTATTGAAAATGAAGTGATTGAAATGATGAGTAGTTATGTAGGGGAATATATAGTAAGATTTAAAATTTGAGTATTTTCTGTAAAATTTAGCTTAGAGTGTGCATTTTCATTTTTTGGTGATCTAAAAAATAAAAATCTTCCCAAAAAACATAAATATACAGAGCCTAAACATTTGATAAGGGCTTCATAATCCCCTTACATAATAACCAGGCGATTATTGCATGATCTCTTAGTTGGTATGAATATAAGTACAAATATAGATACATATATTGGGTCTACGCCTCACCCGACGATGTCTTATAAGGCAATTTCATAATTAAAAAGCAATTTCATAATTAAAAACAATCATATGAAACCTGGCTATGATTGCTAAAATAGGCCAACTTGCCACATAAAGTGAGTTAGATGGGAAATAGACCTTTCCCCAATTTTCAAACTAATGAAATTAAACTTTAATAAAAATAAAATGGAAATGAAAATGAAAATGAAATAGTAAAGTGGAGAAGACAGAACATGGGGTCCCACACGCTTGTATTTGGGCCCACAAATATAGTTGAATCAATCTTGATTCACTGCACTCCAATTTGAAGCCCCTCACCCTTTTGAATTGATCTTTTAGCTTACGTGGCCACCCCTCTATCTCTAACAAAATATCTTACACACCCCCACCCCCCCCACCCTGTACCCTCCACGTCATTCATTTCTCTAACCTGCGCCATTTCGCCACTTTCGCCCCTAACACTCCATCTCCACCCTCGATCCCCGAATCTATCTAGCCAGGTGGTCAGGCGCATTTTAGCACCGACCACTACCCCCACTGAAAAAGCGCCATTAAAATATCCTTTTATTTATTTAAGTGTTATATATTCCGAGCTTTTGACGACAAAAAGGCGCACCATAAGAAGACTTCAGTGTCTCGTATAGTTTATGTATTTTACATCTTGCATATATATATATATAGATAGATACAGGCCTGCTGTGTCTTCGCTAACGTGCGGTCACGGGTGGTGACGTCGCGGTGTTCGGAGCCGTTGGATTGGGGGCTTTCTGTTTTTCTGCCCAACTTTCATGTGAAAATTGACTGCTCGGTTGTTGTCTTGGGGGTACGGAAGTGAGGATCCGTTGATAACTTGCGCTGCTGGTGCGCAACAGCCACGGCGTCAACGCCTCCCCTTGCCTTTTTTTTTTTACTAATTCAATGAGCAGAGGAATTTTCTGATAATTTTGAATTTTTGTTTGGAGTTTTGGTGTTGATGATCTGTAAAAATGGAATGTTTCTGTGAAATTCTGATGTTGAGAGGGCGAAGTTTGTGTAGATTAAAGTAGAGGAGATCGTTTTTATCATATATTGTTTGTGAATTTGTTGGTGGTGTAAGTAATTATGGAATTTCTATAGCTTCGATTTTGTTCTGAGGGTATTGGAACCCTAATTTTGTGTTGCAATTCAATTTTGGGGGTAACGGAGCTGATGGAGAATAATAGTGAGATAGCGAAGAGTGGGGATGGATTCATTGATCGGAGTAAAGTGAGGATCTTGCTGTGCGATAATGATGGTAAAAGTTCTGAAGAGGTTTTTACACTTTTGTGTAAATGTTCTTATCAAGGTACTACTAATTCGATATTATTTCCTTGTTGTCATTTGGATTGTGTTAATTTATTGGGTGCTTTTTCCAATAGTTGAACTATTAGCTTATAACTTTGGGGTTATACGTTTGTTATCAATGCATATATGTAGCGTGAATGCTAATTCTGTTTCTTTATTGTGATTTGTGAAGTGGTTCTCAGAAGTTTTTCATGATCTTAACGATTAGTCTCCCTCTCTTTTCATGTATTGAAGTGAAGAAGAAGCTCGATTTACATATATCCTGTCTAAGAAGCATATGCTTCTTCCAGGACAAATGCCTCCTTGGGGTTGAAGCTGGCAGATTGTCAGATATTCTGTAATATGCTTCGTGTTTAGTTGGAAACGATGGCTTAATCTTTAAAAACTAACCTGCTTTAAATTTCATTTGAGAAAGGTCTTGACTATAAAATCCTACACCACCCATCCTGAGGTGGCTTGACTACTCCCAACAAATAAGGAGTTGGAATAACATAAATGCGGATTACTTGTTTTGTTCCTTATCCGCTGATTAACTCTGGTCTTATGCTTTATTTGGTTTTGCTAATTCTATAAGCGTGCGATGCTGGACACTATTTTCTGGTAAACCATGTCCTTCTGTGGCATTGCTGTAGCAATAAATTTCTATCTCATAGGCACCCTCATCCTTGCGTTAACCAACTCCAGTCGGTAATACTTCCACTACTATTACGAGCCCGTAATTACTATATCATGAAATCAGCACCAATAAGAGTTGCCCTTAGAGTACCTGTACTGTTACCAACTCTGAAGAAAAGTTTCCTCACGCATAACTTTAACCATTAAGCAGTAAATGCATAGTAGGTGTCCTGTACTTGTTTTATATACCAGCAATGAGGCTTAAGTCTTGGCACTAAAGACCGTACACAGTTCCATCAGAAAAGCTTTTGTTCCAGTCACTCACATCAATATGATTACAGTTAACTGGCCAGTATTGTTATTCCCCTGCATGGTTCCATTTCATTAGAATCTTCTACATCATCTGCAGCATATCTGTTTTCGAAGATTTAGTGCTGTACTTGATTTCCTTTTTGCCAAAGATTAACAATCTTTGCTACTGGCTGCTTTAGTTTCGAAGGATGACCTCCCACACATTTGCCATAAAGATTTGCTTTTGTCCTCTTATGGCCTGTCCAATTGTACGATGATGATATTGTGTTATGGGTGTAGCTGTTTGCACTCTTTCCCAATTGTACGATGATGAAATTTTGTTAAATTATTACAATTGAAAAAGAAAAGGAAGAATACGGACACAATCTTAGGATTTAAAAGAGTGTGCTAGAACTTGATTTAGGTATTTGAAGGTCAGAAAAATTGTACCTGAAGAAATTTAGGTCTTAGTCAGAAACACCAGAAAAAAATATTATACTCTTTGCGTTGAAGTTTTAGCGAAGGAGTAAGAACAGAAGGCTTCCGATGTAACCAGAGTATATTTCCACTCTTAAGTTCAGTGTTATCAAAAAGAGGAAATGCCTGGAAACACCTTGATGTTTTGAAAGGGGACTGTGGCCACAAGGAATAGAAACTTCCTAAGCTGATCTTACGATTAATAATGTCTGTCAAAGAACTTTCACAGTTCAGGAAACTTTTACAAACTTACATATAAGTTGTTCCTGCATCAATTCATGCATTTAACCCTCATGGTGATTTTTATGCTGAATGTCTAGCTCTTGCTTTTCAGTGACTTCTGTAAGGTCGCCAAGACAGGTGATTGATGCACTGAACGCTGAGGGGCCTGATATAGATATTATTCTTTCTGAAGTTGACCTTCCTATGTCTAAAGGATTAAAATTGTTAAAATATATCATGAGAGACAAAGAATTGCGGCGTATTCCTGTGATCAGTAAGTATAACTTTGTTTGCTTACTGTGGTACTTTTTGAATTTTAAATTTAAAGGTCAGACTAATTTATCTTTTCGTTGCTTTAATAGTGATGTCAGCTCAAGATGAAGTCTCTCTTGTTGTCAAATGTCTGAAATTTGGAGCAGCTGACTATCTTGTGAAGCCATTACGTACCAATGAGCTGTTGAACTTGTGGACTCACATGTGGAGAAGAAGGCGAATGGTACGTACATTTTTCTTTTAAGTAGTTGTTTTCAACAGTCATCAATTTTTTCACTGTTTTTCTTTGAGAGTAGTGTAAATGCTCTCTTTATTTCTGGTAATCTGTGAGAATAAAGAGTCAGAACTTCATATTTTTTGTTTTGAAGAATATTTTGGGGCGTAAAGCCTATCATGTAAAATTTTCTGATCATCAAATAATTTCACTCTCATCCATACAGAATTCAAAATCATGGTTTCAGTTGGCACTTAGTTTTAAATAAGCATTGAAAATGTTTGTGTATGTTTACAGTTTTACACTTAGAAATATTGCTTAAAAGTTAGTGGCAGTCGCATATTTATTTTAAATGAGGACAACTTAGGTGAGTTAAATTTCTATTCTAGAAAATGGATCATTATTCGTGAGCGTTTAAAAAAGTATGCAAGGGAGACGTAGGGCATGGTGTTTTATGGTTGTGGACTACCTTGAAGCAAAGCTTCTTTTACCAGGTCATTTTAAATTTCCTAGCTGGAGTGCCACAACATATGTGGTGATGTTTTTTTCTAAATTCGAAATATGTCGTATTTTTTACTTACTATTTTTTTATATAATGATTGTGTATCTGCCAATTTTATATCAACAGCTTGGACTAGCGGAGAAGAACCTTGTTAATTATGATTTTGACCCAGTTGTATCGGACCCTAGTGATGCTAATACCAACAGCACTACTTTGTTTTCGGATGATACGGATGACAAGTCTCGTAAAAGTACTAACCCAGAGGCATGTGTTTCTCCCCATCAGGAAAATGAGGTGAGTTGGATCATGACCACTGAGTATTGGTGCACTATATTTGAGACATGTCTGCATGATTCTCAAAACTTGAAGAGTGGTTGGATAAAAGATTTGTGCAGAGATGCAGTTAAAATAATAATTACGCAAGTGAAATGGTGCACATCAGCTATATCATTTCTTTTTGTTTTCTTTTATTGGGGGGCAACAGGGACGGGGAATTGTTTTTTTTTGGTGGAAGGAGGTAATACTTTATTGTTTGTAGTAGAGCTGACCTCTCATGCCTGGAAAGTCTATTAAAGGGTAGACTTAACCTTTCTCATAAGAACTAAGAAGGTACCTAATTGGAATATGCTACGTGAAGTGGTCATGATTTTTTTTTAAAGATAATGATTACACCAGTGTTTTGTGATAACAACTTGAGCAATCGATTTATCTTGAATTCCTAAGTCACATGATAACTTGATCGTTGAGGATACTTAACTTTATATCGTGTGCTGGGATGTTCATGCGCGCGCGCGTGTGTGTATATATGCGTGTGTAATATTTGGATTCATTTCTGAAGATGTAAAAACAGTATTCGCTCTGTTCTTGTGTGAATACGAAAATGCCTCTAGTTTGGTGAGATGCTAGGTTTGAACCCTTGGGTTGATACGTTTATTTGACATTTCATTTTGAAAAAAAAAAACATGTTTGGTTCTTACTGTTTTCAAACGTCAGACAAAGAGTAACTTTCGGAAATGAAGCCTCAGTTACTCTTGACAATAAGGTGCAGGCTTCGAAAATAGGTGTTCTTTTCTAAACTATTTTCAGAAAAAAGTCTAAAAAGATAAGCAAAACAAACTCATTCTGCCTTTCAAGGGGTTCGAAACATAAAGCAGTTCCTCAGAATGAATCCAAATCAGCACATTCATGTACATATATAGCCATTGATAAAGTTGTATAAGCATTATGACTAACTGGATTAGAAGGCCCAGTTTTGCAGCGAAAAAGTATCTTAAATGATACCTAACCCGCTAATGGGAAATTAGTAGGGTGAGTATAGTTAGGAACTATTGTATTACTTCATATCGCGTGATTTTGATGTATAACTTCACACACATTTTATTGCAGCTCATAGCCTCTAAAATTATGCCATAAAGAAGAAAAAGTAAGAAATCAACTATTATTTCTCATGTAATACTGAGAGTTGACTTCTATAAGTTGGAACTAAGATAACTAGCTTTAGAGGTATTAAAATGCAACTGCAAAAATGTTTTTTTTCGAGATTTCTGTACTGCCCCTGGTCAACTCATACAATACTCATAATTTTTATATCAACAGAGTTTCTCATTGTTTGTGTTGTTTGCTATATCCAGTCATACCTGATGATCCCTTTCATACTAAGCTGGTTATTTAACTAACTTTTGCTCCAATCGCATGTTTTCTGTTCCTACATCTATATTTCAGACCAATGCTGCCACTACTGCTGCTCCAATAGAGACAAATTTTGCACCTTCAGAGTGTCAGCTTGATGCGCCAGGACTAAGTGACAGACAGAGAGGTGAATTGGTTACATGATTTAGTCAATTGCCTGCCACATTAGAAATTTAGTAGTACTTTTCTGATTTTCGAGTAGCATGTTGGAAGTGTCAATTGTGATTGATTATTTGCACTAGGGTAAAATACAATTTACACCCCTGATCTATAGCAAGTGTTGTAAATGGGTCCCTAAACTTTAAAAGGTACTAAAATGGTCCCTTATACAAATTTATGAGTATGCTAAGTGTTCTCATCTAAACACAACCTTAAATATATAAATAGTTGGTAAATTATTTTAATAATTCAAAGCTTAAATTAATGTGACAGATGGTGCACAAATAAAAAATTGATATAAATATGAAAAAATAAGTTAACTACTTACTTTTTTGAATTCAAATAAAAAGGCGAGTTATGTACTTTATATTGGATTTTTATTAATGTATATGAATTGTCACTCGTATCTATTTCTTAGTCATATTAATGAAATAAGACTATTAAGTATCTTAGGTGGCAAAATATAGTAAAAAAAAAAAAGTTATCCGAATATGCACATATATGACGCTTAGGTTGTTTGGTGTTTCTATTCTATTATATATATTAAGTTGCATATTTCATCGTCAATTTCTAAATCTTGATCAATTAGTTGCCTTTTTTATTAATAAATATGAAAAGTAAATTTCACTAAATACAACAAAAAAAAGATGAAAAAGAATTTTTAGTTTCTTATCCTGTTTTTGTTAGGTCACTTTTGGGTCTAAATCCTGATCAATTAGTTGCCTTTTTTATTAATAAATATGAAAAGTAAATTTCACTAAATACAACCAAAAAAGATGAAAAAGAATTTTTAGGGTCTGTTTGGCACGTTTTTGTTTTTGTAGTTTTGCAGAACAGTTTTGTAGAACGATTCTGTAGAACAGTTTTTGAAGAATAAAAATTATTGAAAACCTATTTGGCACCTATTATTATTTAATTAATATTTTGAATTAATTAAAATATTTGAAATGTTTGAAATATTTGGAGGATAAGTGCACAGTAATTGACACTCCGTGTTTTGGACATTCTGTCAATTTTTGCCTTGGGTGACTGAGAATTCTGCAAAACACCTAAAACCTGTTTTCCAAAATCGTCTTTTGGGTGACTCAAAATTCTGCAAAACAGGTATTTGGAAACACTCAACCAAACGTGTTTTCCCATTTTTGGTTCCCGAAAAACTCCAAGAGAAGCCAAAAACAGCCAACCAAACAGGCCCTTAGTTTCTTATCCTTTTTTTGTTAGGTCACTTTTGGGATCTGCAATTTAACATAACTCATGAATTTTCTTGAGGGACCATTTTGGTATATTTTAAAGTTTAGGGACCCATATGTGACACTTTCTATAGTTCAGGGGTGTAAATTGTATTTTATCCTTTGCACTATATGTTTCTACAATCATGAAACGTATATGAAAGCATGATCTAACATATAGGGTCTGCTATATATGTACATACATAGACATGGAAAAATGTGATTTTGGGTGTCCCATCATTTGGCAGCCCTTTCCTTGATACGCTTTGGCGGCTTTGGTCCATGATCTACTAGTCCAAATAAATTTGGCAGATTTGGCTATATGCTTTACTCTACTGCTTGCACCCTTGCTTGTTTACAATTTTAAGTACCAGTGACCAGTCTCAGAAACTTCTTTTGTTTATTCGACTTTGTTAATTGTGATTGGTCAAAATTGTTCGTATGGTAAAATATCGACAACTATCCGTTGAATATGGTCAAAAAGCCTCAGGAATTTGTGTAACTACTTAATCTGGCATGTTTTGTGTTGGAAGTAATTGTTGGACCAGATAATGAAAATTGTAATATAATTGTGGTTTTAAGTGAAAATTTCAACTGTGAAAGCTCTTGCTTTTATGTCAATGTTCGGGGGTCAGTTTAAGTCGCAGCCATGTGTTTTAATGTCAGAAACCTACACTATTGAGTTTCTGTTCAAAATCCATTCCACATGAAAACAACTTAAATTATAGTTGCTTTATTTTTTTTGTCATCTTTCTTGTTTTTTCAGTTTTGAGTTTGACACTAAAATATATGAACCGACTTTTCTTCCATGCACCACGGATTCTTTTCCAACATTGAATTAGATCTTCCTAGGAAAGTTTAATGACCAATAAGCAATGCTATTGAGTGTGGTTTTGAAATGTTTCCAGGACAAATCTCACCTTTTCTAAAGAAGAGTGAATTGAAGATTGGCGGCTCTTCGGCCTTCTTCACATACATCAAATCAACCATACCCAAAAGTAATAACCAGTGGTCGTCTTCCCTTCTCGAAAATACACCTCAGCACGAGAAGATAGTAGAGAATCTTCCCATGGTAAGTGGTCAAGTGAGTACTAACATCCGAGGCCAAGATAACAGAGAATCCATTGAAAACCATTCACAAACAGACGACTATCCGAGCAGTAACATTATTCCTGATTCTTTTTCAATGAAGAGGTCCTCTACTCCCCCTATATCAAGGGACGAGTTCTCTCAAGCGCATATGCATTTAAGAAACGACTCTCCCAGTGATGTTACTGGTTGCTATCCACACGCAACCTATCCTTATTACATGCCCGGGGTAATTAATCAAGTAACAATGCAGTCTATGTATCACAAGAACATCCCCAATATGCAAAACCATGCTAATTCAGCAATTATGCCTCAGTACAATCATGTTCCTATGGCGCCTTACCCTTATTACCCGTTTGGTATATGCCTACAGCCAGGACAAATGCCTGCACCACATCCATGGCCATCGCTTGGCAATTCTGCCTCAAATGAGGGGAATGTGAATTTGAATTTGAGTAAAGTTGATCGTAGGGAGGCAGCATTGATGAAATTCAGGCTAAAACGAAAGGAAAGATGCTTTGACAAGAAAATAAGGTATGTTAATAGAAAAAAGCTTGCTGAACGTAGGCCCCGTCTGAAAGGCCAGTTTGTGAGGAAAGTAAATGGGTTTAATGTGGATCTTAATGGGCAACCAGCTTCAGCTGAAGATGATGAGGACGAAGAGGAAGAGTATTACGAGGATGATCCATCTAATACTGATATTTCGCCTGATGATGATGCTTCAATATGTCGCCAGTGTTGATCTTTTTCCCTTTTAGTTGTTTACAAGAGGTATCTATTTCACTTGAGATTATGGCCAATTATGAGTACCATAACAAGGAATCTCTTGCAGAATTTAACAATGAGTCAACTGTTGGAACAGTTGGGAGCTCTTCGAGGAGATTCTCATTAGGGTCTGGAACAGCACTTGTTTCGTGGTTTATGTCAAATTGTTGCAACGAACTTCTTCAATGTTGAACTTAGACATCTTATTCAGAGGAAAAGATAAAATTTATGTGTTGTCTTGTTGTCCAGAACGAATCAATGAAACCACTGACATTTTCTCGTTTCTATGAGAAAAGTTTCTGTAGACTGCCCCTTATTTGGGCTTCCTCGATGCCGCACCCGGTGCGTGCGGTAGAATCCGCCACGTGTCCACCTTTAGCTTTTTTTAATTTTATATTCTGAAATTTTGAATTTTTTTTTTTAAATCTGATGGCAGCTTTTTGGGGTCCTTTGTCAGGATTTTTTATTTTCCTTATTCAATTCACCAAAGGCACTTTTGTTCTTTTCTACACCACTTCATCATTTTTCGCTTTTTTTTTTTCTTTTCTTAAGGAAATTTCAAGAAAGCAAATTTAATAATTTCAATAAAGCAAATTTAAGTTGTGGTTTAAGTAATACTATATTTCAAGTTCAATAATTTTTTACTGTGGATTTATAAATTATGCTTTGTAAGTATTTCGTCACAAATTATTAATTAGAGAGAAAAAACTTATTTTTAGGTTTTTAACAAGTCATAGGTCCATAGTTCAAAAATAATACCCAATAGATGGAGGGAGGGAGAGAAACAATATAAACCAAAAGGTCCAACCTTCAATTCTGAGTGCAAGAATTATCTAAACCCAAAACAATAGTTAATCTTAACAAAGGCTCTAGTCGAATGATTCAAAAACTAAAATCAATTATCATCCATCACTGCAAAAGTAGACCAAAAAGCCAA
This sequence comes from Buddleja alternifolia, assembly GCA_019426215.1. Lineage (NCBI taxonomy): Eukaryota > Viridiplantae > Streptophyta > Magnoliopsida > Lamiales > Scrophulariaceae > Buddleja > Buddleja alternifolia. Next base: position 14,622,733 of record CM033396.1, read on the forward strand.
GTTTAAGAACAAGTAAAATCAAACAAAATATGCAATAGTGATGTTCGTAAATCGTCGTCCATGATAAATTAAAATAGATAAAAGACATGTTCAATTAATTATACCTTAGTTGGGTGGTCTTCCCTCACTCTAAAAAGATCCCTATAAATATTATGCACAATAAATTAAACTAAAAAAGCATATTGAGTAAATACATTATTTATTTTACTCAAAACAAAATTTTAACTATTAATAATATTTAAATTATAATTTGTAACGTACCTGTGACAAATTAGGTTCATGTATTGGATAATATTAGGATAAAAGTCACCAAAATTTTGATTCAAACCATGTCTCTGCAAATAGATGGATATAGCTAAAATGTCAAAACTCTTTTAAGCAAAGTAAAGATTAACTAAATAAATACAACTCACCACATTCATTGAATCGGTCAAACTTAGAGATGGTACAATATACGACCAATGAGGTTGATGTACACCAAATTGAGAGTCAAAATGCACATCTTGCAAATAATTACTAGTAACATATTGTAAGGGATGTGCATTAGAACTCTCTTGTGAAGGCCGCGCCTCCGAAGCCGTTTGGGAGTTTTGCACTTTTCTTTTTGTACTTTTTGAAATTCTCTCTAAGAAATTCATTGAAATGAAATATAAGGAATAATAAAAAAATTTATTGTAAAATGATGAAGTGGTGTAGAAAAGAACAAAAGTGCCTTTGGTGAATTGGGTTAGTCGATGCCACCCATATGGGGACTGCCCGAATCCATTCACCTGCTGACACGTGTCATGTGTCAGATTCAATTTTTTTTTTTTTTTAAATTGCTTCAAACCATAATGTTTAACCATGGTGACCCCTTTTCTGCAAAAAATTTCAAATTCACTTCCAAAAGTGCGCCAAATTCCAAAAAAAAAATTTGAATTTGAATTTCAATGCATTAGTATTGATATATAAATCATGTTTTCATCTCAATACCTCATTTTCCTCATTTCAATTATATATCTTAAAAGATAACAAAAAAAAATCTCCAAAATTTTCTTCTTTGTAGAACCACAACCATTCAGCCTCTACCGGGAAGTCGGGAATTCTAAAACCATTTATGAGTCATATTTTTATACTCATTTCACCATTTATGGGTTTATACCCATAAACCCATTTCAAAATTCCATTATGAAATTCAATTTATGTGTGTGTCTGTTTATATATGTGTATATGCGTTTGTGTGTCTGTTTATATATATATATATAGTGTGTGTGTGTGTGTCTGCGTATGTGCCTGCGCGTGTGTGTGTGTGTGTCTGCGTGTGTGTGTGTGTGTTTGCGTGGGTGTGTGTTTATATATATATGTGTGTGTGTATACATATATATGTGTGTGTGTCTACGTGTGTTTATATATATATATATGTGTGTGTGTGTGTATGTGTGAATGAGTGTGTGTTTTGGTGAAGAAGATGAAGTAGAGAGAGAAAATACAATCACAAATTTGTGTTGTATATCCATTTTTCAAAATTTAGGGACCTAGTTGTAACTAACTATAAATATAGTGGCTAAAGTAAAACAAAGCAAAAAATCAAAAGAAACCAAAAAAAAAATTAATGGGTGCACCAATTTCTTTTTCAGTTTCGCATCACTGTTTAGGCCTGTCAATGGGTAGGTCAGACCCAGACCCAGACCCAGACCCAGACCCAAAAAATAAGTTTGGATCTAGACCCAGACCCAAACATTAAGCTAGACCCAACCCAAACCCAACTCAGACCCAAAACTAAAATTTAAACCTAAGGCCCAAACCCAACCCATATTTAATGCAATTGATATTTAATCCATATATATATATAATATAATATTTATATATAGAAATTTATATATATATATATAATATAATATTTAATATATTATTTTGTAAATTAAATAAAAAAGGAAAAGATAAAAGAAAAAGAAAAAAAAGGGGGGTGGGGAACAGCAATCGTCTTCCCCACTCCCACACACACACACACAACACACACACATACAACACACACACAACAATACACACACACACATATATATATATATATACATAAAACCCACACACACACGCACAGTAATAGACACACACATATATATATATATAACCCACACATACACACACACACACACATATATATATATATATAAAACCCACCCCCACACACACACACAACACACACACAACAATACACACACAGTAATACACACACACACACACATATATATATATATAAAACCCACACACACGCACAGTAATATACACACACACACACATATATATATATAACCCACACACACACAGTAATACACACACACATATATATATAAAACCCACACACACACGCGCAGTAATATACACACATATATATATGTATGTATATATAACCCACACACACAGTAATACACACACATATATATATATATAAAATCCACACACACGCACAGTAATATACACACACATATGTATGTATATATATATATATAAAATCCAAACTTTTTGCAATTGAAATTAGATTGAGATGCAATTCAACAAGTTGTGAGTAAATTGGGTATTTGGGTCTAATAGACCCAAAGTTTTGGGTCTGGGTCTAGACCCAAAACTTTGGGTCTTGGTTTAGACTCAAAACTTTGGGTCTGGGTCTGGGCCTAGACCCAAAGTTTTGGGTCTGGGTCTGGGTAAAACTTGCCCAATGCCAGGCCTAGCACTGTTCATACAACCCAATTTTTTTCCTTTTTTTCTTTATATTCATATTAAAATACACTCATTGTACATGAATAACAATGAATCAAGTAATACTTAACAATAGGCAACATAATCTATTAATTACTATTAAGTCAAATGCAAGGCACAAACATTTCATCAAATAATTTGTTAGCATAGAAGAAAAGAGATTACCCGAGCACCCACTCCCATTCCCGCCTAAGGCAAACACTAATTGTTAACGTACTACACTTTTGTCACAACTAATTAAATAATAATAACAAACATTAGATAAATATATAAATACACATGAAAGAAGTCGACAAAATTCATTAGCATAAAAACCAAATGGGTTTCTTCAAAAAGAAAATAAAACAAAAGTTTGGATTACACAATATTTCAACTATCTTGAACCTAGTACAAAGAAGAAATACAAGCACACAGTGTGTGTGCTCTTCACCTCTAATTTTTTTTTTTCTTCTCTTTTGGTTTTTTCCTCTTCTCTGCTTGTGGGTGTGTTTTTAGTTCTGTGACAAAGGATGAGCCCCAAATGGATACACATATGTTGTCTGGCCACCCATATAGAATTGTCCGTTATTTGGGTCACGGGCCACACTACTCGTTGTTGCAAATGGCATTGGAAGTGGAGAATAAGATCGATTTGTATCAAATTGAGCGGTAAATGATCCGCTTTGACGAGAATAACCAGGCATATAATCTGATGATTGAATATCAGTAGCTTCTTGTGAAATTGGGGCACATGTTGCATCTTGTGAGCATTTTTCTTTCCGTTGGGTACCTTTTGTTATCTCTAGAAAAATAAGAGACCGAAAAAGAAGAAGAAATATTTAGTTTAGAAAAGTAAAAGTTATAATATATTAAGTACAACATTGCATGAAGTTATAATTGACTTAAATTTTAACTTACTTTTGCTCTTAGCGTCCCAATGTCCACGTATGCGAGCATTCGTGACTCCTCTTGATTTGACAAAAAGAGGATTACGTACAACTACTTCATTTATCTTATCATTATCATCATCAACGGACAAGTCATCGCATGTATTTGGAACATCTAAATTCAATTTTTCAAACAAAGAATTTGCATGCCTGGTAGAACTCTCAAGATTTTCATTCATCATTTTTCTCGTCTCCTCATGAACTTTGCAACGCATAGCAAGATCATACGTTGACCTCATTATTTGATTCACAAATACCATCTCAGAAACATGGCCACTTCCATTTTCACCACTTTCATTATAAGGTACTCTATTTCTTACATTTTTCGTCCATCTCTTCTTTATGTATGACTCGGGCAAAAAACCTACATTCATAAAGTCTAGGGCTTTTAAAGCGTGCTTACATAGAATACCCATTGTCTCAAATTTATGACAACTACACTGTACTTCACATTTATGCTTATCAAAAACCACTCGTCTGACCCTTGAATTTGGACCATGAGATGTTGCCTTGAACTTGACCAAAAAATCACCAACCTCATATAGTTCGAAAGCCGTACTCAAAGACCCCACCAATTCTTCTTCAAACTTATGGTACATGTTAAGTGTGTACACCTTAGCAACTTGGTTCAATAATGGGTTATTTTTCACAATCATCGGAGGCTTCCCATGGCGACAACGTGTGTCCTCTGCCTTTTCCTTTGCACGCCAATTTTCTTGAACTTTTTCATAGTTAAGGACAAAGTTGTACAATGAAATAGTCCTATCACCCATTTTTTTTAAACATGAGTTCGTGCCCTCGCTTCTAGATGTAGCCAAAAGCCCAGCACTGAACTTGTCATTACTAAAAGCAGTAGCCCATTTACGCCGCAATTTGTACATGCCATTTAACCATTTGTGACTAGTGAGATTATACTTGTCAATCATAATTCTCCATTTAGCCTCAAAATCTTCTTCAGAATCACAACGACTCATACATTCATACCATAATTCTTTAAATCGTGAATCACCATTCAAACTCCCAAAGTGTGAAGGAGCATTCTGATTGATATGCCATTGACACAAACGATGATGTGCACATGGAAAAATTGTTCCAACTGCATTCATCATCGCCTGGCACTGATCAGTGAATACAGTTTCAGGTTGTTTACCATTCATAGATTCAAGAAATGTAGAAAACAACCATTCAAAAGAGCTTTCAGTTTCATCCGACATAAAGGCAAGTCCAAACATCACATTTTGCTTATGATGATTAATTCCAACGAAAGGAGCACATATTAAATCGTACCTATTTGTTCGATAAGTAGTGTCAACTGAGACCACATCGCCAAAATATTCATAATCAATCATACATCGGTAGTCCCTAAAGAAAAAGTTCATCATCCTATTATCATCACCCATTTGCACACTCCAATAAAAAGAAGTCTCCTTGTTCGATTTCTTTATGAAATATTGAAGTAATGCAGAAGCATCTCCATCCTCAATTTTTGTTTTCCTTCTTAAACGATCAAGATAATCAAAGGCATCTTTTCGTGTGAAACCTAAGTTTTGTGGCCCATGTGCTTCACTTTCCATATAAGAAAATGCGGTAGTTGGAGATATTCCGGCATTCACCATTGCTTCCAAAGTTGATTTATGAGCATGCGAAATATTGTGCGATGATCTCAATAAATGTACTTGACCACTCGCGACCATTTCATGATTATGTTCCATCAAAAACTTGGTCACCTTCCACTCTCCTCCCCATTCTCGCCCAACTTTAAGTCTTGCTTTGCATCCAGTTCTAGTTATAGGCTTTTGGTACACTGGTTTTCTGTTAATAGACCGTCTTTCGTCTTTGACACCCTCACAAGAACAATCAAAATCTTTAGATTGGAGCTCTTTAGTATGAGGAAAGCAACGTTGATCCCCCTTTTTAACACTAAACCCTTTAGCGTGTGCATACTTACAATAAAGTAAATATGCATCGCCGGCGCTCTTTACTGTTTGACCAATTGTTAATCTACTCTCAAACTCCTCTATGATAGAAGAATGTACCTCAATATGTTCGTCCCTCCCCAATTCTCCAAATGTACATTGATCAGTACACTCAATTTCAGCGTCTTCATCGTTTCCGTTCAAATCTAATATAACAAGAAATATATCTTATCAATCAAATTTAAATATTTAATTACCAGAATTATTACTTCATAGAAAATGTAGCAAATAACTAACCTGGAAAATCGCAGACATTAGCTTCAGGCGTTGTGAAATAATTTTCAGTCATTATTTATAATGACCCTACACAAAAATAAAATTAGTATTAGCATAAACTCATTGTATAAGTAGATGCAATTAGTAATGTAAGAGAAATTGTGATGTAAACTTGTAAGAAGCAGAGGTAAAAGAGTCTCTGCTTCTTGCAATTTGTAAGTCAAAATTGTATTTTGTGGCATGTGCCACTTTTGTGGATTAAAATGCAATTTAACACAAAAATTAAGGACACTTTTGTTATTTTCCGTACACCCTATTTTCTCTCTCTCTACTTCATCTTCTTCACCAAAACACACACTCATTCACACACACACATATACATATATTTATAAACACACGCGCACACACATATATATGTATATACACACGCACACACACACACACACATATATATATAAACACACACACACACGCATATACACATATATAAACACACACACACAAGTCAATTTTGAAATGGGTTTATGGGTATATCATTTATATCATATATATATAAACAGACACACACACATTTTGAATTAATATTCTAACACCATTGTCATAATTTCAAAAGAAAAAAACATAAAGCTTCGCCCCTGGAAGTTCTCCATATTGCTATTTCATTTACAATATATCACAAAAAAAAATAAAAATCATTTACAATACCCACAAATAAGTTTTTATAAGAGCCAAAGGCAAGACCCATTTCACCGTTCATAAAGTAGTATTAAAAAAGAAAAAGAAAAACTGAATTAAACAAATGGGTTATAGATCTACATTTTGGAGTCAAGATAAACATATTTTTGTTTAAACAAATGATTAATAAGAGTGAAATAATACCTAGAAAAAATGCACAATGCACGTCTTGAGGTTGTGGTCTGATGAAGGGGCTGAGTTGCTGACATTCACTGGTAGATCGCCGGAAACAACCTCTTCGTCAGCCTTAGTGAGAGAGAGTGAATATTTTGGGTAGAAAAGTAAAAGTGATTTGTAATATTCTTTTTCCTTATTACATCAATTAATATTTTTTTTATTAGTTAATAAAATTCTAACCATGGTTAAACATTATGGTTTGGAGCAATTTAAAAAAAAAAAATTGAATCTGACACATGACACGTGTCAGCAGGTGAGTGGATTCGGGCAGTCCCCACATGGGTGGCATCGACTAAACCGGTGAATTGAATAAGGAAAATAGAAAAAGCTGACAAAGGACCCCAAAAAGCTGCCATCAGATTAAAAAAAAAAGGAAATTCAAAATTCCAGTATATAAAAATTAAAAGGATTTATTACATAAGATCCCCATGTGATAAGCGAAACCTGCGCCAAACACCCTTGTTTTAAGTTTTTTGCGAATCACCCCCTTGTGTTATTTTTTATTCTGCATACTCTCCATTTTTTGGTTATTTTTGGTGTTTTTTTTAATCATAAATGTCAATCCAAATGCATTTTTGCCCCAAACATGTTTATAATAGATAAATAATTTAATTTGGGTTGGATCTAGAACATTTATGATGGAAAAAAACACCAAAAAAGGGAAAGTATGCAGAATAAAAAATAACACAAGGGGGTGATTCGCAAAAAACTTAACACAGGGGTGTTTGACACATGTTTCGCTTATCACATGGGGATCTTATGCAATTATCCCAAATTAAAAAATACTAAAGGTGGACACGTGGCGGATTCTGCCTCACCCAGTGCACCGCACCGAATGCGGCATCGAGGAAGCCCCTTTTTTTGGTGCACGATATTTAGTTGCATCGAAGTGCTCATACTTGAGAGTAGTTCTATTGTGACTATTTCCGTCTTTGCCTTGATTTACCTGTCATCTCATTTTTACAAAAAATGCTATATTGTGACGTGTTTGTCCACTTGATAAATATCTACTATACGATGAGGTGGATGGGATCATGCTATTTGGGATAATTGTAGTTTTGATCTCTAATGTTGACACCCAAAACACTTTTGGTCCCCCATTTGTTGAACTCGACAAGATTGGTCCCTAATCTTTCATTTTTTAACAAATTTCGTCATTGGCATTAACTTTCCATCAAAATTGATGGAAACTTCCCCAAAAAATCAAAATTAGGGTTTTGTTAGGTTTTTCAATTTTGGGATTTTCAATTTTCAAGTCATTTGTGCCTAGGTGGTCAAATCCCAATCCGCCACATCGAGATTGGATAAAAATATAAAAATAAAAAGAAGAAATTAATTAATATTTAATATAAAATAAAATTTAATAAAAAATAATAAATAGTAATTTTTTTTAATGAAATTATAAAAATATTTAAAATAATAAAAATATTGATTAAATATTTTTCATATTGATTATATTATTTTGAGTGATTTAATATTTAATATTTTGTCATATTAGAATATAAAAATCTTAAATATTTTTCTATTTTTTATGTTTTTTATATTTTCAGATTTTTTTAATGTTTTTAATTTTTTTTTATCCATGTCGAAATTTAAAATTAAATGAAAATTAAAAAAATGCCACCTATGACATTTCCATTAAGTTTAACAAGACATTTGACGGCACGGACAAAATTTGTTAAAAATTGAATGATTAGGGACCAAAATTGTCAAATCCAACAAATGGGGGACAAAAATTGATTTAAGTTGGATCAAAACTATAATTATCCCTACTATTTTGATAAGAGTTGATAACATCTGCCATCTATGATTTGTTGTAATTACGGATCCGTTCTTGTACTTTGAAAAATTACCTGCACCACCGAATTTCACATTCAACATTTAAAGCTTTGCCCTTAGTGTTAGTGTCTATAGGGTAGGTGATGAATACTACAACATTTTGCCCCAAATGCCCATTTTTGGGCCAAAATCTCACCGAAAAGCCCGCTTGTACTTGTCACGGGCCATACCTAGTATCATAATTGCCTGTCCGTTATTTATTCGAAGGCTCTCATTATTGCATGTCAACTTGTTTGCTTGGAAGAAATCTTAATAATCGTTGCAATGCTCTCAGTGATCATATCTCCTTAATTGACTCAATGGGGAGATTAATAAGAGTAGGCTTATTTACTTATACAGTTTGAACTAGTTGAGAGTCTGTTGTAAAACAGTTATATAGATGTGCGCAAGTGGTTTATTTTTATCCTTAAACTATCTATGCAAAAATTATAAATTTTATTCAACAAAAAAGAATGAAATTAAAAGATTTCCAAGTTTATTTGATGATCTACACTACAGTAATGGGGTTTCAATCTTTTGCTCCAATATACAAATTTTAAATTTCATCCGAAATATCAAAATTTTGGGTTTCCGAGGGTCCCGAAGCAAAATCAAACTTTTGATCCAATTTTGTAGAATATCTTTCGAATTTCGACCGAAATCCTAAATTTTCCGAAATTTAAAATAATATCTGCTAAATATCCATCAAAATTTTGTGCGAAACCCGAAATTTAAAATAATATTTATTTTTTTAAATATTTTATAGTTAAAAATTAGGGGCAAAAGATCATTCATATTAAAAGAAAAGATGATAAATGACCAATTATGTAAACCAATAAGCAATAAATTTAAATACGAGTTTGAAAGTGATATTAGGCAATAAGTTAATAAACATCCGGGTCTGAACACAAAAATTATTTAAATATGATCTCATAAAAATCCTCTTAGAACCTTGATGTGGTTTTGAATAATGATTTTACTAAAATTGCGATACACTTTATTTTAATGAAATTCTTATAATATTTGATTATTATTTTACTACTATTACTTCATATTTTTTACAGCAAATTTTAGTCATCTATTCAACAAGATTCATTATGCATATATTATACATGGAATATTATTAATGTAAAAAATGCATAATTATGATATTTAAAGTTACACACAAAATTTCATTATAAATTTTCAAATATTTCTATAAATTTTTATGATTTCTTTAAAATCGAAACCGAAATTTTAAATATCCCCAAAATTTCCATCGAAATTTTCATAAATTTACTACCCCGATATCGAAACCGATACCGAGATCTAATACATTGGTTCTATAGACAAGTCATTCTGTTCTTGTTTTGAGCTTGTACATTAAACAACTTTTCTAGTATGCACTCATGACTTTCATTGAGAAGCTTCTCAAATCCTAAAGGGGATCGATTGACCTTACTAAATGTATTTCATGCTTCTAACGAGTTTTTGGAGGAGAACATGCTAGTAAGCAGTAAAACAAAGCTATAAAGAATCTCAGAAAGTAAGCGAAGGAGAGAATTTTATCCACTCACTTCATTCCAGAAGCCTTTTCTGCATCTCTTGCAATTAAGTCTTATTCTTTCTACTTTCGACCATTTGTATCCATTTATAAAAGAGAGTAAGAAACTTTGCTTTGCTTGTCGTTTCTTGAAGTTTGTTGTGCTACTACTTCGAGATTATAATTGTATTTTCAGAAGCAAATTATCATATTCCGTAAGCACCGGTACCTTTTCAAGGACAGAGTCCAAGTCCAAACTCTTGTCTCGACTAAACCATTTCAAAAATAATAATAAATGATATATCCTGAATAACAAATAATATGTGAATATATTTCAGGAAAGACATGTATCACTTGTAAATATATTAAAACACATTACAGATTATGAAAATACACACTTATTCAAATGTACTATATAGTTGAACTTCTAGTACTCTATCTTAATTATTTCCCTATGTTTTAGTTGAACCTCAAAGTACTATACCTCAATCACTTTTGTAATATTGACTTCCATCTCCAGTATTGCACTTCAAATTCCTCTGGTAATGCAGAGTTTCACCTCCTATACCACAATTTTATTTCTACGATACCGTACCGCATGCTTGATTGTGACTTGATTGTTCGGGGCCGGTCATGACTTGATTGTCGTAATGTCCAATGAAGAATGCACGCGGGTCTGGATGCCAACCTTTCCATCATGTTTTATCTGCTTAGCCGAGGCCACAGTTGAAGGGCTACAATCAACCAATTCGATCATTTGAAGCATTTGCCATTTCAGAGGAAACTGTTGCAATTTGTAGCAATGCCTAATAATTAGGCTATGAAGCTTGGGGAAGCTTTTCTTGTCGGCTCTCCACTGCTCCACATCCAAGTCTTCCAGCAGCAAGAGCCCGAGTTGAGCGAAACGCAACTCTCTGAGTTCCCACTTTGGACCCCTGAAGGAGTAGCATTGTAGTTTCAACACTTCAAGATTCGGCAATCGTGTAATAGCTTTCATGTCTTCCCACAGAAAACCACACCCTCTCAAAGTTAACTTTTTGAGACTTGAGGGCAGAGTTAAGAAAGAATTTGGCAGGGAAGCAGCAGCTCGAGACCTTGGATTCGGATTAGTAACCGTGCATTTGAAGGTTTCAAGTCCACTTAGAACGGCGACATCATGCATAAGAAGAGAGGGTTCTGCAGCATCATCCTCGGCTAATTCAATCAAAATTCCCAATTTTTTAAGGTTTGGAATCTTTGCAAGGACCTTCCTAGTACAGCTACGAGCACTCACATGGGAAAGTGTTAGAAGGTTGGGTAGACGATCACGCACACCGCATGGAACTGGGAGGTCACTTCCAATGAACTGAAGGTGTCTCAGTCCCCGCATTTTCCAGATCTCCGGTGGAAGAAATGATGGAGCTCCAGAGGACATTTTCAGGCTCGGACGAACAATCAAGACTTGAAGGTTCCAGAGTCTGGATATGGATGCTGGGAGCTCTCCTGCATTTAAGCTAAAGCCAAGGAACCTCAACTGATTTAGTTTCACTATTTCCATGGGGAACACAAAGAAGCGGATTGAAAGTGCATCTAGTACCCTGAGGGATTTGAAACCCAGACTCAGTCTTACTGGATATTGATGGTAAGCACCGGTGCAAAGAATAGAACACACATTTGAAAGTGATGCGAACGATCTTGACACGCCTTTGATTCCAAAAAGAACGTTCTTGTGAATGCACAACCGGCGTTGGCTTATTTTGTCTTTGTCATCAAAAGAAGCATCGGGATAACTATTTATGACACGAAAAAACTTGTCCTTCTCAGCTTCATAAACACACAGCTGCCTGAACACGTGATGGACCCAACATGTTTTTATTTTACCGCTAGAGCTCCATTGTCGGACTAAAACAAGACTTCTGGAAACAAGGTCCTCCAAATACCCCTCGGCTATAGCTTCTAAGGATTCCAACTGACTTGCTTCAACAAAACCCTCAGCAACCCATAGTTTAGTAAGCTTGGATGTAGGGATATTGGTTTTTCTCGGAAAAACTCCCATATAAAGAAAGTATTTTTGTAGATTTGGAGGTAAGTGCTCATAACTTTTATATAGTACCTTTGACAACGGTGAATCGTCCTCTGCGCTGACAACAAGTGAATTTTCATCCTCTGCAATCTTCTTCCAGTACTCTGGTGTCTTGTCGGCCTTGCATAGGTTAGATATTGTGATGATTGCTAGAGCAAGTCCTTCGCAATTCTCCGCAATCTTCTTTCCTGCTTTCCGAAGTTCAGGGGGGCATAACGCCCCTTCTGGAAATACCTTCCCTCGAAGCAGATCCCAACTTTCTTCGCTATTCAAGAAGCGAATGCGATGAATATTTGTTGTTTCAGTACTGGCATGTATAGCGACGTCTTGTAGCCTAGTTGTCAGAATTATTCGACCTCCTTTCTTGTCGTTGGGAACGTGCTTTTTCATCTCATCCCAGACCTGAAAATTCCATATATCATCCAGCACAATGAGGTACCTCCTCCCTTTCAAGATTTTATGCAGATGCGCCGCTAATTCCTCCTCACTTTCCACACACGTTTGACTAAAGTTGGGATTCATGTCAAGTATAATACGTACAAGAGTTTCACGCATATTATAATTCGGACCTATCGTGACCCAGGCACGAAGAGGAAAATTTTTAACAATTGGATCTCCATAAACTTTTTTCGCTAGGAGAGTCTTACCCATGCCCGCCATCCCAATGATCGACACAGTTTCGAGCTTTGATGATAATCCGGTCACCCGAGCCTTGAGTTTCATCAGTTGGTCATCCATTCCCACCATCTTTTGATCATCACCAGAATCAATTCTCGACGAGGAAGAAGCAGCATCCCTGGTAACAGCTGGCAACGGGTTGCTTATTGGTCTGCTGACTTGTAGGATGTAATCTTCCTTGATCTTCTTTATTGTATCAGAGAAAGAATGAATCTCCGGTTTTAGTTTTTTCAATGGATTCCTCTTATATTCAAACCTTTCAGATTTTTGAAGGTCAGATCGCTTTGGTACGTAGGATTTAAGTATATCCCTTAATGTGGAACTTGCGTCTGTGATTATTCTATCCAGACCATTTACTCTCTTGCTGCTGCTATCCAGTCTTTGAAGAAATGCTTGTAAGGACGTAATCTCATTGTGGATGGAATCGAGCTCCGGCTTCGCGGTTTCGTTTAAGTACTGAATATTCAGACTTCGCAGTATTGTATGCTTTAGAGAAAATAGAGCAGCATCAGCCTTCTCTCCTCTCTCTCCCATTCCAAAGTAGTACTTCACAAGCAAACACAAGATGAAATCACAAGTATACTGGATTCGAGGCCGGTGGACCAGCAGCGAAATCGGGCCAACACCGGGCGGGAAGCAGCCGACGATGATGTTAATCAAAGGTATTGGCAGTGAGCAGTAGTACTGAAGCAGAAGAGTTTTTGTTTTGTTGGAGGAGAAAGACACAATGATAGAAAGAACCACGCTTGTATACTAGTGTTTACTAATGAAATTATTTTCTTTATGAACTACTCGCAATATTCTACACTCCCAATACTTTGAGGGGCCAGGAAGGATGCTCTGGAAATATATAAAGGAAACTGAAATTCATGGAAGAGTGTTTGCTTTGTTGGAAGAGAAGAAGACAGAATGAGATGGAAAGAACAAATGCTAGTATAAAGTATTTATAATGAAAATTTCCGATTTATGAACTTAACTGGTTTTTTAATAAGATAATATAATAAGTGAAATATTATAATTTTATTAAGAGTTGCTATTTTTTAAATGATATAACACGACTCTACCCAAGTCCTTTTCATCTTCTTACTCTACCCAACTCGTTTTCATCTTCTTTTTTCTTTTACTTTTCAAAGATTTTTGGTTTCCTTTTAATTTGATTTACGTAAGACTGTCAATGAGCCCAACTCTGCTCGAAGTCGTAAGCTCAGCTTTAGAATTTTTGAGCCGAACTCGAGCCAAAAGTTAAGACTCGGACTCAAATTCAAGCTTAAATGCGTTCGAAGGCAAACATCTGGTCCAACGGACTTGTGGTTACAGAACAATCAAATTGCCCAACCCTACTTATTTGTGACACATGAGAATTCTTCATTATCTGTTGGTATCCTCTCCTTTCGTTTTTCTTTTTCCTTTTCTCTTGACTTATTTTTCTAACTACCGTACACTTGTCCTTTTGTGCTGAACGCAGTTTCCTTTCATACTTAACACTATGTTTTTTTTATTATGCACGAATTTCCTCTCAACCTAGCTACCTCACGTTTGACATTTTTGTGCTAAACCAATATCTTAATATATCAATTTGTATTATTTGATCAAAAAAAAATATCAATTTGTATTTTTATATTGTACACCGAATTTCTTTTCTCAACTTACCATGTGTTGGAAACTTTAAGTCCATACTCTATTTGTCCGGTCCAAAAGTAATCACAAAACAAGTGAATTGCACTTATCATATGAATGATCATATGATAAAAATGAATGACACTTGAATTTGTCCAAAAAAAATTCAAACTAGAAATTCTACTATGGTTGCTTCTATTATATTTATTGCCTTTATGTTGACCTAAAAAAAAAAATTGCCTTTATGAAAGCACATGAAAGGCGTTGGTCAGGCTTAAGATCGGTTTGGAAATGGGAAAACTATTTGAAATACAAAGAAACCATATTAAGTTCAACTCTGATTGATCCCAATTAAAATGACCCTCTCATGATTATGTTAGCAAAGGTGATAAAGTCGAAATAGAACCAAAGTAATTAAGTTGAATAAACAACAACAAACTTCATAAACGTCTAAGTTTACATTTACAGAGTCCTCATGATGCATGGATCTCTAGGTGAAAATTACACATAAAAAACTTCCAAAAGTCAATCAAATTGTTGAAGAAATGTGCCCCTGAAACTGTATTGATAAGCGAGAGGAAGTTCGACACATCCACTTTCTAGAAACATATCATTTTCTTTGCTCTCTCTCTCTCTCTCTCTCTCTCTCTATATATATATATATATATATATATATATATATATATGGGATTAGATTGAATAATCATACATTTTAAGTATTGTTAACTTTAATATATCTATTTGTTAACAAGTAGAAATTATAAATAACATCATCATATTTCATTGACTTAGTAAAATAATAATTTTGCTTACTTAAGACATTTTATTGAAAACGACACATCGTTATTTATTTTTAAATTATCCTTATACTATAGGTAATATAGGTAATTTGTTTACACTGAACTATCTGATCATTTTTATTATATTCACATATAAGCTGATCAAAATTAGCCATATATTAATTTTCCCTAATAACTACAATCTTCTTTATGTTTTATCATCTTTATCTCATCTAATTATTTTTATTTTCTCATTTTTGTTGTCAGTTTGCTATGCAGGTTTAGAACATATTTATTCAAAATACATAATCAATTATTAATTGATATCTTGAATAAATAAATATTGAAAATAAGAAATCACGTTGATGCTTGATACTGAGCCCATATATATTTAACTCCAGCTTCTATATTAATTGCATATCTTGCGTACATCGATGATGGTGTTTAATTTTATGTATAAATTAAAATCTTTTGGTAGATGCTATGGAGATAAAAATTACAAGTTGAAATACTTTAATTAGCTAGGAACATGATTTTGTAGGCATAGAGATCTTTGACTATGAGCAACTCATATGTACAGATGTGTAAAAGTAATATTACACGAAGAGGCGCCTTTGAGAACCCAAAAGATCCATTGACATAGATTTAATGTATAAACCGCTACCTGTCTCTATTCTTTTTCTTATATATAAGACTCTACCTGTCTATATTCTATAATCGGAATTCTGCATGCTGTTTTATAAACAGGGACGGAGGGAGGGGATTGGTGGGTCCCACCTGTTTCCGGATGAAAACAAATTGAATAAGAGCTAATTCGATTAACTCAAGTCCCGTGATAATTCTCCACTTAGAATTATCTAACAACCCCGCACTCGAGTTCGATACGCTAGAAGGTGGTTCAGACTTTAACACTTCGGCGTGTTGTTTAAAATTGTTATTCGGACCGCAATTGATAAGAAAGAATAGATAAGACAGGAAGATACAAGTCCAGATATAAAATTATCTATCAAATACTTAAATCTGATAACACGATAAACTTTATACCTCCATATTGATCCCCAGTCGTGTGTTACAAAGATGCTTCGAGCAAGAAAATAAGTTGATGTCAACAACACTTGATCACCAGGATTTGATCTACAAAATTACCTAAATTACGCGACTCCATAGATTATGTCTACTCCTAGAGAAAATGATAAAAACTGTATAGAGTTGTTCTGTTCTTTTTTTTTTTCTTTCTCCGCCTTGCCCTTTATCACGTACCCACTTCTTTTGCGGTTAGTAACCTCCTTCAACCGCGTTTTTCAAATTATTTGATTGGCGCGTCTTTGAACTGGGTAACTCTCTTCTCTTTTTAGGCTTCTTTCGGCGGGCTTCTAACTCAGCAGCATATCCAGTTTGGACCTATCCATTATTAACTCGGACTGGGTTGCTTTAGGTTCTTTTGTCGATTTTAATTAGTCATCACATGGGTTATTTTGGGCTTTCTCACTTTAAGCCCATTTCTTCGTACTTTTATTAATAAGGCTGTTTGGGCCCTTTAATTTGAGCCTATTTCATTTTAGGTGTAAACAAATGCCCCCCTAATACATGTAGATAATTCAGATTCACGTGTATTAAAAGACACGTTCATTCTTTCTAATGACAGATGACCATTCGGATTCCAGGTCATCAAAAATCATGCCTTTTACAACAGACTTTTAATAAATTTGGTGACTATTTTTAGTAATAGGCGATCATTCGGATTCCAGGTCATCAAAAGTCATGCCTTTTTGTAACAGACTTTTAATAAATTTGGCGGCTATGGAAAGACGCGCCTTTTTGCGTTCGTCTTCCCCAATACTTTTCATTTAATTGGGTATGTTGTTTCGCTGAACAATGACAAGAAAACCTATAAATTCCTGTATTTTGTCCTCGGGATACACAAGAATTCAGAATTTCCCTTTTCCTTCTTTCTCGAGCCAACTAGCGTAGAAAATCGACATTTCCCTTCTCCTTAGTTCGCGTGCTTCTTACCATTTCTTCGCAACAATGGCTATTCCACCACACCATTCAATGCACAACCTAACCTCTCTAATTCCTCAGGAGTCCACCTTGGACTGTGAGGAAGCATCGGACCTCTATGAAGAAATTAGGGCATTCGAAGCCCATTACTCCGACGCCAAGGTCTCCTCTCTCAATACGACGTATATCGTCACTCGGTGGGCTTCCGACCGTCGCGGTCAGACTCTTAGCCATCTGGCATTGGGTCCCCGTTTCAAGTCATCTGCCTTTGAAGCAGATGCTCAGCATGTTCCCAATCTAATCGGGACTTGGCCTTCTCTTGAGTCTGACAATGCCCCTATTTGTCTTAAGGGGCCCCGCAAATTGGCTTGGATCAACTCGATGAAGCCAACCATAGGATGGATTGGTAACACGGATGCCTTTCCCTGGTTTAATCGCCTGAGTTGATTTCATGCTAAATGGGAGATCAATCGAGTATTGGGGCTAATTCGGATAACCTACTAACAAACCCTACCCTTCGAACAGGTAATGATGGATGCCCTTTCTCTCTCGTGGCATCTTTCATATAACTGCTTCATATTGCCTCGAGGATTTCAGACGGTCACCCTCGAAGACGTGGCCTTTATTACCGGAGCATCGCCCTATGGGGTTGTACTTCGAACTGGTGAAGTGGAGGGTGATGCTCAACCACTCTTGAAGGCTACCAATATCTGGTTTAAATACCATGGCAAAAGTGGGGGTGCCAATATTTCCTATTCGGGATTAGTTAAGCACTTCACCTGGACTGATGACGAGGTTACCGATTTCGAAAAGGTACTATTTTTTAATTATGTTTTCTGCTGCCTATTCATGAATATAGGTTGTGCGGTCAACAAGACATTCTTGCCTCTGGCTGCCAACATTGCCACAACTTTGGATCCTGTCGAATTGGGTGCTTTCATCCTGGCCCACTTTTACAGGATGATGTTTCACATTTACGAAGACCCTTCGAAGGTCAAGAAGGTTGCAGGTCCGTTATGGTTACTAACATGCTGGTCATTCTTATACTACCCAGAGTTGCTAAATATCAGGACTCCATCGCCCGAGGAGGAATCCCAGTCCTCGAATATTGTTCAGCCCATTTCGAATTGGTCATGTTATGGGGAAGATGCCGTAAACCTCCTAATTCCCCTCGAGAAAGCCTCTTATCTACTAGTGCTAAGTGCGGTGTACAACCCCTTGCACATCTCGACCTAGTGTCCATTCTTCGAAACCAGATATGATCAGGCCCCAAATCACTGGTCGCATGTGGCCCTGCCATCTTGGCTGCTCGAGATTGATTCCCTAAGGTGGACTGATGATGATCGCCCTTATTGGAGATCTATCCTTTCCACTCGAGATCTCCTGTATGCGGATAACAATCCTGGAGTTGAGGTTTACTACCCTCAGGTATTCCTTCAATATTCTTCATGTTCTATACTTTGAGTGAATTCGAGTGAATATCCTCATTTATTTACATATGACCCTTTTTTGCAGTTGTGCTCGAGACAGTGTGGCATTAGCCAAAGCTTCGCTCTGCCTTTTCTGGGCACTTTGAATCGCCCGTGGTCAGGAAGATCAAACATCTTTCCCAAGACAAAAAGGGAATTGGCCGAGGCAACCATTCGAGGGAAACCTTCCAGCTAAGTTGTCATTTCCCCTATCCCGGCCTTTTGTAGGATCCTTCGAGTGGATCCCCACTTTGCCGAGTTCTGGAATAAAGTCTTGCAGTTGCAGCGCAACTTCGCGAGACAAATCATTCAAAAGTTGGTCATGGATGCCACAAGACTCTGTTCGGGATCTATCCAAATGACTGCATTATCCACAGTGCTGTCCTCTGAGGTATGGGTAACGAAATATCTTTCTCTTTTCATTTATGTTTTGCACTTTAAAATATCTTGATCTTTTGATTTCGGTTTGTATAAACAGAACGATGCATATGTTATCCCCTTTTCACTCACATCGGGGTGGAGATTCGAGATGGATAACCCCTTAGCCAAGCACATGAGAGGCTTTACTTGGCCCTTCAAGAATCTGAAGCTCTAGCGGTGCCCCCTCTCAGATCTATTCCACCTGCCCGCCCCTCGAGGGCAGACAAGGCCAAGACCTCAGTTACTGCTACATCTCCATCTGTCACTCGAAGACGCCGAATTGGGGGCATTACCATTCGAGAACCTTCCCCAGCTCTTCAAACTGTTGTCGAGGACGAAGATGAAGATGAGGATGCGCCCATCGTGTTCCAAAGGCGTAAATTACATGGGTCTTTCGAGGCTGGTGAGCATTTTTTCTTACCGATTCACGAGTTTTTGCTATCTTTCTTCATTTATATTGAAAGGTATTTGCATCCAGGCCCTTCGCGTGAGACCCCTTCTGGAGTGATCCTTCCGCAAGAAACCACGTATGCTGAAACTCCAGTAATCGAATAGAAGATGAGGCTGAATTAGATATACTCTTACTGACAGATGTTCCATTCGAGGAGCCCTCATATGATATCCCATCCCAATCAGGAGAGCGTACTCAAGTCCTCGAGGACCATTCCTCAGGTATATCTCCTAGCGATAGCTTCATTTCTTCTTGTACAACAATTTCTTAAACTGGATTTTCACAAATCCTTCGTTTTGTAGATTTTGAAGAGACCTCAGTAGAGAAGCCTGCCCTTGTGGCAGAAGAGGAAGCCACTGGTGAAGGAGCTCTCGAGTGGGTTCCCCACAGCCTACCGAAGGCACTGCTGAAGTTCCACCATTTGAAGGTAAGGTTAACTATGTCAACATTTGCTCAATACGACTATTATAATTTAACCTTTTATTCCTTTAGGTATTGAAATCACCCCTGAGGAAATCCTCGAAGATCAAATCCCGACTCAATCTCTTGAGATCTGGGATGCCCCATCTACCTCGAACGCAGCTGTGCCTACAAATGTCATCCCAATCAAAGGTAAGCATATTTTCCATGTTATTGTATATCGTTTGCATGATTCTTCATGTCCCTTAAGTTACTTCGTGTATTATTCTCAGGGAATGTTGAACTCATGTCCTTCTCGAGGGCTGATTTAAGCGAAGCCCTTAATGCTATCAAATTGATCCGACCAACCAAGAGCTACTTGGGAGGATTCGTTCGCTCCTGGATGGTGTAAGGATCGGTATTCCCCCACAAGCGATGCCGGCGCAACGGAAGAAATAAAGTATATAAAACACATATATATCGGCATCCCAAGCTAGGGGGTCAAAGTAATGCACAACAAAAACTAATACGAGTAAAGGGGTTTTAAACCGATTACAAGATTTGGGGTTTTATTAAAGTGAGGGTGTAAAACCACAACACAAGGAAAACCACACCAAAAACTTTGGCTCTCATTTTCGAATCCTCACCTCAACATGGAGGGGTTCGAATCAAACCACCATAAGCTCCTAAAGAAAGAAGCCTCTACAAGGACACACCTCAAGTAAGTTCATACCTTAAGCAAAAGATTGGCTAGATATATGCTCTAAGGAAATGGAGTCTATGTAGTGAAAGGTGGAAGACAAGAAGAATTACTAAAAGAAATATCTATGGAAGATAATCTTTTACAACTAATCTTCAAGAAGAAGTTCTATAGAAGAAAGTCTTCAAGAATCACAAGAGAAACTAGAAAAATCTAAAGATGAAGAACTAAGCTCTAAGCTTTTTTTTTCTTTTTAAGTTTTCATCAAGTTCTAAATGAGAGCAAGAACACCTCCTTTTATAGCCACCAATTTTCGGTCATATGGTGTTAGGTGGAGTAGAAGACTTGTTTTTCTTCACCTACCACCTCATTCTCACCTACCATTCCATTCTCAATTACCACCACATGTGTAAGAGAATATTTTTCATTTTCTTCTTCATTTAGAAAACATTACAAGTCAAACTTTGACTAGCTTTGAATTTCACTCTTGTGACTTCATTTAATTAAGTCCAACTTAATTAAAATGACTCCCAAGTCTTCCAAGACTTGTTAATTAAATAATCTTCATGATTAATTAATAGTAAAATTAGTAGCTTAAATAAATTCCCGGATAATAATAATTTCCGTTAATGATTAATCTCCAAGATTAATTAATAGAAAAATTATTTTCCCAAGCCTACTAATTAAAATGTCTTCCACTTAATCAATTAATCTCATTAATCAATTTCACTTTAATCCTAAATCGGATTAATATTCACATAGTAATTGAACTTTCTTGAGTAAGTGTGTAACCCCATTGTAGGTTCGTTCATGTACTAGTAGTAGGAACCCAACCCCGTTGTGCCTTTGCAATTTTCATTGCTAGATTTAATTACTCCAAGTATTTTAATCCGACCAAGAATTAATTACCGATTAATTCATGGTTCCTACAAATCAAGGTTAGTACTAGCCACGCGCCAAGAAGACCTAGACATGAACGATTATTAGGTGACCTTTCCGCATTACGATTTTCGCATAAGTAAAATCCTTCCATCAAATATCCCGATCGAATCTAGGACTTGAATGTCAGTCGAAATCCCAGTAACTCGATTCTATGTATATC
Organism: Buddleja alternifolia; assembly: GCA_019426215.1. NCBI lineage: Eukaryota > Viridiplantae > Streptophyta > Magnoliopsida > Lamiales > Scrophulariaceae > Buddleja > Buddleja alternifolia. Next base: position 14,644,514 of record CM033396.1, read on the forward strand.
GATCTAAGTGACATTGACCAATTTATCAATCGAGCGAGGAAACACTGCGCCTCCTTATTGATACTACTCCGGCCGGAGGTTCCCATGGTCAATACACTGTGAAGTACATAGGATATGCGCCGATGCTAATGATCAGTGACGGATTCTCTCTTGGCACTCACGCGCCTCCGTACATAACCAGACTGGACCCAATATGCCCCACTTTATGACTCACCTGGAATCGTGTGACAAATCTAAGTACAGTGGGCGATGCACGAGACGACCAATGGTGCCTCAAGTCATGAGGACCAATCTTATGCCTACGTAACCGAGGAGATTCCAAATTCGACATTGACTCCAATATGGGATCTCGGCGGGGTTGTTCATTTTACTCGATCCCAACGAGAACCCACATACATGCACTGATGTACACCGTATCAGTATCCATGGAATAGGATACACTCTCCAAGAATGTGTATTGTACGTGCAAGTCTTTACGAGTCATTGATATCCCTATCTCAATGATTTTATTACTTGGAACATCTTTAAGACCACAACCTTAGAGACGTATTCCATGATTGGCATCCCCGATACCAAACACATCTCATAGTTTAAGAGTGATCTAGGGGACTTTATCTAATTGCATAGAATGATAAGATAAAGAAGAAAATGCCATTTATTAAATTACTTGACAAGATACAATATAAGACTGTTTAAAGAGTCGGCTACTACGCCCTACAAATGGCGCACCGGGCACCTAACTCTTTCAGATGGTGCAACACCGAGGATTGCTTTCCAATGTCGCCTTATGTTTGTCGAGGCGAGGCAGATGTTCAAGAGTCGTCTGACGGCTATCCAAGATTTGATCGATCAGGGTCTTACCCCTTTCGAGGAAGAGATTCACCCTACGGGATCCCAACAATTGGGCCAACTTCAGGTTCGAGTCCCCACTTTGGAAAATACTCAAGCAAATTATATGGCCCAAGTTGCAGAGCTAGATACCAGAATCGCTGGTCTCCAAGCCGAGAGGGACCACCTTCTAGATCTGGCCAACAAGACCGATGAGGAATTGGCGGTTGTTAGCAATCAGATTGCTCTACTCACACAGGAGGTCGAGATGATGGTGAAGCCGGCCTTGATCGAGAAGGATGCCTTCTGATAGGTGTGAGATTTACATAGTTTAAAGCCTTATATTTATGTTATTTACATTGGTTTATGCATGATTTATGCCACACATGCTTGTAATTTGTGTGCTTATTGAGTAAAGGTGGAAAATTATTGCAATTGAGGAAAACTGGACGGAAATGCAGAATTTGGGAGTATTTAGAGACTGAATTTGACAAATATTTATTCTACAAAGTTTTAGATCTCTGTCTTAGCATCACGTGGCAACTTGAATCACCCAAATCGGAGGTCTTTGGATAAAGTTATGAAGGAAACAAGATCTCTGCGCAGAAAGCAAAATGTTTCTGTTTCCAACGTACGGACGTTGGGTACTTCACGTTCGCACGTTGGTTCTGACGGGAAAAATAACTGATTTTTGGAAATTTCCAATTCTAATTCAAGTTGGAGTCTTCCCCTTCCACCCTTATATATATATATATATATATATATATATATATATATTAGATCAGTTCTCTAGGGTTAGGAGACGAAAATACACATAGAATAGAACCCTAATAGGGTTTAGACTTAGTTTTTACATATTCATGAAGATTTTCAAGAACCCTTGAAGGTGAAGAAATCAAGAAGCATGGAAGAGATGAAGATCGAAGTTCAACCATAAAAAATACGAGGGAGTTTCTTAGATTTAGATTTATTTTTGTCTATGAATATGAATCTTAATTTAAGTTTCTATCTTTTATCTTTTATGATGAATTAGATTCTTCGAACTAAGGCCATGTTGAGGCTAAATTATGATATTTGAGTTATAAATTGTATTTTTCATATTAATTCTATTGTTATTTTGTGTATTGATTTTGTGCTTTAATTCCAATCATATGTTTGATCACCATATGCTTGCTAATTAGCCTTGTTTATTCATTCGGGAGAATATAGATTAGGGTTCAAAGAAATCATCACATCATCCGAAAAAATGAGGAATTGCTCCTAGAGATAGGTATAGATTTCCGGGTGCAGTTAGCCGGATTTATCCGGGGAAATTCTAAAACGTGAATGCATGGCTAATGATTTGATTCTCGGATAGACATATTTAGAGAACCGTCACGTAGTCATAGGATTATTACAGCCGAGACATCGGGTAGTAATTAAATAAGGAATTTCCACCAAAGCAATAGTAGTCTAATAATATGAGAACATGTTTATAATGAAAATTGATTAATTTGTGCCAACACATGTGTCTTAGTTGCTCTCTTCCATGGCTATCTTGATTTCGACATCTTGTTTCTTGTATCTTGTTTCCATAATATTTGAGTTAATTCTTGTTTTAGTTTAATATATTGCTTTTAAAATCTTTAAATCTTTAGTTTTAGTTTAATTATTGCTTGCTTTAAATTCAAGAAGTCTAAAATACAAGTCTCTGTGGGATCGACAATTCTGACTTAAAAATCCACTTTATTACTACACACGACCAGTCCACTTGCTGTGCAAATACGTAAGGATTTTTCGTGTCACCTTCATTTTAGCTTTAAATGTATTGATAGACTCTATACGTTTTCTAGAGTAGTCATGTAGATTAGTACTTTCGAATAGTAATTTTCTACTCTAATTATTGTTTATGAACAAATTGCCAGTTTTCGGCATTCTTTCGAATATAATATCTGCACTTTCTTGCCATATACTTGGCGTATATTTCTTCAAATGTTTTGCATTTAAACTCCTTCCATATTCTTTTCCATTTAAGTACTAAAGTCTAAATGAGTTTCCCGATAATTTGCTTGAGATTGAAAATGGCCCTTCCCAATTAGGCGACCATTTTCCAAAAAAATGATCTTTGGAGCCTTCTGGTAATATCATTTTCCAAACTAAGTCCTCTACTTCGAAGGATCTTGTCTTGACCTTTTTATTATAGCTTTTTTCCACTTTATTTTTCTGGAGTTCGATTTGCTGTAATGTCATTATTTGAATCAATTCATGATCCAATTTCTCAATGGTCATATTCTCGATATACTCCTCTTGTGTGAGTTTCGATTGTTCGAAAATCCTTTGTGACTTGATATTTATCTCCATTGGTATAACAGCTTCGTGACCGTACACTATTTGAAAAGGTGTAACCCCTAGGCTATCCTTCTTGATAGTCCTTAATACCCATAAAGTATCAATAAGTAATTCATACAAAATCTTAGGATTGTTTTGTATGATTTTCGAGATACATCCTTTAATTAACTTATTTGAAGATTCAGCCTGTCCGTTTGCTTGAGCATAATAAGGGGTTGAATTCAACAACTTTATCTTAAACTGACTCGGAAATTCGAACATCTCGGTGCTGTTGAAAACCCTAGCCTAGTCAAAAGTTATAGACTCAGGTATCCCGAATCGAGTTATGATATATTCCTTAATGAAATCAACCACCAACTTCGAATTGATGTTCTCGAATGCCTTAGCCTCAACCCATTTAGTAAAGTAGTCTGTAGCTACTAAAATATAACTGTGCCTCTTTGAAGAAGCTGGCTTTATCTTACCTATGATATCTATAGCCCATCCTCGAAATGGCCACGATTTTACAATTGAGTTCAGCTCAACTGTAGGCTGCCTTAACACTTTGCCATATTTTTGACATTGTCTGCAACCTTTTGTGTAATTTATGCAATCTCGAAGGACAGTTGGCCAGTGAAAACCATATCTATGTATCAGCCATCTCATCTTTTGGCCAGCTTGATGAGCACAACAAATCCCTTCGTGGGTTTCTGCCATTATAACTAAAGCGTCCTCTAAATCGAGGCACTTTAATAAAACCCCTTGAGGATCTTTTCGATACAAGTCTTACCCATCATAAAAATAATGGTGAGCCATTAGTTTTAACTTATTCGAGAATCCTCCTTTGGATGGATCCTTCAAGTACTCTATAATCTCGAGACGCCAATCTTCTTTTTCTTTAAAGATATCAATTTTATTAACTTCCAGCGCCCTTTGTTCGAAGGGTAGCAGAATCCTTGTCTCGAGTTGAATCGTTGACTCGAGTAAGTCAGGATCGATCCTATATCCCGATGCCATTTGGGCCAGATCATTGGACAGTTGATTCTTTTCCCTTGGCACGTGCGTAATTTCTACTGACTCGAAATAGCTTAATAGTTGATGTACTCGAGCATACGAGGCTATTGCTATTGGGCTGATACATTTAAATATTCCCTTTACTTGATTTATGATCAACTAGGAATCTCCCTTTATCTCGATATTTCCTGCACCCATATCGAGTAGTATTTCTAATCCCAAAATGAGAGCTTCATATTCTGCTCTGTTATTTGTGCAATTTTCCTCGATTTTTGCATACATTTTGGTGATCAGCTTTGATGGAGATATGATATATATCCCTATTCCAGCACCATCTCGAGTACTCGACCCATCAAAATACAAAATCTAGGGGACCTTGTCGATGAAATCGACCTCGAGATTCTCAAGCAATTCGTCTCTTATCAGAGGGTGATCAGCCAAGAAATCGGCTATCACTTGACCTTTTACAGCCTTTTGAGGCACATAACACAAATCAAACTGGAGCAGACTGAGACTTCATTTGCTCAATCGCCCTCTCATCAAAGGTTGATTGATCATGAACTTAATCACGTCCGTTGGTGAGACCACTTCGATCGAATAGGACATGAAATAGTGCATTAATTTGACTGAGGCAAAGTATAGACTTAGACACCATTTTTCGATTGAGGTGTACCTCTTTTCGGTATCATTTAACAATTTACTTAAATAAAAGATAGACTGTTTGTAGCCTCTATCATTTTCTTGTACCATAAGGCAACCAACTGAATGATTAGCCGCTGATATGTACAATCTCAACTTTTTCCCTTTTCGAGGAAGGATTAAAACTGGAGATTGGGTTAAATAGCTTTTTATGGCTTCGAAAGCCTCTTGCTGTTTTTCTCCCCAGACAAACTCATCCTCATCTTTCAAATGTAAGATAGGCGAGAATGCTTCTGTTTTTCCAGCTAAATTAGATATGAACCTTTGTAAGAAATTGACCTGCCCTAAAAAACGCTGCAGCTCTTTCTTATTCCTTGGAGGCTTAGCTTCCAATATAGCCTTGGCTTTGTTTCGATCCACCTCTATAACTCAATTATGAATAAGGAATCCTAGAAAGTTTCCAGCTTCTACACCGAAAGCACACTTTAATGGATTCATCTTTAACTTAAAGTGCCTCATTCGTTCAAAGGCTTCGGTCAATGATTTTAAGTGGTCTTGCTATGTTTGCCCTTTGACCACTATATCATCTATATAAATTTCGAGGGATTTACCAATCAAGTCATGGAACATATAATTCATGGTCCTTTGGTATGTAGCCCCGGCATTTTTCAATCCAAAGGGCATAGCTACCCATTCGAAGGTTCCTATGGAACCTGGACATCAAAATGCAGTTTTGTTTCTGTCTACTTCGGATATTTTTAGTTGATAATATTCCGAGTAGACATCCATAAAGGACATCACTTTATGCCTTGCAGATACGTCAATTAAGACATCAGCCATAGGCATAGGATATTCATCTTTAGGTGTGGCTCTATTCAGATCTCGAAAGTCAATACAGATCCTTACTTTCCCATTTTTCTTAATTACTGGAACTATGTTTGTGAACCATTAGACGTATCGAGTTGGTCTTATGAAATTGGCTTCCACCAACTTTCCAAACTCATCTTTAATTGCACCCATCAAATCGGGAGACAATCGACGAGGTGCATGTATTACAGGCTTAAAACTAGGTTTGATTGGCAATTCATGTCGAGCTATATTCATGTCTACCCCAGGCATTTCGTGATGTGCCCATGCGAAATAATCTCTAAATTGATATAAGATCCTTATCAATTTCTCCTTTTTGAATTGATCTAATTTCGAACTTATATAAGTCATTCTTGGATCCTCTGCCGTTCCAAGATTGACTTCCTCTAGAGGGTCTTGGATATCTTTCCTGATATCCTCATCGGGTTCCATAACCCCTTGCTCGAACGTATGAGCTGAACAGTTCCCTTCGGTTTCAAAACATTCAATCAAGCTATGATTAACATCTGCATTACTTTCTTCGACTAAAACATGATTGTAATTAGATAAATTTGTCATAACATTTTCGATTAACAACTTCTTAAACAAACATTCGGTTACATTATCATAATTATCTTTGTCCATTAAAACTAAATAAAGGAAGATTACAAAGTCCCTAAATCAATCTAGGCTACACTATCATCTACTTCGGTTGTAGATTGATCCTCGTCTTTTTGTGTCATGAGACTTCTTTCTTCATCTTCTATTCCTTTCGTTTCGATGGCTGGTAACTCCATTTCTTGGATGTCTTTTACTTCGGCTCCTCTAGTCAGGTACCTAGCATGGATAATGTGAGGATCGATTGAATAAGAATTTTGTTCAGATTTTATAATTTCGAATTTATGTCCATTCCAACAAACTAACACCTGATGCAGGGTTGAAGGGATACAATAGTTTGATGTATCCAATCTCTCCCCAATAAGGCATTAAACGATGATGCATTCGTGTTGACCACGAAAAAGGCAGAGTATGAACTCTGAGTCCCGACCGTTATCCTGCAAGGTAGGACCCCGGCTACTCGAGTAGCTTGCCCAGAAAAACCATAAACTGACACATCAGTGCTGACTAGGTCTTTCACTATTTTTCCTAATCTTGTTAATGTTTTTCGGACATAATGTTAACAGTGGCACCATTGTCAACTAGAACCTTGCTAATTCTAATGCCTTCGATTTCGGCCCTTACAAATAAAGGTTTCATATGGTTGTTATCGATCTTCTCTTTCGAGAATAGAAGACCAACTAAGTTCTTATTATCTGTCTTTATTTCAAATAACTTACAGTTAGGAATTTCTGACTTGGAAATATTACCTGATTCAGAGATGTTCATCATTTTAAGAGATTTCTCCTCTTCGTCCAATACATCTTCTTTCGCAGCGAATGTTGCTGGCAAAACTGTTACCATATTCACATCTTTGTCATCTTCGAATTGCAGGGCTCTTTTCAAGGATGCCTCTTTTGCTTTCAAATCGGCTTCGTTTGCTGATTCTTCATAAGTGGAATCTTCTAACAGGATATCCAAATCATCGTCTGACTCAAAATGATCCAGGTTTTCATCCTCTTCGAGTTTTGTGCTCTTCCCCTTCAAGCTAGTGTCTTTGAATTGGTCACTCAACTGGTCAATGTCTTTCTCATACTCGTCATCCTCGGGTTTTGTTCCCATCTTGGCTTTCAGCAGGCCCTTGCTCAACGATTCTTCTTCGATTCGAAGGTTAGCAATAATAGCTTCTTGTTGCATCTCTAAAGCCACATCAGCTTGAGAATAAGCCACCTGTTGCTTAATATTCTTCTGGCGGTTGTTTCTTTTCCTCTCGACCTGCTCACTGGATTCACTCAAACGGCTAAACGGTGAATCCCTGCCTGTTGACAAAGGCATACCATAACCTCTGCCACCCCTTCCTCGAAAGTGCCGATTGTAGGGTTGGAAATTGAAGCTGCTATTCTCGTATCTTTGCCTCTTATTCCATTCCCTTTGGTAGGCTGGAATCCAATCGGGATCACTTGCAACCTCACTAATTCGTAGTGCAGGGTGTCAGCACATTGATTGCAAAGCACTTTCTGCATCTGGGTAAGGTTGTCCACTACTCTCGAAGGGGTTTGATATACGATCTCACACTTGGGGGTCTCGAGCGCCGCCTTGTATGATTTCCCTTCAGCCCTTTGGATGGGAGGAACCATCTCGATTTGTGATTCCCTTTCCTTGGGCTTCCCGTCTTGACCAAATTCCAGAATTCACTTATCTATCGCGGACAAGCATATCTTGCCCCTCTCGAATTGTTTGGCCACAAAGCGCCTAAAGATTTGGCATTGGTCAGTGGTATGCATCGTGTTCATATGCCACCTGCACATGTGTTTGAGCCCATCATCATTGACTTTCGGGAAGGTCAAGACTCCTTCGTCTATGAGCCTGGTAAAGAGCTTGTTCGCCAGCTTAGCTTCCTACGAGACCTATTCATTCGAAGATTTAGATAAAGTGTTAGAACATTCCGGTGAATCAATTTCCAAAGTATTAATTTCGAAATTTAAAACAGGAAAAGGATCTTCATCTATACTCGTTTTTTGCCTATCAGGAAAAGTTATTTCATTCGAGTCTAATTTTGATTGTATTAAGTTTCGGAACATAAAACATTCCTTTGTTTCTTGGGTAAAGGCATTATGCTCTTTACAATAAGGTTTTCCTTTGGCTTCTGCCTTAGTTGGGAATCAATGTTTTCCTTTAATCCTTAATTTTTTGTTGGCTAGAAGCCAGTCGAATATCTCTTCTGTTTTCGCTACATCAAAAGTATATTTCTTATCTTTTTTCGATTGTAGAGAACCCATTGCTTCAAACTCTTTTTGTTTGAGTGCTCCACATTGGAATGGGGGCCCTTTTATGAATTCTGCGAGATCTACTTCGTAAGCATCCTCGAATACCCACGGTGCTGACACTTCGAACGTGTTAAGTCCTTGATGTTTTCTTAGACTTTCTTCTTTTAACATGTTCTCATATCTAGTGGCACTTTCTGCCAGACTTCGAAAATCTGGGAATATCATTCCATCGAATTTTACCCTGAAATCGAAGGACATATTCTGCTGTGCTAACTGCACAAATTCAGATTCAGGTAAATTCAAATGACACTTAACTCGAGCCTTTTTTAATCTTGATAGGAATTCTTCTATGGACTCTCCTATGTTTTGCCTAATCTTAGCCAAATCGCTCATAGATATCCCTGGATCAGTTCGAGCGAAGTGATTCTGGAATTGGAACTGCATCTCCTCCCAAGTATGTATTGAGTTTGGAGATAAGTTAATATACCAATTGAAGGTTGACCCTATTAGGGAACAACCTTAGTTTCAAATAATCTTGATCTGCTGCCTCTCGACATTGGCAGGTAAATTGAGATAAGTGCTCTAATGCTGATACACTGTCATCTCCTAAGAACAGTGTAAAGTTTGGAATCTTATATGTTCTAGGAAAAGGAAAATTCCTATCCACCCATTCGGGATATGGATTCCTGGGAATTAACCTCTGGTTTCTTCGAAAACCAGGGCCATACATCCTCTCAATTATTAATTCGATTTGATTTTGGAGTGGGTCTTGAACTTGTGGTCCAAGATTACCTCCCATATAACCGTTGGGAATGGTTTTCCCCCCAGCAAATGGCATTTGGAAATTATTTGGGGTGTGAGCATTTTAGGATTATTTTGAAACCCCGAAAAAGGCTGGTTCCCTGTATTCATGGGATTATTCGAGACCCCAGGAAAACTTGGCACCTGATGCTTGTTTTGCCCCCCAGCAAAATATCCTTTGTTAAAGTTAAACCCTGTCTCGAGATTTCCCAAATTCACATTTGGAGGATACCCTGCCGGAGTTTGTCCCATTCCGTTCGGTGGTAAGGGACCATTAGGCCTTGTATTTTGATTACCATGTGGATTCGAACTTGTATTATACACATTAGGATGCAGTGTCCGGTTATAATTCGAATGTATATTTTGAGGGTTATTATTATTAACATTACTATTGCCTTCGAGATGTGAGGGTCCCGAAGTCTGACCAATTTCGAATTGTCCAATTCGATGCCCGTTTTCTCAAGGATATCCCACAGGAATCTCATTTAGATTGATATATCTACTTTGAGTCCTCGGTTCTAACAACTGCGTTTCGATTAAAATATTATGCTTGTTAATTAAAGGTTCGAGACCCAATACTACTTGTGTATTTCTCATGTTCGAACAAACATGACAAGTTTGATTAAATATTTCACCTACTTCAGTTATAACCCGGGTGACTTCTCGAGCAAGACCATCTCGAGTACTCTCAGCAATATCTTGTACAATTGCCGTGAATATTCGAGCAGACTCTTGTACCAATGCTCGGTATTGATCATTGAATTCTCTTCTTTGATCCTCTCGAGCACCTGCTAGGGCTTGTTTCATGAGTCGGACAAACTATTCGTACATTTTGTCCGCTCTGACTTTATTTTTTGCCACCGATTGGATATCCAAATCCTCGGTGTGGTCATCATGATTTACCTCGTCCGCCATTGCTTAGTCTTATAAGTAAGACTTAAACGATCTTGAAAAGTTGATTTTTCGTGAACCAACTCCCATTGTGGTTGCCAAAAATTTGTTTCCGAATGAAAACAAATTAAATAAAGAAGAGCTAATTCGATTAACTTAAGCCCCGTGATAATTCTACACTTAGAATTATCTAACAACCCCCGCGCTCGAGTTCGATACGCTAGACGGTGGTTCAGACTTTAACAATTTGGCGTGTTGTTTAAAATTGTTATTCGGACCGCAATTGATAAGAAAGAATAGATAAGACAGGAAGATACAAGTCCAGATATAAAATTATCTATCAAATACTTAAATTTGATAACACGGTAAACTTTATACCTCCATATTGATCCCCATTAGTGTGTTACAAAGATGCTTTGAGCAAGAAAATATGCTGATGTCAACAACACTTGATCACCAGGATTTGATCTACAGAATTACCTAAATTACGCTACTCCTAAGATTATGTCTACTCCTAGAGAAAAAGATAAAAACTGTATAGAGTTGTTCTGTCCTTTTTTTTTTTTTTCCTTTCTCCGCCTTGCCCTTTATCACGTACCCACTTCCTTTTCGGTTAGTAACCTCCTTGAACCGCGTTTTTCAAATTATTTGATTGGCGCGTCTCTGAACTGGGTAACTCCCGTCTCTTTTTGGGCTTCTTTCGGCGGACTTCTAACTCAGCAGCATATCCAGTTTGGACCTATCCATTATTAACTCGGACTGAGTTGCTTTAGGTTCTTTTTATCGATTTTAATTAGTCATCGCATGGGTTATTTTGGGCTTCTCAGTTTAAGCCCATTTCTTCGTACTTTTATTAATAAGGTTGTTTGGGCCCTTCAATTTGAGCCTATTTCATTTTAGGTGTAAACACCACCACCCCCCTCAATTTTTAATTTACTCAATTTGCACATGTAAAAAATTTAAAAATTTTGATTCCCCCACCTCAAAAATTGCAAACTTCATTTACATCCCTAATAAACTAAAGAGTAGCCCATATGATAATTTGTAAAGTAGCTAGCCCACTTTTAAACTCAAATGCGCTACAACTAAATATTTCGGCCCATATATCCAAATATCAAGCCAAATTGTAGTTCCACATTTGTAAATACCCATCATTCACAAAAGCCCAACAAATTTAACTTATGAGTTATGACTTCGAATTTTTTCTTTCAACTTTCCCCTCCAAACATACTTCTTAGGTTTTCTATATTTTATTTTATTTAATATTAGGACCATTTCTATTTTAGTTTTAAAACTATATTTTATTTAATTAGTTATGAAAAATGTATCAAATATTATTTTTATGTGGTTCGACAATTGCCTACGTTCACGGGAGAACTTAATAATCAGAGAATTTCAAAAGTGTTCTTATTAACCCATCAAGAGAATTTGACTATTAACAAAAGAGGTATAAAATACAAAGTATGTCAAAAGTGTTCTTATTAAACCTAATTCCCAATTTTTTCGCATACTATGTAGCCATTGATAAAGTTGTATAAGCATTATGACTACCCCAGTTTTGCAGCGAAAAAGTATCTTAAATGCTACCTAACCCGCCAAAGGGAAATTAGCAGGGCCGGTCCTAGGTCTTTGGAGGTTTAAGGCAAACTTTAAGTTGAGGCCTTTCGAAAAGTAAAACCAATTTTTTTAACTAAAGATAAAAATTATATAAGATAAACGATAAAAAGTAATCGTACAAAACCAAGGTCAAAGAGAGAAACTAAAATCAAAGTAACTCTAACCAACAAACAATACATCATAAAGTAACAATTATATCTTCTTCTGCTCTTGCTTCGTCCCATCCAAATGCTCCGAAGCTTCAAGTGCTTCATCAAATTATATAAAATTAATTTTTCTAGCTTTCTTTGACGCCAAGTCTTTAATGAAATCTTCATACTCAATTTCTTATAATAAGTCTTTTTCAATCGATAAAATAGCCAATCCATTTAGTCTTTCTTTTGACATTGTTGTTCTTAAATAATTTTTTATTAATGCTTATACAACTTTTGACATTATGTCTAATACTTAGTATTTAAAAAGAACTAAAGACTTGTTCTTGGTCTACGGAGATGGAAAACTAGAATTAGAGTGCTTCACTGACTCTAGTTTTCAGACGGATGTGGACGACTCAAAGTCTATTTCAAAATTTGTCTTCTTGCTTAATGGTGGAGTGGTGAGATGGAAAAGTACCAAGCAATGATAGTGTTGTATGCCCGGCGAGCCATCTGTTGGCTTGAACACTGGTTCATAAACACTATGACGGTCTTGTCATTTAGATTATATCAAAATTGTTGGAATGCTTCTTTATTGTCAACTAGTCAGGAGAGTATAGATAAAGATCCCATGGATTACATTTGGTTAGGGGAAGCGGTTAGGATACCTATGGAATGCTCTCAAAGACCGTAATTCTAAAACACGTTCCAATTCATAGAGGCTATGAGATGTGGGATATCACTGCTTCACCAAGACTTGTTCGTGCGTGTAACTCTTCCAAGAGGTTGACGCGTTCCATTGTCAATGGCTAATATGGCCAAATACATGAATAAAGATTCATACTTTGGGTGAGTATGGAATTGAACGGCCCCGCTACGGATTCCTCGTTGGTGCTGTCGAACTTAGAGTCCTTGGGTTTCGTAGTGTGAGATAATCCTTAGACCTGAGATGTCATTGGAAAGGGTACTACCCACTATACTTTGATATACACATGCACTCAGGAGAGTCATACGACGTGTATGTTCTGTATAGTCTGGTGGTACAACAGAACAGATGGCAGTCATCAAAGGATCCATCCAGGGCTGACAGCCTGGCATTTCCTATACTATTGAGTGAAATTGAATGATCGAGAAAAGTCTCTGTCCAGAGCATAGTCTTATAAGAGGGATTGGTGATCCCTGATTAGAAGAACAGATCATTAGTGGAACCAACATAGTCATAGTTTCAAAGGCTACTAGGGTTTCGACAGTCGCCAAACCCTAGGCCTTAGACGGGAAAAAGATGGAGGGATTCGACTCGCATGAAGATCGAAATCTGGATAGGTTTGCTTTTCATCGTTAACATCTAGGAAGTCGTGGCGACATTGCTAGACATCGAACCACGATCGATAGGTGTCTTGGGTTTATTGGTGAAGTTAATCCATGGCCTAGTTAATTATTATGAATAATTAAACTAGCCTATTGGAGGACTTATTGCTAGCTTGTTAATGAGTCTGAGAGGTCACACACTTAACTTGGTGTAGTACCTATTGGCTAATTAATTCTTTGTAAATTAATGGAGAGATTAATTAATTGGAGTTAATTAATCGGGGGAAAGAAATAAATTAATTAAATTGTCTTAATTAATAATACTCTTATAATTTAATATTGAAATATTAAATGGGAAAGACTAATTAATTAATGGACTAATTAATGTGTGAAAGAGGATTATATATATATATATATATATATATATATATATACACGTATGGGCGTGTATGTGTGTATAGATTTGGTGGAGGATTTTATCTTGTTCACCAAGTCTACGTGTGTGTGTGTATATATATATATATTTTGACATATATATATATACACGTATGGGCGTGTATGTGTGTATAGATTTGGTGGAGGATTTTATCTTGTTCACCAAGTCTACGTGTGTGTGTGTATATATATATATATTTTGACATATATATATATATACACGTATGGGCGTGTATGTGTGTATAGATTTGGTGGAGGATTTTATCTTGTTCACTAAGTCTATGTGTGTGTGTGTGTGTAGATATATATTTTTTTTGACATATATATATACACGTATGGGCGTGTATGTGTGTATAGATTTGGTGGAGGATTTTATCTTGTTCACCAAGTCTATGTGTCTATATATATATATATATATATATTTGATAAATATATATATATATATCTTATAATATATTTGGTAGGATCTATTCTAATTAATTAGATGACTAATTGATATGGAAAGATCTTATAAATATATTAGGAGAGATATTGTGGATAGGGTAAGATCTATTTATTTATTTAGTTGACTAATTATATGGAAATATCTTATTTGGATAGATTTTTTATATTTGGGAAGGATCTCAAATATATGGAAAGATCTTGTTAGTTAATTGGTGGATCTAATTGACTAAGGAAGAAAATTAAGAAAGAAGGAAACTTAACAATTAAAATATATAACATATATATGTATGATATACACGCCTAACTTAGATAAGGTAAAAGGCGTGTATATATGTGAGTTTCACCTTTGGTAGACTCTCAGTCAATATATATGCGTATTGATATTTTAATTCTTAATACAGTTCATTCTACACAAGTTTGTCTTGTGAAAATTATTTCTCTCCATCTTTTCTCTTCCACCTCGTTCACAAGTATTTCTTTCAACTCATGTATTGAGTACGAAGAACACCAAAAATTATATTCCTACCCCTTTTTCTCATAAGCCAAAATTTGACATTCTCTTGGCTAGCACGGGTGGAGATAATCGAAGGTATGAGCTAAGGTGTGGATACATCTTAGAGGCACAATACTTGGGGCGCTAGAACAAAACCATCCGGAGAGGTGTAGCACGGAGTAGCTTAAAAAGACGTGGTTTTGTTCTTTAAGAGGTAAACACGAGAAAACTCACTTTTTAGTTAGTTTTGAATCCGATGGTAGCATGTCTACCTAGCCCTAATTTGGGGATGCGGGATTTTATTAAAATCCATGTTTTTTCGCTGCGCCGACATCCTCGGGGCTCCACTGATCCCAATAGTGGTATCAAATCCAAGGTTTTAACATGGCTCGGATTCTTTGTCTGTGTTTATGTGCTGTAAATTTGTTTTATCGCATGTAAAATGGATTGGAATTTCTGATTTATTTTTAAACCGATTAAAATCATTTAAATCTGAAAATTGATTTAGATCTGAAAAATAAATTTTCTGAAATATGAAGAATTGAGTTTTTTCGAAACTTGGATTGCTGTGTTTTTGTATCAAGAAATTACACTTGACATTCGTGTACCACCATACACGAGAAGACGACTTAAAACGGGCTTGATCCTGCTATTGCGCTCACGCGCCGTCAAGCTGCCGTCGCCATAATTGAATGTTAGCACACAACGCCTTTTCATGGAGATGGACAACGGGTCGTTGTTGCAACTCCACACGCCGACAACAAGGGAGCTGTGCGCGTGCGGCGCAAACAGCAACACGGCCGTCACGCCATCGTCGCGGGCGCAGTCTTGAATAGCGTAGCCATACGCGACGGAGCAGTTTTTGGGGTAGCGCGGCTACTTCCCCGCTAATGATCAAAGACGGGCCACCGCTGGATGTGACGGCCCACTAGGGTTTAGATCCTAGGGTTTTTCTCGAGTTTTTATAAATTGCAATTTAGCCCTGTGGGGCTATTTTGTAATTTTATGTTTTGGGTTTAAAATGTAATTATTTATCTATTTTGGGCTTGGGCTTAGAAATGGACTTTTCAAAAACATGAGATTTTATTTATATTTTGAAAGGACGAAATAAAATTGGTATTTTATTGACTTTCAAAATTAAAATAAAATTGTGTTTTTGAAAAGGGCTTCTTCATGGATTTTCGAAAATATGATTCTTTTATTTAAACTTTGAAAGGACGAAATAAAATTGGTATTATATTGACTTTCGAAATTAAAACAAAATTGAATTTTTTGAAATTGACCCCCTTTTGAAGAAATGGATTTTTTCATGGGTTTTCATTTGAATTTGAAAAGACAAGATAAAATTGGTACTTTATTGACTTTCGATATTAAAATGAAATTGAGAAGTTTTGAAATTTGGGGCCTTTGTAATTAAATGAAGAAGTGGACTTCTTTATGGACTTTCAAAGAATGTAAGTTTTATTCGAATTCCAAGTATGAGATAAAATTGGTAGTTTATGGACTTTAGAAATTGAATAAAATTAATATTTTTTTGAATTTGGGTTTTTTCGCATTAAATGGAAAAGTGGATTTTTTTCATAGTTTTTTAAAAACATGAAATAATTGTTTAGTTCTTGGAAAATTAATATGATATTAATTGATTCCTAGAATTGAATAATATTGGAGTTTTGGAAATTAAGTTAATTTTTGGATTAATGGAGAATTATGATTTTCCATGGGATTTTCTGAAATTTGTTTTTAGAAAATAATTAATTGGTCCACTAATTGAATTAGATTATCCTTAATTAAAGTCGGTAAATTTTGTTTATGAAAGCATGATGCGGGCATGTATTATGTGATTATGTAGTGATTCGGGTCGAGTCATAGACTAATCGTTTTAATTTGAGACCTACGTGCCATGTTTTCATTTTATGTACATGAGAGGGTGAGGTTTTCTTTTCTCTTGTATTGTTGTAATTTGAAGATGAAGATGAACACATCTTGAAGATGAGTTGGAAACGTTCAAGCTCGAGGAGCTGTGAAGACCTTAGTATAGGGTCTGGGTCCTTAGATTAGATTGGTCGACACCTTGAGGGCTCGGGATGTTTTAGGATTGGCTTGACTGGGATTACATTTACCGCTTTATGTATAGTATGCTCATTGTTATTTATCGCTTGTATCTTATATATGATGTGCTGTGTTGCATGATCACCTAAGAAAGACAAATAACTGAAAATGGTGAGACCTTGTATGTGAAAAACCCATGTTAAAATATTAAGTCCATAAATGGGAAAATTGGGGGCCCGAAAGCTCTTGATTAGGTCCAGTGCCTGCCATCACTAAATGTGAGAAGGAATAGCGCGATGCTTGACATCATTGTCTCACGAGTCGTGGAATGGTGGGAAGATTAAGTGTACTAATCTCGCATTTAAGCATTCTATATAACCTGGAGGTTATATTAGAAGAGCACATGGGTTTCAGTTTCGCTAAGGAGTCATCAATGAATCGTGGGACCACGTGGCTACTGTTATGCTGTGAGAATTTGATGACTCCCTTATTTTGGGACGACGCCATGCATCAGAAGTGAACCCATCTACTAAAGTTTGATGGAGGGCTAAGACATCCAATGTCCCTTTACTTACTCAGTACATTGTCTAATGGGAGTATTATAACATGGTTATGTTATTAAGTTTAGTCTCACTTTGCACATTAATTCCTTTATCGCGCATTAAAGGAAAAACATAAGGTAGAAAACTCCTAGCAATTCTAACAACACACACATGTATGGACTATTCTAGATCAACTCGAGCCAATGAGTGATCAAGGAGGGATCCTATCTATTACATGAGCTTCCGCCTAATACAAAAGATCTAATTTTCATAACTCCAAGTCTTCATGTGCCATCATGAAACACCAATTTGGGCCTATCTATAACAATTACAAAGAAATAACCTATACAAAAAATCTATGAAATTATAGATACAAACTGGGGGGCTCAAACTTAGGCCCAATACAACCCAGATAAAACAAGGAAGCAAAAAACCCTAAGTCCATACATGGTGTCACCATCACATAAATAAGGAGTAGGTAAAATAATCAAACACTTATGTGATTATAAAGCATTAAATCTAATTTAATATATTATATGATTTAATAATGGATTAAATCTAATTTAATCATGCCAAAATAAATTTAATTTATCTTTAATCAAATTAACGTGCGACTATATCAAATAAAGTCCAATGGTTAATCAAATCTAAACACCTAAATGAGATCAAATAAAATTAACCAATTGTATTTAAATCCATTTTAATAAATCTAACTTATATACCAGTTTTAATCAGAAAAGAATTTAAATCCAATTTAAATTATTCATTAAATCCAATTTAAAAGTTGCAACGAAAAACTTGATTAATTAGGGGCTCGGAATTAATAAATGGTTTAGTCAATTTAATTGGGCCAAACCCAATTTAATTAATTATTTTATAATTGGGCAAGACCCAATTAAATCGCTGGGCCAAGCTCGACATAAATAATTAATTATGCTGGGCATCACCCCAGCTATTTTATTATAAAACATGCTGGGCTCGACCCAACATTATAAATAATGCGCTGGGCTAAGCCCAATGCAGTCCAACTAGTGTTGGGCTTAGCCCAACACAAACCCTAATTGTGTTGGGCCAAGCCCAACACCATAATCCCCGACGGCTTACGCGCCATCAGGGTTAAGGTTTGTGGCCGCGCGACAGCCGTCGCAGGCCACGACATCACACGTCGCGGCCACGATTACTGCGGTCCTCGCGACAGGCCCCACTAACCAGCGCGTTGTTGCAACAGCTTCTGGTTGGCGCGCAACTCGCCGACCTGCTGCTGTAGCATCCCATCGCCGACGGTTGCTGCGTGATTCCAATCGCACAGCACCGTCGCCGCTGCTTTAATGGCGGAGCGATTGTGCCGCACAAAGGTGCGCGATGCAGTCGCGCATTACCTATCGGGTAGGCTGCACCAACCCAACCAATATATCAATTTTCAGATCTCAATTCATAAAATTAACTACCGAAACACAAAAATACATTACGTATAAAGGTTTATTTATGCAATTAAACACATAAACACACAATCGATATCATGAAACAACCCGAATTTTGGTTATGACACCATTGTTGTGATTCGTCCTGGCGGGGTTATTCATACAAATCACACCAGAAATGGAATCCGGGGTTTCGTGATATCTTGCAACAGGAAAAAGAGTAATTCAATTACCTCTTGATGACAAAATATTATTTAATCAGCAGCAGCCCTAGATTCCTGGCTCTAGATTCAAGCTGAAGATTATCTCCAAGAGAGCACCGATCTCCTCCACAGCAGTGATGGCGACGGCTGTTAGTTAGGAGAGGGGAGGGAATATTTTTGTCTTTCTTTTGCTCTAGGTTTAAGTCTCAAAGTCTGATTCTGAAAAGACTGAGAATTGGAGTTTTATGTACTGACTAGCAAATACTGAGTTTCAAAACAAAACCCCCAGTCTATCTTGCATAGGGGGTCGGTCGCGTGGGCCTAGGTGGGATGAGCTTTCGGGCTTTGTTCCATCTTAGCCCACTTGTAATTAATTAAGTTTAAGTCCAAATCCAATTGGGTTTTAATTATTTACTTTAATCTCATTAAACTTAATCCAATTATTTTATTTCAACATATAAATTAATCTCAATTAATTTAACTTATGAATTAATGATTTAATAAATCTATTTAATCTAATTAAATATTTTTAATTAAATCATGCCATCCATTGTGTCAGTTATTCACATCCAATGTGAATTTACCAAAATACCTTTAGCATAGAATATTTTTCCTTTTCTTCACATAGCGCGACTCTCTAAGTTCGATTCAATTGGCAATGGATGGATACCAAAGGTAAGGTTGTCACCTAACCAACACCGTGGAATCAAATCATAGCCCAATTGAATACGAGATGAATACATCATCACGATCTTTGATTACGATTACCATATGCCTATAAACTCTTCACCGACGCAACCCGATCAAGTAAGAGTCATGGTACGTCAAACTCATAAAACTTGATATTGTACTTTGGAATCATAATAATGTCAAATTACCAAACTATCCTCAGTGTCCATCACGAGCTAGTTTATATGCTTTGGCAAAATTTCAATTACTTATGATCGTACAAGTCACATACTTGTTTACTATCGAGACGGTGAATTCCATATTAGCAGTTATCTTACAATGTCGAATGCACCATTTGAATCGTACTTCGAGGTTGGCCCACCTGTCAGGTGATACGGGCCTAACTACTTTGGTAACAGGTCTAATACTACAAACACATTGTAAATAACTCCTCAGGTCAAAAGTCCACACATATTATCGCAATCTTAATCCCAATCATTGACTGTCAAAGAGTAAATACCCATGTGAGGATTAAAGCTAGTCGAGTTCAAATATGTTAATTCATGACACAGGCTCCTAGTATTAAATTAGTGTTGGAATGGCACTCCTTGTCAAAGCAAGGGTCATACGAGTTGAATTTTAATGCCCAATTAAAATTCCTTAACTCACGAACCAATTGTAAGAGATTAAGTGCTCAACTCTTCCAGTGCCTCCTCTTATCCACATAAGAGGTGGAAAGTCTATCTTTAAATCTCAAGGATTATTTGTTCAATACAATTAAATGCCAGTGAGGTTTATATGAACAAAAGCAATGAACCTTTCTTCTATAAATAGAAACATAATAGTTTGTATAAAAAAACTTATAAATGCCCCACTCAATCTAATTCCTCATCGGCATTGAGGGTATATACCCTAACAGTGAAATGATTGGTAGTAATACTAGAAATGAAAGTGAATATAAAAATAAGTATTTTCATTTCAAAGTGATTGATCTGGGTCGTTTTCGTGCCAGGTAACGAAGCGGATCAGTTGAGGCTCGGGTCGGAGATGACCCAAAGATAGATGGATTATATACTGGACTCAAGTGATGAGCTGCTTGCGTATCTATCAAGAGGATCAAGTCTAACGTAGTTCACGGTTTTAGGTCGTTCCAGACGTAAACCTCGAAATTTATAAATAGGTCTTACTCAGAGTTTAAATTGAAGTTATATATTGTAATGCTCTCAATAAATGCTAGAGAGAATTTAAGGAATGATTGCGTGCCCATATTCGGTCAATCATGAGGGTATTTATAGATCACAACGTGTACGGACTTAGCTTAGACATGTAGAGCGTCCAGGATGAAACGCGTGGAAAGATCGGATGGTCTTTACTTCTCGAGTCGTCGGGTCTGGTCTATGTTCGAACAATCCAACCCATGTAAAAAGGCGCGGGTCTTGGGCCTAAGTGATCTGAAAGTGTGTTTTAAGGGGACTTTTGTGACTTAAATGTAATGCCCAAAATAGGGCATTATATCAGTGGTATAAATGTGTATTTTTATTTTTGTGCCAGGTAACGAAGCGGACTAGTTGAGGCTCGGGTCGGAGATGACCCAAAGATAGATGGATTATATACTGCACTCAAGTGATGAGTTGCTTGCGTATCTATCAAGACGATCAAGTCTAATGTAGTTCAAGGTTTTAGGTCGTTCCAGACATAAACCTCGAAATTTATAAATGGGTCTTACTCGGGGTCTAAATTGAAGTTATATATCGTAATGCTCTCAATAAATACTAGAGAGAATTTAAAGATTGATTCCGTGCCCATATTCTGTCAATCATGAGGGTATTTATAGATCACAACGTGTACGGACTTAGCTTAGACATGCAGAGCGTCCAGGATGATAACGCGTGGAAAGATCGGACGGTCTTTACTTCTCGAGTCGTCGGGTATGGTCTTTGTTCGAATGATCCAACCCATGTAAAAAGGCGCGGGTCTTGGGCCTAAGTGATCCGAAAGTGTGTTTTAAGGGGCCTTTTGTGACTTAAATGTAATGCCCAAAATAGGGCATAATATTAGTGGTATAAATGTGTATTTTCATTTTTGGACTTGTGTTGAAATTGAAAGTATCTTTCTAAAAATACGTCCAAAAATAATTGAAATTTTTTTAAAAAAAGACTATGTTGCCTGAAATATTTCAATGTGAAGTATTTTTCTCTAAAATCAGTACTCAGATGAAATTTTCATCGGAATCTCAACTCCGTGTCAGTCATTGTCCATTTGTATGATCATGGAAGTCATTATTTATCTTCGTATCAAAACAATTTTTGTCAATGATATTTTGTCTTAAAAATTATCAATAGTTGCCTTGGAGCTCATGTTTTTAAAGACTGCATGATGTCGATTTTAAGAATTCAGGTTTTCACTTGATCATTAGCGACACTAACTTACATTATAAAGCGCGATTGGTTTGCGTGGGAGATGATAAATAATATATATGACCTTACATTTGTAAAATGACTGGCATGTGATAGAGGATCCGGCAAAAATATCGTGTGAATACTGCTTTTAGCAAAGTACCGCACATTTTGATTTTCCGGAGCATGGACTCTTTTTTGAGTTTGAGAAGGATTTAGTGTTAAACGTGGATTTGGGGGGTGAACTGCATTTTCCCCTCATTATTAGTGTTGAAAACTTGATTCACAAAGAATTGGTGAAAATCCTCTTCCTTCTGAATTTAAAAAAAGAAGAATTAGTGAAAATCTAGGGAAGTAAGCACCAAATTATAAATAGTCTTAAGACAAATGCTTAACAGAGACGCGTTAAATCCAGCCCGTGGACAGCGGGATTGTCGCCTTCATTAATCATTATTCAATTTTCCTAACAGATCCCCCAAAAATTACATTAAAATATTTCCACAACCAAAAACAAAGAAGAAAAGAAACGAATAACAGTCGGTGCTGCTTCTTCTTCTTCTACAGCTCTCTTTCTCTACACTTCTCCCATCTTCACCATACAGAGAGAGGAGAGGAGGGTAATATATATATATATATATATACACTTAGATGAGTGTACGTATGGTCTGTGTACATACACTAACTCATATTCATACTGATACAGCGTATACTTTTTTTCTTTTTTAAGCTGATGGGTTCAGAAACCACGTTTTCAGCTCAGAAGCGGTCCACCGGCGGGCTCCCGACGACCGGAGCCACCGCGAACGGCGTGGCTCGCGGCCGCGCCGCCTCTCTCCTCCCCCGCGGGCGGCAAATGCAGAAAACCTTCAACAACATCAAGATCACCATTCTTTGCGGCTTCGTCACCATCCTCGTACTCCGAGGCACAATCGGCCTCGGAAACCTTGTTTCCTCCGAAGCTGAAGCTGAAAACCAGCATCTCATCGAAGAAACGAATCGGATCCTGGCTGAGATCCGATCCGATGGGGATCCGAACGACCCGAATGACCCACCCGAAGAGTTACTCTCCCTGAATGACACATTTGCTTTAGGGCCTAGAATTAGTACATGGGACGAAGATCGTAAGGTATGGCTTCAGAAAAACCCTCAGTTTCCTAATTATGTTAATGGAAAACCTAGGATTTTGCTTGTGACTGGTTCGCCCCCTAATCCATGTGATAATGCTATTGGGGATCATTATCTGTTGAAGTCCATCAAGAATAAGATTGATTATTGTAGGATTCATGGGATTGAGATTGTGTATAATATGGCTCATTTGGATAAGGAAATGGCTGGGTATTGGTCGAAATTGCCGTTGATTCGACGCTTGATGTTGTCGCATCCTGAGGTGGAGTGGATTTGGTGGATGGATAGTGATGCTTTGTTTACTGATATGGTGTTTGAGATACCTGTTTTAAAGTATAAGGATTATAATATGGTTATTCATGGCTATCCCGATTTGTTATTCGATCAAAAGTCGTGGATTGCTTTGAACACGGGTAGTTTCTTGTTTCGTAATTGCCAATGGTCATTGGATTTGTTGGATACATGGGCACCCATGGGTCCAAAGGGTCCGATCCGTGAAGAATCTGGGAGGATCTTGACCGCCAATTTGAAGGGTCGACCCGCATTTGAGGCAGATGATCAGTCTGCGCTTATATACTTGCTGATTTCCCAAAAGGATCGGTGGATGAACAAAGTTTTTGTGGAGAATTCGTTTTATTTGCATGGGTTTTGGGAGGGGTTAGTGGATCGTTATGAGGAGATGATTGAGAAGTACCATCCGGGGTTGGGTGATGAGAGGTGGCCATTTGTGACCCATTTTGTGGGTTGCAAGCCTTGTGGAAGTTACGGGGATTACCCGGTCGAGAGGTGTTTGAAGAGTATGGAAAGAGCTTTCAACTTTGCGGATAATCAAGTGCTGAATTTGTATGGATTTAGGCACAGAGGGCTGGTGAGCCCGAATATTAAGAGGATCAGGAATGAGACTGTTACTCCTCTGTTAAATGTTGATCGGTTTGATATTCGACATTCAGCGCATGAAAGCGGTGGATCTAGGAGCTAGATAGTCTGCTGTCACCTGTGAGCAACACTTTGTAGGTAATCAGTTACATTTTGCATTTAAGTTTGAAAATAGTATCTATTGTTGAATTTTTCTATATGATTCATGTTCCCGTGACCTTGCTTGCTTAATTTTATATTTAGCATTCTGTGAGTATGGGAGATTGTTTCCGATATCCGCACCATAGGCTTTATTGAAATAATTTATCTCAACATTTAAGTTTAGTTTGTTGTAGAAGCTATTTTACATGCTCATCATTGTGGCTCTATTTATTACTAACATGACTTCCTTTCTAAAATTGCCGCTTCAATATAAAACACTATGCATAAGAGCCACTATCTAATGCTAGTTTAAATGTGTTACCACTTCGAAAGTGTGAATTGGCTTCAATTTTATGAACCAGTCACCTATCCACGTTTCTGAGTCACGCTTCTGTATGCCTTAAATGTCTAATGGGTATCATTCAAAATGTTAAATTTCATTCACCCAGGATGACACTCCAACGTCAGCCAAAAGAACAACAATAATAGATTAATAATTAATCAAAAGGTAGAAATGAATAAGGCCCTTTCGGCTAATGCTTATGTGTTTCTAGGATATCTTATGAGGTAGAGAACATACATGTTGAGCAGCAGTTTATGTTATAAGATACTTGTATAGGATAATTCATGCTGATTTCTATGCTATAATACCTTTTCCCGTGATTATGATAGCAAAGTATTTCTGTATGTTGACCCTGTAACAAGTAATGGTACTTAGCTAGGCAATGGCCTTTAGCTATAACCCAAAGACAAACGAAAAAGTAGTCGAAAAAGAGAAACTTTTAGAAGCCAACAGTTCACTGCGAAATAGGTAAGAAAAGACTTGACCTAGCTGCATGCTCAAATTTTGGAAGGCTCCCTCATTGGTTTGATATATTTTCTAATCAATCACAATTATGCGTTTAAAACTTTTTAAAAGAAGAGGCACATTATATGTCATATTAGCACCACATGTTTTCAACAGTCATGTTCAGGGATGAAATTTTTGCAAGTATGTCTACTTTCAAGTTTGTCAGGTAATACTAATGGGAAGTGATATTCACTGTTATGACATTAATCTTCTTGGTTGAGTTCATAGCTTTTCTTTTTTGGAAGTAATTTTAGTTCGTTGTTCTGTGGGTACCTTTTTGGTCTTAGTGCAACTATTATAAACTTTCTGCTTTCAAAGCATGCAAAGCTCACAGGTGGAACACAACTTGATGCGTAAATTGTAATTCATGCCCCGTTTCCCACCAAAAAACAAAACTGCACCTACCTTGGTAAGTATGATTTATTGGTGGCTGCCACGACTTCAGTTAAAACATAAGATAGTTGTGTGGAAAGGTTGTTGACTACAGTAGTACACAAATAATACTTAACCCAAATAGGTGTAATTTTGCTTTTTGGTGGTAAAGGAAATTAAGAAAAAAGATTTCTGTTATGGAGTTTGCGGGTGGTTCCACTACTTGTCCAGCTGTCTTGGGTGACACGTTCTCTAATTAGAACCAAAAAAACAAAGGGAAATTTGCATTGACTGCAAATGAATTAAGTTGGCTCGCGTTCATTGGCGTGGAGCTCCATTTTTTCTCTGACTATTAGCTTGCACAAAACACAAAATTACAGATCAAATTGTGTAAAATTAGTTTTTAGATTACCTCTGGTATGTTACTTCACATTATAACTGTTTCCCTTAACTACAAAACAACAAGGATCCGGGAACAAATCACATCAATTCACTGATTTAGCATTGTGGACCCAATAATGTTTGGGTCAGCCTACGTTCACAGACTGAAAACTTGGCTGCCTATCAAATACAGTTTTGGGACTTCGTACACCTACAGCCAAACAACATATCATGGATTTATACTTCCACATCCACCACTTAAATTCTGCAGTGCAAATACTTCATCATTCATGCCATACATATAAGTAAACGTCCCTTCAAAAGTCAAAAGAGAGGAAAAGTTAATCCATATCAGATATATCCTCATCCATTGTCTTTTTGTACTCTTCCTATTTTTTGAGCCTTTCCGACATGGGCCTCCTCTAGCGTCTATGCTACATTTTAACCACTGGTGATCCATTTTCTGTAATCCTGGTAAAATCTCCGCTGCAGACTTTTTCCACATCCTTAGCACTCTGTAGTTCTATACTGTTATATTTATCGACACTTATTTGTTTCGGCTGGATTTCTATTCTAAGAAAATTCCATTTCTTGCAGCCCTCCCTCCTGGAAAAGTTTTTCTTAGTTCTTGCCTTTATTCCTACTGAATAATGATTTTAATAGTTGAGCTCATGTTGAAGTTGTCTTAACACGTTTATGCTTTTACAGAAGTTACCAATGTCTATCAAGTTGTCAAAAGATAGGTGTATAACTTATTGATCTCTTTTTTCTTGTCATAGCGGACTACTTGTGATTGTTGTTCACTTGCTGTTCCCAATGGTTGTTTCGTAAGCCATGCTATCTTCAAATAAAAAGAAAATGATGAGATTAAAAGTTGCTTAAATGTGGTAGTTTTTGGCAATGTATTATGGATTTTGATTAAATGTCTTCTTATTGTAGTTTATCTTATTCCATTCAGAATGGGCGGATCAAAGAAATTGTCGGTTTTATACATGAAGGAACTCATGGTTTAAAGTGTTCTTGGACGGCATCTTCGTGTACTGTTCTTGTGAAACCAGAAAACATGGGGAAAAAACTTCTGTTTTTTATTTTTTATTATTTTTCGTGGTTATTTAAATTAGCAGTGATTTAGCTTTTCACCCGTTTAGAAACAGTTTGAGCAGAAAGAAAGAAGATGTTGTCAAGCATCACCATAAGAGATGTGCATTGGAACAACAAAGAAGAATTAGAATTGTGAAGCAATTTTCAGCTCTTCTTGCCTTGTAGTCTTGGCTGTAAACATAAGCAAACTGTATTATTGCAACTGTGACCAATCAACTAGCAGAATTTGCTATTAATATTTTGTTGAAAATATGATATTCATACATATTTTCTACAAATTGGTCTGCTGACTTCTCTTATTTTGGCTAGTGCACTCAATCACTAGCAATAAATTTCTTTACTTGATCATGTGTACTCACCGAGTTGCCATAACGTCTGTCAACTTGATGCTTCTCTTTACTACATGGTCTTTTTTTTTTTTTTGGGTTAATCCACCTTTCTCACCAATTCAGTTATACACTTGTCAGTTGTCATATGATTGATGTATAAATTCTAAGAATGGCGAATCCCATTAATGCTTGATTATGTTTGGTACATATTCTGAGTATGGCGAAACACATTAATGCTCGGTTTTGTTATACACTTGTTGTCTGATTGGTATATATTCTAAGAGTTGCTAATCACATTAATGTTTGATTATGTTATACACTTGTTAGATAATTGATATATATTTTAAGTCTATGATAGACAGAGTTCAATAGTACTAATGTTTATTTCATTTACACAGTAAAGTGTATTGAATGCAGTCCTCACGTTAACTTATATGAAAGAGAGAGATACAGAATACACACTCGGACTATTGAACTCGATCTGATATATAATTACCCAATCACATTAGTGCAATTGCTATATGACTAGTTGAGTCCTATCAAACTCTCTGCCATGTCATAGCATTAGACATTAGTTGGGACTTGAGTGTGATCAAATCCCATCAGGGCAGGAATTTTTCGTGTAATGAATGAATCCTTGGAGCTAGGGGTAGTCACCGAATCCTTGGAGCTAGGGGTAGTCACCGAGCCAACAGCAGCCAAGAGGTGACTCGATTAGAGCTCGACTCAAGTTTAATTTTATTTATTTTTTGTTTAGCTCGAGTCCAAATGTTCATGTTTACACGTTCACAAGTCAGTAAATAGTACATATGTATTCCGGCTCGGCTCGAGCTCAAACCGAACATCTTTTGTCAAACTCGACTCGTGGGCACCCTCTACTAGGTACAATGAGTTTTTCACACCAAGAAGTGCATCCTCTCAAATTGTTAAAGCAATTATAATTGCAGATAATTTTTCTGGAAAAAGTGGCAATATGGCGAAATTGTTGGCTTCATTCTTTCCAACAAGACATGTACTATAATAATAACTTAAGTATCCCCGGGTTGAGTAGGGAGAAACAACAAACACACTTTGTACAATGAATATTAGTTCTAATGGATGATGATTCTATAGATAACACTTCAAATCTTCTGCTACAACATTATGTATATCCAGCTTGAACCTACTGCTTCCGTCGAACTTCTTCGAATCCTCATTGTAACCTCTTATCGCAGCTCATCTAAGCCAGCAGCCTTGCGATATTGATTTCGCCTAAGGTTTGGGAGTAGTCGGAACTTTATGAAGTGCAAGCAACATCTGATTCATTCGCGATATTTGATCCAAGAGCTGATTGATTTTCTGCATAACAAAATCCCAAAGATTATCATCTATCACCAGAAAGATTCAATTAATGCAGCATTTTGTGTCTTTCTATTCTTGTGAGCATTTTCACAAACAGTTAGAAGAACAAAGTAGCCAGCCAATCCTTACCTCATCTCTCTGTTTGATAATGCCAATAAGCCGATCCTTGCTCTCTCCTCCGACTCTCAATCTCCTCCTCCGCCGGAAATACAGAAACGCGATCAGTGCGGCGGCAAAGGCGGCGGAGCGAAAGGTCAAAAACACCCCTCGCGATGAAGTAAAACTACCACATACGAATCGCACGAAGACATTCACTTTGGAACGCAATATCTCTATCCACGAGTCACACCATCTCGCCGTCGCGGCTGCCGGCCTCTCCGGTGAAAACAGCGGCGAAAGCAGCACCGGACTGGAATCCGACGGCGAAAATGTAGACGACGAGTTCGAATCGGAATCCGAATCCGAATCCGAATCGGAAAACGAAATTTGTTGATTATCGGTGTGAATGTGAGGGATTTGGCTGGAAATCGGAGGTGTATCTGGTGATAGTTGAAGATTTTCGTGGTTAATGGGAGGGAAAATGATTGGGGGAGTGTCATTGCCGTGGTCTTGGTGGTTTCTGATGGCGACCATTGACCAGGGGGTTTTTGGTGGTGGCGAAGCGGCGGCGGCGGCGTCCGGTGGAAGGTTGCGGATTTTTCCCCATTCGATTAGGTTATCGGAAAATTTAGGCGGTGGCTCGGCCACAGGGTGGTGAGGTAGGGCTGAATCGGAGTGCGCTACCATTTCAGCAAAACAGCGGGGGAGATTTGGTCTCCTCTGCCAATCCTTTCGGGGCTAAAGACAAATTACTTTCTTATTCAAAAAACTTCCAATAATTATTATGGGTAATTTGCAAATTGCACCCTCAAAATTATCATGTTTTAGCTATTGCACTCTTCAATCGTATTTTTTGGGAGCTTGAGTCGTGGAATTATGTATAGCTTGACATTTTGCACCATGTGATTACTTTTTAACTTGGTATTTTGCACCCGTGAATAATTTTAGGCTATGAAATTCGTTGAAAAATTGAGTTGCTTCAATTCAGAGCAGATTAGACCAAAAATGAAACATTAAAAACAATGTTTTTGACTGTGACAAACTTTATTGCGAAGGAAAGGAAAATGACATACATGTTTGAAGAGTGATGTTTAATTTATATTGAAAGGTATAGACATGAATCATTTTCGAACAATTTTACCCCGTTCAAACTGTTTCAATTCAGATTTTCGAAGGGTTTCATCGCTCAAAATGATTTCGAGGGTGTAAAATGTCAAAGTAAATGTAATTCCATGGTTTAATGTGCCAAAAAGCCACTTATGGGTGCATTGTGCCAAAAAGTGATGGTTCAGGGGTCCAATTTGCAAATTACCCAATAATTAATCATACTGGGCTTGAGTTCTTTTGGGCTTGACGAGTCCAGTGCTGAAACGAATTTGTTTACACTTCGAGAGTAGGGCTATCAGTCTGGTTGGAATCTTAATTAAGCTATGACACTAACTAAACGGAAAGATCTATGCTAGATCAGGTCCAATAGTCATAATATTTATCTCTTTTACTCAGTAAAGTGTATTGTGCGTAGTTTCTCATACATTCGTGTAAAAAAAATAGAGATATAATACACACTAGGACCGCTGGACCCAATTTGACATAAAATTACCCTAAACGGAACTTAAGAGTGTCACTAAAGTTGCCTAGCACCCGCAACTTTTTATTACTGACAGATGAATTTATTCTATATTAAATAACAATAATGAGGTTGGCATTCATGTGGAAACGTCCTCTTATCTTATTTTAAAAGATAATTTATTGAAAAGTTAGTTAAACTATAACTACAGTTTTCTAACTTTGCTTATATTGCACATGAGCTTTTATCTGTAACATATAAACATACTTGGGTATCAGATAGCGGGTTCGTTTCAATGAAATAGTGCCTCAAAAAGGTATTGAAATTTTAGTATGGTTGGCAGACAGTAAAAACGAGAGATGGAGGCATAAGGAGCCTCTACCAAAAGGTTAAGAGGAATTTGTGCAATCCTTTCCGACAACCCATTTTGCTGAGGTGTGTAAGTAAATGAGAGATAACTAAATGTATGTGTGGAGAAGAACGTGGAAAACTCAAAACTATCAAATTCATGGCCACCTTACTTCTATTTTAATTCAAGAGGAAGGGGGAAAAACATTTAATTTGTCTAAAAGATTTTCAATTAGAATTCTAAAAGCACATGATTCTATGAAGATGATTCTTGATCCAATTGAGTCTTTGGATCGACAATCTTTGAGTCTTATCGATCGTGCCAAACCCTTTCTTAGCACGTGGTTTGATCAGAAGATTCAACACATCCAAGGTCAACCCAACTCCATGCCCGGGCTCATACCAACCTGACTGTTTGGGCTCTTTTCATGGTTTCTTTTGTTTTACTAGTAGAGTGTACGCGCGTTGCATGTAGAATACAAATTTATATGCTAAAAAATTTCAATATTCAAGTACTACATCTAAAAATATAAACAAGGAATTTAATTCAAACTTGTTCGTATGAAACATGTTGATATAGAATGCATTTAGCCATCGTATAAA
Source organism: Buddleja alternifolia (assembly GCA_019426215.1). Lineage (NCBI taxonomy): Eukaryota > Viridiplantae > Streptophyta > Magnoliopsida > Lamiales > Scrophulariaceae > Buddleja > Buddleja alternifolia. Next base: position 14,675,548 of record CM033396.1, read on the forward strand.
ACTGAAAAAAGAAGAAGATAGATTTAGAATCTAAGTTGCACGAGAATTGACAATTGATCGGTTGATCTCATTCAGACCACAGTAGTGCACCTCTAAAAGAAATTTTGTAGTTGCACCTGTTCACGAACACCGCCATAGTTAACTCGTACACATTATAGATTGTATTTGCAGTCTCCTTATCAATAATGCCATAGTTATGTATGTATGCAACTAAACAAAGCACAATTTTGAAAAAATCATTTAACAATTGGTATCTATACTAAATCGGCATGACTAATGAAAGTGAGTGCTTGCTACTAATTTCCACCTTATATAGAATTCGAATATGACTCTTAGAATTCTAGTCTATATAGTAATAGCTATTACTTTAGTGTAAGGTGACCATTCAGTTTCTCTTTTATGACCATTCATTTTTTTAGGTTAGTGGTGGAATAAATATGGGCTAATTTGTTCTCTTTTTCAATACATATTTTCAATACATGGTTGATCTATATAGTAATGGTAATTAATTTGGTGTGATGTGACCATTCAATTTCTCTTTTATGACTATTCATTTTTTTAGGTTAATGGTGGGATAAACATGGGCTAATTGGTACTCATTTTCAATACATAGTTTTAATACATAGTTGAGAGTAGAAGTATAAAATCACAATTGGAACAAACAATAAGATATCCACAATATAGATTTAGTATAGTATAGATATAGATTTGATTAATTTATGAAAGTCTAATTAGCGAAAAAGAAGAAGAAGAAATCATCAATAAAAATAACATAATATCCACTACTCACTCTAATCCAATGGTGAATGATAAATCAGCCCCAATAAACTCAGCCAACCATAAAAAGATGCAAGTCAAAGTCTATACAACTGATTCTCAGAATGCATGACTTAATTGTTCTTCTGCTAAATGTATCAAATATAGGCATTAGCAATTTAGCATAATGACACTCGACCACACAGTCTCTCAGATCCTACGGCTGTTATTCTATTACATCATAAAATTGTTCTTGTGATGTACTATGATAAACCGTCATGGGATTCACACAGACCCGGTGCTTATAAAAGGTTTCTCAATTTATCCTATAACACTCATTGATGGTTATATCAACAAGTATCCATTGTGACAAACATAAGACGAGCAATATATACAAATTTAGATAAGTACATGTATCATACAACATAAGCACTAAAAACATCATGTATATGTGCAAAAACAGATACATTAATAGTTGAACCTGTATCTTTTGCTGATAAATAAAAAATATTAAGGTGCATCAAGGTGCATCATCAAAAAAGCGCAGAAATCCAGGAAGAGGAATACTGGACCACTTAGCCTCTGTAAATCAAGCAAATACTCCACATCGCTTGTTTTGTAAAGCTGTAATATAAATTTACACAAATTCACAGTAGCTGTAAGAGCTATAATGTGTTAAATCGTATAGCGTATTTTAGGAGCTCATAAGACGTCTCTTTTTCAAAAACAAATTATTAGTTTGTTTGGATATAACTAGCTAAGAAGGAGCTTAAAATGTTTTCAAATGATTACCAAGGGTAAGATTATCATTACTATGCCAAACTCCAGGATTTTGGTGAGATCTTAATCAATTAGTGGGTCCTCCTACATTTCTTGGAGCAACGTATCATGTAATATTTTGAGCTTATAAGCTATTCTCCTAAACTTTATACATCATAAAATGTTCTTGGTATAAGTAAGCCGAGTCAAACACCCTCAAACTTAGTGTACCTAATCACAATGGAATTTAGATAGAAGAACATAAATCAGACAAGATAAACGTAATACCTGCAATTCGAACTTGACAACACACTGAGGCTGTAAAACATTTGCGTTGGTCGAAGTTATTCCATCAATGTAATGGACGCCATTAATGTGATCGTTGGTGGTACTCTCGGGGTACTGATTACCATGAAGCAAAAGGCATTTCATATTATAGTGCCCAATCTTTTTCCACCTGACATTTAGTCCTTGCAAAGCTCCAAGAACCTGGGTCATTATATCTCGTGGACATGCTGGAGACTGTCAAAGTATTAAACGAGAGAAATTATAGAACTCAAACCAAATACATAATATACAAGGATCAATTAGCAACATGCAATTATTCTTAGTAATAGTTTGGATCAGACAATTTGTTTGCTCACAAATATCATAGGTCTAGCTTTTTTACTACCCTATATCCTGAAAAAAAAAAACAAGACTGAGTTTTCCCAACTTGAACCTTTAGTCCGACAAGCCATTGCTTCTTTCTTGAGAGCTGGGGTAACAAACTCCCATCAACCGGAAAGCCATGTGTGTTAACGTCTTGATAAGGTCCCATGGAACAAGACTCCTGAAAAGGACAAACGAATTCCTGGGCATGAGTTGTCAGAAATCACACAAAAAACTCGATCTGTATCTGCCATCAAGCTTTCACAACTGCAGGTCAAAAGATACAGTCGCATAGGAAATAAGGGAAGAATTAAGTCATACATTTAAATATGATATTGGCTGTATTCTGAGACAGGATTTCATAAGAGTTCTTGTTTTGATGAACAAGAACATAACACAAGTCGTGTCTTAATATTTCATCTTTAACAAACTGTTGCCAGAACCGACTTGGAAAGAAAATATACATGTCATCAGCTGCATCACATTGGTCGCTTTTTAAATCTAAAAATGAGATGTCACAGAAGTTATAACCATGAGAGACTATAACTTCCTAGAGGAGCTTGGTGTTAGAAATTAGAACTACTGGTGAATCTGATCTTTGAAATCACTATAGCAGGCAAAATTTCTGGATATGAATAGTCTCTTTTTGTATTCCATTTTTGGCGTTTTGCAGTTTAACCACCCATCATGAAGAAGAAATTCCTTCAGAATTAACCATTAGATTGTAGTCTGCCAGTTAGGCTGTTGAAGACCTTGTAGCAGAAGATCTTAAGTAGTAAATTGGGAAGTCCGTAGATTAAAACTAACACAATTGCTTTATCGAGCACAAAATGAAAAGCCAAATCCAGGTTCTCATGTATAAAATTGTACATTCTTATACTTCGGTTGTTTCTTAAGCTTTTATAGTTCAAAGCAATAGAAGAAGATCTACAGAGAGCAAGTGTCCAGATCTCTAGCATAGACTTAAACCAACGGAAGCAGCATCATATCAAAGATTTTGAAATACAAGGGTTTTAAAATACTATGGTAATCTTTTTCAGGAGTTGCTAGATGTCTATGTAGACCTCGTCCATAAGATAGTGAAAAGATATTGTGATACTTTTATTGTGGATCTGGTCTACTGTCAAAAACACATCGATTATAGAAAAACAATCTAATGTAAGTGCACCGGGAAATGGAAATTTCAATAGAATACATCAAGAAAGATAAATTCCAACAACACAAACATACCATGGACTCCTGATATTCGGCACCTAGATAGCCACTGGAAATGGGGGACCGCTTGTCAAATAACAGATAGTATGTGACAGTAGCCTGTAACATAAGGTCATATATCAATGTTTCATAAAAATAGAGAGCTGAAAACTGCAGAAAACGAGTTTATGATATTGTATACATCATTTTGTATTCTGTTCTGAAGTGATTCAATCAGCTGGCTCCTGTCAAATCCCATCCTAAGAACTTCGTGAATAATTTCCTCATCAAGCTGTAAAAGTAGGCAAACTGGTTAAGTATAATGAAAGTACAACAAATTTGGTTACTAACCAGGGGCGGATATGCAGTTAAGTTCCTGCAGGCTGCAGCATATAAACTACTCCAAAAAAGGGTCCTCCTTTAAGAGATATAAGAGTGATGCAGACCAACTAGGACAACAAATTTATATTTATACAATATATACAAGAAATGTAATGACAAAAGTAGCACCAAATGTTACTTGGCAAACAAGATGTTCCATGCACTCACTCATTCGTTGATTGCTTAAGCAAAGCTTAACTGCAGTCACTGAATAGAAGACCCAAAATAATTTACTACAAAGTTCAAAAAGAGGACAAATGGATAAACAAAGTTCAGAAGGAAGACAAAGCAAGACACTTTTTGTTGTTAATATCAAGAGTAAATTTTCATGTCATCAGTGATAAAATCCTATCAACTTGCATTCAAAAGCTTAGAATAACAATTTAGTACCTTTTTCAGATGTTCTGTTGCATTAGGTGGAGTGACAGCTAAATAGCGAGGAAGATTAACTTTGAACCAAGGGTGTTGACGTATCTCACGAGTAGTTATCCTCTTCATAGGGTCCACTACCAGCATCCTTGGAATTAAATCGCGAGCTCCAGTTGACAAATGACTCGGAAGAGTATACATTCCACTCTAAAGTATTTCAACAATTATGTAGAGCATGATGAGTTCCATCTCAACCCAAGGTAGATTAAGCTCCAGAAAAAGTTTAGTGTATATACCTTTATTTTCTTGAAGAGGTTGGGAATGTTTTCATCATCAAAAGGAAGAGCGCCACAAAGAAGAGCATACAATATAACACCACAACTCCAAATATCTACCTCAGGACCAGCATAAAGTTTTCCAGACACAACCTGCAATCAACTCCGAGATATGGAACTCAGTTTTTCACAGGCTGTCTCATGGAGTGAATTATAGTCACTAACTCTAATCAGAACAATACAATTCTATATAACAAAGTAATTTCATTTTAAACCTCAGGTGCAGCATAATTTGGGCTCCCACAACTTGTTCTCAGGAAATGTCCATCCCGCATAATGTTGCTTAAGCCGAAATCAGCTACCTTCACATTGCCTTTTAAATCTAGAAGCAAATTTTCAGGTTTGAGGTCACGATGAACAACCATATTTCTATGACAATACTCCAATCCTGCAATAATCTGTTCATAAACAGAATAGAAAAACATCTTAGCTGATTATGTTAGCTGAAATAAAAACTGTTCATTTTGTTGATATTAGTGGCCAAAACAACAACAAAAAAAGAAATGAAAAGAGATTCTACCTGCTGGAAAAAGTGCCGAGCTTCATTCTCATGTAACCGGCCCTTTTCAACAATATAATCAAAGAGCTCTCCACGCGTCACATACTCCATGATAACATATATATCTGATGGTGTCTCTATAACCTCATAGAGACGTATCACATGCGGATGCACAAACAATCGACATATTTTAATTTCTCTTCTCACTGCATAACATAATTAACACTTAGAAAACTGTACAACACATCCCAAAGCAAATGGACTAAATGCGATGTCAACATGAAAGAAAAACCAAGTTGGACAAAACAAAACAGCTACTTTTCTTGTCATACCACAGAAAGCCTTGTAGCATGCTAAAATGTTAGTGAGGACAATTATTTAGCTTCAGTCCACGAAGCAACAGGTTTACCTTTTTCCTCCATGTCGGGACTCTTCATCCTCCGACGATTAAGGATTTTAATGGCCACTTTAAGCCCCGTTCGAATATGTTCAGCAATTTTGACCTTTCCAAAGGAACCATGCCCCAGAGTTTTTCCGAGTCTGTAGTTCCTAAGAAGTGAATTGGCAGGGTTATCTCCGCTCTCCATATTCCTGTAGAATATAAGAAATTTGTGGCAGTCTGACATTTGCAGGCTTACAGAAAATGCTACTCAGAAGCACTTATGCAACTCCAGTTTGCCAAATAAATGCATGGACATACACATTCTAAGGTTGAACATAATTTTAGCTTTGTAACAAACACAATTTCTTTACATTATTGAGATCTTAATTTAATTCCATAACATTAGCAGCGGTCCCAGGGATTTGTTTATTTGGTTGGAGCTTCCTTACTATCGAAACATCAGAATCGTTCTTATCAACTTCATCAGAAAATTTTGTGAATTGACTAGACTTTGTTTAGTTAATAGCTTGCTTAGCTCATGAAACATATGCCACTATCAGCAGAACAGCTTTCCAGTGATTGCCTCCGCAAAACAAAACAGAATTTTGACATAGCCGCATCTCAGAAGCAAAGATGGTTTCAAGACTTGGCAAAATATAATTTGTTCATAATGAGAACATGTTTCCTTTCTCCAAAAATGCGCATAATAACTATTTTCCAGACATACTTCAGCCTTTCATTTGCATCTCAGTACTAGGTTCTCCTAATTTGAAATCTTAATTTTACCCGACGTCTACAAGACAACTTGACATTATACAAGAAGTGTCTAATCTGAGTATCCATTGCGCCATCCCATCCCAACAATTTCTCAGTATAGACTACCAGTATGGGTTCTTCTAAAATTGATCTTAGGGTACATGTTAAAGTCATCAAGGGTTTCTTCACGTTGAGCATTTCTCACTTTTGCAGAGTTGATCATGTCATTCTAAAAGAGATTTTATTGTAATGGCATCAACCCGAAAGCACCACAACTCTATGAAACCTTAGCAGGATGAGAAAGTTCAACGTAAGAGGCAAACACTACAATATAATTCAAAAACTATCCATATAGTCTCTGGAGCATCATAAAGAAGATAGGGATAGGAAAAAGGGGCGAATGACTAACCTAAACTTTTTTGCATGCTCATGATAAGAAATAGGAAAATAAGGACCTGTATTTTAACTTCTTAACTTAAAATTATGTGATTAGATCATCATACTAATCTAAACAGTGAAACAAGAATGACCCAGTTTAGTTGAAATGCCAAGATTCTCAGGAAAGACGTCAGAATAAATAATAGGGAACCGTGCTGGTCTATTCTTAAACTTCATCCAATATATGTCATACCATTAAGGTTGTTCGTGCAAGAGAAATTCCAAGTCATAGAAAACATTTGACAAGCTAAAGGGCAACGCAACCATTACCTGAGAGATGTTACTACTTATCACATATCACCTAAATGTCAATGGCCTAAGTATATTAGATTCAGTGCCAAATTCCAATATCCCTCACATAGTGTCACTGACCTAATCATGCACATATTGATCACAAAAACCTTTAAAAACACATTTAGATGACACATAAATATGCTAGTTTCATTTAAAGTTCCATCGCAACAATGACTTAACGAGAACTGAAAAAAATTGTAAAAGACAAAAGATTCCCACGAAATTTAATGTCTTGTTGTTATATTACTAATCAACAAAGCCCTCAACTTTACAAGTAACACATCATTATGTACGAATCTACATAAGCAAAATTTACAGAATTAGAAGACCGTGAATGTAAAAAACACATGTAAACATAGAGCCACCCAAACATGATGATCGGCCACTACAAACAAAATCTTCAAACTCTAAACAAAAATTGTATGCATCCAAAGTTAATTTTTTTTTTTTTAAAGAAGAATCTATTTTTACAAAATCTGCGGTTAATTTTAATCAACAATTAAACTAATAATTGATCACTCCGGCGATCATTAAACACAATCTACAAATAATATCAGAATTTGCTTTCATCAAGTACACATCCTATAAAAAAGATAGAAAATCAGGACTGCACTACTGAAAAAAAAAAATAACAAATAACAGAATTCAATTTTTAGCAAGTTGAAATGATTGATGATTCAATCGAACAGTAATCAAGCAATTCAATTGAAAATTAAATTCATGAACATAAAGGTTACCTGCTAATCAGGAAGATTACATGCAAATGTATGAGCTTTCAAGAGAGAGAGAGAGCAGTGGGGCTTTGGAGTTGAGAGAAAAAACTATGAACAAAAAAATAAAGAGAAAAATAGGAAGTAGTATAAAAAAAGAGAAAGTAAAAGAAAGTGATTGGATGGAGTTCTGTACAATCAGGGTGCTGAGTCAGCATTCATACGGATATGGACAACCACTTACTTACTTTTTTTAATGATTAATTTTTCTTTTCTTAAAGATATCAATACAATCAAATGAAAAAATAATTCACACGAGGATCATGCTTGGGGCTCTCGAAACTATGGGTGTATGCGGGGGATGTTGGCAAAAAACGGGCCTCATTTGCACAGGGGGTGCAAACCTATAGACCTGTTATATTTTTTTTCTTTTTTTTATATTTTTTGCGGCTAAATAAAAAAAAAGTCCAAATTATCCTTTTTGATAAAAATGGCTCTCTAAATATTTACAAATCAAGTCCCTGTTTCTTAAAAATGACACATTTAGTCCTCTAATCTTTAAATTTAGTTTATTTAGTCCAGAATATATGAAAAACGTTATTAAATAAAGTAATTACATAAATTAAGAGCTATTAACAAAATAATAACAGAAAATAAACAGGATTACTGTTCACTTTTTAAATTTTGAATTAAAACTTACATTTTATCATTCTCAAGTAAGAGGGTTGCTTCGAGAATCCGATTGCTTCATCAACGAAGACTTATGTTGGAAAGAAATGAAGTACCTATCTTACTCTTTTGAAATTAAAAATATAAACTTAATTCATTTTAAAAATTTTAAAACTTAGTAACCTTGTTTTGATAAATAGCTCGAGAAAACTTTTTTGATGTGGAAGATCAGATTAAACTGCAATCACATAGCATACTCAGAATACTCAAGCTCTGATACCATTTTGCTTGCACTCTGGGGGGAATTATCCCGCACATTTTGTCTCCCGACCAGTAACACCGAGACGGTAAACAAAATCTTCCCAAAGCAGTATTAGAGATTATTGAAAACAAAAATTTGTACAGTGGAAACATATTTTTGGGACGATGAAAGAGTAGAATGTTACTACTGTTCATCATCATTTTTAGCATTTTTAATGTTTTTGTATTTTCGGTTTTTTAATTTTTTTTTTGTATTTTTTAAACATGAGAGAATTATAACATTTTTAAATAGTAGGGGAATCCCGTCCTTGGGGGTAGTTTACTCACTATGCATTATAAAACATATAAAAACTTACAAGATATTATTGCACACAAAGAAGATATTTTATTACAAGAAAGTTGAGAGACTCTCTAGCAACCAAAAAGTGTGGATTAGAGAGTATTCCAGGGGCAATTTTTACAACTGAGGGGAGAGGTTCTTTTATAGGCCTCGGATTTGAAAAAGATTACAACAATTTGAAGAAAACTTGGCATCCACAACTGCCATTATTACACACAGTACAAATAGTGCTTAAACAGTAAAAAAGTACATAGGTGGCAAACTCGAATAGTAAAAGTGTACAGTAACATGCATTATTATAGCTGGTAGACTGAATGCTGTTGTAAAGTTTTGTCTTGTTGCTGAATTATTGCTGCTTTTCACTGTTGCTTCGGGCTGCTTTTAAGACTGCTACAAATTATTGTCCTTGCTGGTATAGTTGTAGCTTTGTCTTTTGCTGAATTATTACTCCTTGGTGAATTATTGCTACTAAAGTCTTTACTTCTTTGGCTGGATTATGGACTTCCTATTCCTAAGCTTGATGCTCCAAAGTCTGGTGCATATGTTGGAGGACATTCTACACTTGTTAATGCTTTATTTCCTTGAAACCATATTCGATGATAAACTCGATCACTAGCTGGGATGAAAATACTATGATGACGTTCTTGAAACAAAAGTTGAAATTTTGTAGCTGAATCTGTGTTTAACATATATCTTCGTTGATCCTTTCGACGAGTTTCCACGGCTAGTTTCATCTCTGCTATGTCTGAAATGGGATTTATTGCTTCGTGTAATAACCAAAATGCTACCGATGGTGGTGCCGCCCTTTTTTCAAACGATTCATGTATCCAATAAAATGTATGTCCCATTTGAACGTTTGACTTTATCCAAATTGGTGGTATGGCTGTGACTTCAATTCGTAGAATATCTATTCCTCTACTAAGCTGGAGGCTTACTGCGTCTGTTAGATGTCTTCCTAATTTTTTAACTTGATCTGAATCAGTAACTTATAGTCTTGATACAAAACCAAAATCTAGAAGCTATGCGATAGTGATGAAATTGTCTTCAACCCATCCTTCTTGAAAAGTTGACGTATCTATCTGAATATTTAGCCATGAAATATACTTTGCAGTATAAAATTTTAGGGTTCCTTGCTGTTTGATTGGCTTTCCTTTCCATTGTAAAAGAGTAGTGGAAGGCAGTATTCCTTCTATTGTATTTCTAAAATTTAACCATCTTTTATTATTTTGTTTTCTAGAATTTTCATTTTTTATGAATCTAACTACAGCTTCACAATTTGTTCTGATGGTAAAAGGTTTATTTAAATATAGTCTAAAATGATCTATTGCTTTAACTATTCCTGCTATTTCATAATCTAGACGGGTCCAATTAGTTCTTGTTTTATTAAAATTACCACTGGAATAACCAGATATTTTTTCTTCACTTTTTGGAGAAAATTTATGAGGTTTACATTTTAATATTGCTCTCCGTCCTCCTACAGAGCTATCTACTTCTATTATGACATAATCAGTACTTAAAGGTAATTCTAAAGGTTTTAAATCTTTAACTATTTCTTTTATTTTTCTAACTAGGTTAATATCTTCCTGATTAAAGTCTTTGGCCTGATTTCCCCGTTTTCTTATATAATGGTCCGACTAACTTACTAAGCTTAGGAATAAATTTTCCAGAGTAATTTAAAATTCCTAGAAATGCTTGTATTTGTTTTAAGTTTTCTAATTTATCTGGGAAATCTAAAATCTTTTGAGCTATATGAGGTTGTAATTTAATTTGTCCGTTTCCTATTTCTAAACCTAAAAAGCTTATTTTTCTCTTAAAAAGTTCCATTTTCTTTTTAGACACTACTATTCTATTTTCTTCTATTAAATTAAACACTTGTTTTAAATGATCTTGATGTTGTTTAAAATTTTCAGAAGCTACTAAAATGTCATCTATATACACTAAACAGAAATCTAAATGTTTAAATATACTATCCATAAATCTTTGAAATATTGCTGGAGCATTTTTTAAACCAAAAGAAAGAACATTCCACTCGAAATGTCCTTCACTACAACTAAAAGCTGTCATTTTTTGTCTTCTTCTACTATTTTAATCTGATTATATCCACTTTTTAGATCAAATTTTGAAAATATCTTTTTATTTTGTATTAGATTAATTAACTCATCTTTATTAGGTATTTTATAAGCATCATCTTCTGTATTATCATTAAGTCTCTTATAATTATATACTATTCTGGGTTTTTCTCTTTTTATTTCTGCATTATTTCTTACTATAAATGCTGCCGATCTATGAGGACTATCACTTCTTCTTATAATACCGATTTCTAACATTTTTTTTATTTGTGTTTTGAATTCTTTTATATCTCCAGAGTATATTCTATAGTTGCTGTTCTTATTACTATATCTGGGTTTAATATGTTTAGTTTAAAAGTATAATTTACTTTGTTTTTAGCTAAATCATCTCCCATAAATCCTAACATTTCTAATTTATGCAAAATTCTTTCATTTTCTAGGTTTAAAATTTCTAATCCCTTTCCTATATCTCTAATTTTTTCATCTAATAGGATATCTATAGTTTCATATTCTATATTATTTTGTTCTACTTCTTTGAAAAAATCTAGATCATTATTACCATGTCCACCCCGCTTCGCAGTCAACTCTGATTGTTGAATGTATCTATCAGTTGGAAAAGTATAATTATGTTTGCTAATAGTAATATAATTTTTGCCTACTAATATATTGCCATTTAATGAACAAATGAAGTTTAACCCTAAAAGGAATTCTTGGCTATTTATGTTATCAGGTGTTATAAGGACTTGTCTTAAGGTATATTTGCTAATATAATTTCCTGAAAAATCTTTGAATTGTATTCCTATGTTAAGTAACTCTTTTGTTATTCTCATTAATCTATTTTCTGCAGTTCTACTAGTAACTATATAATTTAATTGTGTTTCAAATTCTTTAGGTACAAGACTAGAACTAAGCAAACTTTTTGTACTTCCTGTATCTAAAATGGCTTTAGTTTCAATATATTTTTCTTGATTACACCATATTCGACAATCTAAAAGTATTAGACTACTAGTATAGGGTACTTGTATTTGGGGTTCATACGCTGTCTTTTGTAAATGAGTTTCTTCTAATTGTTGGTTAATTTCATCAAGTTCTTCTATAACTACATCTTTTCCTTTATTTTGATTACTACTTATGTTTTCATTATTTTTTAATTTTAATTCTAAAAATTGTATTCTTAAATCTAAATTCTCTATATTATGGCTTAGAACTTCTATAGATTCTAGTTTTTTACTAGGTTTAGGCGATACATCTGTTTCTATATTATATGCGTCTTTAGCACAAATAAAACAAATTTCGTCAAAGCATATATTGCACTGATATCTTAAATGCATATCAGGATATAATTTACAAATACTACAAGCTACACTCATAGTTCCTTTTCCATTTACATATTTATGTTCACATGAATTATTCATATAGGTATATTCTATTATATTTGGAATTTCTGGTCCTTCTTCACTTACTATACTAAATATGCTTTCATTATCACTTTCATTACCGTCTATACTTACTACATCTTCATCTAATTGTTCTGCTATGGCTGCTCCTTCCATATTAAATTGTCTTTTAGGACATCTATTATCTAAATGTTTAGGATCTCCACAAATATAACATGTGCATTTTCTTGTTGATGGCTTTTTAACATAATTAGGGGGCTTTCTTCCTTGCCTATATTGTCTAAAACTAGATTTTGGTTTATTTGATTTCCTTAATATTTTGCGTTTTAGCTTAAAGTAATTCTTCTGTCCATATTGTTGTGGGGTGTATATAGCTCTTCTACAAAACTCATAAGATTGTTTTCTAATTTATTCTCTAATAAATTCTTCTTTACCCATCCCTGAAGTTTAAAGAAAGTATATTGTACTTTAGGTCCTATACCTAATCCTGTAAGATTACCATTGGTTTTTATCCATTCTTCATGTATTCTTTTTCCTAAATCTTGTGGTAATTTCGTAAAATATCTATTACATAATTCTTCATCAAATGCTTTATTAGCTTCTCCTATTAACCTTGTAAAATCCTGACTAAAAGGTATAATATATTTTATATCGGTTAAAGTGAGTTGTTCTAGGTTTCTAAGTGTCGTATCTTGTATGAATGTATTTTCTCTTCCTGGATCTATTCCTATTATTAACGTTCTAATAAAACTAGTAAAATTATAAGGATTATTTCCAAAGGCCTTTATTTCATTAATTCTATTAGGATCTTTTTTCTTCTTACTTTGCCAGATAGATAATGTTGTAGGTCCTAAGCATGTTTCTAAAAAGTTAAACATATTCATATTTGCCTTTTTATTTATTTCCCAATGTCTTACTACACATTGTTCCTATATATTAATTTCTTCTGACCACATTTGTGAACTTCCTAATTCAATTACTAACATGGTTCCACTCATGATTTTTCCTATGGGTTGTCTTGATCCTATAAATTTATTTGTCTGGGCTGATCCATATTCATATGTTGGGCTTTTCCATTCTGGTCTACCACTCATTTCTACATTTCTAGCTGGAATTTCACTATAATCTGGTTCTATTCTAGTTCTTTTTCCTATATTACTACTAGTACTTGCTTGACTATCTGCCATAAAAGTTATTTCGTTATTACTTTTTTCTTTATTTTTAAAAAAAATTTCAAATTCTATTTTTCCTGAACATATATCATCTACTAAATCAATATTATAATATTGTTTAAATTCTTCTTCAGCTGATTCTAAATTGATATCTAAATTCATTGCTTCAACATACATTTCATCTACTAATTCTCTTAAATTATTTATCTCAAAAAAATTTCTTAATATTTCTTCCATATTTTTTGGTCTATAATCATTTTTGAGCTGACTCTCTAATTGTCTAATCTCTTCATCTATTTCTTCTATATTTTCTTCCTCTTCATCTTCTTCGCTTTCTATATCAGATAATATTTCCTAATTTGCAAATCTACTAGTTATTCTAACTTCTTCTTCTTCTATAATATTCATCCGCTAACTATTCGTTCTATATTTTTTTAGAGTTTTACTTGTTTCTAAGTTTTGAGCTTCAACTTTATTTATTTTTTCTATTACTTGGCTTAGAGTTTTCTTAGTTTCAATTTCTAATTGTTTTAGCTTATTACTTTTCAAGCTATATTTTAACTCTATTATTTCGTCTTTAGTAGGGAAAAGCTTATTATATTTCTTAACTATTTTAAAAGCTTTTTTAGACTGTTGTTTAATATAATCTAAATTATTATTTTCACCTCTTTTTATTATTTCTCTATTTATTAAAAATGCTTCCTTTAATAATTCTAAAGATTTATAAAATTTTGTATTTTCTAATTCTAAATTTGAAGCTAGAGATATAAGTAAATCCGTTAAGCTATTTAAGTGTTATTTTTCGAATGTAAATTGTGCTTAAAACTTGAATCAAATCTACAAATCAATTTATGTTTATCTAAAGAGATTACGGTTCTATCGGCTAAATATATTCTAGATCTAAATATTCTAATCTTTTAAAATTAGAAGGATCTATTTTAATAAAAAGCTGCTATTAATATATTTAAAATTAAAAGGTATTTAATATAGTTTTCGTGATCTATTAATCTAGGTGGTATGTTAAGATAATTATTAACCCAACTTTCTCTCCTAATTATTAATTGATTTCGTAATTCTAATATTAATTCTGTATTAGTATAATCTAAGTTTTCTAAAGTATTACGACAGTCAATAAAGGCGCTTAAAAGATAAGCGGGAATTGGCATGTAAACAAATTGAGTGAATAAACAAAGATTTATGCAGATTTATAAAAGCGGGTTGGGATTCCCTTTTTCTTAAATATGTATAATTACTCTCGTGGATTTTTTGATGTTTTTGTTGTTTTTGGGGCCAAAATAAATCATTTTCAAAGTTTGGGGATTAAAGATAAATAAATTGGAAACATAGGGACTTTATACAGGATTTTAAATAAATCCAGTATCTCCAGTATTTCAGTATCGTAATAAAGTAGGGGGTCCACTATTTCTAGTGTTAGTAAGGGTATTTTGGACCTTTCAATGCTAATGGGGTCCCACATAGGCCTATATTTGAATAGTGAAAATGGGATGAGGCCTATGTGTTTCTTGTTTGTGCATTTGGGGTCTATTTACTCAATTTTCCCTGTATGCGGTGTAGATTGGGGGAGTTTTGTTAATTTTTTAGCCCTACCCAATGTTTGCCATTTTTAAATATTTTAACCCAAGCCCGACCTGAAAATTACTAAAATCGCACTTTACAATCTAATTGGGTTGGGATAGTTTTCACGATTGGAAATGTTTTTTCTAATAGCAAAACATTATCTGAATAGTTTGACTAACTCTTAAATGTTCGATTGTAATTCATGACATGTATATAGTAGGCAATTTTTCAACCCATTTTCCCAATATGCAACCTGTACTTTCTAACACAATAAACATGAAAAACGTTGTATTTCTCTTTCAAACACACACATTTAGAGCAAAGTGTTATTTACTTTTAGTTATAGATTGCAACAGCAAAAACAGTAGAAAAGAAGCAAAAGTTTCTTTTGATTCTAATTATTATTATTATTTTTCATTCCAAAAGGGAGGGGGGGTTTACCCAAAAAAGTTCACAAAGTACGTTAGCCCGACAAACCCGAGCTAATAATCACAAAACGTGGCCATGTAATGCCATCTCTATCATTGTCTAAGAGATGATATATTTGTGACAAAGGAGCATCCATGTAATGCATATTAGTATTAATACCCAATTTTGCTAAGGCGTCTGCCACTTGGTTAGCTTCTCGCCACACAAATTGAAAAGAGACCTCCCAATCTATTTCTTGCACACTCCGGATGCACGAAATCACCTCAAAGTGGTGATGTTCAGTGGAGGCTTCCACAATGCTATTAAGTGCAGCTTGACAATCAGATTCAACAATTAATTTCTTCACTCTTGTAGCCCACGCCATCTCTAGGCCCAATAGGATGACTCGCATCTCAGCCTCCAACGATGAACACGGGTCAATGTGACCACTGAACCCCCTTAACCAAGTTCCATGTTCATCTCTAAGAGTACCTCCGACCCCCACTTGTCCACCCGACGTAACCGCCGCATCTATGTTCATTTTGGTATAATCGGGTGCCGGTTTTTTCCAGCCCGTGTGTAACATAAAGTGCATCACGTCTGGATCAAAGTTAAGGGCTGTAAGTGAAATGTCAATTCGTTTATGTAACACATCTAGGTCCCCTGTAGGTACCTCATCCCTCACACCATGGGTTATCTCATTTCTAACCTGCCAAAGAA
This sequence comes from Buddleja alternifolia, assembly GCA_019426215.1. Lineage (NCBI taxonomy): Eukaryota > Viridiplantae > Streptophyta > Magnoliopsida > Lamiales > Scrophulariaceae > Buddleja > Buddleja alternifolia. Next base: position 14,691,686 of record CM033396.1, read on the forward strand.
AGGAAAGAGTCTCAGTAAACACAAGATCCCATTTATCACACCAATCATACATGTTAATCTTGTGTGATAAGTTCCAGTCAATCCACTCCTTCGTTGTGCCTGAGAAAAAAGAGTGATGAAAATTAGAGTGCACAAGTTGAAGCCAATACGTTTTGGCCCAGTGACAATCACGAACAGCATGTAATGGGGTATCCAAAGCAATCCCGCAAATGGTGCAGGTGTCCGAAGCCACTATCCCCCTATCTCTCAAAACTGAATTGGTGATCACTTTATTATGCCGAAAGAGCCAAAGGAACATTCTGCGACGATGTGCGCCCAGGACCTTTCAAATCTTCGTCCACCTTTTCGAATCCCCGGTGTCATCTGTTGCTTGCGTAAGTGCTTTATAAGCACTTTTACAACTGTACTTACCATCCGGATAAATGATCCAAATCAATTTCCTGCAAACGAGAGCGAGTGCTATTCGACAGACCCTGTAATCCCTCCCAATCCCAGCCAAGTCCCGGTATCCAATACTGATCAATAGTGAGTTTTTTGTCTTCCGGGGAAAGCGGGTGTGCATGTAGTCTGGCTAAGGGTTCATCGCCGAGCCAAATATCTTCCCAAAAGAGAATCCGTGCCCCCATTGCCCACAATGCATATAATTCCCATCTTTAAGAGGGGGAACACCGATTGGAGACTCCTCCATGTGGCCGACGTCGCTTGCTTCGCTCGAGCTCTGTGTCTCAGAATATGTTTATGCTTGAACACTTGAACCCACAGATTGTCGTCATCATTGAGTAACTACCACCCTAACTTACCGAGTAGAGCCAAGTTTGTAGTTCGAGTATGGCGCAGCCCTAATCCACCCTGTTTCTTTGGTTTACACACGGTATCCCAATTAATACGATGCTTTTTCCTTTCCGTCTCAGATCCACCCTAAAGTTGCACGACCTGGTAAAGATAAGTGTTTTCTTTTCCAGCCCTGCAATCTCTTCTTAACTCGTTCCACTAAAAAATCATAGTCCCGGCGAAGGACTTTCCCATGCTGTAGAGGTATCCCTAGGTACCTACCCAAATTTTCCGTACGGTCAAGATGCATGCATGCACCGATTCAGCATTTCAGCTCCGGGGACACGTTAGTCGAAAGGAAAATTTTTGACTTCTGCGAATTCACTGCTTGACCCGAGAGATGACAATAATATTTCAATGTGTCCATGATCGTCGTGGCCTGTTGTACCGTGGCCTCACCAAAGAGAAGTAAGTCATCTGCAAACATCAGATGCGATATACAAGGGCCATGTCTAGAAGTGGGAATTGGACGCCATTTCTTCTCCCACACCGCCGACTCGATTAGGCAACCTAATTTCTGTACATAAAACACGAAAAGATAAGGAGACAAGGGGTCCCCCTGTCTTAGACCTCGCTTTGGAGTGAACCACTCCGTTGCCACACCATGCCACAGCAGGGACAATTGAGCTTGTGTGGTACACTCCATAATAAGCGAACTCCAAGACACGGGGAAGCTCATTTCCCTCAACACATTTTCAAGAAATGTACAATCAATCCGATCGTAAGCTTTTTCAAAATCAATTTTGGCTATGAAAAAACCTTTTTTGCCTTTTAGACGACGTAAATCGTGTAAAATCTCCTGAGTTATTAACACATTATCGATTGTTTGTCTCCCCGGAATAAAGCTACTTTGAGACCGTAGGATAAGCTCGTCAATAAACTCTTTTATACTATTAGCCAAAGTTTTCGTTACAATTTTCACACTTACATTCGTAAGACTAATTGGACTAAATTGCGAGAGATGTGTGGGGTTTTTGACTTTGGGGATTAACACAATACGGGATTTATTGAGAGATGGATCGATAGTACCTGTTTGAAAAGCTCCCTGTACCAGCTGAAAGATGTCCTCGCCCACGGTGTCCCAACATTGTTGGTAGAACATGGGTTGGATACCATCTGGGCCTGGTGACTTAGACGGACTCATATTCCATAAAGCTCGTTTTACTTCCTCCTTAGTGACTGGGCGAGAAAGATCCTCAATGTGAGATTGCCGAAGCTTTGGGAAACCCGATGTGCGAGTGTAATTTCCCACCATTTCTCCTTGCCTATACAAATTCTTATAGTACTCAACTGCCATATTTTCAAGGATTTCTGGTTCAGTAGCTACCGTTCCATCCTCCCTGTGCAAAGCACACACCTTGGTTTTACCCTGACGATTCACGGCTGACAGATGGAAAAAGCGTGTGTTAAGATCTCCCGCTCTAAACCATTGTGCCCTTGCTTTCTGCTTCCAAAATAATTCTTCTTGACGTAAAGTTTCAAAATATTGCACTTGTAGCTTATTCTCCAATTTCCGTAGAGAATATCGAAAATTAATACATTGCACCCTCTGGATCCTCGAAATGCGAGCAATGAGTTGATTTTTACGTTTAAAGATGTTACAAAAAATATCATGGTTCCAAGCATGCATGGCTGCCCGAGTATGTTGGATTTGAGCATTGATTCCCTGAACTCTTTGCAATTGCCACTGTTCCTCAATTAACTCATGGAATTTCGGATGCGTGAACCAAGCAGATTGAAATCTAAAATAATCTAAGCTAGAAGTGAACCGAGTGTGTTCAGATAATGTAAGTAATATAGGTGCGTGGTCCGACCCTATACGAGGTAAATGACGTACCGTCGCTTCCGAAAATTCAATCCTCCATTTGTCATTACACACTATCCGGTCTAGCCTTTCCTGTAAAGATGATCTCCCTCCTTTGGCCCAGGTGAAAGGTGAACCAATATATCTCAAATCAATTAGTCCACACTTGTCCATACACTCCAAAAATTGACGGCATTTGGATATCTCGAAAGGAGCTCCTCCCGTTTTTTCCTCCTGAGTCGTAATCACATTCATGTCCCCCGCAATAGCACATGGGCCACGAATGTAAGGTTCCATGCGTATAAGATGCTGCCAGAGGTGGTTATGTGTCTGTACTTGAGGACTCGCATACACGGCTGTAAGAACTCAATCCACCTTTCCTTCCTGACGTATGATTGAGGTGATACTTTGATCGTTTGCTTCGATAATATCAATATGAACTTCAGAGGAATTCCAGAAAAGCCAGATACCTCCGGCAAATCCCCGAACTTCCACCATTTCCACCCTATCAAATTTACTGAATTTCATAATATTCTCTGCCTTGTGCCACGGAACCCGTGGCTCCACAAGTACCAGGACCATCGGCTTATGCCGAATAAGAACTTCTCGTAGCACGTTCAAGAACTCAGGTTTTGCTGCACCCCTGCAATTCCAAAATATAGATGTCATTTTTCTACACAGAGGGAGAAGTTCAATGTAAACAAAAAATCATACCTGGGGGGGGGGGGGTTGGAACCCCCCTAACCGTGGTTAAGGCAGTGTTTGTAGCCAAATCTCCATGAAATTCAGCATGCACACCATCTCTATAACCCATACCGCCACTATAAACGTCAATCTTTGATATATCCACTTCCTCAACCGACTCTTCATCTGAGCTCAGCATGTCCTCGTTTTCGTCATCTGGAGGTCGGTGATGATCGAACTGGGATCCATGTGTTCTCGGTATGCTTGAACTCCCGTCCATCATGGTACAATCCGTGTCTACAACCGAAGTTATAGAATTGTTATTTATTAAGTATGTACACCCGTGAGTGATTGGTGTGATTTTTTCTCGTGCAACTATCGTATCCGGCTGCAACAACTGATGGTCCCTGTCAACCTGTCTCCACACTTTCGTATTCCCATCACTCTTGCTCCTCTCTCCTAACTTGTCTTGTTCTCTGATGGTTTCTGACCCCATCTACTCATCCAAGTCTTGTAACGCCGAAAACCGTGACCCCTTCAAAGCCCAAGTCGACTTATTTGGTTCTTTAGTATATGGAAACCAAGTTGTAGCTTTCTTCCCTGTACCTTTAGAAAAGTTGTCCCGACCAGTACCATTTTCCATGTTCTCCAAATTGCTTCGTGCCGTCATTGGCTCTGTTTGGTTCCCTGTTCCAAACACGAAAACAGAATGTTTCTGTGTTATGCCCGTATTGTCATCCTTTCTCGGGGGCATTCTTTTGCTGGGTGGAACTATGTTCCAAGGACCGAGGGTGGTGGATGTGGCTTGCTTTTCCTCGGTCTTATCAGCTTGTCCGTGGTGTTGGTGCGAACCACAAGTTTCTTTTCTATGTCCAACCGCGCCGCAACTAAAACAGATGAGAGATAAGCCCTCATATTCCACAATTCGAAGCTTCTTGTTAACCTTGATCACTGGCACAAGTGGTTTTGCCAAATCAATTTCAATACACACCCTGGCATATCGACCTCTTAGTGACTCTTTCGTATGCTTATCAATTCCCCTAACCTTTCTGATTAGTTGTCCCATCCCACGAAGATGTTTGTCATTGAAATAGTGTATCATTAAATCTGGGAAATGAACCCAGACCAAAGTGTTCGAAATCTTTTCTTTCTTAGGATTGAACGTTGGATCCCATTTTCTAACCGTTAAATAGTGTCCCAATATCATCCATGGTCCCTCGCGAAGCACCCTGTCGTACTCAGCTTTAATTCGGAATCGAACGAGATAAAAATCGTTGCCAATGTCGACAGGGTTAACCTCGTACGGTAGTTTCCAAAGGGCTTTCATGCGTTGTTTTAGCATTGTATAACCCACTTTCTGGCCAAGTACTTTCACAACCAAGGCTCTATGGTACGGGGTTGCCATTACACGGATATCCTCATCGGGTATTGTGTACGTTGGAACCAAGTCATCCGCTTCGTCTTCACTCAATTTCGCTTTGTCAAAGAAGTCGTCATCCTCCCCTTATCCGGTATAGAAGGCCGGTGTAAACGGTTTCCGATTCCATGATTGTCGAAGGTTGTTTGAGTTCCATGCGTTCTGAGGGTTGTTTCCCTTGGTGTTCGAATTCTCCTTGTTCACATCCATTGCCTCTAGTGGCATCGTCGTCGGTCCCTTAGCAGCAGACCCACTCCCGACTTCAAACGAGGGTCTAGGGTTACCCATCGTCGCCTCTGAGTTCGACTGCATATGTCCTTCTTCATCGGCCCCTAGTACGTTTCGCTTCAGTTTTTTCAAGTTCTTGTTGGGGGTGACCACCAACGGCGGTGGTTTATCATTATCCGGCTCCTCCATGCACGGAGGCGGAGCTGGATGGCGGCCAAAACCCTAGGCAGAAAGGTTACGTGAGGTTGCAGTGCTCCTATTTTTTAGGAGAGTTTTTTTCCTTTTTTATTGAACTTGATAGAAATTATATTCTTATTTTGATTCTAATTATTGATGCAAAAAGAGTACAAAAGAAAGAAAAATTGCTCTTGCTTTCAACTATTGATCTTAAAATGAGTACAAAAGTTAAACTTTTGTATGAATTTAACATATTTAGTTAAAGAAATAAAAGTTTCTTGAACACTTTTTTGAGCTCATTTTCTTCTAGGAATCTAAATTTCCACTAATAATCTATCAATTTGTATATTATCGTAGGAGAAAAGCACCAACAAAATGACCCCGTAACTTCGGGAGAAGGGGTTGGAAAATCACATTTAATATTAATTTTCTTTTGAAATAAAAATCATCAATAAAAGTAAATCATCATTGTAAATCATAATTATCCGTAATTCCAAATTGTAAGTTTGAAAGTATTCCAGAAAACTTCACACAATAAATTCAAGAGAGTTTAACTTCAATTTAACTTCAAGAGAGTTTAACTCTTGACCTACAATAATAAAATATATATGTCATAACAAAACTACGAAAGAGTCTATAAATTATAAGAATAGAATAAAGTTTTTTCATGTGTAACCCCAATCATTTTTCTTATTATTGTGATTAGGCGCCATTTATGCGATCCACACAAATATAAAATCATCGGTTGCAAAATTGTGATTTTTTCTTAGTTAACCCAAAACCGATCCATTCAACCTTGAACCTGGCAATTGCGATGCATTTTCGTTGGGTCAATCAGTTGAGGCAGTTTAGAAATTTTGATGACACCCCTACTCGAAATCTAGAGTCTGAGGATGATCTCCATGTGTTTGTTATGGTGAATCTCCAACATGTATATTTATACATGTGGGGTGGAGCCCCCAAGTACGATCTTTCACATAATCATTGCTAATTGAGCTCCGTGTGAATTCTCGTGCTCAGTTCTAGCTTCTAGGATGTCTATCAATCCAATATGCCATCCCTTGTTATGTTTGTGTACTCTAGTGTTCGTTTTGCAAATATTACCATCAGATATCGAATATAATTACTAAAATTTGGCAGCGGTAAGTTCTTACACAAGTTGATTAACACACAACTGAAAAATATTTGTAAGAAATTCATCAACAAACTGATAATATAAGGAAGTACCAAATCACTTGAAAGAAATTTTGGAACCGCTCGACTACCTTATCCTGTGGCTTCTGCGTTCTAGTAGGGATGGCAACGGGGCGGGTATTGCAGGGCTCAGAATCCGCCCCGTTAAGTATTTTTCATACCCGGACCCGATCATTACCGCCCTACCCCGGACCTAGCGCGTACCCGGCGAATCCGGGTTCTACCCGTTAGACCCGACTGAAATTTATTTATTGGCATTTTTTCGCCTATCTTATTCTTATAAACGCATTCAAACATATAAAATGAGTAAATAACATCGAATCGATGATTCAACGTAAACACATCCACTACAAGTCATTAGATACTTAAATGCAAAAAAAAAAAAAAAAAATTCAAAACGACTAAACAAGTACAATGTTAAAAAATATTAGATATATAATGATTGAGGGTTTGCTGTTGAAGAGTAGAATGATGGAGAGCATTTTTTTATATAATTTATAAATGCTAATAAATATTAATAATAATTAGATATATAAAATTAAAAATTAATATTATGTTATTAACCGGGGAAGGTCCGGGTCAGGGTCAGGGTCCGTCCCGGCCGGTTCTTGAATTTCGATACCCGTACCCGGACTCATTTTTTTGGAATTCGGGACGGGTACTCGTTAGATCCGACCCCATTGCTATCCCTACGTTCTAGTTGATGGAGCAACATTTCATGCAAAAGCGCAAAAAATAAATAAATGAAACTTGTATTAAATTACTTCTCTTAGTTTGTACATAAAATAGATAGAAATTTTTGTTAATGTCTCATTTTAGTAGTAGTATTAATGCTAACATAGTTAAAGAGAACTTCTTAAAAAAATTTGGTAATTCACATAAGAATATCATAAAATCTTTTCGAGATTTACAATGAAAAAATTCATCCAGAGAATAAATAGTTTAAAAACATATTTATATTAAAGTTTGAGTATACAAATAAAATCTAATTATCCAAAATATAATGCAAACCTTGGATGCTTACTTGGATAAACTCAAAAGTTTTCACACTTAATTGGGTCGACACGGAAAATATCTTCCTTGTTAGAATACAATCAGCCTAATATTGGGTTATGTTGATAAACTCGATTCTATTGGAGGAAGCCCAATGCCCAACCCAACTGATTCTTGGGCCGAAATTAGTGGTAATTCTTGGACTAAGATGAGCCTCAAGAAGAAGAAAAAAAAAAAAAGGGGGTAATTGCATAAAATCTCCCTATGTTATTTCAAAAATGCTAAAAAACCCCATGTGTTCTTAAAAAACGTGTAAAAAAAATCAAATTTCATTAAAAAACAAACGCGTTTTTCATGTTTTTCACCTTTATTGACACTCTCATTTGTCGGTAGATAGTATTAATTCACTCAAAAAACACATATTTTCTTCTATTATTTTAACAAAATTTGGTTTTTTTGCACACTTTTTAGGAACATAGGGGGGTAATTAGCCTATTTCGTTAACATAAGAGATTTTTTAGTATTTTCGAAATAACACAAGGAGATTTTATGCAATTATCCCAAATATATATATATATATATATATATATATATATAAGAGAAGCCCACAAATATGAGCCTATACTCTCCTGGTACATTTAGGCCTTGGTATTAGATGGTTCAAAAAGATTCAACACAAAGAAGATTTAGGCCGATTGGATGGACACTCCGTCTAAAAATTATATAATTATATAATGAGAAAAGTAAGAATTCATTTTTAGAGAATAGAAAAATGGTGTAAAAAGTGTGTTTAAAATGGATTTCTTTAAGGAAAAAAGTACACTAATGACTTTTGAGATGATATGTTTTAATGTTTTCCTTTTTTGTGAGAGAAAATTGTTATCTTTGAAAATTTTAGTATGTATGACCTTTTATAAGAAAATTTAGACATATCTAATTTGTTGATTAATTAAGGCAATCAAATATAAGCAGATTAAGGGGAATTTATTTTGCACTCTGCATCATTCCAGATCAAGATATGTTGATTATTTTGAAGTTTGATGTTAAGATATTAGCAATTAAAGACCTCTGAGTTCTTGGGTAACTATTTAATGATGTCTTGGGTAACTATTTAATGATGAATATTAAAAAATATATAATTTTATAAAAAAAAAATCTGCGAAAAATGTCAATCAAACACATTTTTTCAGGAAAGTCAGATATTTTCTACACAATACCCCCTGTGATAAGGAAATAGCCTAAAAACCCCCTGTGAAATGTAAAAACTCTGCAAAAAACCCCAATTCCGTCAAATTTAACCACGTTTGAGACACACGCGCGTGAGGTGAGAGTTGGCAATTTTTTTTTTCCAATATTCACCCTAAAGTGCAAGGAAATTGACTTATATGCCCCTATTTTAATTGTTCATTTGGAGGGGCTTTTATTATTTTATTTGAACCTTTTTATGCTCTTTTATAATTCTCTAAAATATTAAAAAATTAATATTCTGCTAAAATAATATATATATATAAATAATATATATATATTGAAATATTGCCTACTAATTAGAAATAATATTCAATAATAATAAATATTCAAATACTAAATAGTAATAATAATATCCAAGTACAAAATAATTAGCATAAATTATTTCATAAACTAGAAAAGGAGAAAAAAAACAAGATTCTTAAATATGTATTTTTTTATCCAATTACTTTTATGAATATTCAAAACTAAGGGGAATATTCAAAATTAAGCTTATGAAAATTCTGAATTACAAATAATTTTAATGAAAATTAATTTTCAATTAAAATGAGTTATAACAAATATTTTAACTCATTGTGCGCATTTTCACGAGAAAATTCATAATTCATTGTAAAAAGCTCGGATTCATGAACTGTTTTCTTCTCATGAAACTAGACACATAGGTCTATCCAAACATATATTTCACATAATTAGGAGACGTATAGAACAAAGAAGTTTTGTATTCAAAGTTAGCTAAAAATTTGTCGGCTGTACAGACAGCTATGCGCATCGTCACGAGAAAATTCATAACTCATTTTGGAAAGCTCGGATTCATAAAACGTTTTCTTTCCATGAAACTAGACACATAGGGCTATCCACCCATATATCACACATAATCAGAAGATGTCTAGAATAAAACAGTTTTGTATTCAAAGTTAGCTAAAAATCTGCCTGCTGTGCAGACAGCTATGCGTGTCGTCACGAGAAAATTCATAACTCATTTTGGAAGCTCGGATTCATGAACCGTTTTCTTCCCATGAAACTAGACACATAGGGATATCCACCCATATATCACACATAATTAGGAGATGTTTAGAAAAAAGCATTTTTGTATTCAAAGTTAGCTAAAAATCTGTCGGCTGTGCAGACAGTTGTGCGCGTCGTCACGAGAAAATTCATAACTCATTGTAGAAAGCTCAGATTCATGAAATGTTTTCTTCCCATGAAACTAGACACATAGGGCTATCCAAACATATATCGCATAGGGGGTGTGGATGTCAAATTCTAATTGATGAGGGCGTGTCCTTGCCAAAGGTCGAAACCTCAGGGGAGGTGGATGCAAATAACCCAGTAATTTATGGGTATAAAGGACATTTGAAACAGAATTTAATGGAGTTAAGTTTTATTTAACGGTTTAGGAGTGTGTGCAGAGTTTTACATTTCACAGGGGGTTTTTAGGCTATTTCCTTTTCACAGGGGGTTTTTAGGCTATTTCCTTATCACAGTGGGGTTTCTTGCAGACTGGGAATAACACAGGGGGGCTATTTGCAATTAACCCTTGTTTTTAAGGTGCTCCAAACAACAGTTTATTTACTTTTTTTTTTTAGAGAAAATTCATGCAAAACACAAAAAAATGGAAATGAGGGTGCTAATGCCTATTTCTTGTCTGTGTTTTTTCTTTCAGATGATTTGGTTTAATTATTTATCATTTTTTTATTTTTCTATAAAAAATTAATTCAGTTTTTTCTATATCTTCATCAAAAAATTCTAAAAAAATGTTGCCACTCTACCCATAAATGGACCGACAGGTTGTTTGGTTTTATTGTTTCATGTTTTCTTTATCCTATTTTTATAGGGAGATAATTTTCAATTAATTGTACATTTTCTCATTGTCTAATTAAGTTTTCAACATATTATTAATTCCTTCCTTGCTTTTAATATCCTCATGCTCTATTACAAATTTTGGAGTTGAGTTCATATTTCCGTTTATGTATTTGGACATATAAGTTATTCACTTAATGTGGGAAATGTCATGCATGGAGAATGTCGGTTGATCATATTTCAATTATTTGTGTCTGATATAAAATCATCCACGTCAGGAATGCAATTCAATAGTTGCTCGGATTTTTATTTGTTAATTTATTATTGACTTTTTCTGAAAAAAATCATATTAGCTGTCAACTACAAATAATTTTAAAAGAATAATAATTATATGATAATACGATAAGGACAAACGATGAAGATAACATATAATAATATAACGTAAATAGCAGATAAATAGGACAAATAATAATGCCACTCTTGATTTTCATAAAGTTCCAAGTCTTCTATTGCTATAATCAGGCATAGACGCATAGTGTTTCCATAATAAATTTATTAATATGCAAGAAAATCTGTACGTGCATTTATATCGAGCCCTAGTTTGTTGCTCTATTTTTTTTTATTTTTTTTTTTGTGTATCCTTTGCAAAAGGTTAAATGAATATATTCTTTGGGTAAACAATTATGAAAATTACAAGACAATCAATTGTCGTTGTATTAAACTGAACATTTCACTTGATTTTAAATGTGTGCACTGACGTAAAATAATGTAAAAGGTTTACAAATTGGAAAATTTTAGAGCAAATCGATCCTTACTTTCAAGTGTTGCACTTGAAGTAGTTAATTCTCCTAAGTAGAGCTCTCAATTCATCACGAGACCCCCTTCCTTCCTCTTCTTTTCCAGTTCGGATCTTTTATAGCAAATGATATTGCAATCTCCTATTGCACTTCACATATAAATGACATATGTATAAAATATTTTTTTAAATATAAATTTAATATGGATTATACACTTATCGGGTAGACATAATATGCAACACGAAATACAACACCATTTTGCAATAGAAGATCTCGTGTACTTCTTTTTCGGCCTCTAGCTACCGCATTCCTTCCCTCTCCTCTGGTCGCCGCCAAGGTTGTCTCGTCCGTTTGTCTATCCTCATTGTTTGGAGCGACATGATATCTATTTTCGTCTAATATTTGATCCACATACAATATTAGTAGCGAAAACTAATTTCAAATTTGTTATTCTTAGTTGCTTTCTTTTTCTTTTTTTTTGAATGAGAGTGTGGTTCTCTTGTATTGTGAGATTTCATCATTTGTCACTGAATCTTTGAAATATAATGTTGATTTGGTATTTCAATAGCTGTCACATAATTTGTTATTGTCGATATATCTATTTTATTGTTCTTGCATTGTGATATAGGTAAAATATGTACATTGAGTTGAGATGAACAATTGAGTCAGTGTCATACGTGATTTAAGTATTTGAGCTCGTCTTCTTGCTCCGAGCCGAGCAAGACGTCTGTGTTGGGTTTTTATGTATAAACATAGCGGAAATTTAAATATCCCAAGGTGGTGGTTCATCTCGATTTCGTGTATTTAAATCAGGTTTAGAATTTATTTACCTTTCTTCGCGTAATTGGATTTCTGAACCAGCTTTTGTGATCCTTTTTCGAACAGCAAATCTGCTATTGTCTCTAAATCACTACGCCAGAATTAAATCAAAAAATCCTCCTTTTCTTCCTCCTTGAAGATGGCTAGAGAGAGTTTGGAAGACTTTGACTTAGAGAGAAAGTTAATGATTGAGGCTTAAATTAATTTTCACTAAGTAGTATATTTATACTACACTAGAAAACAATAACCCTAACTCACTAAGCCACATAGGCATCCACTATGGACGCCCACTTTGGGCGTTTTAAATGCCCATCGGGCTTAGTCCAATTGTGGTTTTATTTTTAATTATTAATTTTTATCCAATAAATGAATTAATCAAATAACTAATTAATGCTATATAATTCTATAATTAATTTCCATGAAGAAATTAATTAACACATTAACTTAATTAATAAATAAAATTATCCAATGATTAATTAATTAATTAATTGCGATATCCAATACCGAAAATTCTCTCAAGCCAATTCCATGATTTTTTTCCTTTGCAATTCCTTTAAGCGCGATTCTTTAAGTTTGTCTCAAAAGGCAATTGAGAGGAAACCAAAAGGATGTGGGTAAGACCTAACCAGTCCCGTGGCCCATATTGTATCCCAATTGAGAACGAATGATTAGGATCATTCCAAACCTTTCACGCTATGAATACCGTACGAGTATAAACCTTTTATTCATATATCCCAGTCAAGTGAGAGTCATGATTTAGTCAAACTCACAGAATTTGACCATATGCTTAGTTCATAATGAATCGAGGTCACTGAGTATACTTTCATGTCTAACATGAGAATCTCTAATGCTTTGGCCAAAGTCTTTTTGATCTCATTCATTCATGACTACATAGGATATTTAGCTCATTCACTTATGAGAGAAAAAATCTCATTTTGCTAATCAGTTAAGACTGCTACTTGCCCATCAAGCCATACTTCGAGGTCGACCCCACCAACGGGTGATTTGGATCTAACTACTATAATAACAGACTTGATGTCATAAGTACATCTTCAACATGATTTCTCAGGTCTAAGGTTTACGTGTACCTATCACAACTTATCAGTTTTGTCAATGACTGTCAGTGAGTGAAAACCCATGTGACAAAACTGATGTTAGCCGTGTTCGAACACATCAGTCTAACTGAGGTGTCTATGACATAAGTTCCCACTACCATGCTCATAGTGTTCGGCTGACACTTCTCTGTCAAAACTCATATCATACAAGTCTTTATCTAGTAATGATGTCCAGTTATACTCTCTTTGACTTGCGAACCATTTTTAGATATTAATTAAGGATCAAACTCTTCTAGTGCCTTTTTCCCTAACCCATAGGGAGTAGAAGGTTCGCCTTATTATCAAGGACTTTACATTATTTACTAAATCTTACAAATGCCTATAAGAAACAACATGAAATGCCTTATATTAATATATATTAATGTTTCGTTACAAATCAATGCCCTATAAATCTATCCTCTTTATGGCATTTGTGGGCATTCACTCTAAAGTCTGAGCTTAAGGCAACTTCACGTCATGGGATTAGACCATTTGGCAGATTCGGGCCTTTAATATGTAAAAGGGATAAATACAAAATGCCCCCTTGAACTATTCGTATTGTCACATATACCCCCCTAAACTTTAAAAGGTACCAAAATAGTCCCTCGTGGAAATTTTTAAGCAATTTCAAATACTTCAACCCAAACACAACCTTACAATATTTAAGCACCAAATAAACTTGGTTAATTCTTTTTTCATTGAACTTATATGATTTGTAAGAAAATGCAAATAGATTTAAATAGGATTTGTTGGTTGATACAATTAAATAACTTATAATTGAATATGATACAATTAGAAAACGCAAATCTTCGTAGTTTAAATCTACAATTTGTTAATTGATAATTTGTTAATTTTATTAATTTAAATTAAATATTTTGTTAATTTATAAGTAATAAATTTATAGATTACAAAATTTAAATAATTTGTTAGTTGACAAAATTTAATTAAAGAATATTTAAATAATTATAATAATTCTTTATAATTCTTCAATTAACAGATTACAAGATTCAAATGATTTGTTAATTTTAAAAACTTAAATTGATAAATTCATTTAAAAAAAATGAAGGAATCATCGGTTAAGTTAATATAGTGTTTAATATTGCAAGATTGTGTTTGGATGAGAGCATTTGGATAACTCATGAATTTCCATGAGGGACCATTTTGGTACCTTTTAAAGTTTAAGGGGGTATATGTAACATTAGGGATAGTTCAGGGGGGCATTTTGTATTTAGCCCTATGTAAAATTGTTATGATATTAGATGGGTTAGACTATTACCTCTTTTTCTACTCTAAGTGGTCAAACTATTACTTCAACTCAACAAACTTATGACAATTAGGGCTATTTGTGCAGCTCGCTCAATCATTGACAACTACAAATATTCTTTGCATTAAGGTTATATGGAAGTTTTTACATCTTGCATTCTTTGATGTCTAATATGGGTTTTCTTTTCGATTATTTCTCATTTAAGCGTTGGGGGTCAACGCAAGAGAGACCTTCAGTGCCTTCTTATGCTCTATACTTTTAGCAGACCTAGATTTCGCGGGAAGATCTTGAGTTCATGGGGAAATTGATGGAAAAGATTTTGAAAATTTATGGAAAAATTCAAATTTTGTCTACATCACATTGTAAAGTGTTAATGGACCGATCAAAAGACCAACCATTTCCAAAATAAAAAGGAGAATTCTAGTCCAAAACCAGATTTATTTTGAAACCAATCAATAATATCATGACAAATGTATTTACATTTTAAGAAGTATGAATCAATCACGTAACAATTGTAACCTCACATTGAACGGACTCCTCTTTCATGTCGGATCTAAACCTCTACAAGTGAAACAGGGCCAAACCCCCCAACGCCACCAAATATGAGTTTTCTTTTAAATTATTTCCTATTTAGGTGTCGGAAGGTCAGCACCAGAGAAGTGTTCAACGCGCCTTCTTATGCTCTTATCATTTTTGCAGGCCTAGGTTACGATGGAAGACCCTGAGTTCATAGGAAATTGATGGAAAAGATTTTGAAGATTTATGGTGCAAATTTTATCTGCATCACATTGTAAACTGTTTATCTCTATCTCTATTATTATAAAAGTATGAGTGGATTTTTGAAACTTTTGATGTACCTAATATATCCCTATGTAGTTCACTTTTTTATTGACAAAAGAGTAAAAAGTAAACAATAAAAATAAATTTCAATTATTTACAACCATAAGATGTATAATTATACTAGAACTCTATAATAAATCACATGCGAAAATTAGATATATGATTACATAAGGACACTAAAATTTACTCTTCAAAAGAAAAGAAGAAAATAAAAAAAGATTGGAGGCCCATTCATATTATAATTATTATCGTGTAATTATGAATCTTAATTTGATGATGCATGTGAATTTCTTTTTGTTATATCATTATTAAAATAAGCATGCAAAAAAGCACTGGTTGCGAAGCTATGCAAGTGAGGAGCCAATTTTGTTATCTTATATTTCAATACTAGCATCTATCAATTAATTAAATAAATAAACATTATTACTAATAATAATAAAGCAAAATGAAAAGGATTAAATCACCATTCCCTCACAGTGCTCTTTGGTCTAGCATATATTTTTCCCAGTCTTTGAGATATATTAACATCTACTATTGTAATTAAATGTCGGTAAATGATATTGACACTCCAAAAGTATTATTGGCACTCCACTATTCAATACAAATTTCTTTCTAAAAATACTGCAAAGTGGAGCTCCGGTAGTAATTTTTGGAGTGCCAATATCAGCTCCCTTTAATGTCTATCAATTTTACCCCTTCCTATATAATATCGTATAAACACATATATACTGATATATATTTTGAAGTGTCTTCACATTAAAGTTTTAAGGGAAAAATGCACTTCACCCCCTCTAAAATTCACCTTTTAGCACTAAACCCCCTTAAAACTTAAAAAAAAATTGACTAAGACCCCTAGAAACTTTAAATGTGTAATACTTTGCCCCGAAATCAATGTCCATATGAAATTTTTATTAGAATCTTAAACACGTGTCCGTCTTATCTATTTATATGGTCATGACAATTACTCTTTTATCTTCATATCAAAATAATTTTTTCCTAGATTTTTGTCTTAAAGTTTACTAATTGTTGTCTCAAAATTCATGTTTTTCAAAAACACATGAAGCCAGTTTTTGAATTCAGGTTCTCATCTGATCACTTTTAGCGCCAAATTATAAAGCAAAGCAATGGATGATAAATGACATTTATGGCCTTACAAATTCATAATAAATGTCATAAGAATGACTATCAGGCAAATTTTCATATGAATATGGATTTTGGGGCAAAATGCTACACATTTGAATTTTCTAAGGGGCATAGTGTCCTTTTTTTTAGTTTTGAGAGAGTTTACTGTTAAAAGATGAATCTCAGAGGGGATGAAGTGCATTTTGCCAAGTTTTAATCATTAGGTTGGATTGTGTGATGTTTGTTTTTGGTATATGCGCATACAAGTTTATATTATACTATAATTTATATATACTACATTATTCGGATTATATTGTAGATTGTTTGGAAATCTAAACTTCAAATTTGATATTTTGTTGATTGTCAGTGCACTTGCATTATGGAATTTTTATATATTATTAGATTATGTATGGTGTGAACATTTTTATTTTAATGTTGATTGTTTTTGTTTACAATTTTATTTGATATGGTTGTATCTATATAAGAGAAGAAGAAAAACAACACCAACAATCATATATTAAATGAGGGAAATAGATAACTGAATATCAAGAAGAAAATTGGAAAAAATAATATGAAACAAAGTTAAAGAACAACATCACTGGTCATTAAGATCAACATGGTTTTATGATATTTTTTTTCACGATTTCAATCATTTCTACATGATTTTATCTATTAAAAGAAAAAAGAAAAACAATACCGATGATCATATATTGAATGAGTTAGGGGAATAGATAATTGAATACCAAGAAGATAATTGGAAAAAATATATGAAACTAAGTTAAGAAACAATTTCACTGGTCATTAAGGTCAAACTAGAAAATTCATACAAATTTAAAATAATTATATATACTTTATTTAGTAAGAATTTGTTTTAAAAAAGTAGTATTTAGATTTTTTGAACGTAAAAAAGTTTACTTTCTTGAAATATTTTATTCAAAATTTTATATTGATATGCTTGATGTTTTATAATTATATTGTCTTAAAATATTTCAAATGACATTTAATCAATTATAGGTTCGCAATGATCTCAGACAGCTTTTATATTTAATACATTTATAAAACTAAATAATTAGTGTTGGTAGAAGAATATATATTTGGAATATTTAAAAATACGATGATAACAATAATCACTCTAAGAAATGAAAAAATATTCCCCATTGTGTTATTATTATTTTCTCTGTCGCACATTAGCTTTTATGTACAACATACATATTTTCCACTTCTCATATATTTATATCCATAAAATATATTTTTTATCTATTCAAAATTTAATTTTTTATTAAAAGTATACGTTCGTTCTAATAGTAGTTAAGCAAACACAATGTAAAACATTATCCACTTTACCTTATAGTGATTTTGTGAAGAATGTAATTGAAGTTCAAAATGGAGTCCCATCAAGTAATCTTGAAAACAAACATGCAAAAGTTGCTTTAGAATAAAGAGAAAAAAAGAAAACTACACGTACATATATCTAAATTTTCCGTAATAATGAAGAGACAGTTGCAAGTATATGAAGAACTCAATGAGAGAGAAAAGAAGAAAGAGTTTGATCAATAAAAAATAAATAAGAGAAGCAACAATGAAGCATGAATTTACATAAGAATTTATTTATTATGTATTGAATATATAACGTTTTAACATTTAACAATAACATATGAGTATCCTTATATAATGTGGCTCTACATCTATTATCTATATGACTATATGTAATTTCAATGTAGAGTCGTAATGTATTTATACTACTTATGGTTGTATGTGTTTTAAATTTTTTTTTTTATATTTTAGTTTTCACTCTTTTGCCATTAAAAATTTGAATTACATTGGCATATTTTAGGTATATCAAAAGTTTCAAGAAACAACCCGTACTTCTATAATAAGATAGATTATAAAATTATATATTTACTAAATTTGAGAATACAAGACAGATAATAAAAGTTTTCAAAGTTTTCAAAATGTCCATTTTATAATTTAGTTTGTTGAAAATACTGTGTATTCATGATATGTATGAGGTTAATAACTATATAACAATTGCAGTGATTAATCTATAAAAGAAAAATAAGTAAGAAGATTGATATAAATAAACAATAATTACATATCTTATATTCAATATTTATTTACAAAATAGAGGAGGATGTCACGGGAACTTGATTTGATTGAATAAATTTATAGAAACACATACCACAAGATATAAACTAAAATATCATAAAATTTTATTATTTTTATTATTATTATCCATGACTTAAAGAAAATAAAATATAACTTACGTATCATTAAATATGTTATAAATAATTTTTAAGTAGTAGTTTTATGGAATTTTAATATATACAGTCTTGTATAAAAGAATAAAAATGATAATAATAAAAAGCTCGCAAGTCGGCTCGTGAGCTTATGAATAACTACAAGCGAGTTCGAGCTCCCTTCATGAAGAAATCAAGCTCGATAATCTCGACTCAAGTTCGAAATAGCTCAATCTCGAGCCGAGCACAGTCGAGTCGATCGGCTCATCCTGCTCATGGACCGGCTCGACTCACCTTACATCCTACTTATAAACAAAGATGTATTCAATATACCGAAAGCAAGTAAAAGAAAAAAGCATCATCTCCACCAGTCTATTGTGACTCGTGAATAAAGAAATTGAGATTTAAAATATAGACACATAAAATGATCTTGAGAACATACGTATTGATGTGGTGACTTTAGAAAATGGAGAAAAAAATAATTCAAAAATAAAAAATGAAAAGACTACACAAGTATCCTACTTTTGAGTCATTATAAAGCCTATTGCATGTACACAAGAACTTAATGAGAAAAAAAGAAAAAATGAATCGCTTGAACTATCATAATTAAACAAGATAAGATATAAATGAAGCATTAATTCACATAAGAGATGAATCGCTTGAACTATCATAATTAAACAAGATAAGATATAAATGAAGCATTAACTCACATAAGAGTTTATATAGTTACATTGTCATCTAAGCTTTCAATTTTCCATTTATCTTAGTTCCTTCAACTATTGATTCATCAGTCTTTCATAGTCATCAGTATTTAATTTTTCAAATAGTTATATTTTATTAATTAATAATTTATTTAGTTGTTTGTTCAAGTTTTGTTGGATATATAAATACCTTCAAGTTGAACAATATCTATTTATTGAGTTATTTTAACGAAATCATATGATTCACGTGCAATGCACGTCTTGTTTACTAGGGGAGCAAAAAGACCAATCACTTTCAAAAACTAGTAAACAACACGTGCGTCGCACGTGAATCATATAATCTCGTTAAAGTAAATCATATACGTAGATATTGTTCAACTTAACTAATGACTACAAAATAAATTATAATTATTTTCAAAATTAAATATTAATTGTTATGAAAATTTGAATGAGTATTTGAAGAAATTAACTTAATTGAAAATCAAGACTTATATAACAATATCACTAAGTAAATATTAATGATTCTTTTATATATTATCTTGTTTAATTTTAATGGATTGAGCGCTTCATTTTTTCGTTCCTCTTATTGAATCCTGTGTACTTATAATAATCTCTTCGTTATGACTCAAATCTGAATACCTGTGTAGTCTTTTTATATTTTTTTTGTTTCTTCATTTTTTATAGCAATAAGATTACAGTTGATGCAATGCCAAAATGAGTAGATTGAATGGATAAAATGAATTTAACCCTTCACAAATAAGGTTAGTCAAGTTCTTGAGTGTAAAACAAGGGGGGTTAAATAAAAATAAAATGTTGTGCAAGTCATCACTAAATGAAATAACAAATATTGAACTATAATAGCAGATATCAATATATCTCCCAAGACCATGAGGTAACTATGATTTACTATTTTTTTTTTGTATTATTATAATGAATTAATTTTAGTAATGAAATAAGATAAAAAATGGCGCCTGATTGCAAAGCTTTCCCAATCCTCTTTTGCTAAGTTATTTTTTGTATGCCTTTTGTGATGATATTTAATTTTCTCGATTACGTAATCAACGATGTGAATAATTTATATTTAATTGTATTCTAAATTTTATTTGTTCGAAGTTCAAGATGATTAAATTTTCTTTTTAATATTATTCTTTTAATGAATAAATAAATAGGATCGAGTAATCTTGTGTACATGTAATTTAATAGTAGATACTTAATGTAATTGTACTTTTTATTGTTATTTTTATTTGTTCTTGACTCTTTTTTCATTAAAAATTTGAATTATATAGGGATATTTTAGGTTCAAAAGTCACTAAATTTATGTATCACTAAAGTTAGGATTCCAAAATTTCTATAAGCTGAGGAATTTAAATTTAGAATTAATTAGTTTGTTGAGCTAGGTTTTTTCATTCACATCCATCTTAACATTCGGTATAAAATAAGTTGATTGGATATGCATTCCTATTTCCTAGAATTTAATATTAAATGTAAGTTTGTTGTAATTTTTTTTGTACCGTATATGTTGGCATATTGGACTTCCAATATATTTTCTTTATTAATGAATAAATAAATAGGAGTAACTTTATTTAGAGCTCTAATGTAACTATAATTCTTATTATTGTAGATATTTGAAATTTGTTTTTAACTTAAAAATAAATAAATTACATGGGGATATTTTAGGTAAATAAGATGTTTCAAGAAACAAACTTTTATAAATTTTCTATTATATATATAATTTTACATTTGATTATTGTCTATATATAAGTCATTTGTAGAGTTTTCTATATATCCTTATGCAACTACATATATACTTTTATTATAGAGTCCTAATGTAATTATACACCTTATTACTGTAGATATATACAACTTATTTATTTATTTATTATTTGACTCTTTTGCCATTAAAAAGGTGAATTACATAGGGATATATTCCGTATATCAAAAATTTCAAGAAACCACTCATACTTTTATAATAGTAGAGATAAAAACGGAAAATTTCAGTTCAAACGAGATTTATATTGAAGCCAATCAATAACATCATGATATACGTATTAAAATTTTAAGAAGTGTGAATTAATCATAACCTCACACTGAATGGACTCCTCTTTCATGTCGGATCTAAATCTCTACAAGTGAAACAGGGCCAATTTTACTCCCCAAACGCCACCAAATTTTACAGTTTGCTAGCGCAACTTGTAATATCATACATATTTGGAATATAACTAAGATTAGATGATTAAAATTATTGAATTCTCATGGATTATCCTACGTCTTCACATGCAAAACAGCAAATAATCCTATTCTTTTTTGTTTTTTTTTGAGAGACACATATCCTATTCTTTCTCCAATAAATTTTTTTTGCTCTTGTGTTCATAGATCAATACTCTAGAATTTTTAAAATTGTCCATAACTTTAGTGTGATTATTTCTTTCCAGTGTGTCAATTGATGTTTGATGATGGACCTTTTCATTACATTTCAAGAGTTTAATGATTGGTACTCACATGCATGACATTCATAATTTCTTCCTTCTCATATATTATGCTATCCAAAATCTTGATTCAATTTTTTTTTTCCTTTTCAAAATAATAAGACACGAATTGTGACTACTATTTTCTAAGTATATAGTAATAAAGCACACATACAAGTTCAGGAAAATTTGTTATCTGGTCAAGTATGGACGGATTCCGGTGTAATTCAAATAGATTATGGATCTTAATAAAAGTCAATATACAATCGATTTGAAAACCTAACTCAAATTGCCGACCGATTCAACTCAATCTTATCAAAATTGAGTTTAACCTAAAAATCAAAGAGAGATGTAACATTATAATCTTTAGAATATCATAAGAGAGAAATGCCACCTCATCTACAGTGAGCAACCTAACAAAAGTAGTATGTCATAGGACAAGATACTGCCCACCAAACTTCATTATGACTCTCATATTATCAACTAATTAATAAATATGCATGCTGTTAAGAAAATAAAATGTGATCTAAGTGGACCTTTGTGTTCATTTATTATAATTGATACCCCATAGTTTAACTGTTTGTAGCAAAACTACTTAAAAAAAAGGTCCCCAAACAAATTTTTATGTTTTAAGAACCTGTGAAAATACTTTTAATTCAAGTTCACCCCACCAACTTTTTACGTGAACATGTCCAACTGTTATCTTTTGGACTAACAAGTTAAAGATCTAGAAATTTGTCGACTCTATTATCATTGAACCTTTTGCACTGATTGAGTTCTTTTAACAATTATATTTCTCAAATTAATAAATTATATAGTGATGATCTTATATTTATAAGTTATGAGAATAATAAAAACTTTGAATTAGTATGAAAGTAATTATAATATATCGATAAACTTAAAAGATCTTTTATGAATATGCAAAAGTTAATTGATTAAATTTATTAATTTAAACACCAAATGAACATTTTGTATAAGAAAAATTATTTACTTTGATTTAATTAAGAATCCAAGGCTAATTTAGTTCAAAAATGTCATAACTCTGATGTGGTTAGAGTGAGATTAACAGTTGAATTTTTCGGATGAAAAGTTGGCATAATAAGTTTTTCCTTCATATTATTTGAATTTTTTTATGGATTTCTTCTAATATAACACAAATGATAAACAATTATTAAAAGGGCTAATTACATGAACACGGTCTTACTTATTTTGTAATTATTACGAGGGCCCTGGAGTTTTGAAAATTACCAGATACCCATTATCAGATCCTGGAAGCTCAAATAATGATGCGTGAAATTGTAATTTGCTTTTTACTGACATAAGCTAAAATAATAATCTGTTTTTACAAAATACCTTTTGTCAATTATGATCATTTCTCAAACCACATGACACTTTTCGTAATTAGAGTCTCCTTGGGCGAATATGTATGTAATTCACCCTGACTGGAACGGGTGGGGTTATTCTCAAAAGTTTCTTTTTTTTTTTTTTCTTTTGACAAAAGTTTGGTCTCTCTTTTTGGAATCTTTGTTGGCGCGTGTTTGGCTGAACTCAATCATTACTAAATAAGTGTAATTATATTTAGTTTGCAATTGTATTCAATCACTTTCTTTCCTTTTTTATACGGTACCACCAATAACATGATATAGTAATTCAGTTATAATTAATTGGCTTGGGTTCCAATCAAAGGGCTGTTCTATGCTGGGTCAAGATCATTGGTCTCGGCTCATCTCAGTCGTTGGATCCCCCAACAGGGGGGGTCAAATTCCCATTTAACCCCCCATGTGAGAGGATCCAACGGTCTCGGCCCAGCATAGAATTTTCCTGCAATCAAATGGGTCGGGTTAGAATTTTGTGTCAAACTCAAAGGCATTGCAGAACCTCTTCAAACGTTTTCTCTTTGACAAGCAACACCTCATTTCCTTTTTCTAGAATGTAAAAATTTCATTCAATAAATAGAATATTTCTAATTACATATATGCAAATTCACTCTCATTTAGGCTGCAAGTATTGAAAGTTGCGAAATTTTACCTCAAATAACAGAAAACTTAGAAAACCAGTATAATTGAAATAATTGTTTGTATAATCTCTTGTTATTACGAGTTTCTTATCATTTTGAATAATTCTCTCAGTTTATTTATATATGCGATGAATTTAAAAGTCACTCAATTCCTAAGTTATTTCAATCTTCGACTCTAAATTATTCCAACTACCCAAATACAACATCAATGATTGCCTAAGTAAATAATTGGTGTTACTACACTACTTTTCTCCTTTAGCAAAATGATTAAAATGTTACTTACAATACAAAAGAATCACGAAACATCAAATTAACAATTATCAACAATTATTTTATTATTAAAAATTATTATTGAATCAACTATTATATAAGTAAACAAATACCATACATCTGATGAGACTCGAACTTGTGACCTTGTAGTCGCAGAGTGTCAATCTTGGTAGCTATTGCACCTAATAAGTAAGAGTATATTCTACGCAATCATGACAAAAATGCCCTCTTTTCAAATGCAAGCAACATACCAAAATATCAAACCTTAATTCCTAAGTTCTCACCTATTAATGATGTTATATGTCTTGTCGAAATATTCTAACCTCAAAAAAGAAATTTTAATCTCAAAACAATCAAAAGTCCGTTAATTTTCATGTGACCAAATCACTCTGTTCTTTAATTTCTTTTTCTGATTTAGGCAGTACTTTTCTATTGTTGATGAAAAAAAGTTTCATTAGCGATGGACTAGACAACAACAAGCAAATAAGTGGAATTAAATTAGAGTTCTACACACATAATTGGAGTCCGTTAAAGCCGGAATATTAAACAAGAGGTCAATTATATTTCACTAGTTTAGGCCTCATTTTTCATTTTTAAGCGAACCCGGCTGAGATTATGAATCATTGAATTTGATCTATCATAAATTTTTCCGAATTTGATTACTAATGAAAACGTTCACGTGTAAGTTTATGAATGCTAAAAATATAATAGTTTGATCCCCTAAGTTTGAACTTCTTACAGTTTTGATTACTGAAGTTTAATCAAGTTTTAATAATTCACGTCTGTTACAACTAACTGATAGCTGACTACAAGAAATGAATTTGTTGAAATAATGAGATGCTATAGCTAATTTTTGGTGACCGCTATGACAAAGAGACTGAAATTTAATAGTAACGAGTGCATGAGGGACTTAAATTATAAATATGCCCTAATAATTAAATTTTTAAAAACATTATATTATGTTTTCGGGGGTTGTAAAACGAAACAAGCTACTCAGTATTCTGTTCGAGATCATTGCCAATAATACGTTTGAGCTTGATTCATTGAAATAACGAACCAAACTTGAATTTCATTTTTTTGCTCCTGATAAGTTTTGAAATTCGGCTAGATTAGCACAAAACGATAAAATACGTGCATAAAAAATTAAACTACTTGAGCACGATTCTTGTTAGACATGATTATATCTCATTCGAGCTCGGTTCGATTAACGATCAAACCAAACTCAAAGACAAATTTTAAGCTAGATGATAATACAAATAAATTTGAACAACAACTTATTTAACTCAACTCGATTCGATTACAACCGAACCCAAGTATGGACAAGCCGTAACCTACACAAATACAACAATCACAATGAGTGCCAAACAAAGCTATAAACAACTCCACCTGTATTAGTTGCCCAATCCATTCATCCAAAATACACCAACTATTACAACACCCCTCAAACTACCATAAGAAAAGTACACTATTCATAATCTCCTAACCCCATTTGCTCAAACCAATTAACTTCTATATACACACTCCACCCTCAACAACAACTAAATAATCTCCTCCTTCATGCAGCAAAACTACTGCTCCCCATCTCTTCCCATGGCCAAAACATACACAATCATTCGAACGTCAATCTTCACTTTCTTACAAAACTTCCAACACTTCACCTCAACGCCATCTCTCCTCGCCTTTCCGTTCGCCGTCTCAACTCTCCTCTCACAATCCTTAATCTCCTCTTCTAACATCTTTCCCCTAATCCACGCGCGTTTAACGTCTCTTTTTCTTGCTTCCGGTTTCCCTCCCTCATCGGAGCTATTCGCCATTCTCAATCTTAAGCTCACTCAAACCATATTGGGGTTTCTTTTCGTTCTACCCTTTACGCTTTCCTCTCTCCTCATCTCAAAAGCTTCCATAATTAGAGCCCTTCACAATAAACAAGAAAAAAACCATAAATTCTCATCTTGGATCGCGATTTTCAATCCACTTTTGGTCACACAACTTTGCAACTCATTAGTCATTTTGTCAGCAAATGCCACTTCCTTCTGCATCATAGTTATATCGTTCAATGTTCTCGACGTTTTAGGCCTTTCTTCTCCAAAATCCATACTCCTTCTATCAGCAATAGGAGTTGTAATATACTCCATCATTCTTGCCAATGCCTATATCATTTGCAACTTATCATTGATCATATCGGGTACAGAAAAGCACGGTGGCTTTATCTCGATCCTCAAGGCTTGTGTTCTGATCAGGGGTAGAAATGGAACTGCATTATCTTTAGCAGTGCCAATCAATTTAGCATTCGCTGCGATCGAGGCTTTGTTTCAGTACCGGGTTGTAAGAGCTTATAATCGAGCTATGGCTATCGATTCATCAATGGTTTTGGAGGGAATGTTCATTGCTTACTTGTATGCCATACTAATTGTTCTTGATACAATTGTTGGTTGTTTATTCTTGAAAAGCTGCAAAAGTGATTATCAAATTGATCAGGATGAAATTTACTCTCACCAGATTGAAATCCAAGAAAGAGACGGAAAATCTTTCGCGAAAGTTAAGGCATTAGAATATCTTCCTTGATTTTTCTTTTTATTCTTCTCTGTGATCAACATGATTCACAATGCTATATACATTTTTTCAGACACAATAAAGTTGGGAAATGTAATTTTTTTATACTGTTGATATTTGAAAAGTTGTGGAAATATCTGCAGAAAAATATGTGAATAGCACAATGTAATACAATCTTTGCTTGTTCTTAAGAACATGTACATGTTTTTTAGTGGATGTTGTTCTAATTTTCAGTTTTACAAAATTACAAAGAATCAGAGACCATTTATGTGTTTATAAGCAACTGGTACCAATAGTAATGCTCATCACAATAAAAGAGTTTTAACTCGGAATTAAGTTGATATATATATATTCCTATTGAATTTTTTATATATAAGGAAATTTTAATATCATTCTATTCCGTTAAGTATGAGCATATTATTATTCTTGTTAGCATCACAAAAAGTATTATTATCATTAAAGCTGTTAATTGTTATGTTGTCATTGTTCACACAAATTTTCGAGTCTGCAATTTTACAAAACAAGAAAAGATAATATGGACAAATAAATAAATCAATTTAAAGAAAATTACAATTTTAGTGAATAATTCTCCTATCGAAGACTAATCCCCTGATTCTTCCTCCAAGAACTTTGATTTGAATATTGGAGCGAAAATCACTTCTTTGATCTTCTCCAATGTTGATTTGAATATTTATAACGTTGATGCAAGGGCTCGACAGCTTAATCTCGGATCAAACGATGTAAATGATTTGGGAAGGTTGAAAGCTTCAAGGTCGACTCACCGCTTTGATCTTCCTTCAACTTGATTTGGACTTCTATAACGTTTATTCGAGGGTTTAGCACCTTAATCTCTAATCAAATGTTATAATTTGATGAATTTTGCCAAGAATGCCTTGAAGTTTGCTTTGAAGGCCTCCTTGAATTTGAAGAACTTGTAGAGAGAATTTGGGAACTTCTCTTGTCTTCTCTGACTTCAATTAATTTGTTGTTGTTTTTTTGTGAGCTCACAAGGACCCTATTTATAGGTGTAGGATGGAGAAGTCACAAATTTTTTAAACACCTTTGATAATTATCTCTTAATTTTGTATTTATTAAAAGATAAATATCAATTACTTTTGAGCCATTTGATTGGCTAATATTTGATGAGAATAAATTTAATAGATATTACCTCTTTAATATCTTTATTTAATTTAAAGAGATAAATACCAATTAATTTGGAGCCTTTTAATTGGCTAATATATCCACTTGGCGCAGTGTGATTGGTCGTTGACTTTTCAACTGCAAGACATAATTTGATTGGCTAAAACACCTCAATTTGACACGTGGCGCGATTTGATTTGCCATAAAATATACACTAAGTTATTAATTAAAATTAATAATTTTATTTATGGAATTAAATTTGGTGAATTCCATAATATAAAATAATAATTTTAAATTAATAATTAATGTCATATTTTACACATGTCATCTTCCAATTAGGCGAAAATTAATTCGTCTACAAATGACCCCAATTCAAGGCTCGGCGAAGAACGTGCCAAGTAATCACGAGAGAGGCGATGCTTGAAGTACTCAATTCTTCTCATTTAAAACATCATTTTTTATTTATTTTTTTTGCTACGAAGAATTGAAGACTTTGAAAGGGACTCATTAACCCAATCTCTTTTGCAATCGAAATTCCACCAAGTTGCAAGGAAATGATTTGGTGGTCCAATTTGAAACAAGGATAACATGAACATTCCTTAAGTCCAGGCCCAATTGTTGTAAGGTTAAGGAAATGGCCCGCTTGAAATGAGGCCAAATTGGAGCCATCTTTATTCATATCTTTTAAGGCCCACATATGTCATCATCAACTTTGGACTTTATTGGACTAGCATGAAAATAGGAATTGGGCTCTTATTTATTAAAACCCACCAGCCCCTCCAATTTAAATCCGGCCCTTTAATCTTTTTCCCTTAAATAAAGCAGGGGCCCACGCTGGTGTAATGGTCTTGTAACACCAAACTTCTCCCCTAGTCATCTTCTTCAACCAATTCTCTGCTACTGGCGTAAAAAAAATTTCCTTCAACAATAGAATTCTTCTCCAACTCAATCTCAACTACGGAAACCAAATAATTAGAATATGGATAACCGATTATTTTGATTAAGATAGATAATCATAATCCTTATCAAAATTGAAGAATATCAGATTGTCTTGAGAATCTATTGGCTTTCAAAGGATGAAGATTTGTATCCAACCTTTTTCAATTCCAATAGGAGTCAATGAGTTGAGACCCATTTGAATGCCATAACCTCCAGCAACCTCTATATAAAGGCTTCAGTTGTTCTTTTTTTTTTCTTCACAACCGAAACAGAGAATTTGAAACATTGAATTTGAGGCACACTTCTTCTTCATACTTTGAGATTCCAATTTCGACAGCATTGTCATCTGAGAATTTGAGGTGCTTCATTTTTTCTTCCCTGTTAGTTACGCACTTCAACAGTAATTTTTTTTCATAATCTGATATACTCATGTTGTTTCTTGCCTGCAGTATACGCGATATCAGCCTGCGAAACAGAGCTTGCGCAATAGTCCGTTGCTGCAATCTTGACGGTGAGCTTCGGTGATAAATTCTGTATTGTTGGTGTAAAGTAAACCAGAGTAGTAAGTTTCAGCAGCAGTAGCCTTCTTCCTCACATCCACATATCACGTAGCAGAAAAATCATGATTTTGAGAATCCTTTTTTTTTTTCAGCAACTTTTTATCAACAAAATTCTGGTTTTCAAACAGACTATTGCTTACTTGAATTTGGGTTGATTTCAATTCTCGGTTTTTTCCATGAAGATTCTGAAAATTCTTTTCTTTTTGTATAACTGCTTGTATCAATATTCATCTCCTGCTTTTTTTTTTTTTTGGTTTTCTTCTCCTTTGCATTTTTTTTTATTTTGAATAAAACCTTGCTGCATCAAGATAAGTTTCGCCCCACACTGCACAAAAGCAAAATTCTGCTTTTATTACTATAGCTGATTTCCTTTCTTGTATTTGCAGAATACCAAGGAGTCAAAAGTGGTTGGTATTCAACCTGAGGATTTGAGTTATTGAACTTAAGGTTACTCTGGATTTTTTGAAACTAAACCGCACTAGATACGTAACACGCTTGAATTCTGTTGCTTGGTGAGGCTTCTGCATCTATATAACATCTTCAGTAATAGGGTTTTTTTTTTTAAATTATTATTTATTTTGCTGACTTTTTTTTTTCGGTTCATCATGGTTTATTTCAAGGATGCTTCATATTCTTCTGGGGAAGCCTATTTGGTTATCCTTGACAACGAGAACCAACATATGGAGGAAGACGTACATCTCCCGGTTCATACTCCTCTTGTCGGTCGAAAGGCAAAACGATGGCCAAGTTTGACAAACTCCTTGTCCATGGGGGAATGGTGTCAAGAAGTCAATTTGAGCAAAACAACTAAGGCATGGAGTCTGCGAGCTGCTCACCACCAACCATCGAAGGAGCCACTTATTTTGCCAACACTGGGGCGTAACATCATCGATGGCAAGGCGAAGTGGATTGGCGACGACATCAAATTCCTTGGTGAATTCCACTACATCAAAGGCTATTGGGAGTGGACAGAGGACATCCTCAGCCGGTGCAAAGACAAGTTACTGTCCACCAGGATCTACGATGCAGTGTATGCCTCGATGTATACTTATGACTGAAACACGAACATCATGAAAGCCTTTTCCGAGGATTGGTGTCCCACTACGAATACATTGCTGACCTCCATCGGCGAGTTTTCGATTTCCCTGTGGGATTTATACGCCATCTCAGGTCTTCCCATGACCGGACTCTTCTATGATGAGGTAATTCCCAATGCCTCGGAGCTCACCGGTGTCGACGAAAAGGGGCACATATTTCTCCATCGCTCATGTGAATACTTATTCCGCGCCTACCATTTGCTTCTAGGAGGCTCCAAGGTGAATCAATATTCCCAAGTGTCTGTTGACCAATGGGTGAGATTTTGGTCCAAGAAGAGGGTGAAATACAACCAAACTCCTATCCATAAGAAGAAGAAGTCCACTCGCCTAGCGTCTACTCATAATCCCCTTGGAGATTTCGGTATTCACGAGAAGTGGTCGACTACAGAGGAGGCAGTATTTTCCAAACTCGGCATCAGAGAAACTTTGAAGGAAGAGACCTACTTGGCGGCTTACTTGGCTTGCTGGCTCTGTACCTTTGTTCTCCCTGGGAAAGATGTCAATACCATACGGCCAAGTACTTTCAAGATGGCTGCAATCATGGCTAGTGGTCGACAAGTTAGCTTGACGGTCCCCGTTTTGGCAAACATTTACAAAGGCTTGAATGAAGTTTCAACTTTTGTGAGACCAACTAAAGCGAATACTTCATTCTCTATCCATTTCGTATATGCTTGGTTGGCTTATTACTTCAAGACTCACTATCCCGTCGGGCGCAAATTGCGTGGTCCTAAAATGGTGAAATTCTCTGGCCAAGGGGGTGCAAGATACTTCGATCTGATAAACGCCCGATGACATATCCATAAGGGAGAGACTGCTTTTTGGACTTGCTTAATGATCATGACAAGCAAGGATCTCATGTTTATTGATGATGGCGAATCCGGAGAGTCTAAGGCGAATCTTTTCATATCCATTCGCTCACACTATCTTTCTTTGAGACAAGGTGGAAAGTCCATCGTTGAGCCTTATAGTCCACATAGATTTGCACGTCAATTTGGGTATTATCAGGAGGTACCCGGCGTTATCAAATATGATGTTCGAACAGTCACATCCGATGAGGCTCTTCGTTATTGGCGCTTGTGTACTTTTACCAAGTCCCTTTCTAAGGCGATGCTTCTTTCTATTCCCCCAAATGCTAAGAAGCTCTTTTCAAACGATTATAAAGAATGGTGGACAAAGACTCATGGCACATATCTTGAAGAGAGCATATCTTTCTTGAGTGGTTCAAAGCAAGCCCCTCTTAAAGGAAAGAAACACATTGAAGAGCACTGCATGCTTGAAGACATTACTCCTGATCCTCCACATCCTCATCTTCCATCCCTTATCATCAAATGCAGTGAACCAGCTACTGAAGCTCTTGAGGGAAGTAAGAAGAGAAATGTTTCATGTGACTTGGAGGAGAGTCATAGTAGCAATGCGGACCGACACTGGATGAGGCAAAAGAAAGATCCAAATCCACCGCGACATACGGATGTCGATATTTTGAGAAATCCATCGTTATTGGATTTTTCCAAACAGGTTTTCCTCCCTTTTATTTACTTGGTTTATTTCTCTTCCATTTGAAATTCTTCCAGAACTTTCTCTAATGTAGCCTTTTTATTTCAGTTACATAAAGAAATTTTAGATGTTGATGCCGATGAGGAATCTCAAGATGAATCCAATTCACCGGATGTAGCTCCTATAGCATGCAAGAAAAGTCAAGAAGAGACATCCAAACCCGCTAGTGTTGAACAGAGACCACCTTCTCCTGAGGCTTCAGTATTTGTGGGGATGAAATATGTACTTGAGCAGCAACGCATTCACGTTCAAAGCTTATGGCGTAGTATCCGGGACAAGATCACAAAAGCAAAAGTTGATGACATTTCATCTTTGAAGGACGAAATTCAAGTTGTTTATGACTCAATGAAGGTCTTCAAAGATATAGATGTTTCTCATATTGATGGGCTATTGCAATCTTTGTTTTATAAAGCAGCCGCCTATGATGCTGCGAGATCCTCATCTTCAGAAAGGCTATCTAAGGAACTTCTTGAACAACAGCTCAACGAGGCCAAGGACCGTCTAGGTGAAGCCGAAACTAGAGCAAGTAAAGAGGTTGATCACATCAAATCTACAAAGGACGAGTTGGCACGTGTTGAGAAAGAGCTTAAAGGTTTTAAGCGCCGCAAGAAGAAATTATCTTCATCCTTAAAGAGTCAAGAAGAACTTCTTAAGAGTGCCGAGGTTGATATTCACGGTATTGAGGATGAGATTGTTGTTCTTGAGAAGACTTCCCCATTGAGTGACGAAGCAGCGAAGATTTTGAGTACTTCGATGACACACCTGACATCTGTCCAAGAGGAGTTGAAGAACATAGATATTCTTCCTTTGTTTAGGAACTTGTTCTTTTTTTTTTTAATTGCCCCCATGTCATGAACATTTACTTTTGAGATTACGTTATAGAAGTATTTTCTTTTCTATCTTGCAACCTTTCAAGTATACTTAAGTTCATTAACTTGTGCAATTTTTTTTTTTAATAACTCCTTTTGAATGAATCACGTCACTCTATCTGGGAAACATGATTGTTTTATTTTTTTATAATTGAACTTAGAGGGAATCTAAGCTGCCTACGTACCCTAATAAAAATGATCAAGTCATTACGTAGTTCAAAAAAAGATTTTTTTTTAGGGAGGGTGTCGTACACAGTTTATACTCATGCAGGCCAGGAGTATCCATAGCTTAGCCACCCTAGACGAGGTGAAGTATTTCTACATTTTAGCCACATGAAATACCTTCAGTGGAGCAAGATAGCAATTTAACCACTTGCACTACCATTGGTGGTTATCGTACGCAGTTTTAACTTTTGTGGGTCAGGAGTAACATGCAGTTTAGGCTCTTGCGTCATGGAGCTATGTCCCAACTTCATGCATAGTATCGCTTCAAGAATTTCCCATTTATAGGGCCAATTCTTAAGCCATCTTCTGCTATCAACTTATATGCATCATTTGTGTAGACTTCTTTGACGACATAAGGTCCATCCCACTTCGATGTAAATTTGTTTCCCATTCAATGAGTGGTAATGATGGGTCTTCGTACTGCAAGTACCAAGTCGCCGACTTGAAAGGAGCGCATGCGAACTTTCTTGTTAAAGGCTTTGGAAATTCGAGCTTCATAACACTCGAGTCTTTGTTGTGCTTACAATCTTTTCTCATCGAGAGCTTCCAACTCTTCAAGTCGCAGATGGGCATTCTCTTCCTCAGCGAGTCCTTCATGTATAGCTATCCTTAGTGATGGGATTTGTTGCTCAAGAGGGAGGACTGCTTTCACTCCATACACCAGCACATAAGGAGTCGCTTGAGTAGGGGTTCTATAAGTGGTTCGATACGCCCATAGAGCTTTCCCCATTCTTTCATGCCAATCTCGCTTTGATTTTCCAATCACCTTCTTCAGCAAGTTACATAAGGTTTTATTGAATGCTTCAGCAAGACCATTGGCGGCAGCATAATACATAGAAGACTTTATTTGCTTGAACCTAAATTTTTGACATAGCTTATCAATCACACTATTGCAGAAGGGTTTCCCATTGTCAGTGATTATATAGCGAGGAATTCCATGCCGGTAGATAATGTTGGTACGGATGAAGTCCGCAACATTTTCTTTCTTCACTTCTTTCAAAGGCACAGTCTCAGCCCATTTGGAAAAATAATCAGTTGCGGCCAAGATATACAAATGATCGGCAGAAGACTTTGTCATTGGGCCAACAACGTCTAAACCCCAGGCATCAAAAGTCTATGAAGCAACAGTTGGATGTAATGGTTCGGGCGACTAATGGATAAGATTGGCATGAAATTGACAGGCTTGACATCTTCGCACATAATCCATGCAATCTTTAACCATTATGGGCCTGGAGTAACCCATCCTCTTTATTCGAAAGTGTAACTTGGGTTCTGATTGGTGAGCACCACAAACTCCAGAGTGAGCTTCTTCCATAGCTTGGATAGCTTCAGCATCACCTAAACAACGCAAGAAAACTCCATCAAATGAACGTCTATAGAGCTTGTTTTTGTAATAGATGAAGCGAGGAGCACGCCGTCGAATGTCGACTCTCCCTCATGGATCGTCGGGCAATTTCTCATACTTCAGGTAATCGACAAATGGTTGTCGCCAATCCTCCTTCTCAATTTCAAAAACTTCGACAACATGATTTTCTTCTTCTTGTGTCGCCTCCTCATCACCATCACCCTCATCGTCATCACTAAAGATTGGTGGTATGACCCAACTATTGCATATTTGTATTCAAGCCTCTTTCTCTGGCATGGAAAGCGTGGAAGAAAACTTAGCTAACACATCAGCTTGTATTTTCCTTCCTTGGCACGTGTTCAATCACCACATCTCCAAGCCATCCAATCAATCGTCTAGCATAGTTGCAATATGGAAGCAACTCAGGCTTCTTGACTTCATAATCCCCAAGAATTTGATTGAAAACCAACTTAGAATCTCCATACACTTTAAGATGCAATTGGTTTATATCAACCGCCATCTCCAATCCCAGGATAAGAGCTTGGTACTCAGCAACATTATTTAAACAATTTAGAGTTAAAGTGAAGGAATATGGTAACACATCTCCATCAGATGTTACGAAGATAACTCCTGCACCAGCTCCTTCCCGATGAGCGGCTCCATCAAAGTACATCTTCCACGGTGGGGTTACTTCGATTACAAGGACATCTTCATCTGGCAAGTCATCATATAGTTCCCACTCAGCAGGGATGGGATGATCAACAAGGAAGTTAGCCAACACTTGTCCCTTCACGGCCTTCTGAGGTACATATGTAATCTCGAATTGTTGTAGCTGAAGGTACCACCTCGCAAGTCTATCTGAAAGCACTGGCTTTGACATAACGTACTTCAACGGGTTTGCTTTTGAGACAAGACACACACTGTGGGCTTGAAAGTAATGTTTCAATTTTTGGATTGCAAAGATGAGAGCCAAGCATAACTTCTCAATCGGCGAGTATTTCAACTCATTTGGCGTCATCATCCTACTTAGATAGTACAAAGCACTTTCTTTCCCATTATTGTTTTCTTGAGCTAGCAATGCTCCAACAGAACACTCTTGAGCAGCGATATAAAAGATCAATGGAAGACCAGGTGTAGGAGCAACCAACACGGGAGGCTTCATCAAATATGACTTGACGCTCTTGAAAGCATTTGAGCATGTTTCGTCCCATTCGAATGGGACACCCTTCTTCATTATACGACTAAAAGGTTGACATCTGCCAGCCAAGTTTGAGATGAACCTCTGAAGATATGCCAACTTTCCCTGTAAGCTTTTGAGATCATGGATATTTTGTGGTTCAGGCATTTTGAGAATTGCGTCAATCTTTGCTTGCTCGATTTCTATGCCTCTATGACGGACGATGAACCCAAGAAACTCCCCAGATGAAACACCAAAGGCACATTTCAAAGGATTCATGCGGAGTTGATATCTTCTCAAGCGCTCAAACACTTTTCTTAAGTCTATGAAGTGGTCTTCTAGCTTTCTAGACTTCACGACCAAGTCGTCAACATAACATTCTACATTTTTGTGGAGCATGTCGTCAAAAAACTTTTGCATGCCCCATTGATACGTAGCACCTGCATTCTTCAGACCAAATGGCATCACCTTGTAACAGTATATGCCTTTAGGAGTGTGAAATGCCGTCAGTTCTTCATCCTTTGGCGACATTCGTATTTGGTTGTATTCGGAAGATCCATCCATAAAAGACAAAGCTTCGTGGCCTGTCGTAGCATCAATCATCAATTCAGCAATGGGCAATGGGAAATCATCTTTGGGGCATGCGCCATTCAAGTCTCTAAAGTCAACACAAACTCAAATTTGCCCATTTTTCTTTTTCACAGGGACAATGCTAGATATCCACGTCGGGTACTTCACTTCTCGAATAAAGCCCACTTCGATAAGTTTGTTTACTTCAGCTTCAAGCAGTGGGATTAACTCAGGTCAAAACCTTCGTTGAGCTTGTTTGACAGGACGAGCTCCTCTCTTCACTGCCAGATGGTGGACAGCAACTTTCGGATCCAAGCCAGGCATTTCTTTGTATGACCACGCAAATATATCTTTGAACTCTTGTAGGAGTTGGACATACGCTTCTTCCTCATCAGGGGTCAATGACGCATTTAAGTAAGTTGGTCGTGGATCATGTTCGTCACCCAAATTGATCTCTTTCAACTTATCCACGGTGGCTCTAACACCTTCTTCAAGTTCGGGAGGAGCATCTTCAGCATCTTCTTCTACCTCTACTCCCCATTCATTTAGAGTAATATGAAGGACTTGAACGACTTTGTCTTCCGCGTGTTCGACCTCTTCAAAATCCACACATGCCCCCTTTTGTCCGTTCTCGTCTCTTATATGGGCCATATAGATGGTTCTTGCGGCAACTTCAACATACCCTTTTCTTGTTAGCTCAAACATATGCCTATGCAAATCACTAGGAAGTTCCATATAAGCGATGTGATTGGAGGATGCTACACTTTCTCTATCGTCTTCATCATGTAGGGTATGTGTGAAGATCGTGGTTTTCAGCTTAGCCTTTAAAACTTCTTCGCATGATATGATCAAGTTAGTGCAACGCTTCATGCGAGATGGAACTAAACTTCGGAGTTTCTGACTGGTGTGCGGTTCACTAATTTTCTTCGAATTTCTCGACACTCTAACAACCCGTCGCCTTTGAATCTTTTGATGCCTCATTCTTTTACTTAGACCAAGTCTATCAAAGACAGAACATGTGCCAAGTCTATTAAAGACAGAACATGTGCCAAGTCTATCAAAGACGGACTCACGTGGTATCTTCACTCCTTTTTTGTTAAATACATCATCACTTAATGAAATCTCTTCTTCAACTATATGGTTGCTACTCGCTCTCTTTATGGCAATACGAATAGGCTTTGGTAGGACAAACCCAAGACCCATTCGAGGATTTTGAACTACATGCCCTTTTTCTTTCAACATCTTTTGAGTAGCATTGAGTTCGTGAGATATCTCGCCAGCAACCTCAGGAGGAAGTTCTCCTAAACTAGCACTTTCTTGAGGGTTATATCCAGCTTTAATGAGAAGCTTGTAAGCCTTTGGATCAAAACTTCCTTTATTTTGGCTTAGTAATGTATCTCCATGTTCCTTTTCAGGTCCTTAAGTTGGATGAGCAAGCCCTTTCAGTGGCGGACGAGAGGGCATTTTCGTATCAAGTTGAGTTAATGGCAATATCAACCCTTTCAATGACCCAGACTTGGTGAGGAGTTTTTGATCTTCTTTTCTTTCTTAGCTATGGGACGTCTTATCCTTATTTTGCGGTTTGGGCTTTTCAGGTGATGAATTCCTTTGTGATCTTTTTGAGTCATCAAAATAGTACTTTGCATCAGCGAAATAGGCCTCAGCTTCAGTAAATGGTTTGCTATCACCAAATATTGTTTTCACTGCGCCTTCACAACAATATTTGAAACATTGGTGCCAAGTTGAAGGGACTACGCCGTTCTCATGTAGCCATGGCCGGCCGAGGAGCATGTTATAAGACGTTTTGGCATCTATAACATGAAATATTGCCGTGGATATCATGTCGTCCATCATCAACTCCATCCTTATGGTGTCGACAGCCCTTTGCCCTCCTTGATTAAAACCTTGGATCATTAGGCGACTATTAGAAAGTTCATCTATGGAGACTCCCAACTCTTTCAATGTGCGCAGTGGTAGGATATTGACTGCAGAACCTCCATCAATGAGTACTCGATTTACTTTCTGCTCGTGAGTATAGCAAGTTATGAACAATGGACGGTTGTAAGGCTTGTAACCCAGTACTAGATCTTCATCAGTAAAGACGATTGAAGACGTGCACTTATCAGTAGTAGCAAATGCCTCCTTCTCAGTTAGGCATGCTTCATCACTAGACGTCTCATCCTCGTGCATCGTATCAACTTCTTCATAACACAAAATGACAAGGTTCACAACGACATTCTCTTCATCCAGCAAAATTTTTCCTTCACGGGTAAGTGGCATGACTTTATCTTTGAATATAAAGTAATCATAGATTGGGTGCCCTACCAGACGATGATATTTGCAATACTTAGGATCATCGACACGATTGGCTTCATTAGGGCGCTTCATCTCAGGCAACTCAATGAGATTCACATTGAGTAAGTCATCAAATATCCC
This sequence comes from Buddleja alternifolia, assembly GCA_019426215.1. Taxonomy (NCBI): domain Eukaryota; kingdom Viridiplantae; phylum Streptophyta; class Magnoliopsida; order Lamiales; family Scrophulariaceae; genus Buddleja; species Buddleja alternifolia. The sequence continues at coordinate 14,730,150 of CM033396.1, forward strand.
GAAAACATCAGAGTCTAGGAATGCGTATTCTTTTGATTTCATTTCCTTGAGAGTCAACCTTTTCTGCCTTTTGTCTTGAGAGACTTCATTCTTCTCAGTGCTAGTATCATTTGTCTTGCTAAGGAACTTGATGGGTGTCACACTCACTGCCATTGATTCTTTATTTGGAGCTTTTGAATAAAGCTTAACCCATTTTTTCACTTCTTGTTTCTCTTTAGGTCTTCGCGGTTCTTGAATATGTGGCCCATCGCTCCCATTCGCAGCCATACTCAACTCCATGTCGTGTGCTCGGGCGGCCAATTCTTCAAATTTTCTAGGTTGAATCCCTTGAAGGATGTATCGGAGACCCCAATGCATCCCTTGAATGCACATCTCAATCGTGGAGGCCTCAGACAATCTATCTTTGCAGTTGAGGCTCAAGTTTCTCCAACGGTTGATGTAGTCAATGACAGGTTCATCTTTCCCTTGGGGAGAATTGGTGAGTTCAATCATGCTCACAGTGCGACGAGTGCTATAAAAACGATTGAGGAATTCTTGTTCCATATGGTCCCAGTTGTCAATTGAGCCAGCCTCAAGATCAGTGTACCAGTCGAATGCATTGCCTTTTAGTGATTGGACAAATTGTTTGACCAAGTGATCCCCATAAGTTCTAGCGTTGTTGCATGTTTCAACGAAGTGGGCTATATGTTGCTTAGGGTTGCCTTTGCCATCAAATTGTTGGAATTTTGGAGGTTGATAACCATTCGCCATCTTCAAGTTGTCAATCCTCTGGGTATAAGACTTGGTATAAGTCAAAGATGACTTGGAGCTTCCATCAAACTTGTCTTTGATAGTTCCCATTATAAACTCCTTCAGTTGATCGACTGGAATCATTCCATCATTGGAAAGGTGGATCTCTTTGTCATGAGATTTTTCCTTCTCAGTCGGATTTTGCTCGGCAGACGTTTCACCTTTATCATGAACTTCGACTTGCTTGCCTCTTATATGGCTATTGTCAGTGTTATCCGCCTTGTTCAACAATTTCGCAATTTGAGAGTCTTGCTCTTGAACATGTTTCAAAAGCCCCTCGATAACCTTGGTCAAACTTGCAATTTGCTCTTCCAAAGTTGTAGCATTTGTCGTCATGACAGGCACCACACTTAAGCAACTTGATGTAGAGCGAGGAGAGAATGGTGAAGACTCATTTTCATCATCTCCGGCTTTGCTCCCAAGATGGAGTGAATTCTTCTCAACAGCCTTATGTAGAGGAGCTTCTCCAGCAGATGCTTGCAACTTCTTGGACATATTTCTTGTTACTACTCCAAAACTATTGCATGCAGAATTTGAAGATTTTGAGACAACTTGTTTGGTTCTCGCCATCTTCAAAGCTTTTGCTTTAGTATCCATTTGATATTTGGTGAAGAGAAGAGATGAGAGGTAGAGATTGTCCCACTGGGCGTGCCAAATTTGTACACACAAATTTTTGAGTCTGCAATTTTACAAAACAAGAAAAGATAATATGGACAAATAAATAAATCAATTTAAAGAAAATTACAATTTTAGTGGAATAATTCTCCTATCGAAGACTAATCCCCTGATTCTTCCTCCAAGAAATTTGATTTGAATATTGGAGCGAAAATCACTTCTTTGATCTTCTCCAATGTTGATTTGAATATTTATAACGTTGATGCGAGGGCTCGACAGCTCAATCTCGGATCAAACGATGTAAATGATTTGGGAAGGTTGAAAGCTTCAAGGTCGACTCGCCGCTTTGATCTTCCTTCAACTTGATTTGGACTTCTATAACGTTTATTCGAGGGTTTAGCACCTTAATCTCTAATCAAATGTTATAATTTGATGAATTTTGCCAAGAATGCCTTGAAGTTTGCTTTGAAGGCCTCCTTGAATTTGAAGAACTTGTAGAGAGAATTTGGGAACTTCTCTTGTCTTCTCTGACTTCAATTAATTTGTTGTTGTTTTTTGTGAGCTCACAAGGACCCTATTTATAGGTGTAGGATGGAGAAGTCACAAATGTTTTAAACACCTTTGATAATTATTTCTTAATTTTGTATTTATTAAGAGATAAATATCAATTACTTTTGAGCCATTTGATTGGCTAATATTTGATGAGGATAAATTTAATAGATATTATCTCTTTAATATCTTTATTTAATTTAAAGAGATAAATACCAATTAATTTGGAGCCTTTTAATTGGCTAATATATCCACTTGGCGCAGTGTGATTGGTCGCTAACTTTTCAACTGCAAGACATAATTTGATTGGCTAAAACACCTCAATTTGACACGTGGCGCGATTTGATTTGCCATAAAATATACACTAAGTTATTAATTAAAATTAATAATTTTATTTATGGAATTAAATTTGGTGAAATCCATAATATAAAATAATAATTTTAAATTAATAATTAATGTCATATTTTACACATGTCATCTTCCAATTAGGCGAAAATTAATTCGTCTACAGTCATCAAGCTTCATATGAGTATATTTTCAATTTATTATTATTATTATTATTATTATATTATTATTATTATAATAATTATTATTATTAACTATTTTGTATTTGCTCTTCTACTAAGGTACTCAACCACAAACTTTGCGACCTTATTGGTAAGAAAATAATATAAAGATTTGACATTATATACGGGTTTTTTTTGCACGAATCAATAAGTCTCACCAAAACAAAAATCACAAATACAAAGAAAAGTTGTAGTTGGAGGTGGTCAACTTGCAAATTTCACTTTATCCAACTTATATGAATTGCCTTTGAAGGTAGAGTACAAAGGCATGTTTTCAAAGTTGACAAGATACAATCAAAAACGAAAAAGTTTACAAATGTCAGAGTGGAATGTCTATAGAAAATTGAAATTATTTTTTTACAAAATTTTTTATATTTGATTTCACCCCCCTCAAAATCGAAAAATATCATATCAAATTGGACCATAATCTCAGAAAATGCAAAAAGAGATTATACAAGTGGCTAGGAACAGGGTTGTCAACTTCTTCAGCAGCAAGGACCACTTTGATTAGGAATTTATTTTACACGCTGTCTTTTACTGTGAATGATTATTTCATGTTAATAATAAGAGTTGCATTATGAAAACCTGATATGATCATTGACTGTTTAGTATATAAAACACCAGAACTCGTACGCAAGATAGTTCAAGTCAAAACAAGTTTTGTATTTTCGTAGTGAGTTGGGAATATATCCCTTGCATGATTTCTCATTTTCAAATGCCTTTTTTCATTTTTTTTTACTATTTTAAAAGCCAAAATCTTATTTTCCATTTTGCATTTCTAGCCCACCTAATTTTTCTCTAATTAATACAATTAAATATAATAAAACTATTAAGTATGCAATAGATAATAGTGTCATAGTTTACAAACTGTATAGTGAAACATAAACTATTTTCACGGTAATGACACTTTATAACAGCGTCACTATTCATACATATAAATTCAAAATATACAAACCCTTTCAGACATATTTATACTTTCACAGAAAAACCACTACAAAAACTAAAACCCATAACGAAATACTGGAATGAAATCATACAAAAGCTTAAAAGCTCAGCAGCATTGGAAAGATGCATTGTTATAATTAATGAAATAATAGATTCAAGTACTTTTCAAAATTTGAATCTAATGAAACAAATGAGAATTTTTAAAACCTACACTCTATGCTTAACTACATCATGACTATGCACTAACACAGCCTATTTACTATATCCTCTCTAAGCCTCCTATACAATAAATTTCAGGAAAGGTTCCACATTCAAATCTGACAATTACAGGGAACCAGACCAATTTTGATACTACAACAAAGAATTAGTGTTAATCTAATTACAAGGTTAGTTGCTCTGTACAAGTATCACGGTGCATCCCGAGTGATCACCTTTACATCTCAAGTGGCATCGTCACAAATAGCAGCTTTTCAACACAAAAACGAGCCAAATCAATCCGACCCGCATGCAACATTCTTATTCGACTGTTAATTCACCCTGCTCCAATAACAATAAGTACAAACCCAAGCAAATCAGCAGCCTGCATCATCCAAGGTAACCGATAAGTGACAAACCACTTCTCAATTGCCTTATCTGCAGAACATTCGGGTTTACAAAGCTTCGAGAGCGCCCTCTTTCTTGGTTTCCTTAGAACCCATGCCAATTTGAGCAAAGGGGAAGGCTCGTGGTGGGCCTATCCAGTGTCGTGTGTAGCTCAACAGTCTTAAACCCGAGATATGATGACCATAGTATAAGAACCACAGATGGCCTTGCAAAATTTTCAAATTCTCATTCTTTGATGCCTTTCTTGGTCAGATTTATTCCCCTTGCATTGTCCATTTCAGCCTCCTTTTGAGCTTTCTTCTTTTCTAGTTCAGCCTGTTTACCGTTTTCTTCATGAGCTTTTCGGAACATTCTCACAAAGTTTAAGAGGGTTGCAGTAACTGCATAAATCATAAGACACCGACTCAACAGGACTGCAATGTCAAACTTCATAAAATGAACTTTTTTCACTTTCCAGCCATTTTTTCAGTTGTCAGAATCTGATGTCTGGTAATTTTCAAAATGTCGAGGGTAGTTCTTGTAATGCGACTTTGGGGTGGGGGGGAGGGGAGGATGGTGGTGGTGGTGTACGTAATTATCCAGCAAAAAAGATTCTCAGGTGTTACCTTGCTCAAATGGGTAACGGGCAGGGTCTTCACCAAAATACAAAGCCAGTGCATCTGCATTTCTTCCCTGTCAAACAATAACAAGAACAACATTATTGCCAAGAAAAAATAATCTCATGCTAGCGTATGATATATTACATTAATCAGGCAGATATTTACCGCAACAGAGTACAGATTTGTTACAGAGTAAACTTCACTCTCCGCGGAACCGACAAATTCCTTCAATGTCTGTGACACATGGAAAGCGTCTCTTGTTAAGACATTGCATAACTAGAGTTTGCAATCTTTTTCCCAATTCAATGAGAAAAAGAGTGCAGAAAAAAATATTCTCCATGATCAGGACTTCAAAATTACAATTGTCTCACGTTTTAAAAGGTTAGACTGCCATGTTTAATGAAGTAAACTACGGTCAGTGTGTAAGTAAGAAAATGTACGGCGTACATAATATAATATGTATATAGCTATAGATGCATCAATGCAGTCGAAATTAAAGTTGCATTGGATCCAAAATACCTTCCGGAAAGGTTCAGATACAGGACCATCATTCTCTGAAGCAGCAAACTCCTGCTTCACCTTTTCTAAGCCCTTTATAATGGCTTGCATTTCTTCTGCCAAAGACTTCAATTGTATCTGGCAAACAAAAAGGGAAAAAACAGCAATACTTTTCAAGTATATCCAAAATACTTGAAAACTATTAATCTCTTAGGAGATAGATATGAACCTTTGAGGCAGCTTCCAAGCTCACAAGATCGACATGAAAGTCTAAAAGATATGGAGTTTTAGAGGCAATCACCTGGGGGAACAAAAAGGAGATAAACTCAAACACACACAGAAGTTATTAAACAGTGCTCTTCTAAGTATGTATACTGCACTAGACTTGGCCACAATATTGATATTCAGAAAAGAAACAACAGAAAAAAAGAACAGAAGTTCAAGAAGTAAATAGGTCAATACCTTGCAGAGGTAATGCATTAGTGTCATCTTACTGTTGGATGCACGTGTATCTATAAGTTTCAAAAGACTGTCTAACTTGAATCCGACAGCAGAACCTGAGAGTAAGGATTCAATTTTAGATGCAATTTGAAACTTGGATTTGCTTTCTGCCACAAGCAAATATGTTATGCTGTTCAACCAAATATTACTGCAAAATAAATGTTGGAGAGATGATAAATAACAAAAAATTTGCAAGTAGAGATTCATGCTACAGGAACCTCAATACAACCAGTACGTAATATTGCAGCGGAAGGTTCATGTCACAGAAAATTCAAATAAAACTGTATTCGGTGTTACAAGGATCTAAGTGAGACTTAGTATAATAACTAGATCTTATATTATTCACCACATCCATACCAGTGAAGCTACTTCTCCATCACAAATTGAATATATCACTCTTATAATGGAAGTAATTCAGAATCATAAATGATGATGTTTGTTATCACGTTTACATGATGATGTTTGGTATCACATTTACACTCTTCTTAAAGTATTAGTTCTGAGTGCACCAGGCCATACTTGACGAGGAAAGGTTTCTGTTGGATAGACGCACATTCTCTCAACAAGAGATTAAGTTATACATCATCGATATCTATAGTTCATAAAGAGAAGTTCTGGGTTACCCAGTCAGTAAACATTTGAAACATGGAATAGTCCTAAATTACCCTGCATTTATAGTCAATTAAAAACATAACTTGATAGATGCTGATAAAATTGTCCATACCTCTGGCAGTTCCCTGATTCAATGTATTTCCCAGATATAAGATTTTTTTCATAATTTCTTTCAGTTTGAGGGATCTCCGGACCTATTCCATGAGTTAAAGTAAATTATTCAAGCGACTACAAAATCAACAAATCAATGTCCAGCAGAATTTCTGTTGTACCTCTTCACAAGCAGAATTCACAGTGTTCAAGCTTTTCTTGAAATCAGAAGCCTGAGACAAAATGCGAACTTTGACCACTAGCACATCACAGTAATTTTTATAAGTTCACAGATATCAAGCAAACCTGAAAGTTGAATTGAATCTTGAATAAGAAAACCCTTAATTTAGATTCCACTCGTGGCACCTTCATCAGCTCCAGGAAAAACTGAAAGATGGAAGTAAAAATAAACCAATAATGCACCCATCAGCATTAGTAAAACAATAATAACAATATGGTTCTTTAGAGGAAGGGAAACATCAGGAAGTCAAGTTCAAACAGTTATTACAACACTGTCAGCTTGATAGCATATATACTACATAAATTTCTCAAACTTGATATGCAAAACAAGATTTATGATACTAACTCATGCTTATATTAATTCCAATTTGTAGATAAGATCTGAAACTAATTGGTAAATTCTGCTTAATAGCATTGATCCTCCATAAGAAACTCTAAAGTATATTCCTCTGGAAAATATTAGGTACACAAATATATACATACATAGATTAGATAACATCAAGTAGATTGAAAATGTTGTAATTAAAAGATACCCTACAAAATCCACATATATTTTTCAAAGAGCCTTGGCTACACACCTAATAATCTCAATTAAACTCAATAAAGCCAGATATCAACCCAAACGTCCTTGCTAAACCAAATAAAACTAATGTTTCTTATAATCAGTAGGCCATTACTTAAAAGGGCACAAACATCATATCAATACAGAGTTAGGATCCAGTTCACCGACCTGTTCACACTTCCCCAAATTCTCCTTGTCACCGGTGTAGTTCTAAAAAGTCACAATGCTAAAATCAGTTAAAGAAAGTAACAGCTCATTCGATAAGTGGAAAATTACTATAAAAATTACAACATCACACAAATCATGTGCATATGGAGCTTTACCTTGAGAAGTTCCATCTCTTCCTTAGTTGGGCAAAACTTGATGAGATTTTCTACTTGATCAGCATCTAAAATTGATTCATCCATTGCCAGTGCTGCAGCCTGTCAAAGTTCAGCATCCATTATGTTGTAAGAGTAAGGGCGAGGAACAATTTAGAAGATAGAAATAATGCAATTGGGAGGTATGAGCACCTCCAGCAAAAGAGTCTTCAGTGGACATAATGAAATCTACACCATGACAGTTTGGGATGTAGGTATTACTATTAAAGGGCTCGAAGTTCATGATTTTGAAAAATTCAGGGCAGTTGGGGAAATTCAACAAAATCTGGTTATTGGAACAAATTCTTGATTAAAAAGACCACATTAATCGGAGGATCTATTTACAATAGAATATCCATTGGTTTTATATGTGGGAATATCAAAGGCAATTGCATTATCTTATTGAACATATATGTACAGTTCCTTATGTATTGTACACTACAATATTAAGTTAGTGCATTAATCTTCAAATGTGTCCACTCTATTTGAATTTGAACAGAAAGAAAAATGAAAAGAGAGTATAAATCAATATTTAATACACCAATGAAAGATTTGAAGGGTTTTGTCACAAAAGCTACATTGAAAGCCATTTGGTTTCAAAATATTGGTTGACATTCACTAAAATTTGAAATAGCTTTCTTGCAGGCAAGTTAGCTGCTGCGCTGTTATGAAAATGATATAGTGTTCATTTCTCCACAATGTTCAATCAACTACAAACAAACCAAAGTTAAAAGCATGACAGCTGAAAGACGGTTCTTATTAGTTCTCTTCCACTTAAGAACTTTATTTTCTGATCAACATTTCTTAATTCTTCGCCATTGATTGTAAATGTAATTTTTGTATTTCCTTCTAATGGAATTTTCAGAAGACGTGACAGATTGACCTTCTTCATTCACATCCAAATGAACCATGTAAATCAATCTTACACAGAAGATGAAATTAAGAATTAAATAACAAAGTTATTGAAAGAATATAATAAAACAGCTAGAGAAAACACCACACTAAGCTTTAAAATGAACCTCATAACTAAAACAAATTTGGAAGTTACATCAAACATATTTATCTTTCCTACTGAACGAAATAAATTTCACATTTGAGAGGATATATGCACCACCTTCAACTTACCATCATGTCGGGAAGTGGCATTTTCACTTTCGTAAGCATAATTTCAGTGTTATTGGCCCTCCTCAGGTCAATCTACAAAAGAGAATGCGCCAAATGAGATATTAAAAAGGAAAAATTGATCCAAACACAAAATTACTCCACATGTCTCCAACCCCGCACCTGAACCACCCAAGCCCCAGATAGACACCTCACAAGAAAGAAGCAGGAAACTAAAATAAGTAAACTCCAGAAAGATCCACATTAAAGTATACTTCTAGAATCCAATCTGAGTTGAATACACATAAAAGATTATATTCTATTTGCTGCCACTTTTAAATTGGAAATGACCTGTTCTCTGATGATAAACTGCAGTAGATCACTTCAATGCATTCTAGCACACAGTAAAGAAAATTAAGTGTATGCTCTCTTGCTTATGCATAAATGTCCAGGCACTTCTTATGACCTTAAGAGCTCACAAAGCACAAAATGAAGATCCGGCTTGTATTGTTAACACTAAAATTTTCCATAATGCCAAAAACAGAAAAATGTGTTAAAAAGAGTTGCTGATAGAGCTACTGATATTCAGTTGTACAAAAGCATTGAATACGTGGTTGTTTTAACGAATTCGGTATCATGAGAGAAGTTTGCTTTTGCATGATTCTTCATTCATAACCTCAATAGATTTTTGTGATAATGCAATACTATCAATTTTATTTTATTTTTGTTCTTCAGCATCTTGTAAGTTTTTCCAAGATGAGTAGATTTACGTCTTCTCTCTTCCATCTCAATATAGTTGAATTCATTCAATGGTTCCAGGTTCAAGTGGCAAAAACTAGTCAATGTACCATCTTTCCCTGAATGGTTTCTTCTAGTGCAGAAACTGACTCAAGTGTTAAAATCATCATCAAAACTCAAAAAGTATATGTTCTCATTTTGTAGGTCATAAGATTCTAACAATCCTCAGCAAGTTGCTACCAAATCTCTATCCCCAGTAGAAATGAGCTAATGGATTCATATGACATTACCAGATGGACTTTATCAGGCTTAGATCCAGTAGACTTCCGACGCCCTCCAGATTTACCTCCTGCACTGTCGGACTTTGGGACTGTGGTGGAGAAAAGAGTCTCAAGTTCTGATACATCAAATTCTGGTGAACTAGAATAAGAAGGGAACGTATCAGTAATCTAATCAAGAATCAAAAAAAGAAAAAAGAGAAAAACACAAATTCATGCACAGTCTCATGTATATACATATCAGATTTAGAAAGGTATAGGCATTCATGCAAAGAAATAGAAATTAACCAGAGTTATTTCCTTTTTTATGAGAGGAGAACAGAGTAAATACTCAGAGAAATTACTGAGAAAAAAGAAGAAGAAATACAGGCATTCACGCTATCTAAACCAGAAAATGAAGTAAGTAGAGCTAAGAATAATACGTTTGAGGCTCCCCGTATCTCTGCAATTCTTCCCACAAACTTCCTTGTATTACCCTGGTAACCTTGCTCCAATGAAGTGGTTTTAAGGTAGATCTTCGAGGCGCTACAGCAGTTGACATCCCAGGACGTGAAAACCCACGCCCTCTAACCGAAGGCAACCCTCTACCATCTGCTGCAGGTCCTTTTGAACCAAATGGTGGAGGTGGTGGTGGTCCACCTCCTGGAGGTCTAGGAGGTCCTGGAGGTGCAGGGGGACCAGGTACACGACCGCCAGGAGGAGGTGGCGGCGGTGGTGCTCCTCCCATGGGTGGAGGTGGTGAAGGAGGGCCATGAATTGTAGGTGGGGGTGGGGGTGCTGGGGCTCCACACATCGGAGGAGGTGGAGGTGGTGGAGCTCCATGAAGGGGAGGGGGTGGTGGAGCTGGCATTCCACGTAATGGAGGTGGTGGCGGAGGAGGAGCACCACGTGGAGGAGGGGGTGGAGGTGGTGGTGCGCCAAGATAAGGAGGTGGAGATGGCGGAGGTGGAGCACCACGTGGTGGAGGTGGGGGAGGTGGAGGTCTAGGGCTAGGCGAAGAAAATAAAGAACCCCCATGGATGGGAGGTGGTGGAGGAGGTGGTGGTGCACCGCGGGAAGGAGGGTGCGGTGGTAGAAGTGGACCACCAGTCAAAGGAGTCAAAGGAGGTGGAGGTGGAGGTGGAGGTGGAGGGTTATATGAAGGAAAAGAAGAGACCCCATGCGTGGGAGGTGGTGGTGGAGGAGGGGGAGGGTTACCACGCATAGCAGGTGGAGGTGGAGGGGGCATTCCCATACTAGATGATCTTACAGAGGATGCATGAGTGAAGGGTGGGGGTGGGGGAGGAGGAGGAGGTAGGGAACTTGATATTGCTGAAGGTGCAGATAGAGAACTCCCAACTGACCAAGGGGGCGATGGAGGTGGTGGTGGTGGTGGTGGCGGCGGCAGCGATAAAGCACTACTAATACTCTGCATATTGGAAGACATAGGAGGTGGGGGTGGTGGAGGAGGAGGAGGTGGAAAAGTTCCACGCAGAGTTGTTTTTAAGCTTGTATTTGTAGACAGTGGGGATAAATGTTGAGGGGGCGGGGGAGGGGGAGGGGGAGGAGGAGGGGGCAACAACTTAGTTAAATTTGCATTTTGACAAGCCAGTGGTGGGGGGGGTGGGGGTGGAGGCAAAGGCGGAGTCCAGCTGTGCTGTCTGTCGTGAACAATTGTATTAGGTGGTGAAGAAGGTTCATACATCAAAGATCTAGAAAAGGAGGGAGGAGGAGGTGGTGGTGGTGGTGGTGGTGGTGGAGAGGAAGGTGAAGGTTGCGGCGTCTGTGGACTAAGTTCATGGGTTTCACTTTCAACATGTGGTGTTAAAGGTGAATTTGGGGAAGAAGCCTCTTGAGCTGGTGAGGAATCTGATAATGGTGGACAAGCTGCATGCTTGGGATGGCCTAAAGACGTTCTGTCTGTTGTAGCTGTCGCTTCTGAAGATGCAGTAACAAATTGGGCCTTAGTTTTTCCTCCTGGTGGGGAATCCTTGCCAAGAGTTAATGCTGCTGGAGCACTGTTATATCTTGACGGAGGATAATATACATGCATTGAATTAGTGTAGGAACCTTTATTAGAAGGTATCCACCTGGATACAGCAGTTGGCTTTGCCAGTCTTGCTACCTGAGACTCATGCTGCTTAGATTTCTTGTTTGTACCAACTGCATCTGAAGCAGATTTTGAACTGGAAACTGGCTGCTTCTTCGGGACGCCTGAGAGCCCATTATCCAACTTCTGCTTATTATTATTATCAGCAGCACAATTGTTTTGTGATCCTTGCTTCTCAATATTCTTCATTGAAGGGGAGTCTTCACTTTGCTTATTTTCCCCTTCTTCAGACTCGCCATGTGTACCAGCATTTACAGATTTCGTTTCGTCATTACTGTCCACATCAACAACCTCAAACCTAGACTCTAATTGAACGTCCCCGTTCTGCAATTTATATTTTTGAGGCACTTTATGGTCATGTCTGTGGCTTCCCTCATCTGATGCACAATCTTCAAATGCATGATGATCCAAGTCATCCTTCAAGGCTGGTCCAAGAGGAGTTTCATAGTCCTGATCACCAGCTTGAACTGTATGGCTATGAGGCTCCTCCTTGCCATCCTGCCCATCAACTACACTGCTGAAGATCTCTTCTGCCTCAAAAAATTCCTCAGGTGAAGCAAATTCTGCTTCATTGCCATCTTCACTTACTGCATCTGTGGTGATAATCGATGAAACAGAATCTGCATCTGAAAAGAGTACCTGATACAGCAAAAACATTAACGTCTTCAACATCCAAAGCTTCAGAAAGTGAGAAACATAACACAAGTAAGACCAATCTTTACCTCTGCTCTGAAATCCCTTGAAAACTGGTCCTTGGCATCCCAAAGAACATCAGCTTCATCACGGTTGAGCATCAAAATATTTGACCGGACAAATGCTGTGTGGAACATAACCCTAAAAATGATTTCCTCCCTCACTAGATCATCCTCCAAATGGATACATTCAAGAACAACATCTCCTTGAACACGGCAATGGATATCAATTTTTACTAGTTCACACTCTTCCTGCAGCCACAATCATGAAAACATCTCAATAATTTAAAAAATCCATCCTATTTAAGACGAATTTTAAGAATTGTGGCAGTACCTGTCGATATAGACGGATATGCTTTTTCACTTTAGAAGATGAATACAAGAGCTTTGAACTTCTACTGGATGTTTTTGAAGAAGAATCCTGACCATATACACGAACTACTGGCCGGCATCCTCTTCCACCATCATATAAAGGAAGGATTCTAAGTATTATACAATCCAAAGCCAGAGGCGTATCTGATGGCGGCCAATCCGACCCAAAATTTCTTCTAGAGATGTACTGAAGGTATCTGAGCTGAGATGGCTGGGGATTCAAAGGAGATAGAAGATGAAGAAGTTCCCTGGGTGCTTGTTTGTATACCATTTCAAGAGTTTTCTGCTCACCAGTGTACTGTTTCCTGTACAAAAGAAGGCCAGCAAGCATAAACGCAAGCACGGGCCATCCTCCCCTTTCACAATGCATTAAAAGCACATTTTGTTGACCCTCAAGTGACAACCAGCTTTCACTGGATCGCAAGAAGTGATGGATCATCTCCAGGGGTAACAGCGGACACCCTTCATACTGCCGAGGGTAATCCATGACCGTCATATCATACTGAGATAACACGTCAGATAATTGGCTCCTCCTTTCCCCTTCTTTGAAATTGAAAACCATGAAAGCAGCATCAGGGTAGTGATCCTGTAGCTGTGCTACAATTCCATTCATGTAAGTTCTGTACTCATCTTCATCAAGTACATCGGTGGAGAAGCAGCAATCAAATACTGCATTAAGATTAAATAAAATAGCATCACCATATGACACAATTCACAATTTTAGTAGACATCTCTATCCCTAGTTTCCACATGTAATGCATATGAAAACCTTATTATCTTTACTTGCAGTAACAAAGAAATGCTAGAAGGAAACAGAAAACGAGATGACATGCAAATTCAGTTAAGGCATCTGTAAAAGATCAAGAATCCATAAGTACGAAAAGAAATCCGGCTGGCCTTTAAAATCATAACATTGCACCATAGTCAAGAAACATAACGCTGCTAAGTAAGTTAAGGGCTCCCAAGCAATGCAAGTTAATTGATGCAAGTTAATTCAAGCAACTAAATAATCCTAAACCACTTTTTGCACCACATGACATCATAATGCGCTTTGAATTTGTAAATAAGCTTCACCGCATGTGAAAAAATTGCCAAACTTGAGAACATCCAGCAGCTCTTTTAACTTTAGAGAAAAAAAAAAAAAAGTCTAACAACCAGAAGCTTCAAAATTTTAGTTGCTGCATCCACAAATCAGTTCGGTGTTGCCACCTCAATTAAAGCCCAGGGGAAAGGCAAGCAAACTTGACTTAGAAATTCATATAATGTGATTAATTAACCCTCCCAAAAACAGCCACGAATTAACCAAAACTCCAATGTCCAACCATTTCAATGCCTTTACAAGTTACAACTGAAAAATCGTAAATGCTGAAGAATCGAATACATAAAAGCTTGACATAATCGAAGAAGCAGCAGGTGAACATACCGTAGACTCTCTCAGAAATCTCAAGAAGCCGATCCGGCGGCTTCCGGTAGAAGAATCGTCTGAACAGCGCCATCTAGTGGCGCTGTTTCCCCCCCTGATCGGATCCAAACCCCTTCGCCACTCGCAATCTTCCAAACTTTACCAAAATTTGATTTCACCAAGTAACCAACAGATCTCCACAATTCAGCAATCACTTCCACAATTCCAGTCGTAATTCAACAATCAAACAGACCTACAATCAAAATACCAGCAGCAATCGCAATTCGAGTTGAAAGCTTTGACCTCACAGCAATCCAACAGTAAAATTTCCAACACAGCAACTCTACTACTGAAGTCTAGAAAAGAGAAACTAGCAAAAGAACCAAGAAACAGCTACCAAATTAGAGTAAATTCCGAATTTTTAGGGTTTGAGAAATGAAAAATGCAATAATTGTATGTATTGTATTGTTAGGAGAGAATATGTGATACGTAGTTGTTGTTGATAGTACGAACATGATCGCTTGGGATTAGAAGAAGAAGAATTTAGGAAGAAAAAGTGAAGAAAGGAAAATGGATCACATGAGGAGAGAGAAAGAGACAGAGAGAGAGAGAGAGAGAGAGAGAGGACGCGTAGTGGGACTGAAAAGGTAAGACGAGTCGTCAGGCAGACAGACCCGACCCGGACAAACAGTGAATAGGACCCGGCTTTGCTTTTGTCTATTTTCTTATTTTGTATTTTTCTTTTTTTCCTTGTTTATTTGTTCAATTGTATTTGTACTCTAACTCTTTGATAGGAATAGGATGTGGATATCACGTGGTTATACTTCTATGTTGACAACTATTAACTGACAGTTGTAGTTGGATATTATTATTAGGGGTGTACATAAACCCGCTCAACCCGCCCGAACCGCTCAACCCGAGCCGATCCGCCCGAAAACCGCCGGTTTAGAATTATTAAATAATAGTGGCGGGTTGAAAATATTGCAACCCGCCACTTTCGGGTCGGGTGGTGGATTTAATAATTGTAACCCGCTTAACCCGCAACCCGACCGCTAATTATTTATGTTACAAGTATAAGTATATATAGTTAAAAATTAACACTAAACTTTGAAAACTATATACGTATATATACTCTCTAATAAGAGTGGTTTATTCATATTCATGTAACATATTTTATTTTTTATTTGAGCAAACTAATTGACTCGCTTGAACACTTGTTTTTATTTTATTTGAACGAAAAATTTATATGTATATGAATATTTTGATGATAAATTTACAAAAAACATTAATTGTATTAATATTTTAGAGTTTTTCACTCATTAGAAATCATGGTAATATGAATTTTATTTAATAACACCACTTATTTGTGTATTTCTCACCAACTCAATTTTTTTTAGTTAAATGTACAAAAAATATAATAATTAATTTCTCACTTACTAATTATAACTAAAATTAAGTTGTAAAAATTATAACTATAATTTGATAACCCGCCAACCCGCCCGCTAAAATATTAAATCCGACCGACCCGAATCGCTCGGTTTGAAAAGATAATTATGCATTTTCGGTTTGATATTTTGTCAACCCGCACATGTCGGGTCGGGTTAATTTTTTTTGTAAAACCGCCCGAACCCGACCGTGTACACCCCTAATTATTATTTGTTTTTTTTTGTTTAATTATGGTTGTAATTGGAATTTGAATCGCTATAAGCTAGCTAGCACGAGGGTTTTTCAAAAATTTGCTTCTCATTTTATGAAGGGAAAATTGCATATAACCCTCATGTGTTATCGTTTCTTTGATGAACTCGTGTTAATTTTATTGTATAAAATTCCCTTGTGATTGCAAAAAACCTTGCACGAAAGCCCCCCTCCGTTACAAACTAACGGAGGGTGTTATCTACACGCTAGGTGTGCGAAATTTAGTATTTTTTTGTACTTTTTCACCATAAATGCACATCTAATTGACTATTATGTCCCCTCTTTTTTGATAAACACCTTATACAATTAAAAACAACATTTCTTTTAGGATAATTTGTTTAAAAAATATTTACCCCCTATAAAGTTATTTCTTATGATTTTGTAAATCTTAAAAATATAACTAATATATTTAAAAAAATTGATCAGAAATAAATTAAAATTGGAAAATTAAAGAATACTACAAGTCAAGACCTTAGAATCATCATAGACCAATAAAAAAACAATTTAAATAAATATTTGGCCTAAAACTCTTATTATATTTATGCAATTAAATACAACTAATAATATTTCATTTGTCATTTTTTTTATTTCTCAACATTTTGATAAAATAAACATTTACATAATCTACAATACACACACACATATATATATACACGTGTGTCCAAAATACAAAATACAATATTAAAGTAATAAACGAAATTGATATACAATATTTTTCTTTTCCTTGCATCATCTTCCCAACCTAATCTCAACACCCTTTCCTCTTTCTCGCCAACCAAGCCCCAAGAATGAAGAAGCAAATTGGAAACCAAATATGTGAATTTAGAAAATAAATTGGAACACAGATCCACACTCCACTCTTTTTCCCTTCCCTACCAACCCCAGCCTCAAAGAGAATAAGAAACAGATTTGTAAATCTACATATTGGAAAAGAAGCTTCAAAGCTCAAGATCTATAGCCCATAACTTTCCATATTATATGGAATTCTTTAGTGACCATGACAGTGGTGGTTGAAGAATCGAACTTAGCAATTGTTTAGATTGAGTTGTTGCCATGTGTTTCCGCCTTCCAGATGGATTTTGTTTTCTCTTGTTGTTTTGGGGTCAGAAGATAGAAAAAGAAAAACTCAAGAGAAAATAGAAAAAAAGAAAAGGAAAGAAAACAAGTTTACGACTTCTATTCTCCATCTTCTGATTTCCATTTTTTCTTTTCCTGGTTATTTCTATAGAAAAAAATTATTTTTATTTTTTGGGAGAGAAATATAAACTTAAATTCAAAAAATAATGATTGGAAGAGCAAAAGAAAATTAATGAAAACCATTAGAAAAAAAGAAAATTACTAAATTCTATTTTGTTGGGAGTAAATGATACAATAGATATAATTTAAGGGTGAAAAGTGCATTTAAATTTAATTTAGACCTGGACATAACAGTCATTTCAACCAACAATTGGCGGCATCAGGAATTTTAACGACAAAATAGCAACATGGGGAGAGTGTGCAAGGTTTTTGCATTCACAAGGGGGTTTTACGCAATAAAATTAATACAGGTGGGTTTTCAGCAAATAATCGATAACACAGGGGGGGTTATATCCAATTTTCCCTTTTATAAAATTAAGCTCCTCAAAGTGAACAATATTATAATTATGTTTGGTTGTGGTTTTTAAAATATTTTTAAAATTTTGTACTGAAAATATGAATTATAAGTACTCTTGTGTGATGTGGGGTAAAAATATCACACTCGAATAAATGACTAAAGTGTTCCTCGTGGACCCCGATACACGTCAACATTTTGTATTGGCTCAACCTCGGTAGTCGGGTTCGACTGCACGACCACAATGTTATGGATGGTAGCATCAGAGTATGAAGAAATAATCAAGAAATAAGAAAATTAAGCCTAAACATGAAGATAAATAACACGAGGATTTTAACATAGTTCAGAATAATTTGCCTACATCCACGAGCCAACCTAGACTATATCTTTATTTCTCAATGAGTGAGTCAAATCAATTACAAGGTAGAGTTCTCACATTTATAATGGTGGAGAAACCTGAAACCTAACAGATTAGGAAAATAATCTTAATTAACAAAGGGAATAATTCTTATCACAATAGGAAACAATTCCAATCAAATTAGGACACAAGACATGCCAAAAATCGCCTGAAATACGAAAACCCCGTCAAAAACACGTACTGAAAAAATCTGCCCGCCTGGTGGCGCCAAATCTGGCGTTGTGGCACCACACCACCAGTGGTTGAATTTTGCATTAGCATAGTGGTCCCAAATCCAGCTCCATGGATCCACACTACCAGAATCTTGGCTCCATAATTTTTTGACTTTTGACTTCTTTCGCGATCCCGGTCAACTCCAACCCTTCTTAGCTTTAGTTTGACTCCTCTTCTTGACCTTATTTTGATTCGACTCCACCAAATCCATCAATCTCCCACTTGGAGACTGATCGAAATAACCTGAACTCAACTCAAACCATCATTTCACTTTTCCTAAGTGAACCTCAATCTAGTCAGCACATCCCCAAACCCAATGGAGATCCAATCTTGAGACCTCTCCATGTCTCGTCAATTCATTCATCCTCTAGTGTCACCCATTTGATGAACTCTCTCTGTAAACGTCGTTCTCTCTCTTTAAACCCTCGCCATTACCCTATTCTTTTGGTGATCAGCCAACTCCTGATACTGTGGCATATCCATCTCAGTCCAACTAACCCTCGAATATAGGTTACTCCAAAACGTGAAACCTATCACAACCCTAAACCGCCTCGGTCAACCGGTTCACTGACATCCTCCACCAAGGACTTTTTCCAACGGCAATCCCGAATCCCTCACATATCTGCTCTCTGCCCCTGCATGAGCTATGCTAGATCCATCTGCCACCTTGGTTTTTCAATGGCCACTTGGGTCACTGACACATCTGCCCCAGCTTAGCAAATCTACCTACCCGGCTTCGCATCCTGACTCCATAACTTCTGGCTCTACGTCTGCCCTTCCCGGCATGGTTTCCTACCTCATAGATCTCTCTACATGGATTCGGCTCCACACACTGCCCCCCTCGGTCGAGAGAGTATATGGCTTTGCTTTCTTGGAACCGTACCTCTGCCCCCGGTCTCTGGCTACACATTCTTCTGCCCCTCTCGACAATGCGAGGCTGCCCACTTGACATATGGCTCTATGAATCTACCACCCGGCACCACAATTGCTCTCACTGGCTTCTTGTCTACCTACCCGGCAACACAAATCTATCTCTGCTGCTGTGGATCTGTCTATCTGCTGACATAATGATTTTTTAACATTTTCTCGTTAATATTCAATGAGATTACTTCTCTTTGGTTGGCTATCTAACCGATCCCATCCTCCTCTGTCATTTTCTCCAACTTCGCCACGACCTCAATTCATATTCCCTACAATGAAATTGTCGAGCTTAATTATTTTTCCATCTCCTACCATCATTCCCATGATGAAATCTGCGATTAACCTAAAACGTTTTCCCAAAGATCTAGATCTAAGACATCTCCTAAATCTACAAACCTATGGCTCTGATACCAGTTGTTAGATAGCATCAGAGCATGAAGAAATAATCAAGAAACAAGAAAACTAAGCCTAAATATGAAGATAAACAACACGATGATGTTTAACGTGGTTTGGGATAACTTGCCTACGTCCACGAGCCAATCTGTCTACATCTTTATTCCTCAATGAGTGGATCAAATCAATTACAAGGTAGAGTTCTCATATTTATAATGATGGAGAAACCTAAAACCTAACAAATTAGGAAAACTAACCTAATTAACAAAGGGAATAATTCCTATCACAATATGAAATAATTCCAATAACTGACACGCTAATACCTAACGTGCTTGAATAACAAGTGTACTAGTCGTGTAGTAATAAAAGTGGACAATAAGTCCGGGTTGTCGAACCTCAAGGACTTGGATTTTTAGCTTATGATTAATGAAAATGGACAAAAGTAAATTGCAATAAACGAGTAAGCAAGCGAAGAACAAAAGAGAAACAGACTATAGATTAAATCTCAAGAGTGATAAAACGACTAAGGCACATGCTACAACCTAATCTACTCATCAATATTCGTGAGCTACTCTTCGAATTATTAGACTCCTATTGCTTTGGTGGAAAATCCTTAATTAACTATTACCCGATGTCTCAGCTCATAATAATCCTATGATTAATTGACGGTTCTCTAAATATGTCTATCCGAGAATCTAATCAATAACCACGCATTAACGTTCTAGAGTTTCCCCGGATAAATCCGGCTAACAGCACCCGAAAATCTTTACCTATTTCTAGGAGCAATTCCACATTAGTTTCGGATGATGTGTTGATTCTTGTTGCACCCTAACCTATGTTCTTTCGAATGGATAGAATAAGCACAATAGCAAGCATATGGTGATCAAGCATATGATTGTGATAAAAGCACAAAATCAACACACAAAGTAATAGGAGAATTAATACGAAAATTCACTTCACATATATTGATTTGTAAAGTAGGCCTTCACATGGCCTTAGTATTACAATTTAGCCTCTCATCAAGGCTTTAAGAAAATCTAATACAAGCATATACATACTCATGGAAATAAACATGTAAATGCAAGCAATTAAAACTCCCTCAATTGCTTGATGATGAATCCTAGCTTGAAACTTCAATCTCTAGCTTAATCCCCCTTCTTCTCCTTCAAAGATTGATGAAATTGTGGCTCAAAATCCAAGAAAAGTGCCTTCAATCCCCAGATTTTCGAACCCCTCTTCATTGCTGAAATCTGGCTTTTATACACTTGAAAAACGGTTATGCTGGCGCCTAGGCGCGGGCTGTACGGCGCCTAGGCGTGGCCTACGTGGTGTACTTTTCTTGGGGGATAAGTTCGACGGCGCCCAGGGGCGGGAATAACGGCGCTCAGGGGCGGACACGACGGCGCCTAGGTGCGGGTAAAGCGCGCCTAGGCGTGGACCTCAGTATGTTGAACTTGTTTTTTCTTGATCGGCGGCTGGGCGTGGTCAACAGGCTTGAATCTTGTGTCGTGCATTGTTTTTAACCTTTTTTCTTCGTGAGCTCTCATTTATCACCTGAAATCACATAACACCCCAATTAAACGCAAATGTGGCATGATTTAGGCAATAAATAAATCCAAGAACTTCATATCACGGGCTTAAAAACTCGTAAGAACGCCTCTTATCAATCACATTAGGACTCAAGACATGCCAAAAACTGCCCGAAACACGAAAAACCAGTAAAAAATGCATACTGAAAAAATTTGCCTATCCCGTGGCCATGGCGCACACCACCAGTGCCTGATGTTTGCCTTGGCGCCAAATCCAGTGTCATGGTGCCACACGACTAGAATCTTGGCTCCAATTATTCGGCCTTTTGACTATTTTTGGGACCCCGATCAACCCTGACCCTTCTTGGCTCTGTTTTGGCTCCTCTTCTTGACCTTATGTGATCCGACTCCACCAAACTCATCACCCGATCTAGTAAACTTGACCCCGAATAGACCTGAACCTTCACTTGCACAACTTAGAAAGAGCATGTGACAAGTTTCCTGATCTCTCTGGATCCGGCTCCACCAACCAATAAATACTGATTTAGGCCATTGTATTAGAGTCTATGACGTATTTTTTCTTTTTTTTCTCCTATTCTATTGGCAGCCCATATTGAGCTAATTCACATAATTTGCTGGCACCGGTCAACGCTCAGGTGTTCGGATCTCGAATCAACACATCAGGTACGGGAGCACCTCTCCAAGGCGCATTAAAGGTCCTTAAGTTGCGACTTACTCTCTGCAAGGTCGAATGGCACGCTGCGGTAGAATTCAGGTTCTGAGATGCAAATTTAGAGGTTTTGTAGACAATCAAAGTGTACCAATTTATTTTAGTGCAGAGGTGGTCGGCGACCCATTGCGTTCATAGTTTGATGAAGAAGAAAAAATGGCATAAGAAAAAAAAGGATGATAGGAGAAGTTGCAGAAAGAGTGTAGAAGAACAGGCAAAAGAACGGCGGGTGTGATGAAAAATGGGAAACATAATTTGGTCTTCAGGATTTTTAATTTGATTTAGTTTTATCAACCTATATTAATTGGTCAAATTCAAGATAAGCTCAATAAATAAACTTTGACCAAAATAAATGGACTACAGTATTGGGCTAGGTTAACCAGGGATCATGGCCCAAATTTAGAAGTCTCATATATATTCTTGGCCTAGCTACGGTTTTGACAATTAAAATTAGTATGAGGTAGCCTTTTTCATATTAGACAACATTAAACTATTATTTTGGGTTATCAAAATTAGATGTTGTCAATAATTATGCTTAATATTAGATTTTTTTTAAAAAAATATACGCTCTAAGTCGCTCTACGCTCTGGAACTTTTCAAAATTTAGACGCTCCACGCTCTCGCTCCCGCACCCACTTTATGTGACTTAGATATTGAGAGACCTTGTAACTTGTTCATTGGGCACTTTAGACCCAGATTGGATAATTTAATATATTTTTCACTGGGCATTGCGATTTAATACACAAACGTAGGCTATGAAGATTGTTCAACGTAGAATAAGGGTCCACAAGATAGAATTTACTTGAATTTAGTTCCCAAGTCCAGAGGGAATTTAATGAAATTAATAACGGGCATTAGTCTCAACGGGAATTTATTGCAAATGCATGTAATGCTAATAAGAGCATTTATTGTGATAACTCAGACTTACGGAAGAAAACTTTCTATTGGACTGTCGGATCTTGCAGACTGCCTCATCCTTTTTGCAATAGAATTATAGAAAAAGGGACAAAAGTTGGTTCACTCACCTTGCATGCATATAGTGCACGCTCTCTACATAAGTCTTATTATCAACTTTATAGATCTGTTATATAGATTCTCTTAGTCCCATTATTGAAAAGCTCTCCACACAGTCACATCATTGCTTGCAAATAATGTCACCGCAGATGTTGAACGACATCTTCGATCCGATATAGTGATTAAATCTTTGGTTGACCATGATGCCACCCTGGTTGAAGAATTCAAAACGATGAATGGGCATCTAGATAGCATTTGAGCATTACTTGTTGATATCAAGAAAAGGAAAAAGGAAAAGAAGACTGTAAATAAAACATATGACAACCAATGGCACCAAATGTTTAAAGCTTTTAATGACTTGAATAAACAAGTAAAAAAAAAGATAAAGCCTCGCTACTATAAAGGATAGTACCTTCTCCCAAAACTTGACATAGAATTTTTAGAAGCATTGGGTTTCTCGCCGTTTGCTGCTCCTCTTCCTCGACCTTTGGGATGGACATCTACTGTGATATGCCCTTAATTCTTAGATGAATCTTTGGGCCTTAGGAAGATATGGACCGTGTTATATTATAGCAATTGGAGCTAAGATTGAGAAATAAGGCTAAAGATCAAAAGATTCAAAGGAAAGCTCAAAAGTCACCTAAATGGAATAGCCCACAGTGGAGTCAATGGATAGCTGGATAGGATACATGGAAAACATAGTTGATGAGGGGATGAGCATGGATAAAATCTAAATTAAATCAAATCTCAATCAATATCTCCTAAAAGAGGGATATGATCTCCATATCCCCCCCATGATGATAAAATTGGTCAACAACTCCTAGAGGGGAGGAGGGGAGAATCGGCCCTCAGGCCTTATTTATATCAAAGAAGTTATCTTTTTATTTTTTAGATTCACTCTTGATAAAGAATCCCACATCATTGTATTTTCTTAAAAACGCATTGAAATAATAAAAGTCTTTCTCTTTCTTCATTATTATTATCTCTCTCTTATATCCATATTCGTCTTTTTATTTTAGATTTCTCGCATTTATTACAAATATAGTCATGTTTGAATTTCAAAATTTCTTGGTGTAAATTTTAAACCGCATCAAGTGGCGCCGTTTATGTAAAATCTGAGTTTAAAGACATGAGTGATGATGATAACTATTGAAGGGAATCAATAAACTGAAGAAAGCAACGCTGCTCCATCACTAGGGTCAGTACTGGGCTCAGCCCCACCACCGGTATCATCATCCGGCGTAGAGACCGTAGATATTGGGTCCCAAATCATCGCGTTACCAGCAGGGAAAAATTCCCTGCTCTACCTGTCACCTCTTTCCCAAGGAGTTAAAATCGAGCTCAACCAATTGTGTACGTAAGAAGACAAGAAGCACGAGTCCCAACCGTCATGAGCTCGGTGCCGCACGCACCACCCTAGGACCACACTCTCTCCGGGCACGCACCAAAATTTACCACTCCCAGACTTGTACAACCGACTGATCACGTAGCCATGAGCCAGTACCACCCCCACCGGGCCTCCTGCCTATTAGCTATGGAGATTGCATCCTGGATGAGGAGCTCCAAAAGTAACTCATTTCATGCCCTTTTTCAACCCGACTAGCATACTACCAATAGGAAGTGCACCCCCAATAGTTGACCAATGGGGATGTAGGTTTACCACCTCCATGACCTCGGCCAATGTGGGTAATGGTCCTCAGGCAATAACATATGTGTCCGGAGCTATCCAGACAACTTTCTCACCAGCTATCCCCGAAATAAGGTTCCCTTAGTAGGCCGCTGCATTCGTCTCTCCATTGATGGCAACACGAGTTCATGGGATTAGCAACAGATCTCCTGTCGTGGCACGAAGAGGAATCCATCCAAGCATTGCAGGGACAAATGCTTTCGAAGTAATGACTAACCCCGAGACAAGGATATCTTGATCGGGAAGCTACAACGATACCTCAACCTAGGATGATGGATAGATTCGAAGACATGCAAGAAGAATTGGGGGAAATGAGGCAGCACCTTGGAGTAAACACACCTAACCCTCCAACCTACTGACCCAGGAATACTCGCTGATGAATACAAAGTGAAATAGACAAGCTCCTGGAGACCGGTCATATAAGAGAAATCTAATTCCCTAAATGGATAGCTAATGTAGTTTAAGTTCCAAAAAACATAGGGAAATGGAGGATGTGCATAGATTTTTGGGATCTCTATAAAGCATGCTCTAAGGACTACCCTTTGCCAAGGATAAGTCAATTGGTGGACTCAACATCTGGATGTGAGCTTTTAAGCTTAGTGGATGTTGCACAAGGGTAGCACCAAATACCTTTAGTGCCGGAAGACCAGAAGAAATTCAACTTCATAATCGCCTTCGGGACATATTGCTATGTAGTGATGCCTTTCGGCCTTCAGAATGCCGAAGACACATATCAACGATTAATGAATAAAATGTTTTGAAATTAGTTAGGGCGAAGTATGAAAATCTACGTGGATGACATGCTGGTAAAAAGCTGGAAGGCTTAAGACCACATTAGTGACCTAGCTGAGGCGTTTGGGGTCATGAGATAATATCAAATGAAGCTTAATCTGACCAAGTGTGCTTTTGGGGTCTGGATCAGAAAGTTCCTCGGACACATGGTGAGGGAAAAATGGACAGAGGTTAACCCTGAAAAAACTAGAGCAATTCAAGAGATGTCACCACCTGCCACTTGAAACGAAGTACAAAAACATACAGGGAGGATTGCAGCATTAGGGTGTTTCATTGTGAGATTGGGAGAGCGGAGCCTCCATTTCTTCAAACTCACTAGAAAGTCAAATCAATGTCTATGAAATGAAGAGTGTCAAGTGGCTTTTCAAGAATTGAAAGCTTACCTCACCAGCCTCATTTTGTTGCCTAAGCCTGTCCATGGAGAGACTCTGTACTTATATTTAGCTATTTCGGGGCATGCCGTCAGTTCAGTCTTAATGAGGGAATAAAGGAAAGATCAAAAACCAATCTATTACGTAAGTTAGACTCTGTGAGGAACCGAGTCAAGATATATAGAGATAGAGAAGGTTGCATTCACTTTACTAATGATGACATGGAAATTAAGGCCTTACTTTCTTTAACATATCATAGAGGTCCGCACTGATCATCCTCTGAAGCAAATTCTAGGGTACCCTAAGCTATCAGGGAGGATAATCAAATGGGCAGTGGATCTAAGTGTGTTCGACATCTCTTATTCTCTGAGGCCAGCCATTAAAGCACAAGCACTGGCAAATTTTATATACAAGGTACCTTCCAATAAGTAGGAAAAAAAAGTTTGATTCCTACACATGGATGGCTCTGCAACAACATCTGGCAGCCGGGTAGGGATAATATTGACTATCCCTGAGGAAAATGAGTTAGAATATGCAGTTTAATTGGCATTCCAATAACGAGGCAGAGTATGAGGCTCTAATCGCTGGGCTAAAGATGACCTTGAAGGCAGGGGCTAAACACCTGGTGGTTCACACAGACTCTCAGTTGGTAGCCTGTCAGGTGGATGGGCAACACGAGGCCAAAGGAATTAGGAGGTGGAGTACCTAAGAAAGATAGAAGAATTGAAAGAAAGTTAGAAAGTTTTGATATTTAACAGATACCCAGGTCAGAAAATAGCAAAGCAAATTACCTGGCAAGGTTAGATAGCGTCCTTATTGATTTTCACACAAGACAAGTCACCATACAATCAATGCCTAGTGCCACTGCTAAAGAGCTCGTAGATGCCATTGAAGAGACTGATGACTGGAGAGGCCCGATCATGAGCTATCTCCAAGGCGGGGACCTACCTGAAAACAAGTAAGAGGCCTTGAGGATGCAGCATCGGGCATTGAGATTCACTATCATAGAAGGGGTGTTATACAAGAGATCGTTCATGCAGCCATATCTGAGATGTCTCTCAAATAAAAAGGATTGCTCATTGTAGAGGAAATTCACAGAGGTCTTTGTGGTAGCCATGCTGGGGGAGCTGCCATTACAGCCAAGAGAATTAGAGTCGACTATTTTTGGCCTACCATGAAAGCAGATGTTAAAGAATTTCCATAGAAGTCGAGCCACATCAAAAACACGCAGCCCTGCATCATCGACCCGCGGAACGAATGGGAGTCTTTAGCTAACCTTACCCATTCGCTAAGTGGGGGCATAGATATAGTAGGACCTTCCCCATTGGCTGTAGGGCAGAAAAATTTCTTGTTAGTGGCATTTGACTATTTCATCAAGTGGGTAGAGGCCGAGCCAGCCAAGGCGGAGGTGATCAAGTTCTTGAAAAAGTCTGTACTCTTTAGGTTCGGGATCCCTCGTGAAATCATTTCAGATAATGAAGGGCAATTCCAGGAGCGAAGGTCCAAGACTGGTGCTATGATATGGGCATAAAATAAGCCTTCACCACAGTAGAGCATCCACAGTGCAACATGCAAGTAGACGTAATCAATAGGATCATTGTTTAAATGTTGAAGATTAGATTGTAGACAAAGGGAAGCTCATGGGTAGAGAAGTTGCCTAGTGTCCTTTGGTCATATCGCACCACCCATGACAGCACTATAGGAGACATGCCCTTCAGCCTTCTGTATGGGGCAGACAACGTCATACCACCCGAAGTTACATAGCCAGGCATCGTGTAAAGTACTATGATCCTCAGAAAATGAAGAACTAATGAGAGAAAGTTTAGACATAATAGAAGAAACTAGGAGCGCAACTTGTCTAAGGATGGCCAATTACAAGCAGAGAATTGTGGCATCCTACAACCGAAGGGTTTTTAACTGAGAGCTACAAGTGGGGGACTTGGTCCTCCGTAGAGCTGACATACTAAAACTCGTGGGAAAGTTAGGACTCAAGTGGGAAGGCCTATACAAGGTGATCCAGATCCTTACAGGGGAAGCTTATGTGGTAGAAGATGTGGATGGCAAGAAGATGTCAAGGTTATGGAACATACAAAACCTGAGAAAATTCTACACCTTAAAAAGAAAATACTTTTTATTAATACATTCTTATGAATTTTGGATAATTGAGGATTGAGCATATACATGATCAACCAAATACTTCTATCTAATTATTTATTACTTACTTCATGGAAATATTGATGCTTCAGAAAAAGCCCTGTGAAATGGGGGCACCTGAAAAAAATTTTGTTGAATGCATGTACCCTAAAAAGTCCAGTGGACTGTGGGTATAAATTACTTGAAATATGCAGGGAATCGAAGAATGCGCTAAAGATACAGGCTATCTTTGGTTAAAGTATGTTGTGAACCTCTTAAAATTAGGAGCATGCTAAGATAAACAATGATCGATCCCCCAATAAGTTAACAAGGTACATTTTATGAATAAGAGTACTTTGTAAATGTTTCAAGTCAATTATTTTATTTATATCTCACTCAGCATGCTATATGGTTTGTTTAAGTCGATATCACGATTGTGCAAATAACAATAGACATGTGACAAAGCAATGAAACAACAAACAAAGTTTTTGAAATAGAAATGCAATATCTATGTCATAAAAAAAGGCATTACATTGGAGTTTGAGCAAAAATAATGAAAGCATACTAAGATATGGCAAAAGTCTATCGAAAGCAAAACAAGTATATGGAATGAATAAAAACCACTAATGAAAGGCCTCAGATGTCGCCTAGATAGCAAGCTCCTCGGCTGCCTCAAAGAAGGGCTTAAGGGCCACCTGCTTCCCATCAGCAGCCCCACTGTTAGCTTCATCATCCATGGCAGTACTCAAGATAGCCTCTAAAGCAGCATCATCAATAGCAGGTTCTATGGCTTGCTTATTAGCACGACCATCGCCTGCCCACCAGCTGGAGTGCTGATAGCAAGTACACAGTTGGAAGCCTCTTTGCTCGGCTAGGGGACGTCCCGCTCTCTCTTGAAGGCAAGAAATATCAACACCAAAAGTCAGATGCTCAACATCCACAAGTTATTTCACACAAGTATCAAATCCATGATAGACTGCAAAGCTGAATCAACGAGCAACTCCTCATGGTCGGGGGACTGAAGTAAGGTCTCATGATGACTCCTGTAGTTCTAATCCATTAAAGCTATCCCTTTTGTAGAATGAGAGAAATTAGCCACAGCTTCCTCGCAAGTAGCCTGGCATGCCTTCTCAATTTCGTTAGCATGAGCATTCTACAAACTCTCTAGCTCTAAAGACATCTCGTTCTTTAAAGTTTACTCTTTAGCCAGATCATCGGTTAAAGACAACACTTGTTTCTCCCACACACCTAACTTTTTGGAGACTTCGAAAGAAATTATTTGCATACCTGAAGGATGGATGAAGAGAAATCTTCCAAAAGAGCAATGTCGGAAAGGTCATTCATATATTGAAGCTCTCGAGTAGAAATCATCCCCATGAAATGTTTAAAAGACATCTTCTAAACTGAAGCTGAAAACAGAGTGGGAACCGGTAGCCATTTTCAAGATGGTTTTGGACCAGTTGAATTCTCATGATCAAACAGCCCTCGTGAACGCTTGGGGGATGGCACAATCCCATTAAAAGAATACTAAAGAGGACGCTCATTAAGTGGCTGAAGAGGAGGTGTTATATTAGCCGGCATGTGACCTTTCCTTCTAGGTGTCTTACAAGTATTCTCGGGCGCACCCCTACCACGCGTGCTCTTAGGCTTATCAGCAGTTATCCCAACAACTGGAGGAGGAGAAGGAACAACATGTGTCTCCAAAGCTTCCCTCGACCCCTCTTGCTTTGCCTCCATTTTCTTACCGACGGCTGACTTCTTGGTTGTCCCCTTAAGAAGAGTACGAAACATGGTTGAATCTGTAAATAAAAAACATAGAGGCATCAATAAGAAAATTCATGCGTTTCAAAAGCGATTTTATCATAAGCTATTTACAAAAAATAATAAGTGAATAATAAAAGACAGATGGATAACTCAAAGCAACGAATAGGGCCAGTTTTATACCGAGGTCACCCGAGAGCTTCACAATCTTAGGACTCAGACCAAAATAGCTGAGCAAACCGTCAGAAATCAACTTGCGAATATCGTATTTGTTCTTATTCAGCACGCCTACGAGGCGTTCGTGAGCTGGTGATCTATTTTTCATAGAAAATCTAGGGTACCTGAGATTGTCTTATAACCACATGCAAGGAAAATTCCATGGGTTTGGATAAGAAGTTTAAAAATAATTTCTCTTCCACTCACCGTGGGTTTTAAAGTTATGCCTCAAGAATGTAACGTTAGCTCGCGAAGTAAAATAAAATAGCCAATTTTCTAGCTTTTTAAGTTGGAAAAAAGAGTAAAATTTTTGGGCCGATGGAGTTTCTCCTAGATACGAGATGACCATGAAAAAGGATACCATAAGGCTTATGAAATTAGGTTACAACTGACACAAGGATACTTTTTATCTCTTCAATCTCTCTTCAAATAAAGCCAAAATAAGAAAGCGCAAACCTGCATCCACTTAGGCGATGAAAAATCAAAGATACCCGTCAGGAAGGGTATGAGGCTCGCTGTCTGAACTCGGGGCCAATATTTTGAAAGAAATAGGGGCACACAAATGCCTCCTCAATTTTCTAGCATCCAAATCAGTGAAATGAGATACATATACTTCATGATATGGATTGCCAACATCCAATCGAGCCTCCTCAACCTGAGTCAATGCCATGTTGGGCTTGAGGACGCTCTCATCGTCCGCATCATCGGCGTCAGACTCGGTGCCACAGTCATCATTTGACGCATCACCTCAGATCCCGCGCCATAGCCTTGGGGCCCGTGTCGTCTGTCTCGAGAAATTTTTCACCTACCTTGGAGGTTAGGTTTTTATCCATCATGGAAGTCAATTCAGTTGATTTGATGGAAGAGGTGGAGCAGTCGAAAAAGTCATGAGGAGAGGAAGCTGTCATCTCTTACACTCATATGGAAGGATATGCTATCAAGATATGTGAAGAAAGTTTTTTACTTATAAAAATTAAAATACATGATGATATGGAAAATATATATTATGTATGCATGTCATATATATATATATATATTTAAAAAAGGAGGAGAGAAGAGGATACATAAAATCCTTACCTTAAACAAAACGAGAGGGGGGGAGATTAGAGTTGATGGAATAAATTATGGAAGAAGCTCAAGAGTCAAGATGATAATTTAAAAAAAAAAAAAAAAAGAGGGATTGGGGAGTTTTAATAGGCAGTTTTCAAAAATTGCTAGGAAAGAAAAGATGGAAGAAGAAGAGTTTGTGTTGGGAAAGTAAAAGGAGATTATTGATAGAAGTATTCAAATCCTTTGAAAATAGGGAAGGTCAAAAGTTTCCTAACGTAAAAGGAACAATAGATGAGAGAGGTGAGTCTATCAAGTCAAGGCGAAGACCAGCGCCGGAAGTCAACAAAAGATAAAGATTTTCTAAGCGTCCAACAAGCGGTTGAGATCATTTGGGAAAAATGAGCGTCATCTGATGCAAACTCACCCGAAATATATCCGAAGTCGAGAAGGAGTTAAATGCAATTAATATAGAAGCATTAATGTCCAACAAAAATTTGCATTAAATCCTGATACGAGCATTAAATGTGATAAGGACTCCTTGACTTACAAAATAGCCTTTGTGATTGGACTGTCAGAAATCAAAGACTGTCGTACCAACACTTGCAGCAAAATTTCAGGAATAATAGGAAAGGTTGTTTCACTCGCTGCAGTGAAAGGCACGTGCCTAGCATATGTCCAACAGACACGTTACCTAAGAATGCTTATAAATAGGACTTCAACAGAAAACTCTAATGTACAACATCAACTCAAAGAAGCTTTCAAGCCAAACCTCTGTTGAAATTAGTCTTGACCTAAATCCTTAAGAAAAACTCAAAATCTCCCAAGCCAAAAATCCTTAAGCTTTTCTCTATTCCTAATGACAGTCAAAATATCCCATACATCTTCCTTCGAAGAAATTCTCACTATTATTGAGATACCTATTAGTTTGATTTTATAAAACAAAGTCTTTTGAAAAAAAACCCTCCAACCTCGCAATTTGTGTGAAAGATGAAGTTGAAGATTTGCACTAATTCTGAGTGAAAGAATTAAATAGATCAAAAGACCTTGGAGCAAAAATCTTTGTGATCAAGGAGCTCAAGCCATCTTTTATTCATCTATCCTCTAGTTTGTAGAAACTATCTTTGTGAAGTTTCAAAGATCATTTAGTGGATTCCTCTAAGTGAAAAATAAGAAGGACGTAGTTGGGATTACATCGCCCAATGAACCTTACAAGACCTGTGTTCTTTATTTTATTATGTTTTCAGTATTTACATACTTTATCATATGTATCATTTGGTATAGCGTCTAGGAGACCTTTGGTTCATAATGTTATTGTTGAAACTCATGTATGACCGATTAACAATATACTGTGGGTAAAGTGGTATGCGAAAGTTTAGTTTCATCAGGAGATGAAGTATTTGTATTGTGTTGATGTTTGGCATTGACTTGAGGAGGGACGGTCTCCTGGATTGAGATAGCGTCACGGTGTGGCGAGCCACTGGCCCCCATCCTCTGGTCGGTGCAACATTCACACATTTATTTAGATGATAGATATATATAGAACAATAAAATATGGATGATATAGATATAAAACTATAGATCGATAGATATAAATATAGATAAAATGGATATCTAACCTATATATAAATGTGTGAATAACTCATGTGTTTGTTTTATGAAAATACTAGCATAACCTTACTTAGATCTAAAAATTTTGGTAGATGGAAACCATTTAGTTAATTATTACTCAAAGAAAAGAAAATATTTTTGTAGTGGGACATTATTTAACATTACAAAAATAAATAAATTTCTATTTTGTCTAAAACACTGGCTAAAACAAAGAAAAAATTAAATTTTTACCCACAAATGCCAACAAAGAAAAAAGATATTTGGACCCACAACCAACATTTCAACTTTGACGCCTATCCTACATGGGAAATTTTTTGAAAAATAAATTAGTTTATAAAGAGAACCCTGGGATTCAAGTGTAATAATAGATATTTATTTTGGGTCATGGTTCAAATTCACAACTCAAGGTTATGCTCAGTGGGTTCGATGAGATTTCTCTGATTCAACGGACTCGTGTGCCTTGGGCCTAACATCAAATTAAATAAAAAATATAATTTTAATTTTCATAATCCTTTTTTTTATTAGACTAAAAACTTTTCATAATCCTTAATAGACTAAAAACTTTTGGTATTTAGTATTGGTTAATTGTTATTAGTGTCAGATCATTACTTTAAGCTAGTTATTTTGAAAAAAAAAAAATTCTAAGAAATTAAATCTTATTTTGGCATATCCCAAACACACACACAAAAAAAAAAGAAATAATAATTGTGAAACATATGGGGTACTATATTTGATATTAAAGATATACTTGCATATTTTGAAATATTGATAAATTGTTTCTTTTTTTTTATAGATGTATAAAAGAATGCTAAGTTTAAACTAAAACATATTTGAATAAATAAGTTATCATCTTATATCTTAAAGTTTATATATACTTCAAGTTATTAGAATGAATAATAGATACAAAAAGAAATGTATTTGAAAATAAAGTCATACAAGTAATTTTAATGGGAGTTATGACGTATTTGGTATTTAATTTTAAGAACGTCATAAATAATGCACTTGAAAATAAAGTTATATAATTGACTTTTAATTAAAATATGATGTATTTGGGATTTCCTTTTTTAAAAAAAACCGTACTCATTGTAGATACCCTTACTTAAATCTAAATATTTTACTAGATGAAAACCATTTAATTAATTATAAATAAAAGAAAAAAATATATTAGTAGTAGTAGGACACTATTTAATATAACGAAAATAATTTTCTACATTATCTAAAACACTAGATGAGGAAAAGAAATGTTTGGATTTTTACCCACAAATGCTAACAAAGAACAAGGATATTTACTTATTTACGTCCAAAACCAACATTTCAACATAAATAAAAAATATTAACTTTTAACTTTCATAATAAAAAAATAGTGTTTAGTAATAATTAACTGTTATTAGTGTTGGATCATTCTTTAATCAAGTTGTTTCGAAAAATAATATCATTTTAAGAATTAAATCTTATTTTGGCATGTCCAAAAAGAAAAAAAAAGCTAATAATTGTGAAACATGTGCAATATTATTGTTAAATATTAAGGATATAGTTGCATATTCTGAAATATTAATAATTCAATATTTATTTATTATCATGGATGTATACAAGAAACTAAGTTAAAGCTATAACATGTTTGAAAAAATGAATTATCATCTTAGTATAAAGTTCATACGTACTTCAAATTATTAGAATGAATAATAGATAAAAAAAGAAACGTATTTAAAACTACATTCATATAAATAATTTTAATGGGAGGTATGATGTATTTGGTGTTTAATTTTAAAAAGATTCATAAAAACATGTACTTGAAAATAAAGTTATATAAGTAACTTGAATGAAAATATGATGTACTTGGGATTGGATTTTAAAAAAGATTCATAAAAATGAGTGTTTTATATAAGATGATGCTTGCAATTTTTTTGTAATCTCATAATAAAGAATATGTTTATAAGTTACTCAATATAGAAATATACAGGTTCATATTATAATTTTAAGGGCTAAATACAAAATGCCCCCCTAATATTTATATACCGCCCCTAAAGTTTAAAAAGTACCAAAATAGTCCCTCGTAAAAATTATTATGTCAAATGCTCCATCCCAAAACAACCTTACAATATTAAAGCACCAAATGAACTTACTTGGTTAATTCTCTTTTTATGAACTTATAAGATTTCTAAGAAATTGCAAATCTTATAAACTTCATTCAAGATTTAAATAGGATTTGTTATTTGATACAATTAAATAACTTATAATTGACTAATTGAGTATGATACAATTGGAGAATACAAATCTTATAAGTTTAAATCAATAATATATTAATTGATAATTTGTTAATTTTATTTTAAATTAAAGACTTTGTTAATTTATAAGTTATAAATTTACAAATAACATGATTTTAAATAATTTGTTAGTTGATAAGATTTAGTCAAACAAGATTTTAATAATAATAATAATAATAATAATTCTTCATAATTTATTTAATTAACAAAATACAACGTTTAAATTATTTGTTAATTTTGAAGACTTAATTTGATAAATTCATTTTATTTTAAAAAAAAGAGAATATGGTAAGTTAATATAGTGCTTAAATATTGAAAGGTTGTGCTTGGATGGGAGAATTTGGCATAAATTATGAATTTTCATGAAGGACCATTTTGATACTTTTTAAAGATTAGGGGTACATGTGACAGTAGAGATAGTTGAAGGTGGCATTTTGTATTTAACACTAATTTTAAAACTATAAGAAGAAGTTACAAGTCAACAATAAATATTTTTGAGTGGATTACGAGGAACAAAAAATGATGTTATCTACAAATTTAAGAAAAATACTAGAAGAGAAAGTTGCATGTCATTGTTGGTTCGTATGATCCAGTACATTAGTAATCATAACATCAAATTGATAGAAAATAACATTAATATTCTTGTCAAAAGTTTATCTTGTATTAAAGTAGATCAAAATATTTTTTGTGCTTAAGTAAAACTTAATAATATCTGATTACGAAAAATAACCTTTAGTAATATCGAATTTAGTAATATCGAATTCTTCATTGTCTAAAATTGCTTAGAGGTGTGCTTATAAAACTTGATTATATATGACAAAATAGGATAAATTGAATTTTTTTGCCCTATAATTTTGCTCAATTTTAATTTCAGTCTCATTCATTATGTTTTTCTCACATTTAGCGTAGCCAACATTTCCGTCTAAAAATAAACGGTCAGACTCATATGCTCCGTTAATCAACATTTTTGACCCATTTTTTGGGGAGAATTCTTGCGTGAATGACACTGACACAGAAATTCTATTCAATATCATGACATTTTTATTCAATATCATGTGCCACTCATGCACAAATTGTTCACAAAAAAAGGTACAAAATATTGACTAACAAAGCAAAGCATATGTGTTTGACCGTCAATTTTGGATGAAAATTTTGGTTGGGACTGAATGCGAGATATTTTGAGAGTTACGAGACTAAATGTGAGAAACATATAATGGATGAGACCAAAATTAAAAATGGTAAAGTTGTGGGATGAAAAAATGTGATTTGCCCGAGAAGATATAACAAAAAATATTATAGAATTCTTCAAATTATATTTTTTAAATATGAGATGTTAGAGATAAATTGAGAGAAAAATCATTGACAATGGGACAATTACAATTTTCGTCCATCAACTTGACCACTAAAACAGATTTGGTCCCCCATTTATCACCCTGTACACTTTTTATCCCTAACATTGTTAATTTCAAGCACATTGGGTCCCTTCCATTAAGTGACCGTCTAAATCTAATGGAATGGCCACGTACGGCAAGTGAGCTCAAATTGGGGAAAATGAATGAGACTAAAACTTTATGGTCTATTTTGACCATATTATTAAGGTTTAATGTCATATCATTATTTTAAATGAGTAGTTTACAAGGAAAAAAATATTTTAGGAAATGTAATTTATTTTTGAACTCCCAAAAAACAAAAATTTAGTAAAAACTATGGTATACATGCAAATACATTATAGACTTGATACTAAAGACATATGTGCATTTTCTGAAAATATTCATGAATTATTTTCTTATATAGAAGTATTAGTAATTTTTTATGTAAATATATATAAACGAGACATATGATTAAACTACAGATGCTTGCATAAATAGATCATTATCACCCTCTATATCTAGCAATTCATATGTAATTGATGTTATTAGAATAAATAGTAAATAAAATAATTACTTGAAAATAGTGGCAAATAAGTAATTGTTATAAGAATATGATGTATTTTGTATTTAATTTGGAAAAGGCTCATAGACACAAATATTTTTATATAATATGATGTTTATAATTATTTTATTTTTAAAATCACTCAATAAAAAATATACTCTATATGTTACTACATATAGAATTGATATTATATTTTTAACACTATTGGAAAGAGTGATATGCTAAAGAAATAAATCTAATTATGTTGATCATAAGGAAACAACGATGTTAATAACAATTTTGGAAAGATACATAATGAAAGATCATATTATACACATGAATATGTTAGATGATAATACTAATGTGCTTGTAGAATTTTTTATTCCAAACTCAAACAGATCAAAATATTGCACATGCTTAAATACGCATCTTAAGTATAACATGATAAGGGTTGATAAGGAAGAAAGAAATTCTTAGCCATAGGAAACTCACTAATTAGAAGGAAAATAAGAATTTAAATTTATACATTATCAAAAATTACGTAGACAAAATGCTTAAAAAACTTAATTATACATAAAAAGTTGTAATAAAATATGATAACATTGTCCAATTTATAAGTGTTTAAGTATGAGATGTTAGATAAGAATTGAGAGAAAAATCAATGGCCAACAAAGCTCGCTCATCTAAGATTCTTTTCATCCAAATTTATAGGTCTATTTGACCAAATTTTATGTTTTAGATGAGATTTAAAAATATAAAAGCTTTTAGTTCTTCATAGTGGTTAATCATTATTACTGTCTATCTCTACTTTAAATGAGAAGTTTAGAAGAAAAAAAAATCTTAAAAAACGGAACCATATTTTAGCACGTCCCAAAAAAAATGATGAGACACGTGAAGAAATATCTTTTGAGCTAAAATCATCGACGTATCTAAAAATAATGATGAATTATATTTTCTTAACAGTATTGATTAAATTCTTTTAATAGATGCATACAAGGATACATAATCATCTTATATATATAAGTTTTTTCTTTGTCGTGACATCTATAAGTTCACATGTACTTGAAGTTTTTAAAATGAACAACAAATGTAAAATTCTATTTGAAAATAAAATAAAAGGAGTAATTCCGAGTGATAACGATATATTCTTTATTTAATTTTGATAAGATTTTTAGAAACGTATGATCATGTAATCCAATATTGACATTTATTTTTGTCTTTATAATGTCCTAATATCAAATATTCTCTATTTTTATTTTTTTTTTGCTCAAACAACTGAAGCTTTTACCATTAACAGGAACAAAAATGATTTACTAATTTAGCATTTACAACTCTCAGGAAAACCAAACGCAAATTCATTTACATTAAACTTACGAATTATCTAAATAAATTGAAAAAGGCCAAAGATTTGAATTTTGCAAAGTCGTATGTCCGCGAGGAAATATCTTTATCCAAACTCTGTATCTTTGCAGTTGTGAGGGCCATTTCTTTCTCCAAGTTTTGTTTTCTAATGTTAAGGGTTATCAAATATTCTCTATGGTATTGCATACTGAATATATAAGTTAATATTATACTTCTCATATTATTCTCATATTATTAGAAAGAGTGATAGGATGAAAGAAATGAAAGGCAGTATTCATGACAAATTAGGATATATAAGAATTGACAATCGTATGCTTCGAATTAGAGATAATATTTATATTGTTTTCCAAATATCAAATAGATCAAATTAAGGATGTATCTTGATTATATTGAATGAATAAATCATAAAAATAAAAGTTATCAGATAGACATATACAAATAATCGATTAGTCTTTTGAAGAACTGTTAGTAAAATAATATTTAGATTTATTTGTCAATAAATTAAATACATTGACAATGGCTTTTGATATACGTAACCGTAAATTTCATAACTCTTTGCTTTAATTTATCTCATCATTGTTCTTTCTAGTAGATATAAAATGGATCAATAGGTATAGATATATATATATAAATCTATATCTATTTATATCTATAACTATCTATACTATTCTAAAAGTATGTATAAGCTAGATGTTTCTTCCAATTGTGAAAGAACTTATCGACCCTTATTAATTACAATTATAAATACAATTTTATGAAAAGACCCTCCAAACTTTTCTACAAAATTTATCTATATTTATATCTATTCTATACTAAAAATATGGATATGAAACTGTTTCTTCGAATTGTGATTTGACTATCTTATCTTTTTTAAGACTAAAATAAATATCAATTAATAATTTCATCTAATTAGTACATATAAATAGCAATTATTCCATTAATAATAATAATCAGTACGTATAATAGCAGTTACATCATTAATAATGCTTAACTTAATGATAAACTACAACTCTCCAGCTCCTAGGTACAAAATGCAATGGTAGTCCATTGGTCGAATCTATACTAAAAGTATGGATAATGAAGTTGTTTCTTCCAATTGTGATTTGACTATCTTATCATTTTTAAGACTAAAATAAATATTAATTAATAATTACATCTAATTAGTACATATAATAGCAATTATTCCATTAATAATGATAATTAGTACATATAATAGCAAATGGTCCATTAATAATGACTAACTTAATGATAAATTACAACTCTCCAGCTCCTAGGTACAAAATGCAACAGTCGTCCATCGATCTAATTGATTATTTTAAATGTTGATATTTTTCATAACCTTTTCAACAACAGTGGAAGTACTAACTTAATAATGACTAACTTAATGATAAATTACAACTCTCCAACTCCTAGGTACAAAATGCAATGGTAGTCCGTCGATCTAATCTATACCAAAAGTATGGATACTAATGACTAACTTAATAATAAATTACATATTACCAAAATAATAATAATAATAATAATAATAATAAATTACAACTCTCTAGCTCCTAAGTACAAAATGCAACGGTAGTCCATCAGTCTAATTGATTATAATAAATGTTGATATTTTTCATAACCTTTTCAACAGCAGTGGAAGTACTACAGTTAATCAATTCATTATATAACTGTTCATTCTTGGTAAAAGAGCAAGATTAGAAAAAGTGACTGTTTTATTTCGATTTCAAATTTTCCAAGTCTACATAGTATAAATTTCGATTTCAATTGCGTGGTTTTGACTGGCGATTTGGGGGGGAGGGTCAAGCAGGAAGCAAACAAGATTTGAGGATGCATTTTCAAAATTTGATCTGAAAATTGTGTCAAAAGTTTCTAAAAAACGATAATTTGGATCTGTATCGAATATTAGGACCCCTCAGATTTGTTCGTTGAACATTTTCTTTGATTTGTGACGTTGTCCATACTATGATTTCCCGAACAGGCATACACATTTTATTTTTAAGTTAAAGTTTTAATAGACAAACATGCATCTTAAGTATATTACTTGACACAACCACTTTTTTTCCTTCAGGAGTAAGAGACAAAATGTTGTATAGTGTTTATACTTAATTAATACTTTTTACGTTCAAAAGAAAAATGCTTACCTCACCATCAATCCACTCAATAACACTTAGTGAAGCTAATTTGGATAAATATGTGTACCAGTTGATAATTGTTAGTGTACCAAGGTAATTTAACTAAAAAAATATTATTAACCTTTAACTATTGGTTTTCTCAAACAAAGAAATGGTCAAACGAGTATTTTAAATTGTATCATTTTCATGACTTTTTGGGAATAAAAATTATTTAATTGAGCCTTAAAATGTTATACTAAACTTTAATATAGAAAAAACAAATCATAAATCATATTTTAACATCGCAAAGTTTGTGAATGCTACTATGCAAAATTGGGAGAAAGTTCTCTCATGTGATATAGGTTATATCACTTATTAGTATAAAAAATTGTGTATCTGCATGCAATGCACACAACTTTTACTTGTTAGCAAAAAAAAGAAAAGAAAAAAGAGTACCAGAGATCCTATAATGCATAAACACTTCGAAAAACCATAATGTATCGTGTCAGAAATGTGTTAGACGTATATCGGACACGATACTCTTCTGACATGTGTCCAACACTGGAAATTCATATTCATAAATAAAATATAAAATATAAGATTCCGACACTATGTCGGACACTCCTAGGGGGTGTGTCTATTACGCATGAGGACATGATAAGTCTTTTGTGAGAGACTAAGAAGTATTGAGCCAAATTTTAAACTTAAAAAAAAATTAAAATCCCTAATGTAATTCTTAGCCGAAGAACACACTCATGCATTATTTATATGACAGTTAATAGCTATTTCACTTATTTGCGGTGGAGACTCGAATAATAAAGTATTTATTTTTGTTTATGTCATATTGGATTGAAATGTAATTTTTATATTTAGTTTATGATTATGTTCTTATTTGCATGTGTTATTGGTTTGTTGTTGATAACAAATTTAATTCTTTCAGACATGTAGAGCTTTGCAAGTAAAATACAAATTTTATAATGAACAATCATTCTTGCAGTTTATTTTTCTAACAAATAATTAATAATAATTATTTAAAGAATTGGGAGTTTACGTGCAATGCACGTGCTTTGTACTAGTACTATTCTAAAAGTATGGATAATCTAGATGAAGAACTTATCTACCCTTATTAATTACAATTATTAATACAATTATTTATGAAAAGATTTCTCCACTTTTTAACAAATTCTATCTACATCTATATATCTATAAACTATAATCTATAATCTATAAATAATAAATAGACTATTCTAAAAGTATGGATAATCTATGTGTTTCTTCCAATTGTAAAAACAGTTATCTACCCTTATTATTTACAATTATAAATACAATTATTTATGAAAAAATCCTCCACGTTCCTACAAAATTAATAAATAATATGTTTGTTTCATCTAATTGAAATCCTTACACGAGTTTAAGAAAATATAAATAGAAAGATAATAAGAACCTTGGGATTATGATCTGTAGTTCTCCGAAATAGATAATCATATATATCATGTTTTGATGATAAAAAGGAGAAAATATTAGAATAATTTCCATTTAAATGAAAGTAGACTTAATAATATTAAAATTATATCATACATTAGAAAATAGTACTATGCATAATATCATGAATGACCAGATAAGGCAAAAAAAAAAAATACAATTTCCCATTCACGTTTGCAAACTGTATTAGATTTGGGTAACATAGTTTTATTTGCCATTTTTGAAGAAAGTGGAGGAGATCCACCAATCATACACTGAAAACGAAGAAGGAATAAAAAATAACAACTATATCACACAGTAGAAAGTTCATAATGATGTGAAGAATTGATAACTATACAAAAGAAAATTGAAATCTCGGCCATCAAACATAATGAGGGGAAAACAACTGCACTTGAAAAGTAGGCAAAGAGGAACAAAGAAAAATATTACAAAAAAAAAAAAAAAAATTAAAATTGCAAAAAGTTCTAGCACAAACAATGATGAGGTCCATGTAATTGATTGTGATGGAGGTACTAGCATTACAATACAAGACCACAATGAATGTGAGATTTTGTGAGAAGAAATGCTCAAATAGATATGGACAAATAAATAATAAATATACAACTTATGTTTAAGGAATATTCTTTTGTACTCTAATGTCCATTGCAGTTAGTTTATTTTAATTTAGACAACAGTGAGTTATTTGAACTTATTCACATTCAACTTTGATACATATTCCCCAATTTATTTTAATTTAGACAAAAGTGAGTTATTTGAACTTATTCACATTCAACTTTGTTACATATTCCCCAAATTGTGTAGTACATTTACT
The DNA here is from genome assembly GCA_019426215.1 of Buddleja alternifolia. Lineage (NCBI taxonomy): Eukaryota > Viridiplantae > Streptophyta > Magnoliopsida > Lamiales > Scrophulariaceae > Buddleja > Buddleja alternifolia. The sequence goes on from CM033396.1 coordinate 14,772,413, forward strand.
TATAAAAATTGCTTTAATAAATTATAATTTTCCTCTTTCATATCTATTAAGACAATGTTTGATTCAAGAATTTTGGTGGAAAAAGGGAACAGAAAAGCAAAAGCGCTTTCTTTTCCATCATTTTCCTCACCAAATTGTGAGGAAAAGAAATTATTAGTGTTAGATTTTAGTTTGTATTTTCTTTTTTTTTTCATTTTCTCTAATAACCAAATAAGGGAATATGATCTTCCTTTCCCTTGTAATTTTTTGAATCAAACAGAACGCTAATGATTTACACAAATGTTTCAGTGAACGTATATAAACATTAATTTTTAATAAAATTGTATACAAAGAATCACTGGATGTTCTTTTTGCTAGTATAAAAAATAGTCAAAACAAACACAAGTTTTGGAACACATTTCTGAATTATCCACTCTTTTTTTTCTTGAAATAAACCATAATCCTGGGAAAAAATTTATCATAAAAACACATTAACTAGATATTATCGCATTTACCCTAAATTCATAATGTGTGCTTCTATTATTATTATATCTTACAATTCAAGCAAGAAATTGACTTTCGAGGGAGAGATTAAGTAGATGAATTTGTTTCCAAAAACTCTATGCAAGCATTAGAAATTAGAGATGCCACAGCACCATCAGCCTCCGTTACTGCTTTACTACTTGAAAGATATAAACCATAGAATGAACTGCTCATTCTTAAAAGCTTTTGGGTCCGGAGTCTCCTAAGAATCCCGAAAGCTGCCGTCAGAAAAAAATAATATCCCAAAAGCTCCTAAAAAAATCAAATAAAAAATATGTACTACTGAAATTATTGAGACTCAACTTGTTCTAGGTCGTATTTCGTTAGATCTGCAACACAGACCAGTCGAGGCTAGGGTAGGACTCGACCCGGAAATTAATAGATTATAGACTACACTCAATGATAGAGCTGCCTACGTACCTATCAATGAGATCAAGTCTAACGTAGTTCAATTCAATTAAAGAGTCTTAACATAAACCTCGTAATTTATAAGTGTGTCTACTCAGGATCTAAATCGAAGCTCGTAGCTCGGAGCTACAGTGAATTTAGGTCGTATTTCGTTGAGTAGTCTATAATCTATTAATCTCCGGGTCGGGTCCTACCCGAGCCTCGATTGGTCTATGTTGTAGCTCTAACGAAATACAACCTAGATCAGTTGGCCACGTGTATTCAATCCGACACGTCCCATAGATTTTACTCTCTTATAAATATGGGTCTTCTCATTCTCATTTTACTTTTCACCCTTTTGCAATAAATAATTTGTTAGCTTTTCTCTTCCGGTAAAAGAAAGGGTAATTTCGTGTCCAAGACGTCCGTCAACTCGTACCTCATCAGTCACTCTACTTTAGGTATTCCTTCTTTGCCTCTGTTAATTATTTTATTATTTCTCGACTTATGGAACCTCTTAGTAATAGGAATTTTTTATCTGTTAATAATGAAGCTTCTGACGCTAATTTGACCTTTGACGTCATGGATCTGTTTCAAGAGATCAAAGAGTTTAGATCAAATGATGAGCTAACTAAAATTTTAAATCTTAGCTCGTCGTCAGATGATCAGTTGGATTCTTCCTCCGAAACTCAAAGTGACGATAATAACGAACCCAATGATGGTGACGATACTGTTGTAGATAGTAATAATAATGATAATAATAATGCTAATCTCGCTGAACGACGAGGTGTAGAAGACGAGGATAGCTTAGATAGTGGGGGTAGTATAGGCTTAAATGCCAATTTATTTGTCCATAGGAGGAGGAACGTAGCTAAATGGACAAGTTTTAGGTCGTCTTTGAGCGAAGCGTCAGTAGTCGATATTAGAATTTGATATCACATCCCTGACGATTACAAAAATTTTGGGTGTGGGCACCAAGAAATGCAGAACATAGCTAACATACATTTCAATCAGAAATTCAAATCAAGAAATGCAAATTATAGAGGTATATTTATTGGAGAAATTGTAAAAACAGAAAATGTGAAATTGAATCATCACATGTATTCATTCAACAGGCGCATTTTGACTCATCTACGAGAGAACTTGACAGATAAAAGTGTATCAACCTTGTTCATCGGGTAGAAACAATGACATTTCTTTATTTGTTTTAAAACAAAACATCTGGCCTGAGAGGAGAAAGTGATCATGGATCATCTCATATTGTAATTAAGTGAAGATATTCAAATGAAACCTTATTACAAATGATGAAGTATTACTTCGGCTCAATGAACAGCACCAATAAGCATGAATTTCAAGAAGGAAAAAAGAAAATGACCATATGACAAATTTACATGTGATTTATGCTACACATTTGATGTGTAATGACAGCATACCGGCACTGTAATAAAAACAACTTAAAAAACCTTTCAAAAAACATCATATTCCCGAAATCACCAGAAACAGACACAAATTACAACTGCAGTTATTCTGGCTATAGTGGATCACCTTTTGTTTTGTTCAAGTATTTGTTAGCAACCAACTAGCACCCGCTGCGCCTGCCATAGAATGGGAAATCGATATCAGTCAACATAAGGAATGAAAATATACATTCATGCATAGCGACTTATTTTACCTTCGGGTAAATTACATCAACGCTCCCTGCATCAGACTCTAATTACAAAAAACATCTTGTGGTTTTTAGAAATTACCATAACTTCCCCTTTCAGTAAAAAGTATATTACATTTTCACCGTCTGCCAGTAAAAGCAGGTTATAATTTCACTCTCTGTTTTTCGAGTTGTTAAGGTATGACAGGGATGTCTTGGTAATTTGCAAAAAACCCAGGAGGTTCGTGGTAGTTACCAGTAAGTGAGGGGTGTGTGTATGTAATTAATCCTTTACCTTTTAGTGCAAGACGCGGGAGTAGAGTTTATTATTGAATCATCGTCTCGAGCCCACAACTACTTGGAGGTCCTTATTCCCAATGTCGTGTTGTTCCTTTTCTATTTCTTGTGCAGAAGACACAGCAGAATCATGGCAGTTGACCAACTCGATCATTTCAAGTGTCGGTATTTCACCAAAACCATAAGGAATCTCTTTCAGTTTGAAGCATGACCTAATAGTTAACCGTTGGAGATGGGGAAAGTGGGTATCTTCAGCTATCCATTCCACAAGATCCAAGTCTTCAAGTAGCAGATATCTTAATTGACTAAATTCGTCTTCTAGTGGCTTCCACTCGGTGCCTCTACAAGCATTCCTTTTCAGTTTGAGCACTTGAAGATTTGGCAATGAACCAACAATCGTCATACATTCCCAAGCAATCGCGCAACCAATTAGAGTTAATCTTTTAAGATTCTGCGGGAAAGCAAGTTGTGACTGATGGACAATTTCTGGTTTATGAGAAAGATTCTTAATAAGAAGTTTCAGTTTCTCGAGTTTAAGTAGATTGACAAGAGTTTCAAGATGATATTCTGACCATACTGCAGAGGACGAGACATCATAGGAAATTCCTAGTTCCTTTAAATTAGGAGTTCTTTTAAGAATGTCGCTGCCACATCTCAAGTTTCTTTCATCTAGAAGTGTTTGGAGGTTTTCTAGAAGAAATGAATTGTTCACAAGAATTTGCGCATCAAGAGCATCACGCAAATAACTTGGTGCGACATATATATGGCGTAGTTTTGGCATTGTCCAAATTTCCACTGGTAAGAAGGGATATTTACTGTATGTCCAACTGTGATGAACAACTGTCTCTAGATTCTGAAGGTCCGCTATGGACGAAGGAAGTGAATCATTATAAGTGAAAGCAAGGTATCTCAAGTAAACTAACTTAATTATTTCAGCTGGGAAGTGACAGAAACGTACCATAAGTAAATCTAGTACTCTAAGCAGTCTATAACCCAAGTAGACACGTGGTGGGTAAAATAAGACCCACACCTATGCATAGAAGGGAATGAACACTTAAGTTATGAATATCACTATTTTAGGTAATCTCGGAATGAGCACTTGAGTTATGAATTTCACTACTGTACGTAACCTCAGAATAAATACTCAGAGAATCTGGATGAATGCTTAATCGAAAATACCTTCTTTAAGAGCATTATAATTGCCTTTCACGACATAAAGGAAATTTTCCTCGTGGGCTTTTAGAATGCATAAGTTCTTTAATAGATCGTGGATGTTGCATGTTTTTATCTTGCCAGTAAAATTCCGCTTACGAACCAAAATGAGGTTTCTCTCAATGAGATCCTTCAAGTACTCTTCTGCCAACTCTTCCAAACTTTTAGATTTATGTGGTTCGAGAAATCCCTCAGCAATCCATAAACGGATGAGTTTTGGGACGGGGATCTCATGATCTTCTGGAAACACTCCCATGTAGAGAAAACAACGTCTCAGACGATTTGGAAGATGGTTATTAACTCAATGATAGTATCTCCACACATTGCTCATCACCTTTAGTGACAACTGAACTTCAGTTATCCGCAACGCTTCTCCAATATTCTATTGTTTGCCTCATCTTGGATAGGATACCACTAATCACAACAATTGCTATTGGAAGTCCTTCACAATTTTGTGCAATCTCCTTTCCAATTTCTTCCAATTCGTGGGGACAATCTTCCTCTCCAAAAACTTTATTACAAAGTAGATTCCAACTATCATCTGGACTGAGGAAGCCCATCCGATGAACAGGTCCACACGAGTTGGCATAAAGAGCCACATGCAATAGCCTAGTTGTCAAAATTACACGACTTCCCTTACTATCCTAGGGAAAAGCTCTATACACAGAATCCCAGATCTTAGTATCCCACATATCATCCATTACCATGAGATATCTTCTACCATTGAGACCTTTATAGAGATACTCAACCAATTTAGCTTCGCTGGATTCATACATATTTTCAGTGAGTATTCCCACTGTCACCCAAGCACGAATATCAAATTGATTGACAACATAACTATCATCAAACACTTGTCTAGCAAGAGTGGTCTTACCAATCCCACCCATTCCCACAATAGGAATAGCTCCGAGCATGGGCGAATCGTGTGCCAGGTGAGTCTTTATCTCCATCAAGTCACAGTCAAATCCCACCACAACATTCTTTCCAGTGCCATGCGCACCAGCATTTACATATTCGGTTTCGTCGTCACTGGCCATATCGACTGAAATTCCCCGTTTTGCCCCACATTGTCATCACTGGCCACATCAGACTGAACATCCCTTTTTGCAACATATTATTATTTTGATGCACTTTATGATCATGTCTGTGACTTCCCTCATCTGATACACAATCTTCAAATGCATGATGATCCAAGTCATCCTTCAAGGCTGCTTCATGTTGTGTTTCAATGTCCTGAGCACTAGCTTCATCTGTGATTTACCTCAAAATTCACCGAGATGACCAAGATAAATCGTACAACCCCAGAGGGTTGTAGCCACTTACCGAACGTAACACAATTTAGACTGGACTTGAATTAATCAAGCTGCCTACGTACCTAAATATATAGGATCAAGTCTGGACGTAGTTCAAATAGATATGTTATGAAACTTGCAATATTGGCGTCATATGACACGAAACTGAATTGGAAGTTGATTAGGAGAATATTTTCACTTTCTTTTGGTGAACAGTTTTTTTTGTAAATCCCCCCCCCCCCCGTCATTATAGGGGGTATTTATATGATATCAGGTAACCACTATTCATGACATGATTGGTTATCCTGTTGAGCTTATGTATGTGTCATTTATATAGTAGATATGGATTACATGGACTAATGGATACACGAACCAGGTCGGGTCATGTCGGGTCACACCCGACCCATCATTTCACATTATAGCCCACAATTAATAGTAGTTGTTCACCATTAAATGTTTACTGAATATTATAACAGGAGGATTATTTTGACTTATCATTTAGTCCCCCAGTTCGTAGGCCTTGACGCGTGGCCATCGGGCCTATGGAATGTTTTTATCAAATTAGAGTAATGATTGAGGTGACTTATGGGTATATTTCTTGCTGTAGTTTTCAATTTTCCTCATATATTGCTTGGGGATAAGCCACGTGTCTTTAACTCTAATAACTGCATAGCAGTTATTTTGTCTAGAATAACGGATAGTGGGGGAATGACATCAGCTTCCTCTTTTGAATGTTGTAACTGCCTATTTCTTTAATTTTTGACTTTTGATATTCCCGCCTAGTAAGGTGAGCTATAAATAGGGAAAAATCATCCCCATTTTTACTTTTTCCTTCCCTTACTTAATTAGAGAGAACTTTCGAGAGAAGAGAGAGAGAGAGAGAGGCGTTGAGATTAAATAAATCTCCATTTCATTCCTTTACCAAGTGATTCCGAGTAAGATTTAAAGGAGGTTGTGATTGCATTAGGAGGAAAGAAGAAAAAGCATCAAATTCAGGCCACGGTAAAGAGGTGCGCCGATTAGGACTTGTTTTCACCTTAGATCTCCTTTAAACTTTTTGCCAGATATCGTCGTAGGTATTATCTTCTCCTCCGTTCTCGTCTGTTTTTATCCTAAGATTTGTGTGTCATAAAATTTTTATATATTGCTTCGTATTCTATTCGCCTCGTATATCTACTGTTTGCGATTTTTGCACACACTATGGTTCGCTCGACATCTAGGACTAGATCCGATGAGTCCCTTGGTTCGTTAGCAGGAGACCTAGAGGTCGAACAACTAGGTTCTTTGTCTAAGACCTTAGATGACGACGAGTTAGAAATAGATGAATTCGAGGACGAGGCAGTAGACGGGGTTGGGGGGCTCAACCTTGAACGTGCCGAGGACGAGGGGGATAATGAGGAGGGATCCGAGGACGAGGTTGTACATAGAGTACCTCGGGTGTATCATTCTTGGAGTAATATACGGTCTACCCTAAATCCTAGGATGATTCTAGAGATACGAGAGAGGTATTATATCTCCGAGGAATTTGACATTAGAATTCCTAGTCCGAACGAGCGTATTGACACCGCCCCTCCCGACTATAGGACTTTCCATCTTGCTCATCTGCAAGCCGGAGTGAGATTTCCCCTTCACCCCACAACAATTTGAATCCTGTCTAGGTTAGGGTTGTGTCCGACCCAACTACTGCCTAACTCGTATAGACACATCAAAGCTTTTATCATCCTAATGCATCATTGGGGGGCAACAGCCTCGTTAGCCCATTTCATGGAAACTTTTAAATTTAGTAGATCAGGTACTGGGGATGAGGGATTCTTTTATATTTCCCCTCGTAACCCTCGTGTTCGTATCTTTAAAAAGAATACCTCGTCATATGGTGCGTGGAAGAATAAATACTTCGATATAGCGCAACCTGAATTTAAAAAATGGAAGCTGCCTCGTGAGTGAAAGTTGGACTTACCTCATTCGGAGGGTATCAGGGAGGTGATTTGGGGTTCCCATTTTATCGAGGAGCATTTTTGGCATTTATACAATGCCGATTTTCTCCTTACCGAAGGGGCATGCTCCCATCAATTCTGATAGAGTGGGTAAGCATCGTACTTCACCCAGCTCGCAGCCTCGTAATCTTGTCCCTTTCAGTTATTTTTCTCTTATTTTTACTTTTCTATCTCAGGTATGGCTGAAAAGGCAGCTCGCATGCAGAGAAACTTGGCTAAACGTGCTGTAGGAAGGACTAGACGAGGAGTCCCTGCAGTAACTACGATGGCACAATCTCGTGCTCCTGTCCCCAGTGGGGGTGCGTCCAAGGCCCCTCCTCATGACGAGCCAGTATACGATGTCCCTCCAATCAGTTAAGCAGGACCAATGAGAGAGCCAGTGGTAGACATATCAGAGGACTCCCATACAAACCCATCTTCTCCTCCTGGATCTACTGTCGGGGAGTTGAGAAAGAAGAGGAGGTTCGATGGGTTTGGGTATAGCCTAGAGTTAGGGTCCAAAGCGATGGGCGACCTTCACGAGACATCGGTGGCTAGGCTCGTTGAAAAGTTCAACGGAATCTGGAAAAGCGATAGAGTCGAAGCTACAGGTGGTCGTGATCGTCCATTCATCAATTGAGGCAAAATGGCGATTACCCCGGACTGGCGCGTTTACGACGATAGCTCTATAATGGGTCCAGGGGGTCCTTTGAAAGCATCGGAGCTAGTACAGGGAATTATTCAGCCCAAAGACAAGGCCATCTTCGCCACTCTTCCTCATACTTCCATCGAACAGTAGGGCTTCGAAGCCACTGCAAAGGTAATCGCCTCGAGCTTAATTGCACATCGAGATTATTTATTCGAATTTGTATCCTCATTATTCTAAAATCGTACTATTGTTTTTCATATTGCTCTCTGTTTGCATCAGCTCTCCCTGGGTCTCTCTTTTTGGCGTGACCGTAGACTTACTACGGAGAGTGAGTTCAAGGAGCAGAAGCATAAATTGGAGAGTGAGCTATAGGAGGCAAAGATTGCAGTTGCCGAGGCTACAGAATTCCTTAATAATGGAAAGGCTAAGCTGGAGAAGTAATTGGATGCCCGCACCTTCAAGGCCAATTCCTTAAGGGAGCAAATGAAAGAAATGCATACAGACCTGCAGCAGCTCCAAGCAAATATGCAGAAGGTTAAAGAGGTAGAATTCCAAGAAGGAGTGGCTGAGGGTAGATCCAGGTTCTTGGCATCAGCAAAGCACAAGGAGATTACGAAGCAGATTCGCTTCGAAACAGCTAGGGATTTCAAAAGCTCTGTTGCCTTCGAGGGATTAATCGAAGAGAAAGAATTCGATTTTATCTTTGATGGCTTCAGGAAGGTCCTCGACTACTTGAAGAAGGAGAGGATCTTACCCGAGGATTTCAACGATGAGGAGTTTTCTAGAGAGTTCGTTGCTTCGCTGCCTCTACGAAATTTCTGTGCCGAGCCTAGCCCTCCAGCCATACCATTCCCCGAATTCGATCCTCTAGGCCGTATTTCGGATAATGAGGATATTGACGATGCTGCTCGAGCTTCGGTAGCTGAGAATGCCTAGATTTTTGTATCTATTCAAAGCAACAGTTCTTTGTCTTTTTTTTTTTCTATTATCCTCGTGAACTCAATTTCCATTTAAATAATTATTTTACGGTTCGTTTATCATTGGTTAGATGAATGGTATTTCTGTCATGATGAGTGTTTGTTGTTTGCTTCGTAGCTTACAAATTTTAGCGTAATGGTATTTTCTGCCATCAGTTGCCTCGTATGCTTATGTTGTTTCATTATTCGGTTGTAGATGTATATGCATATGAGTATAATGCTCTTTTAACTTTAATCCAAAAATGCGCATGTATATCATTTGAAGCAAAAGATGATTACATATACACAAAATCGAGTCCCCCATTGGAAAAAAGGACGGTGGACTTCCCTTGAATATTTATGCATAAAACCTTCGTAGGTTGTGGATGTTCCAGGGAGGAGGTAGATCTTTCCCACAAAGATCTCGCAGCCTATAAGTCCCTTTTTTAGTTAATTTTGTAACCTTAAAAGGTCCTTCCCAGTTTGGGTCAAGTTTACCCACATGCTTTGATACCTCCACTTTCTTCAAAACCAAATCACCGACCTGGAGGTTTCGTGGTACCACCTTTCTATTATAGGCTCTTGCCATCATCTCCTTCTGCATTAAAATTTTAGCATAAGCGGCATCCCTTAATTCTTCAACAACATCCAGCTCATACGCCCGCGCTTCGACATTCTCCTCAGGGTCATATGTTTTCACACGATACGACCTCACCCCAATCTCGGCAGGAATCACTACTTCCGAGCCATACACCAAGCAGAATGGTGATTCACCCGTTGAAGTTCTTGGGGTCGTACGGTATGCCCACAAAGTTCCTGGTAACTCTTCAGCCCAGTTACCTTTTTTTCCTTCAATCCTAGTCTTGAGATGTTGAAGAATTATCCTGTTCGCCACTTCAGTCTGTCCATTAGCGCAGGGATTGCCTACTGCTGTGAAGTTCTGTTGGATTTTTAGCTCCTCACACCATTTCATCACATTTTTACTGTTAAACTGGGTTCCGTTATCCGATATCAACACACGAGGGATGCCAAATCTGCACACTATATTCTTCCACAAAAACTTCATCACTTCATGCTCCGTTATCTTAGCATTGCTTCGGCCTCAATCCACTTCGTAAAGTACTCCACCGCCACAATAATAAATTTTCTCTGCCCTGCAACAGGAGGAAAAGGGCCTAGAGTATCTATCCCCCACTGGTCAAATGGATAAGCAATTCTTCTAGGTTCCATTTCAACAGCCGGACGATGCAATAGGTTCAAATTCATTTGACATTCCACACATTTCTTTGCAAAATCACATGCACCTTTAACCAGTGTAGCCAGTAATAACCTTGCCTTATTATCTTCTGGGCCAAAGCTCGGCCTCCTGAATGGTTCCCGCAGCTCCCTTCATGTATTTCTCTCATAACGTACCCCGCCTCAGAAGGAGTGAGGCATTGTAATAGTGGGCCAGCTGAGGATCGTTTCTAGAGCTCTTCGTCGATAATGGTGAACCTTGAAGCTCTATATATGATCCTTCGTGCCATGTTACAATCCTGAGGCAACTCACCCTTCGACAAGTACAATTGTATTTCATCTTTCCAGCTTTCTTTGTTGGCTGCAACCATCACTTCTGTCACTTCGTTTGGCGAGACCTTTGATTTATCAGACATTAGTAGGGTCACCGTACGACTTCTTATACCCGTGATTAGGTTCGCAAATTTTGAAAGTGCATCGGCCATCTCATTTTCACCTCAAGGGATTTGATAAATATGAATCTTTTCAAATTCTCCCATCAGTTCTTTCACTTTTTCTAAGTACCAAACGAGGCGCCTTTCCTTCGTCTCGTACGAACCCAAGATCTGGTTTGCCACAAGCTGAGAATCTATGTACGCATTCAAATGTGTCACCTTCATGTTCCTTAGCATCTCTAAGCCAGTTACTAGAGCTTCGTACTCAGCTTCGTTATTAGAGACCTCAAAGTTCAGTTTGATCGCAAATTCATGATCATTCCCTGCATTAAATCTTGAGTTTAGCCCAGGAATAGTCATGTAAAAATTATCACCATTTGTATGCACATCACGAAGCAAATTTTGCAAAGTGATTTTGTGTTTATAATTTTTCAAGATTACTTTCATCAGTAAACGTGGTTTTGTGTTTATAAGTTTTCAAGATTACTTTCATCGGTAATCATTACATAGTTTTCGAGTTTGAGGCCATATTAGGCATGTAACTCTTGTACCTTCGGGGTCTCATAGCCATACGCCTATGCCCCCCTTCTGGGTTATAGACGAGCCATCCACATGAAGCATCCATGGTCCAGAAATAGCTTGCTTATGTTCTTTGTTTTCCATCATTTCAACTATGAAATCCACCAGTGCTTGTGCTTTTACGGCAGTTTGCGGCTTGTACTCAATTGAAAATTCACCAAGTTCGACAGCCCATTTTACGAGGTGATCTGAAATATCAGGTTTAGCCAGAATTTGCCTCAGAGGTTGATCTGTAAGCACCACAATAGTATGTGATTGAAAATAAAGTCGCAACTTACGTGCTGCAGTAATTAGAGTTAACGCCCACTTTTCAATTTGAGTGTAGTTTTTTTTAGCACCTTGCATCGTTCTACTAATATAGTAAACTGGCTTTTGCTCTCCGTCCTATTCACGAGGCAAAACAGCACTTACGGCCTCGTTGGACATAGCTAAATATAACATTAGAGTTTCTCTGACCACTGACTTCGTTAATAACGGAGTAGAGGTCAAATACCTTTTAAGTTCTTGGAAAGCATTTTCACATTGCTCTGTCCATTCGAAATTCTTTACCTTTTTTAGTATCTTGAAGAAGTGTAGCCCACGATCGGCGGATCTTGATATGAACCTGCTGAGACTAGCCATTCTCTCCGTTAATTTTTGTACTTCTGTTACAGAATTGGGAGACTTCATTTCTATAATTGTTTTTCTTTTCTCCGGGTTGGCTTCGATTCCACGCTCCGTTACCATAAAACCCAAAAAATTTATGCCTCTCACTCTAAAGGTACACTTCTTGGGATTTAGCTTCATCCCATACGCATAATTTGGAAGGATGTCTGTAAGCATGGTCTTAAATATTTCGAGATTTCGACCGAAATTTCGAATTTCCGGGGTCCCAAAGCGAAATTTCACCTTCGATCCAATTTTGCAGATATCTACCGAAATTTTCCGATATTTTCAATATTTCCCGATATTTATCGATATTTCCCGATATCTCAAATTTCTAATAAATTACTTTGTAAAATATCTTCCGAAATTTCCAAAATTCTCCGAAATATCCCGAAATTTCCCAAAATTTCGGCCTTGTTATTTTTAAATTTTAAATTTCAATTAGTGCACTTTTAGTTTGATTAGTTATCAATTATAATTATTTCTTTATTGGTTAATGGTTGATATCAAATAATTAATTCATAATTAGTTGAAATTAATTAATTGAATAACTTAAATATTTATTAAATGGGATACAGAGCTATATATATAAAATAAATTACACCAATGATAACTCATTATGAATTAAATTTAATTATTTAAATGTTTAAAAGATTATGAATTTATGTAAGGATTAAAAAATAATTAAATGTTTGCTCTTTTCTTTTAGAATTAATTATTAGCATGCGTTCGGTTTATTTAGTTTAAAAATAATAATTTAATAAACATAAACTTAAAAAAGAATTCAATAAAAAATAAATCAAAATCAATAAAACAATCAAAAGGAGTATGAAAATGGATTAATATTCATCCCATGACAATAAAACAATGTCATGGGATGAATATTGTCAATATTTAACTAACAATTTGTATATGCAGTATGAAAATGGAGGGAGAAGAGAGACCAGTGATAGCGATTTCGATCCTCCAAGAAACTTAATGTGGTTTTAAATGATGATTAGTATTAAAATTGTGGTATTTTGTTTCAATGAAGTCTCTAGGAGATTTGGTTATTACTTTACTCTCAAATTATATTTATTTTATATTTTTCGCCACAGATTTTAATCATATTACTTGACAAAATTCTCTATACATATATTATATATACAATATTATTTATGTAAAAGATGCATAATTATGATATATAAAGTTCCACAAAGTTTCGTTGTAAATTTCCAAATATTTCTATAAATTTTCATGATTTCTTTAAAATCGAAATCAAAATTTTAAATATTCCCGAAATTTCAATCGAAATTTCCGTAAATTTAATACCCCGATATCGATACCGATACCTGTATTTAATACCTTGTCTGTAAGTGACCTAAGTGTTCATCCTCTTCTACACTCTTGACCGACATGTCATCAACATAGACCTCCATGGTCTTTCCAATTTCACTCCTGAACATCCTGTTCACGAACCTTTGATATGTAGCCCCTGAGTTTCTGAGCCCAAAAGGCATCACATTAAAACAATATACTCCCTTCACCGTGACAAAGGAAGTCTTGTCTCTATCCTTTGGCGCCATTGCAATCTGCTTAAAGCCCTGGTACGCATCCATCATAGTTAATAGAGCGCATCCCGCTGTTGAATCCATGAGGAGATCAATACGAGGCAGTGGGTACGGATCGCGTGGACAAGCTTTATTCAGATCAGTAAAATCCACACACATACGCCATTGACCTCCTGACTTGGGCACAAGTACTACATTCGCCAGCCAATCTGTAAACTGAATTTCTTGGACATGACCCATCTCGAGTAACCTATTTACCTCCGCTTCTATGATTGTATTCTTGTCTGGCCCAAAATTCCTGCGCTTCTGCTTCACTGGTTTTGCTTTCGGGTCCAAGTTAAGGCGATGCACTATCACTTCGAGGTTGATTCCTTTGAAATCCGAAGCCTGCCATGCGAACATATCAGAATTTTCCCTAAGGAACCCAATCATCATCATTTCCAACTTGTCCGACATTTGGGACCCTATCCTGGTTGTCTTACTTGAATCTCCCAGGAACAGTTCTACAATTTTATGTTCCATTGGTTCAACTCTTCCAGATTCTACACGAGCTCTTTTTACGGAATCTTCGCCTATCTCTTCTGTGGGGTGCGGCAGCACCTTCTAACTTCTCATATCTCATTAGCCTTTCATATTTATCCTGCCTCAATGACATAGCATAACACTGTCTGGCCACCTGCTGATCACACTGTACGACTGCAACTCCACCATTCGTCACAAACTTTAATGGCAACACCACAGCCTCGAATAAGTTCAACCCAGGCCGACCCAATATTGCATTGTAAGAAAAGGGCGAATCAACTACCAAGAACTTCATCATCACCGCTTTTCTCTTCAGTTCATGTCCTAACGAGGCTGGCAGATCTATCATTCCCAAGGGTGCAACTTCTCCTCCTCCAAATCCTTTTAAAGGAGTGTTCACAGGGGTAAGTCTCTTTTCATCAAAATTTATCTTTTTCAAGATATGTAAGAATAGGATATCTCTAGAGTTGCCATTGTCTACTAGTACTCTGTGAACAGAAAAGTTTGTCACATTCATAGTTATTACCATTGGATCATCATGAGGTCGTATCACGCCTTCATAGTCACGATCATCGAAGCTGATGACTTCGTAGCTAGAGGCAACACTTATCACTTGCAGCGGTCCTATCTTTTGAAAGGATCGGATTTCACGAAGCTGCTTCCTTCGTGCACTCATGGAGTCTTCGGACGAGGGACGCCCTGCAATGGTATGAATTTCTCCCCACAATTGTGGATTACCTTGAACTTCATGGTTCATTTTTCCTCACGTCGAGGCAGATTTTTCCGGTCATTATGGTATCTATTATCCTCACGTTCACGGCCCCAGCCTCTATCTACTTCTTTTTCTCGCTCCCGGGATCGATTTCTAGACCTGAGGTCCTGATCTCATTTCTTTGCTTTTTCCTTTCAGCCTCTCTTGCCTTGTCAATAAATTCATGCAAGTAACCTTGGTTAATCAATCTCTCAATTTCATCTTTCAATTGAAAACAATCCTCGGTGTCATGCCCGTTATCCTTGTGAAAGCGGCAATATTTGTTGCTGTTTTTTTTAGATCGTATTTCATCTTTTTGGGCCAAACGACCAACTTCGAGTTTTCGATGGCCATCAGAGCTTTTCCCCGAGTCATTTTCAAGGGTGTATAAGCTTTGTATTTTGCATATCGTAGTTGATGTGCTTGATCTTTATCGGATCTCGGCATTCCACGCCACTCATGTTGCTCTTTGTTTTGCTTCGATGCCTTCTTTTCAGCTCTCTTAATCCTATACACCTCTTTCTCGTGTATATACTGCCTCGCAAGGATCATCATTGTTTCCTGATCTACCAGGGGGTTCCGTATCAATGCCCAGCCAAAGGCCCCTCCTTCAATCCATTTATAAACAAATGTTGAAATACATCATGTTGCACGCCCTGTACATCCAAGGCTTCGTCATTGAACCTGTCTACGAACTCCCTCAGGGTTTCTTCCTCTCGCTGCTTTATCCCCAACAAAGTCGACACCGATTTCACCGTGCATGCCTTGCTGGCAAAATGGTTCTCAAATCTATGAATAAATTGCTCATACGATGCTGTTATACCTGCAGGCTGACTTACAAACCAATCCAAAGCCCGACCTACAAAGGTAGTTGGGAAAATCTTGACGTTCGCCGCATCACTCAAGTTATGTAGTATCATCAACGTTTCAAAACTAACTACATGCTCTCTAGGATCTCGAGTTCCATTGTATTTTGGAAGATCCAGTACTTTAAAGTTTAATGGCATACTCTCAGATAGAATGTCCACATGAAAAGGTGAGTTACGTCGCTGTAGTGTTGAAACCTGGATAGTCCTTTTCTGTTGTTCTTCACCGTGCCTTGTCTCGCCAAGATCTATCTCTACTCTAGCTCTTCCAAGTTGTGCTGAGTTAGCGTCGCTTCGTGCCTCGTGTGGACTTCCTTCCCTTTCACCTCTTTGGTCCCTTTCGCCTCGGCTCATTTTTCCCTGTTCCCTTCATGGGTCAAGTTCGTGGAATAGCCTTCTGCGTGCCCCGTATTGCGACCATCTTCCCCTCGTTCCCTCTCGGGGTCGAGTTCAGGGAATTGTCGTCCTGGGATAACTGGGGTAGGATGGGCAGTTCCCACATTTGGAGTCGCTGGCAGTTTTGCCATTTGTTCCTGTAGGAATTTATGCCCCCACTCTTGCATCCTCCTGTTGAACTCTGTTTCAGTCATTGTAATCACTCTCTCCTCTGATGGTTCTACTGCAAGTTCTCGCTGGGGATCCCTCACTGGTGATCCCAGAGGCTCTATCACCACCTCCTCTCCTCGCATACGATCTTGTTCCTCCATCACTAAATATATATATATATATATATATATATGAAAACAAAGGGGAATGGGTAAATTTCCCACAGACGGTGCCAAATGATTTACCTCAAAATTCACGGAGATGACTAAGATAAATCGTACGACCCCAGGGGGTCGTAGCCACTTAACGAACGTAACATAATTTAGACTGGACTTGAATTAATCAAGTTGCCTACGTACCTAAATATATAGGATCAAGTCTTGAGCTATTGAGCTTATGTATGTGTCATTTATATAGTGGATATGGATCACATGGACTAATGGATACACGAACCGGGTCGGGTCATGCCGGGTCACACCCGACCCATCATACCACATTATAGCCCACAATTAATAGTAGTTGTTCACCATTAACTGTTTACTGAATATTATAACAGGAGGATTATTTTGATTCATCAAGTTGTATAGCTATAAGGCTCCCCCTTGCCATCCTGCCCATCAACCACACTTCTGAAGATCTCATCTACCTCAAAAAATTCCTCTGGTGAAGCAAATTCTGCTTCATTGCCATCTTCACTCACTGCATCTGCATTGACAATAGACGAAACATAATCTGCATTTGAAAAGAGTACCTGATACAGCAAAAAAGTTAACGTCTTCAACATCTAAAGCTTCAGAAAGTGTGAAACATAGCACAAGGAAGATAGATTTTTACCTCTGCTTTGAATTCCCTTGAGAATTGCTCTTTGGCATCCCAAAGAACATCAACTTGATCACGGTTAAACATCAAAATATTTGACCGGACAAATGCTGTGTGGAACATAACCCTAAAAATCATTTCCTCCCTCACTAGATCATCCTTCAAATGGATGCACTCAAGAACAACATCTCCTTGAACACGGCAATGGATATCAATTTTTACTAGTTCACACTCTTCTTGCAGCCACAATCATGAGAACACCTCAATAATTTAGAAAATACATTCCAACTTAATACAAATTTTAAGAATTGTGGCATTACCTATCGATAGTGATGGATATGCTTTTTCGCTTTAGAAGATGAATACAAAAGCTTTGGACTTGTACTGACTGTTACTGAAGAAGAATCCTGACCACACACACGAACTACTGGCCGACATCCTCTTCCACCATCATATAAAGGAAGGATTCTAAGTATTATATAATCCAAAGCCAGAGGCGTATCTGATGGCGGCCAATCCGACTCAAAATTTCTTCTAGAGATGTACTGAAGATATCTGAGCTGAGATGGGTATGGATTCAAAGGAGAGAAAAGATGAAGAAGTTCCCTTGGTTCTTGTTCGTATACAATTTCAAGAGTTTTCTGCTCACCAACGTACTGTTTCCTGTACAGAAGAAGTCCAGCAAGCATAAATGCAAGCAAGGGCCATCGTCCCCTTTCACAATGCATTAAAAGTATATATTGTTGGCTTTCAAGTGACAATCAGCTTTCACAAGATCGCAAGAAATGATGGATCATCTCCAGTGGTAACAGCGGACACCCTTCGTACTGCGAAGGTTAATCCATGACAGTCATATCATAATGAGATAACACGTCATAAAATTGGCTCCTCCTTTCCCCTTGTTTGAAATTGAGAACCATGAATTCAGCATCACGATAGAGATCGCGTAGATCTGTTACAATCCCAGCCATATTTTTCCTGTACTCACCTTCATCAAGTACGTCGCTGGAGAAGCAGCTATCAAATACTGCATTAATTAAGAACAAATAAAATTAGCATCACAGAGTGGCATTGGTTGGGTCTGGCCCAGACCCAATACATTGGGTCTAGAGGTAGGCCTTAGCCCAATGGGTCTTGTCATTGGGTCTACTTTTGAGACCAATGTTTTGGGTCCAGGTCTGGGTCTGGACCCAATCTTTTGGGTTCATGCCTAGACCCAATTCCTTCTTGCATTTTTTGGGCTTTTTTGTGTATTATTTTTGAACTTTGTTTGGGTTCTATTTTTTTCAAATACCAATTATTTCTCACACAATACACACACATATATATATGTATATATGTATATTTATATACATATAATTTCACTAATATTATGCTACAAGGTTTGTGGAAATGCTTGAATATTTGCATTCTGTTGCAATGCACAATATTTTTCCAACATATTGCTAAATTGTTTATAAATAGTTATAGCTATTCAATTGTATGTCTCTATGATCTATTTTATGTTATTATTTAATGGAAGATGGGCCTTGATATTATCATTTCTTTAATTATCGGGAAAATTTTTTTGGTGTCACTTGTAATGGGATCCTTACGCCATTTTTCATGAATATAATGTACTTACGCAAGAAATATCAAATATCAACGGCAATTAAATTTTAGCTAGTAAAACCAACATATAGTATCAAGAAATATTAGAAAAAAATTAAGACTTTAAATCAGAGCTGAATTCGGGGACGAACAACTTTACCAATGAAAATCTTGAATTTAATATTGCCACGTAACAATTTCTAAAATATATATGTAGAATTACATCATCATTCCATAAAGTTATCAGATTTTATTGAACTATTTTTTAATTTGAAATTTTTTTGCGGGTAGTGTAAAGTTGCAGTTTTATCCCACAGGCAAGGCAAAGCAAAAATTGCAGCAACCAAAAACCAAAAATAACAAATGTCAGCAGCAAATTATAGTGTCAAATACTGCACAATCGAAACAAGCATTTCAACTTGCATTTCAATTATAGTGTCGAAACAAGTATTTCAATTATAGTGTCAAATATTCAAGCATTTCCACAAACCTTGTAACAAAACAAAACCAAAATTTAACTTGACTTTGACAAACATTCCACGAAATTCAAGTACCAAATCTTCTGCCTTTCTCCCCGGTTCACAAAAACCCTCCTCATCAAACAAGTTCCCTAATTATACACAAATTCTGTACATCAAGAATGATAGAGTTGGGTGATTAAGTACATGCAAATAACCAATACATGTATAAAAAAAAAGAACAAATTCAAAATTGCTTGTGTCTATCATTTTCATTTTCAAGTCAGTTTAATCCTCATCTGCAGAAGACTTTGAGGAAACACCATTACCTGAACAATCAAACAATTATACAGTTAATTCAATGAAAAGAAAAGGTTTCACATAGTTAATTCAAACAATTATACATAGTTTTTTTACCTATACAGTTAATCCTCATCCTAATGCACTATCTTCTTGAGTTTCAGACAACTCTGTATCATTAACAACTGCATAATACTCATATTATCACGACATGAAAAGAACAATTATCAACACATTTTAAAGACGAAAAAACGAAAATAAATTAAAATTCTTACCATTTCTAGGAGTTGATTTGATCCAATCGTCAGCCACCACCAATGCTTCTACTGCGGTTGGATGCAAAGAAGCACGTGACTCGTCAATGACACGTCCTCCTACACTGAACGCTGACTCTGAGGCAACAGTAGTAGCTGATACAGCTAAAATATCGCGTGCTATCTTCGCCGTAATAGGTAGTCTCAGACTGTTAGTTCTCCACCAGTTTAGGATACTAAAGTCCTCAACACTTTGAAAACTAGCCTCCTCCAAATAACTATCCAACTCTGATTTAGGAATGACCGAAGCATTTGACTCGTTGCACCACATATAAAATTCACTTAAAGAAGTACTCGTCTCTAAGTTAATGCCACTAGGAATAATTGATTGAGTGGCACAACTACCCCCATAGGCAATGAACAACTCTACTAAAGTATCACGGACCCTTTCTATATATGAATCGGCGTATGAACCATAAAGCTTTTTGTAGTAAAACTCCACCATTTTCATTTTTAACCGAGGGTCAAAAACCACTGCAACCGCTAAAACCAAATTACATGTATCCCAATATTGTCAAATTTTTCCCTCATCGGATCACACATCCTCCTCACGAAGTCATGATCGCTTTCTCCCCACTCAATCATTTTCAAATTAACCGTACAAATATCAAGGAAAAAGACGTTAGAAGTTGGGTATTTGCTACCATTGAAGTGATGAGTGGCTTCGTAAAAGTATTTCAAACAGTCATGCACAATTTTCGCCACTTCCCACTCTGACTCGGACGGGCTGAACTGATAATGCCCATCTATCCTTTGTAGACGACAGAATGCTTCTTTCAGAGGTAAAGCCGTCTCAAGTTTGGGAACATCCATTGCGACTTTCCTCTTACCCTCTAAGTTACAATGACGAAGTGCGGTGTCAAACTTTTGAGTCGCAGAAGGAGACTTGTTTAAATACCTCACGGTTTCACGAATTTTCTCAATAAGTCCCCTAATCGGACTCAACCCATCTTGCACAATCAAATTCAATACATGAGCACTGCACCTCAAGTGTAACAAGTCCCCGTTCAAAGGAATTAATGAATCTTTAAGAAGCCACTCTCTCAACTTTCTCATCATAGAATCATTAGACGATGCATTATCAACAACAACTGAAAAAATCTTTTTATCTAAATTCCATTCCAAGATATTTTCTTTCATAAAATTGAACAAATTATCACCATCATGTGGATATGGAATCTTTTTAAACGAAAGAATTTTTTTCTGCAATTCCCATTCATCATCGACAAAATGGGCTATCAAACAACATTAAGCTATGCGAGAGTGATCCGAAGTCCAAATGTCTGTAGTCAAAGACAATTTACAGAAAGTCCATCCAATAAATTTTGTACTTTGACCTTTTCCTCTCGATAAACATCAATGACATCGGATCGAATAGTGTTTCTACAAGGAAGTTGAAAGTTAGGGTTCAAACTACTCAAGAAATCCTTGAAGTGTTCATGTTCACCTATATTAAATGGAAACTTGTGCTTTATGCAAGAAATCGCCAATTTTCTTCTACTTTTCATTTGATCGAACTTAAAAATTGTTCTAGGACTTGCACCTACTAAACTAGTCTCTGGTTTGTAATTAGGACATGTTTTATTTAGATGTTTGTGTAAGTGAGTAGTCCCGTTACCACCACTAAAGACCCTGACACAATGGTTACATCTAGCTCGTATAATATTATCTATACCTGTCAACTTCGTGAAGTGGTCCCAAACCGTTGAAGCCTTTTTTTTATTTTTTGAGTTTCAATAACGATTTCTTCATTAACACCACCGTCACGGGCTTGGCTAGATTCACTATAAGATGTCGACATCTCAAACTTGTGTGAAAAAACACATTCATTACATGAGTTCTGTATATGTTATAGAAAAACTATATGTTGGTCCCAAGTGGTATGCGAAAGGGTCTAGAAGGGGGGGGGGGGTTGAATAGACCCTGAAGTCTTTTTCGACTTCTATAAATTCGTATCACTTTGAAGTATTTGAACGCTCGAAAAGTTAAGAGATGATGACTTAAGCGCTTGAGAGATGATGACTTAAGCGCTAGTTCCAGGCGCTTAGGAAAAGTTAAGTTAGACTTGGTGATTTCAACGCTTACCAAAGTAGGGCAGAGTTTAGTCACTAAATCAGGGTTAGCACAGCGGAAATGATTTTATAGCTTAGCGTTCGTTTTAACCAATTAGTTGCTTATTAGTTTTAAATGTCTTTTCAAGATATAATATGACAGTTTAATGTAAGGCAATAAAACAATAAATGACACAAAATATTTGTAAGGTTCACTGGGTGATGTAATCCCAGCTACATCATTCTTCTCCTTTTATCAAGGAGGATTTCCACTATGATGATTATCGAAGAGTCACACAGAGACTTCTACAAAATAGAGAGAGATTGGATATAGATCTCGGAACTCCTTGGTCACACAGATCTCAGCTCCAATAAAGATCCTCTATCCCCTTGCTTCTTTCACCCATAAATAATACAAGTTACAACCGATCTCGGAACTCCTTGGTCACACAGATTTCAGCTCCAATAGAGATCAACTTCAACAAGCTTCTCTTACACAAAAATACTGCTTGTGAATCAACAAACTTTCTCACTCAGATGAAAGATGTTGAGAATTTTTGTAACGGTTTTGTTTGGTTTTGGGAAGTTCAAACAACTTGGAATATCTCAGTAATAGTGTAGGGTTCTTCTAAAAAGATGTTTGAGATATTGGTGACTGTTTTTGGAATGTATTTGAGAGGCTTGAAGGATTTCGGCTATGAAGTTTCTAAGCTTTTTCTCTCAAATAATATCAGCAAAGTTTGGACCTTTTTCAGTGTATATGAGCGTGTGATCTCAGTCTCTTTTCACTATTGTCACGCTTGTCACCACCTTTTGTTTTTGCTGAAAGGGTACTATTTAAGTGTTTCTTGGAATTTTGTCCGTTGGACACAATTAGGAGCACGGTTCCCTAAACATTCCTTGTCTTTAACATTCCAAATATTTGGCAATATTAAATAGCCATACTTGTTCTTGGTTTTTGGAATCTAATAGTCTTGGTCAAATAGCCAACTTTTAATGCATCTTGTCTTTATTTCCGTTGGAAATAATTGCTTGAATAGTAGCACTATTCACAAGACGCCGAACTGTTCACATGAATAGTAGAACTATTCAGATGGCGCTTGAATAGTGACTCCTGAATAGTAAACTATTCATTGACGCTTGAAAATACTGTTCATCCGAATAGTAACGCCTGAAGTTTTGAGCGTTGAACACTGTTCATCTGAATAGTAACGCTTGGAACTTTGAGCGCTTGAACACTGTTCACTTGAATAGTGATGCTTGAAACTCTGAACGCTTGAATATTGTTCACTTGAATAGTGACGCTTGAAAAGTGAGCGTTTCACACTTGAGTCGCTGGACGCTTGAGCGCTTAAATAGTGAACGCTTGACGCTTGAGCGCTTGAATAGTTACGCGTGAATAGTACGCTTGAATAGTGAGCGCTTGAATAGTATACGTGAATAGTAGCGCTTGACGGACGCTTGGAATAAATCTTCATCTTCTTTTGATTTCAGATGCTGATCTTCAACTTCATCACTTAATAGACTCACACAGAACTCTCTTAGTGATTTGGTATCACATAGTCTAAAATCTATAAGGACAAAAATTACAAGCCTAACCAAATAAGTAAACTTTCAAACGCTTATACAATATTTTTATGAAAACATGAACTTACATTTTTGGGGTCTAATATAAAATCCTATCTTGTCATCATCAAAACATCTAATATGAAATTCCTAACACTATAATTCACCAGATCAATTAAGAAAACTACTTCAAGCTAGAAATCAACTCTTGTATCAATCAAGATTCTCCTTAGAACAACAGATGAATTCAGTAAACTTACCATATGAATTTGAAATTGTTAGTGAACCCAGATAAAGAAAAAGTAAGAAAGCAATTAGAAAATCAACAGCATTGTATGCGTATTTCCATTTCGTTTCTATACAAACATGAGAAGAGTTCTAAACAGGGGAGAGTATATGTTAGCTATATAACGAATCCATTCTACTTTAATAAATCGGACTCATAGAACCCAGATTGAATCAGTCACGCAACAATTCAAAATACTCCAAACAAACCTAGATCGCAATTTACATTTTAAGATTGAAAACTCTGGATTACTCACTGCCTATGTAAAATTGGAATTTCAAGATTAACTAACCAAATATAGCTAAATACCAAAATATTATCAAAAAATCATATTCAAAGCAAATAAAAAAGCAATTGTAAGATTTGAATTAGCAGATAATTCACATTTTTTTTTTGTGGAAGAATCAAAAGAAAACAAAAGGGTTTAAATTCAACTTTCAAGCAAATTACCTCTGTGGTTGTGGATGTGGCTTTGACGTCGAGGTCGCAGCGGTCACGAGAGAGGGAGAGAGATTGAGAGCGAAAGAGGGAGACAAAGAGACGAGAGCGAGAGATACAAAGAGAGAGAAAAAAATACTTATAAAGGTATTTGGGTCTGTGGGTCTAGACCCAGACCCAATTAAAAAAAATTATTGGGTCTGGGTCTGGGTCTAGATCTAGGCCCAGCAATTGTTTTGGGTCTGGGGCCAAACCCAGACCTAAAGTTTTGGGCCTGGGTCTAGGCCAGACCCAACCAATGACACCCCTATACACCATATGACACAATTCACAATTCAAGTACACATCAACACTAAGTTTCCTAAATGTAATGTATGTAATGCATACGGAAACCTTATTACATTTAGTATCAATAGAAGAAGAAGAAGTATATATTGTAGACCCTCTCAGCAATCTCAAGCACCCCGTCCGTAGGGTTCCCATAGAATAATCGTCTGAACGGCGACATGATATGATCTCCCGACTTGAAAATTAAACCAAACCAAGTGTAACAGATTTACCAAAATTTGACTTCAGCTAACACATCTCCACAATTCACCAATCACCACCTCCTCAACCAAGTCATAATTCAACAATTAAACCAAACTCAAATCAAAATACCATACCAGCAGTTGTAGCAATTTTGACCTCACACCAATCCAATAGTAAATTTCCAACACACCAACTCAACTGAAGTCAAAAAAGGAAAGGAGAGAAAATAGCAAAAGAATCACAAAACATCTACCAAATTAGACTAAATTCCGAATTTTTAGGGTTGGAGATGATATAGGAGCTCCAAAAATTTATCTCAGAAATTTGTATTGAATAGTGGAGTGTCAATAACATATTTAGAGTACTAATATCATTTACCTTTAGGGTTTGAGAAATGAAAGAGAGAAATGAAAATTCAATACCTCTAGGTTTTGGTTTTTTAATTCAAGATGAAGAGGATACCCTAAATATCTAGCCCGACAAACCCACATTGATAGTCATAATCCTAAGCCATAACGACTCTATCTAGCTCCATAAAGGAGAAAAGAGCCATAACATGTCGTAGTCTGGATTTGAACACCGGACCTCTCACATAAAATTGTTAGGATTATGCCCTTTATGCCATAGAGGAATTAGATTATTAGGGCATTTAGTTTTATGTTGTACAAACTTTCATTAAATTAATAAAGGCATTTGTTTTGTTCTTTTCAATATTGATGACAATAATATAAGTATTGAACAAATAAGTTCTGAGTAATCAAGAGGAAGCTTCTACTCCTTATGGTTCGAGGAGATCAACACTAGAAGTGTCAATTCCTTGATTACTTAAACTGGAGTTTACATGTCGAAGAGTTTTAATTGGACATTATGACTAGACTTGTATGATGCAAGGTTTGACAAGGAGTGTCAGTCGGTCACTTTGGAACAGTGGGAGCTTGTGCGTGGGTAATTACTCGGTCACTGTCAATGATTGAGTTACTGGTCACAGTAGTGTGCGTGAGCCTTAGACCCGAGGAATCACGAAAATTATACTTGTGACACTGGATGTGTTATTAGAGTAGTTAGATCCTATTCACCCTTTGGTGGGATCAACCTCGAAATGCAGTTCAGATGGACAAGTACCAATTGTTCGTTGGTTGCCAATATGAGACTCACTGTCTCGAGTAGTAAACGAGGTAACGCCCTATGCGATCATAGGTGAACTCTACAAGAATCCCTGATATGCGAAATCAATCC
This sequence comes from Buddleja alternifolia, assembly GCA_019426215.1. Classification (NCBI taxonomy): domain Eukaryota; kingdom Viridiplantae; phylum Streptophyta; class Magnoliopsida; order Lamiales; family Scrophulariaceae; genus Buddleja; species Buddleja alternifolia. The sequence continues at coordinate 14,798,064 of CM033396.1, forward strand.
AATGCATCTACATCAAAGTACTTGATAATATGGTCCCCTTAATCACTAAGCTCTCTGAAAATTTCAACCGATCGCTTGCCGCTAATACAGCCGCAGAAGTTGAATGCCATCTTCAAACTGATTCCTCAAATAATCTCATAGCGACTCAGGTTCCCGCTCTTGTGGAAGAACTCAAAGTTATGAACTCCCTCATGGCTTGAAGTCAAGAAAGGGGAAAGTGATGCAAAAGCCAAAGTGAACAAATCCAAAATCGATAATAAAAATTAACGCGCTATGTTTGATGAAATCAAAAACCTAAGACAAACGGTTACCAAGAAGCGCAAGCCAAGATATTTCAAAAAGAGGCATAGGCTTTCCGACCTTGAGATCAATTTCCTTGAAGACATGGGTTTCACCCATATACAGCTCCTCTAAGAAAGCTGCTCGGCTGGAAGCCTTCAAATGACAGGGTCCAAGATCTAATTCGGACGCTTGGCATTCCCCCAAGAGATTGGGTGGAGAGGTTGCTAAAGCTCAATTTAAGAGCCAAGGAAAATCGAGATGACTACAAAGAAGTCTATCATACAACTATGATTGACTTTCATAGGGTCCTCCTTGACTTAGCACAAGAGATCTATCAGGAAGAACACAATGAAGTTTCTAAGCATCAAAGAAGATAATAGCTTAATGTGTTTCATTTTTTTGTATCTTCTTTTGCTTTCTTATTTTCAATGTGATCATGTATATTTCAATGTTTTATATGAATGAACGATTATAGCTGAAACATCCTGTTGAAGCTAATCTAACTTAGCTAACTCAGCTAACTTTCTAATGCTAACTTATAATATCTTTTGGCTTTTGTCTAACTCATGAAATATAAAAGAGTTAAAGTCTTGACATCATCAAACAGGGGGAAACTCTTAGGAAATTTCATGTTAGATATTTTGATGATGACAAGATAGGATTTTATGTTAGACCATAAAAGAATGTAAGTTTATACTTTCATAGAAAATCTGTATAAGCGTTTGAAAATTTACTATTTTGTTAGGCTTATAATTTTTATCTTTATAGATTTTAGACTAAGTATTGGATACCAAATCTGAATAGGATTCTAGGTGAGGCTGTCAAAGATGAAGTTGAAGATCAGCGTCTGAAGTCAAGTGAATTTGAAGATTGTCTTAAGCGTCCGTCAAACGCTGAAGACGTTTCAAGAGTTATGAATCAGCGTCCAATCGACCAAGTGATCAATAAGATCAGATTCACCTAAAATAAATTCCAAAGTCATCAAGGACTTAAATGCAATCAATAATGGGCATTTATTTCCAACTGAATATAAATTCAAATGCATTAAATGCTTGATAAGAGCATTAAATGTGATAAGGACTGGTGACGTACGGATAAGCCACCATTGACTAGACTGTCAGAGTTCAAAACCTGCAATAACCAATCTGTAAAGCAGAAATTCAGGAATGTCAGAAAAAGAAGCTACCCACCCGCCGAGTGATAGACAAGCACTAGCTTATGTCCAACGAACAAATCCCAAAAAATGTCTATAAATAACACCTTTCAACTAACCCTTAAAAATAAGAAACACAAGAAAAATACGTCCAAACTTTGCTGAAATCTTTCCAAGGAAAGCTTCAAAACTCCATAGCCGAATCTTTTAAGCTTTTCATACATTCCAAAAACAGTTTCCCAATATCTCAAACATCTTCCGTAGAAGAACCTTCATTACTATTGAGATATTCCAAATTTTTGAACTTTCAAATCAAACAAACCTTTGTGACAAAACCATCCAACCTCTTTCCTCTGTGTGAAGAAGAAGTTGTCATTCAAGCAGTATTTCTGAGTAAGAGAAGTTTGTTGAAGAAAATCTCAGTGGAGCTGAAGTTTGTGTGATCAAGGAGCTCAAGATCATGTTCATTTTATTCTTCATTTGTAGAAGTCCTCTGTGTGAAGACTTTGGTCATCATTTAGTGAATTTTCTCCAAGTGAAAAGGAGAAAAAAGACATAGCTGGGATTACATCACCTATTGAACTTTTCACATCTTGTGTTATTTATTTTACTGTTTTATTGCTTTGCTTATCATTTGCATTCTATCTTGCAAAAGCAATAAAATCAGTAAGCCACTAATTTGACAAATCGAATGTTAAGTAACAAATCATTTTCACTGTGTTAACCCTGATTAAGTGATCTAAGCATTACCTTACTTTGGTAATTTAAGTTATCTAAGTTCTAGCGCTTAATCTAGTTCTTTGCTTTCCAAGCGTTCAAAATATTTTAAGAGGCACGAAAAATTTTGAAGTAAAAGAGAACTTCAGGGTCTATCAAACCTCCCCCCCCCCCCCTTCTAGACCCTTTCGTATGCCGCTTGGGACCAACAAATAGACCCTGGAGTTTTTTTCGACTTCAAAAATTTTGTACTCACAAAAACGTTTTAGACACTTGGTTGAGCGTCTACTTGAAGACAATTTTATAAAGTTAACTTAGACTTCAAGATTTGAATACTTAACCTAGTTAAGGTACAACATTCAGATCTATTATCAGTGTTAGCATAGAAGAACTGTTTTTATCTTCTTTTGAAAGGTTGAGCGTCTCAAATTGTTACTTAGTTGCTTCAACTTATATTTAAGAGTCAATGTGTTTACTTATAGGTTTATGCAATGAGATAAAGTAACTGAAAGAAAATAAACGACAAAGTAAAGAACACAAAGATTTGAAAGGTTCGTTGGGTGATTGATAATCTCGTATTTTACGCCTTCTCAAGCACATCTTTTCTTGGATTTGGCTAATTTTGTAGTGAACTTTATCCCACATTATACCTTGATTTATTTTATTTGTGTGTATCAGGTATAGAACATCATTGGATCCAAAGGATGAGAGAAAAATGAAGAAAAATATCGACATCACATATCTGATGCCGCAACATCACTGTGTATAATGGCTGTTCAGCTTTAATCCTGTATGCCACAGCATCCAGTCTGCGACAGCAGCCTATAAATACACATTTTAAGTCAGTTTTGAGAGATTAGAAACACTTTTTACAACACAAGGATTGAGAGAAAAACATAGAGGAAGAAGAGAGAACCCTAGAAATTAAGCATAAAGTTTGAAGACTCAGAATTTCTCTACGAAAATGGAGAATTCAAGCAACAACAAGGAAATTAAGATTGTAATAGGGAGTTTTTCACTTTCTTTTGAGAATAGTTCATTGAATATGTCTTTTAGAGATTGTTATTTCTCTTTCTTTTCGATGATGAACTAAATTCGTTTGACTAAGGCCGTGTGAAGGCCAAACTATGAATTATCGTTTATAAAATTTGTGTTTTTGATTATTGCTTGTCATGCTATGTGTTCAATTTGTTGTGTTTAATGCTTATAGTGATTTATCACCACTTGTTTGATGAATTGCTTAGCTTAGATTTTGAGAGGATATAGGTTAAGGATGCTTGACAATTGAACATCACGTCTAAGAATTGACTAGGGATAGATTCGATTCATTCATGTAGCCTTCCGGTAATGGGAAATATCATAAATCCTATTAATGCATGTTTATTATTCGAATTCTCATATAGGGATGTAGGGAATTTTTTGTTCAGACGCACTATACTAAGGGATTGGGTAGTGCATAATTTTGGAGTTTCTCCCATAGCATGATAAATCATAATTGAACAACATGCTTCATAATCGATAATGAGTAGTTTGGTTGGATCACGTGTCTTAGTTATCTCTTTCTCTTTGATTTTTCAAAATCTACGTGCTTTACATAATTAATTTGCTTTATTTTAATTGAACAACCACACCTTAAATATTTGATTTAACTTGAAATTAGGTAATACAATAGTTTCAATACTTAAATACATTGTTCCTTGGGTAGGACAATCCGGACTTAAAATTTCACTATATTACTTGCATGATCTAGTGCACTTGCCAGGTTTTTGCGTGCCAAGTTTTTGGCGCCGTTGCCGGGGATAATTGTTTTATTTAATATTAAGATTCTCTTATCTGTTCTAAGTTTAAATCATTTTTTTTACTTTTTGATTCTTGATGCGATGAATTATTATAACTTTAATTGGTCACAACAAGGATGGACTGCAGAAGCATACGAGAGTCATGTTCAAGATTTTTTGTTCATTGTGTGGAGGTGTTCATCGTAGTGACTACTGCCAGCAAGGATGGAGAAATTAGCGGACTTGCCATTGAGTTATTATGCAATTAGAGCTTCGCCAACATATCAGCAACATGATATGATCTCGAGTTTTGAACAGTTGATAATCCAATGGATGAAGCAAAATGACACCATGATATCATGATTTGATTAGCGGGGTCAAAACATAGAAACATGCATCATGAACATTCAAACACAACTGGACCAAATTTCAAACTTATTTGCAGAGAGTTCATCAGACACCACATATATTAGCACAGAACAGAATGATGAGGCTCCAGAAGCAACATCACTAGAGGACTCACAATTCAGCACAGAGGCTCCGAAATCCATCCCATCACATGACCAAGAAAAGACATTATCAATCTTCAACAATCCAACACCGTCTACTAGCATATCTCTCGAATTTTCAAGAAAATGCATCAATCTCGAGAGAGATAGAGTGGAGGAGGTTGAACCCAAGTTTTACAACTTTATTGATCCGTTCGAGGCATATAGTGAGAACCCAAGTGACAATATGGTTGAGAATGAGGAGATCAAAGGATATCAAAATCACTGGGATATGTCACCAATAAAGTTGTCACAACCAAAGCTAGGGGAATTTGGGTTATTTGTATACCAGTTGTATCCATTAAAGATCCTCCATCTCTACAATTTACATTTGACTCTTTGCATATTAATTACATATTTGTCAAAGAGAATCTTACCTCACGTCTACTTATTTTAGGATTTGTGAGGACATGAGAAACCTTTACGCAAAGCACAAAAAGGGTCGTCCATACAAAATTGGCACTGATCCTTATGATCCACCATGAGTGTAAGGTAGTCAAGCTAATGACTTTAAACCAGCACTTCTTAGGAGACAACCAAGCTTTTTATCTTTTTGCTTGCTTTTTTTTTTTGTTAGTTTAGCTTTTATTTTTGTCGTGTCAGATTTGTTTCTTTTGTTGTTGAGTCGGTTCATCTCCCTTGTTCCTTTTATGGTTTCTCTATTTTTTTATAGGTTGCAAATAAGTTTGGAGGTGACCATGCATCACCTAGGATTTTTCAGATGCACTACACACAACTTCCGATTTCAAATTCTCGAATTAGGGCAGTATCTTCACTCTCTTTGTAATTTCGAGTTTTAACATTGGGGACAATGATAATTTTTAAGTTTGGGGGTTGGGATACATGATTTGCATATGTATGTTTATATTTTTGTGCCCGAAATTCTTTTACAATTTGTACATATTTTCGCAAGTGAAACCCTTTGAATAATCTTTTATGAACAATTATCTGCTTTGATAAAGCATGACAAATTTGTTGTTTCAAATTGTTACGAGTCAAAACCCCTTAATTGTGATCAACATGTTTAGTTTGTGTCTTGATATTCGCGTTAGTGGATAATATGTGAATTTAGAGGACTCGAGACATAGAACTTGTTTGTTTGTTTCACTTTGATGAGTACATTGATATTGCGTGACCATGACATGATTTAGCCATCTTTGATGTCTCTAGCATTACGTTAGCTTGCACTATTTTCATTACCTCTAAACCTTTATTTGAGCCCTAATGATAAGAATGGATGTGCTAAGAACATGATAGAACACCATTCAACTTTCTTTCATGAACCACATCAACTACCCTTTAGCCTAAAAGAAAAATAAAGAATGAATTACCCAGTTACGAGAGCATGGAACTTGATATCTTTTAGCTATGATTGGTTATGCATTTTGTTGTCTAGTGCACATAAGAGTAAGGAGGTTGACGTTGGTTTATTTGATAATTGCTGAAGGTTTTGAGGTATACTAGATGAAAGATAAGGATGTAAGAAGCACTTGAATAAAGTTGAGCTGAAATAGTCCAAACAAAATTGTGAAAAATAAATAGAAAAGAAAAGAAAGGAAACAAAAATCTCAACTAGGCTACATATATATGATGCTTCAATGATCATTGGTTAGGTATTGTAACTCGTACAAAACCCAATATCGACAAGAAATAAATTTGGAGGTTATAAGATCGATAAGAAAAAAAAAAGGAAAGTGGTGAGAATCTTGAGTATGATGCTTATTTAGTGAGTATAGCTTGATGATATCGAGTTTTAGACTCTCTAAAACTTTAGTCACTTTCATCCATAATTTCCCAACCAAGCCAACACCTGATCCCTACATTACAAGCCCAAAAGACCTTTTGATCATGGTTATCATATATTGTGTATTCAAATAAGTTTTACAATTTCAAAGTCGATTTATGTCAATAAGTCTGATTTGTTTGATTAATCTTGCCTAATTTGGATTCTTGACATAGAAAAGTCTGAGAGTCATGAGTTGGGGTAATGATGAAGATTTCTGAGACATATGAATCTTAAGTGTTTTTGATGAATGAGTAATTTTTCATAAATCCTATTTTAAGGGGTAGTGTCTTCCGTTTATATGTTGGAGTTGTAAAGACAATTCATTGAGCTTACGGCTGTATTATATTTTCTTTGCTCGAGGATGATCAAACTTAAGTTTGTGTTTATAGGTTTTTTTATTTCCAAAAAGATTCTCGAGTAAAAACATAATTTTTTTGTGATTTTATTCTCACAAAAATAAATTATAAAATATTCTTCAAAATTAATTTAGAAGGGATTATTCAATTTATTTTTCATACATTAATAAAAAATTTAAAAAATATAGAATGTCTTTATTAACTTCATTAATTTGAAAAGGGCACCAATAAGGACCAGCACAATTGGTATTTAGTTGAATTCTTTAAACATGACGTTCAGAGTTCGATCCCCGACAAAAAAGGGATTAGTAAAAAAAAAAAAAATTGAAAAGAACGTTGATTGCTTTTATCAACTACTCCTGCATTTTTATTTTTATTTGTTTTTGTCATTACAAGAGAAGGGGAAACTTATAGACCCGGATCGGATTTATAGGTCCTTTAATTAAATAACGGAAATCTGTAGTCTGCCTGACGACTCTTCCCTTCTCTGCATCTCAGTCCACTATGCTTTCTCTGTCCTCCTCATGGGATGGGAGATGTGATCCATTTTTCTTTCCCTACTTTTTGTTCCTAAATTAAATAATAATTCTTCTAATCCCAAACGATCATGTTCGTCCCCTATCAACAACTATTATGCATCACGTAAAGAAAGAAATCTTTTCTCCTAACAATACATGCGTGGAATTATCGTAATTTCATTTATCTCAAAAGACTCTCGGAATTTGATTCATTCATTTCTCTACTGTCAGAGCAGCTTCTACCTACCACCTCTGTTTCTTGATTCTTGTTTCTTATCTCTCTCTCTCTTTTTTTTTTTTGACTTGAGTAGTAGAGTAGAGTTGCTGTGTGTTGGAGATCTACTGTTGGATTGGTGTGAGGTCAAAATTGCTACTACTGCTGCTGGTATGTGTATTTTGATTTGGGTTTGATTTAATTGTTGATTTCGAGTGGGTGTTGGAGCGGGGATTTTGCTCCAAAATTTTGGATCCGATCAGGAAGATACAACGCCACTAGATGGCGCTGTTCAGACGATTCTTCTACCGGAAGCCGCCGGATGGGCTTCTCGAGATTTCTGAGAGAGTCTACGGTATGTAATGTAATGTAATGTTTACCCACCACTGCTTCTTCGATTATGTCCAGCTATTATTATGTCTTCGAATCTTCAGCATTGAGGATTTTTCAGTTGTTGTAACTTGTAAAAGGCATTGAAATGGTTGGACTCAGGAGTTTTGGTTGATTCGTGGCTGTTTTTGGGGGGTTAATTATTCACATTGTATGAACTCCTAAGTCAAGTTTGCTTGCTTCTTTAATTTGGGTGGGAATATCGAACTAATTTGTGGATGCAGCAATGAAAATTTGAAGCTTCTGGTTGTTATTTTTTTTCCCCCTAAAGTTAAAGAGCTGCTGGATATTCTCAAGTTTGGCAATTTTATTTTATCTTAAAGACTAAAACTTCACATGGGGTGAAGCCTATTTACAAATTCAAAGCGCATTATGATGTCATGTGGTGCAAAAAGTGGTTTAGGATTGTTCAGTTGCTTGAAAACGTTTTGAGTCATCGATTAACTTGCATTGCTTGAGAACCTTTAACTTACTTAGCAGCGTTATGTTTCTTGACTATGGTGGAATGTTATGATTTTAAAGGCTAGCCGGGTTTCTTTTTATAATTATGGATTCCTGATCTTTTACAGATGCCTTAACTGAATTTGTGTATCATCTCGTTTTCTGTTTCCTTCTAGCATTTCTTTGTTACTGCAAGTAAAGGTGATAAGGTTTTCTTATGCATTACATGTTAGGAAACTATGTGGGTGGTTGGATTTTTCTAGAATTCAATGTTGATTTTAAAGGGAATATTAGGGAAAGAGGTGTTTACTAAAATTGTGAATTGTGTCATATGGTGATGCTATTTTATTTAATCTATGTAGTATTTGATTGCTGCTTCTCCACCGATGCAATTGATGAAGATGAGTACAGAACTTACATGAAAGGAATTGTATCACAGCTACAGGATCACCAACCTGATGCTGCTTTCATGGTTTTCAATTTCCAAGAAGGGGAAAGGAGGAGCCAATTATCTGAGGTGTTATCTCAGTATGATATGATGGTCATGGATTACCCTCGGCAGTATGAAGCGTGTCCTCTGTTACCACTGGAGATGATCCATCACTTCTTGCGATTATGTGACAGCCGCTTGTCATATAAAAGCCAACAATATATACTTTTAATGCATTGCGAAAGGGGAGGATGGCCCTTGCTTGCATTTATGGTTGCTGGACTTCTTCTGTACATGAAACAGTACATTGGTGAGCAGAGGACTCTTGAAATGGTATACAAACAAGCACCCAGGGAACTTCTTCATCTGTTCTCTGCTTTGAATCCCAAGCCATCTCAGCTCAGATATCTTGAATACATCACTAGGAGAAAGTTTGGGTTGGATTGGCCACCATCAGACACACCTCTGGCTTTGGATTGTATAATACTTAGAATCCTTCCTTTATATGATGGTGGAAGAGGATGCCGGCCAGTAGTTCGTGTATATGGTCAGGATTCTTCTTCAAAAACATCCAGTAGAAGTTCAAAGCTTCTGTATTCATCTTCTAAAGTGAAAAAGCATATACGTCTCTATCGACAGGTAATGCCACAATTCTTAAAATTTGTATTAAATGGGATGGATTTTCTAAATTATGGAGGTGTTCCAATGATTGTGGCTGCAGGAGGAGTGTGAGCTAGTAAAGATTGATGTCCATTGCCGTGTTCAAGGAGATGTTGTTCTTGAGTGCACCCATATGGAGGATGACCTAGTGAGGGAGGAAATGATTTTTAGGGTCATGTTCCACACAACATTTGTCCGGTCAAATATTTTGATGCTTAACCGCGATGAAGCGGATGTTCTTTGGGATGCCAAGGACCAGATTTCAAGGGATTTCAGAGCAGAGGTAAAAATTGGTCTTCCTTGTGCTATGTTTCTCACTTTCTGAAGCTTTGGATATTGAAGACGTTAATTAATGCTTTCGCTGTATCAGGTACTCTTTTCAGATGCAGATTCTGTTTCATCAATTATCACCACAAACGCAGTAAGTGAATATTGTGTGACAAATTCTGCTTCACCCGAGGAATTTTTTGAGGCTGAAGAGATTTTCAACAGTGTAGTTGATGGGCAGGATGGCAAGGGGGAGCCTCATAGCCATACAGTTCAAGCTAGCGCTCAGGACGTTGAAACTCAGGATGGCACTGGAAAGAATGTTGTGGTGGGATTTGATCGCGACTTGATTGAGATAAAGACTCTGCTGGCATACGATTCGCCCACGCTCAAAGTTGTTCCTATTGTGGGAATGGGTGGGATTGGTAAGACCACTCTCGCTAGACATGTGTTTGATGATAGTTATGTCGTCAATCACTTTGATATTTGTGCTTGGGTGACAGTATCTCAAAAATATTCTCTGCGCCAAGTCCTGCTAGGCCTTTTGGATTCAGCACAAATACCCATAGAAAATATGTCTAAAAGTAGCGAAGCTGAATTGGTTGAGTATCTCTACAAAGGTCTCATCGGTAGAAGGTATCTCATGGTAATGGATGATATGTGGGATACTAAGATCTGGGATTCTGTGAACATAGCATTTCCCGAGGATAGTAGGGGAAGTTGTGTACTTTTGACAACAAGGCTATCAGGTGTGGCTTTTTATGCCAACTCTTGTAGACCTCTTCATCGGATGGGTTTCCTCAGTCAAGATGATAGTTGGAACCTACTTTGTAATAAAGTTTTTGGAGAGGGAAAAGATTGTCCCCACGAATTTGAAGAAATTGGAAAGGAGATTGCACGAAATTGTGAGGGACTTCCTATAGCAATTGTTGTGATTAGTGGCCTCCTATCCAAGATGAGTAGAACAATAGAATATTGGAGAAGTGTTGCTGATAATTTAAGTTCAATTGTCACTAAAGATGATGAGCAATGTGCGGAGATACTATCATTGAGTTATAACCATCTTCCCAATTTTCTGAGACCTTGTTTTCTCTATATGGGAGCGTTTCCAGAAGATCATGAGATCCCCGTTTCCAAACTCATCCGCTTATGGATTGCTGAGGGATTTCTCGAACAACATGAATCTAAAAGTTTGGAAGAGTTGGCAGAAGAGTACTTGAAGGACCTCATTGCAAGAAACCTCATTATGGTTCGTAAGCAGAATTCTACTGGCAAGATAAAAACATGCAACATCCATGACCTATTAAGAAACTTATGCATTCTAAAAGCTCACAAGGAAAATTTCCTTTATGTCGTGAAAGGTAATAATGATGATGCTCTTCAAGAAAATACCGTGCCTCGACTAAGCATTCATCCAGATGCTCTGAGTATTAGTGAAATTCATAACTCAAGTGTTCATTCCCTTGTATGCACCGGTGTGCATCTTATTTACCCACCACGTGTCTACTTGGGTTATACACTGCTCAGAGTACTGGATTTACTTATAGTACATTTCTCTCAGTTCCCAGCTGAAATAATTAAGTTAGTTTACTTGAAATACCTTGCTTTCACTTATGATGATGCGCTTCCTTCGTCCATAGCTGGCCTTCAGAATCTAGAGACAATTGTTCATCACAGTAGGGCATCTGGTAAATATCCCTTCTTACCAGTTGAAATTTGGACAATGCCAAAACTACGCCATATATATGTCACACCAAGTTATTTGCGTGATGCTCTTGATGCGCAAATTCTTGTGAACAATTCATTTCTTCTAGAAAACCTCCAAACACTTCTAGATGTAAGAAACTTGAGATGTGGCAGCGACATTCTTAAAAGAATTCCAAATGTGAAGGAACTGGCAATTTCCTATGATGTCTCCTCCTCTGCAGTATGGTCAGAATATCATCTTGAAACTCTGGTCAATCTACTTAAACTCGAGAAATTGAAACTTCTTATTAAGAATCTTTCTCGTAAACCAGAAATTGTCCATCAGTCGCAACTTGCTTTCCCGCAGAATCTTAAAAGATTAACTCTAATTGGTTGCGCTATTGCTTGGGAATGTATGACGATTGTTGGTTCATTGCCAAATCTTCAAGTGCTCAAACTGAAAAGGAATGCTTGTAGAGGCACCAAGTGGGAGCCAGTAGAAGACGAATTTAGTCAATTGAGATATCTGCTACTTGCAGAGTTGGATCTTGTGGAATGGATAGCTGAGGATACCCACTTTCCCCTTCTTCAACGCCTAACTATTAGGTCATGCTTCAAACTGAAAGAGATTCCTTTTGGTTTTGGTGAAATACCGACACTTGAAATGATCGAGTTGGTCGACTGCTATGATTCTGCTGTGTCTTCTGCACAAGAAATAGAAAAGGAACAACACAACATTGGGAATAAGGACCTCAAAGTAGTTGTGGGCACGGCACGGTCGTTGGATAATAAACTCTTCTCATGTGTCTTGCACTAAAAGGTAAGGGTTTGTTGATGTGTTTTCGTTTTATTTTTCAGCCGTCATTTCCTATAATGTATCTGAAAATTAATTTTTTTGATTTTCGTGTGAAAATGTAGACATGTTTGATTGTGTTTTTAGAAATTGTTGGAATTGATAAGGTATGGGAAATTGTTGGAAATTTTTTTTTCTCACATTTTGTGAATAGCCTCCAGCAGTAATTTTGAACACTGCACTCCCTAATTCAAAATGCATAACGTGATTTACTTCCTACCCACCTGAAAAGACAAAAATGTCCCTCAATAATAGATTTTCCCACCTACTGTATGCCCCCGACTTCATTTCCCTCACTTACCTCTTTTGCTCCGACTTCAAATATATAATGTAACTAATTAAAAAGAATTTAGATAACACACAGCCACATTTTGTGGCTGGTAATGGTCTGCAAGACACTCTTTTTCCCAAAAAAAAAAAAAAATACCCATACACACGGATAAAGTAAGTAACTGTTATGAAATAACTCCAAATATTATGAAATATATACAAATATTCTAAAGTAGAGAGACTAGAGAATTAAGAAGAGAATTCTTTCTTTGATTTTGGTGTGTCTTAACAATACAACTTCATGTCCTATTTATAGACACAAAATAGTAGGTACAATTATTTCAAGAGTTGAGTGCATAATGAAAAAGATGGATTTACAAGTAGTGGAAGAGCAATGATCATCCACTATAACATAAAGAGGAGGAGAAATGATTATCCATCATATCATGTAGTGGAGGATACATGGACATCCATATAATTATTCATAACACTCCCCCTTGGATGTCCATCACTTAAGAATATGCCTCGTTAAAACTTTACTAGGAAAAACCCTGTGGGATAAAAACCTAGTGAAGGAAAAAGAGTACATAATTCTTTCAATACGCAATCAGATGCTGCCTCATTAAAAACCTTACCAAGAAAACCCAGTGGGAAAAACCTTGGTTAAGGGAAAAAGAGTGCAGCGCGTATTATCTCCCCCTCATGACAATATCAGTCAAGATCTTTAAGTCTGCGCACGCCAATATTGTAGACTAGTTTTTCAAATGTTGCTGTAGGAAGTGCCTTGGTGAACAAATCAGCAAGATTATCTCTGGAACGGATTTGTTGAATATTGATATCACCATTCTTCTGAAGATCGTGAGTGAAAAAGAACTTTGGTGAAATATGCTTTGTTCTATCTCCTTTAATGTACCCTTCTTTCAATTGTGCGATACATGCGGAATTATCTTCATATAAGATCGTCGGGATCATTTTTCCAGAAGATAAACCACAAGTCCCTCGAATGTGTTGAATCATGGATCTTAACCAAACACATTCTCGACTTGCCTCGTGAATAGCCAATATTTCTGCATGATTAGATGATGTGGTCGATATGGTTTGTTTCATAGACCGCTATGAAATGGCTATGCCACCACATGTAAATAAATAGCCCGTTTGTGAACGACCACTATGAGGATCAGACATATATCCAGCATCTGCATATCCAATCAGTTCGGATTTGGGTACATTTGAATAAAACAAGCCCATATCCATTGTTCCTCTAAGATAGCGAAGTACCTGCTTAACCCCATTCCAATGCCTTCGCGTAGGAGAAGAACTATATCTTGCTAATAGATTAACAGCAAATGCTATATCAGGTCGAGTATGACAAGCAAGATACATTAGTGCACCTATTGCACTTAGATATGGTACTTCAGGACCAAGTAATTCTTCATCATTTTCTCGAGGTCGAAAAGGATCTTTGTTCACATCTAGCGACCTTACGACCATCGGGGTGTTCAATGGATGTGATTTATCCATGTAGAATCGCTTTAACAAATTTTGATATATAAGCATCTTGATATACAAAAATTCCGTTCTTTAAATATTCAATTTGCAACCCAAGGCAAAATTTTGTTCTTCCAAGATCTTTCATTTCAAATTCTTTCTTTAAACAATGAACAGTTTTTTAAATCTCTTCAGGAGTTCCAACGATATTTAAATCGTCAACATAAACTGTAATTATAACAAACTCATTTCCAGATCTTTTCATGAAAATACAAGGGCAAATTTGATCATTCTTATATCCTTCCTTCAACAAATATTCACTGAGACGATTATACCACATTCGTCCAGATTGTTTCAGTCCATACAATGACTTACTTAATTTAATTGAATAATGTTCTCGAGAACTTGAATTATATGCTTCAGGCATATTAAATCCTTCAGGAATTTTCATATATATATCATTATCAAGCGAGCCATACAAATAGGCTGTAACAACATCCATTAGACGCAAATCAAGTTTTTCATGCACTGCCAGACTTATTATATAACGAAAAGTAATTGCATCCACCACAGAAGAATCAGTTTCCTCATAATCTATGCCAGGTCGTTGCGAAAACCCTTGGGCAACAAGACGTGCCTTATATCTTACAATTTCATTTTTCTCATTTCGTTTTCGCACAAATACCCATTTGTATCCTACTGGCTTTACATCTTCAGGTGTACGAACTACAGGTTCAAAACTTTTACATCTTCAGGTGTACGGACTACAGGTCCAAAAACTTTTACATCTTCAGGTGTACGAACTACAGGTCCAAAAACTTTTACATCTTCAGGTGTACGGACTACAGGTCCAAAAACTTTTCGTTGGTTCAAGCGAGTTTAACTTTGCCCTCATTGCGTCTTTCCATTTTTGGCCAATCATTTCTTTGTCGACATTCATTAACAGACTTTGGTTCTTGATCCTCATTATCATTCATCATATTTAGCGCTACATTATATGCATATTTATCATCAACGTTGACTTCATTTCGATTCCATCATTTCCCGTTCATAACATAATCGATTGAGATCTCATTATTTTCACAATTTTCAGGTACCTGAGGTTCTTCTGGAACCGAAATATTAGTTATGACTGGGGACTCTTCTGGAGTTATTTTATCCTCGATTAGACCATCTTGATTCTTAGCTCCTTTTCTTTTTCGAGGATGACTATCTTTGGAACCGATAGGTCTACCATGCTTCAAGCGTGCAGTAGACTCATTACTTTGACCTTCAGGGACAACAATTCTTACTGGAGCATTAACAGCTGGTACATGTGACTTAGTCACTTTTTTTAGGTCAGTAAATGCGTCTGGCAGTTGGTTAGCTAAACCTTGCAAGTGAATTATCTTTTGAACTTCCAGTTCACTTTGTTTTGTTCGAGGATCAAGATGAGATAAAGATAATTCATTCCAACTAATTTTCTTTTCCAGCTGCTTATTTTCTCCCCCTAATGTTGGGAAATCTGATTCATCAAAATGACAATCAGCAAATCGAGCCATAAATAAATCGTCAGTCAATGGCTCTAGATACTTTATTATCGATGGAGACTCGAATCCAACATATATTCCCAACTTCCTTTGAGGACCCATCTTAGTGCTTTGTGGTGGAGCAATTGGAACATATACCGCACATCCAAAAATTCTTAGATGGGAAATATTTGGTTCCTGACCAAAAACCAAGTGTAATGGGGAGAACTTATGATAACTTGTTGGCCTTATGCGAATAAGTGCTGCTGCATGCAAAATAGCATGTCCCCAACAAGAAATAGGAAGTTTTGATCTCATAAGTAAAGGTCTTGCAATTAACTGCAGACGTTTAATAAACGATTCTGCTAGACCGTTTTGTGTATGAACATGTGCTACAGGATGTTCAACATCAATTCCAATAGACATACAATAGTCATTGAACGTTTTGGAAGTAAATTCACCCGCATTATCAAGGCGTATCTTCTTAATTGGATAATCAGGAAAATGTGCTCGTATTCTAATCAATTGAGCAAGCAATCTCGCAAACGTCAGGTTGCGAGTTGATAACAAAGATACATGTGACCATCTTGTTGATGCATCAATTAAAACCATAAAATATCTAAATGGTCCACACGACGGGTGTATTGGTCCACAAATATTGCCTTGAATACGTTCCAAAAACGTAAGAGATTCACTTCCTATTTTTGTTATTGATGGTCGAATAATCAACTTTCCAAGCAGCACATGAGAAATCATTCGATTGAAGAATCTGCTGGCTCTTCAATGGATGACCACATGAATTCTCAATTATCTTTCGCATCATAATTGATCCGGGATGGCCCAACCGGTCATGCCAAATAACAAACTTATTTTGATTTGTAAACTTCTGGTTTACGATAACATGTGTTTCAATAGTAGATATATGCGTGTAGTACAAACCAGAAGAAAATGCAGGCAATTTTTCCAATATACATTTATCGCCAGATATTGTATTAGTGATGTAAAGATACTCAATATTGTCATCACTTGTTGTCTCAATATGATATCCATTTCGGCGGATATCTTTGAAGCTTAGTAAATTTCTTTGAGACTTAGTAGAATATAAGGCTTCATCAATATAAAATTGTGTTCCTCCGGGTAACAATATATTAGCTCTGCCGGAGCCTTCAATTAATTTTGCACTACCCGATATAGTACTAACATTGGCTTCTTGCATTACTAAATAAGAGAAGTATTTTTTATTCTTGAGGATGGTGTGAGTTGTTGTACTATCGGCGAGACATATATTTTCATTATTAATGTTGTTGCTGATCGAGTAAATACTCATTCTTTATTGAAACATAAAAAGAAATAAATCAATATCAAACAATATTATTTAATATAAGAAACGATAATTGAATAAATTCATTCTTAAAAAGAAAACAACATGCTTAAATATTTATTTATAAAGTACTAGAATTAAAATTTAACAAATTTATTTTTGAACACTTCCATCTCCAATCAAGTGATCAATTTTTCCATTAGGATCATCAAAGAAATCAGCAACATCTAAATGAGTGTCATCAAAATCGGCCATGATCAGAATCGCCTTCTTCAAAAGCAATTTTTTTTTTCTATTTTCTTTCTTTTACTTTTCAGCGATTTTTGGTAAAGGTCAACAAGATGCTTTGGTGTACGATAGGTACGAGACCAATGACCTTTACCACCACAACGATAACATAAATTTTCTACAGATTGGCTAGTTTGGCCACCTTTATTTTTCTCTTCATTATTTTTCCACTTCTGGTGGAAAGATGTATTCTTTGAATAACCACCACGATTTCCATAACCATATCCACGACCATGTCCACGTCCATGATTTATTTAATGATTAAAATAGTTATGTGCTGCTACTTTCACTTCAGGGAATGTAACAGAACTAGTTGGACGGGACTCATGATTAAAATAATTATATATTGTTCAACACATTCACTTCAGGGAATGGAGTATAGTTATTTGCATATATGAATTTATATATTGCTCAACACATTCATTTCAGGGAATGGAGTATAGTTATTTGCATCAAGATGAATTTCAACATCTAACGCCCAAGAAAAATAATTTTTCCTCGTAATATCAAGAGTCACAAAGTCAAGTTTTTTTCAAGATTCATCAATATAATACTATTATCAAAGTATAAAATGAATAACATAACAATCATTCAACTTCTTAAAATATTTTCAACATGATAGGATTTTTCAAAAGAATAATACTAATCAAATATATGCACATATACACATGTCTTCTTTCCAAACATCAAGAGAATTATTGCATATTTTTATTTTTGTTAAATATTGAAATATACGTACCTTTTCTTTACCTTTTCTTCTTGCTTTGTTTTAAAAATCTTGTCCATCAATTTTCTTTACAAACTCATAATAACTCACGAAAATCTCTCAATTGATGTTACATCATACGTTGAGTACCCCATGTATATCTTTTGCCAAATTTTAAAATGATTAACCCTTTGAGACGGATCGTGCTGATAACGTGTTATGAAATAACTCCAAATATTATGAAATATATACAAATATTCTAAAGTAGAGAGACTAGAGAATTAAGAAGAGAATTCTTTCTTTGATTTTGGTGTGTCTTAACAATACAACTTCATGTCCTATTTATAGGCACAAAATAGTAGGTACAATTATTTCAAGAGTTGAGTGCATAATGGAAAAGATGGATTTACAAGTAGTGGAAGAGCAATGATCATCCACTATAACATAAAGAGGAGGAGAAATGATTATCCATCATATCATGTAGTGGAGGATACATGGACATCCATATAATTATTCATAACAGTAACAACTATTAAAGTGTCAAATAAACAACACATCACAAAAACCCAATCACAAGTATAAAACTCTCATACAAGAAAACAAACTTTTTTATTAGAGACTCGCTCATTCGAGAGAAGGAACAAAATAACAATAAAATCTATAACAAAATGAAGTCGAGAATGTAGACATTATCATCATTAAGAACACAATTTTTTAACTAGATACGAGCATCTGATTGTTGTGGAGAAATTAGGAGAGGTATTGAGAAGGAGGCGACAGTGGGAGGAAAGGGCAAGAGCATGGAGGGAGAGATGGTACAAGCAGGAGCGTAGGGGTGGGTCGGAACAACGTGATGAGAGGGGACATGAGGGTCTTGTAGTGACAAGAGACGAAGGAGAAGGACCTATATCGACTGAGACTACTGATCCTCTTCTTATCTTGTTTTTAGCCGTATGTTACGAGTTCGGGAGTTGTATTCCAATCCTAGAAACAAAGCCAAGAAAGGCTAGTCCTAGTCATCCTTCTTGATAGATTTCTTCATCACATCGAAGAGAGGTTTTGGTCTCAGAAGTGGCATTCAGTTCTCCTCTGCCGATGCTGCTACACTTTCCCTCTCCAAGAGCAACGCCTAAACGGAAAATTCTAGCCTCAGACAAGACTCGATTGATCCCAAGTATAATTCAAAAAGAGCGACCAATCACATGGCATACGTAATTCGCTCACTTAGTGAATTATACTTGAATTGATCGAGTTTGATTCAGGCTAGAATTTCCCTACATAGACTTGGAGAGAGAAGTATGGTTTAAAAAATAGTATCATGAATCTATGTAACATGCTTTCCTAGAAAAATATCGATTATGCTCAATTGATCGTTGGTATAGTAGTGTAATGTACAAGTCAAAAATCGTTTATTCCATAAAAACAACATTGTTACAACACAGTAACAAGAAACATTGTGAACAGTAGATCCAAATCAAAAACATTACATGAACATCACATTGTGGTCATGGCATAGAAATTCAAAGGGATTTACCAGTGCTCGTGATGATGTTTGATAGTTAGCAGGTCTCAAGAAAATCCATGTCCCCCATAGCTTATTGTGAATCCCATGCGGGTCTACATCAATGGCTGTGCCTCACATCGGTCCAACAACCGAAAAACCATGCATAGGTTTCATCTACAAACCTATGAACTAACTAGAAAAGATATATGAACTAACTAGAAAACAATTGTTTTTAACTACTCTATCAGAACCATCATAATAAACACAACACGAGGATGGAACATTTACATGACAATGTGGCAGAATTTTCACAAAATTCCCTATACATCATTGGAATTTTTCAACAAAAACGTAAGAATGTCAATGGTAAATCTAAATGAAGAGATGGAAAATGTATTAGATAGAATATTATGATCGTATTTTATAAATTTATGAAAAAATGAAAAGATTGAACAGAAATCGACTCTGATGATTCCAAGCTCAATTGTTAGTTGACTGACATTGATAGAGACCAGTCCTTCTTTAAGCAGTGTAACGGTAAATCATTAAGCTAACTTTCATTTCCGTGGTCGCCTACTCTTCCCCGACAAGTTGCTTCAAATTAGCATAATGCAGTCACTTCCCGTTTCTCTTGACTGTAGATAAAAAAAACATGATTTACTAGTAAATAAAGATCCATGAATCCAAATAGCACATATTTTTCAGTTTCAGAATTTAATTCTTGCCCAATTAGAAACTGATTTTAAGAATCCAAATAGCAAATATTTCTTACAGATTAAGAAATTATGACCGAGTTTAGCTCACTTGTTTTGATGATATCTTACCTCTCTGGAACCATGATCTTCTTACCGCCTGGCGGATGTGACGCTCGTGTTTTTCCAATAGTTCATCAATTCTTTGTGATTGACATAGCAAGGGTCCTGAAAATTCAACCTTCTCCTCCTGATCTTGATAAACCTGTTTCAAATCCCGCTTCGGTTAACTTAAAATCAAGTTTTAAATTCATCAAAGAAAATAAACTTAAAATGGGTCCTACAATTTTTCTGTGTATTCACTTCTCTAATCCTCACTAAGCTACAAAACTAACATACTAATATATCCAGTCGGCTGTTTACTTCTAACTAAATGCAGAAAAAAAAAAAAGGGAATTTCCTGATGCTATTTTTTGGAACTATCTCAGTGTTTGGAACAGAACGTTAATAAGGTCTCTAATTGCATTAAGGTATCACGATAAAAATTGTACAACAAGAACATTAGTACAGCAAAAACTAGACAATTATGATGAAATTAAACTAATGAATATAAGTTGAAGTGGCAGTTGTGTTATTACCAAGTTACTTCTCTTAGCAGCCGCTCCCTCTTTATTATAAAGTGCCATTGACAATTCCTGAGAGTGGTATTCATCAGCATCAAATGAATCAGGACGCTCTAATTGGCTCCACTGTTTGATCATTGAGCGTTTGATTGTTTCATACGCATCTCGACCTTTAATATTTTCCAACTGCCCGTTTACACCTTCACAGTTTTCTTCCCCTCTTGAATCCAAGTTATTCCTCAAATGCAGAGCACCACCAGAAGTTTCAACAATTAAACTTCTTGAACTAGACCTACTTCGCGATCTTAAAGATGAATCGTTCATCCTTCTTTTAGCCCAGGCAAAACCACTTGATCCTGAAACTTGTAAAGGTCCCGAAAAAATATCATCACCTTGAGATGCATTCTTCACATGAGATGTCTCTTTGGTCACAACAATTGATGGCTTAGGTGGCTCCTGACCTAAGACTTTATTTTCTTTGCGATTACTAAGAGCATTTGCGTTCCTTTTTAATTCGGCTTGCTTTTGAATGGGCAAATTCTGCAGATCCAAAATTTAGTTTTGAGAACAAGTTACCAATACCAAAAAAAAAAAAAAAACAGCTCAAATTATTCAAATGTAGTGGTAATAGGATAAGAACATGGATTTAGGTACTATTCAGGAAAGTTTTCAATTTCTTTTAAATAAAGTCTCGTTTACATAGTAAACTTCGTGATTAACTAGGGATATAACCAGAAAATTACCAATTATTATATGGTTGCAATGAATTTAAGCCTGAAGGTATCAATGGAGAATATATTATCTATATACAGTAGGTAGGACTGAGAAAGAAGACAGAGAAGATAGTATAATATATTTATCTCCAATTATTTTAACTTTACTGGAAACTAAATAAACTTGAGGCATAAATCATTCTAAGTTTCAGAAGCATGTTATCACTTATCACATAAAGATTCGTGAAAAACATACGGGATTAGAACGTCCTATGAAAATATCAGTTTTATTTGAAGAATTTGTTAATATGCACGCATGTGCAGAGAGAGAGAGAGAGAGGGGACCTCTTCTGGTGCCAGTTTGCTGCTCCCACTCTGTTTTCTAGTTGGCTTCCTTGTATTTTCAGGTCCACGAGATCTTCCACCAGTTCTTCTTCTAAAAATACAGTGACAAATCAGATAAGGTTCATTTTTGATGAAAAGCACTCCCAATTCAAATGGATATGGAATGCATTACCTGCTGGCCTCTTCATGCTGTTTAATATCAATCTCCTTACTAGGAGGATACTTTGGCAAGCTCGACGGATCACAAGCATATGGCTTTGTCTTGAAATACTAATGTTTGTGTATAAAGAACAAAAGATCAGAAAGAGTCCTACTCGATTCAAAATCTTTACAACAATGTAATTTAAATATGTAAATGCTCATTGAATTTCTTATATAACTAGAGAGGGTCCAAAAAAAAAACACAAATAGTTCTTTGGAAACATTAATAAGGAGAAACATTGACAGTATGGTGAAATCGTCTCTGTTTATCATACCTCTGATGCAAGGGCTGAAGTAGCAGTGCCCCTCTTGTATGGTTCTACAGATAGGAGAGTTTCTATCAGTGTGACAGCAGCTTCTGGTAGATCCTTAAAGGTTTCCCAAAGAGTGCTCTTATAAGGATGTTGTGGTTTAAACAATGTTGCATGAGGAAGTTTTGATTTTTTCCAGTAGTCCTCCGGTGGGGATCCACAAAGTTTGAATATTTTGTGCAACTGTTCAACCTGTTTAACATACATATATATTCTTATGATTCAAGTGGTGGTCATAATTCGCTTCAGATTCAGGCTACACGACTTCACTATATATTGATGCCCTCAATTTGATAGTAATATATTATCACCACCCACATACTTTTAATCATTCAGGATAGTTACATGCAGACCTCACTTATTGAGTAATTACAACGAGCCCCTGAGGTTTTGCTATCGGTTTTGCAAATAACAGCCACCCTCTAAACAGGGGGCAAAACTGTAATCAGTTTATTAGTGACTGAGGATGAAATTGTAATATGTTTTTACTAACGGGAAAAATTATGGTAATTTGTCAAACCTCGGGAAGTTTTCATAATTAGTGTCTCATCGCAGGGGATATCTATGCAATTTACCATAATCATAAAGTACTGAAAGTTTGAAACTAAAATACATCAGAAGGGTGTTTTTACCTCGGTTCTCCCTTGAAGGATAGGTTTACCAATCAGTAGTTCAGCAAGTAAGCATCCAACGCTCCAAAGATCAACTGACGCCCCATAATCGGTGGAGCCCAATAAGAGTTCAGGAGGGCGATACCACAAAGTGACTACTCGACTGGTTAGAGGTTGCCTCAGTCCGTAAGCACAGAAGTTTGCTAATCCAAAATCAGCTACCTTTAGGACTCCTTCATTATCTACTAAAAGATTTGCGCCTTTAATATCCCGATGCATCACACCCCGAGAATGACAATGCTCAAGCCCGGACAACAATTGCTTCACGTAGCACTTTACCTGTAAAATCAGCCAATGGAATCCTTAACGTAGACATAAAAAAATTACTTTTAACAATTAACACATATATGTCATCTCATGGATTATTCTTAGCAGGTCCTGGGACACTAGACCCGAGCCCAATCACATCCATCCATGTGTTTGGTCTACTGTAGGCGAATGGTTGTGATTACAACGGAACTTGATGTTTCAGGACTCACCAAGAATCACTTCCATTTGATAGCAATTACATTAGTTCTTCTTTGATGGAAATCTCAATCTTGCTATATAATGTGCGATTTTTCGTGGCGTTTACATTAGTTCTTCTTGGACATTGAAATACCTCGTAATTTTGTACACTAAAAGTAGAAGAATCCAAACCTGTGCTTCAGTGAAAGTGATTTCAGGAGAAGATAGTAGTCCAGAAATATCATGCTCCATGTACTCGAACACGAGATATATGTTGCATGAAGACCGAGATGTAACTAATCCTTCCAACTTTATAATATTTGGATGTTCAAGTCGGCGAAGAATCATTATCTCCCGAGCCATAAAACGAACACTTTCGGGCTCAAAATTGTCAAATCGAACCTTCTTCAAAGCAACTATCTTCCCCGATTCTAGGTCACGTGCTCGGAATACAGTGCTATATGTACCCTGACCAATCTGTTCAAACAAAGCACATTACATAACATTTTTTATCAACGTAAAACCCAAAAAAATATCTCAATCATCAACTTGGTATCCATTGATCATAAGATACTGGTAAAATGATGACCGCAAGATGCATGATTACAAAAATAGCATGACTTAGTCACAGTCCTTCGTCAATCATAATAATAACTAAGTTAGCATCTTGCAAGTCTGGCTACAACTTCAGAACTGGCACGAAATGCAGCAACTATAAAATGAGGTACGACCGTAACTGATCAAAGAAGCAATAAATCAGTCTTCGACAAATATACTGAAAACGTTAGAACTAAGAACAGTTTTATCAACCATCTAATTAGTACGAATATTAGAAAGAACAAAATTCCACAGCCAAAATTAAAATCCATTAATGAACAGCCTTTTCCAAACTCAGCATATATGCCAATACAAACAATAATGACTCCTAATCCGTAATTTAGTCATTAATTAATTTTCCCAACGCACACAAAAGTACAACTAGTCTGAATACTAAAAATAAGCAACAAACTTAAATATAACTACATAATCCAAGTTAGAGATGATGACAATAATAATACTACTAAGAATAATTAATAGAACAATAATGTCAGTAATTAATTAATGAATGAATTAAAATTAACCTTTTCAAGTTTCTCAAAAGAGTCTGCTTTGAGTGGCACCCATCCCTGAATGGCTTCACCGGCCACCGCGCTCAGCCACGCCGGCCACCCCGCCGCCACCTGCTCCCCCTCCACATACTTATGCAAGTTCCCGAGTCGAAAACTCACCGATTCACTCGTCCGACCCGACTCACCCAACTCGCTCCCTGACTCAGTAGTAGTAGTCGCCCCCCCTCTCTTCTTCACCTTCTTCAACTTCAGCTCCAGCTCCGCCACCAACCCCCCACCACCGCCCCCGCCGCCGCAACTATCCACCCGGCTCCGACCCGACCCGACATTGAGCCCGCCGGAGTGATCCAGCGCGGCAGGGGTCACCGACCCCGTTTGCTTCGACGTCACGCAACCCATTGAGAGCGCCCCACCGAATCTTCACCACCTCAGAACCACCACCGTCGCCGCCGCCGCCATACTCCGGTGAGTAGAAAACGAAGACAAACCCAGCTCAGAATATGCTGAATCTTGACCCGGGTCAATGTTTAGGCAATAACAATTCTATACATCATTGAAATTAAAACTCGGGCTTAGGCTTTTATATGTTATCAAGAAAAGGAAATCTTTCCACAAATTCCACTCTCACTTTCTCTCTCTAGGCCCAAACCCTTTGTTAATGTGCGACAATTGCGGAAGGGTTAACCCTTAATGGGGTTCACAATCACAGCAAAGAATTGAAGCGGAATCAACGGGAGTGTGACATGACTCTGCCCTGCCTTTTACGTCTGCTTTCTATATATATATATATGTGTGTGTGTGTATATATATATAATGTTGTTCAATCTATCCTTTCTTCTCTCGTATTTTCCTTTAATTGTTTTTCTTCATCATATCTTAAACAAAAAGCAGCGGGAATCTACACAGTGTAAAACGAAGAAACAAATTGTGGCTGACAAAAAACCTCTTGGGACTGAAACTGACTGTATTTTGACTTTTATACGCAAATACCAACCGGATTCAAATTCTGTGCCTTTTGGATTCTTTTTCTTTTTTCTTATACTAATATATATTTTGGGCTTCAAAGTTGAAACCATTTGAGGGGGTAATTTTATGATTGCTCTCGATCCATTTTTCATAACACAAACATTTGAGGTGGGGTGATTTAAACAGAAGTAAGTGAGTGTGAAAATCACTCACTTATTTTGAATATATGATGTAAAATAAATCGGGTAATACTCCCGATTCACCTTAAAAATTTTCCCGGGGGTTCTGTATACAGTGACAGTGTGAGAATTTAGGGGGTGGATGGGCGGGGCGGGTGGGGGTGGGGGGGGGGGGGGGGGGGGTTGGGGAGACCAATAATGGAGCGCGTTTAATAGTGTAGATTTGGGGAGACATTTTAGTTGGGTTGGTGTTGACTAATTGAGTATTGTATTTAGACTGTTGTTTATACAGAGACAAAAAAGTAGTGTAATATTTCAAATCCCACTATTAAGTTTCAATATTTTATAGGGAGTTGTTAATAGCACTTCTTCAACTTTTGTGATTAGTATTCTAAAAATTTCATTTTATTTTATCAAATATACCCTTTATTATAAAATACAAAATTTTTGAAGACAAATATATTATTTTATTTAGGATTTTAATAAAGTATTATTGTAGTATCTCACCTTTCTTTAAGGTTCTTTTTTATTTGTTAGTCTTTAATAGATGACACGCTTATAATGCAATGACAAAGAATATATAATTAACTGACAATATTATCAATGTGATCAAATTCTGGCAATATTTTAAATTATTATAAACCAAATCAAGCAACAAAATTAACTTAATACCAAAAAAATAAGAAAATTGCAAGAAATAGTTATTCCTCCGTCGTGTACTCTAATGTATTGTGAGCCTTTCACCATAAGAAAAAGAATTCAAGTTTCATTCCAAAGCAAGTTATGACGAAACAAAATTTATTCAATTTTCTCAATTGTTAAAGAAAGAATATTCATCCAACAATTGTTGCATTTGTGGTTCTTGGTGGTTTTTAACAATGACCAAAGAAACAATTAACATGGTTCAGTGAAATTGAATGAGACATTGAAACTCGTAAAAACTAAAAGTTTTGAGGAAATTTCTGAGTATTCTCAATCACCCAATCAACCCATTGGTTCAATGGGTTGATTAAGGGTGTAAAAGGATCCGAGTCGAATTAAGTTTGGATAAAATTTACTGGCTCGAGCCCGAGCTCGATGAGCCAAGTTTTAATGGCTCAAGCTCGACGAGTCTAGTTTTAATTGCTTGAGCTTGACGAGCCTAGTTTCAAAGGCTCGAGCTCGATCTATATATTAAAAAAAAAGCATAACTATTATTAATTTATATATACGTAATATAATTAAAATCTAGATATTTTAGAATTTGTTAAGATCATGAGCCGGCTTGTGATATCTCGAACAGATAAGAAAACTTGAACTCAACTCGACAATAACTCGAGCTCAAGCTGACTGGACTTTAGTTGCACCCCTCCCATTGATAATGCAATTGGTAATTTTATTTCTTCATATATTTCTTAACTATTTTCCTTTTCGCATTTAAATTTTGTGGATTTTCAAAACAAAAGTTAGAGTTTGGTTAACGTGTTGCTGGTGTTATTGGTTTTATAATATTTTAAAATATTTGCATTAAGTGTATCATCTACTAAAACTAAAAAAATAAAAGTAAGATATGTAGTAAGCTTCATTAAAATCTTTGTTTCAAGAATCTGTGATCCACAACGAGGTCTTTGTTATTGATTAAATGGAAAGAAAATTTGAGTGCCAATAAAAAAAATTATAAGGTACTTTTTCATTGAATGAATTATGAACCGTGTCTTTTTTTTTTTGAATAATGAATTATGAACCTTGCAGTTGGTCATGAATAGATGTATTATATTGGTATCATTCACCTATAGAAATATGGTTAATCCACAGCTACATGTTATTAGAAATTATTCCGTAGTCACTGGGCACAAACCAAGACGTTACCTTATAACTAAATCTACATCGGAATTTAACAAAAAAATATAAAATACAAAAACTTACAAATCGCTCCTCCTCGATAGAAAAAACGATCGTTATCTAAAAAAACGGATATAGACAACATGTTTTGTCCAGCGTCTGAACATTCTTTGACCAAATATCCCTGAAAAGGAGGGTGAAGTAAGTTTTGAATCTCCTCAATCAAGCAATCTGAGGGAAGAGATGCAGGACGTCGATGTGTAGGCACACAGTCCGCATAGTACTCTTCAAGATACGGATACATGGCTTGAGCGAGCTCTTGATTCCTTTCAAGCAGAGAGAGAACATACTCATAGTGATTGAGTACCTCCCTGCGAATGGAAGGAGCAGTGGAATCCTTTGAATGAATTGATCACTGAGCCCGTTCCAAGATCTGAGATTGGCAGTGAAGATTTTATCAAGAGAGATACTGAATAGAAGAATCTGACCATCAGATTGAAGTTTTCTTCACATTGGCTTGGAGCAAGATTTAAGCACCGTTCCCACCACTGTACCACTGGAAGACGCTTGAGCATTAAACCGAAGAGGGGTAGGGTAATCTCTGAAGTTTCTTGACGTAGACATGTTTTCTATTGATGTCTAATAATTGGGGCTTGAGAACAGGTCCGAGTCTTTGTGACGCTTCAGGAGGCAATACTTGGCGAATTGACGCTTCTTGTCATGGCATGCCTATGCCGAAAGATGGGGAGCTTGGACTAACTCTGGGAAGTGTATTTATGTCCCATGTACGCTTCACCCAATTTACTTCATTTATACAGAAGTCTGTGCCAGCAGTCACCATAGCACGAATGCCTTCAAGATGATACTCTTATGGCTTCAAAGCGGTGCTTATCAGGCTGATAGTTGGCATTCCACGCTGTCAAAGTAAGCATCAGCTTCTTCTGGAAGCAGATCGTCAACGATCAAGGTCTCACCAGCATGATCTCTTTATTTTTCCATAGACTAAGAGGGACGCCGATGCAAGATTTTAAGCGCTGTGAGCCGTCTGTGGGAATGTGTGTAACCTTCTCTGTTCAAGACTGACTCTGAGGGATTTAAAGCTAGGACTGAGAGGATCATACCACGAACAGTGTAATCCCTTAGCGCGAACCCAGTTGGTCTTGCTGCTGGCCATTATCAAGATAGTAAGCCACATCCACGTCACATCTAGGAGGTCTGTCTCCTGGTCGTCTAGAACGTTGCTTTGATTGCCTGTCAAAGTCAATCAGTCTTGCAGCGTCAGCTTCTGCAGCAATATTCTTTCTATATTATATCCTGCAGGAATGAATCTTCGTCGAGCGCTGGGGGCATATAGTTAATTGAATGATCAATTGTCTTCAGCGGACGAGTTGCAAGAAGTGACGAGACTGTAACGTCTTCAGCACCTCTGACCTTCTGAACGTGCCTCTGTTAAAGTACAGGTTCCTCAGGTTCAATTGCAGCTACTTCATCGGCAACATCTTGAGCGATAGCTACGACTCATCAGTCAACATCCAACAGAACATCTGTGGACATTTCAGCAGCACTGGAACTATAGCTGAAAACAAGAGCCATCCTCTATAAGAGCAGGATCTTCTACAGATGTAGGAATAGAAATGCTGTGGGAAGAAATGAACCTTACCATGAGAACTAAGCTCACCGCAGTTTCTGGAGCGCTTGGCTCAACAGCAACACTTGAGCGCTTGGCTCAAACGGCAACTTGATCGCTTGGCTCACGGCAACTTGAGCGCTTGGCTCAACAGCAATCTTGACGCTTGGCTCACACAACTTGAGCGCTTGGCTCAACTGTCTCAGGCTCTTCAGGAGTAGCTTGACGCTTGCTAGTCCTGGAACGCTTAAAGATTTTCTTAATGTTGACTCCTTCAACTAGTTTAGCCGAGGAGCGGGAGGATCAGCAGCTGGTTCTTCAAAGTCTATTGCTTATGATCCCTTCCAGCTTTCGTCTTTTGAGAGGCAACTGTCCTCAGGCATCCTCATCATTTCCTCATCAATCTTTTGAGAGGGGACGACAATTTTAACTTTGGGTTTTCTGGGGCTCTCTCTTCTTTTGCTGCTGGACCGCTTCACAGCTTCCTCTGGCACTGGTCTCTCCGCCTTTTGAGCAAGCAGTTGGCGTTCTTCCAGCCGCTCAGATAGGGTCTAGCCGCACCACTAACTTTTGGAGGATTGAACATATTGTTCAGAATCCTTTTTCCCAACAACTTGGACTTATTCAACGGAAGTCCAGACGAGTACACACAATTCGATTTAAACAAGATGTCACTCAGATGAGTCCATAAGGCTTATTTGAAGCGCTTAGACTGTCCCGAACCGTCCAAAGATGTACTCACTCCAGTTGATTTTGATGTTGAAGAGTATAGCAACCATCATCTGAAATTGAACAGGATTTACCTTATCAAAAGTTCCCCGGCATTCTATGATCTTGCTGCAGAAATCAGCCCATAAACGGTATTTGGACACCAGGTCTTTCTTCTCGAAGTACTGAGTGTAGGAACGTCGCGTACGCACTCATGATTGCCCATGCTTCCTTAATTTGTTTCAACGTAACCGAATCCAATGCCTCACCCTCATTAGGCAAATTGAAGTTCTTGGCAATGGTGGAAGCAATAAGATGAATTCCTTTGGAGACTCTTCTTGGAGAAGGAATTTGACAAGAGATGGCTTTTGTCCTCTGAAAGTGTAGCAGTCTTCCAGAAAGTTTCAACTTCAGTGGGAAACATATAAGAGTATTGGGTTAAGAAGGGTTTGAGCCAGCTTTGACGACCATGTCCATTATGTCGTCAGGTTGATATGAGTTTGTTCATATAGAAATTTCCAGTCGACACACAACCTTCAGTTACCTTGATGGTAATTTCAGCAGAAGTAATGATGATTTCTTTGGTGCCATTTTTTTTTAAAAGAAGAGATGGACCGAGATTTTTCTGTTTTTTGAGAGAGAGATAAAGAGAGATTTGCAGATATGCTTGAGTAGAAAGTAAATTACTTTTTCTGCAGAGTTTTGTGTTTTAAATGACACAGTAAAGAGTTTTGAAACTTGTGTTATGTAGTCTTAGTAGATTTAAACACGTGTAATAACTGTTGAATCTTAGCCATACATTTATTAACTGCGGACGCGAGTTTTGTGTAAAAGAGAGAATTACATTTGGTAATTCTCACATATAAGATTTGACATCCGAGTAAAAAAAAATTAACGTTTGGTATTTTCAAGTGTAACACACGCGCATGTTTGTACACTGACACGTACACAAATACGGGCTATCTCTGAACCGTCATTTTTAAAAAATTTGAGTACCCGCCAGTTTGATGTGATAGAGGCGTGTGAGTAGAGTACAAATAGACTTTGAGTCTACCCACGACCTTGAAGAGGTTTGAAAACTTTATGCATGGCTTGTAACGAAACTATTTTATAAATTTTTTGATAAACTATTCAGCGCTTAGCTGATATAATGGACGCTTGAAGTCAAAAGTCTTTTCAATATTTTGAGCATTCAATATTTTATGCAAACATAGAACTGAGCGTTGATGATTATGCATTTGAAATTTTTTTTTTTTTTTTTTTTATCATTGACGCTTACAGTTATGATCAAGTAAAAAAATTTTTTTTTTTTTTTTTTTTAAGAATATTGTAAGAAAAACTTAAGTGGATTCCCCCTAAATTATATGCCTAATAAAATATGATGCTTCATGATCAAGCGTTTAAATCAATCATACCTAGTTCACTTCTCAAAGTGAGAAAACGTTGTTCATTGAGTGCTTTGGTGAAGATATCTGCCAGTTGTTTGTCAGTTCCAATGAAGTGCATGGAGATATCTTTCTTTTGAACGTGGTCACGAAGGAAATGGTATCTAATGTCAATGTGTTTGGTTCTTGAATGAAGAACAGGGTTTTGAGTCATGGCTAAAGCGCTTTGGTTATCACAATGAATGGGAGTTGGTCCTAAGATTGTTCCGTAATCTCTAATTGTTGCCTCATCCATAGAACTGTGCACAACAACTTCCTGCAGCTACATACTCAGCTTCGGCTGTGGAGGTAGCTATGGATTGTTGTTTCTTGCTATGCCATGAAACTAACCTATCACCTAAGAATTGACAAGTACCACTAGTGCTTTTACGATCTATTTTGCAACCTGCAAAATCTGCATCTGAGTAACCGATTAGTTCAAAAGGAGAATCCCTGGATACCATAAGCCCACATGTGTGTGCCTTTAGGTATTTAAGGATTTTCTTGGCAGCAGTCAAGTGTGACTCTTTAGGATCAGCTTGGAATCGTGCACACATACATACCGAAAACATAATATCAGGTCTACTGGCAGTGAGATAAAGAAGTGATCCTATGATACCTCTATAATTAGTGATATCAACTTTCTTTCCACTTTCATCTTTATCTAACTTAAGCGTTTGGCTCATTGGAATTTTTGAATATGATGCATTCTCCATACCAAATTTCTTAATCATATCTCGTGTATATTTAGCTTGGTTGATAAATATGCCATTAGGGAGTTGTTTAACTTGTAGTCCTAAGAAGAAAGTTAATTCACCCATCATGCTCATTTCAAATTGTTCTTGCATCATTTTCGAAAATTTCTCACACAGACGCTTATTAGTAGAACCAAATATAATGTCATCAACGTAAATTGAACTAAGAGAATATCTTCATCATTGGTAATTTTAAATAACGTTGTGTCAACGCTGCCTTTTGAAAAACCTTTACCAATAAGAAAGATAGAGAGAGTGTCATACCATGCTCGAGGTGCTTGCTTAAGCCCATAAAGTGCTTTTTCTAGCTTGTAAACCATACCCTTACCATGATTGTTGATGAATCCTGGTGGTTGCTCCACATACACTTCTTCTTGGAGTTTACCATTCAGGAAGGCACTCTTTACGTCCATTTAAATACTGTAAACTTGTTAAACGCTGCGTACGCTAGAAACATGCGGATTGCTTCAAGACGAGCAACAGGAGCGTAGTCTCATCAAAGTCAATGCCCTCCTCTTGGCAGTATCCTTGAGCTACGAGTCTGGCCTTGTTTCTTACAACAATGCCGTCCTCATCCATCTGTTTCTATATACCCATCTAGTTCCAATAACTCCTTGATGAGTTGGTCTTGGTACTAGCATCCAAACTTTATTTCGCTCAAACTGATTGAGCTCTTCTTGCATAGCTTCAATCCAACTTGGATCACTTAACGCTTCATCCACTTTCTTAGGTTCCATTTGAGATAGAAAGCTTGCGAACATAGCCTCATTAAATGTAGCGGCTCTAGTTCTAACTGGTGCTTCAATATCTCCAATGATTTGCTCAGGTGGATGGTCACGTAACCATAGTCTATCTGTTTGGAAGGGGTTTTGAGAATGAACAGGCGCTTGAGAATCATTCGCTTGACCATTCTCCTGCGTTGGCGCTTCAAGTTCACGATTCCTTCTTTGCTCTTGATGATCATTCTCTTCATGATCATCCGTATTTCTTACATGATAATTTAGATTGATTTCACGAGTATTCTTAGGAGGAGGCACTGAGATCTCATCATCATCGTCAGTATCTTCATCAATAGTGATCTTGGACGCTTGATGACATAGATCTTCAACTCCTACATCATTTATATTTACCTTACTCGGCTCTTGGTTAGCATCATCAAATACAACATGAATAGATTCCTCAACCTTCGATTTGATCTTATTGAGAATGCGAAAATTCTTTCCATTTTTGGCGTAGCCTAGAAAGATTCCTTCATCCGCTTTAGGATCAAAAGTCTTTAGGCTTGGGATCCATTATTATGGATAAAACATTTAGAACCAAAGACGTGAAAATATGAAATATTTGGCTTACGTCCCTTCCACAGTTCATATGGAGTTTTTCCATGCTGTTTGTTGATCATGCAGCGATTTTGAGTGTAACAAGCAGTGTTGATCGCTTCGGCCCAAAATCTAGGAGCAAGCTTGGATTCAGCTAACATAGTCCTAGCAGCTTCCGTAAGCGTTCGGTTTCGGCGCTCAGCAACACCATTTTGTTGGGGAGTTCTGGGAGCTGAATACTCATGATGTATTCCATTTTCTGCACAAAACTTCTCAACAACCTTGTTAGTAAACTCAGTACCATGATCGCTTCTTATTCTTGCAACCTTAAGATTTTTCAAAGTTTGAAGTTGCCGAATAAGCGTTGTTAACTTGTCACATGTTTCATCTTTGGATGAAAGAAATTCCACCCAAGTAAATCTAGAGAAATCGTCTACTATCACTAAAGTATACTTTTTACCGCTTACACTGATTGTTTGAACAGGTCCAAACAAATCCATGTGAAGTAGTTCAAGTATTCTTGAAGTAGATAGATGAGGTTTTCTCTTGAAGGATGATTTAACTTGTTTACCCATTTGACAAGCGTCACAGAGGCGATCCTTATGAAATGGTCCATTTGGCAATCCCTCTACAAGATTTTGACTTATAAGCTGAGAGATTGTCTTAAAGTTGAGGTGATTCATTTTTCTATGCCATAACCAACCCATTTTAGATTCATTTTTAGCAACAAAGCATGTTGGGTGTTATCAAGTGTTGAACCCCAATCTACCAATATACGTTGTTATTCCTTTTTCCTTTTAGTTTAGTAGATTTAGTTTAGCGTCGTTTATATAGCAATAGTCACTTGAGAATATGACTTCAAAGCCTTTATCGCAGAATTGACTTATGCTTAATAAATTGTGCTTTAGACCCTCAACAAAATAAACATCACTTATCATGATGTTCCCCCTATGCACAGTACCTATACCTTTGGTTTTACCTTTGGAGTTATCACCAAATACAACCTGAGGACCATTGGCAGCTTGATAGTTGATCAGAAGATCTTTGGAACCTGTCATGTGCCTTGACGATCCACTATCAAAATACCAAACAGATGTATTGACTTTAGCTCTAGGTACCTGCAATCAAAAGGGAAGTTCTATTTCTGTTTAGGTACCCATTGTTGCTTGGGTCCTTCAACATTAGTATCCTTGTTAGTGTTAAGTAGAACTTTAGGAACCCAAATTTGCCTTGTCTTCATAGTAGGAATATTGGCCTTTTTGGTTTCACCTTGTGCTGTGTGTAATTTTTGGATGTATAATAATATCCACGATTATAATAATAGTCATAATCATAATTATCATAGTATCGATAATATGATCTTGACTGTCTTGGATATCGACGCTGGTATTTCCTTGGCTCTGGCTTGGGTTGCACGTTTGGTGCTAGACGCTTAGCGCTTGATTCACAGTGACTAGATTTATCCTTAGCTTTTTGAGCGTTTGGATGAGTCTGTCTTTGTGGATCATTTGCTTTAGCCTTACCCTTGTCTGAGTTAGTTTTGACTTTCTCATTTGGCCTCTTACCATTGTCCCTTGGTTCATTTTGAGTTTGACCTTGTGAACCTTTCTCAACAAAGAAAACACCCTTCCTTTGTTGTTTGCCGTAACATTAGGTTTGTTTGGTTGTTTACCGAATTCATTGCATCCTAAACCGGTCTTTTCTCCAAACAACCTTGTTATTTCAGTCACATTGTCGAGCTTTCTGGATGCTTTGGACAACGATGAGATGAGCTGTTCTGACTTGGCAAGTCTAGCCATCAGATCAGCTTCTCTCTTGACTATATATCAAGATCACCTTTCAATTGAATAACTTCACTCTCAAGCGATTGGTTTTTCTCAATGCACTGTTGCTGAATTTGCAACTCTGCTCTGAGCGTACTTTATCGTTTGTGAGTGATGAAATAATAGCGAGATCATTTTGATATATTTTGGCAGCTTCTTGACATTCATTGTAATATTCTTTGACTTTGTCAAGTAATTCATCATAAGAAAGAGGAATTGATAATTCATTGATTACCTCAGGGGACGCTTCATCATCTCTGGCCATGAGACATATGAGCGCTGAGTCATCTATCGGCTCATCATCATCACTACTTTCGTCTGATGATTCTAAATCTTCAGGTGCTGATGCTGGTTCTGATTCCGCAAGCAAACCTTGTTGTCGAAGGTTGCTCCTGAATTGGTTTCTATCCAAGTAATCCTGCCTTGAGGGCTTGGATACATTTGGATAGGGACAATTTACCTGGTAGTGCCCCGGTTTCCTGCAATTATAACAAAGATTGGTTTTCATTTTTTGTTCACTTGTTAGCCTTGCAGTGTGTGGTTTTTGAAACCACTGGAGCTGGGAGACTTTGAGTAGACGCTTGATATTGAGCAGGCGCTTGAGGTAAAGGAACAGAATATTGAGGCGCTTGAAACTGTTGTTGTATGGGAGAAGGCGCTTGATATGAACTTTGTCCTTGATTATTAGGACCTTTTCCTTTCTTTTCATATCTCAAGAACTTCCTGAATCTATTCAGCAAAGCCAACTCTTCTTCCTCATTAATGTCCGAATTCTTTCCTTTGTTACCCGATTTGCCTTTGATTGATGCAATGAGCGCTCCAGATTCAATCACTGGATTACTCACAATGTCACTAGCAGAGTTCAACTCGAACTCAAAAGCTTTTAGCTCTGAAAAGGCGTCTTCTGGAGTTAAGAGATCCAGCATGTTTGATTCTCTCATAGCTGTTGTCTTCATCAAGAATTTACTTGGTAGACTTCTAAAGATCTTAACCACCATTTCTCGATTCTGTAAGTCCATTCCCAACGACGTAAGTTCTGTAACAAGAGCTGTGAATCTTATATCCAATTGCTCTAGCGTTTCATTGGGTAGCATCTTAAATCCGTTAAACTTTTCCTTAGCAATGGAAAGTTTGTT
Source organism: Buddleja alternifolia (assembly GCA_019426215.1). Classification (NCBI taxonomy): domain Eukaryota; kingdom Viridiplantae; phylum Streptophyta; class Magnoliopsida; order Lamiales; family Scrophulariaceae; genus Buddleja; species Buddleja alternifolia. The sequence continues at coordinate 14,834,095 of CM033396.1, forward strand.
TTCTTTGATTTGAGCTGAACCACCACAGATTGTAGCCAGCTTATCCCATATTTCTTTAGTCGTTTTGCAAGATTTGATTTTATTGAATAAGTTATCATTATCACCAATAGCCGTATACAGAGCGTTGCGACCAACATTGTCCAAGTTAGCTCTTCGACGCTCATCTGGAGACCATTCTTGTTTTGGTTTTTCAACGTAACCATCAGGGGTTTCTTCTGTGGCTCCAGGCGCTCTTGTGATAACTTTGTATATTTTGATTGGCCCATCTGAAATAATATCGCACATGTCATCATCGCATGAACATAAATACGTAAATGCTTTGACTTTCCATGTGTCAAAATTTGATTCTGTCAATTTGGGAACTTTAGCAAATGCCATATCTAAGCTTTAAAAAGCAACTAGATTTTGAAAGAAAAGGATCTAAACAAGCAGTTATGCTTGGAAATTTTAAAATTTCAAAATTAACCGCTCTGATACCACTTGTTGGTCCCAAGTGGCATACGAAAGGGTCTAGAAGGGGGGGGGGGGTTGAATAGACCCTTAAGTCTTTTTCGACTTCAAAAAGATTTCGTATTAAACGTATTTGGACGCTTGAAATGATAGGCGCTTGAAGTGTCTAACGCTTCACTTTAGCGTTCACATAAGATATTTGAGACTTTGTGAAGCGTCTAATGAAGACTGTTTTAAAGTTAACTTAGACTTCAGGAATTGAATACTTTGACCTTGTAGGTTAAGCGTTCAGTTCTTTTAATCAGGGTTAGCACAGCGGAATGATTTTGGAGTCTTCTCTTTGAAAGTTTTAGCGTCACAAGATGTTTCTTAGTTGCTTAGCTTTTGATTGTGTTTTACTTATGCAATGATATGATAGATGAATGAAATGACTGAAAAGTAAATAACACAATATTTGTAAGGTTCGTTGGGTGATGTAATCCCAACTACGTGTTTCTTCTCCTTTGCACTTGGAGGCAATCCACTAAAATGATTCTCAAAGAATCACACAGAATCTTCTACAAATTAGGGAGAGATGGATGTCGATGACTTGAGCTCCTTGATCACACAGATTTCTGCTTCAAATCACTTCAACCCTTTTGCTTCTTTCACCCAGAAATGATGCAAGTATCCAACTTCGACTTCACACAGATCGCGAGGCTTGGATGGGATTTTCTAAAAGGTTTGTTTGATTTTGATGAAGTTCAAACAACTTGGTAATATCTCAGTAGGAATCTGGTTTCTTCAAAAAGAATGTTTGAGATATTTGTTGACTGTCTCAGGAATATAAGAAAAGCAAGTAGAATGTTTCTTGAATTTTCTGGCTTTTCTGAGAGTTTAAGGAATGAGATTTTAGTGCAACAGCAATTTGGCTTTGATAAAATTGTTGCTCTATATTTGTTTGTTGTTGAAGTCCTATTTATAGGTATTCTTGGAGAAAGTGTCCGTTTGACACATGCACTGGCGCGTGTCTTTTACTTTCGCGAGTGAACAGCTTTTGTCCTTTTTCCTGAAAATCTGCTGCACGAAAGTTGGTGCTGCAGTCTGAGATAGTTGACAGTCCAATAGGGTGGCTTCTCCGTACGTCTGACATTACTTATCATATTAAATGCTCTTATCAACATTTAATGCATTTGAAATTAATACCCGTTGGTATTTAATGCTTTGAGAATATTTGCATTAAACTCCTTCTGGACTTAGAAGTAAATTCAGGTGAAATCACTTCTGTCCTATAAGGTAACGCTTGATATAGCTGGCCAAAGTGGACGCTTGGAGACTGTATCTATCTTCTGAGATCAGGCGCTTGAGTCTTCGAACTTTACCACTGATAAACTCACTCAGAAATCATCAGACGCTCAGCCTAAGACTATTTTGCCTAACACTCTAAAGTAAGATAACAAAGCCTAATAAATCTATTACAAGTCTAACGCTTCAAAGCCTATACAAGTTTTCTACGAAAATAAACTTACAACTTTTTTTGGGGTCTAACAAAAACTTAATTGTCATCATCAAAACTTCTAACATGAAATTCCTAACAGAGAATCTCATAAATCCTATTAATGCACGTTTCGAATTCTCATATAGGGATATATGGAGTCTTTGATGAACATAAACGCACTATACCAAGGGATTGGGTAGTGTATAATTTTGGAGTTTCTGCCATAGCATGATAAATCATAATTGAATAACAATCTTCATAATCGATAAAGAGTAGTTTGGTTGGATCACGTGTCTTAGTTATCTCTCTCCCTCTGATTTTTCAAACTATATGTGCTTTACATAATTAATTTGATTTATTTTAATTAAACAATCACACTTTTTTTTTTTGGAAATCCCAGGGTAAATCTCCGCGGGTCTCCCCGCAGAGCGAACTTGTCCACACGCAATAGCCCGCAAACCAAGTGTGGAGGTAAACGGCCCTAGGTTACCCATAGGCGACAGGCTCGATAAGTGCAGGCCCCCCCACGGCGGGACGGAGGATAATACCCTCCACCAGCATCACATGAGGTTTCAAACCCGAGTGGATTCTCATGGCAAATAGCCTTGTGACACAATCACACTTTAAATATTTGATTTAACTTAGAATTAGGTAATACAGTAGTTTCAATACTTGAATTCGTTGTCCATTGGGTACGATAATCTGGACTTAAAACTCCACTATATTACTTGCACGATCTAGTGCACTTGCTAGGTTTTTGCTTGTCAGTGATGTAATCCCAACTACGTCCTTCTTCTCGCTTTTCACTCGGAGAAAATCCATTAAAGGATCTTTGAAGAATCAAACAGAATTTTCTACAAGAAAGGGATAGATGGAATAAAGATTTGCTTGAGCTCCTTGGTCACACAGATTTCTACTTCAAGGGACTTTGATCCAGTTGCTTCTTTCACCCAGAAATAATGCAAGTCTTCAACTTTGTCTTCACACAGATTGCGAGGTTGAATGGAGTTTTGTCAAAGGGTTTGTTTGATTTGGAAGTTTAAACAATTTGGAATATCTCAATAGTAATGTATGGTTCTTCTTGAGAAGAGGTTTGAGATATTTATGACTGTCTCAGGGATTTGTGAAAAACTTGAAGGATGTTTGTGTTAGGTTTATGTCCTCAAATGCCATAAGAGGATTAAAGAAAGAAAGGATATTAGTAAATTGTAATTGTTTTTATTCTTTTAATAAAAGGCATTTTAGTTGTTTAGTATTATATTGACATTTATATATTGTAATAATCTATAAATCCATGAACACAAGAGTTAACTCTCTAAGACACTAGAGGACTTCAATACTTGTGTGCTAAAATGGTGTGTGAGTCAAGGATTCCCAATTGGGCATTGGAAATCATCAAGACTTGTATGATATGAGTTTTGACGAGAGAATTGCCCGTCAATCACTAGGAAATAGTGAAGAACACATATCATAGGTCCACTGATGGAGATAATGGCACTTAGACATGACTCGCATCGATTCTGTCACATGGGTTTTCACTCTTTGACAGTCAATGACAGAACTGATTAAATTGTAATAGGTGTGTCTGAACTTTAGACCTGAGGAATCGAGTTGAAGATGTACTTGTGATATTAGGTTTTTCATTAGAGTAGTTAGACCCAATTCACCTTTTGGTGGGATCGACCTCGAACTGCAATGTAATGGGCAAGTAGTAGTCTTAACTGATATCCAAGATGAGATTCATTCCCTCGAAAGTGAACAAGGAATTATCCTATACATTTGTAAGTAAGTTAGATCTTAAAGTCTTTGGCCAAAGCATTCACTGATCTAGACTTATTATAAATATAACATAGAGTCGAGTTTATGAGTTTGACCTAAACCATGACTCTCACTTGACCGGGATAAGGAAACGAAGAGTTTGTATTCACACGGTATTTACAATAGGAAAGGTAAAATGATCTAACCATTTCATCTTGTTTGGGATACAATGTGGGCCACTTGACTGACTAGGTACAACCCACATTCAATGGAATCCGCCCATTGCCAAATATAGATGAACCTAAAGAGTCAATCTTAAATAGGAAAAATCGAAAGCAAATGTGGTATATTTCTTGTGGTAATATTTTAAGTATTGGATACTTAAAATTAATTAAATGGAATTAATTATTTGAAGAAATAAGTTAATTCATTCATACTTTAATTAATATATTATTTCTTGGAGAAATAAAATTAATTAAATATCCCATCTATTATTTAATTAGATTAATTAATTAGATTGAATTAATTAATTAAATAAAAGGTTGGAGCGAGCTCTAATTGGTGCACCAAGAGGTGCACCATGACCATGTAGGGGCGGCCACTAGGCGTCCTACAAGGGCTATTTTGAGCCCAAGGTTATAACTTAAGTGATATAAATATATCACATTAGTTAATACCTAGGTTATAACTTGAGCCACAAGAAAGAAAAACCCTCCCTCTCTCCACTCTCTGGCCGTCGGCCACTCTGCCAAGAGGAGAAGGATTTTTTTTGTTCGAGTTTTTTCCGGCGAGACAATTTAGAGACAGCACTGTTGGACTGCTCGGATTATCAATCTATCAGTCGTATCAGTTCGCAAAAGCTTTGAAGATTTAATAATTCAGTGACTCTCCAACCACTTTGCTACAACTGATAAAGTGTCGATATCTCTATCATACATATGCGTGATAAAACCCCGGGACTGATCCTGTATTGGGAAAATCCAAAAAGTTTTATTACACTGTTTCCGTTGCGTTTTAGTTTATTTTTCCAAATAGTGGTATTAGAGCCAAATCGCGGGGTTCGGCGTATGTAGTATGTGATTAGATGCATGATTTGCAGTTTTTCACAATGCCTGATTAAATATGTGGACTTTGCGTTTTTTGTGCTCTTGATGAATTTTATTTATTTCATTCGTGAGAAACTAATAAAATTTCAATCCCCATCGCCGGCAGCAAAACCCGCCGCCACCAACCGGCGGTGAAAGCCCCCGACTGCTGGGCCGACACATGAGCAGACTGGGTCTACTGTGTACAGGCCCAACAATGGGTTCGCTGTACAAGCCCATTCTACACTGCAGCTGGGCTATCGTGTGTGAATGGGCCGCACAGCGACGACCCACGCTATTGGGCTCCACGACGAGCCCGCCCGTGTGTTTTTTTTAACACACGGGCCGGTCCAACCGACCCGGGTTGACCCGTGGGTAACCCGGGTATATATTTTAATAAATATATATATATATATATTTAATTTTTAATTAAAATTGGATTTTAGTGCAAAAATAAATAATATTATTTATTTTAATATTCCAAGTTATCTAATTTTATTAAAGTTGGACTTTAATGTAAATTGGATACTTTCTATTAAAAAATTAGTTTAATAAACTTACATGTTAATTTTTATTAAAATTGGATTTTAATATAAAATTATTGGAATTTATTAAATTAAATTTTCTAATAGAATTAAATAAATTTAATTTCCTCGAGAATATGAAAACAATAATTAAATTTGGAATTTAATTAGAAATTAACATATATATTTTTCGTGCATTATGTGATATATCATGTTTTACATGTTATGTGATGGGAGACATGATTCATGAACTTAGGCTTGTTTTATCTATGTATTTCTTTTCGATGGGTTGTAAAGGCCATTTTGAGCCTATGTTTATTTCCTTTCTACAGAATTTTGTATAGGTTGCTTATATTAAAATGTAATAGTTAGAAAGAGAATAGCCCAAAGAAGAAATTTAAGTCGAGCCAAAGAGATACAAGAAGGAGCTTTAATTTGGAAGCTTTAGTGTAGTTTCCTTTAATTAGTGATTGAGGCATTGGCTTGCCTCAATTTAGGATTAAGGTCCATGAATCATGTGTTGTTAGCTTTCTAGGATTGCTTTTAATTATTTATTAATCCATGTTTGTATGCTTAGTATAAAATGGATTAATGTGCAAAGTGAGACCTATTAAATAATTTAAATTCTCCTACTTTGAAAAATATTAAGTTGGTAAAGGGTACTAGGTATCCTGCGCTCCACTGAACTTAGAAAAAATTAAAATAATATTTAATATATAATATCGTCCCTAAGCAATGGGGGGTTATATATTGAAATATATTTTAGATTTTTTTAAGTGCATGAAATGCCATTAGTCGAAATAAATTTCACCCCAGATACCAGCAAAAGGTTGCAAGGTGAAATTCAATTGATAGACTAATAGATAGTCAATGGGTTAAACTTAAATTATTGATAAATCAATAAGGTCGTTAAAAGGTTGAGATTTGATGAATAATGGACAATGGGATTGAACCATCCATTTGATGGGTTGATGTTGGACATCACTTTAATAGATTAATTAGGCCACATACCAGCAAAAGATTGCAACCTATTAATCTAGTTAAAGACATCAATCACCACTATGAAGTCTTCCAACGATGACTTCCGAATCCCACAATGGGAGTGTGGATTTTCGAAAAATATAGTGGGAGCCAAGTTTATTTTGAAAGTCCTTGATTTAAATTTGGAGCAACAATTATGATAAAATCTAATAAGTCTTTTTACTTTTCTGCAGTTATTTGCTTATTATCTCTCTCACTATGATTATCAATCCGTTATCTGTACTACTTGAAAAGAACACTTTGACTGGTCTAAACTATATGGACTGGCTCCGAAATCTTAGGATAGTCCTCAACATGGAGTCACTGGGATACGTATTGGATACTGATATCCCAGCTGCGCCCGCAAGGACGCGTGCTAGTGAGGAGAAAGTCGCGGCTCATGAAAAATGGATCAAAGACAACGTCCAGGTTCGTGGGTATATGCTAGGCTCAATGATCAATGAGTTGTAGAGATCTCACGACAAAATAGTCTTGGCGAGGGCTATTTTGGCACACCTGGTAGAGATATATGGTGAGCATAGTCGTACTGCTTGATATGAGATATCGAAAGAGCTCTTTAAAGCCAAGATGAAAGAAGATGAAAAAGTTAGGGATCATGTACTTAAAATGATTTCGAAAATTGAGAGGTTAGAGGCCCTCGACTTCAAAATGGACCCGCAATTACAAACTGACCTCATCTTGCAGTCACTTCCAGACTCCTTTTCCCAATTTGTAATGAACTTCAACTGCAATGAGATGAGTGCAATCTGGCTGGGTTGATAAACAACTGCACAATCTTAAATGAAGCCAAAGGGAAAAGAGGCAGCCTTAGTCATCACTTCTTAGCCTAAAAACAAGATGAAGAAGAAGAAGGCTAAGAAGCCCACATGCACTCTCGGTCCACATGGTAAGATAGATAAAGGAAAGGGTAAAGCTCTGAAAGTGATGAAGAGCAAAGGGCCAAAAGAAACGGATAGGTGCCTTCACTGCGGTGAGTTAGGCCACTGGACGAGGGAGTGTCCAAACTTTCACAAAGGTGCTATAGGTATGAAACCTTTTGTTTTAGAAGTCAATTGTTCTATAACTATATTTTTCACTTCGTGGATACTTGATTCTGGAGCTAGTGCTCACGTTTGTGTAATGAATCAGGATCTGGAGCAAAGTAGGAAGCTGGAACATGGAGAGGTGTTGATCAGTGTTGGCAGCAGGCAGAGTGTTGTGGCTTCTCATATTGGATCAACTTCTTTATGTTTATTATCTGGGCATGTTTTGATTTTAGAGGATATTTTAGTTTTTCCCAACGGGCTTAAGAACAATATTTCAATTCCAATGTTGGTTAAGAATAATTATGTTTTTAATTTCATTGACAGTACTTGCAGCACTTTATTTAATAATAAGATTGTTGGCACTGCTAGTTTAGTCAATGGCCTCTATTATTTAAACATGCAAAATGAATAATGTTATCTCAAAGAAGCGTGGTAGACAAGGTCCTAATCTAAGCTTGAAGTGGCATCTTAGACTAGGCCATGTTGGCGAGCAAGAGATACATAAGATGGAGAAAGATGGGTTAATTGACCCATTGGGATCAGATCTGAATCCAACTTGTGAATCTGACATCAAAGGCAAAATGGCTAGATCTCCCTTCACCGGGACTTTGAAAGGGCCACTGAAGTATTAGGACTTGTGCACACCGACGTTTGCGGACCATTTAGAGAAATGGCTTATGGAGGTTTTCACTATTTCATTACTTTCACTTATGACCATTCAAGATATGGTCTTGTGTATTTAATGAAACACAAGTCTGAATCATTCGAAAAGTTCAAAGAATTTAAGACTTTAGTGGAAAATCAAACTGGACATCATATAAAAACACTACGATCGGATCGTGGAGGTGAATATAAGAGTGATGAGTTTGATGAGTTCCTGAAGGAACATGGGATAATTTTTCAACTCACACCATGAGAGACCCCACAACTAAAGGGGGTAGCAGAGCGCATAAATCGAACGCTTTTGGACATGGTTCGATGTATGCTTAGATACACTAATTTACCCATTTTCTTGTGGGGACATGCATTTCTTATTGCTGTTCATATCTTGAATAGATGTCCTTCCAAATCCGTTCCTAAGACCCCATATGAGATATGGAGAAATAGAAAATCAAACCTTAAATACATTAAGGTTTGAGGATGCCCCACCTATATCAAGAAGACAAAGGCAGAGAAATTGGAAACAAGGTCCCTTAAAAGACGTTTCATTGGTTTTCCTAAGGATTCCATGTGGTACCTCTTCTACATGCAAGATGATCAAAGGATCAATGTTGCACTGCAAACGTACTTTCTTGAAGATGTGTTTATTCAAGAACGTGGTGAAGGTAGAAAGATTGTTCTTGATGAACAAAATGAAACACCTAGGGAGACAAATGTTCAAGAAACACATACCGAACCTATTGAAACACAACCAACATTGCAAAGATCTGGTAGAGTACCGCATCAACCTGAAAGGTACAATAGGTACCTGCTACAAGAGGAACTAGGTATCCACAGTATAGCAAGGGAAGTCCATGGGGACGACCCTTCTACTTACGATCAAGCAATGATGGACATTGACTTTGCAAAGTGGCAAGAAGCTATGCAAGTGGAGATAGACTTGATGCATTCCAACCCAGTCTAGACTCTGGTAGATCGTCCCAAGGGTATAGCACCTATAGGGTGTAAATGGATCTATAAGAGAAAGATAGGCCCAAACGGAAAAGTTGAAACTTATAAGGCATGGCTTGTAGCAAAAGGTTATAGTCAAAAGGAAGGAATTGACTATCAAGAAACCTTTTCACCTGTGGCAATGATCAAGTCTATTCGAATTTTGCTTGCAATAGCTGCACACATGGATTATGAGATATGGCAGATAGATGTGACGACGGCAGTTCGGAATGGATTTCTCGAAGAGGATATCTATATGGATCAGTTAAAGGCTTCACATCTGGGTCTGGTATTCATAAGGTGTGTAAGCTTAAGAGATCCATTTATGAACTTAAGCAAGCCTCTAGGAGTTGGAATCTTCGTTTTGATGAAGTTGTCAAAGGATTTGACTTTGTCAAGAACGAAGATGAACGATGTGTTTACAGGACTGTTAGTGGGAGCAAGATCACTTTTCTGGGCTTATATGTGGATGACATTCTACTCATAGACAATGACGCAGAAATGTTCACATCAGTCAAAACATGGCTTTCAAATACATTCTCCATGAAAGACTTGGGAGAAGCGACCTATATTCTAGGAATTCGTCTCTATAGAGATAGAACAAATAGAATGATAGGACTTTCCCAAGTCCTTTACTTAGAGAAGGTCCTAAAGAGATATAGGATGGAAGACTCTAAGAAAGATTTCTTGCCCATGAGACATGGGGCACACCTTTCAAAGTCTATGTCTCCTCAAAGTGAGGAAGATAGAAAAGAAATGAGTACGGTGCCCTATGCGTCTGCAGTGGGTAGTCTGATGTATGACATGTTATGCACATGGCCCAACATAGCCTACGCAGTAAGTGTGGTAAGTCATTTTCAAGCTAACTCAGGAAGAGAACATTGGACCGTTGTAAAAAATATCCTAAAGTATCTGAAGAGAACTAAGGATGTGGTCCTAACATATGGACATGGAGATTTGAAAGTGGATGGAGATACTGACTTAGATTTCCAATCTGATGTAGATGATCAAAAATCCACTTTAGGGTTTATATTCACGCTCAATGGTGGAGCGGTACCTTGGAAAAGTTCCAAGCAAACTGTTAGGTCTCATATTTTACATATTTTCATTATGATTTACCTCACATTTATCTTTATTTTATGCCTTGTTGTTAGTCTTTTGCTTTATTTTTAGCCTAATTTATGTATTTTGATTTCTAAGTCGTTTCAATGCTTTTATAGGCATAAAAGCGATGATTTTGATGAGTTGAAGGAGTATTTATTACAAGAATAATGAAGGCTTTCCAAGAGGATGTGAAGAAATGCATTTGAAAGGCCAAACGAGAATGTTTCGTTGAAGAAAAATGAAGAGGAAGATTTCTGCACAGGCAACTGCACAACTGTGCAGATATTCTGCACAGGCAACTGCACAACTGTGCAGATATTCTGCACAGCTGTGCAGCTGCGAATTTTTGTGGGCCGATTTTATGACTTGGATGGGCATAATTTATGTATCTAAGACTCCTTTTTAGTTAAAAAGAAATGGCAAAAACATTTATATAGGCTAGAGTGAGGTGGAAGAGCATAATTTCATTCATTCTTACAAAAAAAAGTAGATCTTGGAGAAAAAAGAAGACTTCTAGAGAGAGAAAAGAGATCTTGAAGAGTTCTTGGAGAAGAGTTCTTGGAGAAAAGCTTCATCTTCTCAAGTTGTATTCTTCCAATCCTCCATTGTTGAACATGAGTAACTTTATGTTTATGCAATTTATTTCTTGTTTTTCTTTAATTATGTATAGCTAAATTATTTTCTAGGGTTTAAGATGTAGTCTTGTGTATTGATTTGGATTATTGATGATTGATGGATGTGATTTCTTGTTTGGTTTATCTATTAATGAGTGTTTAATGCTTGTAATTGATTGATCACCAATTGCATGATTTAAGATAAATTAAGAAGTACCGGGAGGTGAATTAGTTTATTGGTTCGGATTTAATAGACATGTGTAAATTGCTTAATAGGGATATTGGTAATTTTGCATGAGACTAGTAAACAATATTCATAGAACTTAATGGATTCATCTAAATTAGTTTTTGATCATGGGAGTGACGTTAATTAATTTAGGTGGGTACTCATGAAGATCTCGGGAGAGTATTCGTGTATTTAAGGAAATTGGGTCTTTAATTTAAATAAGAATGATAATCCATTAAAAGTCAATAATCCATAGAAATACCTTGATGAAATCTTAATCCCTAGGCCTTTCGTTAATTGATTATTCGTTTTAATCATATCTGTTTTAATTATTTACAATTAAATCATTTTCTTGTTAAATTTCTGCTTTTAATTAGTTAAAATCTCAAATCTTTGATAATCGATAGTCTAAATAATAAGATAAACTTTGTTTGGTACTTGATAACCTTCCCTGTGGAGACGATCTTACTTTCACTATATTATTTGTTCGATTCCGTGTTGTTACGGACGGTTAACACAAACCACAACCGCTGATTCCACCACTGAGACAAAATACATAGCGGCGTCTGAGGCTGCTAAAGAGGGTATTTAGATTAGGAAGTTTCTTGGATAAATTCAAGTGGTCCCTAGTGTAGAGCTGTCATTGCCACTTTATTTTGACAATAATGGGGCTATAGCACAAGCAAAGAAACCAAGGTCTCACAACAAATCCAAGCACATAGAGAGAAGATATCATATAATAAGAGAAATCGTTGAAAGAGGTGAGATAGCTATTTAGAGAGTATATTCAGCAGACAACGTCGCTGACCCATTGACCAAGCCTTTGACACAGGCAGTGCTGAATCGACATATTGAGAAGATGGGTATTAGATACCATAGTGATTGGTATTGAGTACAAGTGGGAGATTGTTAGGTTTATGTCCACAAATGCTATAAGAGGATTAGAGAAAGAAAGGACATTAGTAAATTGTAATTGTTTTTATTCTTTTAATAAAAGGCATTTTAGTTGTTTACTATTATATTGAAATTTATATATTGTAATCATCTATAAGTCCATGAACACAAAAGTTAACTCTCTAAGGCACTAGAGGACTTCAATACTTGTGTACTAAAATGGTCTCGAAGTCAAGGATTCCCAATTGGGCATTGAAAATCATCAAGACTTGTATGATATGAGTTTTGACGAGAGAATTGCTCGTCAATCACTAGGAAGTAGTGAAGAATTTATATAATAGGTGTAATGATGGAGATAGTGGCACTCAGACATGACTCGCATCGATTCTGTCACATGGGTTTTCACTCTTTGATAGTCAATGACAGAATTGATTAAATTGTAATAGGTATGTCTGAACTTTAGACCTGGTCGAGTTGAAGATGTACTTGTGACATGAGGCTTGTCATTAGAGTAGTTAGACCCAATTCACCATTTGGTGGGGTCGACCTCCAACTGCGACCTAATGGGCAAGTAGTAGTCTTAACTGGGGTTCGTTCTCTCGAAAGTGAACGAGGAATAATCCTATGCATTTGTTAAGTAAGTTAGATCTTAAAGTCTTTTGTCAAAGCATTCACTGATCTAGACTTATTATAAATATAGCATAGAGAGTCGAGTTTATGAGTTTGACTTAAACCATGACTCTCACCTGACCGGGATAAGAAAACGAAGAGTTTGTATTCACACGGTATATACAATAGGAAAGGTAAAACGACCCAATCATTTCATCTTATTTGGGATACGATATGGGCCACTTGACTGGTGATAGGATTGGGATTTACGTGGTTTAGTTCAATATAATTGCATGATTTATGTTCAATTATATGTAATTTATGCCACAAATGCGTATAATCAGTTTGGTAATTGACTTCGGGTATAAATTATTGCAATTAAGGGAAACAAGGGAATAAAGTGCAGAATTGGTGAAAAATTTGAGAATTCAGTGTCGAATATACGAACGTCAGAAAGGTCCACGCCCGAACATGATGATTGCAATGTTTAGACGTGGGAAAGTCTTACGCGCAGACTTGAAGAAGGTTAACGTACAAACGCCAGCAGTCCAACGTTCGAACGTGAGTCCTGACAAAGCAGTTTGGGCATTTTAAAAGTCTGAGTCAAAGTAGGTTCTGCCCGATAACTGATATAAAAAGACGGAACAAAACACAGAGAGAGAGAGCCGACTTCAGCAGCCTAATTCAAGATTTGGTGAGCAAGAAGAAGAAAAACCGCGATAGTTCATCTTCAACAATAGGGAGTTCATTAGATTAGATACATATTTTTTTTTTTTTTGCAAAAAGCAAGTGTATTATATATATCTCAAAACTTTACAAAACAACCAGGCATACCTGGGCAACCTCATTTCTCAAATTTACAGCTTACCACTCTCCATATATGTGCAATTAATTCCTCAACAGAACTAACACCTAAACAAAACAACCGCCTATTGCGTTCCATCCACAAAAAATAGACAATAGCTGCAAAAAGACAACATTTTTTACAACTCAAGACTGTTTTACCTTTACTTATTTTTAGCCCCCATGCTAAGGATTCCTCCCATGTTAGCCATCTGCATCCTATCTTCAATTTGGACCAGCATCCCTATAAAATAGCTCTTGCATAATGACATACGAAAAAAAAATAGTTTGGGCTCCCATTCTCCGTGGCACATAACAAACATTTATCTTCATCAAGCATTCTCCATTTACTAAGTCTGTCTCAGGTTTTTAACTGATTCAGCACAGCGAGCCAAAGGGCAAATCTGTGTCTCACCACTGATTCTTTGCCCCATACTATCTATCGCCAGTTGACCCGATCAACGTGTTCAGGAACATGAACATAAGCCTGGTGTATAAAGAAGTGTCCTCCTACCCACTCATTTTGAATATTTGTCTATGGATATTTATCACTATTCTGATTTACTTTTCTTGGTAGTTATGAATTGATTTTATCAGACTAAGGCCATGTAAGGCCAGATTTATGATGGTTGATATATAAAAGTTGTTTCTTTGAGTTAATTATGATGTTGCTATGTGTTATGATTTCTGTGTTTTTACTCAATTCATATACTTGATCACCATATGTGTGTTATTTTGCCTATTTTATCTGTTCGGGAGAAAGTAAATTAGGGTGCAAAGAAAATCATAATATCATCTAAGTTAGTTGATTCTGAGGATAGCTATGTTGTTAGTCGGATTTATTTGGAAGACTCTGAATTAATCTAGGGAAAATTCTGGTTCTTAATGTATACAGTAGAGATTGCTACACCCAATCTAGTATAGGTTATCATGAGCGAGGGATCCACGTGATAATACTCTTAAGGAATTTTCCACCATAGCAACACTAGTCTAATAACTTGAAGAACAAAATTTATATAGATACAAATAAATCTGTGCCGTTATATGTGTCTTAGTCGCTTTCTCATATAATTTTATCATCTTGATTCATAATTATAATTAGTTAATTTAGTTGTGTTTAGTCATTTACAAGTTTTATTTGATTCTTGCTGTAATTTCTTACAATCTGAATTACAAGTCTCTATGGGTTCGACATCCCAGACTTTATTGTCCACTTTATTACGAAGCACGATCAGTCCTCTTGCTGTTAAATACACGTAGAGTCCTACTTGGGGACTTGTTTATTTTCAGTTTTTGATTTTACTGCAAGTTTTAATTTTCTGCTTTTTAATTTCCAAGTTTGAATAATGGCTACCACCCTTCCGGATATGAGACTTCCAGAAAATCAAGCATGGTTACAGAATCTTTTACAAGCTATGCAGCCAGGAGCACTAGTGCCTCTGCCATCTGTTAGATATAGCCAACTTCCTCAAGTGCCCACCTCTTTAGGACTGGTTATCTTACCACCCTTCCACACACCAAATCTCCATATCCCAACTAACCTAATCACCTTAGTTCAAAGCCAACCATTTTCTCGGGATCCAAGAGAATCACCATATGATCACTTGGAAGAGTTCTATTCCATCATGTCTACCATACACATTCCTTTCATAGATTTCGTTGCCATTCACCTTCACTGTTTCCGTTTCTCCCTCAAGGATGAAGGAAAAACTTGGTATAAGTCTCTGCCCACACAATCTATCACAACTTGGCGAGAGCTGGTTTGGAGATTTCTGGATAGATCAAAGATTGACAAGTTACAAAGCAAAATATCAAGATTTCAGCAGAGACCAAGAGAATCGTTAGCGTCAGTATGGGCAAGATACACAAGAATGATGAAGAAATGCCAAACTCACAATTATTCTTTGAACAACCTTGTTCAGTATTTCTATGTTGGGATTCGAACAAGAATGAAACATTGACTCAATGCTGGAGTCGGTGGTGATTTGCTGGGATTAGATGCTTAAGCAGCATGGATAAAATTGGAGCAGCTAGCCAGGGAAGATGAATTATACCCTGAGGATGATGAGGATCTATCTCTTTATGAGATTTTAAGTCTGAGAAAGAAGGAGAATATAGATAAAATCATTGTATCTTATGTAAAATCAGAGGAGAAAGTGAATGGTGATAATGAGGTATCTCTCCATGAGCCTTGTGAGACGTTAAAAGCAAGGGGTGTGAGTACTAAAGAAGAGAACACTACAAGGATAGTGTTAGGAATTTCATGTTAGAAGTTTTGATGATGACAATTAGGACTTTTTGTTAGACCCCAAAAATATGTAAGTTTTATTTTGGTAGAAAATTTGTATAAGCTTGGAAGTGTTAGATTTTTAATAGGCTTATTAGGCTTTGTTTTATTTTATTTTAGATTGTTAGGCAAAGTAGTCTTAGGCTGAGCGTCTGATAATTTCTGAGTGAGTTTATCAGTGGAAAAGTTCGAAGACTCAAGCGCCTGATCTCTGAAAGAAGATACAATCTCCAAGCGTTTAATTGACCAGCTATATCAAGCGTTACCTTATGGGACAGAAGTGATTTCACCTGAATTTATTTCTAAGTCCGGAAGGAGTTTAATGCAAATATTCTCAAAGCATTAAGTACCAACGGGTATTTAATTCAAATGCATTAAATGCTGATAAGATCATTAAATGTGATAAGCACTTTCAGACGTACGGAGAAGCCACCCTATTGGACTGTCAACTATCTCAGACTGCAGCACCAACTTTTGTGCAGCAGATTTTCAGGAAAAAGGACAAAAGTTGTTCACTCGCGAAAGTGAGAGACACGCGCCAGTGCATGTGTCAAACAGACACTTTCTCCAAGAATGCCTATAAATAGAACTTCAACAACAAGCCAAAAAAGAGAACAATTATCAAGCCAAATTGCTGTTGCATTGAAGTCTCATTCCTTAAATTCTCAGAAAAGCCAGAATATTCAAGAAAACATTCCACTTGCTTTTCTTCAAATCCTGAGACAGTCAACAAATATCTCAAACATTCTTTTCGAAGAAACCACTTTCCTACTGAGATATTCCCAAGTTGTTTGAACTTCATCAAAATCAAACAAACCGTTTTAGAAAACCCCATCCAAGCCTCGCGATCTGTGTGAAGTCGAAGTTGGATACTTGCATTATTTCTGGGTGAAAGAAGCAAGGGGATTGAAGTGATTTGGAGCAGAAATCTGTATGATCAAGGAGCTCAAGTCATCGACATCCATCTCTCCCTAATTTGTAAAAGATTCTGTGTGATTCTTTGAGAATCATTTTAGTGAATTGCCTCCGAGTGCAAAGGAGAAGAAGGACGTAGTTGGGATTACACCACCCAACGAACCTTACAAACATTGTGTCATTTACTTTTCAGTCAATTCCTTCATCTATCATATCATTGCATAAGTAAAACACAATCAAAAGCTAAGCAACTAAAAAATATCTTGTGACGCTAAAACTTTCAAAGAGAAGACTCCAAAGATCATTCCGCTGTGCTAACACTGATTAAAAGAACTGAACGCTTAACCTACTTGGTCAAAGTATTCAATTTTTGAAGTCTGAGTTAACTTTATAAAATAGTCTTCATCAGACGCTTCGCCAAAGCACCAATATTTGAAGTGAACGCTTAAGTCAAGCGTTAGACACTTCAAGCGTCTATCTTTTCAAGCATCCAAAAACCTTTTAATATGAAATCTTTTGAAGTCGAAAAAGACTTCAGGGTCTATTCAACCCCCCCCCCTTCTAGACCCTTTCGTATGCCACTTGGGACCAACAGATAGCATTAAGTGCTATAGAATCTGAATCAGTAGAGCAACGCAATGCCGTGAGTTGTACTAGTGAAGCAGACAAATCTCGCACGATCAGTACGCCCAAACGTGAAAGATCTAACGTTCGAACGTCAGAGAAGCAACATTCGTACGTGGATAGGCCAAACTTTCGAATGCCAGCAACAGATAGCTAGGCTATTGAGAATTCACATCCCTGTCTCCCTATAGAAATTCATTTATGTTGGTCCCAAGTGGCATACGAAAGGGTCTAGAAGGGGGGGGGTGAATAGACCCTGAAGTCTTTTTCGACTTCAAAAATTATTCGTATTAAAATTGGTTTGGACGCTTGAAGATGTAGGCGCTTGGCTGAGTGTCTACTTGAAAACTGTTTTATAAAGTTAACTTAGACTTCAAGATTTGAATACTATAACCTGTTAGGTTTAAGTGTTCAGTTCTTTAATCAGTGTTAGCACAGCGGAATGATTTAAAGTCTTCTCTTTGAAAGTTTTAGCGTCACAAGATGTTTCCTAGTTGCTTAGCGTTTGATTGTGTTTACTTAACAGATTTATGCAATGATATGATAGTAATGAAATTGACTGTAAAGTAAAAAACACAATATTTATAAGGTTCGTTGGGTGGTGTAATCCCAACTACATCCTTCTTCTCCTCGAACACTTGGAGGCAATCCACTAAAATGATTCTCAAAGAATCACACAGAATCTTCTACAAATTAGGGAGAGATGGATGTCAATGACTTGAGCTCCTTGGTCACACAGATTTCTGTTCCAAGACACTTCTATCCCCTCGCTTCTTTCACCCAGAAATATTGCAAGTATTCAACTTCGATTTCACACAGATCGCGAGGCTTGGACGAGGTTTTTCTAACGGTTTGTTTGATTTTGATAAAGTTCAAACAACTTGGAATATCTCAATAGTAATGTAGGTTTCTTTGAAAAGAATGTTTGAGATATTGGTTGACTCTCTCAGGATTTGAAGAAAAACAAAGAGAATGTTTGCTTGAATATTCTGGCTTTTCTGAGAGTTTTAGTACTTGAGACTTCAATGCAACAACAATTTGACTTGGAATATGATTGTTGTTTTGGATTGTTGTTGAAGTCCTATTTATAGGCAATTCTTGGAAAAAGTGTCTGTTTGACACATGCACAGGCGCGCGTGTCTCTCACTTCCGCGATTCAACAACTTTTTATCCTTTTTCCTGAAAATCTACTGCACAAAATTTGGTGCTGCAGTCCATGAATAGTTGACAGTCCAATAGGGTGGCTTCTCCGTATATCTGAAAGAACTTATCACATTTAATGCTCTTATCAGCATTTAATACATTTGAAATAAATGCACGTTGGCAATTAATGATCTGGGAATATTTGCATTAAACTCCTTCTGGACTTAGAAATAAATTCAGGTGACATTTGGTCATTGATAGACGCTCAATCACTTACTGAATGATTTCTATCCTTACTCGATGCTTGATATAGCTTGATGCTTGAACGCTTGAAATCTTCATCTTCATTCAGACTTCAGACACTTGAGTCTTCAAACTTAACTACTGATAAGCTCACTCAGAAATTATCAGACGCTCAGTCTAAGACTATTTAGCCTAACAATCTAGAATAAAAATAAAACAAAGCCTATTACAAATCTAACGCTCAAAGCTTATACATAAATTCTAATAAAATCAAACTTACATATTTTGGGGTCTAACAAGAATCCTAATTGTCATCATCAAAACGTCTAACATGAAATTTCTTAACAGTTTACCATTTTCCCTAGCTCAACATAAAAATAGAAAGGAACTTGATGCAAGTTTTCTTAAAATTTTACAAATTCTTCATGAAGTGAACATCAACATACCTTTCATTGATGTTATTTTGCATATACCTAAATACATAAAGTTCTTCAAGGATATCTTATCAAATAAGAAGAAGTGGGGGGAGAATGAAACAACTTGTTTGACTAGAGAATGCTTAGGTCTAGTTCTCAATAAGATGCCGAAAAAGCTTCAGGATCTTGGAGGTCTTATGATCCAATGTACAATTGGGAAGCTCACTTTTGATAAAGTGCTATGTGACTCAGGAGCCAGCATAAATCTCCTCCCATTCTCTCTCTTCAAGAAATTGGGTCTGCGCAATCCAAAACCCACATCCATGTCCCTGCAACTCACTGATCGATCGGTGAAACATCTGACACACTAGAACCTAACGTGCTTTGGTAGCAAATGCACTTGTCATGTGTAGTAATAGAAATGGACAATAAGTCTGGGTTGTCGAACCACAAGGACTTGAATTTTAGTTTAAGACTCGCAATAAAGAAATAAACAATTAAAGGAAGAGATTAAATTCAAATAAATGTTTGAAGAACAAGAGTGAGGACAAGTAAACGATTGAAACTGAAATATAAAAAGCGACTAAGTCACATGCAAGACTCGATTTGATCCGTATTCGTACAAAGACTCTCGTTGAATTATTAGACCTAGCTGCTATGGTGGAAGGTCCTATAATAATAACTACCTGATGTCTCATGATAGATATTCTACACTTAAATGATGGTTTCCTAAGTATGTCTACCCGAAAATCTTACCACTAAGCATGCATTGATGAACTAGAGCTTCCTCGACATAAATCGAACAACTGCACCAGGGAATCTCTACCTATGTCTAGGGGAAATTCCTATTTTGATCGGTGATGTTATGAATCCCTTGCACCCTAGTTCAAGTCTTCTCAAAACACTAAACTAGGCAATCAATCATACATATGGCGATCAATCACATGTAAGAAACATAAAACACAAATTCATAACACATAGCAACATAGAAATTAATTCAACGATTATCAATTATACGAATTAATCACAAATCGATCCTTACAAGGCCCTATTCATATGAAATTAGCCCATAATCATCAACATAAGAGAATTAAACGTATTCATGTACATAAGTATAAACACAAAATGCAACGAATAACGATTAAAACTCCCTAAACGGTTGATTGATGATGGATCCTCAATTTGGAGCTTCAATCCTTAGCTATGCTCCTTCTCTTGCTCTTCGAGGTTGATGATTAGATGGTCCAAATCCAAGAAAATGCCCAGAAATCCCCAAAATTCGAACCTTCCCTTCTTCCTTTCTCTTTTGGACTTTATACCTTCAAAACAGTTGTATCGGCACCCAAGCGTGACCGAAATGGTGTCTAGGCACGGTCAAGGTGGCCTAAGTGCTTGGGGAAGAAGTTTCGGGGCACCTAGGCGCGGCTGAGGTGGAGCCTAGGCGCCACGGTGCAAAGTCTGAACCGTTTTCTTGTTTTTCAGTGCAGTAATCATGTTTTCTTCATAACTTTCTTCACAGACCTTCAATTTGAATAATTCAATTCCCACATGAAGATAAGACATAGATCTACAACTTTGTAGAAGGAAACTTCATCAAATTCAGTCTTTAAATATACAGAAATAGCGCTCAAACATGTTAAGTGTTGTAGATATGGCGCCCAGGCGTGGGGAAATGGCGCCTAGATGCCCTTTTGCGTACTCCGGCTTATTTCTTGCTTGGTTGGGTGCCTAGGGTGATTATGGCTGTGCTTGGGCGTGGAGGTGTGAAACATCTTGGCCTAAAATTGTTTTATACATCAATCTTTCGCCCTTTCTTCGATTGTATCCACTTAAGGCCTGAAATCACTTAACGCACGAATTAAACGCACAAGTGGCAGGAATCAAGCGATAAATGAACCTAAAACATAAACTCAAGGGGCTAAAAAACACGTAAAAATGATTCTTATCAACCCTCCCAAACTTATCAATTGCTCGACCTCGAGAAATAAGAGCCATAGGACACGGAGACATCATCAAACAAAGGAAAACACAAAAACAACTAACTAACTCACTTTCGTGGAGTAAATGATTGAACTTAGCATGTGCAACAAGCCTTTGAACCCTTGAGTTACCTCAAAGGATGAGTTATAGTCTCGTGAGGGTTTGGATGCAATATACCCACAAAATCGAAGGATATTAAGCTCAAACCAACCAAGACAACTTGAAATAAGAACTTGATGCAATGACATGAATCAAGTGATAATAAAGCTCAACAATATGTACACAAATGAAGACAATGCTCATTCAACACCTAGAATCAAACCAATTTTCAAAGGGTGTAGTGGGATAATATCTAGGTCATTATGATTAAAAGACATCCCTACCATGCTCAAAAACATTCCCCATATCTACCAACTTTCGATAGATCATAAAGCTTATCAAATTATAAGCAACTTTAAGTTCATAATTGTGCTCATTTCCATTCACTTTACATTGACATTTCATGCTTTGAAACGATTTAAGTTTATAACAACATAAGGCCTCGTGCGATGTTCTATCTTCTTAGATCTTCTTTGCCACCCATGTAACAGGCTTTGGGTCAACAACTCCCAAACCGGACGGGTTTAGGGTGCTAAGTGTTAAGACACTCCTACGAACTTAATCAACCGAGTGGTAAAGGCCACGAAATAGAACGAGGTCTTTTATTCAACTCATTCCCGATTGGCTTGAGCAAAGCTCAAATTAACTCAACGAGTAAAGTATATAGGCAATGGTGCTTTGGTGACCTCCAATACTTGTTGGCCTGACCGAATTTTTGAGGTCATACCAATCTCATCTCAATCATTCATTCCATTAACACAATTATGAACCCATAAGCAACTAATCATCTCAAAACGACATAAAAAATCTAGTTTAATATATTCGGGGGTGCTCCTCACATGTCTCGAGATGGGAAACCCTTTTCAATCCCTCTACCTTCGACGTATGTGCAACGTGTATCATCTAAGGAAGATTGATTCTCAACTAAGGTTGAAATGAGCATAATCAAGATGTGTAATTTTACATTTTAGATCATTAATAGAAACATACAAGCTATCATGCCATTGTCTCGAGTTCTCAAATCTAATTGCACCAATTGGCAAGCTAATATCCTAGAACAAAATTTTGTTATGCTTGATTTTTCTCAAAAATTTAGAACAAAATACATGAAATAGCAACGGTTCTCCCAAACTTGAGCTAAAATCAAGATCACATGACACATAAAATCAATAAGCGCTACTCCTACCACCACCCCAAAACTTAAACTCAACATTATCCTCAACGTTAACTCAATCATACACACTCAAAAGGGAGGAGAGTAATTACAACAAGGGTGCTAAAAAGCAAACCTTAATCACGTGAAATCCGATCCAAGCTCAAATCCAAAATGAAAAATTCTCCAAAGCAAAACTTGGCTACTGCATGTCATGTACTCACAATACAAAACCATCAAGACTCAAAGAGAAGCATGCCAAAAGTGCATGCTTGAATATAATATAAAGAAACAAAACTACACAAGACAAAAACGAAAGCAAAAAGAAAATAAAACTTACAAACTTGGGTTGCCTCCCAAGAAGCACTTTTTTATAGTCATTAGCTTAACTTTGTGCTCTTTGAGGTTCAAATAGGTGGCCATTTAGAATGACAATATCCTTGTCATTCCTCATTTTATCCTCATGTCCGAATTGCCTCCACTCATATTGCGGTGTTTTAAGATTAGCCCTTAGTGCCAGATTTGTCTTATCCATCTCTCGAACATGTTGTTGCGGTGGAATGCACTTCATGCATAAATCCTCTTTTCTCAACTTGTTTTGTTTATCATCGGGAATCACATCCTCCAACTCGAGAGTGCCTTTAGTCTTGCCACTTGCACATTTCTCATCAAGCAAAGGGTTAATAGCATCGACATTTAAACAAGTAAGATCATCCATGGATGGTTTCATGTCATTATAAGCATCGAATATCACTTTTTCATTTCCTACGTTCAATGTCAACTTACCTTTTTCCATGTCGATCTTGGCATTGCTAGTGGCTAGGAAAGGTCTTCCTAGGATCAAGGGGACATCAATGTCGCTATCCATCTCGAGAACCACAAAGTCAACCGGATAGAAAAACTTGTCGACTTGTACAATGACATTCCTGATAATCCCCTTTGGGTGCTTGATTGAGCGATCCACCAATTGTAAAGACATGGATGTTGGCTTAGGATCTCCAAGGCCGAGCTTCTTAAAAATAGATTAAGGAAGGAGGTTGATGCTTGCTCCCGAGTCACAAAGAACTCTATCGAATGTAAGGTGACCAATAGTGCAAGGAATAGTAAGGCCGCCCGGATCCTTGAGCTTTTGAGGCAACTTGTTGAGCACAATGGCCGAGCACTCCTCGGCTAGGCATACCGTCTCGTTCGCTTCCCATTTCTTCTTGTTGGCAAAGATGTCTTTGAGGAATTTAATGCAATTGGGCATTTGCAAAATAACATCAATAAAGGGGATGTTGATTCGAACTCCATGAAGAATAGCTAAGATTCTAAAAAAGCTTTGATCCATCTCCTTTCTATGCTTATGTTGAGCCAAGGGAAAAGGTAGACGTATCTCAATGGGTGGAGTAGGATTCAGAGGTGAAGAACGAGAAACGGAAGATGTAGGAGGTGTCACTTGGGCATGAGAAACATAAAACACAAATTCATAACACATAGCAACATAGGAATTAATTCAACGATTATCAATTATATGAATAAATCACAAATCAATCCTTACAAGGCCCTAGTCATATGAAATTAGCCCTTAATCATCAACATAAGAGAATTAAACGTATTCATGTACATAAGCATAAACACAAAATGCAACGAATAACGATTAAAACTCCCTAAACGGTTGATTGATGATGGATCCTTGATTTGGAGCTTCAAATCTTAGCTATTCTCCTTCTCTTGCTCTTCAAGGTTGATGATTAGATGGTCCAAATCCAAGAAAATGCCCAGAAATCCCCAAAATTCGAACCCCCCCTTCTTCCTTTCATTTTTGGCCTTTATACCTTCAAAACAGTTGTATCGGCGCCCAAGCATGACCAAAATGGCACATAGGCGTGGTCCAGGTGGCCTAAGTGAACTGGGGAAGAAGTTGCAGGGAGCCTCGGCGTGGCTGAGGTGGCACCTAGGCGCCACAGTGCGAAGTCTGAACCGTTTTCTTGCTTTTCAGTGCAGTAATCTGTTTTCTTCATAACTTTCTTCAAAGACCTCCAATTTGGATGCTTCAAGTTTCTACATAAAGATAAGATATAGATCTACAACATTGTAGAAGGAAACTTCATCAAATTCAGTCTTTAAACATACAAAAATAGCACTCAAACATGGCAAGTGTTGTAGATATGGCGCCTAGGTGTGGGGAAATGGCGCCTAGGCGTGATTATGGCTGTGCTTGGGCGTGGAGGTGTGAAACATCATGGCCTAAACTTATTTTATTCGTCATTTTTTTGCCCTTTCTTCGATTGTATCCACTTAAGGCCTGAAATCATTTAACGCACGAATTAAACGAATAAGTGGCAGAAATCAAGCTATAAATGAACTTAAAACATAAACGCAAGGGGCTTAAAAACACATAAAAATTATTCTTATCAACATCCAAAGGGAATTATTGGGGATGTGATCGTGCAAGTCGGGAAATTATACTTTCTAGTTGACTTCGTGATTTTCGAAATGGAAGAAGATGATGATACACCTCTAATCTTGGGAAGACCCTTTTTAGCCACGGCTAAAGCAGTCATCGATGTAGCCCATGGCAAGCTGACTTTTAAAGTGGGAGATGAGCATATCACATTCGATGTCTTTGACATAATGAAGCAACCAATGGAGTCAGAACACTCTGAATGTGCTGATATCATTGATTTGTTGAGTACGGATGTAACTCCGAAAGACATGCGAGAAGAATCACCTGAGTTGAATTTCATGGGTGTTGGTGATATGGAACTAACTGAGGAAGAATCAGAACTTGTTTGAAATATCAAAAAACATCCATTCTCTTTTCAAAGGAAGTTTGAGAAATTGGAAAGACCACTGTCAAGTGCATCTCGACCATCTGTCCAAGATCCACCTCTTCTTGAACTCAAGCCTTTGCCAGCACATCTTAAGTACATTTTTCTAAACAAAGATAGGACTCTGCCATTAATTATTTCTTCTTCTCTCATAGGAACTTAAGATGAACAGCTAATGGGAGTACTGAGGAGCCATAAGCGAGCTTTTGGATGGAAAATCGTGGATATAAAAGAGATCAGTCCAGCAATCTTCATGCACAAAATTCTAATAGAAGCAACTGCAAAGCCAACTATCCAACCGCAGAGGAGGTCAAATCCAAAGATTCAGGAAGTGGTAAAAGGAAGTGATCAAGCTCTTGGATGCTGGGGTCATCTATCCTATATCTGACAGCCAGTGGGTTAGTCCTACCCAGGTAGTTCCAAAAAAAGGAGGTACAAATGTGATATGTAATGAGAATAATGATTTACTTCAGTCCCGCATTATCACGGGCAATAAAATATGCATAGATTATCGCAAGCTAAATGAATATACTCGTAAAGATCATTTTCCCCTTGCCTTTGTTGATCAAATGTTAGAAAGGTTAGCTGGGCATGAATATTACTGTTTCTTGGACGGATATTCTGGTTATAATCAAATTGTCATTGCACCCGAGGATCAAGAGAAAACTACTTTCACTTGTCCCTATGGAACTTTTGCTTATAGACGAATGCCTTTCAGTTTATGTAATGCCCTTACCACCTTCCAAAGATGCATGATGACTATTTTTCACGATATGGTTGAACAATTCATGGAAATATTTATGTATGATTTTTCTGTAATTGGATCTACTTATGAATTGTGCTTGCATAATCTAACATTAGTGTTGCAGAGATGTGAAGAAATTGATCTTGTCCTTAATTGAGAAAAGTGTCATTTTATGGTACAAGAGGGTATTGTTCTAGGCCATAAGATCTCAAGAGAATTGATAGAAGTGGATAAAGCAAAGATTGAAGTGATAGCCAATCTACCTCCACCATGCACAATCAAGGCTGTGAGAAGTTTCTTAGGCCACGCTGGGTTTTATCAACGCTTTATAGCAAATTTCTCTAAAATGGCTAAACCCCTATCTACCCTGCTTATGAAAGATGCATCTTTTGACTTTAATGACAATTATATGTAGGCATTCCTTACCCTAAAGGAGAAGTTGATTTCTGCACCCGTGATTTTGGCACCAAATTGGGATCTACCATTTGAGCTTATGTGCGACGCGAGTGATGCTGCTGTAGGGGTTGTCCTTGGTCAGAGGAAAGGTAAAATTTTCCATACTATTTACTATGCCGGTCGTAAGTTAAATCATGCTCAGATTAATTACGCAACAGCAGAAAAAGAACTCTTATCAGTGTTGTTTGCATTACACAAATTTCACTCCTATTTAATTCTTAATAAGGTAATAGTTTATACCGACCACTCTGCCTTGAAATACCTGCTGGCTAAAAAAGATGCAAAACCTAGACTACTTAGGTGGATACTGTTGCTGCAAGAATTTGATTTAGAAATTCGAGATAAAAAAGGCACTGAGAATGTTGTAGCAAACCACCTATCTAGACTTGAATTGGCAAATGAAAATATAGATGACAATATACCCATTAGATAGGAATTTTCCGATGAACAACTTTTTGCTCTATCTGTAAGCCCCCTTCCATAGTATGCTAATTTTGCTAATTATGCTGTTACTGGTATTATATCCCCTGGTCTCACCTATCACCAACAAAATTGTTTTTTAAAAGATGCAAGACAATATTTCTGAAAAGAACCATTTTTGTTTAAATTTGGCACAGATGGAGTGATCCGGTGATGCATTCCTAATGAAGAAGTGGCGTCTGCTTTGGCACATTGCAATGATAAGCTAGTGCGAGGTCACTTTGGTCCCACCAAAACTGCAGCAAAGGTTCTTCAATCAGGTTTTTTCCGGTCCACTCTTTTTAAGGATGCTTATGTGTATGTGCAGTCTTGTGATCGTTGTCAGCGTAAGGTAATATTTCTAGACGTCATGAGATGCCTTTGAATAATGTACTTGAATGCGAAACTTTTGATGTATGGGGAATAGATTTTACGGGACCCTTTACAAGTTCTTGTTCCAACAAGTATATTTTGGCTGTTGTGGATTATGTTTCTAAATGGGTAGAGGCTCAAGCAATACCAACCAATGATGCTAAGGCAGTGGTCCGATTTTTGAAAAAATAAATTTTTACAAGATTTGGCACGCCTCGAGCTATCATTAGCGATGGTGATACTCATTTTCGAAATAAGCAATTTGAAAATTTGTTGAGTAAATATGATGTTAAACATAAGGTGTCCACCCCATATCAACCTCAAAATAGTGGCCAAGTGGAAGTGTCCAATAGGGAAATTAAAAGAATATTGGAAAAAATGGTCAACAGTCACAGAACCGATTGGTCTCTCAAGTTAGATGATGCGCTGTGGGCCTACCGAACTGCTTTTAAGACCCCAATTGGCATGTCCCCTTATACCTTGGTTTTTGAAAAAGCATGTCATTTACCTGTGGAACTTGAACATCGTGCATATTGGGCTATCAAATTTTTTAACTTTGATGCCAAGGCTGTAGGTAACAATCAAATACTCCAGCTACATGAACTAGAAGAATGGAGACATGATGCGTATGAGAACGCAAAGCTGTATAAGGAAAGGACTAAGCGATGGCACGACATGCACATTACTCATTGTGAATTTCAAGAAAGGGAGCGAGTCTTGTTATACAACTCTCGCATATTTCTGTTTCCTAGGAAACTTAAGTCTCGTTGTTCGGTACCTTTCCGGGTGGTACGAGTTTACTCTTCAGGTGTTGTGGAGCTAATTGCGAAAGATGGAAGGACCTTTGCGGTCAATGGTCAACAGGTGAAACATTATGCAAAAAATGATTGGACTGCAGCTGAGACGTCTGTTGAGCTTCACGATCCGGCCCACTGACATGAATCTGTAAAGTCAAGCTAGTGACTTTAAAGAAGCGATTCTTGGGAGGCAACCCGAGCTTTTTCTGTGCACTTTTTTGTTTCGTTTGTTAGTTTTTGTCATATTATCTACTTCTGAGCTGCTTCTGGTTCTTCGTGCGGGAAAATGAATCCAGTCAGGATGTTTAAACGTGGGATACATGACCTTCGGACGTCTCACTCATAAATTCTACACAGTCACGCAGTCAGCACGTCCGAACGCCAGCCCCTTCACGTTCGAACGTCCCAGATATCACGTTCGAGCGTGAGATGCATCCTTGCAAATATAAAAAGGGGACTAGTCAACATAAAATCCAAAAGTCATAAATCCCTAATTTCAGTTAAGAACCCTCCCTTTCCTTTCTCACACTCGAACTCACAACCTTTCATCTCTCCACCACAGCACAACCATTACCCACTGCCGAACACACCACTACACCACCTCAGAGCATATTTCCACCAGCGCGCCGCCATCCAAATAGTAGTTCATCATCTGCGCTAGAAAAGTTACCAAGTCCGAACGCCAGTCACCTCACGTTCGAACGTGAGGTACCTACACCTACTGTTCTGTTCTACCGGTTGGCATTAGCAAAGTTTGGGGGTTGATATTGCTCTTATTGATTGGCTTTGGGTGGATTGTTGTGACGACAAGTCGTGAAATTTACTGTTATTATCCTCATGCCTCATCTGAAACAAACTGTGAATAGAGAAAAAAAGAGAAAGACAGGAGAGGGTACCTCTAGCACTGGACCTACTCCTGCTGTTGCAACACAAGTAGAGCCAGAGACACCTTTGACTTCAGGATTTAGCAATCTTAAACCCCGGTTGGTTTTGAAGGAAAGGCAGTTAGTTCCAAGGCAACCCAATTTGAACAGAATATTTTGAGATAATGACTGGTTGAAATTCTACGAATCATCACAGCCTATTATGCTCTCGTGGGTCCAGGAATTTTATGTCAATGTTTCAGATATTTTTCTGAAGGCTCCTGATTTCTTTACATTGGTATATGTTAATGTCCGAGGAAAGATTGTTCCATGTACTGATGGTGAAATTCTCCATTGCCTTGGTCTTCCCACGGGAATCACTTGTGAGTTTTCCGCGTTGATTGGGCCTTCTGTAGGAAATTTTCTTGTTAATCTGGATGAGGTGCTACGTCTGATCACACACCCGGGTGTTGTATGGGAATCGAACAACATTGTCAAGAGGGGATATTTAACTGAAGATCTCGCTTCCTATATGAGTTTATCCATTTCTCGGTCCATCCAACTACAAACAAATCTAAAGTTAACAGGGAACGGGCAGTAATGGTTTATGCTATGCTTTCTTCCAAGAAAATTGACCTTGTTCATTTGATACATAAGGCGTTGGTGGGACAAATCAAGTGATTTGGAGGGGAGGTTGCCCATAATCCGAAAGTGAAGACAACTGCATTTTTCTTTCCTTCCTTGATCACAGCCCTTTGCTTGAATGCCTAGATTCAGTCGCGGGAGGGAGAGATTTTCAGAGCAGCTGGAGGTGAGCTTGATATCGAGGAAATCAATCATCCGACCCCGGTGTTAAAAGGACTAGAACCACACAGGAGAAAGGTGAAAGTTCGAGGGATGGTTCATCTGCACAAACCGGGTTACTTGAGAGTCTACAGCAGCAGGTTACTGAACTTCAGCAGAGTCACACAGCTTTCCAACACCAGATTCAGGATGCTATTAGTGTGAACTTTCAGATGCTAGGTCAGTATTTAGGGCAATATCAGAGGGATTTAATGGTTGTTGCAGATACTGCAGCGGGACGTCTGGTACCTGACTATCCATTACCACCAGAGTTCATCGCTGATCTGTTTTCGGCACCTGATGACCCCATAGTTCATCCAGATGGCAATAAAGATTCATCTACTGATGAGGATGCTGATATGATAGCTGAGGAGTGATCGTGTTTTTGTTATTATTTTTCTATTTTCCCTGTTTAATTTTCTTTCATTTGTACTGGTACTGTAATGATTTCTTATTTATCTTTTATCTTCTTGTTTAAATTGTTGTTATTGGTTTCTTTTGCTAGTATATATGTTTTTCCATGTCTTGGTAGCGGTGGCACATGATTGAATTGGCGCTACTGTGAGAACTTCTTTTGAAACATTAGCATGAGGAAATTAGGTTTGCTTTTCAGCATCCTAGTCAGTAGTAACTTTTTTCTCTCTACTTTTTCTTTTTCAATCTTCATCCTTTAGCTTGTGCAACATTGGGGACAATGTTGGAGTTAAGTTTGGGGTTAGGAAAGTATGAAGAAATACATGTTAAGTGTTTTAAAGTTTAAGATTGGGGAAGTGTCAATTTTTGAGATAAATGCTGCTACTATGTTGAAAATAAATCAAGTATGAAAAAAACAAAATTAGTCCTTCCAATTGATGCATTGAGATTGATTAACTTGAAAAAAATGGCATGATTTCTGTGATTAATGTGAATTTAATAGAACATACATATCTTAAAAATTGCTCGTGGAGACCCTAGACTAGAATTGATTTCCTAAAATGATTCACAATGCACATAAGTCTAGGGTAGAGGAGTTGAGAGGATAACCCATCTTGAGACACTTAAGTAATTTTTCCCAGAAATATTAACTTAGATTTTTCATAAGGTTATAAGCTGAGTAGTTAATTTTGTATGCTAAATAATGGAAAAAGATTGAAATTTTGGTATGACCAAAGTGGTCAGGCTAATATGTTTTAGAGGTGAAGAGTTTCATGCCTACATACTATACTATTATGCTAATTTGAGCTAAGCTCAAGCCAAAAGAAGCTTAATTGTTGAAAGATCTAGTCTTGTTTCGTGGCCTTTGACACTCGAGTGACTAAATCCTTAGGAGTGTCTCTGCACTTAATGCCCTAAAACTATCTAGTTTGGAAGTCATTGATCTAAAGCTTGTTACGTGGGTGCCATAGAAAGCCTAATGGAATAAAACATTGCACATGATCTAGCCTTGATGAATTTAATGGAAGTTTCATATGAATTTAAAGTTTGATTGTTTGAGATAATGAAATTTAAATGGCTATGGGGTTTTCTATGATTCTTGAGCCTTGTGTTGGATCAAAAGTTCATAGATATGGGATTAATGTCAAAAAAATTGGTAAGGATACCTCTCGACTATAATACCTTAGATTTATTTTCACTACATCCTATGGAGTATTTTCGAGTATTGGTGTCACATGAGCAAATGTATTTGATATATATACATATATTTTGAGCTTTAAAAGGATGAATTTATGTCATTGATTCTTGTTAATTATGCCGATGTGTATTGGTTGGGTTGAGACTGAAATTTGCTAGATTTTGTGGGTATATCATCTGCAAACCCTTACGAGACTATAACTCGTCCTTTTTGGGAAATTAAAAGTTTAAAGTCTTATTACACATGCTAAGTGTAATAGTTTTCTTCACAAAAGTGAGTTTATCCTTTTTATTTTTATTTCTTTCTTTTGTTGAAGTTTGGATTAGAATTCTATGATTATCATTGCTTGAGGACGACCAATGTCTAAGTTTGGGGATGTTGACGGGGTTGGGATTTATGTGGTTTAGTTCAATATAATTGCATGATTTATGTTCAATCATATGTAATTTATACCACAAATGCGTATAATCAGTTTGGTATTTGAGTTCAGGTATAAATTATTGCAATTAAGGGAAACAAGGAAATAAAGTGCACAATTAGTGAAAAATTCGAGAATTCAGTGTCGAACGTACAAACGTCAGAAAAGTCCATGCCTGGACGTGATGATTGCAACATTCGGATGTGGGGAAGTCTTACACATGGACGTGGGGAAGTCTTATGCACGGACGTGAAGAAGGTTAACGTACGAACGCCAGCAGTCCAACGTTCGAATGTGAGTCCCGATAGAGCAGTTTTCGTGTTTTGAAAGTCTGAGCCAAAGTGGGGTATGCCCGATAACTGATATAAAAAGACAGAACAAAACACAGAGAGAGAGAGAGAGACAACTTCTACAACCCTAATTCAAGATTTGGAGAGCAAGAAGAAGAAAAATCACGATAGTTCATCTTCAACAATAGGGAGTTCATTAGATTAGATATATATTTGTCTATGGATATTTATCACTATTCTGATTTACATTTCTTGGTAGTTATGAACTAATTTTATCAGACTAAGGCCATGTAAGGCTAGATTTATGATGGTTGATATATAAAAGTTGTTTCTTTGAGTTAATTCTGATGTTATTAGGTGTTATGATTTTTGTGCTTTTACTCCATTCATATGCTTGATCACCATATGTGTGTTATTTTGCTTATTTTATCTGTTCGGGAGAAAGTAAATTAGGGTGCAAAGGAAAGCATATTATCATCTAAGTTAGTTGATACTAAGGATAGCTACATACTCTGGATGCTGTTAGCCGAATTTATTTGGAAGACTTTAAATTAATCAGGAAAAAGTTCTAGCTCTTAATGCATACAAGAGAGATTGCTACACCCAATCTAGTATAGGTTATCATGAGCGAGGGATCCGCGTGATAATACTCTTAAGGAATTTTCCACCATAGCAACACTAGTCTAATAACTTGAAGAACAAAATTTATATAGATACAAGTAAATTTGTGTCGTTATATGTGTCTTAGTCACTTTCTCATATAATTTTATCATCTTGCTTCATAATTATAAGTAGTTAATTTAGTTGTGTTTAGTCATTTATAAGTTTTATTTGATTCTTGGTATAATTTCTTGCAAACTGAATTTCAAGTCTCTGCGGGTTCGACATCCTGGACTTAATTGTCCACTTTATTACTACACACGATCGGTCCTCTTGCTGTTAAATACACGTAGAGTTCTACCGTGTCAACTGCCTAGGTGCAACCCACATTCAATGGAATTCTCTCATTGCCAAATATAGATGAACTTAAAGAGTCACGCTTAAAATGGAAAAATCGAAAGAAAATGTTGTAATATTTCTTGTGGTAATATTTTAAGTATTGGATACTTAAAATAATTAAATGGAATTAATTATTTGAAGAAATAAGTTAATTCATTCATACTTTAATTAATATATTATTTCTTGGAGAAATAAAATTAATTAAATATCCCATCTATTATTTAATTAGATTAATTAATTGGATTGAATTAATTAATTAAATAAAGGATTGGACCGAGCTCAAATTGGTGCAACTCATGACCGTGTAGGGGGTGCCACCAGGTGTCCTACATGGGCTATTTTGAGCTCAAGGTTATAACTTAAGTGATATAAATATATCACATTAGGTAATACCTAGGTCATAACATAAGTTACACACTTAGTCACAAGAAAGAAAAACCCTCCCTCTCTCCGCTCTCTAGCCTCCGGCCACTCTGCCAAGAGGAGAAGGATTTTTTCTGTTTGAGTTTTTTCCGATGAGGCAATTTAGAGGCATCACTTTGGGACTGCTCTAATTATCAATCTATCAGCCGGATCAGTTTGCGAAAGCTTTAAAGAATTTGAAATTCAGTGATTCTCCAACCACTTCGCTACAACTGGTAAAGTATTTATATCTCTATCATACATACGCATGTTAAAACCCCGGGATTCATCCTGTATTGGGAAAATCCAAAAAATTTTATTACACCGTTTCCGCTGCGTTTTAGTTTATTTTTCCCAAACAGTTTGATCTGGATTTCTGAGCTTTTCTAAAAGCTTAAGGTTTGAGACTTCAATGCAACAGAGTTTTGACTTGTAAGCTTGTTATTTCTGTTTTGGCTTGTTGCTGAACTCTTATTTATAGACTTTCATGGATAAAGTGTCTGTTTGACACTATGTTGAGCGTGTGTCTATCACTTTCGCGAATGGACAGCTTTTTAACCTTTATCCCTGAAATTCTGCTACAAAAGTTGGTGCCGCAGACTCTCTAAGTTTGATAGTCCAATAGGAAGGCTTCTCCATACGTACTGGAGTGCTTATCAGCATTTAATGCCCTTATCAGCATTTAATGCATTTGAATTTAATGCCCGTTGGACATTGATGCTCTGAACTATATTTGCATTTAACTCCTTGTGGACTTAGGAATAAACTTAGGTGAAATTTGTGTTGGTAGACGCTCATTCAATCTCGAATGATCCTTGGCTTGGATCTTTACATTGATGCTTAGAATAGCTTGACGCTCAGATAGTTGCTTAGATATCTTCATCTTCATTCAGACTTCAGATACTTGATCTTCAGACTTTAACATATGACATACTCACTCAGAATACTATCAGACGCTCAGTCTAAGATACTTAGCCTATCAATGTAGAATAAAAACACATAAAGCCTTATACAAATCTAACACTCAAAGCATATACAAATTTCTAATGAAACTTAAACTTACATAATTTGGGGTCTAACATAAAACCTAATTGTCATCATCAAAACATCTAACAAGAAATTTCCTAACAAAAGTTATTAAGAACGATTGGTGATGCTAGCTTAGATGATGAAGGTCTCTATAATCACAACGCACCATAGTTAACTACGTTAATATAGTTTCAGCTGAACCCAAACTCTAGACTTGGATCGAAAAAATAATAGAAGGAATTTGCTCAATCGAAAATCATAATTTAGATATGTCTATCACAATATCACTAGCATCTAGATTTTCGTGAAGTGTTGCTAGACATTGAATCACAATCGATGAAAGTCTTGAATTGACCTTGGTGATAAATTCAAGACCTTGATTGGTTATTTGAGGAATAATTAATCAAGCCTTAAGGAAGACTTTCATTGCTAGCTTACTAGTGAACTTAAGGGGTCACACACTGTACTTGGGTACGATCACTATTTGCCGGGGTCGGGTCTATATATCTGACTCTCACTTCGTTAATACTCGTATATTATATGTACGTACGTATAATTGAAGAATACTTTCGTTTTCCCTATGCATTTTGAGCGTAATGAATAATACTCGTACTTTTAAGTTGAACCTTTTAGTACAGGTACTTTACGTATCACTTATAATACTTGACAAATATGATCTAATTTTGAATTTGTTTTTTAAAATTTAAAAAATTATTATTAATTTTTATAAGTACTAAATGAGTATTCGACAATTAAATAGTACATATGTTAATAATTTATCAAATATTAATTACTATCAACTAATAATTCATATGCAATATTATTTTTATAAATTCAAAGTTAGTACAAACAATAAATCTTATAAATTTATAGAAAACTAAGCCATATTTTTACTCTCGGATAATTAATTTGTCTTCGTATTATGCGTGTACGTCTACGAATCTATTTATTATTCATTGCCATACTTTTTAACCGATTTTTCACCATAACTTTCAATAAAATTCATAATATACTCGTATGTATTAAATAATGAATTTTTACATGGAGAATTGATAAAAGCACTCCATATTTTGTTAAATGCACTCCACTTTTATTTAAATTTTACCACATAGACAAAATGGGTTTTAGTCTTTCAAAGTAATTCTTATCATTTTCTTTGACAAACTAGTTTTATACCACTTTTAACTAATGTAGAATAAGTATTCAAAATTTAATAGTTCATAATTTTAAAATTTAAAAGTGACGGTAAACCACTTTTCTCAATAAATGTAGAATAAGTATTCAAAATTTGATACAGTGTTTTAAAAGGCGAAAGCGTGGGGCGGGGCGTTTTATGTCCCACGGGGCGGGGCGTATACCCCGCGAATTTTGCTTTTTTAGTATTAAAAAATGTAATATAATGTTAAGAATTAATTTAAATTAGCGAAAAATTATAAAATTGAAGGATAAATTAAGTACAAAAATAAGATAGAGAAAGTTAAAAATAATAATATATTCAACCATGCAAACTAAAAGTCCAAACTCAACTCTTGCAAAAAACAATCAAGATAGACAAATAATTGTTTCAAATTCTAGTGTTAAGCAAAATAAAGATTTAAAATAATAGTTAACGAGCACTAATTTACTCAATCACTATCAAAAGTCTCATCATTAAGATCATTATCTTCATCTTCGGCTCTCAATACTCGAGCATTAAGTTGTGTTGCTCTTGCAGCTTATTTTTTTGTTTTAATGTTTGATTTAATTGAATAAGTGGGTCATGGGTTTTTTCTAAAAGAATAAAACATGTAAAAAGTTTAAGTGGGTTTTAGATTGGAAATTGGAAAAAAAATCAATTTAGGCCTAAAATCATACCATATGGACATGAAATACATTGGGCGTACGCCCAAGGACTGGGCGCGTTTTCGCCCGGAGCGTATGCCCCAATTGATTGGGCGTACGCCCATGAGGGGTTACGCCCCCCTCCTATTGCCCCGGGCGCGCCCTGAGACTGTCTTTTAAAACACTGATTTGATAGTTCATAACT
Source organism: Buddleja alternifolia (assembly GCA_019426215.1). NCBI lineage: Eukaryota > Viridiplantae > Streptophyta > Magnoliopsida > Lamiales > Scrophulariaceae > Buddleja > Buddleja alternifolia. The sequence goes on from CM033396.1 coordinate 14,870,379, forward strand.
TTAAAATTTAAAAGTGACGGATAACTACCGTCAATAATAAGTAAAAAAAAAAAAGTTCATAGATATGACTAAAACTTTTACTTATTTATTTAGAACCAAATTGACAATTTTTTAAATGTTATTTTACATTTTTTAAATTGACAATTATTTTTCATTAAATTTAACAAAAAATAAAATTACCTATTATTTTAGGTGGACATATTGAGTCACCAATACTAAAGAAATGTAATATGATATGACGATTATTTTCATTTTTCGGTAGTTTTTAGGCCTTTGATGTTATATTAATTTTCAATAATCAAAAAAGAAATTTTGATACTTACTATATGGAGCAAATGAGTAACATATATTATTTTACGAGTTCGATAAAATCCATGGCAAGATGATTAGTCGTATTGTATTGATGAAAAGTAGATTTTTTTTTATTTCCAAAAAGATGCTTGAGTAAAAACATAATTTTTTTGTGATTTTATTGTCACAAAAATAAATTATAAAATATTCTTCAAAATTAATTTAGAAGGGATTATTCAATTTAATTTTCATAAATTAATAAAAAATTTAAAAAATGTAGAATGCTTTTATTAACTTCATTAATTTGAAAAGGACAATAATAAGATCCAGCATTGGTTGATAAAAAAAATTTGAAAAGGACGTTGATTGCCTTTATCAACTACTCCTGTATAGACCCGGATCGGATTTATAGGTCCTTTAATTAAATAACGGAAATCTGTAGTCTGCCTGACGACTCTTCCCTTCTTACCTTCTCTGCATCTCAGTCCACTATGCTTTCTCTGTCCTCCTCATGGGATGGGAGATGTGATGTTAGGAATCAACGCGCATAAACGAAATTAAAAGCAAGAATCAAAGCTTGAAAAGACGAGACAACGATTTACGTGGTTCGGCCAATAATGCCTACGTCCACGGACTTATGCTAGAGAGGTTTTATTTCTTTATCTGAGATGCAATTACAAGGGGTAGAGAGCGTATATATATCATTTATATTCAACACCTCTCTCACACACTAATTACATAGCAACATGGGAGATATATATAGGCAAAGAAGAAGTCCAAAACGTGTCCAAAACGCGTCCATAACGCGTCGAGTCATCAAAGACGCGTGCATAGGTGTCGAAAACGCGTCCAGGCCATTCTGCCGGTTTGTGCCGCGGTCTAAGTCTTGATGCCGCGACACGGCGCCGCAGCACTCTTCTGATGTCGCGGTCCTGTGCCGCGGCATGCTTTCCTGATGCCGCGGTCCTGTGCCGCGGCATGCTTGTCCAGAATCCGAAATCAGCCCGTTTCCACCGTCTTCTTCTTCTTTTGATCCATTTGATTTGTCTCCACACTTTATCCCATCAATCTCCCACTTGGAGACCAAACTCAAAGTTGAAAACACAATCCCTTTATCCCGATCATTCAGTATATCTTCCATTCGTCCCTTCACTTTTCCCAAGTGAATCTCAATCTAGTCGTCACATCCCCAATCCCATTGGAGATCAAATCCGTCCCTAGTGCTCCCACTTGACAGACTCACATTGTGAACGATGTTCCCCTTCTTTGAACCTCCGCCACTACCCTATTCTTTTGGTGATCAGCCAACTCCTGAATAGTGTGACTTATCCATCTTGGTCCAACTGACCTCGGATATAAGTTACTCCCAAGACCCGGAACATGTCTCACAACCCCGCAACTTTCGTTGCCATCCTCCTCACAAGAGGATAACCACCTTGGTCAACCTGTCTCTCGACATCCTTACACCAAGGATTTTCTCGCTTTGGTCAACCTGTCTCACGACATCCTTACACCAAAGACTTTCCGCCTTGGTTATCCTGTCTCTCGACACCTTTACACCAAGGACTTTCCATTGACTATCTTGGATTCTTCCAACATATCTGCTCCCTGCCAACTGCATGAGCTATGTCTGATCCTCACGCCAATACTTTTGGTTTTTCAATGGCAACTCGGATCCCCCACATATCTGCATAATGCTCCCACTACACTAGCTATGTTTGATCCATCCGCCAACAAAACCCCGGCTCCATGAATCTGCCTAACCCGGCTTCGCGTTCTGCCCCAGCTCAGCGAATCTGCCTAACCCGGCTTTTCGCATCTTGCCCTGACTCAGCGAATCTGCCTAACTCGGCTTTTCGCATCTTGCCCCCGCTCAGCGAATCTGCCTAACTCGGCTTCGCATCTTGCCCCAACTCAGCGAATCTGCCTGACTCGGCTTCGCATCTTGTCCCTCCTCAGCGAAGGCCTAACCCGGCTTTCGCATCTTGCCCCCATGACTTCCGGCTCCACGGTCAACCCCCTTTTGGCCCCGTTTCCTGCCTTCATGGTTTGCCCACGTGGTTACGTCTCCGTAATTCCGCCTCTCCGGTCCCCGGCTTGCTCATTCTTCCGCCTTCTTGACAACACGAATCTGCCCCTTGACCTCCGGCTATACGAATCTGCTCATGGCTCCGTAACTCCGCCTCTCCGGTCCCCGGCTTGCTCGTTCTTCCGCCTTCTTGACAACACGAGTCTGCCCCTTGACCTCCGGCTATACGAATCTGCTCATGGTTCCGTAACTCCGCCTCTCCGGTCCCCGGCTTGCTCGTTCTTCCGCCTTCTTGACAACACGAGTCTGCCCCTTGACCTCCGGCTATACGAATCTGCTCATGGCTCCGTAACTCCGCCTCTCCGGTCCCCGGCTTGCTCGTTCTTCCGCCTTCTTGACAACACGAGTCTGCCCCTTGACCTCCGGCTATACGAATCTGCTCATGGCTCCGTAACTCCGCCTCTCCGGTCCCCGACTTGCTCGTTCTTTCGCCTTCTTGACAACACGAGTCTGCCCCTTGACCTCCGGCTATACGGATCTGCCCCCGGCACTGCAACTGCTCCCACTGGCTTCATGTCTACCTAAACCGACAACATAAACCTGATCTCGCTGCTGCGTCTCTGCCTCTGCATCTGGCACCACGATTTTCCAACGTTTTCTCGTAACGTTCAACGGGATAACCCCCAGAACTTGCAGCATCTCCTGCAACTCTCAGTCTGCATCTGTCACCTTTTCAGGCTTTTTCCCTGATTCTTACTTTACCATCTTCATACGCCATTGATTCGCCCACGGATCGCTGTAACCCGTGCTCTGATACCAGTTGTTAGGAATCAACGCGCATAAACGAAATTAAAAGCGAAATATAAAGCAAGAAAACGAGAGAACGATTTACGTGGTTCGGCCAATAATGCCTACGTCCACGGACTTATGCTAGAGAGGTTTTATTTCTTTATCTGAGATGCAATTACAAGGGGTAGAGAGCGTATATATATCATTTATATTCAACACCTCTCTCACACACTAATTACATAGCAACATGGGAGATATATATAGGCAAAGAAGAAGTCCAAAACGTGTCCAAAACGCGTCCATAACGCGTCGAGTCATCAAAGACGCGTGCATAGGTGTCGAAAACGCGTCCAGGCCATTCTGCCGGTTTGTGCCGCGGCGCAGTGCCGCGGTCCAAGTCTTGATGCCGCGGCACTCTTCTGATGTCGCGGTCCTATGCCGCGGCATGCTTTCCTGATGCCGCGGTCCTGTGCCGCGGCATGCTTGTCCAGAATCCGAAATCAGCCCGTTTCCACCGTCTTCTTCTTCTTTTGATCCATTTGATTTGTCTCCACACTTTATCCCATCAATGTGATCCATTTTTCTTTCCTTCACTTTTTCTTCCTAAATTAAATAATTCTTCTTCTAATCCCAAACGATCATGTTCGTCCCCTATCAACAACTATTATGCATCACGTAAAGAAAGAAATCTTTTCTCCTAACAATACATGCATGGAATTATCGTAATTTTCATTTATCTCAAAAGACTCTCGGAATTTGATTCATTCATTTCTCTACTGTCAGAGCAGCTTCTACCTACCACCTCTGTTTCTTGATTCTCGCTTCTTCTCTCTCTCTTTTTTTTTTTTTTTTTGACTTGAGTAGTAGAGTAGAGTTGCTGTGTGTGTTGGAGATCTACTGTTGGATTGGTGTGAGGTCAAAATTGCTACTACTGCTGCTGGTATGTGTAGTTTGATTTGGGTTTGATTTAATTGTTGATTTCGAGTGGGCGAAGGGAGCGGGGATTTTGCTCCAAAATTTTGGATCCGATCAGGAAGATACAACGCCACTAGATGGCGCTGTTCAGACGATTCTTCTACCGGAAGCCGCCGGATGGGCTTCTCGAGATTTCTGAGAGAGTCTACGGTATGTAATGTAATGTAATGTTTACCCACCACTGCTTCTTCGATTATGTCCAGCTATTATTATGTCTTCGAATCTTCAGCATTGAGGATTTTTCAGTTGTTGTAACTTGTAAAAGGCATTGAAATGGTTGGAGTCAGGAGTTTTGGTTGATTCGTGGCTGTTTTTGGGGGGTTAATTATTCACATTGTATGAACTCCTAAGTCAAGTTTGCTTGCTTCTTTAATTTGGGTGGGAATATCGAACTAATTTGTGGATGCAGCAATGAAAATTTGAAGCTTCTGGTTGTTATTTTTTTCCCCTAAAGTTGAAGAGCTGCTGGATATTCTCAAGTTTGGCAATTTTATTTTATCTTAAAGACTTAAACTTCACATGGGGTGAAGCCTATTTACAAATTCAAAGCGCACTATGATGTCATGTGGTGCAAAAAGTGGTTTAGGATTGTTCAGTTGCTTGAAAACGTTTTGAGTCATCGATTAACTTGCATTGCTTGAGAACCTTTAACTTACTTAGCAGCGTTATGTTTCTTGACTATGGTGGAATGTTATGATTTTAAAGGCTAGCCGGGTTTCTTTTTATAATTATGGATTCCTGATCTTTTACAGATGCCTTAACTGAATTTGTGTATCATCTCGTTTTCTGTTTCCTTCTAGCATTTCTTTGTTACTGCAAGTAAAGGTGATAAGGTTTTCTTATGCATTACATGTTAGGAAACTATGTGGGTGGTTGGATTTTTCTAGAATTCAATGTTGATTTTAAAGGGAATATTAGGGAAAGAGTTGTTTACTAAAATTGTGAATTGTGTCATATGGTGATGCTATTTTATTTAATCTATGCAGTATTTGATTGCTGCTTCTCCACCGATGCAATTGATGAAGATGAGTACAGAACTTACATGAAAGGAATTGTATCACAGCTACAGGATCACCACCCTGATGCTGCTTTCATGGTTTTCAATTTCCAAGAAGGGGAAAGGAGGAGCCAATTATCTGACGTGTTATCTCAGTATGATATGACGGTCATGGATTACCCTCGGCAGTATGAAGCGTGTCCTCTGTTACCCCTGGAGATGATCCATCACTTCTTGCGATTATGTGACAGCCGCTTGTCATATAAAAGCCAACAATATATACTTTTAATGCGCGAAAGGGGAGGATGGCCCTTGCTTGCATTTATGCTTGCTGGACTTCTTCTGTACAGGAAACAGTACATTGGTGAGCAGAGGACTCTTGAAATGGTATACAAACAAGCACCCAGGGAACTTCTTCATCTGTTCTCTGCTTTGAATCCCAAGCCATCTCAGCTCAGATATCTTGAATACATCACTAGGAGAAAGTTTGGGTTGAATTGGCCACCATCAGACACACCTCTGGCTTTGGATTGTATAATACTTAGAATCCTTCCTTTATATGATGGTGGAAGAGGATGCCGGCCAGTAGTTCGTGTATATGGTCAGGATTCTTCTTCAAAAACATCCAGTAGAAGTTCAAAGCTTCTGTATTCATCTTCTAAAGTGAAAAAGCATATACGTCTCTATCGACAGGTAATGCCACAATTCTTAAAATTTGTATTAAATGGGATGGATTTTCTAAATTATGGAGATGTTCCAATGATTGTGGCTGCAGGAGGAGTGTGAGCTAGTAAAGATTGATGTCCATTGCCGTGTTCAAGGTGATGTTGTTCTTGAGTGCACCCATATGGAGGATGACCTAGTGAGGGAGGAAATGATTTTTAGGGTCATGTTCCACACAACATTTGTCCGGTCAAATATTTTGATGCTTAACCGCGATGAAGCGGATGTTCTTTGGGATGCCAAGGACCAGATTTCAAGGGATTTCAGAGCAGAGGTAAAGATTGGTCTTCCTTGTGCTATGTTTCTCACTTTCTGAAGCTTTGGATATTGAAGACGTTAATTAATGCTTTCGCTGTATCAGGTACTCTTTTCAGATGCAGATTCTGTTTCATCAATTATCACCACAAACGCAGTAAGTGAATATTGTGTGACAAATTCTGCTTCACCCGAGGAATTTTTTGAGGCTGAAGAGATTTTCAACAGTGTAGTTGATGGGCAGGATGGCAAGGGGGAGCCTCATAGCCATACAGTTCAAGCTAGCGCTCAGGAGGTTGAAACTCAGGATGGCACTGGAAAGAATGTTGTGGTGGGATTTGATCGCGACTTGATTGAGATAAGGACTCTGCTGGCATACGATTCGCGCACGCTCAAAGTTGTTCCTATTGTGGGAATGGGTGGGATTGGTAAGACCACTCTCGCTAGACATGTGTTTGATGATAGTTATGTCGTCAATCACTTTGATATTTGTGCTTGGGTGACAGTATCTCAAAAATATTCTCTGCGCCAAGTCCTGCTAGGCCTTTTGGATTCAGCACAAATACCCATAGAAAATATGTCTAAAAGTAGCGAAGCTGAATTGGTTGAGTATCTCTACAAAGGTATCATCGGTAGAAGGTATCTCATGGTAATGGATGATATGTGGGATACTAAGATCTGGGATTCTGTGAACATAGCATTTCCCGAGGATAGTAGGGGAAGTTGTGTACTTTTGACAACAAGGCTATCAGGTGTGGCTTTTTATGCCAACTCTTGTAGACCTCTTCATCGGATGGGTTTCCTCAGTCAAGATGATAGTTGGAACCTACTTTGTAATAAAGTTTTTGGAGAGGGAAAAGATTGTCCCCACGAATTTGAAGAAATTGGAAAGGAGATTGCACGAAATTGTGAGGGACTTCCTATAGCAATTGTTGTGATTAGTGGCCTCCTATCCAAGATGAGTAGAACAATAGAATATTGGAGAAGTGTTGCTGATAATTTAAGTTCAATTGTCACTAAAGATGATGAGCAATGTGCGGAGATACTATCATTGAGTTATAACCATCTTCCCAATTTTCTGAGACCTTGTTTTCTCTATATGGGAGCGTTTCCAGAAGATCATGAGATCCCCGTTTCCAAACTCATCCGCTTATGGATTGCTGAGGGATTTCTCGAACAACATGAATCTAAAAGTTTGGAAGAGTTGGCAGAAGAGTACTTGAAGGACCTCATTGCAAGAAACCTCATTATGGTTCGTAAGCAGAATTCTACTGGCAAGATAAAAACATGCAACATCCATGACCTATTAAGAAACTTATGCATTCTAAAAGCTCACAAGGAAATTTCCTTTATGTCGTGAAAGGTAATAATGATGATGCTCTTCAAGAAAATACCGTGCCTCGACTAAGCATTCATCCAGATGCTCTGAGTATTAGTGAAATTCATAACTCAAGTGTTCATTCCCTTGTATGCACCGGTGTGCATCTTATTTACCCCCCACGTGTCTACTTGGGTTATACACTGCTCAGAGTACTGGATTTACTTATAGTACATTTCTCTCAGTTCCCAGCTGAAATAATTAAGTTAGTTTACTTGAAATACCTTGCTTTCACTTATGATGATGCGCTTCCTTCGTCCATAGCTGGCCTTCAGAATCTAGAGACAATTGTTCATCACAGTAGGGCATCTGGTAAATATCCCTTCTTACCAGTTGAAATTTGGACAATGCCAAAACTACGCCATATATATGTCACACCAAGTTATTTGCGTGATGCTCTTGATGCGCAAATTCTTGTGAACAATTCATTTCTTCTAGAAAACCTCCAAACACTTCTAGATGTAAGAAACTTGAGATGTGGCAGCGACATTCTTAAAAGAATTCCAAATGTGAAGGAACTGGCAATTTCCTATGATGTCTCCTCCTCTGCAGTATGGTCAGAATATCATCTTGAAACTCTGGTCAATCTACTTAAACTCGAGAAATTGAAACTTCTTATTAAGAATCTTTCTCGTAAACCAGAAATTGTCCATCAGTCGCAACTTGCTTTCCCGCAGAATCTTAAAAGATTAACTCTAATTGGTTGCGCGATTGCTTGGGAATGTATGACGATTGTTGGTTCATTGCCAAATCTTCAAGTGCTCAAACTGAAAAGGAATGCTTGTAGAGGCACCAAGTGGGAGCCAGTAGAAGACGAATTTAGTCAATTGAGATATCTGCTACTTGCAGAGTTGGATCTTGTGGAATGGATAGCTGAGGATACCCACTTTCCCCTTCTCCAACGCCTAACTATTAGGTCATGCTTCAAACTGAAAGAGATTCCTTTTGGTTTTGGTGAAATACCGACACTTGAAATGATCGAGTTGGTCGACTGCCATGATTCTGCTGTGTCTTCTGCACAAGAAATAGAAAAGGAACAACACAACATTGGGAATAAGGACCTCAAAGTAGTTGTGGGCACGGCACGGTCGTTGGATAATAAACTCTTCTCATGTGTCTTGCACTAAAAGGTAAGGGTTTGTTGATGTGTTTTCGTTTTATTTTTCAGCCGTCATTTCCTATAATGTATCTGAAAATTAATTTTTTTGATTTTCGTGTGAAAATGTAGACATGTTTGGTTGTGTTTTTAGAAATTGTTGGAATTGATAATGTATGGGAAATTGTTGGAAATTTTTTTTTCTCACATTTTGTGAATAGCCTCCAGCAGTAATTTTGAACACTGCACTCCCTAATTCAAAATGCATAATGTGATTTACTTCCTACCCACCTGAAAAGACAAAAATGTCCCTCAATAATAGATTTTCCCACCTACTGTATGCCCCCGACTTCATTTCCCTCACTTACCTCTTTTGCTCCGACTTCAAATATATAATGTAACTAATTAAAAAGAATTTAGATAACACACAGCCACATTTTGTGGCTGGTAATGGTCTGCAAGACACTCTTTTTCCCAAAAAAAAAAAAAAATACCCATACACACGGATAAAGTAAGTAACAACTATTAAAGTGTCAAATAAACAACACATCACAAAAACCCAATCACAAGTATAAAACTCTCATACAAGAAAACAAACTTTTTTATTAGAGACTCACTCATTCGAGAGAAGGAACAAAATAACAATAAAATCTATAACAAAATGAAGTCGAGAATGTAGACATTATCATCATTAAGAACACAATTTTTTAATTAGATACGAGCATCTGATTGTTGTGGAGAAATTAGGAGAGGTATTGAGAAGGAGGCGACAGTGGGAGGAAAGGGCAAGAGCATGGAGGGAGAGATGGTACAAGCAGGAGCGTAGGGGTGGGTCGGAACAACGTGATGAGAGGGGACATGAGGGTCTTGTAGTGACAAGAGACGAAGGAGAAGGACCTATATCGACTGAGACTACTGATCCTCTTCTTATCTTGTTTTTAGCCGTATGTTACGAGTTCGGGAGTTGTATTCCAATCCTAGAAACAAAGCCAAGAAAGGCTAGTCCTAGTCATCCTTCTTGATAGATTTCTTCATATTTCTTCATCACATCGAAGAGAGGTTTTGGTCTCAGAAGTGGCATTCAGTTCTCCTCTGCCGATGCTGCTACACTTTCCCTCTCCAAGAGCAACGCCTAAACGGAAAATTCTAGCCTCAGACAAGACTCGATTGATCCCAAGTATAATTCAAAAAGAGCGACCAATCACATGGCATACGTAATTCGCTCACTTAGTGAATTATACTTGAATTGATCGAGTTTGATTCAGGCTAGAATTTCCCTACATAGACTTGGAGAGAGAAGTATGGTTTAAAAAATAGTATCATGAATCTATGTAACATGCTTTCCTAGAAAAATATCGATTATGCTCAATTGATCGTTGGTATAGTAGTGTAATGTACAAGTCAAAAATCGTTTATTCCATAAAAACAACATTGTTACAACACAGTAACAAGAAACATTGTGAACAGTAGGTCCAAATCAAAAACATTACATGAACATCACATTGTGGTCATGGCATAGAAATTCAAAGGGATTTACCAGTGCTCGTGATGATGTTTGATAGTTAGCAGGTCTCAAGAAAATCCATGTCCCCCATAGCTTATTGTGAATCCCATGCGGGTCTACATCAATGGCTGTGCCTCACATCGATCCAACAACCGAAAAACCATGCATAGGTTTCATCTACAAACCTATGAACTAACTAGAAAAGATATATGAACTAACTAGAAAACAATTGTTTTTAACTACTCTATCAGAACCATCATAATAAACACAACACGAGGATGGAACATTTACATGACAATGTGGCAGAATTTTCACAAAATTCCCTATACATCATTGGAATTTTTCAACAAAAACGTAAGAATGTCAATGGTAAATCTAAATGAAGAGATGGAAAATGTATTAGATAGAATATTATGATCGTATTTTATAAATTTATGAAAAAATGAAAAGATTGAACAGAAATCGACTCTGATGATTCCAAGCTCAATTGTTAGTTGACTGACATTGATAGAGACCAGTCCTTCTTTAAGCAGTGTAACGGTAAATCATTAAGCTAACTTTCATTTCCGTGGTCGCCTACTCTTCCCCGACAAGTTGCTTCAAATTAGCATAATGCAGTCACTTCCCGTTTCTCTTGACTGTAGATAAAAAAAACATGATTTACTAGTAAATAAAGATCCATGAATCCAAATAGCACATATTTTTCAGTTTCAGAATTTAATTCTTGCCCAATTAGAAACTGATTTTAAGAATCCAAATAGCAAATATTTCTTACAGATTAAGAAATTATGACCGAGTTTAGCTCACTTGTTTTGATGATATCTTACCTCTCTGGAACCATGATCTTCTTACCGCCTGGCGGATGTGACGCTCGTGTTTTTCCAATAGTTCATCAATTCTTTGTGATTGACATAGCAAGGGTCCTGAAAATTCAACCTTCTCCTCCTGATCTTGATAAACCTGTTTCAAATCCCGCTTCGGTTAACTTAAAATCAAGTTTTAAATTCATCAAAGAAAATAAACTTAAAATGGGTCCTACAATTTTTCTGTGTATTCACTTCTCTAATCCTCACTAAGCTACAAAACCAACATACTAATATATCCAGTCGGCTGTTTACTTCTAACTAAATGCAGAAAAAAAAAAAAGGGAATTTCCTGATGCTATTTTTTGGAACTATCTCAGTGTTTGGAACAGAACGTTAATAAGGTCTCTAATTGCATTACGATATCACGATAAAAATTGTACAACAAGAACATTAGTACAGCAAAAACTAGACAATTATGATGAAATTAAACTAATGAATATAAGTTGAAGTAGCAGTTGTGTTATTACCAAGTTACTTCTCTTAGCAGCCGCTCCCTCTTTATTATAAAGTGCCATTGACAATTCCTGAGAGTGGTATTCATCAGCATCAAATGAATCAGGACGCTCTAATTGGCTCCACTGTTTGATCATTGAGCGTTTGATTGTTTCATACGCATCTCGACCTTTAATATTTTCCAACTGCCCGTTTACACCTTCACAGTTTTCTTCCCCTCTTGAATCCAAGTTATTCCTCAAATGCAGAGCACCACCAGAAGTTTCAACAATTAAACTTCTTGAACTAGACCTACTTCGCGATCTTAAAGATGAATCGTTCATCCTTCTTTTAGCCCAGGCAAAACCACTTGATCCTGAAACTTGTAAAGGTCCCGAAAAAATATCATCACCTTGAGATGCATTCTTCACATGAGATGTCTCTTTGGTCACAACAATTGATGGCTTAGGTGGCTCCTGACCTAAGACTTTATTTTCTTTGCGATTACTAAGAGCATTTGCGTTCCTTTTTAATTCGGCTTGCTTTTGAATGGGCAAATTCTGCAGATCCAAAATTTAGTTTTGAGAACAAGTTACCAATACCAAAAAAAAAAAAAAAACAGCTCAAATTATTCAAATGTAGTGGTAATAGGATAAGAACATGGATTCACGTACTATTCAGGAAAGTTTTCAATTTCTTTTAAATAAAGTCTCGTTTACATAGTAAACTTCGTGATTAACTAGGGATATAACCAGAAAATTACCAATTATTATATGGTTGCAATGAATTTAAGCCTGAAGGTATCAATGGAGAATATATTATCTATATACAGTAGGTAGGACTGAGAAAGAAGACAGAGAAGATAGTATAATATATTTATCTCCAATTATTTTAACTTTACTGGAAACTAAATAAACTTGAGGCATAAATCATTCTAAGTTTCAGAAGCATGTTATCACTTATCACATAAAGATTCGTGAAAAACATACGGGATTAGAACGTCCTATGAAAATATCAGTTTTATTTGAAGAATTTGTTAATATGCACGCATGTGCAGAGAGAGAGAGAGAGAGAGATGGGACCTCTTCTGGTGCCAGTTTGCTGCTCCCACTCTGTTTTCTAGTTGGCTTCCTTGTATTTTCAGGTCCACGAGATCTTCCACCAGTTCTTCTTCTAAAAATACAGTGACAAATCAGATAAGGTTCATTTTTGATGAAAAGCACTCCCAATTCAAATGGATATGGAATGCATTACCTGCTGGCCTCTTCATGCTGTTTAATATCAATCTCCTTACTAGGAGGATACTTTGGCAAGCTCGACGGATCACAAGCATATGGATTTGTCTTGAAATACTAATGTTTGTGTATAAAGAACAAAAGATCAGAAAGAGTCCTCAATTCAAAATCTTTACAACAATGTAATTTAAATATGTAAATGCTCATTGAATTTCTTATATAACTAGAGAGGGTCCAAAAAAAAAACACAAATAGTTCTTTGGAAACATTAATAAGGAGAAACATTGACAGTATGGTGAAATCGTCTCTGTTTATCATACCTCTGATGCAAGGGCTGAAGTAGCAGTGCCCCTCTTGTATGGTTCTACAGATAGGAGAGTTTCTATCAGTGTGACAGCAGCTTCTGGTAGATCCTTAAAGGTTTCCCAAAGAGTGCTCTTATAAGGATGTTGTGGTTTAAACAATGTTGCATGAGGAAGTTTTGATTTTTTCCAGTAGTCCTCCGGTGGGGATCCACAAAGTTTGAATATTTTATGCAACTGTTCAACCTGTTTAACATACATATATATTCTTATGATTCAAGTGGTGGTCATAATTCGCTTCAGATTCAGGCTACACGTCTTCACTATATATTGATGCCCTCAATTTGATAGTAATATATTATCACCACCCACATACTTTTAATCATTCAGGATAGTTACATGCAGACCTCACTTATCGAGTAATTACAACGAGCCCCTGAGGTTTTCCTGTTGGTTTTGCAAATAACAGCCACCCTCTAAACAGGGGGCAAAACTGTAATCAGTTTATTAGTGACTGAGGATGAAATTGTAATATGTTTTTACTAACGGGAAAAATTATGGTAATTTGTCAAACCTCGAGAAGTTTTCATAATTAGTGTCTCATCGCAGGGGATATCTATGTAATTTACCATAATCATAAAGTACTGAAAGTTTGAAACTAAAATACATCAGAAGGGTGTTTTTACCTCGGTTCTCCCTTGAAGGATAGGTTTACCAATCAGTAGTTCAGCAAGTAAGCATCCAACGCTCCAAAGATCAACTGACGCCCCATAATCGGTGGAGCCCAATAAGAGTTCAGGAGGGCGATACCACAAAGTGACTACTCGACTGGTTAGAGGTTGCCTCAGTCCGTAAGCACAGAAGTTTGCTAATCCAAAATCAGCTACCTTTAGGACTCCTTCATTATCTACTAAAAGATTTGCACCTTTAATATCCCGATGCATCACACCCCGAGAATGACAATGCTCAAGCCCGGACAACAATTGCTTCACGTAGCACTTTACCTGTAAAATCAGCCAATGGAATCCTTAACGTAGACATAAAAAATTACTTTTAACAATGAACACATCTATGTCATCTCATGGATTATTCTTAGCAGGTCCTGGGACACTAGACCCTAGCCCAATCACATCCATCCATGTGTTTGGTCTACTGTAGGCGAATGGTTGTGATTACAACAGAACTTGATGTTTCAGGACTCACCAAGAATCACTTCCATTTGATAGCAATTACATTAGTTCTTCTTTGATGGAAATCTCAATCTTGCTATATAATGTGCGATTTTTCGTGGCGTTTACATTAGTTCTTCTTGGACATTGAAATACCTCGTAATTTTGTACACTAAAAGTAGAAGAATCCAAACCTGTGCTTCAGTGAAAGTGATTTCAGGAGAAGATAGTAGTCCAGAAATATCATGCTCCATGTACTCGAACACGAGATATATGTTGCATGAAGACCGAGATGTAACTAATCCTTCCAACTTTATAATATTTGGATGTTCAAGTCGGCGAAGAATCATTATCTCCCGAGCCATAAAACGAACACTTTCGGGCTCAAAATTGTCAAATCGAACCTTCTTCAAAGCAACTATCTTCCCCGATTCTAGGTCACGTGCTCGGAATACAGTGCTATATGTACCCTGACCAATCTGTTCAAACAAAGCACATTACATAACATTTTTTATCAACGTAAAACCCAAAAAAATATCTCAATCATCAACTTGGTATCCATTGATCATAAGATACTGGTAAAATGATGACCGCAAGATGCATGATTACAAAAATAGCATGACTTAGTCACTCAATCATAATAATAACTAAGTTAGCATCTTGCAAGTCTGGCTACAACTTCAGAACTGGCACGAAATGCAGCAACTATAAAATGAGGTACGACCGTAACTGATCAAAGAAGCAATAAATCAGTCTTCGACAAATATACTGAAAACGTTAGAACTAAGAACAGTTTTATCAACCATCTAATTAGTACGAATATTAGAAAGAACAAAATTCCACAGCCAAAATTAAAATCCATTAATGAACAGCCTTTTCCAAACTCAGCATATATGCCAATACAAACAATAATGACTCCTAATCCGTAATTTAGTCATTAATTAATTTTCCCAACGCACACAAAAGTACAACTAGTCTGAATACTAAAAATAAGCAACAAACTTAAATATAACTACATAATCCAAGTTAGAGATGATGACAATAATAATACTACTAAGAATAATTAATAGAACAATAATGTCAGTAATTAATTAATGAATGAATTAAAATTAACCTTTTCAAGTTTCTCAAAAGAGTCTGCTTTGAGTGGCACCCATCCCTGAATGGCTTCACCGGCCACCGCGCTCAGCCACGCCGGCCACCCCGCCGCCACCTGCTCCCCCTCCACATACTTATGCAAGTTCCCGAGTCGAAAACTCACCGATTCACTCGTCCGACCCGACTCACCCAACTCGCTCCCTGACTCAGTAGTAGTAGTCGCCCCCCCTCTCTTCTTCACCTTCTTCAACTTCAGCTCCAGCTCCGCCACCAACCCCCCACCACCGCCCCCGCCGCCGCAACTATCCACCCGGCTCCGACCCGACCCGACATTGAGCCCGCCGGAGTGATCCAGCGCGGCAGGGGTCACCGACCCCGTTTGCTTCGACGTCACGCAACCCATTGAGAGCGCCCCACCGAATCTTCACCACCTCAGAACCACCACCGTCGCCGCCGCCGCCATACTCCGGTGAGTAGAAAACGAAGACAAACCCAGCTCAGAATATGCTGAATCTTGACCCGGGTCAATGTTTAGGCAATAACAATTCTATACATCATTGAAATTAAAACTCGGGCTTAGGCTTTTATATGTTATCAAGAAAAGGAAATCTTTCCACAAATTCCACTCTCACTTTCTCTCTCTAGGCCCAAACCCTTTGTTAATGTGCGACAATTGCGGAAGGGTTAACCCTTAATGGGGTTCACAATCACAGCAAAGAATTGAAGCGGAATCAACGGGAGTGTGACATGACTCTGCCCTGCCTTTTACGTCTGCTTTCTATATATATATATATATGTGTGTGTGTGTGTATATATATATAATGTTGTTCAATCTATCCTTTCTTCTCTCGTATTTTCCTTTAATTGTTTTTCTTCATCATATCTTAAACAAAAAGCAGCGGGAATCTACACAGTGTAAAACGAAGAAACAAATTGTGGCTGACAAAAAACCTCTTGGGACTGAAACTGACTGTATTTTGACTTTTATACGCAAATACCAACCGGATTCAAATTCTGTGCCTTTTGGATTCTTTTTCTTTTTTCTTATACTAATATATATTTTGGGCTTCAAAGTTGAAACCATTTGAGGGGGTAATTTTATGATTGCTCTAGATCCATTTTTCATAACACAAACATTTGAGGTGGGGTGATTTAAACAGAAGTAAGTGAGTGTGAAAATCACTCACTTATTTTGAATATATGATGTAAAATAAATCGGGTAATACTCCCGATTCACCTTAAAAATTTTCCCGGGGGTTCTGTATACAGTGACAGTGTGAGAATTTAGGGGGTGGATGGGCGGGGCGGGTGGGGGTGGGGGGGGGGGGGGGGGGGTTGGGGAGACCAATAATGGAGCGCGTTTAATAGTGTAGATTTGGGGAGACATTTTAGTTGGGTTGGTGTTGACTAATTGAGTATTGTATTTAGACTGTTGTTTATACAGAGACAAAAAAGTAGTGTAATATTTCAAATCCCACTATTAAGTTTCAATATTTTATAGGGAGTTGTTAATAGCACTTCTTCAACTTTTGTGATTAGTATTCTAAAAATTTCATTTTATTTTATCAAATATACCCTTTATTATAAAATACAAAATTTTTGAAGACAAATATATCATTTTTATTTAGGATTTTAATAAAGTATTATTGTAGTATCTCACCTTTCTTTAAGGTTCTTTTTTATTTGTTAGTCTTTAATAGATGACACGCTTATAATGCAATGACAAAGAATATATAATTAACTGACAATATTATCAATGTGATCAAATTCTGGCAATATTTTAAATTATTATAAACCAAATCAAGCAACAAAATTAACTTAATACCAAAAAAATAAGAAAATTGCAAGAAATAGTTATTCCTCCGTCGTGTACTCTAATGTATTGTGAGCCTTTCACCATAAGAAAAAGAATTCAAGTTTCATTCCAAAGCAAGTTATGACGAAACAAAATTTATTCAATTTTCTCAATTGTTAAAGAAAGAATATTCATCCAACAATTGTTGCATTTGTGGTTCTTGGTGGTTTTTAACAATGACCAAAGAAACAATTAACATGGTTCAGTGAAATTGAATGAGACATTGAAACTCGTAAAAACTAAAAGTTTTGAGGAAATTTCTGAGTATTCTCAATCACCCAATCAACTCATTGGTTCAATGGGTTGATTAAGGGTGTAAAAGGATCCGAGTCGAATTAAGTTTGGATAAAATTTACTGGCTCGAGCCCGAGCTCGATGAGCCAAGTTTTAATGGCTCAAGCTCGACGAGTCTAGTTTTAATTGCTTGAGCTTGACGAGCCTAGTTTCAAAGGCTCGAGCTCGATCTATATATTAAAAAAAAAGCATAACTATTATTAATTTATATATACGTAATATAATTAAAATCTAGATATTTTAGAATTTGTTAAGATCATGAGCCGGCTTGTGATATCTCGAACAGATAAGAAAACTTGAACTCAACTCGACAATAACTCGAGCTCAAGCTGACTGGACTTTAGTTGCACCCCTCCCATTGATAATGCAATTGGTAATTTTATTTCTTCATATATTTCTTAACTATTTTCCTTTTCGCATTTAAATTTTGTTGATTTTTAAAACAAAAGTTAGAGTTTTGTTTAATGTGTTGCTTGATGTGTTATTTGGTTTTATAATATTTTAAAATATTTGCATTACGTGTATCATCTACTAAAAATAAAAAAAAATAAAAAGTAAGATATTGTAGTAATGCTTCATTAAAATCTTTGTTTTCAAGAATCTTTGATTCCACAACGAAGGTCATTTTGTTCTATTTGATTAAATGGAAAGAAACTTTGAGTGCCAATAACAAAAATTATAATGTACTTTTCATTTGAATGAATTACTGAACCGTGGTCTTTTTTTTTTTTTAAATAATTGAATTATTGAACCATGGTCAGTTGGTCATGAATAGATGTATTCTATTTGTATACATTCTACCTTATAGAAATATGGTTAATTCCACTAGCTACCATCTTTATTTAGTATAATTATTCCTTAGTTCACTTGGGCACATAACCAATACGTTTACCCTTATAAATAAATCTTACAATCGGAATTTAACAAAAAATATAAAATAAAAAAACTTTACAATCGCTCACTCTCGATAGAAACTAACCGAATTCATTATCTAAAAAACGTTATATAGACAACATGTTTTGTCCTTGTCTTGAAACTATTTTCTTTTGACCAAAATATCCCTGAAAAGGATTGAAGTAAGGTTTTATTATAGAATGGATTGTTTGTATGAGTCCAAAACTTTGAGGTTGGGTTGTAATTACTAAATACTTGTGAGGAGGTAAATGTAATTAGTCATATGAAAAAGGACCTAAATTATATGTTTTAGTCTTTAAAAATATGATTTTGTAAACATTTTTTAACTTCTTAATAATGGAGGGGTCAAAAAAAAAATGAATACTGACTTTATGTTTGATTTTAAAAGCAATATTATAACGGTCGCCCAACCCAAACGCGGCACTTCCCAGTTTCCGCCACTGTTGTGTTCAGATGATATGCTTTTTTTAGATGCATTTAAATGACTTATTTTAGTTGCTTGAGTCTGAAGATTATTAGGTCATTTTAAGCTTTCAGTTTTTCGCTAATTTATTTTTTATTTTAAAAAAAGGGAATATAATTATTTGTCTTTTTCTGTCATAGTCGACAACAACTAGTTGAATCATTGACGAAAAATTGAAAAGGAAAAGAAAAATATAGATAATTTCGATCACATTATCCTTTTGAAGATACATATTGATTTTAAATTTCTTATTACAATTTAATAGACTATTATGAAAAGATTAATGAAATTGTTTTACAAATATCTCCTAGTTATATTTCTAAAAGTATTTCCTTTACAATTTCCTTAATGTTTGACAAAATCTTTAAGTGTAAGAAAGGTAATTAAAAAAAATTGCATTCTAAAAAGGACAACAAAAAAAAAAAAGTAGGACCAAAATCAATGAGTGAAGAGGGATTATTAATTTTACTACTTGATAAAAGAGAAGCAACAGGATAAAGCAAAAGTGGAAAAGATATCATAAAGAGGGAACAATTCATCAAGATGATCACTTTTCCCATTTACACTTATGTGCCATTGCCATTCCCTTGTGCAAGCCGTACAAAGTCAATAAAATCATGGTTAAAAGCATCTTTTAATAGGTGAGTTGGAAACGAATGGTACTTTGGAGGTCGTGTGAAATCTCAAGCTCCAGATGATACACACACGTATATAAAGGGATCATGTGAACATGTCACATGGAATGGTATAAATTATCACGTAACGCTCATAAGAATCATATGTTGGAAACACATCATCCCCATTTGGTTTCATTTTCTAGCTAGTTTGAGTTTGAACTTTTTCAATGAGTTGAGCTCGATTTCAAAAATAGGTGTTCAATTGCTTGCATGCTCTTTTTCTTTTCTTTTTTAATATCTGTTATTTAAACTCCAATTTTTTTTTTAATCTATTCATATAAGTGGTGATAAGTTACACAAAATACTATTTCCAAATAACAATATAATGATAATACAAAGTTTACAATAAATAATAATTTAGGATTATGCTTAGTTTTATAAGACCATATTAATTAGTATAGAAATGATAATGTAATTTGATAAAACTTAAAGTAACTACAAAAAGGAAAAATAAAAGGCAATTCAAATAACACATTAATATTCGAATTTTTTTTTGTAGCTCTATAAACCCGACTTCAGATTTGACTAAATTTGATTGTAAATAGTTTTAAACGAGTTGATTGCGGACTCAATATCTTATAATGAAACTCGACCTTGAGGCTAACTTACAAGTTTGTTGAGTTTAAATTAACACAAAAATTAACTAGCAAAAAAAAACACAAAAATTAAAATACACTTGAACCGAAAATCTTCGAAGTGACCGTTTTTTTTTTTCTTTTTTTCGTTTTAAAAAAAATGATTTGGCAGCCAATCCCAAAAATTTGAGTGGGTATTGATTTAGAGGGTCTTGCTAGGTGAGGCAACAACAATCTATGGAGTATATTAATTAAGTAAGCTTGTTGGTAAGGAAAAGTACACCATGCATAATTTTTTATTTTTTGGTAAATACACCATGCATAATTGTTTATTCTCCTTTCCTCCAAGTAGAGTAAGATTATTATTATTATTATTAGAAATGGAGAAAATGGAAGGGAATTATTGCACTCTTTTATATGATCCCAATAGTTATCTTCAAAGAGGAAAAAAGAGTAATCAAACAACCCACATACCCTTATATATGATGAAGTTTAGAGGGCTCAATAAAAAAGTTTTTCTGGAATTTTTATAAAATATTAAATTGGTTAATTTAATTATAACATTCGTGTAAGTAATTTTGACCTCTTGTTTGCTGGATAACTTTTGGAAGTAATGAAGGCACTTAAAAATATACGATTCTACTATTAATAGGGAAGTGTTTGTAGCAATTTTAATTTGGATCGTCAATATAATCATTTTTAGTACTCTTTCTTATAATAATCAAACTTTCAAACTGTCTTCCTGGTCAACTATAAAAATTGAAGACACTTCAAATGTTTTGATGTGACCCATAGAAATTGAATGAGAGGTAACAAACTATTAATATATATGATGCGATATGTAATTATAGAAAAGAGATAAAAGTATATGTATGTTGATATTATAATTACTTAACAAATTAGCATTGTATGAATAGCACTACTGTGTTACATAATTATTACATTAAGATTTAAGCCAAAGAGTGATTACGGGAAAGAATGATATATTAATTAAGGAAAAAATCATGAGCAACATATAAAAATATTAATTAATTAGGACAAAGCGAGTAGATGTACATATCTACTCATATTTTCCGTACATAATAATTAAGTTGGAAGTCTTGGATCAATGACTTTAATCTATTCTTTTCACGTTTGCAGTAAAAAAAAAGGAACATGTTATGTTAAATTATGCACTATCATGAAGAAATATGTCACGGACTAATTTTTCTTGTCTCACTTTATATTTTTCTTTTTTTTAAACAAGGAATACACCAAATACCAAGTATAAAGTTTGACCCTGTTATAAATTAAATGGTGATGAACTCATGAACTCACATAAATTTTTGATTGAAAACCAAAGTAATTGCCTTAAAATATGTTTTTATTATTCAATAAATTTGAGACTCGATTCATACCTCAATTTAATAGATTATAAAAGGAAACGAAAAGAAAGAAAATGATATGCAAAAAATATCAAGGTATTTTATCGTTTTCAACTAAAATACTTAATTAAATAAACTTCAAACATATATTTGTACAATTAACCAAAAAAACATTATATTGTACTCGGTAAGAATTTAAATTAAATTTGAACAATATATTATTTTATTCGATTTAACATAAATAAATAAGCAATTGTATAAGTGGATTTAGATTTCATTAGCCTCACATGACACCTGTATGTATCAAGGAACAAACATCAATCGAGCTTTATTGTATGGATCTAAAAAGAGTGATGAAGTGAACAATTCAAGTGGGGTTAGTTTTGATAGTGGGGATTAACACTTGTTCCTGCATAATTGCAATGATAGCAACTCTTTTCTTAATTTCCTCCAGGAAATGATTATTTATCACTACTACATTAGTAAATCAAGTATGTTACAAAAATGAACTAAAAAATATTGTGGACTCAATCTAACTTATAATATATCAAAACTTATCTAAAAGGGTGGAGGAGTGAGTGTAAGAAGAATTATTTTTCATATTTACTATTATGCCTTATTTATCTTTTACTTGTTCATTACTCTAGGTTTCTTTTCTCTTTGTAAGACTATCTATATTGGTTTTCCATTCAATAATGGTTAAGGAGTATTTCATTTAACATGGTATCAGATCCTAACAACCTAAAGTATTTTTTTTCCTCTCTCAAAACAGTCGCCACCATCGCCATCGGTCTCCCTCAGCGCCGCCGTTGCTGTTTCTCTCTCTATATATATATTTTTCCCACCTTTCAAATTGTTGTCTTCTCCTCAACGCAAAATTCTCTCACTTGTACAAGCCTTTCTCTACTGCTGGAAGATTCCTTTACATAATCCAGGTAATTTGATCTTTGTTACTTTTACTTTATTTCTTGCGTTTTGATTCGTATTTCGATCAATTCCCATGCCTCTCACAGAAGAACCCCTCGAAAACCCTACCCCCACTTTCGAAATCCCAAAACCGTCACCTCAATCCCGCTTTACATGTCGGAAATATTTACACATCTTTTAGTTTCAAACTGTCTGATCAAGACTCAAATTATAAATTATGGAAGAAGAATGTTTTTAGATGTCTGTCACATTTACTATGTTCTTGACCATCTCACTGGCACTTCAAGACCGAAAAACAAATCCGATAATGATTGGTTTGCAATTGACTCTGCGATCAAACGTTGGTTTCACTCAACAATTGACATCAAACTTTTGAAAATTTTTGATCTCGAGTCTGCTATTGCCAGTGATGTTTGGTTCATCATTGAGGACAATTTTCGCAATAACAAAGCCACCGGTTCTCTTCAAATAAATGAACGTTTTTTCAATTTTTCCAAAGGAAACCTTTCCATCTCTCAATACTGTCAAGAGATGAAGTTTATGTTTGATACATTAGCTGATTTAGATTCATGTATGTCGGACCAAAATTTTTTGCTTCAACTCTTACATGGTTTACCCGAATCTTACCTCTCACTCGTCACTATTATCACCACAAAGCCTCTTCCCCCATCTTTCTCTGAAGTACGAAACCTTTTAATCACTCATGAAGCCCTTGAAAATCGTTTTTATCTATCTCCATCTACTACAAATCCGGCCACTGCCAGTTTTCTCGAACTACTTATTTTAACAATAGAAACAAAGGAAAGAATGCAGGTCGTAACACTGGTCGTGGTGGTGGTTAACCAGGCGGGTCAATATTTGGGCCCAAAGCCGAACCCTGCTTCGTCTCCAGGAAACACCAGCACTTATCCCAGTTCGGGTATCTCTTTTCACTACCTTCAGCATACACCAACTGGTCCTCGTCTTCTTGGGATATACCAGCCTCCTTGGGTCCTCACTCTGTCGCTTATGCGGCTCAACCATCTTTGCCGCCTATCAACAGTCATTGGGATCCTCTACCTTCGTCTCCTATGCCCGAACTACTCCTTAGTCCTAGTCCACTCACACCATCAGCTTATAGTGCTACCTTTGCTGCCTCCCCGTTTCCACTTCATCTCCAACCGGACATACTCTAATGTCGCCGTCATCGTCCGTTGATCCGACAGACTTGTCATCACTCTTTCAAACAATGACACTACAACAACCTGATGAGAATTGGTACATGGATATCGGGCGACATCTCACATGTCACCTCACACAGGTAACTTGCATAATCTTGAACCTTGTGCATTATCTAAGTCTATTGTTGTGGGAAATGGTACTATTACACCAGTTAGTTTCATTAGATCGAGTACGAGTTGAATATTCGAGAGATAAAAACTCGTTAATTTGAAGTTATTTAAATGGTGTCCTTGTCTCTCCTCACTTTGTTAAAAACCTTATCTATGTTCATCAATTCACACGTGGCAATCACTGTTCTATAGAATTTGACCCTTATGGTTTTTCTATAAAGGATCTAAGGTCGGGCGACTTAACTTTTTGGAGTGATAGAGATGGTGAGCTTTATGCCATTAGAGACCTTCAATCCACCTCTATCACTGCCCTCTCTCACTCATGTCACCTCTAATGTCTGACATCGTCGGCTTGGTCACCCCAGCACTTCTATCTTCCATTTTCTAGTGATGATTCCTTATGTGCTGCTGGTCAACTAGAGAAACACAAATGCTTACCTTTTTCCCCTTCTCAGTCTGTTAGTAATGGTTTGTTTGATATTGTTCATTATGATTTGTTGTCTCCAGTAACTAGTTTGAATGGTTTTAGATAATACATTTTGCTTCTTGATGACTTCTCGCATATTGTATGGGTGTTTTCCCTACGATATAAATCTGATGCTTTTAGTGTTTTTCACGAATTTCTCTGCTTATGTTAAAACTCAATTTTAATTTTATCATACTATCAAAAACTTTCAAAGTGACCATGGTGGTGAGTTTGACAACAAGAAATTTCATAAACTTTTTAATCATGATGGCATCAATTTTTGTTTCTCATGCTCACACACATCACAACAAAATTATAAAGCTGAATGAACCATACAAACTATGAACAATATCATTCGTACTTTACTCTTTCAAGCTGTTCTTCCTCCAATGTTTTGGATTAAAACCTTGAACATGGCAGTTAATCTTCTTAACCTTCTTCCTACTACCACTCTGTCCTTTTGCACCTTTTGAATTACTTTACAATGTTTGTCCATCTTACGATGATTTGCGTGTCTTCGGTTATCTCTGTTATCCAAATCTATCTTCCGCGGCTCCCCACAAACTCGCACCTCATTCTTATCCTTATCTCTTTCTTGGTTATCCATCTCACCGTAAAGGTTATCGGTGTTTGGATCTCTCTACTAACAAAATTATCCTTTCTCGACACGTGCATTTCGATGAGGATATTTTCCCATATTCCTCTTTTTCTTCTTCTACGCTGACCGAGGGCTATGATTTTTTGTCCTCCAATGAAAAACCTTCTCTTCTTCTTCGCTATTCTACCTTTGACTTTTGAATGTCAAGCTTCTCAAGTTTGAACATTGTATCTGTTGAATACGCTGAGCCTACTACTTCCAACGTTTGAACACCCGACTCCTCACATTCGAATGTTGTACTTATTGAGTCCCCTGAGTCTACCACTTCTGACATGCAAACACCCAGCTCCCCACGTTCGAACGTTGATTTTGCTTCTCCATTCAACCTTCTGCCCACGACGTCTGGAGAACCAATTTTGTACGTCCGAACATGTACCTCCCCTTCAGGTTTTCCTCCTCATCCTCCTCAGGCTCATCATCCATCACCCAACCTGTCTCGTCACATAATGATCACACACACTCTAAGTTCGATATCTTCAAACCAAGGACTCTTCTCAATCACTCGGCCTCTCGTTCTCCGCTGATATCTCATATTCAATGCTTTCATGTCCAAGCTCTTTGCAACCCCAATTGGACGGTTGTCATGTTTGATGAGCTAACTGCTCTGTTCTCCAATGGTATTTGGGATCTCATTCCATGCCCCTCTAATGCAAATCTTGTTGGGTTAAAATGGATTTTTCATCACAAATTACAGTTTGATGGCTCCCTAAAGTGATACAAAGCTCACCTCATAGCCCAAGGCTTTATCCAACGTCCTGGCATCGACTACGATGACACTTTAGTTCCATTGTTAAGCCAGCGACAATTCAGACTGTCCTGAGTATTGCTATTGCTCGCAACTGGCCCATTCACCAATTTGATGTTAAAAATGCTTTTCTCCATGGTCATCTAACCAAAACTGTCTACATGAAACAACCTCCTAGCTTCAAAGATCCCCAATTTCCCACTCACTTTTATCGCCTCAAGAAGGCCTTATACGACCTCAAACAAGTTCCTCGCACCTGGCACCATTGGTTTGCCTCATACATCGCTACCCTTGGATTTCTTCATAATCGCGTTGATGCCTCTCTCTTCATCCTTCGTCACTGTTTCGGTACTGCATATCTCCTTCTCTATGTCAATGACATTGTTCTCACCGCCCCCTTTCTTCTCTTCTTTCTCACATTACATGTCATCTCTCTAATGAATTCTCCATGACTAATCTTGGTTAGCTCCATTATTTTTTAAGGATTTCTGTTACTCGTTCAGCCCATGACTTATTTTTTTCGCAGGCATGAGATTATTGACCGTACTGGCATGTCTTCCTGCCATCCTGCTTCCATTCCTGTCAATACTAACTCTTAACTCTCCTCTACTTCAGGTAGTCCTATATGTGATCCCACTCTTTCCTGTAGTCTTGCCAGTACGCTTCAGTATCTCACATTCACTCGTCTTGATATTGCATATGTTGTTCACCAAATATGTCTCTTCATGTACGACCCCTATGATTCCCACACGAACGCTCTAAAGGGTATCATTTGATATCTTCAGGGTCAGTTACTCAGGTTCTTCTTCATCATCCATTCTTTGTTGAGCAACTCATTGCGTACTTCGACCCTAACTGGGCTGGTTGCCCTGATACTCGTCGTTTCGCTTCTGGTTTTTGTGTCTACTTGGGTGACAATCTTTTGTCTTGGTCTTCTAAGCGCTAACTTGTTGTCTCTCATTCTATTGCAGAGGCTGAATATTGTGGTGTGGCCAATGTTGTAGCTGAACCTTGTTGGCTTCCAAATCTCTTGCTCAAGCTCTATTGTCCTCTTACAAAGGCGTCTATTGTTTATTATGATAACATTAGCTTTGTTTCTATGTCGTCTAATTCGGTTCTGCACCATCTCACTAAACATGTTGAGTTGGATTTGCATTTTATTTGGGAACGTGTTGCTATGGGTAAAGTCCGAGTACTTCATGTACCGTCTTCTCGTTAGCTTGCAGATATGTTCACAAAGGGTCTACCCTCAGCTTTATTTCTGGAGTTCAAGTCCAGTCTCACAGTTCAGTCTCCTCCCATTTCGATTGCGGGAGAGAGTTAGAAGAATTATTTTCCATATTTACTATTATGCCTTATTTATCTTTTGCTTGTTCATTACTCTAGGTTTCTTTTCTCTTTGTAATACTATATATATTGGTTTTTCATTCAACAGTGAGGACCTTCTTTTCCAATTCAATATTTCATTTTGTATTTTAAATTATTTACAAGCAATAAATAAATATTTATATATGTATATATAATATTTTCTTTTATATCCACTTGGAAGTAGAAATATACATTTGGCATTCATCTTTTCAATTAGTTACAATCCAACGAGAGTCTTCACAACTTAATCTTTTCCCAAACCAATAACTATGATTGGATTGAAAATATTGCACCCTTGTTGTCTATCAAGCTTCAAATGGTATATATTGAGGTGGGAGAAAAACTCTCTATCCTTAATGCTAAATTGACCCGCCTTAGTGGTATGAGTTGATGCAACAAACGTCCCAAGATACAACGATATTCGTCCTAAAATTGAACCACTTCAAATCCCATAACCGACGAACTTTTTACTGCTGTGAGAGCTCTTAAGGAAGAAGAATAAGAAAAATGCATAGAAGAAGTTGTATTATGGTGTGTGATTTCATTCTGCTGGGAGGCCTTTATATAGGCGCTGAAAAAATTGACATCATAGTTAATTCTGAAATTAGTACAAATATTAATCTGAAATGTAACAACGAAAACCTTACACGTTTTTAGTTGATGAAACGTCTACTTCTAGAACATTTCAGATTAACACAGTGAAATCGTGGCCAGCGATTTCACGAGTGCGATTTTTCAAATTCGTAACCTTCAGCCGTTCGATTCAAAGAATCTGATGGTTAAGGATTTTCATGCATTTCATTTACTTAATTAAAATATTAATTAATTAAATTTTATCCAAGCCCAAGCCCAAGGCTCATGACTCGGACCCAGACCTGAACCTATGCCCGGGTGAGTGGGTGCTCATGGGGAGGACCCTTTTACCAAGGATGGAGCCAGGAATTATGGTGAGGGGGGCGAGAATTTTGTGAGTTTCATTTACCCGGTAGTGAAAGATTGTATGGGGGGTGCGGGGGGCTTGGCCCCAGCGGTACGGTACGCTATATGTATGCGAAAAAATTGAGAATTAGGTTTAGTAAGAACACTTTTGGAGGGGAAAGCTAAAGAAAAAAAATTTAAAATCATAACTCCTAACTCAAATTTATTAGACTATTATGAATGATGGATATATACATACAAAAGTGAAACTACAATTTAGCTTGATAGTTAGATATATTGGCCGTATATAGTTGTCGTCCATTTGAGTTTAAAAGTGGGCTAACTATTTTACAAATTACCATATATATAGGTTATTCTTTAGTTTATTAGGTATGTAAATTAAGTTTGCAATTTTTTAGGGGGAGGGGGGGGGGGGAATCAAATTTTTTACATGTGCAAATTGGATAAAATAAAAATTGTTCTTATTTATTATAGAATGCAACAGTGTGATTAACAATTTATCATTTCTAGAGCTAGCCTGGAAAGCTCCATTTGTTCTTATTCACTAATCAATAATAGTATTATAATATCATAAAAAAATAACTTCAATTTCACTACTACTCGTTTATATGATGTTTGGTTAAATCAATTGATAGAAAGGTTATTTTTGTCATTTTTGAGGGTGACAAAATTACAAATGTTAATGTTATAGGTAAAAGTGAAAGTTAAAATTTTGAGGGGAGCGAAATCACAAAATTTCATAGGCAAAAATTGAAAATTTAAAAATTTGAGGGGGGGGGGGGGGTGGCACCCACCAGCCCCCCTCCCTCCGTCCATGCCATTAACCTAGGTTTTCCCCTATCCCAAAAATTCTTCACCCCATAAGGACAACCCTTATGTCCCAAAAATTGTATATAAACCATCGCTAATCTTGATTCCTTTCCTATGTGGGATAAGCATAGTTCAAACAACCTGCTTTAACACATAATTTCTCATTCGTTTGAAGTTCAATTTGAGAAATTCGAAGTACTAAACATATCTACTTGCTCCGTAGATTAATATTATCTCATAATATTTTTTATTCTGGATACTTGCGTTGTTCGAATTCTGTAGTCAAAAGTGGGGTTCATCACATTTTTATAACTAACATTTCCAACTACCTTTCTATATATATTTACACGTCAAGCTCAAACAAACAAGCCATAACAATTAGCAATGAAATTTTAAATAATAATGATCCAAAATCTTAAATGGTAAGGCTCTGCTTGGATGTGTTTTTATTTTATTTTCAACCGTCACTTTTCAAAATGAATGGGGGAATGAGTTTTTTTATTTTTGTGTAAGAAAAGTGAAAAAAGTAGGTGTGTTTAATTGTGTTTTTAAAAATGGTTGAAATTGGTAATTGTGATATGTGAAATGATTGAAAAGTAATGATTAGATGAATAGTGTTGGATTTAAAAATTAAAAGGAGAGGAGAGAGAAAGGTTTAAAAAATTATAAGGAGATGAGAGAGAAAAGTGATAAAAAGAAATTGTGAGATGAGTAATGTGAAATATAATTTTAAAAAAATGATTGAAATTTATTGAAACATAAAAATGAAAATGAAAATGAGAATGTTTTTAGTTAAAAACAGTATAAAATGTGTATTTTCATTTTCAGATGAAAATAAAAATTAAAAAAGTGATTTGAAAACACAAACAAAACAGGGCCTAAGTAACTCGATCCAATCAAACATTTTGAAACCCGAATAACTCATACCAGGCTATCTTTATGAGTCTTTAGGACTAGAAGTTTTTGGACAATTGCAACTATTCATATGATGCAACACAAATGTGGTTCGTTTTACAAAGATGATTATGATTGTGATTTGGGTCTATAAATATGATTTGTGTCACTTTGAGACTCGGACTAACGCGATATCAAGCTCCTGGCTGTGCTAGGGAACTACCTAAAATCACAATTTGTTAGAGTGACTGACTAGGGTCTGAATTACTAACCTTCAACTCTGAAATAGTAATATGAACTCCAAGATTGGAACAAATGGCAATGAATCTTTTAAATGTTGAAAGCATAATCGATTATGATAAAAAATATTGTAGTATTTATAGATTATCGATACACTGGCCAATCATAAGAATGATACGTGTCAGAACCTCATATGAGGCACGTGGTGGTGATCAACGACTATCCCATTGGGCCAAGTCTCGGGTCAAGTCGACCCAATTGTAAAGCATGCAAACCCACATATCAACGAGTTATCACTAGTCCTAGGGGATATTGCAAATAAACCGGAGTCGTTGTGGGATTATCGACTCCCTCGTTAAGATATAAGTACATTTAGTTATTTTTAAATTTTATGTAGATAATATATACACTTTGAAAAGTGAGTGGTATAGGATCCACTATCCAGGTACACTTTAGAATTTCTTTCAAAAAAAAGAACACGTTAAAGACTGCAGAGCTACCATTAATTGAATTTTTAATTCCACAAAATTCAAGTTCAAGAATTTATAGTATATACACTAAGCTACAATGGGTCCCACCTTATAAATTGACGAGGGTACTGTGTCAAACTGTCAATTACTAGTTGAAACCTAACTTTGTAAATGAGCATATTTATAGTTGAGCTTCCAAAAAGGAC
This sequence comes from Buddleja alternifolia, assembly GCA_019426215.1. NCBI lineage: Eukaryota > Viridiplantae > Streptophyta > Magnoliopsida > Lamiales > Scrophulariaceae > Buddleja > Buddleja alternifolia. The sequence goes on from CM033396.1 coordinate 14,900,715, forward strand.
TTCTCATTCTTTTAAAGAATTATTAATTTCTAACAACTCCATATTAATTTGTTTATTTTTATTTTATGTGTGAGGCAAATAAGTACACCTGTTGATTGTCATTAAATTCAAGTAGTTGTGTTTTGTTACTTCTTCACCAATAGTTGCATCAACTTCAAGTCCTTGTCTGGTTAGATAATGATAATGTTTGCAATTACAAGTAAAAAAATGGAAAAAAGTTGAAGATGAATGTTTTAAAATTTTTGATTAAAATATAGTTTATATCTTTGAAAAATATTAGATTAAAGACATAAAATGAAAAAAGTTCCTTTTAGTCAAACGACTTTTCAGGTTCAAATTCTCGTTAGGATAATTTAGGATTATTGAAATGTAATTGATGATAAATTGTTGGTTCGAAGTGACATACGAAAAATGTCAGAATGGGGGATTGAATAGACCCGAAGTTTTTCAAACTTCAAAAAAAAATTGTATAAAATTTTTTTACGTTTAGAAGAGAACTCGACGCTTGTGAGCATTGACTTGAAGACTATATTTAAAAGATAACTTTAGACGCAAGGTTTAGTCACTTGATCAAAGTAGGATTAAGTTTACAACGCTTGTATCAAGAGTACTTGTACAACAGAAAGTTTGAGTCTTCTTCTTTAAAAGGTTCTGGAAGCGTTGAAAATGTTACTCTCATTTGCTTAGTTTAATGTACTATTTTTCAACTTGTATGCTTTCAAGATAAATATAAATGTAAAGTAAAGACTGAAATCAAGAACAAAGATAAGAGTTTGCAAGGTTTGTTGGGTTTATGTAATCCCAACTACGTTATTCTTCTCCCAGATCACTCGGATGAGTCCAATAAATGATATTCGAAGCTTCACACGTAATGCTTCTATAAACTAGGAGATAATACAAGAGGATGACTTGAGCTTCTTGATTACAAAGATTTCTGATTCAAGATCCTTCATGCTATTTATTTCTTTCATCCAGAAATAAGGCAAATTTTCAGCTTCACTTTTAGACAGAGATCGAGGTTGGTAGGTTGTTCTTCTTCAAAGTTTGTGTTTGAAGAATAGATCTTTTTGAAGATGTTTTTCGAGTGCTTTTGAAAGATTGTTCTAACTTGAACGCAACAGAGATTGGGCTTATATTTTCAGTATTTCTGCATGCTGGTGTGAAGTCCTATTCATAGGCAAAATGGATAAAATATTTGTTTGACACATGTAAGGCGCGTGAACTCCACTTCAAGCGCGTGATAACTTTCCTTATCATTTTTCCTAAAATTCTGCTGCAAAAGCTACGTGGCAAACTAGCGATTTCTGACAGTCTAATCGGTGAGGTCCTTTCCGTACATCTGAAGTACTACTTATCAAATTTAATGCTTTTATAAATTTTAATGCGGTTAAGTAAATGCCGTCAATTTGCATTTAACTCCTTCTAGACTTGGAAATAATCTTGTCCTTGGACGCTGACTCTACGCCGAACTTTCTTCACAGGTTGAGAAGTCTTCTTTGGCTCTCGACGCTGCTCAAATAACTTCATTCAGACCTCAAGCCTTGAACTTCTTCTCTAACTGACTGTCTCACTCAAAACTCAATCAACACTATAAGCGTTCATTTCCTAAGCTATAGTATAAATAAAATCTAGGACCTATACATTTTAGAGGGAAATGCAAAAAAAACCCCTGTGTAATGACTTTTTTGCTAAAACCCCTCTGTGATCACGAAATAGCCTAATCACCCTCTGTGTTTTTAAAAATGTCTGCAAAAAGCCACTTTTTGTTAAAAAACGAGTGTGTTTTGCATATTTTTCACCTTTATTGACATGTTTATTTGTCATTTATACGCTCTTCAATCAATATAAAGGGTAAAATAGTGTTATTTCACCCAACAAAACACATATTTCTTTCTATCTTTTTAACAAAAAGTGTCTTTTTCCATACTTCTTTAAGAACACGAGGAGTTTTTAGGCTATTTCGTGATCACAGGGGGTTTTTAGTAAAAAAGTTATATCACATGGTTTTTTTTTTCCGCATTTATCCCAACATTTTAAGTCTCAAAACCTATACATCTTTTTATGAAAATTAAACTTACATATTTTGGTGTCTAATAAATATCTTAATTGTTATCATCAAGACTTCTAACATTAATTTGATTCTTAACATAATTATACTCATAACAATTTTGATTTAATTAACAAAAATGTGAAAATCAGTTCTGATGTTGGTTCGATTTTACACCAAGAAAATTCAAATAGCCAAACAAAACTTTTGAATTTATTTTTATATTTGATATGTGAGAATAATAAATTAAAACTAAAAAATGTAGAGAAATGGAAGAAGAAATAAACTTCCTTATTGACTTTGAATATTGAAATACATAAACCCTAATATGTAGAGTAAATACACTTTTTCCTCTTACTAAAATTTTAACTTCTCCCAAAATTACACAAAATAAAAATGGAACTCCTATTTATAGTGAAGTGGATGGTTTTTTGGAGGATGAAGAGTCCTCAAATTGTCTTCCACTCCACTTAGATATTTTAGGAATAAAAGATAGATAAAATCCCACAATTTGGGGTTTAGTAGTTGTGAGGATATTATCCCCTCTAAGAATCCATGTCCATGCAAGCCTTCTTGTAAGCATTTTGATGAGATTTATTTTGGGCTTTTTTCCTTGCATTATCCTGAGCACTTCCTTGGGCTTTTCATGAGCTTTTCCTTTGAAGGCCTTCTTCAGTTTAATTAATTGGGTCCATTCGAAAAAATTAAAAATTATGACCCATATCATAAGCTCCTCTACTCTTGAGAATTTTGGAATGAAAGGCTCAAAAAGTTTCGAGAGTATAATAAATTGTCATAATTTCAAGAGGGTGAGATCCTTTTTAATACACTTACCACCTCGTTAAAAACCTTACCCGGAAAAACCCAATGGGAAAAAATCGAGGTTAAGGGAAAAAAGAGTATGAGGTGTATTAATTCCTCTTTTATGACATCTTCCATCAAGCTATTTTCATATTGGTAGCCTCCAATGTTGATAGAAGCAAATGTGTAGAACACGCGAAAAATGCACGTTGAGCTATCCGGGTGGCAAGCTAATAAGTGAGGTCATGGGTGAGCTCATGATGAGCTCATAGGCTATCCCATGAGGTGGTGGCCTATGTTTTTGGGGGGGAGGGGCCCGAAAATTCTCCCATTTCCCTTGCATTTTCTTCAACTTGTTGCCTTGTTTGATAAAACTCCTCCCTTCCAACTTCTTGTGCAAATAGGACCTTTCTTTTACTACATTTTATTTTTCTTGCAAATACTTTGTTTTTGTGCTCACTTTCTATGACACATATGTTAGTTTTTTGTATCGTGCTCACTTTTGGGGCACGAGCTTTCCCTTTCTTTGAATAATAATAAGAGATATTTGTTTTTTCAGCTTTAGTATATGATCTTGATGGAAAATGCCAAATGCATGTGATTTTATTCACAACAAATATATGCTTTCCATGGAGAATGTATAAATGCAAATTTATTCACAATATATATCTTTTATGCTGCCTTAGCTTACAAGCAACCTTTTAGTAAGGATTGCATCGCCTAGGTCTTATTTGGAGAATTACTGGCTGCCTAAAGTAGTCAATGTCAGGGCTTACACTTCTTGGAGATTTACGTGGAGAAGCACCTGCTGCCTGACGTTGTTAATGTCAGGGCTTACGCCGCGTGGAGATCTACGTGGAGAATTACCTGCTGCCTGACGTTGTTAATGTCAGGGCTTACGCCGCGTGGAGATCTACGTGGAGAATTATCAGCTGCCTGATGTTGTTAATGTCAGGGCTTACGCCGCGTGGAGATTTATGTGGAGAATTACCAACTGCCTGATGTTGTTAATGTCAGGGCTTACGCCGTGTGGAGAATTACCAGATGCCTGATGTTGTTAATGTCAGGGCTTACGCCGCGTGGAGATCTACGTGGAGAATTACCAGCTGCCTGATGTTGTTAATGTCAAGGCTTACGCCGCATGGAGATTTACGTGGAGAATTACCAGCTGCCTGATGTTGTTACTGTTAGCATGGAGATTTACGTGGAGAGTTACCAGCTGCCTGGCGTTGTTATCTTATATGTTATCGTTTTCATGGCGACATGGCGTTGGAGAAATAACAAAAAAACTTCATTATTTGTCAGTCTCAACAGGAGAAAACATGCATGCATTGCATCATAAAAAAAGCTAAAATCAAACTACTTCTAGATGCTTCCAAATCAACCATTTATTTAGAAAAGCAATAAGCATACTAACTTCATGTGGATAATACTTCCTTCAAGTGTAGAACTTTCTCAGATTGTGGATGTTGTTAATGTCAGGGCTTACGCCGCGTGGAGATTTATGTGGAGAATTACCAACTGCCTGATGTTGTTAATGTCAGGGCTTACGCCGCGTGGAGAATTACCAGCTGCCTGATGTTGTTAATGTCAGGGCTTACGCCGCGTGGAGATCTACGTGGAGAATTACCAGCTGCCTGATGTTGTTAATGTCAAGGCTTACGCCGCATGGAGATTTACGTGGAGAATTACCAGCTGCCTGATGTTGTTACTGTTAGCATGGAGATTTACGTGGAGAGTTACCAGCTGCCTGGCATTGTTATCTTATATGTTATCGTTTTCATGGCGACATGGCGTTGGAGAAATAACAAAAAAACTTCATTATTTGTCAGTCTCAACAGGAGAAAACATGCATGCATTGCATCATAAAAAAAGCTAAAATCAAACTACTTCTAGATGCTTCCAAATCAACCATTTATTTAGAAAAGCAATAAGCATACTAACTTCATGTGGATAATACTTCCTTCAAGTGTAGAACTTTCTCAGATTGTGGATGTTGTTAATGTCAGGGCTTACGCCGCGTGGAGATTTATGTGGAGAATTACCAACTGCCTGATGTTGTTAATGTCAGGGCTTACGCCGCGTGGAGAATTACCAGCTGCCTGATGTTGTTAATGTCAGGGCTTACGCCGCGTGGAGATCTACGTGGAGAATTACCAGCTGCCTGATGTTGTTAATGTCAAGGCTTACGCCGCATGGAGATTTACGTGGAGAATTACCAGCTGCCTGATGTTGTTACTGTCAGGGCTTATGCCGCATGGAGATTTACGTGGAGAGTTACCAGCTGCCTGGTGTTGTTATCTTATATGTTATCGTTTTCATGGCGACATGGCGTTGGAGAAATAACAAAAAAACTTCATTATTTGTCAGTCTCAACAGGAGAAAACATGCATGCATTGCATCATAAAAAAAGCTAAAATCAAACTATTTCTAGATGCTTCCAAATCAACCATTTATTTAGAAAAGCAATAAGCATACTAACTTCATGTGGATAATACTTCCTTCAAGCGTAGAACTTTCTCAAATTGTGCACATTCCACGACCTAGATAATTTTTGGCCTTCCTTCTTCATTTCTTCTCTCCCTTGCCTCCTTTGGATACTCATGAGGACGCATTTCAATAGCTGCCCTATACCACGGTAGGGTAGGACTCCTTTCGAAGATTCTCGTGCTCTTCTCACAATCATGGCATATGAGCTCGTGCAAGTGCACATATCTATTAGCCTTTCTATTTCACTCAATAGATGCCAATAGGTATTAGTATTATGCTCGTAATCTTCATGAAAACGACAGTACTTATCGGATTTAGGATGAGTTGGTCCATAAATTGCGCTTCGTGGCCACCTCACCATCTTTTTGTCCTCCTTCTCTATTGCTATAAGAACTTTTTCGGGAGTCACCTTAAGAGGTGTCCGCACTAGATTCCGATACTCCTACTGATACCTATTTGAATAGGTAGGATTATTAATTTCCACCGGGACCTTATTTTCAACCCTAACAGCGGGGTTGCTGCTAGCTAGCTTCGCTTGGGTTGCTTGCTCCAGATTCACATACTTCTCTGCCCTTTCTAGCAGGTTGTCAAAATTGACAATAGGTTTTTTTAACCAGGGACCTGAATAAATCTCCGTCCTTCAAACCTTGGGCGAATGCATTAGCTAGAACCTTAGCATTCGAGGAAGGTACCACCAAAGCAGAATCATTGAATCTCTTTATGTACCCTCTTAAGGGCTCATTAACTCTTTGGCGCATATTGAACAAGATCAAAGAGGTCTTTTGATATCTCTTGCTACTGGCAAATTGATGTAAAAACATCAGGCTGAACTCCTCAAATGAGTGGATCGAACTAGGAGCTAGCTGATTGAACCACTGCTGAGCAGCTTTCATTAGGGTGGTCAAGAAGACTCGTCACTTCACCCCATCAATGTACTGATGAAGTAAAGCAATATTCTCGAACTTTGATAAGTGCTTTGTGGGATCCGTTGATCCATCATACTCCGCAATATTCGGGGTTCGAAAATTATTTGAAAGCTCTTCCGCCAGGATCCGGGGCCGGAACGGAACCCCTCTAGGAGGTGGTGGGGCATGCCTGTCTAGTCGTTGCCTCATTTCTCTCATTTTCGCCCTTAAGTCCTCGAATCCTTCCATCACCTCTGGGCGCATCATATTGTTGCCCATAAGGTTCACCAACTGTTGCCTCCAGGGTGTATTACCCATCTCACCTAGGTGCTTGTGACTCCATCCTTGTTGGTTTCCTCCTGAGGGCTCTCCATGAAGACGACCACCCCTTCCGTAAGTTTGACTGGAAGGAAAGGCATCGTAAAGAATGTCGCCCCCCTTAAACCTTGAGCCACGGGGATAGCTGGAGCGGATGGCAATGGAATGCTCACCGGAACCTCCCTCCTCAGTTGTGTATATCCTCTTTGCAAAGCAGAGGCCATCATTGTAGTGAATATTCGTCTCCATTGATCTGCGGGAGCTTGCTCGCTCCCTACTGGCGGGACACCTGACGGTATAGCATATGCTACTTGGTGAGCATGCTGCTCGTCATTTCTTTCCAATCGTTGGCCTCCATTGCTTATAGACACCTGTCTATGCGCTGGCAGGATGAGTTCTCCGTTCTCATTGGCCAATGCTGGATGAGGTGGTTGTATAGGTCCCTCCATGTTCGGAGGGGATACGTGACTTACTTCCTGACGACGTGTATATACACGTGGGATACCCAGCGCGGCCACCTGCTGCGAGGGTAAGCTTCCTTGAGGTAATGATTGAATGAATCCCGATGCAACGGTGGTGTTTTTCGAAATGGGTAATACAAAAACCGAAGCAGGTGCGGGATTTACCATCAACAACTCCCCCGGTGCAACATCGGGCTGCGTGGTGGCCGCGCCTCTTCATACTCCGCCGGGTCGGCGGCGGTCCTTCCTTGTGCCGCTGTCGTCGGCGGTTACAGGACGGCATTTCTTCGCTTTGAACGTCTCAATCCTTGAACTCCTTCCATTTCAATGCAATAACTCACGTCTTAAACTCCTTTGTCCACAGACGGCGCCACTTGATGTTGGTTCGATTTTACATCAAGAAAATTCAAATAGCCAAACAAGACTTTTGAATTCATTTTTATATTTGATATGTGGGAATAATAAATTAAAACTAAAAAATGTAGAGAAATGGAAGAAGAAATAAACTTCCTTATTGACTTTGAATATTGAAATACATAATCCTTAATATGTGGAGTAAATACACTTTTTCTTCTTACTAAAATTTTGACTTCTCCCAAAATTACAGAAAATGAAAATGGAACTCCTATTTATAGTGAAGTGGATGGTTTTTTGGAGGATGAAGAGTCCTCAACTTCTACTCCACTTAAATATTTAAGGGATCAAAGATAGATAAAATTCCATAATTTGGGATTTTGTAGTTGTGAGGATATTATCCCCACTAAGAGTCCATGTCCATACAAACCTTCTTGTAAACATTTTGATAAGATTTCTTTTGGACTTTTCTCCTTCAATTCTCCCGAGCATTTCCTTGGGCTTTTTACGAGATTTTCCTTTAAAGGGCCTTCTTCAATTTAATTAATTGGGCCCATTCGAAAAAATTAAAAATTATGACCCATTCAAGTTCGAGACACCTCTTACCAATTTAGACATTATAAATTAATCATTAATTTAATTAGAAGACTTCAAGTATAAGTGGTGTTTGCAAACAGTACTCCGCGGCTCCGCCCAAATAATTTTTTTCCAGCTAAAAATTGTTAATTGTTATGAAATAAACTTAAATAGTATGAAATTAAGAGAATAAAATGAGAGAATTAAGTAGAGAACTCTTTTATTGATATTCTTGTGTGTGTCTTAACAATACAACTTCATGTCCTATTTATAGGCACAAAATAGTAGGTACAATTATTTCAAAAGTTGAATACATAATGGAAAAGATGGATTTACAAATAGTAGAAGAGCAATGATCATCCACTATAACATAAAGAGGAGGAGAAATGATTATCCATCATATCATGTAGTGGAGGATACATGGACATCCATATAATTATTCATAACACTCCCCCTTGGATGTCCATCACTTAAGAATATGCCTCGATAAAACCTTACTAGGAAAAACCCAATGAGACAAAAACCTAGTGAAGGAAAAAGAGTACATATCAATACGCAATCAGATGCTGCCTCATTAAAAACCTTACCAGGAAAACCCAGTGGGAAAAACCTTGGTTAAGGGAAAGAGAGTGCGGCGCGTATTATCTCCCCCTCATGACAATATCAGTCAAGATCTTTAAGTCTACGTACTCCAATATTGTAGACTAGTTTTTCAAACGTTGCTGTGGGAAGTGCCTTGGTGAACAAATCAGCAAGATTATCACTGGAACGGATTTGTTGAACATTAATATCACCATTCTTCTGAAGATCATGAGTGAAAAAGAATTTTGGTTAAATATGTTTTGTTCTATCTCCTTTAATGTACCCTTCTTTCAATTGTGTGATACATGCGGAATTATCTTCATATAAGATCGTCGGGATCATTTTTCCAGAAGATAAACCACAAGTCCCTCGAATGTGTTGAATCATGGATCTTAACCAAACACATTCTCGACTTGCCTCATGAATAGCCAAGATTTCTGCATGATTAGATGATGTGGCCGATATAGTTTGTTTCATAGATCGCCATGAAATAGCTGTGCCACCACATGTAAATAAATAGCCCGTTTGTGAACGACCATTATGAGGATCAGACATATATCCAGCATCTGCATATCCAACCAATTCGGACTTGGGTACATTAAAATAAAACAAACCCATATCGAGTGTTTTTCTAAGGTAGCGAAATACCTGTTTAACCCCATTCCAATGCCTTCGTGTAGGAGAAGAACTATATCTTGCTAATAGATTAACAGCGAATGCTATATCAAGTCGAGTATGACAAGCAAGATACATTAGTGCACCGATTGCACTTAGATATGGTACTTCAAGACCAAGTAGTTCTTCATCACTTTCTTGAGGTCGAAAAGGATCTTTGTTCACATCTAGTGACCTTACGACCATCGGGGTGCTCAATGGATGTGATTTATCCATATAGAATCGTTTTAGCACCTTTGATATATAAGTGTCTTAATATACAAAAATTCCGTTCTTTAAATATTCAATTTGCAACCCAAGGCAAAATCTTGTTCTTCCAAGATCTTTCATCTCAAATTCTTTCTTTAAGCAATTAACAGTTTTTGAAATCTCTTCAGGAGTTCCAACGATATTTAAATCGTCAACATAAACTGTAATTATAACAAACTCATTTCCAGATCTTTTCATGAAAATACAAGGACAAATTTGATCATTCTTATATCCTTCCTTCAACAAATATTCACTGAGACGATTATACCACATTCGTCCAGGTTGTTTCAGTCCATACAATGACTTACTTAATTTAATTGAATAATGTTCTTGAGAACTTGATTTATATGCTTCAGGCATATTAAATCCTTCAGGGATTTTCATATATATATATATATATATATATATCATTATCAAGCGAGCCATACAAATAGGCTGTAATAACATCCATTAGACGCAAATCAAGTTTTTCATGCACTGCCAGACTTATTATATAACGAAAAGTAGTTGCATCCACCACAGGAGAATAAGTCTCCTCATAATTTATGCCAGGTCGTTGCGAAAATCCTTGGGCAACAAGACGTGCCTTATATCTTACAATTTCATTTTTCTCATTTCGTTTTCGCACAAATACCCATTTGTATCCTACTGGCTTTACATCTTCAGGTGTACGGACTACAGGTCCAAAAACTTTTCGTTTTTCAAGCGAGTTTAACTCTGCCCCCATTGCGTCTTTCCATTTTGGCCAATCATTTCTTTGTCGACATTCATTAACAGACTTTGGTTCTTGATCCTGATTATCATTCATCATATTTAGCGCTACATTATATGCAAATTTATCATCAACGTTGACTGCATTTCGATTCCATCGTTTCCCGTTCATAACATAATCGATTGAGATCTCATTATTTTCACAATTTTCAGGTACCTGAGGTTCTTCTGAAACCGAAATATTAGTTATGACTGGGGACTCTTCTGGAGTTATTTTATCCTCGATTAGACCATCTTGATTCCTAGCTCCTTTTCTTTTTCGAGGATGACTATCTTTGGAACCGATAGGTCTACCACGCTTCAGGTGTGCAGTAGACTCATTACTTTGACCTTCAGGGACAACAATTCTTACTGGAGCATTAACAGCTGGTACATGTGACTTAATCACTTTTTTTAGGTCAGTAAATGCGTCTGGCAGTTGGTTAGCTAAACCTTGCAAGTGAATTATCTTTTGAACTTCCAGTTCACTTTGTTTTGTTCGAGGATCAAGATGAGATAAAGATAATTCATTCCAACTAATTTTCTTTTCCAACTGCTTATTTTCTCCCCCTAATGTTGGAAAATCTGATTCATCAAAATGACAATCAGCAAATCGACCCGTAAATAAATCTCCAGTCAATGGTTCTAGATACTTTATTATCGATGGAGACTCGAATCCAACATATATTCCCAATTTCCTTTGAGGACCCATCTTAGTGCGTTGTGGTGGAGCAATTGGAACATATACCGCACATCCAAAAATTCTTAGATGGGAAATATTTGGTTCCTGACCAAAAACCAAGTGTAATGGGGAGAACTTATGATAACTTGTTGGCCTTATGCGAATAAGTGCTGCTGCATGCAAAATAGCATGTCCCCAACAAGAAATAGGAAGTTTTGATCTCATAAGTAAAGGTCTTGCAATTAACTGCAGACGCTTAATAAACGATTCTGCTAGACCGTTTTGTGTATGAACATGTGCTACAGGATGTTCAACATCAATTCCAATAGACATACAATAGTCATTGAACGTTTTGGAAGTAAATTCACCCACATTATCAAGGCGTATCTTCTTAATTGGATAATCAGAAAAATGTGCTCGTAGTCTAATCAATTGAGTAAGCAATCTCGCAAACGCCAGGTTGCGAGTTGATAGCAAAGATACATGTGACCACCTTGTTGATGCATCAATTAAAACCATAAAATATCTAAATGGTCCACACGACGGGTGTATTGGTCCACAAATATCACCTTGAATACGTTCCAAAAACGTAAGAGATTCACTTCCTACTTTTGTTGTTGATGGTCGAATAATCAACTTTCCTTGTGAACAAGCAGCACATGAGAACTCATTCGATTGAAGAATCTGCTGGCTCTTCAATGGATGACCACATGAATTCTCAATCGATGAATTCCCATTATAAAACGAATATTTGTGGAATATTTCACTAAAAAGGTGTTCTATACCAAAATTAAAAGTTAGGGGGCAAAGTGCAATTTTTTTAAAAATTAAGAGGCAAACTGCTTAGTATGTCATTAGTTGGAAAAAAAAAATGCTTTTTACCCTAAATAAAAGCACGGATTATAGATTATCAAAAAAAAAAAAAACACGGATTATCTTCAACATGTGATATGTTAGAACATACTACTCCTATCTTTATAAGTTTACCACTTGAAGATGGTCTAATGGTTATTCTTTTAGTTATGCACTTAAATGCGAGTATATCATGAATTTGAAATTGAGCTCCCCACTTTACGTGGGTATATTATGAATTGATCCTGATTGGTTTTATAATGCTCCATCCAATGATAATTAGGCTCACTTTGTTCAAATAATCCATATGGTTTCATTGGATCTAATCTTTTTTTGAATTTATATATCAAAGAGTCGTAAACTTAATTAATGATTGCTGCTTCCCACGCCTAGTTTTTCATCATAATGCTAATAACATCACTCATTAGCTTACATTGTTTGGGAAAGAAAATTTCCATAGCTTCTATAACTTTGTTAAAATTTTGCAAGATTTGAGGAAATGCACGTTTGGACTGGATATGTACGTAAAAATGATAATGTTACCGACTTCTACAGTTCTACTTAAATGATGCATATTTTCATTCAAGTCAAACACATAAAAAACCGACTTCTACTTAAATGATGCATATTTTCACTCAAGTCAAACAAAACTGTGAAACGATTCGAATTTGTCTTTAATTTGTTTAATAGAAAATAAAAATAAAGCAAATAATATTAGCACTCCACAAATTGATAAATGCACTTCGCTTTATCCTTTTTTTCTAAAAAATATACTGACATGCCCTTCAATTATAAGAAACTATTATTTATGTTGAATGTTCCAATATTTCTTGTTAATGTACCATTAATTGATTTCAAAAGAAATACCACCACTCATGCAAAAGCACCTTCAACATCAAGTGATTAAATATAATTAATTCTATTCATTAACACTAGCTATTTACTATATTGTCCTATATAGTAACCAAAACATTATGTGATCTTCAGTACAATACTGCAAAATGATATATTAAAACAAATGTAATGTGGTTTAAAGTATCAAGTTATTTTAATTAAATTTCCAAAAAAAATAATAATAACGAAGAAGGAAAAGACAAACTAATAAGAAACAAATAGATAAAAGAGTATGCTCTACATTTTCAAGCTAAATATATGTTCTCAATTTGATTTATTTCATTTATAAAAAGCAGAATCACATATATAAGTTCCGATTTTCTCTATAGCTCTCGAGGAAAAATCATAGATCTGAAAAGTGCAGCAAATAAATTGATGTATTTGAGCTATGTAAATGGGGGGACTTTTATCCACATAAACTAAATAACTTAATTTAAGAATATATATATATATATATATATATATATATATGAAAGCAAACATATTACATAAATTAACAATTTAGACAATCAATGAAGGTGTTGTGGAAATTAAGAGAAAAATACAAGAACTAATACATTCGAATATCATGTTTATTATAATTGGTAGTATTGTCATACATGAAAAGTAAATGTTTGATCAGTTATGTATTGTTTATTTAGAATACATAAATATTTTAATATTTCTTAACGGGCAATTTTGTCAATTTAGTCAAGAAAATAAAAATTGGAGTGCATTTATCAAATTGAGAAGGGTGCTAATACCAATTCTGAAAAATAATTGGCACGTGCTAGGATTAATACCATATATTTTTTGAGTGAATTGATTATATGTATTAATACACTATGAATATCGATGGAGTATTATCCAAGATTTAACAAATAGTGACAATTTACAAATATAACAAGTATGACAACAAACTATTAACTATTAAAAAAAAAACGAAACAAAAAAAAGAAAAAACACATTTCGACATTTCTATACCACCGAAGTCCAAATTGAGAAGGGTGGTTGAACAACTTCATTTTATGTCCAATTAGATGGTGCGTGTAGCCGTGTATAAGATATTACATTAATTATGAATTGATATTTGTAGGATTCATCAAATATAATTATAAAAGTAAGTAGTTAATTTAATTATGCCTTATGGTTGGTACGTTGCTCCGAAAAAAATCAAGGACTAATAAATTAAATGTCATGTCGAATGTTTAGTTAGGTGGAGCTATAAGTATTTCATGGGGCAAGCTGGAAGCGTATGAAAACTTTTCAATTCTAAGCTGATTTGGATCGAAAATATATTGTCAATTTTTTTCGGAGTCGATTTTAATGCTACAGATAGAGAATCGCCTAAAACTATAAAATTCTAGTTAAGGGCAAACTATGATATTTCCTAGTGTGGTCCCTCGGACAATAAGTCAGTAATATAATTTAGGTCGATAATGATCTAAGTAAAGAATAGTACTACAAATCACACACCTCAAAAATATTATGGAAGGCAATATTTATAAATATCTTCCATGTTGAATGATTAAAGTCTAGACACGTGACATGATATGATTATGCCAAGTGTGATTGATCCACGGCCCAGTAGCATTGCCATCTGCTCTGGTTGAACCATCTCTACAAAAAACATGGATCCTATGAGGATTTTGTGATTACTAGTAAAAAGCACATTGCACGTGAACTAAAATAATTGCAAAATATAAATAAATATTAATATGTAAAATAAATATGAATAGAAGACATAGCATTCTTATTAAAAATTATATATTGAAATGTTTCATATGGATGAGTTTTAGATTATTTTCAAAGGCAATTCGATTGTTCAAGCATGTACTTAAAGAGGATGCACACATCTTTCATTGCTTCAGTAAGTTATTAACATATTGACTACATTTTTGTTTCTCCTCATCATTCAAGTTATGGTAACAATTATAATTTAAATATTATAATGAAGGAAATTGAACATCTTGATGGTAGTTCTTACACATACAATAAAAAAAAAAAACTTAAAATGATAAATAACATGAAATCTAAGTAATAAGGTTTATTGTCAATGACGGAACTAGGGGGCTGGTGGTAGCAGCGCCCCCCCCCCCCCCCCCCCCCCTCCCACAAAACTTTTGAAAATTATATTTTTCCCTATAAATTTTTCAAAAAGTTTAAATTTTGCCCCCCTCCCCCAAAACCTAAAAATATTAAAATTTTCCTCTTTTTTTTTTTTTGTATTCATCCCATCGGGATCAAAATCCTAGCTTTTTTCCTGTTTACTATTATATTAGGTCTAATTAGTCTTTTTCTTGTTTGATCTTGATGAATATTGCAACCTTGTTTTTACGTGATTTCATGGATTTATTTTTATTTCTTCAAGTTACTCACTTCTCTTCATCATCACTTGAAATTATGTTAAGAGTTCTCATTCTTTATAGTTCGTTGTCAGCTGCTTTGTCTTATTTGCATCACTTTTTTCAAAGTTTGTGGTGTGTTTATTTGAAGTTCTTTCGATGTAAAAAACTTTTTAAAGAGTTCCACTTGCATTCATCTCCCGACCATTTTTCTTTTTCTTTTTTCTTTTCTCTCCTTAATTTGTGGTTGTATTCTCTGAATTGAATCCGCTATGATACTAAGTTTGCCCTTAATAGTTTCTGGTTTTCTAATAAGTGCGATGAGAAAACTGAGCTCATTTAATATTTGTAGGCTCTTTGATTTATAATACTTTAATTAATATTCTCTCTAAAAATTCCAGCCTATCAACATGCTCACTCTTAACTATAAATGTTGCTCGATTTTTCAAGTAGTCAACTAAGAGGGCATTTTTTGTAAAAATATGATAGAATAGCTCTAATAAGACGGACGGTATATTAATTAATCTTCATTGTCATACTCATTAATCATTAATGTGGAATTTTAATGTTACCTTCATTATTAGTTGGTTCATAATTGTTCCCCAACTCTCAATAACAACTCACTGAAGTTAAGTCACTTTTAACTCTCATATTCTTTGAACTATGCATCTTTATGTGAATCTCAAAATAAATAGGTAATTTGATGGTAAACCACAATCAAATATAATATTGAAGTATCCACTATTCTAATATATATTCTTAATTTAGTTTGGTCAATTAATATTTTTATTTTTGACTTTAGTTTATTCATTCAATGATATAGATATCTAGCTTTTATTTTATATTTGTATTATTAAAAAAATATAGGACATCTAACTTGAAAGTTATTTTGTAATCAAACTATACAAAACATAACATTCATCAAAGAATAATTAGATGGTCCATGTCTAATTTGACTAAAAAATTATGTCATTCAGTCACATTATTTATACCTAATATTCTTTTACTTAAAATATTTTGTAACTCAATTATCTACCATATATCATATAAAAATCCAAACGAAAAAATATATATATTAGTTTACCAATTACTTTTTTAAAAATCCTTGCAAGTTGCTAATTAAATTTCTAATATTGTCACATTTTGATTGATATTCTTCCTAATTATAGTGGTGTTAAGTTTGCAATTAAATAGTAAATTATTGCACACGCTTATAACTTCTCATTTTTTCTACTTTAGTAATTTTTTTTATCATCTTATTAATTCAATTTTAAGTTAAAGTCTTGTTTTATCAATTGGATTATCATACAATCGTAGTTTTCATAAATTTGGTTTTTATTTTTTATTTTTTTTCTATTGTATGTATAACCACATGAGCCATTAGGTGCTTCTGTATTGTGAATAATCTTCTCTATAATATGATTTTAAAATGAGTATAATAAATAAATAAATATGCTATATGACAAATCTATACAACATAAACAAATTTAAATAGTTATACCTTTCAAATCCTTTACTTTTGGAACCAAGGTATTGCCAATGAAGTGTTGTGATTCGGTCTAGCGGAATAAAAATTTGAATCCGAATCACACCCGAGAATCCAATCCGGGGATATTCATGATATTAAGCATATAGATCAATTGACGAGAATTGATAAGAGTAATCGAATTACCTTTTCATCTATTGAATCTCGAATTATCAGCATCAGCCCCGGACTCTTGCCTCTAGATAATCACGCGGAAGAAAAATTGTCTGAGAAAAGCTCGAACTCCTCCTCGGCAACAATTGCAGGCAGTTAGTTGGATGGAGAGGGAGGGATTTTTCTTTCCTAATGCTCAAGGTTTATTTTGGCTCAGTGTCAGATTCTAAACAATGACTTATGTTCTTCTTTTGGAGTTCTGACACTGACTGATTACTTATACCAAGTAAAAGACTCCCCTAGGTTACACATAAGAGGAGCGGCCGAAATGGCCTTTGTAGATGGGCTTCGAGCATTGTTTTGACTTAGCCCATGTGTAATTAATTAAATCCAAGTCCAATCAAATTGCTAATTAATTAATTACATTAATCCAATTAATATTAATCCAATTAATATAATTCAACTTATAAATTAATTCTCAATTAATTTAACTTATGAATTAATATGATTTAATTAATTAATTTAATTCAATTAAATATCTTTAATTAAATCATGCCATCTATTTTGTTAGTCAATTCACATCAAATGTGATTTTACCAAAATACCCTTAGCTTAAGGAAATATTCTTTTTCTTCACATAACGCGACTCTCTAGGCTCGATTCAATGGCAATGGGAGAATTCCAAAGGATAAGGTTATCACCTAGCCAACACAATGGAACCAAATTGTAACCCAATTGAAAACGAGATGATCATGTCATCACGAACCTTGACTACGAATACCATATGTGTATAAACTCTTGACCGACATGACCCGATCAAGTAAGAGCCATGGTTTAGTCAAACTCATAAAACTTGATACTGTACTTAGAATCATAATAATGTGAAATTACCAAACTACCTCAGTGACAATCACAGGATATTTTATATGCTTTGGCCAAAGACTTATAACTTCAATTACTTACGATCGTACAGGTCACATATTCGTTTACTGTCGAGATGGTGAATCCCATTTTGGCAAGTTATCTTATAACATCGAATGCACTATTGGATTGTACTTCGAGGTCGACCCCACCTATCAGGTGATACGGGTCTAACTACTCTGATAACATGTCCAATACTACAAGCATGTTATAAATGACTCCTCAGGTCTAAAGTTCACACATACTTTCGTAATTTTAATCCCAATCATTGACTGTCAAAGAGTAAATATTCATGTGATCGGATTAATGCCAATCGAGTTCAAATATGTTAATTCCATTAATCATGTTCATGACACCAGCTCCCACTAATTAGTACCACAACTAAATATATTTTCTGCAGATGTCAACATAAAATCCCTATTTAAGCTGTCACGGCAGCATCTGTATTAGTTAGGAATAGTGACATTTAGTATTCCAAAATTACACTGTTTGTATTAGAGTAATCTTTTAAGTGAAAAAATTAATATTATCATCCCTAATATTTAAATTTTGTTTCACTTAAATCCCTAATGTATTATTTTTTATTTCCACTCAAATCATTTTAGGACATTTTTACTCTTATGTAGAAACATAGGCCATATTTGGTTATGTTTTAGTGAGATTTTTTGGTGAGAAATTTTTTGAGAAACGTGCGTGTTTGATGCGATTGTGTTTTATTTTATTTTGAGAGTTGATTTTTTGGTGAGACAGTGTTCATTTTTTTTAAGGAACAGTAAGCTTGTATTATATATCAACTCAACATTACAACCGAAAAGAGGTGTTTTTACGTGTTTTTAAGACCGTAATTCTTATGATTTGAATTCACTTATTGCTTAAATCATGTCACATTTGCATTTAATAGGTGTGTTAAGTGAATACAAGTAATAAATGAGAATACATGAAGAAAAGGGAAGAAAAACGATGTACAAAACAAGTTCAAGCATGTTTTTCAACACCTAGGCGGTTTATGCATCTCCTACCACATTCGAGCGATAATTCCGTACATTTCGAGACCGACTTAGACAAAGTTTCCTTCTACAAAGTTTTAGATGTATGTCTTAGCTTCAAATGGGAACTTGAAACATCCAAATCGGAGGTCTATAGAGATAATTGTGAAGGAAACACGATTGCAGCGCCGAACAGAGAAGTACATGTGCCAGGATACGCCCCAGCGCCCTCCTAGTCATGCCTAGGCATGGATAGTCCGAATGTTACTCCTTTTCAGCCTAAATTCCAGCATTATATGATGGGTAAGAATCACTTTTGGCCATAATTCAGCACATGTGTTGAGGGGTTGTCATAAGTGTGTTTCTTGGTAGATTTACTTTATGGGCGCCAAATCAGAAACAACCTCCATGTTGAAACGTAATTTAAGTATACGTAGCGACCGAATTAGACACAACGTTCTTTTGGAAAGTTGTAGATCTATGTTTTATCTGAACATGGGGACTTGAATCATCCAATTTGGAGATCTGTGGAGAAGTTTATGAGGAAAATACTAAGACTGCGCTGGAAAGCAAGAAAATGACAGCATGCATGTGTTTTGTTGAAGTTTTCACATGGTTATGCTTGGTGGAATTCTTAAGGGCCGAAAGTTCAGCATTTTTTAGCTGGTTGGAATCTTAAAAGCCAAACTTGAAGCATCACTTTAGGTGGAATTCTCATTGGGGAACTCTAATGGGAATTCTTAATGCATACTTTAGTGGAATTTTGGCTATAAAAGGAGGGGGAACCCATACTCTTCATCATTCACTATCAATTTCAGATTCTTGGAGGAGAGGGGGGCAGCCCCTAATCTGATTTATCCACCATTCATCACCATTCTTCATCACTCTTGGAGGGGAAAACTAGAGGAAGGAAAAGAGTTTGGGGACTGAAGGCTCAACTTCAAGATCCATCATCATTCACCATTTAGGGAGTTTTTAAGAGCTTTTCATTTCATTTATGTCTATGAATATTCCTCTTATGTCTTTTATGCTTTCAATTATGAACTAAATTCGTAAGACTAGGGCCATGTAAGGCCAAATTGTGATATATGCTTACAATAGATGATTGTTGAGGTTGTTCTTATATTGTTATGTGATGTGAATTGTGTTTTTGTCTATCTTGCATATACTTGATCACTATATGTTAGAATCTTATGCCTAGGTTAATATTTCAGGAGAAAAATTGACTTAGGGTGCAAGAAATTCACATCATGACCCGCAACTAATGAGGAATTGCCCTAGACATAGGTAAAGATTCCCGGGTGAAGTCGTTCGATTCAAATCGAGTGAACTCTAGTACATTAATGCATGTTTAGTGGTTAGATTTCCGGATAGGGATATTTGGGAAATCACGATCAAAGTATTGGAGTTTATACGCGAGACATCGGTTATTCTCTACCTTAGGAGTTTTCACCATAACAATATAAAAGTAATTCTACAACAAGAGCCTTTATAAATATATTTGATCAATTTGGACCTAGCAAGTTTTTGGCGCTGTTGCCGGGGACTTGTTTAATTTTAGTTTTTGATTTTATTGCAAGTTTTATGTATTTATTTTTTGTCTATTTTTTTTGTCGCACGATTACCTCGCAATGGCTAGCAATTTTCCAGATATGACCCTTCCGGAGAATCAATTATGGCTGCAAAGCGTCATTTAATTCTCAAAGGATAGCAATTTTCCTGATATGACACTACCGGAGAATCAATTATGGCTGCAAAGCGTCATTGAAGCATGTTATGCACAAGGGCTCTTTCCACAACATTACCAAGAAAGAATTCCTACTCCGGAGGAACAACTTGATAACACCATTGGGGAGCTCCACTTTATGATGAAGAACGCACGGCAGGAAATGAAGGAGATGAATCATCAACTCAAGCAACTAACGAGCGACATATCTGAGAAAGTACCATGGGCATTGCTTGGTACCACTGAGATAGATCAAAAGGAGGAATGCAACACCGTGACATTGAATGAAAGGAAGTTGAAAAAATCGAAAGCAAATTCCTCCAATGATGAGCATTTGCCTCCTATCCTTTCTAAGGTTGTTGACATTCCTTTACCATCTCCCCTAACCACAAGTGAATCGGTATTTGATGCCGATGATGGTAAGTTGTCCTTTAGTGTAGGAGATGACATGGTTATTTGTGATAGCTATAAGGTTTTTGAGCATCCTCTTGATTTTGATTTGTATCTACACATTGATGCTTTTGATCCTTTTAGTGTTGAGCACTTTCAGGAAAAACGAACCAATCATCTTCTACATCCCTACATCATGGACTCCGCATATGTCAAAGTGATGGGTGAAGAAAGTTCACACCATCACCCAACGCATGGGGAAGAAAGAGTAATTGAGGTGTTGAGGGACCATACAAAAATTCGGGAGTGGATGATTGCTTGGTCCCAACCTATGATATGTAGCACAAATGATAGGCCAACCTTCACTACCAATGGCCATAAGTTGAAGCGATACCCGAGAGTGAATTGGATAATGAACAAGGCATTCATTCGGAAACCGCCTTAAAATAACTCGGTAAAGTCGGGCTACCGACTCTAAACTAGCGCTTCTTGGGAGGCAACCCAAGTTTGTAAGTTTGTTTTTCTTTTTGATTTTGTATTTGTTTTGTTTAGTTTGTTTCTTTATGTTGTGTTCAAACATGCACTTTTGGCATGTACGTTTTCTTATGCTTGATGGTTTGAAAAGTTGAAGTGTTAGATATGATGCACATTTGGACCCCGTGTTTAGAGATGCTCATTTTACTCGAGAGGAGGAGAAGCTACAGGATTATGTATTGGAAGTTTAAGGAGGTTTCCTTAGTTGTAAGTGTTCTTTTACCGTTGTGTATGCTTGTTGTAACAACATTGGGGACAATGTTGGATTTAAGTTTGGGGGTAGAAGAGTACTTATTTTGAACTTTGATGGTGCAATCCTAATTTTTAGCTTAATTTTGGGGGAAAGTTTGTTTGAAATCATGTTTATATGCTTCTTTGTTGAGAAAATCGAGCATGAATTTTTTTTTTTAATCTTTCCAATTGATGCATTGAAATTGATTAACTTGAAAAATGGCATGAATTCTTGAAATAATTTGAATTTAATGGAATATATATATCGTTGAAATTGCTCGTGGAGACCTTAGACTAGAATTGATTCTTTATATGATTCACAATGCACTTAAATTAAAGGTAGAGGAGTTGAGAGGATAACCATCTTGAGACACTTAAGGAATTTTTCCCGGAAATATTAACTTAGATTTTTCATAAGGTTATAAGTTGAGTAGTAATTTTATATGCTAAACAATGAATTGAAAAGGTTGAATTTTGGTATGACCAAAAGTGGTCAGGCTAATACGTACCGGAGGTGGAACGTTTCATGCCTATATACTGTATTATTATGCTAATTTGAGCTTTGCTCAAGCCAAAAGAAGTGAATTGTTTAAAAGATCTAATTTTATTTCGTGACCTTTGACACTTGAGTGATTAAGTCCTTAGGAGTGTCTCTACACTTAATGCCCCAAAACTATCTAGTTTGGGAGTCATTGGTCTAAAGCTTGCTACATGGGTGTCATAGAAAGCCTAATGGAATAAAACATTGCACATGATCTAGCCTTAATGAAGTTTAATGGAAATTCCATATGAATTGAATGTTGAATATTTGAGATAATGAAATTTAAATGACTATGAGATTTTCTATAATTCTCGTGCCTTGTGTTTGATCAAAAAGTTGATAGATATGGGATTAATGTCCAAAATTTGGTAAGGATGCCTCTCGACTATAATACCCTAGATTTATTTTTCACTACACCCTAGGGAGTCGTTTCAAGTATTGGTGTCACATGAGCAAAAGTAGTTGATATGTATATATATATATATTTGTGAACTTTAAAAGGTTGATTTTATGCCATTCATTCTTGTTGATCATATTGAGATGTGTTGATTCGGCTGGGATTGAAAATTTGCTAGATTTTGTGGGTATATCGTATGCAAACCCTCACGAGACTATAACTCGTCCTTTGAGGTAACTCAAAGGTTTAAAGGCTTGTTGCACCCGCTAAGTGCAATCGTTTACTCCACGAAAGTGAGTTAGTTAGTTGTTTTGTTTTCTCCCACTGAATGATGTTGATCTTGCTTTATAGCTCTTATTGCTCGAGGTCGAGCAATTGATAAGTTTGGGGGTGCTGATAAGAGGTGTTTTTACGATTTTTTAAGACCGTAATTCTTATGATTTGGATTCACTTATTGCTTAAATCATGTCACATTTGCATTTAATAGGTGTGTTAAGTGAATACAGGTAATAAATGAGAATATATGAAGAAAAGGGAAGAAAAACGATGTACAAAACAAGTTCAAGCATGTTTTTCAACACCTAGGCGGTTTATGCATCTCCTACCACATTCGAGCGATAATTCCGTACATTTCGAGACCGACTTAGACAAAGTTTCCTTCTACAAAGTTTTAGATGTATGTCTTAGCTTCAAATGGGAACTTGAAACATCCAAATCGGAGGTCTATAGAGATAATTGTGAAGGAAACACGATTGCAGCGCCGAACAGAGAAGTACATGTGCCAGGATACGCCCCAGCGCCCTCCTAGTCATGCCTAGGCATGGATAGTCCGAATGTTACTCCTTTTCAGCCTAAATTCCAGCATTATATGATGGGTAAGAATCACTTTTGGCCATAATTCAGCACATGTGTTGAGGGGTTGTCATAAGTGTGTTTCTTGGTAGATTTACTTTATGGGCGCCAAATCAGAAACAACCTCCATGTTGCAACGTAATTTAAGTATACTTAGCGACCGAATTGGACAAAACGTCCTTCTGGAAAGATGTAGATCTATGTTTTATCTGAACATGGGGACTTGAATCATCCAATTTGGAGATCTGTGGAGAAGTTTATGAGGAAAATACTAAGACTGCGCTGGAAAGCAAGAAAATGGCAGCATGCATGTGTTTTGTTGAAGTTTTCACATGGTTATGCTTGGTGGAATTCTTAAGGGCCGAAAGTTCAGCATTTTTTAGCTGGTTGGAATCTTAAAAGCCAAGCTTTAAGCATCACTTTAGGTGGAATTCTCATTGGGGAACTCTAATGGGAATTCTTAATGCATACTTTAGTGGAATTTTGGCTATAAAAGGAGGGGGAACCCATACTCTTCATCATTCACTATCAATTTCAGATTCTTTGAGGAGAGGGGGGCAGCCCCTAATCTGATTTATCCACCATTCATCACCATTCTTCATCACTCTTGGAGGGAAAAACTAGAGGAAGGAAAAGAGCTTGGGGATTGAAGGCTCAACTTCAAGATCCATCATCATTCACCATTTAGGGAGTTTTTAAGAGCTTTTCATTTCATTTATGTCTATGAATATTCCTCTTATGTCTTTTATGCTTTCAATTATGAACTAAATTCGTAAGACTAGGGCCATGTAAGGCCAAATTGTGATATATGCTTACAATAGATGATTGTTGAGGTTGTTCTTATATTGTTATGTGATGTGAATTGTGTTTTTGTCTATCTTGCATATACTTGATCACTATATGTTAGAATCTTATGCTTAGGTTAATATTTCGGGAGAAAAATTGACTTAAGGTGCAAGAAATTCACATCATGACCCGCAACTAATGAGGAATTGCCCTAGACATAGGTAAAGATTCCCGGGTGAAGTCGTTCGATTCAAATCGAGTGAACTCTAGTACATTAATGCATGTTTAGTGGTTAGATTTCCGGATAGGGATATTTGGGAAATCACGATCTAAGTATAGGAGTTTATACGCGAGATATCGGTTATTCTCTACCTTAGGAGTTTTCACCATAACAATATAAGAGTAATTCTACAACAAGAGCCTTTATAAGTATATTTGATCAATTTGGACCTAGCATGTGCCTTAGTCTCCCCTTATAATTGGTTTTAAATCACTTGTGCAACCTTGTTCTTATCTTACGCGTTTCACACTCATTTTACCTTTATTGTATTGATCTTTGTTGTTATAAAATCGTAAACAAGAATTCAAGTCCTTGTGGTTCGACAATCCGGACTTCTCGTCCACTTTATAGTACACACGACTAGTGCACTTGCTATTATAGCACGTTAGCTTTTAGCGTGTCAAGTTTTTGGCTCCGTTGCCGGGGACTTGTTTAATTTTAATTTTTGATTTTATTGCAAGTTTTATGTATTTATTTTTTGTCTATTTTTTTTTTGTCGCACGATTACCTCGCAATGGCTAGCAATTTTCCAGATATGACCCTTCCGGAGAATCAATTATGGCTGCAAAGCGTCATTCAATTCGCAAAGGATAGCAATTTTCCTGATATGACACTACCGGAGAATCAATTATGGCTACAAAGCGTCATTGAAGCATGTTATGCACAAGGGTTCTTTCCACAACATTACCAAGAAAGAATTCCTACTCCGGAGGAACAACTTGATAACACCATTGGGGAGCTCCACTTTATGATGAAAAACGCATGGCGGGAAATGAAGGAGATGAATCATCAACTCAAGAAACTAACGAGCGACATATCTGAGAAAGTACCATGGGCATTGCTTGGTACCACTGAGATAGATCAAAAGGAGGAATGCAACACCGTGACATTGAATGAATGGAAGTTGAAAAAATCGAAAGCAAATTCCTCCAATGATGAGCATTTGCCTCCTATCCTTTCTAAGGTTGTTGACATTCCTTTACCATCTCCCCTAACCACAAGTGAATCGGTATTTGATGCCGATGATGGTAAGTTGTCCTTTAGTGTAGGAGATGACATGGTTATTTGTGATAGCTATAAGGTTTTTGAGCATCCTCTTGATTTTGATTTGTATCTACACATTGATGCTTTTGATCCTTTTAGTGTTGAGCACTTTCAAGAAAAACGAACCAATCATCTTCTACATCCCTACATCATGGACTCCGCATATGTCAAAGTGATGGGTGAAGAAAGTTCACACCATCACCCAACGCATGGGGAAGAAAGAGTAATTGAGGTGTTGAGGGACCATACAAAAATTCGGGAGTGGATGATTGCTTGGTCCCAACCTATGGTATGTAGCACAAATGATAGGCCAACCTTCACTACCTTAGGAGTTTATACGCGAGACATCGGTTATTCTCTACCTTAGGAGTTTTCACCATAACAATATAAGAGTAATTCTACAACAAGAGCCTTTATAAGTATATTTGATCAATTTGGACCTAGCATGTGCCTTAGTCTCCCTTTATAATTGGTTTTAAATCACTTGTGCAACCTTGTTCTTATCTTACGCGTTTCACACTCATTTTACCTTTATTGTATTGATCTTTGTTGTTATAAAATCGTAAACAAGAATTCAAGTCCTTGTGGTTCGACAATCCGGACTTCTCGTCCACTTTTATTAGTACACACGACTAGTGCACTTGCTATTATAGCACGTTAGCTTTTAGTGTGTCAAGTTTTTGGCTCCGTTGCCGGGGACTTGTTTAATTTTAGTTTTTGATTTTATTGCAAGTTTTATGTATTTATTTTTTGTCTATTTTTTTTTGTCGCACGATTACCTCGCAATGGCTAGCAATTTTCCAGATATGACCCTTCCGGAGAATCAATTATGGCTGCAAAGCGTCATTCAATTCGCAAAGGATAGCAATTTTCCTGATATGACACTACCGGAGAATCAATTATGGCTACAAAGCGTCATTGAAGCATGTTATGCACAAGGGTTCTTTCCACAACATTACCAAGAAAGAATTCCTACTCCGGAGGAACAACTTGATAACACCATTGGGGAGCTCCACTTTATGATGAAAAACGCATGGCGGGAAATGAAGGAGATGAATCATCAACTCAAGAAACTAACGAGCGACATATCTGAGAAAGTACCATGGGCATTGCTTGGTACCACTGAGATAGATCAAAAGGAGGAATGCAACACCGTGACATTGAATGAATGGAAGTTGAAAAAATCGAAAGCAAATTCCTCCAATGATGAGCATTTGCCTCCTATCCTTTCTAAGGTTGTTGACATTCCTTTACCATCTCCCCTAACCACAAGTGAATCGGTATTTGATGCCGATGATGGTAAGTTGTCCTTTAGTGTAGGAGATGACATGGTTATTTGTGATAGCTATAAGGTTTTTGAGCATCCTCTTGATTTTGATTTGTATCTACACATTGATGCTTTTGATCCTTTTAGTGTTGAGCACTTTCAAGAAAAACGAACCAATCATCTTCTACATCCCTACATCATGGACTCCGCATATGTCAAAGTGATGGGTGAAGAAAGTTCACACCATCACCCAACGCATGGGGAAGAAAGAGTAATTGAGGTGTTGAGGGACCATACAAAAATTCGGGAGTGGATGATTGCTTGGTCCCAACCTATGGTATGTAGCACAAATGATAGGCCAACCTTCACTACCTTAGGAGTTTATACGCGAGACATCGGTTATTCTCTACCTTAGGAGTTTTCACCATAACAATATAAGAGTAATTCTACAACAAGAGCCTTTATAAGTATATTTGATCAATTTGGACCTAGCATGTGCCTTAGTCTCCCTTTATAATTGGTTTTAAATCACTTGTGCAACCTTGTTCTTATCTTACGCGTTTCACACTCATTTTACCTTTATTGTATTGATCTTTGTTGTTTTAAAATCGTAAACTAGAATTCAAGTCCTTGTGGTTCGACAATCCGGACTTCTCGTCCACTTTTATTACTACACACGACTAGTGCACTTGCTATTAAAGCACGTTAGCTTTTAGCGTGTCAACAACTACTCCAGGCATCCTCGGGGGGTCAACACACTGTAAATTTACAACTGACACAATTTCATATACGCTCAACTAACTCTATACTCGTATTTCTATCAACTAAAAAGACCCTCCTATTTCTTTCTAACCAAATAAAGTAGATTATGGCATTGTAAATGGCACATTTTTTACAGCTCAGAGGAGTCTTCCCTTTACATATTCTGTTTCCCCACTCTAAATTTACTTGCCAGATTGTCTTTTTACATATGACATTCAGTTTTCTCAAACTTTTTTCCATCACCTCTTTTGTATATTCACAAGCAAAAAATAAATGATCTCTACTCTCTTCCACTTGGGCACACAATGGGCACGAATCATCTTCTAATTCCATCCATTCTTTCAATCTATCCCGTGTTTTCAGCTTGTTATGTAATGCAAGCCAAAATATAAACATGTGTTTATCTACAGGCCCCTTGCCCCAAACCAAATTTTTCCATCTCACTTCTTCTAAATGTTCTATCCCATAATTATAAGTTTGGTGGATAGAAAACTTACCTTCCCTCCATTGGTTGTGAATTACATCAACAACTTCATTGAATTTATCTCTGACACCTAACAACCTCTTCCACAACCAAGAATCTGACTGTTTGGCCTGTATTTCCCACACTGACACTGTTTTCAAATAATAAGGATGAATCCATTTTATCCACAACGAATCAGTCTTTGTGACAATGTTCCAAATTTGTTTGAACAAGGCAACAATGTTCCACACGCCTAGTGAGATTATACCCAACCCTCCTTCACTCTTAGGCAGGCAGATATCTGTCCACTTCACAGCAGTAGAGTATTTACCACTAGTTTTCCCCATCTATAAGAAAGTTCTACACATCCTCTCTATTTCATTAATTACAGTAAGTGGTATAGGGAAAATCTGACTCTAATACATTTGAATCCCAAAAATCACAGCTTTAATCAATATCACCCGTCCTGCAAATGATAAAAATCTTGTTGTCCATGATGAAATTCTCTGTAAGATTTTGTCAGTTAATGGTTGATAATTCTTAACCGTAAGCCTGGTTGATATTAGGGGGACCCCCAAATGTCTCATAGGCATCTCACCCTCCACATAGCCTGTCTCTCTCAAAATGTGCTCTTTGACAGCCTCATGCACACCCCCACAAATGAATTGACTTTTTTCTAGGTTAGCTTGAACAATTGAAAGTTTTAATAGAATATTGAATTTATAAAATTGTAATATATATAGATATATTTATAATATTTTTTTATTAATATATAAAGATAAATTATTAAATATATGTATATTAATGTGACATATAAATTATGAGGGCATATTTGTAAATAACTCATATTTGGGCTAGATTAGCCCAAATAGATTAAGTAAAGCTAATGTGGTCCAAGCTTATATATTGGGCCTATAGATTAATGGTCCGCTACGAAATAAGGCCAGCATGGTGAACGGACCACGAAATATGGTAAAAAGCAATTACATTAATAAATATATTTGCTTATTTAATTATAGTCAGATGGGCCGCTTGTAGGGTTTTCGGCCCACAACCCATGTCTAGCACTATAAATACCTCATGTGGGTGAGAAAAAATCATTATCTACTCTCCCCATCAAAAGATCACTAGAGAGAAAATTGCTGGCATTTTTAGAGAGCTACCTCGCTATAGAACTACGAAAAGATTTGATCTCATCTAAGTGGGTACATAGGCAGCTTGCCTTGAGTGAGTGCAGTCCAAATATAAATCAACCTAGTGTCTAATATGTCGTGCGTTGGATCTGATTCCTTCCCCACGTGGTCATCATGTGACACAACTTTGATCCCGTATCAATTTGGCGTCGTCTATGGGAACAACGGTCCAACCACTGTGTATGCAGACTAGATCTCAGGCATTTACCAAAGGTGACAGGATGACTAGAAACAACACAAAAGGAGCTGGTGATGAAGCCCCTAACCCAACACCTCAAACAGGCCTTCCAGGCACGCATGTTGAAGGAGGGGGGCCAAACCCACCACCTCCATCAAACGTATGGAACGTGCCACTCCTGATACCAGAGGTGATTCCGCTTCCTGCCATCATCAGGGTGCTCGAGATCACCCAAGAAGCCCTCTTTGCTCTTGTAGAAGACGTCTCGATTTGGGTGGCAGCTCGCGCTATTTAGCAATATGCTAGGGCGTACCCTCCTTAAATCGCGCCACCTTCATCAGCTCATAGGAGACAAGCCCCTCGGGGGGGAGGGGGGATCCTCAAGGTGCACCCCCACCTCAAGAGATGGAACTACAAATTGCACCCCCTCAGTCCACTCATCGGGGTTAGGAGCCTTGGGTGAGGGAACGCTCATCTCGAGTTGATCCTACACAGTCCCCTCGAAGAGGCCAGAAGTCCCAGACCCCTAGAGGGATTGGGTCAAGCTGATCGAACTCACCGATCAACAGAGCTGCACGTGAGAAGGAGGAGAGTAGTGTGGCCTCATCTCATGAGAGCCATCTCAAGGAAGATATAGAAGGATGACGCTTAGGTCTCCACGTAGAGGTCGAGTGTCCTTTACCCCCGAAGAGATCTACCGAGGTGGAAAGGCCGATGTAGATAAGTACCTCGTCAAGATGAAAGAGTTGAAAATAGGTAAAGATATGCGGACATGCAGCTCATCCCCCTACCGGTAGAACCCCCCCAAGAGAAGTCCATTCTGACCAACCATCTTGGCGGAAACTGTACTACAAGGATTGAAGATACCGCATCTTAGTGTGTATAACGGAGCAGGAGATCCTCAAGAGCACGTCGACAAGTTTAATGCCAAGGCGGACATGTATGATATCAATAATGCAGCCCATTGCAAGATTTTTTGGACTACTTTGTCCGGTAGAGCCCTTAGTTGGCTTAATCAGTTTCCCTCTAGTACTATTACTAGCTTCAAGCAGTTGACACAACGGTTCCTCAACCACTTCTCAATGAACAAGAAGTACCCAAAAACAACTTCTTACCTGTTTACGGTGGTCCAGCGAGATGAAGAGTCGCTCAGGGAGTACGTGCAATGTTTCTCCATGAAGGTGTCAGAGATATCCCATGTCAACCATGAGTTGCTTTCAGGGATAATGCAGTGGAACCTTCGCAACAACAGGTTCAAGGAGTCCACTGTAGGAAAATCACCATCTACCATGTATGAGCTGTTGGCTCAGGTAAAGAAATACATAAAAATTGAAGAGACTATAGGGCCAACCAGATAGAAGGGTGGTAGTAATAAGAGGAAGGCCATGGACGATGACAATGTGTCGGATGCCAAGGAGTTCAAGCATATGCCTTCTCCGAGATTGTCTAAGTATACCACACTCACCCTTCCGCGAGAACAGGTCTTGGCCATCGCGGAGCAGTAGGGCATAGTTCAATAGCCAAAGAAAATGAAGGACAATCCTAGTCGATTGAAGTCTAGAAAGTACTGCAGATTTCATAGAGACAAAGCGCATACAACTGAAGAGTGCCACCACCTATAGGTGGAAATTGAGAAATTGGTTAAAAGAGGTTATTTGCAGGAGATTGTAGCACAACTAACATGATCCAATCTCCAAGAGCCGGCACCCAGAAACCCATCAGGACCTCGCGAAAGATAAGGAGGAGCTAAAGGTGATCCAACCAGGACATGCATTCACATGGATAACCCCACATTAAATGGAGTAATAGGAGTCATTTCTGGAGGTCCCGTGGGGGAGGGAGGGGAGACTCGGTGAACTCTAGAAAGGCTTCACTAAGATCTGCAGCGGGGATGCATGCTTCTAATGCTCCCCAAGGAGACTAAGTTTACCAGGTGGAGCCGGACACGCAAAGTATCTAGTTTGGAGTACGAGATTTGGAGAAACAAATCCCCCCCCCCCCACAACGATGCTCTAGTGATCTCGGCCACCATATCGAATTTTGGGTTAAGAAAATCCTAGTGGATTGCGGAAGCTCTACGGATATAATCTTTTATAATGCGTATGTCTAGCTCGGGATTGATAATGCCAGCTCCAAGGGAGTTAACACCCCTCTCACCGGAATCACTGGGAAAGTGGTGGAAGCACTCGGAGAAGTGTCCCTACCCCTGTCCCTGGGGTCATATCCAGATCGAGCTACAAACATGGTGAAGTTCTTAGTCGTCTAAGACCCCTCCACATATAATATCATTTTGGGGAGGCCGAGCTTAATTTTTTTTTCAAGCTATCATATCCAAGTTGAAGTTCCCGACCCCCTTCAGGGCTGGAGAGGCTGTTAGGGATATGAGATTGGCAAGAGAGTGTTACGCCAAAACACTGAAAACTCCCAAGAGAAAGTATGACGGATCGAGTAAACTAGTGCAAGATGACAAGGGGAAACAAATAGTGATCAACACGGTATCCCAGGGTGACAAAGTGCCACACACCAAGAATATCCTCGCCTTAACGAAGTATTACACCTAATGAGGCACTGAGAGGTACCAATCAAAAAGGTTAGTTTATTTCTTGCTTTCAATTTTATTTCAGTTGAGATGATCTCGAGTTGGCCTCAGGCCAAGCGAAGAATAAGGTGCCTATGAGCACCTTCTTTAATTTTAATGTGCCAATGGACACCCCATTTAGTTTTTCTATTGAATTTTGAGTACCTTGAGTTTTTGCTATATGCTCATTAAGTGCCTTCGAGCACATTTTCCTTTATGTTCATGTGCATACTAAACATCTCATCTAAATATCAATTACTAGCTTATGTGTTAATTATGCAATACAAGCTTGTATGCTAATGAATGGTGAATGATTTAACAACACTTGTAAGTGCTCCTCCAAACCAAGGTTTTCGACTGAAGCCAAATTTTAATTAATACAAGGCCCTGTCAGGGGTCGACATAGGTTGCAATACGAAAGCTCCCTGTACTCATAAAGTTTCGGCTGAGGCCCTATTGCCCACCTTATAACCCTTCCAAGAGTATAAGAAGGGATTGAGGCTCTAAAAAATTATAAATCCCCCCTTCAATGTAACTAAACTCTGGATCGAGGTTGTACATAATAACCTTCTATTAAAGATGATGGTTCATTCCATACAAAAGATTATTATGTGTATTATAAATCACTCCATAAAAGCCTTACCCCCAAATGTTTCATTCATAGTAGAAACTTTAGGGAGTGGAGGGCAAGGAGATATAAAATATTATCTTGACGTGCAAACGCTCAGAACTTGTAAGAGAGATTCCTTTTTTCTTTGAAGAAGACTTCATTTTTTTTTGAGATAGACTTCATTGAAAAACTATGTATGTATCCTAAGATAACCCACCAAAGCCCATGAGGCGACAAGGAGGGGATGTCACAGTTTCAAAGCAGCTAGGTAACTAACCTATTATTTTCAAAGCCACTAGGTAGAAGGTGAAGATTTACCCCAGGCCTTAAAAGGCTTAACATACAATTCACGGGTAAATATGCCATATGATAAAATATAAACAAGAAAGTGGCGGAAATTAAACTAGCTCAAGTCTTACCAAGTAAAAACGATCAAAAAGCGCCATCAACTCAGCCCTAGTGATAGTGAGGTTAAATGTTAAAAGATCAATAGTCCGATCTTGCAAGAATTTCTCGTCTCGGGGCCCTTCGCCCCACTCCTTACTATTCGATGAGGAGGAACTCCTTACTGCTAAGAAAAAACCATGAGTATCATCAGAATCAATTTTAGATGAACACAAGCGTAATCCAGGATACATGAGTAAATTCATGGAAGGCATAAACAAAAGTTATATGCACAACTCCAGCATTGAGTGGAGAAAATAAATCTAAACCATGGCGTCAAATCTTACCCACCTACACGAGGTAACTCGCGTAACATCTAGGCGAGAAAAACCCTGAGGAGTCGCCTCAAGGCATGGACCTCGAGGCCGCCTTAGGTGTCACCTCGAGGTGACACCGCAGTCACCTCGAGGCGACACTCCCGTCACTTCAAGACCGTACCTTCGTTTTTCCCTCTAGAAGAGGGGAGGGGGACTCTCCTACCTAATGAGTGTTCAACATGTAAAATACACCCCTACCTACCTTAGGGGTTCTATATAAGAACACATAACAAGCTTAAAAAAGCATGAAAAGTGAATTTACCATTACAGTAAAGGAAAAACATGCAAACTTATCACACTATGAGCATCAAGAACAAGATGAATTTTTTTAAAATTTTACCTTACCCCCTCACTCGAAGAAAAGGACCTTGCCCACTAGCCATGAAGCAAAGGCCCTTGCCCCCTTACCTCGAGGCAAGGAACCTTCTCCTCATACCTCGAGGCAATGGCCGTTGCCCCTTCATCTCAAGGAAAATGACCTTGCCCACTTGCTATGAAGCAAAGGCCCTTGCCCCCTCACCTCGAGGCAACGCCTCTTGTCCCCATCTCGAGGAAAGACACATACTGCGTAGGGTAGGACGCATAACACCTTGGAGATGCATGCCACCTTAGGACAAGGTGAAGCCTAAAAATCCCAAATCCTCTTCAAGAGGATAAATTCCCTTAAGGCAAAGTATGTACGACCATTGTGTAAGGAGCACACCCCTTCGGCGAAGCGCTCCTCACAAACAAAGGTGGCAATAAAAAATAATAAATAAACCCTCGGAACATGAATAGTCTCGGTCAAGACTCCGTTGTTCGCCTAATAATTTTTTTGAGATCACAAGTGCGAGGGTCGAATTTCGCACGTTCCAGACTCATCCCCAGCACGAACCGATTCCTAAGGAATTGTGTAAAATCAACGAGTTGGTGTCATCTACTAATCTGTGTTCTATCTAGAGTGAATTATGACTCGAGGTAACTTATTATGTACTCAAGTGTTTTACTAGCTAGCAGAAGCATTTAGGAAAATGGGCAATATGTCTCTAAGTTAGTTCCTCATGTCATCTATAAGTTGATTCCATAAATTAACTCATATCGCGATTCGTCTTAGCTACGACTGAGCCAAACTAAAGTTTTCTCCAGGATGCCGAATTTCCGGATTAAGGCCTAAAAATCCTAAGTCCTCTCTAGAACCAAAAATATTACTTAACTTCATGAGTCAATGGCCTTTGCCCTCTCACCTTGGGGCAAAGGAGCTTGCACTCTCACCTAGAGGCAAAAGCTATTGTACCCTCGCAATGAGTCAATGACCCTTGCCCCATCACGTCTGGGCAAAGGCCCATCTAATAAAGTTCAAGTCCCTTCTGAAGCGCAAATTCCCGGATTGAGGTCTAAAAATTATAGGTTCCCTCGGGGATGCTGAATAGAGGCCTCAAAATGCTAAGTCTCCTCCATGACGATAAGCTCCCTTTGGGCAAGGCGCAATCCCCCGTAGGCAAGGCATGCACCCCCTATTTATGAGGCGTATCTCACAAACAAAGGTTCGCTTGAAGCGTATCTCATAAATAAAAATTCATTCATAAAGAACTCGCAAACAAGGCTCACGAATATCATATAGAGGCCCAAGCAACCCCGCATGAAGCCCTCGAGACACAAAGGGTTCTAAAAATCTCAAGTTTCCTCTAGAAAATTCTAGTACAAATTTACACTCTTATCTGTTTTGATGCAAAAGCAGATGAAAATCCTAACTTTCAAGAGGCAAAAAATATACCACGACAAAAACACCTCAAGAAGGCGCTGGGTCACCACGAGGAATGTTGCCTCAAGGCAACCGACCTCGAACAGACAACCCCGAGGCAAACAACCTTGAGGCATGACCTCAGATCTCACGATTAACCAAGTGTCGCCTCAAGACTACACTCACGTTACCTCTAGGAAACACCTACCTTAAAAGGGGATGACTCGCTAGACCAACCAGGGGGTGGAGATCGTCACATACCCTACATGTTTCTACTCCCGGATATCCTGTGCAACATACCCGGGAGTGGGGGCCATTATGATGTGCCATATAAATCTTGAGGACATATTTGGGCTAGAATAGCCCAAATAGATTAAGTGAAGCCAATGTGGTCCAACTTAATTGATTGGGCCTATAAATTAATGGCCCGCTACGAAATAGGGCCAGCATGATATATGGGCCATGAAATTTGGTAAAAATCAATTACATTAATAAATATAATTGCTTATTTAATTATAGTCAGATGAGCCGCTTGTAGGATTCTTCACTCATAACCCATGTCTAGCATTATAAATACCCCATGTGGGTGGTAAAAAATCAATATTTAACTCTTCCCACCAAAAGATCTGTAGAGAGAAAACTGCTGGCATCTTTAGAGAGCTACCTCACTATAGAACTACGAAAAAACTTGATCTCTTCAAAGTGGGTACGTAGGCAGTTTGCCTTGAGTTAATGACGTCCAAATATAAATCAACCTAGTGTCTAGTCTGTCGTGCGTTGGATCGAATCCCCTCCCCACGTGGCCATCACGTGACACAACTTTGATCCCGCATCATATATATATATATATATATATGTGTGTGTGTAGACGGTATATAATTTACTATATTGCATTTTTCCTTTAAAAAGATGGGACATGATTTTACAAAGTTAAATTAAAAGCCTATGGTGGGAGAGAAGAAGGCTTGGCTGACTTCTCTTTGGGGCCTTATTTCTCAATACAATAAAAGTTGTTTCTCTTGTTCTTTCTTTCTTTCTTTTTTTTTTTCTATCTTTTTTAAATTTTAAAGATGTTCGGAAGAATTAGAAAATATGCAACTTCACAAACCAAATGATTAATAAGGTAAACTTCCAAAAATTTGTCTCGAAAACACCATTAATTCCTCAACTACTCCTCATCTGCTGGTTCTATTTCATTAAAATTATTAACTGTAGCAGGTCAAACCAATTCCTAATAACAATAGCCAACTCTAGACCCATTTCCACATAGCTCAAAGATACACCAACAAATTAGTATCTTGTTTCGGCTATGGAGAGTGAATGGTGTCGGGGCATGTCCGTGTGGAGCGATTCCGATGGGTATGGAGTTATATTATAAATTCCTAGATTGGTGAGATTGGAACTTCGAAGAGACGGGTGAGAATAGATGGAAAAGGAAGAAGCAGGAAGGGCGAAGAGGAAACAAGAGGCTCCTGACATGATCTCCACCATCACATGTGGTTCCACCACACATGTACTGGGCAACTCCCGAAAGCCACCAAGTTTTATCCAAAAAGGAGAGAAAGAGAGAAAGTCCAGACAAATATATCAATGAAATGATGATTTAATTTTTTACCAGAAAAATGTGACTTTTTCCGACCAAAAAACATGAGAACCAAATACTATTTCATCAAAGGTTCCGGCCAATGTAACCAAACATAGCCATACATTCTGAAGCAATTTAACGGAAAAAATGTCCAAAAAGAATTCAAGTGAGACAACATTTGAACATTAAGATCGGTAATGTTAATTTTTTCATTTGAGAGATCATTTTGATATGAATGGTCTGTTTCAGAGACTAAAAATATCATTATCCCTATTAATTATAAATATGGATGCTTGATTTAAATTTTAACAATTTCAATTATGAAATCCATCCCAACCGGATTTTTAGAATTAATGGGATTTTTAGAATTATGAAATCCATCCCAACCCACATTATGACTCGATATTCGTATATAATCACAACTATTCATATAGAATGAATCGCACATGAGTTCTATCATGTGAATTATTTTAATTATATTGGGATTTAGAGTCCCGAAAACTTCTAATAATACCTCCTTTGTGAAGCTGGCATATATAGCCTACTAATCATAATTAAAAATGTTAACCAACTCTTTAATGTAATTACATGAGAAAGAGGTAGTCAAAGGTAAGTCTAGTGGAGTGGCTAAAGTGCCAATCCATCATTATCCAACAACCTCACTCACTACACTATAAAAGGGATGAAATGTACATAAATAAGTGCTCTGATAATGATATTGTGTTTGGTTGGTGATGTCACTAGTAGGGTACTTTATTCATGAGCATTGAGCATAGATTAGAAATCTTTTTGCTCACAAAATCAACATTTTATCCTTTTGCTCTTATGGGGTGCCATTTTATGAGCTTTCCACTTATTTAAATGTAAAAAAAGAAGCATAGATCATGAGAACATCCCTTGTTTAATCATTTAGAATCATTCAATTTGTCTTCTAGCTCTACATATTATTTATGGGTGTTGCTCTTGGACCACTAGCTTTCTCACTTGATTCAATGATTTTAAATGTATTGGAACCAATTCATTTTGTTCACATAAACAAGTGATTTTTTGAGAGATTTGGGAAATGAAGCTTACCATACGATAATAAATGTATGGGTTCTGATCACTCGGGTCGTACGGTCGAGCAGAATCAACCCGATCCAATACATTGAAAATGCACAGATTCTAGATTTTATTGTAGCACTAGAATTTGGCAAGATGCAAAAATATGTCTTTTAATAAATATGTAATTTTTTGCCTTATCAATATATGTGATCGGGGTCGGGGGGGGGGGGGGAGGGGGGGCGAGAATGTAAATTTTCGTTCCCGGGTATATATATTTTAGATGTATGGCCCTCCCAAAAATATTAAGTTAAGGTTTTAAATGTAAGCATAGAAAAGCTCCAGTGGAGTTGGTAAACACTTTTTCTCTCAACCTTCAGGTCTAGAGTTAAATTCCTCTAGGCCTCTCCCCCCTTTATTCTTTTTTCCTTTTTATTTATAATATACTTACTTTTAACAAATACATTACCACAGAAAAGAAAAAAATGGGAAAGCAAGATAAACTGAAATTGTGAATAACTTTTTCTTTTTTTTTTTGCTTAAAATTGGTAGGCAATTTTCCTAGAATCTATAAGATAAATATGTTGAAAGGAAATTTTAGAATTAAAATTATTAAACACTTTTCTTACAAATATATAAAAGGCTTTGGTTATAGGGGAAAAAAACAAGACATTGACAAATTTAAAGACAAGAAAAAGTCTATCAAAAATTAAGATATTGGTGTCAATAGTTAATTGTTACTTTATATCTTTTCAAATAATGAATATTCATATGAGCAAATTAGATTCAAGATTAGCGTTTAACATGTCTTTTATGTGTAATAATTTATTCAATCATACGATAATATGTACACAAAAAACATCAAGTACAAATTTGATCTTTTTTAAAAAAATATTGCTTATATACTTAGAAAAGTACTATAATTTTTATTGAAAGTCGCTTATTCTTTTACACATTATAATTATCATTTTACTAATAAATTAAAATAAAAATAAAATTCTACATACAAATATTATCAAAAAATTTACTTTAATGCATGGTAACTCGGCCCCCAATAAGTGATTTCTGGATCCGTCCCTGCAAATTGTAATTGTATTATAAACTAAAATATAACCCTTTAATCCACGACAAAAATACTCAAAAGGCAATCCTACCCTGGATTTTTTGTTTTTCTTTCTTCCCACTAACAATAGATTCCAATACAATAACCCTGATAAGAATAAATAAATATATAAGCTTCTCAAAGGGTTAATGTTTATGTTTGTACCAACTTTGTCCTTAAAAGGTTAAGGACTAAACTGGGATCAAAATTAAACCCAAGAGATGGCAATGTCACATTTTAAACTTTGGGGACCAAAATAATAATAACATGAAACTTTAGGGACTACATGTGGTATTAAGCCTTTTTTAAACTTCTTATTATCATCCCTAATTTAGAAATAACCATGGTTTTAATTATTTTTTTCTTGTTCTCCGAAACGTCCGAAAAGTTTCTCTTTTTCAGCTTACGAAAAAGAAACCGTGAAGGAGTTTCGAAATTACATTATTTCCTAAAAAACTCTTAATGTTTCCATAGCTTTCACAAAAACTCCCAATGTTTTCATGGTTTCCACCGAAACTATGGAAACATTGAGAGTTTTGTGGTTCTTTTAGGAAAAAAATTATTGCTCTATTGCCAAGATAACAAAGCTCTCAAATATATGAATTTAAAAAAAATTAAAATAGAATAAAATAAGAGTAATAAATCTATCAATCTACCAAATGAAGTCCTAAATAGAATTAAACAAGTCCATTAAATAATCAACAAAATCATATGAGAACAAAGAAGTACACAACAAACAAGAAAGATTTATGGA
Source organism: Buddleja alternifolia (assembly GCA_019426215.1). Taxonomy (NCBI): domain Eukaryota; kingdom Viridiplantae; phylum Streptophyta; class Magnoliopsida; order Lamiales; family Scrophulariaceae; genus Buddleja; species Buddleja alternifolia. The sequence continues at coordinate 14,940,016 of CM033396.1, forward strand.
TATTGGAGGTGACAATTTTCCTTATGATCTTGGAGATGAGAGTGATTATGATAACACGAGTTTTTTGAACAAAGAAAAGAGCGTGGTAAATGAAGATCATGGAGACTCTTCACAAGGAAATCATGATCGGTTTAATCAACCAGACATTTAATTAACAGATACGCAATTATTTTACCATGCGACCCGAGATGAAGATCATGGTAATCATAGTTCATGTCACACTTTTGTTTATATAATTTACAAACGTGTTTGAAACCATAGTATTATTGATATATATTAACTTTTTTTTTTTTTTGACAATAGTACTTAGAATTTTATATTTCACAACTTAAGTTACTAGAATTTTGTCAATTAGATGTTCTATGAATGCAAAATTTGAATCCAACATTCCCACTTTATTTGTTAGTGAAATTTGATCGATTATTGGTGTAGTTGTATAAATCACAACTCTTATTTACTTCATTTTTTTATGTTCCTATCTCGTTTTTAGCATTTTTGCAAGTTTTCTATGATGTTTCCTATATATTTCTTATATTTAACAACTCGAAACTTATCGTCGAAACAAAATTTTAATCCTTAGAAATAACTAAATATCATTTCTGCATTGGCTTGGGGATATTTCCTGGATACCAGAGTTCTGATTCTATCACAGCTTCCCCTATTCAGTCTTCTGTGGGCATTAAAAATTATAAGGAAACATAATATCAAAATTAACAAGACCTCATCGATATATATATATATATATATCTTAAAAATTAAAAATTAGACATTTAATCGGGCTTCGATCACTCAATAAAAGAGCATCTAAAAAGCTAAGGAAAAATACCTTCAAAATGTGTTGTTAACCCTCAACCTAATTGGAAAATGTCCCCAAATATCTTTAGGAAAATTACTAAAACCCCTTTTAAATAAATTTTTTATCCAGAAAATTCATGATAATAATTTTCCGTCCAAAAAACCCATTCCACAAATTTTTTTATTAAAAAAATTCAAAATTTAGGTTTAATAAATTTATGAACTTATTTGCTCTTAACTTTCTACATCAAGAATTAGTTAATTGTAATTTTTTTATAAGAAAATTATTAATTAAGAATTTTTAAACTGACAATTGATATTAAATATGATTTTAGTATCAAATTTTCATATTTTATAATTGCCTTAAAAAATTAAAATAATTTTTTTTAGATAATTACCACATTAAAATCAAAAATAAATTATATAAAATATTTAAAACATTTAATATTAAAATGAAACTTGTATATGGAATTTATAAATTTGGAAAGTTCAAAAACAAAAAGATCTCACTAAGAAAAATTAATTGATCAAGTTTTGAAGTTAACAATAAAGGGTAATTTGGTCCAAAACATTGTTAATCTCAATTATTAGGTTTTTATTTATTTAAAAGTTTGTAAAATGGGTTTTTAGATTGACAAATATTCTCATGGATTTATTTTATGAAAATTTATTTTAGGAGTTTTCTAATAATTTTCCCAGGAGATTATAAGGTCCATTTGGATGGATATTACTTCTACAAAATAATTCATGGAAAAAATGAGAATTTTATATTTAAGAGAGCAGTAAAACGGTGTACAAAAATGTGAATGCATAATCTATTTTCTTTTAGAAAAATAAAGTGTAAACACGACTGTTGATTTAACTTCTTTTTTTTATTATTTATTTAAGAAAAGTTGTCTTTTTGAGAAATTAGTATGAATAATTTTTTGTTTTATAAGAAAAATTAGACATAATCCAAGTTAAACCTAGAGATTATACAAATAAAGAATAAACAAAGTATATCTTATTTCGCATGTTGCGCCATTTTGAATTAAGATATGTGATTATTTTGACGCCCGGCGTTGAGATATTGACAAACAAAGGTAAAAGATCTGATTTTCCAGAAGAAAGAAAAAGAAGACGACGAAGAAGAAGAAGGGAAAAATGCCAACCAAACCCAATATTTAAGGGAAATAGAATTTTGTTTCTAAAATATCTTCTGTGGCATGTTTATGGAATTTATTTTTAGTCTTCAAACATCCGGAATTTTTAGAGAAAAATCTCAGAAAGCACAAAAAATGAAAATGAGCGTACCACCCAATGGGGACCTAACGCAATCTCTAAAAAAAATGTCGCTTTCTTAACAACGCACTATTTGATTCATCAATAAATGCTACAGAAACCGAGTGGATCATAGAATGCCACCAAACAATATATTCATATGGACCATACAGTCCAAAAATAACTAATCAAAATCATGTCATTCATCACTGTCTGCAAAGAGCTTGCCAATAACAATGTAATAAGCTATAAAGTAGAAACCAACAAGCATATAACATTTCAATTGATCGAAGCTCTTTATTCTATTTGAAGAATAAATTTCAATCAAAGTTTACCTCTGTTAAATGGATTTCAGTGATCCAAATCTTTTGTTTTACTCTCGTACAAGTTTACCGTATTAGATCGGTTACAACTGTGAGGCTTCTTCATTGGATGGCAACTTACAGGCAGTCATTCGGTCTTTGGATTTGTATTGACCGAGCATCTCAGCAACGGTTCTGCAGCGACATTGGTTTCCTGGCCGAATAACGTCTCCATAGACAGCCATTTCAATAATGTCAAGCTCCCTGTCTGCAATTCAAGAGTGCAATTTTTTCAGTAAATTCAACTCCAGTTTCTTTACTAATTGAAACTCGACATAGACAAATTTACAAATATTTGTTAAAATAAAATATAGAATATAGCATGCAAACAGCAAAACATTTGATACTCCATCAACTAATTTGTTCCTCATAAGTATAGCCAAAAGTATCGTTGAAGGATCCATAAATATTTGTCTCGATGAAACAATAAACTGGCGTAAATGTAGTACTATACAAGGGGTAAGAAGAAAAATGCAGATCTTTCGACAACATACTTGAAAAACAAAGTCATATTGATGGAATCATAATTCTGTAACTATTCTCCTTGTGGCTCCACGATTTCTTATAAAATGAAAAACTAAAATTAATAAAATAAAACTCAATTGATTAGTTCAACTGAATTCTCCATCATTTTATCCTCCATCACTTTATCAGAAAAACATATCAAATCCATACCACAAATTCCACAAAGATTTGACAATGTTCATAAATTATTATCCATTCCTCGGTTAATTGAGAACTCTTATCTACTTAGACAAAAATTAGCCAAACACTGAACTTAAAGGAACACAAATTAACTTGAATAATTAAATAAATATCACTAAAATTAATAAACTTCATTAAAAGTTGTAAATACAACATAACTAGAATTCTTAGATTGTCAATATGCAATGTGAAACTTGATGAATGAAGAGGGCTGTTGTCTGCAACTAATTACTGAAGTTATTTTAGTTTTTTACTATTTAAGTAAAGTAATATACCCTCTGCAGGCAGACCCGGTCAGATGCCACATGGTCCAAAACGGGTTGCTCGAAAATGGATTGGGCCCAACCACATAGGTCATGCAAAATATAACTAAACTCATAAATACCCACCGATGGTCACTCTATCTCTTGCGCTCATGGTCAGCATCACTGTCTTTGTTTTCATCTTCTTTACCTATTTTTGATTTTGAGCAGGCTGTAGAGTCAACAGCAGCTGCAGGAGGTGAGTATGCTCAATAAAGATTTAAATGAAGGTAGAACTATTTAATAGAAGTTCCCTTCAAGATTAGTTCCCGACCTTTTCGCCCAAATGTGATCAAGCAAGCCTCTGGAGCCTAAATACTTGTACATAGCAAGTTCAAATGCAGACACCTGTGATATTCTAGTACACCCAATTAATTATTTGGATGCTGAGATGTGAGACACAAACACGACATCTTTAAACTTAATAGACAATCTTCACTTGAAATTGTAGTCATCATGAGGAAATTCAGTCCCTATACTCGGACCACACCGGGTCTAGAGAGAATTTCTAGTAGTCAAGCTATGCATTTAAGAGCCAATTTGATAAACCCACGCAGTGCAGTTAAAATTGGGCCATTGAGGGCAGGTGCCCCTAGTGACCCCTCGACTTGTTCCCTTACATGACAATGCCAATATATTTCTTCTAAAGGGCGGCCATAACATAACTATGCTCCATAAGACCCACATCACATTAATAGTTACTTCTAAATATTAAAATATAAAAACAACTTCAGTTACCAGTTAAGAAAAGACAACATCCACTCTTCATTCTTCCAGTTGCCCCATTAAAATATAAAAGAATAATTAAAACCTCTAGTTATATTTTCATCTCTTGATGAAGTTTATTTGCTATTCATTTTCTACTATCAAAGTTAATTTGTGTTCCTCTAAATTACGAACAAAGCTCATATAGTGTAATTCGAAGCTAAGAACTTTGCATTGTCAGAAGAATTTCATACGTACAGACTTTCTTCTTCAAGTATTTGGATAGGTATTGAATTTCCTTATACATGCACATACTTTTGTCCCCATTGACAAATTTTTCCAAACCCACCACTAACTTTTGAAGATCTTTTAACAAGGCGGCAGTTAGGTTACGCTAAAAGAAAATTATAGTTTTCAATATAATATTCTATATCTTTAAGTCGGAAATTCTTCACAATCATTTAACATGTTCTGCATGAGTATAATATAAAAACATTTCAGATCATCACTTTTCCTTTGGTTCCCATGAAAAAGTGTCATAGTGGTTAACATCGAGTTTTAGAAAAACTCATAAAAAGGTATTGCATCAGCTGTTGAAATATGCTTATGGAATACTCTATTTATAAATGGATAAATAGAATGAATATCAAATAGCATATCCAGAAATGAAGAGACAACATTCATAATTAACTATTCTAGACCAACTAAACGACCAACTATGGTAACTATTCATATCCAGGCAGGCACACACAGGACACGGTGACTGCAAACTAAGTGACCAAGATCATAGTTTACCTAAATGAATCAATAACAAAAAATCATTGTTTCTCTCTTATGACAAATCTATCATGGGATTCATCGATCAGCTGTCTAGGATCACTAAGATTATGATATTTTGAACTACATCTTTAAGCTACAGTTTCACCACCCTTATTAGTCTAGAGGGACCAAACTATTAAACATTGATGAAAAAATTCCATTAATTGGTATAGAGACAAGTCTATCACTCAAAGTCTAACTCGCTTGTGAGTAAATAGTTTCATCCCAGTGCAGAACTAGACTGCTTGTTTTTTTTTCCCATTTTTCTTTATGAAATGGCAAAATGCCAGAGAAAGCACAAGATGCAATGTCGAACATAATTTACGACGTCCCATTGGCTGAGTCTTCCCTTTTCCATTTATAATATATTCGTATCAACGCATGAGAAATATGAACTTAATTTCAAGACGTCTTTTTGATGGTTCAGGACATAAAACTCAATCTTCCACCATACAAAACATTCAATAACTCCTAGAATTGACAATTTGTAGAATCCGAAAGAACAAGTAATTAAAGCAAAAGGAAGCAAATCAATGCATACCGGTGAACTTAACGTCACAAGAGTAGCCTTTCAATTGAGAAGTATCAATCTCTTGCTTATCCGACTTTAATCTGTTTACTCTAGTTTGAAGAATCTGGCAATTCTCTGCGACCGACTCCCCACCTGCAGAACACCATAACACAATTTTCAAGCTCATTTTTCAACCTCCCAAAAGGTTCGTTAAGAGCAAATGCTCCTATTGAAGAAAACATATCCCAGTTTCAAGATAACTCCACAGACATGTAAGCAGCAAAACTTGAATTGAAAGAAGAAAAAAAATCACACTTTCTTCAAAAAGCCCTAAAATTCTTGCAAGCTCAATTTGGGACTATAGAAAACACACAATACCAAGAAAAGCTAAAATATTTCTCCTCATTTCAAGTGAATTTCCGGTTAATTAGAACCATCCACCAACACGAGTTCTCGCAGAATTGAATCAAACGCATAAAAAAAAGAATCATATTTGCTCATTCTTTTTTAGCTCAAAAAAGAGAAAAATGAATAAATTGAAGGGACCTTTGGAAAAGGGAATGATGTGGTCATACTCAAAGCAGAGACAGCCATGGCAGTTGCAGAAACGTTTGCAGACAATGTTGCCGGCGGCATCCTTGCGCCACCGCTCAGGGTGGCGGCCCGGCACCGGTTCAGCTTTGGACCAGCACATACTCTTCGCCTTTGTGTCGAAAAATCTAGGCCTCTCGTCCTCCTTGTTTTTGCGAGCTCCTCGCGGTGATGAAGAAGAACCAGCCTCTGAGCTCATAATTTATTTCGTTGTTTAGTCCAGGAGAAGAGAGAAACAGTGCCCGATTCCCTTCAGGCCTTGCCCTCTATCCAGCAGTATTTTTCCCAGGTATAAAATCAGCCTAAAAGTGTATTTATCTTTCTAAAGAAGGGGATTTGTGAAAACTATAAATGTATTATGTACTTTCCCTTTTTTTTTTTATATATATATATATTTGCCCTCACTTGATAATAAACATTTTTATTTGTTAGTTGGATTGAAAGAGTAAATTTAATTATTAAAAGAAATTGAATACACATTGTTGGGGTATTTCTTTTCTAGTCAACTTACCCAATTAATTATAAATAAAAAATAAAATAAAAATTACCCAATTGCAACCAAAGTAGTTCCATCCCTAGCTCTGTGTCAAAAGTTTATTTTACTTACCAAGATTAATCCTTTTCGAAGGTACTATTGGATGGGATTATGGGAACTTTAAACTCGAGATTTTTTTATTAAGGGATCATAGTCCCTTTCATCATGCGAACATTTTTTAAATTAATTTTGAGTCTTCACTATAATGATATACGGATAATTAAGAAATAACTTTGTTTCTTATACCTTTTTTAAGTTTAATTGTATTGGTTAGTCTGTATAATACACTACTACAATTTGATAAAAAGATATATACATAAACCTATATATATATATACTTTTTATATATAAAGCATAAATCCTTACAAATTAGTTCTAGATGTTGAGTGAATATTACATAACTAGCGAAACCCCCTGCTAAGACACATGATACTAATTACATTGATAAAAATAATCAAATATATAAATATATATATATATATAGATATATATGTGTGTGTGTGTATGATTATGCAATTTATATATATATATATATATGGGATAATTGCATATTATACCCTTGTGAAATACGAAACCTGCACACATCCCCCTGAGTTAAAAAAATAGCTTGAAATGCCCCTATGTTTTTCAAAACCCTGCACGAAACTCCCAACCCTGCTTCAAATACATTGCGCGTGAATGCTACATTCCGCGGACTTAACACGGATTGGGGGCTTCGTGCAGGGTTTTGAAAATTATAGGGTTATTTCAGACTATTTTTTTAACATAGGGGAGATGTGTGCAGGTTTCATGTGTTTACAAGAGTATGATATGCAATTATCCCTATATATATATTGTACACAAAATTAAAAGTTCAATTCAAATTAGATGACTATCATTGAAATTTTTATTTATATGGGTATTAAATCATATATTTTAGTTTAAGAAATAACAATATATGATTAGTAAATTGAATAAATCGAATACTAAAAAATAAAATGATTGATAAATATCATTATAGGAAAGTTAGTTTTTTATTTGAATTTAAATTATGTTGGTAACTACCTTATTTTGGATTTCAAATTTTGAATGTTTTAGATAAGATTAATAACTATATTTATTCAAGTCAAATAAAATAAATATAAATTAAATTACTTATGTGGCAAATTTAACTACAATTAGGTCATCTATATGTGCATTTACTTGGATGGAATTAAAGATCGTATTTTATTATATATAGATTAACTAAATATGTAATGCTATAAATAAAATATGAAATATTTATTCAATAATCATAACTTCAGTTGCAATTTTGTTATATCGTGTTTGAAAATTATATGGTGTACGGAGTACATTCCAACGTGACATGATGGATTTTTATTGTATTTTAATAGCATAAATGTAGGAGAAAAGTGATTAATATAACAGTCCTATGGGACATTTTTTATAGAGACTTCGTTACACTACCAGTGTGTGGTTCAATTCAACTTAATTCTAAGAACTACCAGCTAATCTACCGGTAAAATGAAACATCACCAAATAGGATTGATACATCGGAGAAACAAAAGAAGTAACATTAGTGACAGGGATAGTTGCAAATCAAATGAGTCTTTTTCTCCAGAAAGAGGAGATGACTCCAACCAAACCACCAACAATCAATCCTATTTGGATTCTTAATCTGAACCTTGACAACCCAACAAGCAAAAACCAAGCATAACCTAACAAAAGCAAGATTAAATATTAGCTTGGGCTTAAGGCATCTTATGAACTATTAGCTATGTGCTAAGAATAAATTAATCTTTAAAGATAGCCCAAGTAAACTAAGAAAGGCCCAAAGTCCACAAGTGAGTAGCAACCGTAACATATAACTAGACCTTGTACATGTAAAATATATCGTTCAATACATACACAATATAATATTTCTCTTGCTATATGGATATTCTCTCTACTTCTCATATTTAATATTTCTCTTTTATATTACTTCTTGCTCAAGATTAGCCAAACGATATCGTATTATTTATTGGTGATATCATTTGGCGCCGTCTGTGTGAACTTTTTATTTATTTGGTTGATTTTGGGCTAATTTTTTGGGGATTTGAGGAATTTTGTAGCTGATTTTCTAGGCAAGGCATGGAAAACTTGAAGAACAAGGAGGTTGTGCTTGAAACTCCTGGGCAAGAGCATGAAGTAGAGGTAAGGTCGGTCGTCACACCACCAGCACCACCAACTGCGGAAGGCAAGGGGGGGGGGGGTAGGAGCTTCGGCAAGTCCAGTCTTCCAACTCTCTAAAGAGGACTTGCATCAAATGCTCGCAGAGTGGAGTAAGCAATTTCATCCTCGACTACCCGTTCAGAGGCTAGAGTCTAACGTGTGGTGCAACTCGACCACCGATCCAACCTTCAACAGAGATTGAGCTCGAGCACCAAGGTCGAGAGGGGTGCCGCTACCGCATTTCGACCCAAGAGTGCACGCATCACCTCAAGCTTCGCAACCTATGCGTAAGGGGGCGAGGGGGGAGATAATGATGTCGGATGAGGCTGAAAGTAGATCTCCCATGACTAGCCGGGCTCGAGGGTCTGCGAGAGGACCGGGCATCATTCAACCTACCAGAATCAAAGTTGGGAGAAGACGATGAGTATGGACCGAAGCCCGTGCAATCTAAGGTTGCACACCCGAGGGTGCTAACCTTCTAGTGTGGTTTTCCTTTTTACGAGAACATCCTATTAGAGCGTGTTTCGCCAAACTTTCACATTCTGGACCTCCCAAAGTATGACGGGACTAAAGATCCCGATGAGCATTTGATCACTTTCTAGAGCATCATAGACTTGTTGGGACAGTCAGATGCCATAAATGCAAAGGTCTTTGTGACTACATTGCAAGGGTGAGCCCAAGAATGGTTCACATCGCTACCACCTGGAACCGTTGTGAGTTTTGAGCAAATGGGGCGGAGGTTCACATACCACTTCGCTAGCAAGAAAAAGTCAAAGAAGTCGGTCGCCTATCTATTGTCCATTAAGCAGGAAGAGGATGAACCCTTGAGGACTTTCTTCGAGAGGTTCTGCAATGAACTCATAGATGTAACTGATGTGGGCTTTGAGATGATAGTCAATATTTTGATCATCAGGTTAAAACTTAGTCCTTTTTCTTCAGCCTTATCCCTCCAAGCTCCTAAAAGCATGGAAGAGCTTAGCCTTATGGCTCAGCAGTATATACGTGAGAAAGATATGAATTTTATGAAGGGTGAGGGGTGGAACCATGGTTTTGAGAAGCGCAAGTCGAGCAAAGAGCAAGGGCGAAGAGCCCGAGAACATTGTAACAACTGAATATGGAGTATACAAGATGCAAACAGTGGAAGGGTAACACTTGCCCCGCCCTTAGAACGTGGCAAATTTGAAGAAATTCTAATGCTAATAGCCTTAAATTTTTATCTTTATGTTTTGACTTTATATTTCAAAGAAATTGCATTGTATGTCTTGCAAGTCTATTTATAAATACTATATCATTTTGGACATCTGTGTTAATTCTTACTCGCACCAGCATTACAAACCTTCATAGGCTAGTCCGAAGAGGACACAAGAATAGTCTTACAAAAGGACTAAGTCTTGAAGCATGGTCCGAAGAGGACACGAAAATAGTCTTACAAAAAAGACTAAGTCTTGAAGGCTGGTCCGAAGAGGACGCAAAAATAGTCTTACAAAAAAAAAAACTAAGTCTTGAAGGCTGGTCCGAAGAGGACACAAGAATAGTTTTACAAAAAGACTAAGTCTTGAAGCATAGTCCGAAGAGGACTAAAAAATAGTCTTACAAAAAAGACTAAGTCTGGAAGGCTAGTCCGAAGAGGACACTCTAGTCTGATAAGAAGACCATGTTATGAAGCCTAGTTCGAAAAGGACATGAAATTAATCTAACAAAAAGACTAAGTCTTGAAGACTAGTCCGAATAGGACACAAGTATATTTTTATAAAAGACTAACTTTTGGAGACTAGTCCATAAGAGAACACAAAATAGTCTTATATAAAAGACTAAATCTTGAAAACTAGTCTAAAAAAATACTAGCAAAGGAAACAAATCTTAGAATGACTCAAAATAATCTAGAGAAGACTAGTCAAATAAAAAAGTTTGAATAATAGTAATTAAATAGGCAAAGGAAGATCTAAATTCAAGGTCTAACGTGCATGACCAGAAGGTTTAACATGCACGACCTCTAAGTGATGTAAAGAAAATTGAAGTTCAAGAACCATCGTGCAGAACCCAAGGTCTAACACGCACGACCTCTAAGTGATCTAAAGAAGATCCAAACTCAAGGTCTAACATTCATGACCTCAAAGTCTAACATGCACAACCTCAAAGTGATTGGCTAAAGATCAACCCCAAGGTCTAAGTCTCCAATAAGACTAAGCTAATCGGAAGCAATCCTAAGCCAAAGCAAAATAGTTGTTTCATTAAGGCTGGGCATTACCGATGTTAAGGCGAGAAAGGTCCATTGGAGCATATTCAACTGGTATACTGGTGATGACTTCAAGGGATTTAACCTCTCCAAAAGGGGCTAAGCTCTCCTAAGTCGTGGCCCAATTGAAAGCTTTTTCGATATTTCACTTGCTTTTGGTACTTCAAAAACAATAGAAAGCATGCCCAATCGTCTTACCCAAGAGCTCATCCCGATACAAAGGAAGAAGATTACTCAAAGAAGAGGTGATAAATGCTGAAGAGTAGGCACTCAAGTTGTCGACCTTGAAATATTACGCCTAAGATATCTAACCTTGGAAGATCATGCGCCCAAGTTGTCTGGTCTTGGAAGACTAGGCGCCTAAGATCTCCAACCTTGGAATACTACATGCTCAACCTAAACTAGATAGGACCTAGATTTAAATTCTCAAGCTATATTGCTCCTACGACACCTCGACTTTGAGGATGGGGGACTAGACCATCAGAGCTCTCAATTGTCCTTATCGAGAGCATTGACTAACTCATTGTGCGATTAAATTCCCAATAGAGGAGCTAAGCTTCAAATTAGGGTCATAAGGGGAGTTGGGTGGACTCTCAAGGCTCGAAGATAGGTGGATCGGATTCTATGCTACCACTCTCCGAGCAAGTTCCTCTAGAGCTTGACATGCTTGCAAGGCTTTAAAGAAATAAAAAGAAAAGGATAAAAATTGCACATGAAGATTCAAGGTTGAGATGCAATGTATGGATAGCTAAAATATAAAACAAAGTCAAACAGAAAACCAAGGTTAGGAATGTGAATAGGGAGTAAACTTTTAAGGATTACAAAGAAATAAACAAGGTTAAGAATTGGGGGACTAGATGATAGGAAATTAAATATTGGCTTGGGCTTAAGGTATCTTATGAACTACTATGTGCTAAGAATAAATTAATATTTAAAAATAGCCCAAGTAAGCTAAGAAAGGCCCAAAGTCCACAAGTGAGTAGCAACCCTAACATGTAAATAGACCTTGTACATGTAAAATATATCATTCAATACATACACAATATAATATTTCTCTTGCTATATGGATATTCTCTTTACTTCTCATATTTAATATTTCTCATTTACATTACTTCTTGCTCAAGATTAGCCAAACGATATCGTATCATTTATTGGTGATATTAGACATATAGATGTGTATGCATTGTGATTTAATTATATAACTCACACTATCTTACAGTTTAGGGCTTGATAATTGAGCCTAAGTCATCTTATATTAAAAACTTGTTTGCAAAAAGTTGTGGTTTTAAAGAAGTGCTAAATTTCAGAAAAAGTTGTAAAATTGGCTGAAAAGTTAAACTTAAATTTGTTTGCAAAAAAGTAGAAAAAAGTAGAAGAAGCTAATAGAAATTGTCAGATACATGCTTTTACTTCTAGTTTTTTTTTTCCAGATAAACAGAAGCATAATCAATGATAACAAACAACAAAATGCAGCTTACGTTCAACAAAAAGCCTAGAAACATTTTTTTCCAGTCTTTCCAAACATGGCTCAAGTATGAGGTTGATCAAATATGAGGTTGATCAAATATGAGGTTCAATAATCCGAGCAATAATTTTCCATCAAATATTAACAATAAATAGACTTTCTTTAACTCCAGTTGATCACACCAAAATTTTAATATGATTAGGAATGGCTTCCTGCTGTGAATCCTGTGCCGACCAGCAAATAATTGTGCGAAAAATTCCTAGACTTCTCAAGGATGTAAAACGTAAATAGCACATAATTCAATCTAACTTGGTCTAAGCAAAATGTTCTTCAAATGTCAGTTACTATTGGATAAAATAATTTAATTCCAGGATTATAATTTGTGAAAAATAAATATTGGTATTGATTACTGACTCCTTTTAGTAAAAGAGTTTCACTGATACCAACTTTTACATCGACAAGTTCAACAGTAACTACGAAGAGCTCTTTTGATCCGATGTCGAAAAGTCCAAATCTGTGTGTACTGAACTGTAATAAAAAGCTTGAACCTTTTTGTATAATGTCAGTTGAACCTTTTTTGTTACACAATTCAAACTTTTGTTATACCAATTCTATGAGAGTCAGTTCTTCTATAATCAATTACGCAAAGACCAAATTCACCACAAGTAGAATCAAGATTATTGCCAAACTTTAAAGAGTAAAATCCATAACAATCACCAAACTACTCATATGGTTGTCCGGGAATCCTCGAGACTCATGATAAAGATGGTCAAATACTGCAAGAAAACATCTTGGTCATAAATATGCACAACAGGTGTCCTGCACATAACAAGAGGGTAACTACTTAGGACCAATGTCCTTAAGACCACATATTTGCTCCTCTCCCATTGCAGACTGCACACTCACCACCAGGTCCTTTCCCTCTGCAAAACCATCCTTTATCTGCACTCACCGGCAACATGGATGAACAATAGAAAAGCATTATCGAGAGGGCGTATAGTTGATGATACAAAAAGGTTAGGTGTTTGAATATGACCACTCTTCTGAAATTATTAAGGGTAAGTTCCAATTAGCTCCCTCGAATCTGACATTGAAAATGAGAGTGACCCTCCACCTTTTGATTGAATCACTTTGTTTTTTAATTACACTATTTCCTTACAAACATCTTTTGGCTTACCAACTTTGACCCAAGTCTGAAAATTAAAAGGAGAAAAATAAATAAAAGGATAAACCCAGCTTTGTAGCACATCTCAGCTAACCCATGTTGACACATGATGATTATTCAAATTGATTAATTACATAAAAGAAGTCATGACAAAGATTAATAGAAACTCAAAATGTTAACATGTTTTCTGTGTCTTCATTTGGCTTTTATTTTTCAGACTTAAGTGCAATTTGGCAAATCAAATTGTTGTTGAAGCAGTTTGGTAAATTCAGACACTGAAGATTTAGAGGGGCAAAAGGTGATACAATAAAAAAGTTGATGGCACTCTCATTTTCAGCTGTAGTTGCAAAATGAGATTTATTCAATATAATTATATGCATTACAAATAGTAAATGGCTTTTGAAAAAAAGGTTTATGCTCAAGAAACTCGAGTATTAAATCATTGAGCCCTTTCTCAAAATCTTCGTGGAATCATGTAAAGGTGCATGCTAATATCCTACTACAATCCAAACACCAGAGAAGTTTGATAAAGCGAACATCCAAAGTTTCTAATGTTACAGAATAAAGACAATGCTAGCCGCGCATAAACTGCAATTGTAACCAATCAAAATTACATAAGCATATAGAGGAATAATTTTTTTTATCTTTTCTTTTCCCCAGAATGTCAGCATAGTTAATAATCAAAAGAAGCAAAACAGACATTTATGATTTTGCTAAAGTGCTTACCAAGAATCATCTCGAAATAATCCTAATTTTATCAAACATGCGGAACCAACCATAAGTCATACCTGGGTGAGAAGGTTGTCATCAGTCGGAAGCCTTAAATCATCCTTGGTGTTACCATTTTCAGTCAGCAAACTCACCTACGACATTTCAGCAAGTGAGATAGATATAATCTCCAAAGGAGTAAAATATAACCAAGAAAAGTCTTCTAGATGAGACGTACAAATCCGTCCTCAGAGATATCAATCAACTGATAATCAGTTCGATTAACATGAGGAACCTGTATAACAAAAGACAAAAAAAAAATGGAAATTCAGTGCAAATTTTTGGAAAAGATTGTGATAAAAACAAACAAGAAGAAAGATGACTGCCATGAGATGTAAACGTACGTCACAGTTATGTGAAGAGGGGACAATATCTTCCAGCTTTTTACCCGTGAAGATATCAATGGCGACAAAATGGCATTTAGCATGACCATGCTTCCCAGTTTTGGAGGTAGAAACTTCAACAACCTATAACAAATGAACACTTCAATGACGAGGATTTTCTAAGACGACAGGGCAAAAGTAATTACAAACCAACTCAACAAGAGAACATGACCAGAGTAATGGTCAATTCTATAACGCCATAAAGAGATCGTGTCACGATGCATCCCTAGAGTCCAAGGACGACAAGTAAACCTATCCTTGTATGCACAACTAATTCCTTACATAATAAATGCAAATGCTCAATGATTGATATATTTAGTCAATGAAGGAAAAGAATCTTGAGAGGTCAATTCCTCTGAGTATTAAAAGAGGTAGCAGAAAACCGGCAGTCCTCCAGGCAAACATATGAAAACTATAACAAAATGTTTATTCTTCATAAATCGATTCAATACCCAACTCTAAGGTATAATTACAGTACTTTACCCAATTACCAAATCATGTGGCGTAGGATTAAGTCCTCCAATATATCAGCAAAACACTTCTCAAGGCACCATCATATATAATCTAATACCAATATACAAAATCTCATGTATATATACATATTCGTTAACAACTTCTGAATGAATTGAGAATTTCATAATCACCCTTATTGCAATCAATCAAGAAAATTCAATTCAATTCAATGTAAACTAATCTCAGGCTAACCAGCAGATCCACAGATTAACAACAAATAGAAGAAACTCAGATAAGGAAGAACATAAAACAAACATTTCAAAAAAAGGCTATATATACATTAATAATATGTATATAACCTTGCAAGGGCGGTTCTTGATAACGATATAGCCATTCTTTCGAATGGTACCAGCTTGCTGAGGGTAAGTTTTGGAGGCTCCAGCGTCGGCCTTCGATTCGAAGTGGTGCTCCTCGTCCGACATCTCTCACACTCACACACGCTTACTGTGTGTCGTCTTTGTATTGGATCAAATGTATTAGCAATATACGGGGACACGAGGGCGTTTTTTAGCTTCCAGGGTCATATTTGGAGTTTACCAGAAGGGAAAATCATTTTTCGTCCGTCATCTAATTTTACCTCGGTTCAAATTTGGTCTCATTCGTTACAAAATTTCACTTTTTAATCGCAAATTTTATAAAATATCTCATATTTAGTCTCAATTAAAATTTTCATGCAAAATTTGTCGGTTAAAATCAAATACTCCATTGGTCAACATTTTTGACCGATTTTTCGAGAATAATTCATGCGTGAATGTCACGTGAAATTGAATAAAATCCATGTGTGAGTACATTCATGCACAAATTCTCCTAAAAATTGGTTAAAAATGTTGGCTAATAGAGCATTTAACTTTATCGGTTAATTTTGGACGAGAATTTTGATTGGGGTTAAATACAAGATATTTTGAAAGTTATGCGATTAAATATGAGATTTTGTAATGAATGAGACCACACGTTAAATTGGCAGGGCGATAAACACAATTTTTCCAAAAGGAGTACTTTTAATTTCAGTAAAATTAATTTAAATATTATTGAAAACTTTCTAAAATAAATTCTTATGTTAAAACACTCAGTGAACATATTTGTCAAATTAAACTATCAGTTCCACCAATTTATCATTTGAAAAAAATATATTCAAAAGTTCACAGTTAAAAATATTTTGAGCTATATTATCCTTCATTTTCTACATTACCATTAATCAATTAGTTATGTTTATAAAAGTTCTCTTTCCCCAAAGTTTTCAAAATTGATAATTGTATAAAAAGAACATTAATTTTTTAATAGCAAATATAAATATTTTTTGTAATCATTTGAGCTTAACGTGTTAGTTAATTTTTTTAAAAAAAAAATAGGGAGAAAATTGCAAAATCAGTCCCGTAACAATAGGGGTCTGGCAAAATCGGTCATATATCTTTTGAAGGTAGCAATTATAATCCTGTATCTTCCTAACTGATGGCGATTCTAGTCCTTTATCAAGGATATTAGCAAATTTGGTCCTATTTGATTACAGCAAAATAGTTATACGAATAGTTCAAGCCCAACATGCTTCCCAAACATATTAAAATTTGATAATGTAATACCTTTGGTTGACCATCTTATCACCGGGTATTCCGAGTTCTCGTTTTTACGTATTGAATCCAACCACACAACCCCAGTAGATGGTTCGCAGGCGCCTATCTCCTTCAGCAATACATAGCACAACCCAAATTCGTTTTCTACCTTTGAGCGTAAAAGGTACTCCAGAATAAAGATTTAATAGTCTTGGGAAGAAGAAGACAAATCTTGAACAAAAGCCTTAAAATTTATTGATGAAATATAATTATTACTACATAGATATATTCTACTCCGCTATTGGAGGAGAAAGCTAGTTAGCCTCTCATGTATGAGAGATGGCTACACTCTTTGGGAAAATCCCCATATACTCATAATGAAAATTAAAATTGTTTTACAATCTTTTTTCTTTCTGGATTCTTGAATTTTTGAATAGTAGGAGGGAAATGAATGATGTCTTCCTTCTACTTCTTCCTTTACCTTTCATAGGCAGAATTCGGACGTCAAGCCACGGATTTCAAAACAATTTTATTTCTAACGTCATTGCGTGCGTCAGCATCTGTCTTAATCCACAGTTGCTCCATAGTGCTTTGTCGACTTCTTTTTTACTTTTTTTCAGCCGCCCTACGTCAGCACTTTCGTCTGTTTGCCGGTTGTTGTTGGTTTACCCCGACATTTCACTTGTTTTTTTGTTAAAAGTGGTTTTGGCTTTGTCGGCCATTTGTCCGCTTTTGATTATTGTCTTCTGATGTCATTGTTTTTGTCAGTCTCTCTGTAGTAAATTACAATTATGCCCTTTGTTGGACAAAATTTTACAAATTATGTCACGCTATTACCTAACGTGCTTGAATAGCAAGTGTACTAGTCGTGGTAGTAATAAAAGTGGACAAAATAAGTCCGGGTTGTCGAACCACGGAAACTTAGATTTTAGCTTTAGATTTTCGATAAAAGAAAAGACAAATAAAGTAAATTTCAAGAATTGATTGAATAAACGAAAGACAAAAAAGGAAACGAGCTATCGATTAAAACTCACGTATGATAAAATGACTAAGGCACATGCTACAATCGAATCTACTCGTCAATATATATGGGTTACTCTTCGAATTATTAGACTCCTATTGCTTTGGTGGAAACTCCTTAGTTAACTATTACCCGATGTCTCGGCTCATAATAATCCTATGATTAATTGACAGTTCTCTAAATATGTCTATCCGATAATCTAATCAATAACCACGCATTAACATTCTAGAGTTTCCCCGGATAAATCCGGCTAACAGCACCCGAAAATCTTTACCTATCTTTAGGGGCAATTCCTCATTTGTTTCAGATGATGTGTTAATTCCCTTGAACCCTAACTTATCTTCTCTCGAATGACTAGATTAGGCAAGATAGCAAGCATATGGTGATCAAGCACATGATTGGAATAAAAGCATAAAATTAACACAGAAAGCAATAGGAGAATTAATACAAACAATCACTTCATATATATTGACTCATAAATTTGGCCTTCACATGACCTTAGTTCTACAAAATTAGCTCATCATCAATAGCTCAAGAAGATCTAGAACAATCATATACATAAGTATGAACATAAACATGTAATGAAAGCAAGTAAAACTCCCTAAGGCTTGGTTGATGATGAATCCTAGCTTGAAACTTCAATCTCTAGCTTAATCCCCCTTCTTCTCTCTCCAAGATTGATGAATTTTGGACTCAAAATCCCAGAAAAATGCCTTCCTTCTACAGATTTTCGAACCCTTGAAATGAGCTGAAAAATTCATTTTATAGCTTCCAAAAAATGGTTACAGTTGCGCCGACTACGTGGCAGGAGTTTCTTGGAGGAAAAGTCGGGCGGTGCCCAGACGCGGAACAGCTGGCGCTCGCGCAGGTAATGTAGCGCCTAGGCGCCGTACTACGTAGCATTTGCTGCTTCTCTGCATCTTCTGGTGCCTGGGCGCGAGTAATGTGTTGCCTAGGCGCCGGCATGCAAAGCATCCCCTCTTGATCGTTTGATACGCCGTCTTTTGCCCTTTTTTTTCGTGTGCTCTCGTTTATCACCTGAAATCACTTAACACCCTGATTAAACGCAAATGTAGCATGATTTAGGCAATAATTGAATCTAAAGCATAAGCATCACTGGCTTAAAAACACTTAAAAACGCCTCTTATCAGTCGTACACAACTTCACTTATCCATTCTGGAAGTTTGGAGATTTTCGAAAAACTTTGTGACATAGTATGGATTGAGGCAAGTGCCCCAAAATCAAACCATTCTCGGACCTCTTCTAGATTTGACCTCTCGAGCATCCACACTCTGAGATATCTTCCTATAGTTTCAACTAGGGACTTGCCTAGATTTATCCCCTTTCTTGAGACTAGTTTCTCCCATGATCACTGGTATACCTACCATGGTAAATTAATCTCATTAGTATTAACCTTAGAAGTGTCTGTCTATGGCCTAAGGTTAATCTCTCCCTCTTTAACCCCAGAGGTGGTGGATTGACTTGAAGCAATAGGAGTTTGCACTTCCGATTGTTCAATTATTTCCTTTTTTACTAGAGTCTGGTATAGGACTTGTGCAAGCAATATTTGAATCTGCCGCTCTGGCTATAGAGCCCCGTTCTCTAACCACAGGTTTTGAGTCCTGCTTTCTTAATTCTCTAGCCATCACTGAGGATAATGCCTTTCGAATTGGTTCTTATAAAGTATCCCATAACAAAGTCATGGCATACATAGATCCCCTGATTATGTTATGGACAATGTCCAAATCGACTCGTTGTACATGGCCAGCTGCCTCAGCGTTAACTGATAGCTGTCCAAACTTTTTGTCAAACTCCTCTAGGTTTTCCCTGAGATGTCTGTATCTTGTGAGAATGGAATTTGCTTCAGATGCTTTCATCTCTTGTCAGGAAATCTGCAAGAACATTCTCATGAGATTTTACAATAATGATGTTAAAACAATAATATTGACATTCAGCTTGCCATCTAATAATACGTGCCTTTTTAATTTTTGATTCAAGTTTATTCTTTAAAAAGGCTTTAACATTAGTATTATCAACTTTTAAAGTAAATTCTTTGGCTAATAAAAATAAAGGCCATTTCTTAAATGCCTTCCAAACTGCAAAGAATTCTTTTTCATTTATATGCCAGAGTTTGGCTTGTTGTTCAGTGAACAACTCTCCTGTATATCTACAAGATTTTTCCCCTGTAGTGGTTCGTTTCATGAGCACTGTTGCCCATCTATAATAATTGGCATCTGTATAGACTACCAAATCATCACTATCTTGTGGTATTGCGAGTTCAGGCAAGTTATTACAAACTTGTTTCAACTCACGAATCCTTTGAGTATGAATTTCTTCCCACTTCCATTTTGAACTTTCGGTTTCCTTTAAAAGTGGTCGAAAATCTTTCCTGTTTTTTGCAAGGTCTTTGATGAAAATTCCTGCAAAGTTAACAACTCCTAAAAAACTTTGTAGCTGTTTTTTATCTTTTAGAATATCAGGAAAATTGTGGATTGTTTTCCACAATATGTTCTTGAAGTTCTATACCTGTTCGTCAATAAGAATTCCAAGAAAATCTATCTTATTAACTCCAATTATGTCTTTCTTTTCAAATAGCACTGATCCTTCTTTAAAACATAAGTCAGAAAATATCTCAAGATGTTTAATATGCTCATTCATAGTTTTTGATGCAATCAAGATGTCATCTATATAAACAAATATAAACTTAAAATAATCTTTAAATAGATTATCCATTTTTCGTTAGTATATCTGGGGTGCATTTGCAAGACCCATTGGAAATACATTCCAGATATATTGCCCTTGTGAAGTGGAGAATGCAGTATATTTTTTAGACTCCTTTTCCATTTTAATCTGATAAAACCCAGATTCACAATCGAATTTAGAAAACACTTTAGCATTTTTAACACAATCGATTAAGTGTTCTCTACTCTGGATATAGTAACCATCAAATTCAAGTATTTTATTAATACCTTGATAGCTGATTACCAGTCGAGCTTTTCCTCGTTTTACCTCGCCATGGTTTCTTACCAAAAACCCAAGGCTACTATAAGCCGAGACTCCAGGTTCAATGAGTTTAAGATTGATATGCTCTTTAATTATTTCTTGCATATCTTTCTTATTCACCATATTCATCTGGATAGGCTTGTATCGCACATACCCATACTTACATTGTTCTTTTACTTTCATAGTAGCTTCAATCTTGTTTCTGTCCCACATGCCAAGGGATTCTCATTGAAATTCCTTTGGATGAGTCTTTTGATATGTTCGAGAGAAAGTTTACTTTCTTCGTCTATATCAAAGAAGGACTTCTTTTCTTGTAAAGTATTCTTAAGAAAGTAAATTCCTTCTTCATCCAAAATTTTAGTCTTAGTTCTTTTAAGAAGGTTAATTTCTTCTTTATCCAGATGAGAAACTTCACAATACTCATTATATCCCTGTTGTTTGAAACACAGCAGAGTGTTACCAAATTTTCGTTTATCATGCATTTTAGGATGGGTCAATTTGGCATCATTAAAATCACCACGTTTGCTGCGAAAATTGATGGGCATAAGCCGATTAAAAGCGTTTCTCGCCGCAAAACTTATATCTCACTACCAAAATTGGTAGTAAAAATGATCAAGTTTTTGTGATTATCTTGCACATATTTTGCAAAGGTTTGGATAAAATTATTAACCAACCATAAATGGCGTTTTCCAACAAAAGGCACCTATCAGTTTGCCACCTATTACCCTGTTGGGTTTTCCCCAAGGGATAGGCAATCCCTACAGAGAGCTGCGCTTCGGGGCCATACGTCACGTAGTAGAGGATCATGGTTTTTCTGCATATGGTTCTGATACCATCTATTAAGTTGTTGATTCTCTTATCCATTATGGATAAGTGTAATGGAGAATCAACCCCTTCTTTTAAAGTAGCTTTGATTACTACTTCAATGGTTCCGATGTGGATCCATTTCATAGTAACTGCTACTTCTTCTCGAAGCCTACTTAATCCCTCCAGAATTTCTTCTTTTGGAATAAGTTGCATATCCATCACACTACCAGTTAATTCCATAGGAATTGCAAACTCTCTAGAGCTTAATTTGTATATGATGTTATGCCACCTTTGATTTAATCCTATTTGATTTAGGATTCGGCTAATTCCACTAAATCTGAAACCATCATATGGTCCAATGTTAGAGTTTTGCCACATTATTCTTTCCATGGTTTTATCTTTTATAATGACCTTGAAAAGAATCCTGGCAGGCATTCCGATGTTTGGAGCCTATCCCCCTCGTTGAAGTTATTCTGATTTAGTTGAAGATCCATCCGAATCACTTTTTATTTCTTCCTCATAGACACTTTCATCTGAGGGACATTTTCAAATTGGTAAACTGGTACCAATTCTCCGTAGAAAACTGCATCCAGAATGTCAGTCGTGGCTTCAAATTGTTTTAATTCACCACCTTTTTTTGGGACAGTCTGGTGCAATGTGGCCTCGCACTCCACATGTCCAGCAGTTACAATCTTTGAAACTTTCATTTGTCTGGGTATGTGCCCGCCTGAAAGCTCGTTTTGTGGGAGTTTTTTCGTCGGATTTTCGAGATACTTGGGAAGACACCCTAGTCGGTCCGGATCTCTGGCCAGATTTGTAAGATCAGGCTTTTGATTTAGACCACCAACACTTTCGTCTGAAAGAAGATTGCTTTTTGTAACCCCTGTTATCAGAGTTACTATATTGCTTTCTCTTCTTTCTGTGCTCAATTGATTCTCCAATTATTGTTGGAAAGTCATTGTTATCACAACAGAGAGGGGATTTCTTTATTTTTCCTCTGAGATTTTTCATGTTCTTTTGAAAGGAAGCTTGATAACACCATTCCTTCAATTTGTCTTTTAAGAAAAACATACGTCTGGCTACTGAATCAACTTGTCCTTTCGGTACCTTGTAGGATTGGGTTAGCATTTTCCTCCAAGGACTGCAATTTTCTGCAAAGAACATTGGTGTCGCAATTTGTGATGTCACGTCACTCTGAAAGAAGTATTTGCAGAACCAATAGATGTATTCATCTACTCCACAAATATTTCTTAATTCAATACCATAAAGAGCCTTTGTATACTCTCTAGTTTTCTCAATATTGCTTTGATCGAAATATCCATCTCTGATGAAATGCAATTTAACTAGCCTTCCAAATTTTTCTGCAATACAACTTTTAGATTCTCCGGCTAAAACTTCTTTCTTGGTTGTTTCAGGGGTATGATCCCATCCGGTTTTTACAGATCCTTCCAAGCTTAACTCCATTAATCTAATGAAGTTTTCTTTATCGAGTTCCACTGTGGTCGCTGCTATTTTTATAGTCACTACCCATTCATCGATTAATTTCTCGATGTTTCTGAAATCGATAACATCCAAATTAAGGATAGTACCATATGGGTGCAAGGGTTGTAACATTGTCCTTACCCATGGTGTATTTTATGGTACCCTATTTGGATTTCTTACTGGATTTGCTCGAAACGTTGTACCCCCAAGAGCGGGTCCTGCGCTAGCATGCAAATCACAACTTTCACGAATCGTTTCATCCGGTGGAGGATTATGTGATGCAAAACTTCCTTCTGGTGGTGGTAATGCCAGAGTTGATTTATTGGTTTTGACATTAACTAAATCCACAACTGCTAGTTGAGAAAAAGATTCAGCTAGTTCTTGGAGATCAGATAGATCTACTCTTGAAATATCCATTAATTTATATTTTTAAGGATTTCATTTATTAGATCTTCCAGAGTTTTTGGTTTCGGAATTTTCGTAACCTTACCTTTCTGGTGTAGAAGAGGTACCTTATCAAGGGCGTCGCTGATCCTTTCTTTGTTGGATTTGGATGTCCCTGCTTGTTTTCCTTTTAGATCTGCTATGTCCTTCAGATATGTCATTGTCTTATCCAGATCTGGTAGGATCTGTAGTATTTCATCAATCTTTTGGTTCAAACTTTCTATTTTCACAGGTATATGAATTAGGCTGTGGCCATAGTTTTGAACTGTCTTTTGGATTTCTCTATGGTCCTGAGAGAACTTAGAAGTATTCTCTTCAATTTCCTTCCATGTAATGAAGGATACCTGTTTTTCATGACAACTCGAACAATAGTTCGGTTCCATACTTGTTTGAATCTCCTTCGTTAGGGATAAAATAACAATATGTAATAATAAATAATTATTTCATCAATAAAACCTAAGGCTTTGATACCATTATTGAGCGTGGAAACATTTTTGCTGAAATGCTTGGTCCAAAGGACTAAAATTGCCAATTCAGAAGTTAAAGGATTAAAATTGCCTGAATTTTAGAAGTTAAAGGACTAAAATTGCTAGTCGTCAAAGTTAAGGGACTAAAATTGCTACCCCTGATAGGTACATGATCAATTTTGCAATTCTCTCAAAAAGTAGGAGATACCAAAAGATGAAAGTGACAGCAAATGGGAGTTAAATCCCTAATGCACTAATCATTTTAGGGATCAGTCCCTATTCATAATTCAAAAATCTGCACTCCTTGATTCTAAATAAAAATTAGGATTCACTCCCTAGTTCCTATGAAAAGAGTAAAATGTCCCCAACTTACACAAAAACTACAAGTGACCCACCACACTCTCTTTCTTCGTATTCTCTTCCCTCTTTCTCTCTTTCGTTTCTCTCTCCTCCTTCTTCTTCAACCTCTCGTTCTCTCTCTTCCCCTTTTGCTATTGTTGTTCGATCACCCCCTACAATTTTTGATTGGAAAAAAATGCATAAAGAAAGTAAACCAGTTAAAAACCAATTGAAACTAAGCTTTGTTCCCCTTCCGAAGATTATAAACCCGCAATCATCGGTGTTTCAAAGGTTTTTTTCAGGGATCTTGTGGTTGTTGGTAATTTGTTTTCTTAGGTAGGGTTTAATATTTCATTTAAATTTTTACAACGGTATTTTGTAGTGTACAGATTATAATCATTGGTGTACATATTTTATTTAAATTTCAGTACTTTGGCATTTTTTCTGTTTTTGAATAATATTGTTAAAGTTACAATTGGTTGCTTGTCATTTTCTTTCACTCCCTCTCGTAATTTAAAGCCTTAAAATGGAGGGGTTGAAATAAATGCTTGGGTTGAAGAAAAGTGGGAGATATTATTACAATTGCATCTTCTACAGCAGAACAGAAAAGCGAAGAAAGCTAACAAAGCCTTTGCATATTTGCCATCTGAAATTAATCTCTGTTCCATTTAAGATCCATTCTTCAACCTCGTCAATGCAGTTCAGGGCATTTTTGCAAAGAATAGAGGAAAATGACATAGATGTGTACCGAAGTGTTGACCCGTTAGAGGCAGAACCATCTGAAGGCTACTCCTTTTTTCGCAACTGTCTAGTAACGTACAAAGTGTGTATTGCTTAATTTCTTAATCTCTTTCCTTATTAACAAACCCATTTGAATCACAAGTACTGATTTCTAAAAAATTGCATAATGGGGTATTTAATTCCTAGGAGTCAAATACTTTGGTATTGGGATCTTTGAAGGTGGTTTTGATGGACAAAAAGGTTTGAAGGTCATAGGAGTTTGGGACGGAGAGGAGACAGAGGGTGGTGAAGAGGAGGAAATTTCGCCGGAAAATGGTCACCACAATTTTGTACAATTACATCTCCGGCAACAAGGCTGAGATCGTTTAAATGAGACCAAAATTTGTTCTTTATGCATGCCATTGGTGTTAAATTCAATCATTAATATGTAGAAATACACGTTATTTTAAATAAACCATACGCCATTTTATATGTAAAAATACGTTGTTTTATTTTAAAAAATACGTCCATTGACATGTAAAAATACGTCATTTAATATGTAGTAATATGTCATTGTTTATGTAATCATATGCCAATATCTTTAAAAAAATATGTCATTTTATGTATAATAACATGCCTTATATGAAAAAATACGACATTTAGTATGTAGTAATACGTCAATTTATATGTAATCATAAGTCATTTGATATGTAATAATACGTTAACTTATATGTAATAATACGGCATTTTATATGTAACCATACTTCAATTGATATGTAGTCATACATCCATTTATATGCAACCATACGTCAATTGATATGTAATCATATGTCAATTTATATGTAACCGTACTTCATTTGATACATAATAATATGTCCATTCATATGTAATAATACAACATTTTATATGTAAACATACGCCAATTAATATGTAGTAATACGTCAATTTATATGTACCCATACGTCAATTGATGTGTAGTAATACGTCGATTTCTATGTAATAATACGTCTATTCATATGTAATAATACGGCATTTTATATGTAACCATATGTTAATTGATATGTAGTAATATGTCAATTTAAATGTAACCATACGTCAATTGATATGCAATAATACGTCCATTCATATGTAATAATATGGCATTTTATATGTAGTCATACGTCAATTGCTATTTAGTAATACGTCAATTTATATGTAACCATACGTCATTTGATAAATAATAATATGTCAACTCATATGTAATAATACGACATTTATGTGTAACCATACTTCAATTGATATGAAGTCATAAATCAATTCATGTGTAATAGTACGTCATTAGACTATACCCATATGCCGTTAGACTACACATGTACATCATTTTTATTAAAATAATACGTCATCTTAAATGTTGACATACGGCCTTTATATTTATTAATACATCATTTTAGTTGTAACAATACAATATTTCATATGTAATAATACTTCGGTTTGCTATTGAAATACGTCATTTAAAATGTATAATTTATATATGCTAATATGTCAACTTATTTGACCACGTACGCCATTAGACTATATCCACACATCGTTTCTATTAAAATAATATGTCATTTTAAATGTTGACATACGACTTTTATATTTAATAATACATCATTTTAGTTGTAACAATACATCATTTTCATATGTAATATATCCTTTCATAACAATACAATTGATATATAGTCATACATCAATTTATATGTAATCATACATCATTTGATATCTAAGAATATGTCAATTCATATGCAGTCATACATCAATTTATATGTAACTATACGTTAATTGATATGTAATCATACGTCAATTTAAATGCAACCATACATCAATTGATATGTAGGAATATGTCAATTTTTATGCAACCATACGTCAATTGATATGTAAGAATACGTCAATTTATATGTAGTCATACGTCAATTTATATGCAACTATACATCAATTGATATGTAATCATACGTCAATTTATATGCAACTATACGTCAATTGATATGTAAGAATACGTCAATTTATATGCAATCATACGTCAATTGATATGTAAGAATACGTCCATTTATATGTAGTCATATGTCAATTTATATGCAAGTATACGTCAATTGATATGTAATCATACGTCAATTTATATGAAACCATACGTCTATTGATATGTAAGAATACGTCAATTGATATGTAATAATAAGTCAATTCTTATGTAATAATACGACATTGCAATGTAGTAATATGTAAATGTATATTCATCATATTAGTTGTAACAATATATTTTGTAACGATACGTCAGATTATTGGTAAAGATACGTCATAAATGAACAATATTAAATTTTTATACTCCAGTGTATAAATATCTCAAAATCGTAAATTCTTACGCATAAAGTCAAGTGATAACTAGTAGTAGTGTGGATATACATAGTGTTTGGTATATATATTTAATGCCTATTTTGCTCCAAGTATGTTGTTTAATGCACGTGATCATGGCATTATAAATAATTATTATTAAATAAATAACATGCCTAATTATAATCATGTGTATGACTATCTCAAAACTATAAACTCACACGAAAAGTCAAGTAATCACTACTAGTAGTATATGTGAACATTGAGTTTTGGAAACACAAAATAATACTAGTTAGTGAAAAAATGTACATTAAATTATATTAAATGCATGATTTGCTTACATATTTGTGAACATTGAATTACGAAACATTTAATTTTAGGGTATGTGATGTCATAGTGTTTAGGATTTAGGGTTAGGGTTTAGAGTTTAGGGGTAAGTATTATTACATATGAAATGATGTATTTTTACAACTAAAAGGATGTATTAATAAATATAAAGGCCGTACGTTAACATTTAAGATGATGTATTATTAATAAAATGATGTACGTGTATAATCTATCGACGTATGTGTATAGTCTAACGACGAACTTATGTAGTCTAATGACGTCCATACGTATATATAGTCTAATGGAGGTCCTTGTGGATCTATTCATGGAATTGGTCATTTTAAGGAATTTTTAGGCGGTCCTTGTCGATGTATTAATACATAATATTGACGTATGAATGCAAGTCAATTGACGTATTATTTTCTGAAATTGACGTATGATTGTCTATCGAATGACGTAATAATACATTTAATGACGTCTTATAACATTTGAATTAACGTATGAATTTTAGTCAATTAACGTATTATTGTCTATTAATCGACGTATAGGTACACTTAATATGACGTATTAATACATAATAACAACTTATGAATGCATATTAACTTTAGCTTACATTTGATGGAAAAAATGTTTACTCTAGACATTTTTTGATAATGTGTCTTACATAGAAAGCCCTTTGTGTCTAATTTTAAAAGAAAAAAATATTTTATTATTTCGAGCATTGTACAGTGTGTTATGGACATTTTCGTGAAGTCGATTATTAATAAAATGATGTACGTGTATAATCTATCGACGTATGTGTATAGTCTAACGATGAACTTATGTAGTCTAATGGCGTACGTACGTATATATAGTCTAATGGAGGTCCTTGTGGATCTATTCAGGGAATTGGTCATTTTAAGGAATTTTTAGGCGGTCCTTGTCGACGTATTAATACATAATATTGACGTATGAATGCAAGTCAATTGACGTATTATTTTCTGAAATTGACGTATGATTGTCTATCAAGTGACGTAATAATACATTTAATGACGTATTATAACATTTGAATTGACGTATGAATTTTAGTCAATTAACGTATTATTGTCTATTAATTGACGTATAGGTACATTTAATATGACGTATTAGTACATAATAACAACCTATGAATGCATATTAACTTTAGCTTATATTTGATGGAAAAAATGTTTAGTCTAGACATTTTTTGATAATGCGTCTTACATAGAAAACCCTTTGTGTCTAATTTTAAAAGAAAAAAATATTTTGTTGGTCCCACAATGACATGCGAAAGGGTCTTAAAATGGGCCCTGAAGTCTTATGTGGACTTCAAAAATTTCGCGAGTTAAAACTTTGTTTGGACGCTTAAGGATAGTAAGCGCTTGACTAGTCGCTTACTTGAAGACTGGTTTAATAAAGTTAACTTAGACTTAGTGATTTCAACTATTACCAAAGTAGGGTAATGTCTCAATCGCTTAATCAGGGTTAGCACAGCGAAAGTATTTTAAAGTCTTCTCTTGAAAATGTTTTAGCGTTACAAAAGTTTTTCTTTAGTTGCTTTCCTTTTAAATCGTTTTGAACGCTTAGAAGTGCTCAGCGCTTTGTCAAGCGCTGAAGCTTATTTTGGAAGCTTAGCGTTCTCTTTTTCACCAAGATAGTCGCTTAACTGTTTTAAAGCCTCTATCAAGATAATATGCAAATGTAGAGCAAAGTATTAAAACAGTAAAGTGACACAAGATATTTGTAAGGTTCACTGGGTGGTGTAATCCCAGCTACGTCCTTCTTCTCCTTTGCACTCGGAGGCAATCCACTAAATTGATTCTCGAAGAGTCACACAGAGACTCTACAAAATAGGGAAACAGGAAGAGATGGATGTGGATGACTTGAGCTCCTTGGTCACACAGATTTCTGCTACAAGCCACTTCAATCCTCTACTTCTGGAAAGACGATCTCGAGCTCCTTGATCACACAGATTTCAGCTCCAATAAAGATCTTCTCCAAGATGGCCTTGAGCTCCTTGATCACACAGACTTCAGCTCCAATAAAGACCTTCTTCAACAAACTTCTCTTACTCAAAAATACTGCTTGTGGAAGTCAACAATCTTTCTCACTCAGATGAAAGGTGTTGAGGGTTTATTGTAACAGGTTTGTTTGATGTTGGGAAGTTCAAACAACTTGGGATATCTCAATAATAGTTTAGGGTTCTTCTTGGAAGATGTTTGAGATATCGGGTGACTGTCTGGAATGTATTTGAGAAGCTTTAAAGGATATTGGAGCTTCAAGAAAGATCTTCTTCAACAAGCTTCTCTTACACAAAAATACTGCTTGTTGAAAGAATTAACTTTCTTGAATTCCAATTGGCTATGGAGTTTGGAAGCTTTTTCTCTCAAATTATTTCAGCAAAGTTTTGGCTCTTCGCACATTCACTCTCTCTAAATTTGCCGAGGGGAACTATTTATAGGGTTTCTTGGAAATTGTCCGTTGGACACAAGTCAGGCGCGTGTACCTCACGCGGAGCTTCAAATAGTCCCTTTTCTAACATTCCTTAATTTCTGCTGATTCCTATTGGACAGGAGCAGGTTTGAATTCTGAAAAGCTGACAGTCTAGTCAACAAAGGTGGCTTGTCCACAAGTCATACTGTCTTGTTTGCATTTAATGCATTTTGAATTTATTTCCATTGGAAATAAATGACCGTTGACAACTTGAGGATATATTTCAGGTGAATCTGAAAGCTGGACGCTTGAGTCGCTGCGATCAGTCGCTGAACGCTTGAATTGTGATGCGTGAATAGTAGCACTATTCAGAAGACGCTTGGATACTGTTCACTTGAATAGTAGTGCTTGAATCAACTCTCCTTGGATAGTCCTTTAGCGTTAGCTGGGTGCTAAGAACATTCTCTTGAACGCTTGATTCATAACTCCTGAAATAGACTCTTAAGCGCTTGACGAACGCGTAAGACAAATCTTCATCTTCTTCTGACTTCAGACGCTGATCTTCAACTTCATCTCTAATAGACTCACCTATAATTCTATTAGCGATACAGTATCTATCACTTAGTCTAAAATCTACAAAGATAAAAATTACAAGCGAAACAAACTAACAAACTTTCAAACGCTTATACATATATTCTATGAAAGTGTAAACTTACATTCTTTTGGGGTCTAACATGAAATCCTATCTTGTCATCATCAAAACATCTAACATGAAATTCCTAACATATTTTATTATTTCGAGCATTGTACAGTGTGTTATGGACATTTTCGTGAAGTCACGCAAAACTGTCTATAAATTTTAACTTATTTTTGAAGAAAAACTTGTTTCATACTAGATGTTTTTTGATAATGTGTCATACATTTTTAAAAATTCCTATTTGTCTACTTTGAAAGAAAAAAAGGGTTTATGATTTCAAGCATCGTACAATGCGTTATGGACTTTCTCTTGAAGTCGCGCGAAACTACCAATAAATTTTAGCTTAAGTTTGTAGACAAGATTGCTTTATCCTAAACATATCTTGATAATGTGTTATACATATTAAGAACTCTCTATGTGTCTATTTTTAAAATAAAATAACGATTTATGATTTCGAGCATATTACAACGCGTTATAAAATTTCTCGTAAGATTGCGCAAAACTATAAAAAAATTTAGCTTACGTTTGAATAAAAAACTGTTTCATACTAAATTGTTCTTGACAAGATGTCATACATTTTATGAAAGCCCTATGTGTCTAGTTTGAAATAAAAAAATAGTTTATGATTTCGAGCATTTTACAATGCGCTATAAACTTTCTCTTGAAGTCGCGCAAAATTGTCATTAAATTTTAGCTTATGTTTGAAGCAAAAACTGTTTTATACTAGATGTTCTTGATAATGTGACCTACTTATTTAGAAAGCCTTATGTGTCTACTTTCAAAAGAAAAAAATGGTTTATGATTCCGAGCATGCTACAACGCATTATAGAATTTCTTGTAAGATTGCGCAAAATTGTTAAATATCAATTGAAAATATGTCGATTGTGTACTAAATATACGTCGAACATACCTTATTCATATGACAATTTCTATTTGTATGAAATTCAAAAATAAAAATAAAAATTATACTCGGAACAGAGTCAATATGGATCTCGATTTGTTCTTTTCATCATGGAGAACAAAATGGTATCACCTTTGAACAACTTCAATCGCCGGAAAAGTCTATGTAATCGGATTTGTGGTGAAGGGGAAAAGAAAAAAAGAGGAAAGAGAAGAGAGAAGCGAGAGGTGGAGAAGAAAGTGAATAAAAAAAATAATAAAATCAAGGGCATTTTCATCTTTTCAAGGTGGGGTAGAGAGTGAATCCAAAATGATATTATGAATTAGGGAGTTGAGGCTGTAATATTATACCTAGGGACTGATTTTAAATTTTAATTAGGAATCAGGGATTTTTGAATAATTTTCCCTTAAAGTTAAGTAGTAACTGAAACAATTTATTTGTTAATTTATTTAACTAATATATAATTAAAAACAATGGTTAAATCTTAATTTAAAAAGTCAAAGATAATTTAGTTGAACTTGGTGAGTTTAACTAATATAATAATTAAAACAATGGTGAGTTTGGGAAGTATCCAATTTTATATATTTGTCTAAGGAGAGATTCTGGATGTTGAAATACTCACCATTCCTGTTTGACTAGCATGATTAGATTGAATATTGGTCTCAAGTGGCATACAAAAAAAGTTTAGAAGGGTGAGTCTTTGTGTTAGAAGTATGCCCTGAGAGGATATAATAGAATAAGGCATTTTGATTATGTAATTGTTATTATTTCAATTAATAAAAGGCAAATTAGTTGTTTTGCTTTATTATTGGCATTTATAAATAGTAATCAACTCTAAGTCCATGTACACAAGAGAGAACTTTCCATTCCTTGTAGGATAAGAAAATAGGCACTGGAAGAGTTCAATACTTGTGCACTCAATTAGTTCACAAGTCATAGATTACCAACTGGGTATTGGAAATTGTGAAGACTTGTATAGTAAAAGCTTTGACAAAGAAAAGTGCCTGTCGATCACTAGGAAGTAGTGAGAGCTCGTATTATAGGTACACCGATAGAGGTTGGTGCACTCAGACATGACTCACATCAATTTTGTCACATGGATTTCACTCACTGACAGTCAATGGCATGATTGATTAGTTGTAATAGGTGTGTCTGAACTTTAGACCTGAGGAATTGAGTTGAAGATATACTTGTGACGTTAGGTTTGTCATTAGAGTAGTTAGATCCAATTCACCCATTAGTGGGGCAAACCTTGAACTGCAACCTAATAGGCAAGTAGTAGTCTCAACTGATATCCAAGAAGGAATCCGTTCCCTCGTAAATGAACAAGTAATTGTCCTATGTGTTTATAAGTAAGTAAAACCAAAAGTCTTTAGCCAAAGCAAATGAGCACTTGAGTTAGCCTCAAATGGGAAAGCTCAGTGATCTTGACTTATTATAAATATAACATGGAGTCATGTCAATGAGTTTGTTCTTAACCATGACTCTTCCTTGACTAAGATATGAAAAAGAAGAGTTTATATTCACATAGAATTTACAATGAGAAAGGTTTAAAGAGTGATCTTATCATTTGTCCTATCTGGGATACGATGTGGGCCACGTGACTGGTTAGGTGGTACCCACATCCTTTAGATTACTCTCATGGCCAAATATAGACAAACTTAAAGAGTCACGCTTAAAAATAAAAAATTAAACGGAATTAGTGGATTATTTTTTGTAGCAATATTTTAGGTATTGGATACTTAATTATTTATTGGATAAATAATAAATAATTTAAACTAATTATTCCAAGAAATAAGTTAATTCATTTATGCGATTAATTAATTAATTATTTCTCGGAGAAATAAAATTGATTAATTATCCAATCAATTATTTAATTAATTGGATTAAATTAATTAATTAAATATGAGATTGGATTGGACTCAAATTGGTGCACCATAGGCATGTGAATCGGCCATAGGAGGCGTCCAACATGGGTTTTTTAAGCCCAATATTTTGAATTAAGTGATATAACTATATTACTTAATTAAACCTAGCATACAATAAATCATAATACAACTTGAGCTACAAGAAAAGAAAAATCCTCCCTCCCTCTCTCTCATAGCCGTCATCCATAGGGTCAAAGAAGAAGGAATTTCCCGGTTAATTTTTCAGGGAGACAATTTAGAGACAGTGCTCGTGTATTGCTTAGATCAAGATTCAACTCATTGGAATTCTACATCAATTTTGGAGGAGCTCGATTTTGAAGAAAACGTTGAACTCTCCAACCACTTTACTACAACGGGTAAAGTAGCGAAATCCCTCTTTGACATATGCATGTAAACCCCCTGTTGATCCTGTTTTTGAGAAATCTAAAAATTTTCGTTATCGTTCTTCCGCTGCGTTTTATATTTATTTCGCAACAATTACACCAACACTCACTGCTGTAATAAGTAATTACACAAACTTATCCTCTTACAGTTGAAATTACAAATACCTAACCACTAAATTGAAAATTACATTTACCCCCTGGAAACCCCCTTGTCAATGGTCAAACAGTAATAAATGACATTTTTGCCCTTCACTTAAATCATTAAAAAAACGGAAAATTACACCAACACCCATTACTATAATAGATAATTACACAAACTTACCTTGTATAATTAAAATTTACTAACATCCAACCCATTGTAATTGAAAATTACATTTATCCCCCCAGATCAGTTTTTTTTATGATGTTATCATGTTAACTTCAAAAAAGGCCCCTGTCCAAATGTCATTTAGGAAACAAATAACTCTTTTAGCAATGGAGATTTTTGAATAGGATATACGAGTAGGGATGGCAACGGGACGGGAATGGGACGGGTTGGGCAGGACTCATTTTTCGTCCCGTTAAAAATAATTTGGACCCGGACCCGGTCCCGCTCGGACCCGTCATTTCCCGGCGGGTCCGTGTCCTTCTCGTTGGACCCGGCTAATTTTTAAAAAATAAAATAAAAAAATCTTCTTCTTCCCTGCTGCTTCTTCTTCCCTTTTTCTTCTTCTTCTTCTTCTTCTACACCAACAAACATGAACAAAACAAAACGCAGTTGAAACATCCAACATAAGTTCATTAATTTTATAGTAAACAGGTAATTAAAATAAAAGTCACATAATTTCATCCTATCCATTTATATATACATATGTCCATCTACCAAAAAGAAAAGTAAAAGAAGAAAAAATGGGCATAATTGAAAAGACTCATCTGTCCATAGATTCAAACACTTCAGGGTTCTCAGTTATGCTGTCCAAAGATGGTCTCCAAGTGATACCATTGCCAGGTGAGAGAAATGGCGAGAGAAAATGAGAAATAGAGAATAAGGTATTAGGATTTGGTTGATATAATTATTATTATATATATAAAATTAAAAAATATATATATTATACTACCGGGACGGGAAATCGACTGGACTCCTTTCCTGTCCCGGACCCGGCCGGGTCTTGAATTTTGATACCTGGACCCGGACCCGGTCCCATTTTTTTGGACTCATTCCCATCCCGTTAGAGACGGGTACTCATTAGACCCGGTCCCATTGCCATCCCTATATACGAGATAGGTTGAATGTCTTTTGATTTGGACAAATAACTTGAATTTTTGATGAACTATTTGAATGCTCAACAACTTTCGAGGTTTTCTTGAATTTTGCTTGCAAGCACTTCTCTTGTGTATATCACTGTATTTGACATTTCGAAAATGATTTCATGCCTTCTATTTATGGGCGAGAGCCGATAAATGTCCGTTTGACACAACATAGGCGCGTGAACCAAACCCTACCAATTTTCTTAAATTTTATTTGTAAATATGTGTAGTATGTGTAAAAAGTGTATTGTGTGTGTAAAATTTATTGTGTGTAGCCCACATTAATTAGCAAGGGCTCCGTCCCCTCCACACTCTCTCTCTTTGAAGTAGTGCTGACCTATTTTCTAGGGTTTCTGCCACCGCCACCGCCGTTGCCAGGGCAGCAACGGCTCCTCCTCTGGCATCCTCTTCCAGTCATCCTCCTCTTTTCTCTCCCGTCATCTCGCACACTCCAAAACAAAGATGGATCTTTCCTTCCCCTCACCTAGCCAAAAAGCCTCAAGATTCCAGTGCCATTTCCAACTCAGGAGTTCGCCATGGCTGCGTTTCTCTTCTCTGGCGCCTCCATCAAGCCAAGGAACACCTCAATCGGCAGTATGGACGACCTTTGCCCCAGATCTATCGATCAAAATTGAAAAATGCTTGCTGTTGCTGTCCACCTCTGTCCTCTGCTGCCTCAGTGATGGTGGTTATGTCACGAACTCGGAACAAGCCAAAAGAAGGGAAGCCATCGATGGCTACCCTCTCCTTTGAAGCTTGGAAGTCGATTTCTTCACTCCATTTTCAAAATGCTCTCCAATAAAAGTTAAGGAACCTTTTGTTTTCCCGGTTGAAGTTATTATGTCCATATGCATCAGATTTCCAGCCGTTCCTTTGAGCGCAAAATAGAGTTTGTTTATTTGCTCTGTTTATTTCAGTTATTGTATGCTTGTTGTCTGTTTTTTGGTATTTTTGTTTTCTTTGTATAGGTTCTTGATGCAGATTTGTGGGCAAAGTGTGATGAGAAGTCTTAGACTTTTCCACACTGATTGTGAAAAGAAGACTCAAGATGGAAGTTCTCGCTGGAGCCCTTTCCTTGTGGAAATCATGGTTCCTTTTCAAGTTGATACCTCCCCTCTTTGGGATTGGGAGCCCCTGTTAGATGTGGTCTCTTATGATTCACAAGACTTAGACCTTCATTCTAGCGCCTGCCGTTGTAGCTTGGTCGTCGATCGGGATGTTTTTTGTGCTTTCATTTTTGAATCTTATGTTTTGTTTGCCAAATCTGTTAGTTGTGTTGGTGAGCAGGATGTCTATGTTCTTGGATTCATTTTTGTAATTTCCTCCTGTTTCATTAATGCATAAATTTTTAATTATCAGAAAAAAAATATATGTATTGTGTGTAAAAAGTTTGCATTGTATGTATAAAGTATAAATGTATATGTAAAAAGTATGTGTATGTGTAAATATGTGCAGTGTGTGTAAAAAGTATGTTCGATGTGTGTACATGTGTGGAGTGTGTATAAAAAAGTATTGTGTGTGTAAAAAGCGTGCAGTGTTTGTAAATATGTGCAATGTGTGTAAAAAAGTTGGTATGTTTGTGTAATGTGTGCAATGTATGTAAAAGGTGTATTGTGTGTGTAAAACGAATTTTGAAAAATATCTTAATGTGTTCATTAATCTTGGGGCGAGGTGCGGTTAGGTTCATACTGGGTCTACATTGTGTCTATTTGGAGTCCTTGTTGGGTCTATCTTGGATCCTTATTGGATCCATTCTGGGTCTTTATTGGGTCTATCAATAATGCAATTTTTGGCGTAAGGCCCAGTTGGTTCCGAGCCGAATTGGACCCAACCTAAACTCGATCCGATCCACCCAATTGCCACCTCTAAATCCGGGACCAATGGTCATGATATCCACAATACATAGTCAGATTGAAATGATTAGTGTATCTTTCACAATAACAACTCAATCCATGAAATGATTAGTGTATCTTTCACAATAACAACTCAATCCAGCGATCTTTGATATATCGGGAGAATTTTCGATTTAGACATATGGAGTATTTTCTTTTTCTCTCCCCACAAAATTTTGAAATACACAACTCCCAAAAGCTTGTCTTTCCAGAAGAATATGCACTAAAACTGTTGAATTTTGCAGTTTGTGATAAGTTAATCTGATTCAAATGTTTGTGTTATAGTTTTGATAATTCACGTCACAGAGTTTTACTTGGAGATTGATAGGAGTCATTTTTACGTGTTATTAAGCCCCTTTGCGTTTATGTTTTAGGTTCATTTATCGCTTGATTTTGTCACTTGTGCGTTTAATTCGTGCATTAAGTGATTTCAGGCCTTAAGTGGATACAATCGAATAAAGGGTGGAAAAAGGACGTATAAAACAAGTTTAGGCCAAGATGCTTCACACCTCCACGACCAAACAAGCAAGAAATAAGTTGGAGTTAGCCAAGATCATGTTTTAGTACCATTTCCGCACACCTGGGCGCCAAATCAGAAACAATCTCCATGTTGGAACGCCATTTGGATAAATTTAGAGACCGAATTTGATGAAGTGTCATTCTACAAAGTTTTAGAGCTATGTCGTATCTTTACATGGGGACTTGAATCATCCAATTCGGAGGTCTGTGAAGAAGTTTATGAATAAAACACTATTCCTGCGCTGGAAAACACGAAAGTGGCAGCTCCCATTCTTAGTAGGTGGAAAACAAGAGAATGGTAGTTCACATTCTTGGTAGGAGGAAAGTAAGAGAATGGTAGGTGGAAAAAAAGAGTATGGTAGTTCACATTCTTGGTAGATGGAAAGCAAGAGAATGGTAGGTGGAAAGAAAAGAGAATGGAAGCACATATTCTTGGTTGGTGAATTTTTTTGGCTATAAAAGGAGGATTGGATGCCATCCTACGAATACACTTGAAAACACATTCCCCATTGGGGGAGCCTAAACACATCCTATCATCATCTTCATCATCCTTAGATTTGTTATGAAGATTATCAAGAACCTTTGAAGGTGAAGAAATCAAGAAGCATGGAAGAGATGAAGATCGAAGTTCAACCATAAAAAATACGAGGGAGTTTCTTAGATTTAGATTTGTTTTTGTCTATGAATATGAATCTTAATTTAAGTTCCTATCTTTTATCTTTTATGATGAAATAGATTCTTCGAACTAAGGCCATGTTGAGGCTTAATTATGATAATTGAGATATAAATTGTGTTTTTCATATTAATTCTATTGTTGCTTTGTGTCTTGATCTTGTTTGAATGCATCATATGCTTAGCTACCATATGCATGATTTATTGCTTAAATTATTCGTTCGAGAGAAGGTAATTTAAGGTGCAAAGATGATCATCACATAATCCGTAAAAAATAGGGAATTGCCCCTAGAGATAGGTAGAGATTCCCGGGTGCAGTTAGCCGGATTAATCCGGGGAAATTCTAGAATTTGAATGCATGATTGTTGGTTAGATTCTCGGATAGACATATCTAGAGAACCATCAATTAATCATAAGATTATTACAGCCGAGACATCGGGTAGTAATTATTTAAGGTTTTTTCCACCAAAGCAACATTAGTCTAATAATATGAGAACATGTTTGTAATGAAAATTGATTAATTTATGCCAACACATGTGTCGTAGTTGCTCTCTTCCATAGCTATCTTGATTTCGACATCATGTTTCTTATATCTTAATTCCATAGTATTTTAGTTAATTCTTGTTTTAGTTTAAGTTCTTCAATTGCTTTAAAATCATAAACTAAAATACAAGTCCTTGAGGTTCGACAACCCGGACTTTATTGTCCACTTTATTACTACACACGACCAGTCCACTTGCTGTTTAATACACGTAAGGATTTTTCGTGTCAAGTTTTTGGCGCCGTTGCCGGGGACTTGTTTAATTTTAGTTTTTGATTTTATTGGAAGTTTTAAGTATTTATTTTATTTTTATTAAAATTTTATTTTATTATTATTTTTATTTTT
Source organism: Buddleja alternifolia (assembly GCA_019426215.1). Classification (NCBI taxonomy): domain Eukaryota; kingdom Viridiplantae; phylum Streptophyta; class Magnoliopsida; order Lamiales; family Scrophulariaceae; genus Buddleja; species Buddleja alternifolia. The sequence continues at coordinate 14,979,416 of CM033396.1, forward strand.
TTTCTTACACTCTTAGCTCGCAATGGCTAGAAATTTTCCAGATATGACCCTTCCGGAGAATCAATTATGGCTGCAAAGCGTCATTGAAGCGTGTTATGCACAAGGGTTCTTTCCACAACATTACCAAGAAAGAATTCCTACTCCGGAGGAACAACTGGATAACACCATTGGAGAGCTCCACCTTATGATGAAGGACGCACGACGGGAAATGAAGGAGATGAATCATCAACTCAAGCAACTAACGAGCGACATATCTGAGAAAGTACCATGGGAATTGCTTGGTACCACTGAGATAGATCAAAAGGAGGAATTCAACATCGTGACGTTGAATGAAATGAAGTTGGAAAATTCGAAAGCAGATTCCTCCAACGATGAGCATTCGACTCCTATCCTTTCTGAGGGTGTTGACATTTCTTTACCGTCTCCCCTAACCGCAAGTAAATCGGTAATCGATACCGATGATGGTAAGTTGTCATTGAATATAGAAGATGATATGGTTAATATCGATAACTATGAGGTTTTTGTGCATCCACTTGACTTTGATTTGAATTTTCACGCTGATGCTTTTGATCCTTTTAGTGTTGAGCACTTTCAGGAAAAACGAACCAATCATCTTCTACATCCCTACATCGTGGATTTCATCTATGTGAAAGTGATGGGTGAAGAACGACGAGACATTATCTCTAACTTGGAAGAGAGCCCACAATACCATCCTAAGCATAGGCAAGAAAAGGTAATAGAGGTATTGAGGGATCATAAAAAAACTCGTGAGTGGATGATTGTTTGGTCTCAACCTAGGGTATTTATCACACACGATGGATCAATCCTCAATACCAATATCCAAAGATTGAATCGATACCCGAGAGTGGAGTGGAGAACAAACAAAGCATTCATACGTCATCCTCCTTGAGCCGACCCGATAAAGTCAAGCTAGTGACTTTAAAACAAGCGCTTCTTGGGAGGCAACCCAAGTTTGTAAGTTTTCTTTTCTTTTTGCTTTTGTTTTTGTTTTGTTTAGTTTGTTTCTTTATGTTGTGTTCTAGCATGCACTTTTAGCATGTATGTTTTCATATGCTTGATGGTTTGTTTGATAAGTATGTTGAGCATGTTATAGTAGCAATTCCCCGTTGTTTTGAGAGGCCTATTTTGATGAGATGAGTTTGATTTGGAACATATTTGTGATGAAGGATTGTTTTTGAACAATCTTTGATTGTAAGTACTCTTATACCTTTTGCATGCGTTTATGTGAGACAACATTGGGGACAATGTTGAGTTTAAGTTTGGGGGTATAGTGGGTAGTACTTTGTGGTTTTAATACATTCATATGATTGATCACCATGTGTTTGCTATTTTTGTCATGTCATGTGTCCCTCATTTAGCTCAAGTTTGGGGGAATTTGTATGCTATCATGTTTATATGTGTTTAATAATCCGTAAAAAATAGGGAATTGCCCCTAGAGATAGGTAGAGATTCCCGGGTGCAGTTCGCCGGATTAATCCGGGGAAATTTTAGAACTTGAATGCATGATTGTTGGTTAGATTCTCGGATAGACATATCTAGAGAACCATCAATTAATCATAGGATTATTACAGTCGAGACATCGGTTAGTAATTATTTAAGGTTTTTTCCACCAAAGCAACATTAGTCTAATAATATGAGAACATGTTTATAATGAAAATTGATTAATTTATGCCAACACATGTGTCTTAGTTGCTCTCTTCCATAACTATCTTGATTTCGACATCTTGTTTCTTATATCTTACTTCCATAATATTTTAGTTAATTCTTGTTTTAGTTTAAGTTCTTCAATTGCTTTAAAATCATAAACTAAAATACAAGTCCTTGAGGTTCGACAACCCGGACTTTATTGTCCACTTTATTACTACACACGACCAGTCCACTTGCTGTTTAATACACGTAAGGATTTTTCGTGTCAAATTTTTGGCGCCGTTGCCGGGGACTTGTTTAATTTTAGTTTTTGATTTTATTGCAAGTTTTAAGTATTTATTTTATTTTTATTAAATTTTTTTTTTTTTATTATTTTTATTTTTTTCTTACACTCTTAGCTCGCAATGGCTAGAAATTTTCCAGATATGACCCTTCTGGAGAATCAATTATGGCTGCAAAGCGTCATTCAATTCGCAAAGGATAGCAATTTTCCTGATATGACACTACCGGAGAATCAATTATGGCTGCAAAGCGTCATTGAAGCATGTTATGCACAAGGGTTCTTTCCACAACATTACCAAGAAAGAATTCCTACTCCGGAGGAACAACTTGATAACACCATTGGAGAGCTCCACTTTAACGCACGGCGGGAAATGAAGGAGATGAATCGTCAACTCAAGCAACTAACGAGCGACATATCTGAGAAAGTACCATGGGCATTGCTTGGTACCACTGAGATAGATCAAAAGGAGGAATTCAACACCGTGACATTGAATGAAATGAAGTTGGAAAATTCGAAAGCAGATTCCTCCAACGATGAGCATTCGACTCCTATCCTTTCTGAGGGTGTTGACATTTCTTTACTTTCTTCCCTAGCCACAGGTAAATCGGTATTTGATATTGACGATGGTAAGTTGTTATTGAATGTAGGAGATGACATGGTTAATTTCGATAACTATGATGTTTTTGAGCATCTAATTGATTTTGATTTGTCTTTACACATTGATGTTTTTGATCCTTTTAATGTTGAGCACTTTCATGAAAAACGAGCCAATAATCTTCAACATCCATACATGATGGAGCTGAAATATGTCAAGGTGATTGGTGAAGAAAAACGAGACATTATCTCTAGTTTGGAGAAAAATCTGCACCACCATCCGGAACATGAGGAAGAAAAGGTAATAGAGGTATTGAGGGACCATAAAAAAACTTGTGAGTGGATGATTGTTTGGTCTAACCCTAGGATATGTAGCACAAATAATTGGTCAATCTTCACTACAAAGGGCAAAAGGTTGAAGCGATACCCAATAGTGGATTGAAGAACGAATAAGACATTCATACATAAACCGCCTTGAGCCAATCTCTTACATAAAGTCAAGCTAGTGACTTTAAAAGAGCGCTTCTTGGGAGGCAACCCAAGCTTTGTGAGTTTTCTTTTGTTTTTTTTTTTTTTTGCTTTCTTTTTTTGTTTTTGCTTTTCGTTTTATTTGTTTTGTCTAAGCATGCACTTTTGGCATGTGTTTTAATATGCTTGATGGTTTGTTTGATAAGTATGTTGAACATGTTATAGTAGCAATTCCCCGTTGTTTTGAGAGGCCTATTTTGATGAGATGAGTTTGATTTGGAACATATTTGTGATGAAGGATTGTTTTTCAACAATCTTTGATTGAAAGTACTCTTATACCTTTTGCATGCGTTTATGTGAGACAACATTGGGGACAATGTTGAGTTTTAGTTTGGGGGTATATGTGGGTAGTACTTTGTGGTTTTAATACATTCATATGATTGATCACCATGTGTTTGCTATTTTTGTCATGTCATGTGTTCCTTGTTTAGCTCAAGTTTGGGGGAATTTGTATGCTATCATGTTTATATGTGTTTATGTTAAGAAAATCAAGCATGATTTTTTTTTTTTAGTCCTTCCAATTGATGCATTTAAATTGATTAACTTGTAAAAATGGCATGATTTTTTAAAATAATTTGAATTTAAATGAACATATATATCTTTGAAATTGCTCATGGAGATCCTATACTAGGATTGATTTCTTAGATGATTCACAATGCACATAAATCGAAGGTAGACGAGTTGAGAGGATAACCATCTTGAGACACTTAAGGAATTTTTCCCGGAAATATTAACTTAGATTTCTCATACGGTTATAAGTTGAATAGTTAATTTTGTATGCTAAAAAATGAATTAAAAAGGTTGAATTTTGGTATGACCAAAATTGGTCAGGCTAATACGTACTGAGGTGAAAAGTTTCATGCCTATATACTGTACTATTATGCTAATTTGAGCTAAGCTCAAGCCAAAAAGAAGCGAATTGTTTAAAAGATCTAGTTTTATTTCATGGCCTTTGACACTCGAGTGATTAAATCCTTAGGAGTGTCTTTACACTTAATGCCCCAAAATTATCTAGTTTGGGAGTCATTGATCTAAAGCTTGTTACATGGGTGCCATAGAAAGCCTAATGGAATAAAACATTGCACATGATCTAGCCTTAATGAAGTTAATTAATTGGAAAGTTTCATATGAATTGAAAGTTTGAATGTTTGAGATAATGAAATTTAAATGGCTATGAAATTTTCTATGATTCTTATGCTTTGTGTTTGATCATAAAGTTGATAGATATGGGATTAATGTCCAAAATTTGGTAAGGATGCCTCTCGATTATAATACCTTAGATTTATGTTCACTACACCCTATGGAGTCTTTTCCAGTATTGGTGTCACATGAGCAAAACTAGTTGATATGTATATATATTTGTGAGCTGTAAAAGGATGATTTTGTGCCATTTATTCTTGTTAATTATGTTGAGATGTATTCATCTGGTTGAGATTGAAAGTTTGTTAGATTTTGTGGGTATATCGTCTGCAAACCCTCACGAGACTATAACTCGTCCTTTGAGGTAACTCAAAGGTTTAAAGGCTTGTTGCACATGCTAAGTGCAATCGTTTACTCCACGAAAGTGAGTTCGTTTGTTGTTTTTGTTTTCTCCTTTTGGTTGATGATGTTTTTTGTGCCCTAGACCTTTTATTGCTCGAGGTCGAGCAATTGATAAGTTTGGGGGAGTTGATAGGAGTCATTTTTACGTGTTATTAAGCCCCTTTGCGTTTATGTTTTAGGTTCATTTATCGCTTGATTTTGTCACTTGTGCGTTTAATTCGTGCATTAAGTGATTTCAGGCCTTAAGTGGATACAATCGAATAAAGGGTGAAAAAAGGACGTATAAAACAAGTTTAGGCCAAGATGTTTCACACCTCTACGACCAAACAAGCAAGAAACAAGCTGGAGTTAGCCAAAATCATATTTTAGTACCATTTCCGCACACCTGGGCGCCAAATCAGAAACAACCTCCACATTGGAACGTCATTTTGATATATTTAGAGACAGAATTGGATGAAGTGGCCTTCTACAAAGTTGTAGATGTATGTCTTATCGTCACATGGGGACTTGAAGCATCAAATTCGGAGGTCTGTGGAGCATTTTATGAATAAAACACTATCTCTGCGCTGGAAAACACGAAAGTGGCAGCTCCCATTCTTAGTAGGTGGAAAACAAGAGAATGATAGTTCACATTCTTGGTAGGAGGAAAGTAAGAGAATGGTAGGTGGAAAACAAGAGAATGGTAGTTTACATTCTTGGTAGATGGAAAACAAGAGAATGGTATGGTAGGTGGAAAGAAAAAAGAATGGAAGGACATGTTCTTGGTAGGTGGATTTTTTGGCTATAAAAGGAGGATTGGAGGCCATCTTACAAACACACTTGAAAAACACATTCCCCATTGGGGGAGCCTAAACACATCCTATCATCATCTTCATCATCCTTAGATTAGTTATGAAGATTATCAAGAACCTTTGAAGGTGAAGAAATCAAGAAGCATGGAAGAGATGAAGATCGAAGTTCAACCATCAAAAATACGAGGGAGTTTCTTAGATTTAGATTTGTTTTTGTCTATGAATATGAATCTTAATTTAAGTTCCTATCTTTTATCTTTTATGATGAAATAGATTCTTCGAACTAAGGCCATGTTGAGGCTTAATTATGATAATTGAGATATAAATTGTGTTTTTCATATTAATTCTATTGTTGCTTTGTGTCTTGATCTTGTTTGAATGCATCATATGCTTAGCTACCATATGCATGATTTATTGCTTAAATTATTCGTTCGAGAGAAGGTAATTTAAGGTGCAAAGATGATCATCACATAATCCGTAAAAAATAGGGAATTGCCCCTAGAGATAGGTAGAGATTCCCTGGTGCAGTTAGCTGGATTAATCCGGGGAAATTCTAGAACTTGAATGCATGATTGTTGGTTAGATTTTCGGATAGACATATCTAGAGAACCATCAATTAATCATAGGATTATTACAGCCGAGACATCGGATAGTAATTATTTAAGGTTTTTTCCACCAAAGCAACATTAGTTTAATAATATGAGAACATGTTTATAATAAAAATTGATTAATTTATGCCAACACATATGTCTTAGTTGCTCTCTTTCATAACTATCTTGATTTCAACATCTTGTTTCTTATATCTTAGTTCCATAATATTTTAGTTAATTCTTGTTTTAGTTTAAGTTCTTCAATTGCTTTAAAATCATAAACTAAAATACAAGTCCTTGAGGTTCGACAACCCGGACTTTATTGTCCACTTTATTACTACACACGACCAGTCCACTTGCTGTTGAATACACGTAAGAATTGAGATCAAAAAGAGCTGGACCAAATTTAAGTTCTAAGTATCAAGTGGGTGGTCCATTGATTTATACCTATCAACCTCATAACGCAAAAATGATGATAGTTTCCTCATGATGAGAAGTAGGTCCATATCTCACCATCATTTTTTTTCATATCCAGATCTATCTATAACCCTTCAACCATTGATGTATTATAAATATATAATTATTGAAAGATTCTGGTAGAGAGCCAAAAGGTCCTTCAGATAATAATAATAATAATTATTAGGGATAATTACACATAGACCCCCCTCATTTACAGTGTACCCACCAAACACACCCCTCATGTTAAGACATTTTTTTACAATTACATCCCCTGTGTATATAAAAATTCTTCCAATTTTACCCCCTATAAACCTTGCAAATGGATCCACAGAGGGGATGTATTAGTAATTTTCAATAAGTAAGGGGAGATTTTGTAATTACACAATAAATTAGGGGGTCTGTGTACTTTTCCATAATTATTATTAGGAGTTCAAAGATCCATGTGAAGCCTATATCATGAAGCTTTGTCACCAAGCATGTCATGTATCATAATGCTTAGACAAGAAGCATCTCACAGATGATCACAACAATATATGCTATATGGAGAACATGGGCAAACAATTATGTCACATTCCCTATTCATATAGGAATAATGAAATGCCAATAATTGATCGCAATTTAACAGCAAGTACCAAATCTAACCCCCAACGTGAATGATAAGAACATATTCATATTTATTAATTTTTCGAAACAATCTAATGAATTTTCAGTTTCCACACAACAAATACAATATATAGTCAGATATCGACATTATGCTGAAATAGAAGGCTACCAATATATTCATCTAAAAAATTATTCTTCTTATTTCCCCGAAATTTTCATCTCAAAATTCTTCAACTCGTGTGGCATCACGAGGAATTTCATATGCATCTTTCGGCCTTGATTTTTTAACCCCGGCTGTAAACAACACTTTATCCGACTTATAACCTTCGACATTGACACTTGTAACCTTGACCCACACCAAGACTTTAGTCTTCATTCCCTCTATTCCAGAGAGTTTTCCCCTTGACAATAGGCATTTAACACGAGTTGAATACCTTATAACAGATGAGTCCTTGAAGCATACCTCGCATGGAGATGGCAAATAGACAATGAGCTTACCCTTCGACTCATCAAATTCATAACATGTTATGTTCTGAGGAAAAAGGCCCGGAGGAAGATTGTTTTCTCGCAGGAGATCGGGCAAAGATTTTAGTGGTTTCCCTGATGATAAATTTCAAATATGATATTTCAATATATAAACGAATATAGTTTCATTTTATCCAGAAATTCTATGAATATTATGAACTGTACAAAATTGAAGGCATACCTTTAAGCTTGTTGAAAATCCATTTTGCCTTTTCTTCAACAGTGGTCGAAAATGTCTGGAATGTGACAGTAGGAAGAAAATATGAGTTACGACTCATCTCTATTTAAGTTTCAGAAAAAATCAACATTTTATTGCAGCAGTAGAATACACTAGGATCCTCATTTGCTTTGATATACTTGTGAGTTGTGATTCAGAACATATAGTCTGAATGAGGAAATGAAAAGATACATGTGTAGAAAAACTCATAAAATTGTAGATAATCCAATAGCAATTTTCTTCTAGTTAGAAGATGTACTACAAGAAAGAGTTAACGAAAAAGACGACAAATACAACCACGGTTGATCCAAAGAGCAAGATATGAAAGGAGAACTGTTTAATCCCACCAGTTATATTTCATCAAGATTACCAGTTTTTTCTCATTTCAATCTATCAAACAACTTATTAAACACTTTAAAGAAGCAAGCCAAGCCCAATTATTTGGCAGAATATATCACTAGATTTGCATCTTAAATTAGAATTAATTAACCAGTGAAAACTAAATGAACTGCATTATTATTTATCATGGTCTGAATTAAATCTCATCAGTCATCATTACAAGTATACATAACAAGGAACAGAAGAAATAACAAACTTGAATCGAACCCAAAATTCTGCCAGTCCAGTCTGAATTCTGAAATTCCATAAAAATAAATAAAAAAAAATAAAAAAAGGATATGCAATAAAATCAAAGGTTCATGTAACCATTTTTCTCAAGATTCAAGCTTTTACCAAGACCAATGACACGGATCTTCTACTGAGGCAGTAAATAAACCCAATTCAGCATCAATTATAAACAGGGCAAATTCTAGACTAGCAGCATTATGTGTAGACATGAAGATACACAAATAGAAAATAAAATTATAGACGAAAGAACAAAATGCAATCCCATCTAACACAGGCAAAAAAGGATAGACACATATGTGTGTGCGTGTGTGTATATATATATATATATATAGAGAGAGAGAGAGAGAGAGAGAGAGTATATACAGAGAGGTCTTGTGAGATGTTGGAGATCTCTTCTTTGGCTTTCTTGGAAACCCAAAATGTACCGGCCTTTATACTCCCCACTTTCACCAAAGCTTTCTCCATTTCAAATTCCCTTTTAAGTTTTCTTCGAATTGCAGAGACCCTTTTTTGCTCAACTTCAAAGAAAGAGAGAATGAGATGTATCGTCTTACCCTCACCCGGCTATATGTGTGTGAGAGTGTGGATCTCTCTCTCCCTCTCTCTCTCTTCTTCCTCTCTCTCACATAATAGAATGTGTGTCACAGCTCATCTGGAATTGGCAATTTGGCATTACTATCTGGTGACTGAAAATAACGGCGCACCCACAAATTATAAGACTGGGAGTAGTAATTCTATTTAAATAGAGAAAAGATAAAATATGCAGCAAAAAAGTAAATCGAATGTATGTAATTCTTTTCGAGATTTGATGTTTATTACTAGTCGGAAAACAAGTAAATCAAATGTGTAATTTTATACATTACATTTTATAAACCTAATTGCTCAAAGATGTAATTATATATTTAAAAAACATATTGAAAAACGAAAAGAAATATATAAAAAACAATTGTTACGCTTTCCCCCTTAAACTATAAAACATGTAACAAATACTCCCTTTTGGTAGCACTTACCCCCTTTATAATTTGATACACCATTTTTACTTTTGTATGGAATATATATAGGGTTAATGTCCCTTTTAGTCTCTCAACTTTATGTTTGGAATTATTTTAGTCCCTTTACTTCTAATTGCGTCAATTGATTCCCTCAACTCAATAATTTGTTTTAATGTAGTTTCTCTGGCCAATTTTCGGCCAAGTTTGACTGGAAAGTTGGCCACGTGCCACGCACATGTCCTATTTTAAGAGTAAAAATGCCAATTCAATTTTGGGGTTCCACTTTAGTCCCTCAACTTCAAAAAATTTGTCACTTTAGTCCCTCAACTTTAAAAAATTTGTCACTTTGGTTCTTTAGGTGCAAGTTTGGTGCATGGTTGGTGTAATACTTGGTGTATAGATGTACAAATACTTGGTTTATGTTTGACGCATTGTTTGGTGCATGTTTTGATATTGTTTGTGCTGGTTTTTGTACACGGTTTGTGCATGTCTTGGCATTGACTTCCAATGCAAAATATTGAAAACATTAAACAAGCTTCATTTCATAACCCTTCTTCACTTCATCAACCACGTGAGGAACAAAAGTACCCCAGACAACAACAAGACCATCCAAAGTCCATTTTGTTTTTCTTTTGGACCTTCTCCAACTCCGTATTAAGAGTTCTGATATTCCTCAAAAGTTACGATATGAATTTCCTTGAACGATTGCACATAGGGGGTCAAACCAAGTACCCGCAAGCTCCGACATCCTTCAATGTAAAAATAGAATCAAGTTACAACATAAAGAAGAATAAAACTTATAAGTAATTAAAGTAAAGCAAATTGCCCTATAGTTCTCACAATCGTAAAATTTTCTACCCGGATTTCCATCCGCCCAAGAGCATCGAAACTTAGCCTGTATCCTGCAAAAGCATGTCACATTAGCCCTTTTTCGCTCTCCATGGTAGGTAGACCGAAAAAGATACAAACTCAGCCATTGTTGAGCTTTATAAGCTGAATAATGGCATTGGGAGGGACTGTACAGTGCATTTCATGCCAAAGGATCGAAGTGTCGATTTTTTTGAAGTTGAGAACTAAAGTGATAACTTTTTTAAAGTTGAGGGACTAAAGTGACAAATTTTTTAAGTTGGGGACTAAAGTGGAACTCAAAAGTTGAATTGACACTTTTACCCTTAAAAAATGACATGTGCATAGCATGTGACCAACTTTTCAGTCAAAATTTACTTGAATTAGGCAGAGGGACCACATCGAAATAAATTATTGAGTTAAGGGACTCAATCGACGTAATTGAAAGTACAAGATTTAAAGTGATTCTAAATGTAAAGTTGTGGGACTAAAAGTGACATTACCCCGTATATATATATATTCAATTAAAACTCCTAACGTTAATTTCGAGTTTCATTGTTTTTCTTTTGTATTTTCTTCTTCATTTTGTTGTCCAATAAATAATACATGCAGACTCAAATACATAATTAGCACCAATTATTCTTTATTGCCTAGCTCCACCACTCCGGCAGCACAATCATCATCCTCAGGCTAAAGCAACATACACATTATTTCTCATATTTTCCGAGTTCTAAACTCATCAATTTTGGATTTATTCAAGACTCAATTTTAATACAATTTTAATCTCAAATAACACAAGTTTTTTAACATTTTTGTGTGTGTGTAAAGTAAATACTTTATTACCACAAGAAAAACATACACAACTGATGTGGGCCAAAAATGGATGATGACCCAATACGAATATTAAAGCTGTTTTATTAGCTTGAAAGTAATAAAGATAGGCTTAGCGAGCTAACTGACAAAGTAAAGCCCACGACCCATAGCCCATTACCAGCTCCCTATAAATACCTCAAAATAGCTGGGAAAGAATCATTGTTTGCTCTCTCCACTAAAAAGAGTGCTAGAGAGAAAGCAGTTGGCTATTATAGAGAATAATTCTAACACAGAACTACGAATTGACTTAATCCCACTAAAGTGCGTACGTAGGCAGCTCGCCTAGAGCGAGTGCAGTTGATACATTCATCAACCCCAACCTAGTTTGTCGTGAGTTGGATCGATTCCTTCACCCCACGTGGTTAATCACGTGACATTTACTATCTGACAAATTTTACCATCATTAGATTGGCGCCGTCTGTGGGAACAACGTTCCAGCCACTGAGTATGCAAAGTAGGTCACGAGCACGAACTACCGGGGATAGGATGATTAACAATGATCAGCCGACTGTGGTTAATGAAGTTCAGAACCAAACACTTGAGGATCAGCTCAACATTCAAGTGGATGGAGAAAATTCCCGCAACGGTCCAGCCAACGAAGAGAATCCCATTGCTCCACCTCCTATAAACGAGCAGACTGTTCCTCCAGTTACACCAGCGGTGATCCCACCCCCTGCTACCAGGGTATTCGAGATCACCCAGGAGGCACTGCTAGCATTAATTGAAGATGTATCTGTTTGCGCAGTCGCTTGGGCTGATCAACAATATGCCCAGGCGCACCCATCACGTGCTTTGCCCGTATAAAAAACGGATGGGGGGCAGGGTCCCCAGGAGAGGAACACTCAAGAAATGCCTCCTCCACAGGAAAAAGGGCCATAAGATCCACCCCCTCAGTCCGGTCGTAGGGGTCGAGAGCCCCAACACAGAAGCCGTCCGCACCGAGTGGCGCCTAGCCAATCCCCTGCTGAGGCCAAGAGCCCCTAACTTCCGGCGGGATTGGATCAAGGTGATCCAACTCTCCTGTGAATAGGGGGAGTAAGAAAGTGAAGAGAATAGTGTGGCCTCACCTCCCGAGAGGCCACCAAGAAGAAAAGATAGAAGGCCAACGCTTCTGAGGTCGCTACGCAGAGGTTAAGTATCCTTGACCCCCGAATGGACCTTACCCAATGCAGGTAAGTGCCCCGCCAAGATAGAGGTTTTGATGACCATGGGGGTACGAGAATATGCAGCTGGTACCTTTGATTGTAGCTCCTCCCAATAGAAGTCCATTCTACCTAGCAATTTTGGCAGATTCTTTACCACAGGGGCTTAGGATACCCCACCTGAGTAAGTAGGAGGGAGTCGGGGGCCCTCAAGAGCATGTTGACAAGTTCAACGCCAAGGTTGACATTTATGAGGTCAGCGAGGCAGCCTACTGTAAATATTTTCATACCATTTTCTCTGGACGAGCGCTTAGCTAGTTCAATCAATTGCTCTCTGGTACCAGTACCGGCCTTGAGTAGCTGATCAAGGCCTTCTTTAACCACTTCTCCATGAACAAGAAATACCCCAAGAGTGGACTCGAAGATGGATAACTCCCAGTGAATGGAATCATAAGGAAAGCTTCACTTAGAGCTACTGCCGGGCAACATGCCATCAACTCCCCGTGGGAAAGGCAAGTTAATCAAGTGGAGCAAAAGATACAAACTAAAGAGTTTGGACTACAGGACTTGGAAAACAACATCCCATTAGTGAATGGTGTCTTAATGTTCTCGGCGACCATCTCCAACTTCCAGGTGAAGAAAACTCTGGTCGATAGGGGAAGCTCAGCAGACAATATCTTCTATAATGCTTTCACCCGACTAGGGGTGGATAACACATAACTGCAAGCGGTCAAACCCCACTCACTGGACTCAGGGATGACACAGCGAAAGTATTAGGAGAGGCATCTTTACCCATATCTCTGGGTGCATTTCCAGCCTGCTCTATGAAGATGGTGAAATCCTTGGTGGTCAAAGCCCCATCTCCATATCTTGTAATTTAGGGGAGGCCGAGCTTAAAATTATTCCAAGCCGGCGTATCTACTTGTCACATGAGGTTGAAATTTCCAACCCTCGTAGGAACGGAGGAAGCTGTTGCTGACATGAAGATAGCAAGACGGTGCTATGCTAACGCCTTGAAGACGCCTAAAGGGAAATGTGACATGGATCATAGCGACAAGGGGGAACAAGTAGTAATAAACTTAATCTCGCTAGAGAAAACTCGCTTGAGGGCAAGATCAAATCAATCCATACTTGGTCAAAATCTCAGCAGTCAGATGTCTATGAAGAAGAGAAGTGCCACAACATGCCACCCCAAAAAGATAGCACATCTTTAAAAAATACAGCAACCGCCGCTGATGGACAAGACTCCAAAGTGATGGGAGTGCCGGCAGTGGATACCACTAGCGAGATGACCCTCCATGGGAAACATCCCCCAGGCTTGACAAGATGTCAAGCCTTATAAGGCCTTATCAGGTAACAAGTAACAATTCCTACATTACTAATGAACAATTTCAATTTGGCCACAAGTCAAGCGTTGAGTGGGGACGCCCACCAGCGCCGACTACATTTACTTAAGTCCTGAGGTGCCTAAGTGCACCCTGCACATTTTTATTAAGTGTTGAATGTTCTAGGTTTTCGTCATATTATTGCTGAGTGCCTTCTGGCACATTAACTTTTATGCAGCTATGTATGCTAGGCTTGTTAAATAACAGGCATTTTGCTCATACGAAAGAGTAGGACATTAAAGATGGGTGAATTAACAACACCACAAAAACATGCTCCCCGGAACCATTATTTCCGACTGAAGCCACTTCATAAAACTCAAAGCCCCCCTTTTCGAGGCTAACATAGGTGGAGCGATAAACGTCCACCGAATCCTAGAGCTCAATCGAGACTAACCCACCTTATGATCCCTCCAGCATTACCGAGAGGGTATGAGGTTTCAAAAAACAACCCCCCCTCCGACATGGAATCTGGACAGAGATCATACCAACATAATAAAGGTGATGACTCACCCCATACAAATACTTATGATCCCTCCAGCATTACCGAGAGAGTAGGCGGGTTTAAAGACAACCCCCCCCCCCGACATGGAATCTGGACCAAGATCATACTCTTAAAAATAAGGTGAAAAATCACCTCACAAAACTAAGGTGAAAAACACCTCATATAGCTAAGGTGAAAACTCACCTCATACAAATATAATTAAGGTGAAGGCTTACCACATACATACAAGGATGATAATTCACCATGAACCAAAGTGGCTAGGGTGATATTTCGCACCATACGCCCAAAATGAACGCTAATGGCTATCCAATCTCTCTAAAATGAATACAAATGTCACCCTGGTGAAAATTTGCAAGGCAAAAAGCCTCAGGGCATCAGCCTACAAACTAACAAGGGTTGGCAACCGACAAGTCGAGCCTAGGGCTCTCATTATCAGCAAGAAACCGTCCCTAACCCCCTGGTGTCAAGGAAACACCAATTGGTAACTTACTTCTGAATATGATTCACATACTAAGGAGTATGGGGCAAGTAGTGGGGAAGTAGGGATGGAAGAAACAAACTGCTAGCTAGCACACAAATAGCTATCCAATAGCAGTAAAACGACTAGCTAGCTAGTATCTAGTTAATATGCAAAGACTAGTTAGCTAATATGCAAAGGCTTCAAGGCTAAGCAATTTTCAACATTTAAAAGGCGAATTGGTAACAAGTGAATTCAAATACAACAAAATTGCCCAAGAGGCATCGCCCCAACCATTCATTGAATCCCGCCAACAGCGTGTTAAAATGGCTAAGTACCTAAACTAGTGCTCATGAAGCACAGGGTACTATGGCAATATGAGCAGACAAAAGATAGTCTTGCTAGACACAATCAAATGCCACTTACTCAAAAGGCATAAATAAAGGGTGAGACCAAACTCTAAGTTAGCCCTCTGCTAGCAAAAGATAACATCTACCCCGTACAATCCTTACTCCCTAAGGTGTTAACCATGCAAATACACTAAGGAGGGGGGGGGGGAGGGAACCTTATGAGGTGCTAAGTCCACCAGTTAAAACTGTCCACCCACCAAATCAAATCATGGTGGTAGGAACAATAAAACGTTTCATGAGCGCAGTAAAGCCACCATTGGCACCCCAACAAAGCTCATGAGGGAACGGGGTTAGAAAAATGACTTACTCAAAGCCTATAAAGGGTTAATGAGTAGCTCACAAACGTACTGAAGTTAAAAACAAGAATGCTGCTGATGTTCGACTAACTCATAGTGACACAAGCAAAAACCTACCGCAAGATAAAGTGCATAAACACATATGTAAGGCATATAAAAAATCCATAAGTCATAACTAGCCCCACGTTAGCCGCGTGGCCACAATTGTGAGGGTCGAAACTAAGCGACCCCCTAGTCTAAATGGCCTAATGTTCACTATCGACGTAA
Source organism: Buddleja alternifolia (assembly GCA_019426215.1). Lineage (NCBI taxonomy): Eukaryota > Viridiplantae > Streptophyta > Magnoliopsida > Lamiales > Scrophulariaceae > Buddleja > Buddleja alternifolia. The sequence goes on from CM033396.1 coordinate 14,995,013, forward strand.
CCCTTATGAGTGGATATACATCTACCTAGTGGGATACAGGTCTCGATATAGAATACCCCCAAAGTATATGGGTCTAAACAAGCTGGCAAAATGCTAGTGCTTTCAAAACACTAGTGAATAATTAGCTAACAAAACGCCAATGTCTTTTAAGTAAAATGCTAGCAAGTGACGCTCAAGTATCGCATGACGCCAGAGGGACTAGCACTCTCGGCACTCATGAAATTCTACTAAAAAATGACTAAGTACCCCACTATCGCTCATGAAGCTAAGGGGTACAAAACACCCCACTAGCACTCATGAAGCTAAGGGGTACAAAACGCCCCCGCCAATGCTCATGAGGCAGGGGGGTACACACCGCTAGAGCTCGTGAGGCCATAGAGGAGGAAGAGCTTTCCAATCTTATGAAAAGTAGGGGATTTGATTAGGAACAAGCCTTTTATAGATGATATCAGAAATGATAGCATAAGCAAACTTGTTTACAAGTTAAAAAGGACGAACAAAAATCAACGAGGGCTAAGCCGACTTTGACGTCGTGCCCCGAAACAAGACCCCGAGGCACATAAGGCCCCTGGAAGAAAAAATGACACCTCGCGGCGAGGCCGCAAGGCACGACGCCTTGCTCTCGTGGCTGTTCGCGAGACCATAGAAAATAGGTCGCCATTCGGCGCCCCCTTGGTGCTTGAGTCCTAACTCCCCAATGCTATCCATTGAGAGTGGGATTCATATCCCATTTACGAGATACCCAAATAGAGAGATAAATTCTTCTAAACACTAGCGACCCCTGATAAAACGCTCTATGAGGGCGGAGAGGTCATCAAGTGAATTAATTAAGTGTTGGCTAAAAAACGACCTCTACATAAAGAGGCCAAGAGCTTTGCTCCTCACCCCGAGGCAAAAGACCTTGCCCATTCACCATAGAGGTTAAGGGTTTTGACCCCTCACCTTAAGGCAAAAGACCTTGCCCACTTGCCATTGAGCCAAGAGCTTTGCTCCTCACCCCGAGGCAAAAGACCTTGCCCATTCACCATAGAGGTTAAGGGTTTTGACCCCTCACCTTAAGGCAAAAGACCTTGCCCACTTGCCATTGAGCCAAGAACTTTGCCCCTCTTGAGGCAAAGGACCTTGCACTCCCACCTAGTAGCAAAAGCTCTTACCCCCTCGCAATAAGTCATTGACCCTTGCCATTCACCTCAAAGCAAAGGCTAATTTAATAAATTCTACATCCCCTCTGGAACACCAATACCCGGGTCGAGGTCTCAAAATATCAAGTATCTTACGGAACTTTGAGTATGGGGATGAAATCTTACAATTTTAGTTCTGGAGGAGGCTAAGTTCCACTTCTCAAAAAAAAAAAAAAAAATGTTCCAAGTAAATTATGACATGCCCCTGGCAGTTTTGAAGAGCTGAAAGCTTCTTTCAAAATTGAAAGAATTTCTAAGTTCACCCCGAAGATAGAAATTACTTCCAACGAGAATTGGACAAAAAACATCAATTTCACCCGAACCTCGAGAATAAAGGCAAATTAATTGCCCGGGGGAAATTTACCCCCAAAGCAAATTAATTGCCTCGGGGAAATTTGCCCCCAAGGCACATTAAAATTGCCTCGCGGCAATGACTTGCGGCATTGCCGCGAGGCTATGTCGGCCCTTTTTAATGGGCCGGCAATATATATATATATATAAAAACGTAGAATTGTGCACCATCAATCATATCGATTTCCTACTCCCGAACATTTCACCTGATGGAATAAACATTCGGGAGTGGGGGGCATATGATGTGGGCTAAAAATGCCTGACGGCCTAATACGAATATTAAAGCTATTTTATTAGCTTGAAAGTAATAAAGATAGGCTTAGCGGGCTAACTGACAAAGTAATGCCCACGACCCATAGCCCATTACCAGCTCCCTATAAATACCTCAAAGGAGCTGTGAAAGAATCATTGTCTACGCTCCCCACCAAAAAGAGTGCTAGAGAGAAAGCAGTTGGCTATCCTAGAGAATAATCCTAACACAAGCTACAAATTGACTTGATCCCACTAATGTGGGTACGTAGGCAGCTCGCCTAGAGCGAGTGCAATCTATATATTCATCAACCCCCAACCTAATTTGTCGTGAGTTGGATCGGTTCCTTCACCCCACGTGGTCAATCACGTGACATTTACTATTTGATAACTTTTACCATCATCAACAACTATCCATCTTCACACTGCATTACAAAATCTGCAATAGTGACCAACTCCATCTCGATTGGAGGTATTTACATCATTAACAAAACTGCATATAATATAATTAACAAAGAAAACTAAAAATGTAGTATATCTTCTTTGTATTCCTATCTCTATTTGATAATTTTCGTGTCTTGTATCCTTTGACCCTCAAACTGATATCCCTTTTCAAGTTCTCCCCTACATTGTCCCTGTTGGAGTCCGGTTAAACATTGCCAACGGAAGATCGTGATCCCAAACGCCACCTTAGACATCAGACGTTTTGATGTTTTATTTTTGGATTCTATCATTAATCCAATTAATGAAAGTAAATACAAACCATACCTTGGTTTATGAATGAAAAACCATTATTTTATTTGAATGACGAATCCTCCAAGATCTCTTGTCTCTAGATTGACACTAAGTTTGGCGTGAATGTATCACTTTTGCGAGTGGACAACTTTATGTCCTTTATCCTTGAAATTCTGTTGCAAAAGTTGGTGCCGCAGACTCTGTAAAGTTAACAGTCCAATGAGAAGGCTTCTCTGTACGTCCTGAAGAACTTATTACATTTAATGCTCATATGAACACTTAATGCATTTGAATTTAATGGCAGTTGGACATTAATGCTCTGAGAATATTTGCATTTAACTCCTTCTAGACTTAGGAATAAATTCAAGTGAAATTTCAACCTTGAATGATCTTTAGCTTGAATCTTGACATCAACGCTTGAAGTAGCTTGACACTCAGATGTTTGCTTAGAAATCTTCATCTTCATTCAAATTTCAGATGCTTGTACTTCAGACGCTTGTACTTCAGACTTTGACATATGACGTACTCACTCAGAATACTATCAGATGCTTAGTCTAAGAATACTTAGCCTATCAATCTAGAATAAAAATAAATAAAAACCTTATACAAATTTAACCCTCAAAGCCTATACATAATTTTTAATGAAATTAAACTTACATAAATTGGGGTCTAACAGAAAACCTAATTATCATCATTAAAACATCTAACAAGAAACTTCCTAACAAGTATACACACAAGTTCTACCTTCAAGGACATCAGAAAGAGACCTCAAGACAGCCTGAGAGGTATTATAGTCTTTTGCTAAAAGGAAGCAAGGAGGACCTCCCATTGGATATAGATCCAAGGTCCTATGGAGAGGCAACGTCCATTAAGGACTCGGGGAAATGTCTAAAACAATGGAATCCAAAATGGAATCCATGTAATCCAACAAGGTTTGGGCTTTAGTACCTGAGGCTCATTGGTTGTAACTGGGTCTACATACGAAAACTGGGAGTAGATTGAAAGGTCGCCACCTTTAAGGCTCGCTTGGTAGCGAAAGGTTTTACTTAAAGACGAGGAGTTGTTTATGAAGAAACCTTCTCAATGGTAGTAATGAGTAAATCCATAAGGATATTTCTAGCTATATCTGTATATCTTGACTATGAGATTTGGCATATGGATGTAAAGACGACTTTTGTAAATGGTAATATAGTTGAGGAAATCTATATGGATCAGTCGAAGGGCTTTACATCTAGTGGGAGTAAGCACAAGGTGTGGAAGCAGGAGAGATCAATCTATGGTTTCAAACAAGCTTCCTGAAGCTGGAACTTAAGATTAGATGAAGCTATTAAGGTTTATTGTTTTATCAAGAACAGCTATGAGTGGTGTATATATAAGAAAGTTAGTGGGAGGGGGGGGGGATTAGATTTTTAGTACTGTATGTTGATGACATTCGGGAATGTCGTAGAAATGTTACAATTTAAAAAGGGTTGGTTTTCGATTGAATTCTCCATGAAAGACATGAGAGAAGCATCCTATGTGCTTGGTATAAGGATATGTCGATTCAGGGACAGTAGGTTGTGTTCGGAATGGGAGCATCTAGAGCACGAAAAAATAATCAAGAAACAATATAAAAAAAGCCTAAACATGAGATGAACAACACGAGGATTTAACGTGGTTCGACATAACTTGTCCACATCTATGGGCCAGCTCTAGACTACATCTTTTATTTCTGAGTCAAACAATAGAATCAACCAAATACAATGGTTACAAGCCCCTATTTATAAGTGACGAGTTTTGACACGCAAGAAAATGGAGAACCTAATTCAAATAGGAAACATAATCCTATCATTAAGTAATTAGAAAAACAATCCTAATACAAGTCAATTACCAAATCCAAACCAAAACCATTTAGAAAATAACAATCCCTTGCTTTAAGTCACTATTCCCGTGGTCAAAGCCGCATTAACCAAGCCGTCAAACCTCCATTAACCGTGGTTAAACTATTTTTGACCGCCTCAAGACACTTTTTTTGGCTTCTTTCTTGACTTTATTGAATTCTCACAATCTTTTGAATCAATCAGTCTCCATAAATCCATCAATCTCCCACTTGGAGACTGATCCCAAATAGTCGCAAAACACTATCCCGTGTTTCTCCATGAGCTTCGATCATCTAGAGTGACACCATTCTCCTCACTAGAGAAAAACTCGCCTTGGTTAACCCATCATGAGACATCCTTACACCAAGGATTTTACATTGGCCATCTCGTATCTTCCGGCATATCTGCTCTCTGCCCACTTCATGAGCTATGTCTGATCCATCCGCCAATACTTTGGTTTTTCAATAGCAACTCAAATCCCTCACATATCTTCTTAATGCTCCCACTACACAAGCTATATCCGATCCAATCCGCTAACAAAACCTGGACTCTGCAAATTTACGCAACTGGCTTCACATCTTGTCACGTTTTCTCATTAACGTTAAACTTGATTACTTTTCCTGGCCTGGTGATCTCAGCGATCACATCCTCATTCGTCATCTTCTCCTGCTTCACCCCAACCTCTATTCATGCTACCTACTTTGAAACTATCATTCTTTCTTTTCTTCAACTCCTACCATCTTTTCCCACAACAAATTCATGCTAGCCAAAGCACTTTCCCATAGATCTAGATCTAACACAAAGATCTACGAACTTATGGCTGTAATAAGAGTTGTTAGCTATGATGCACGGACACTGACACAGCGACACGGACACGGGGCACTGTATTTTTCAAAAAAATTAGGACATGACACGGCTCCGACACGAATGTCAAATATATAAATATATAGGCGTGTGTGTGTATACATAACATAAATTAGATATTGATTTTAATTTCAATATAATTTGTTAAAAAATTAAACTATGAAAATATTGTTTACTTATTTATTGTTAAATTTTAAGTCAATAACGAATGTAAAATAAAAATATAAACAGTCACAACTTACAAAGCAATTACAAATACAATTAAAGTATCAAATGCCCAAGAACTAGAATTAGGATTTTTGAAATTTTTCTATTTACAATTGGAACCCCACACTTTTTAATTTCTTAGAAAAACTGTCGACCGTGTCATCACCGTGTCAGACACACATTTGATAGTGTCCGACATGGTGTTCGAATTGTTTTTTTTTTTTTAACCATGAATACATATTAGCCGTGTCCGACATATGAAGGAGGCATGTCCTGTCCAACACACACCCGACACCGGCCAGGGATAATTTTCAGAGTGTCCGTGCTTTATAGATGCACGAACACAGACACAATGACACAGACACAGTACGACACGGACACGGGGGCATTTTTCAAAAAATTAGGACACGACACGGCTCCGACACGAATGTCAAATATATATATATATATATATATATATATACATGTGTGTGTGTATGCGTAACATAATTAGATATTGATTTTAATTTCAATATAATTTGTTAGAAAAATAAATTATGTAAATATTGTTTACTTATTTATTGTTAAATTTGTATTTTTCTTGCTTCTTTGTAAATTTATATATGTTTGAAAAATTTAACTACTTATCAACAATAAGTCAATAACGAATGCAAAATAAAAATATAAACAGTCACAAATTACAAAGCAATTACAAATACAAAATTAAAGTATCAAATGCTCAAGAATTGGCATTAGGATTTTTGAAGTTTTTCTATTTACAATTGAAATTCCACACTTTTTAATTTCTTAGAAAAACTGTCGACTGTGTCATCACCGTGTCGGACACGCATTTGATAGTGTCCGACACGGTGTCCGAATTTTTTTTTTAACCATAAACACATATTAGCCGTGTCCGACACGTGAAGGAGGCGTGTCGTGTCCGTCACACGCCCGACACTGCCCGGGGATAATTTTTGGAGTGTTTGTGCTTTATAGGTTGTTAGGAATGGTACCATTAGTGCATGAAGAAATACTCAAGAAACAATCTAAATTAAGCCAAAACATGAGATGAACAACACGAGGACTTAACATGTTTCGGCCTAACTTGCCTACAGCCTCAGGCCAACTCTAGACTATATCTTTCATTTATGAGTCAAACATGATAACCAACCAAATACAATGGTTACAAGAACCTATTTATAAGTGAAGAATCTTGAAACACAAGGAAAAAAAAAACCTAATTCGAATAGGAAACCTAATCCTATTATTAGGTAATTAAGAAGAACCATCCTAATACAAGTCAATTACCAAATCCAAGCCAAAATCTCTTAGGAAATAACAATCACTTGCTTTAAGTCACTATTTCGCGGTCAATCCCACGTTGACCATGAGGTCAAACCTTGATTGACTTGGTCAAACCCCATTGACCACGGTCAAACTGCCTTGGACTGGCCCAAGACACTTTTTTGGCTTCTTCCTTGACTTTATTGACTTCTCACATTCCTTTGCATCAATCAATCTATACAAACCCATCAGGTTGTTGAGACTCTCTCAGTTCATGTACATAGATAGAATGGTGATGAGGTTCAACATGAATTAATCCAAAAGGGGGTTCTCAACTTAGACATAGCCTATCTCTTTCCCAATCGGTATCCCCGTAAATGCCAGAAGAAAGAGAAAGGATGTCAAGCATACCTTATGCATCAGCAATAGGGAGTATTTTGTATGCTATGCTAGGTACAAGACCGGATGCTGCTTATGCACTTCGTATGACAAGCTGATTCTAGTCTAATCTAGGAATAGAACAATGGACCACCGTGAAGGCGATTCTTAAGTACTTGATGCATACTAAGGAGATCTTCTCTGTATACGGTAGTTAAGAATTGAAACTTGAGTGTTATACAGACTCTAGTTTTTAGTCAGATGTAGATGACGTGAAGTCAATAGGATTCGTATTAGTACTTAATGGTGGAACGGTAATGTTGGTCCTAAGTGTTATACAAAAGTGTCTAGAAGAGTGGGGGGGGGGGGGTGGTTTGAATAGACCCTGAAGTTTTCTTCAACTTCAAAAGTTTCGTATTAAAAATATTTTGGACGCTTAAGATTATAGGCGCTTGGCTGAGCGTCTACTTGAAAACAGTTTTTAGAAAGTTAACTTAGATTCAAGATTTGAATACTTAACCAGGTATTGGAAAAACATTCAGTTCTCTTATCAGTGTTAGCACAACAAAAATGATTTAAGTCTTTTTTTAGAATGGCTGAGCGTCACAAAGTTTTACTTAATTGCTTTTAGCTTGAGTAGATTTATCAATGTGTTTTACTTGATGTTTAAGCAATGATATGATAATGAAGAATGTAAATAATAAAGTAATAAACACAAAGATTCAAAGGTTCGTTGGGTGGTGTAATCCCAACTACATCATTCTTCTCTTTTTTCACTCCGAGGAAATCTACTAAGATGATCTTCAAAGAATCACACAGAAACTTCTACAATATAGAGGATAATATGGATTTGGATGACTCGAGCTCCATGGTCACACAGATTTCAGCTCCAAGACACCTTGATCCATTTGCTTCTTTCACCCAGAAATAATGCAAGTATTCAACTTCGACTTCACATAGATTGCGAGGCTGAAAAGGGTGTTGGTCAACAGGTTTGTTTGATTTTGAAAGTTCAAACAACTTGGATATCTCAGTAATAGTGTAGAGTTCTTCTTGAAAGAGATTTGAGATATTGGATGACTGTATCAGGAATTGATGAAAAGCAAAAGGATTGTTTTATTTGAATATTTGAGCTTTTATGAAAGTTTAAGGATTGAGACTTCAATGCAATAGGGATTCAACTTGTAAGCTTGTTGTGATATTTTGGCTTGTTGTTGAAGTCCTATTTATAGACTTTCTTGGATAAAGTGTCCGTTTGACACTATGCTTGGTGCGTGTCTATCACTTTCACGAGTGAACGACTTTATGTCTTTTATACTTAAAATTCTGCTTCAAAAGCTGGTGCCACAGACTCTATAAAGTTAACAGTCCAATGGGAAGGCTTCTCCGTACGTCCTGGAGTACTTATCACATTTAATGCCCTTATCAGCATTTAATGCATTTGAAATTAATGCCCGTTGGACATTAATGCTCTGAGAATATTTGCATTTAACTCCTCCTGGACTAGGAATAAACTCAGGTGAAATCTTGCCTTGATAGACGCTCATTTAAACTTGAATGATCCTTAGCTTGAATCCTCATACATCAACGTTTGAAGTAGCTTGATGCTCAGATGCTTGCTTAGAGATTTTCATCTTCATTCAGACTTCAGACGTTTGTACTTCAAACTTAACTACTGGTAAACTCACTCAGAGTAGTATCAGACGCTCAGTCTAAGATACTTAGCCAAACAATCTAGAATAAAAACAAATAAAAGCCTTATACAAATCTAGCGCTCAAAGCCTGTACAAATTTTCTAATGAAATCAAACTTACATATTTTGGGGTCTAACATGAAACCTATTTGTCATCATTAAAACATCTAATAAGAAATTTCCTAACAGGTAAGCTGGAAAAACTCCAAGCAGGAGATTGCAGCTGACTCAACCATAGAAGTTGAGAACATAGCCACTGCGGAAGCGACCAAGGAGGCTGTTTGACTGAGAAAATTTATCCAGGAGCTGGATGTGGTTCCAAGATCCAGTGTGAGTGAATTGTAACCACAATGGTGCTATAGCTTTTTCGGAAGAACCAAGGTTTCACCAGCGATTCAAGACCATCCTTAGGTGATATCATCTAATCCTGGAGATCATTGACAAAGGTGTCGTTCGAGTAGAATGAGTCAACTCGGCGAAAAATGTAGTAGACCCCTTCACCAAATCCCTGAGTTAAGATGTATTCCAAGGACACCTAGAGAGGATAGGACTTCGGTGTATGGGTAGTTCGCTCTAGGGCAAGTGGGAGATTGATAGTTTTAGGTGCCCAGCAGGCCATCTAATGGCTTGAACATTACATTGTTAACACTATGAAAATTTTGTTTTAATATTATATCGAACTCATTATTGACAACCTTTTCTTTATCCATATACTTTCAATAGTAGATAAGGATCCCATGGATCACTTATAGCTAGAGGAGCTGTTGTAATTGTGAATCTTGATGGTTGTGATCCCAAACCATGTTCCATATCATATAGGCTATGAGATATGAGATATCATCTATGATGCACGGATACTGACACAGCGACATGGACACGGCACGACACGGACACGAGGCACGACTTTTTTCAAAAAATTAGGACACGACATGGCTCTGACACAAATATCACGTATATATATATGTGTGTGTGTGTGTGTGTAACATAAATTAGATATTGATTTTGATTTCAATATAATTTGTTAGAAAAATAAACTGTGAAAATATTGTTTACTTATTTATTGTTAAATTTGTATTTCCTTACTTCTTTGTAAATGTATATATATTTGAAAAAATTCAACTACTTATCAATAATAAGTCAATAACGAATGCAAAAATAAAATAAAAAAATAAACAGTCACAAATTACAAAGCAATTACAAATACAATCAAAGTATCAAATGCCCAAGAACTAGAATTAGGATTTTTGAAGTTTTTCTATATTTACAATTGGACCCCAGACTTTTTAATTTCTTAGGAAAACTGTCGACCGTGTCATCACCATGTCGGACACGCATTTGTTAGTGTCCGACACGGTGTCCGAATTGTTCTTTTTTTATTTTTAACCATGAACACATATTAACCATGTCCGACACGTGAAGGAGGCGTGTCGTGTCCGACACACATCCGACACGTGAAGGAGGCGTATCGTGTCCGACACGCATCCGACACGGCCCTGGGATAAGTTTCAGAGTGTCCGTGCTTTATAGGATGTTATAGTCTAGTCAAGACTTGTTTTTGTCTGACATTCTCAAAGAAGAGTGTCTTGTTCCATGAGTAATGACTGGGTGGTTAGTGCATGCACAAAGATCCATACTTAGGTGACTATAAGATTGAACGACCCCACTAAGATTCTCTATTACTTACGTGTCGAACTAGGAATCCTTTTATTAATGTAGGTGTGAGATTTGTCCCCAAACTTGAGGTGTCATGGCGGAGATGTGTGCTAACTACTATAGTTTGATATACACATGAATTGCAGGAGAATCACATTATGGCATATGTTGGGTTTAGTCTGGTAGCATGATGGAACATATGACATCAGATACGAAATCCATCCATAACCTTAAGCCCGGTATTTCCTATGTAGTTATTGCGTAAGCTGAATGATCGATAAAAGCATGTGATCAGAATAGTGTCTTAATAGAGGTATGGGTGGTCCCTGCTTAGAAGACCTGATCATTAGACTACACACGAGAAAAGATGGAAGGATTCAACTCACATGAAGATCGTAACATGTAGAAGTTTGTTATTAATCATTAATATCTAGGAAGTCATGATCACTACATTGCTAAACTGCATCCATGACCAATAGGTCCCTCAAATTAGTGTGGTGAATTAACTAAGGCCTTAATTATTTGGCTAATTTAGGTAATTAAGATAATATGTGGATTATTTAGCGGGCTAGGACCTATTGTCAACTTATTAATAAGACTAAGGGGTCACACACTTAACTTAATGCAATACCTATTGGCAGAATCAATTTTTTGTGAATTAATGGAGAGACTAATTTATATGAATTAATTAATTGAAAATAAATAAATTAATTAAGTGTTCTTAATTAATAAAATTCTTATATTTAATATTAGAATACTAAATAATGATAAGACTGATTAATTAATTAGTGGTCTAATTAATTAATGGAAGGAAATAAATTAATTAAGTGCGTTTAATTAATTTTATAGTCTCATAATTCAGTTTGGTTGATTAAATTAAAGTCCCAAACCATTTAATTAATTAGTGGGGTAATTAATTGTACGTGGGTTTGGACTTAAAAGAGAGGACAAAAGACTATTAGGGTTTTAACACTAGCAGTAGGTGTGTGACTAGGATAATAAGTAACCCCAATGCACATGCCTCACACACACGACGCACACACAAGAATTAGTCTCGTGATTTGTCTCTTTTTTCTTCTCTCTTTCTATATTAGAGCCTATACACAATATTCCACCCCTTTCTCCATAAGTTAAAAGTTTATTTTTGTCTTGACAAGCACTGGTAGACAAGATCGAGGGTACGAGCTAAGGTGTGGATATGCTCAGAGAAGCTTTGTAGAGTTAGAGCATTACAGCAAGCAAAACAAGTAGAGTCTCCTGTGAAGATTTTCGTTGGTGGATAAATCTTCAAAAAGGTAATTCGTGAAAAACCCCTATGAATGTTTTCCAAAATTCGATAGTACCACATCAACCTAATCTGTGTTTAGTGATTGTGCTTTAAAGTTTTTAAATATCTGTTTCTCCTACGCACAATCCTGGGTATTAGCCACCACATCCTAACACGATTATCCTAAAAAAAACCACTCTCTTGCTTTTCTTATCATTCTCTCTCAATCTTTCTTTGGAGAATCACCACAAAGACTCCAGAGGTTAAAGGTGTGCAAATCTCAACTGAGAATTGCTCTAGGAGCTGATCCACTAAAAACGAGGAAGGCTTATTCCTGAGAAATATGGAACAATAAGAATGAAGATGTTCGTGATTCAATCACTAAGGAGGCTTGTAGATGAGTTCGACCCAGAATGCAGAAATCAATAATTCCATTGTTTATAAGTAAGTCGGTCAACTCTTTATTCAGAGCGGATTCTCTATCCCACAAAGACATATCACAATGGTGTCACATCATTGTGGGATCGACAAGTGTCTATAAATAGACACTTGTCGATCCCACAATGATGACACACCATCATAGTACATTATTATAGAATAGAAGATTTGCTCCCCTCTTTATTACTTATCTATGTGACTTTATTCCACTACAGAAAGGATTTAAGTGCACAACTGACAAGGTAGTGATTTAGCTCGAATTTCGTCGAGCTAATTCGAACAGAATCAAGGACCCAATTAGGCCGAACCAGGATACCTATCAAATGAGATTATAGACTGGACTTAACAGAGTCAAGTTGCCTACGTACCTAATTGGATAGGATCAAGTCTGACGTAGTTCAGAGAAATGAGTTAATATATACGTATTTGCTTCGTAGATAACGAGGAAAATTACCAGAGTAAATATGACTAAAGTAATGTAAACAAAGTAAATTTGGAGAGTATTGTGTGAGAATTGATAGCTGGTCCCCCTCATAAATGAGTTGGAGGGACTATTTATAGTCGTAAGTCTACCACTGTTCCTGATATGACATTTGGGCCAGATGGGTCTGGACACCTGACGACTATTCATTTAACCTTTAATATCTCGGGTCGGGTCGTAACCCGACCCTAAAATTAAAAACACGCAGATCTTCCAATGACCCCATATATATAATTGTTCTTTAGAGGGTATTTTAATTAAATTTATAAACGGGTCTTTGCCTTAATCAGGTAGATACCTTATATTATATGTTTCCTTTAGTAAAATATCGTGAATATGATTCTTTTATCTTGTCTAGTATTGAACTTGAGCAAATTAAATCCCAATGGTTGTGTCTTTGTAAGTCACGTGACAATTTTAGTAACTTTGAGGAGTTGTGGTTCTTCAAATATCATCGCTCTCCATGTGATTGCACCCACAAATAATGGGATAAGTTTATCTCACTCTTAGTGTATTGCTCTGGGTCTCTTAAAGACACACATTCAACTTGGAGTGGTGGTTTTTACACAAGTGATGAATTATAAAAACCACCCACTCCAAGTTGAATGTGTGGTGTTTAAGGAACCAGGAGCAATGTTAAGACTACCATAGATTTATACCACATGATATTATCCCGATTCATTACATATAGGACGAGCCCCCAATATGACTCGCAATTAATCTAGTTAGAGGTGTGAGGAAATCAAGTCGAGCCAAATAAGGTAGTATTCAATATTGTTTGAATTGTTTGAGTTTTAAGATTTATGTTTGAAGTTGGTTTGATTTACTCAAACCGAGCCAAAATGAACTTTAATGAAGTCGGACACGAGTCGAGCTCAAATAACTTGATAATTCTAAACATACTATTACTTTTCACTAATTGATCAAATTGAGTTCAAATCGAATTATTTCAAATCCAGAAAATCATGTTCAAATGCATTTGACCATCAAATAAAACGAGCTCAAATGATCTTTAACGATCCGTCTCAAGTCAAATTTTGACTTTTTTTTTCCCGCCCTAATTAATCTAATAGTCTCCATATAAATAATTAGAGTAAAAAACAAAAAAAAAATACTTTTAATCAACAATCATTCCTTCGTCTCTTATGAAGGATCAATTAGTTGCTAGTTTCATCTGTGTATTCACTACTATTTCCATCAACTGATCAACAACACATAACTCCTCAAGTTCTTCAAAATCACTGGCTAGCTACCAAAATTAACTAGCTGGAAGTGAAGGAACTTGATTAATTCCAAGAAATTTATTGTTGGCGTTGGAGCAAGACGCAGCCGCAGGTTGTGTTGTTCCCGCCAGAGTCAGGTCGAGCCCGGAAAACTGTATGTTTTGGCATGGTTTACTTTTGCTGCATTGGACGTCCACACCAACTTGTGATGATGAGCTGCCCTTTATATCTATGAACTTCACACCTTTGATCTGAACTGCTGATTCTCCCTATACATTATTTACATCAAAACAGTGAGATCGGTAATAAGGGAAGTAGTTTCGTTAAAATGGGTAACCGTGGCAACAATTGTGTCGTAGTATAGAAAAGAAAGAAAAAATCATTTCAAATATTGTAGAGAATTAAGGCATGTACCTGATGGCTGCATAAGGAGTGGGGGCAATAGAATTGATCAATAATGATAGGATTTTTGACATTGTTAACACGAACATCTGCAAATGTAACATTAGACACGGTGGTTGGTACTGACAAACGTGCCCATGTTTTGATCCGTAAACCATTAGTAGTGTTGGTAAAAGTGCAATTCCTGACAGAGATTCCTCTAACATCCTTCTCTCCTTTGTATTTGCCTAAGCTTCCAATGCTAATCCCGTGGCCCGGCCCACACAAAATGCTCGAGATGTTGATGTTTGTAGTTCCAGCCCCCATAGATATGCAATCATCTCCTGTAGCTATATAGCAATTGGAGATCTTGACCTTGTTGGAGTTTCCAATGTGGATTCCATCGGTGTTAGGACTATCTTTGGGAGCCGATATATAAACATCTCTTACAGCTATGTTTTCGCACTGGTCCATTAGGAGATGGAACATCTTGCTATTCATTGAGTGTATACCCCTTACTACTGAATCTCTCACATTTTCAAACTTTATCGACTGTTTCACATAAAGGGTATGAACAGACTGAAGTTAATGCAAATTGTGAAAAATTCATAAAAAAACCCATCACCTGAATAATAACTTATTGAATGCAATTAAACTAGAGTCCATATTAGGATATCTCATTCTTTGATTGTGCTTTCAGTGTATGAGTTACATAAAGTGATATATGAAATTCTAAGGCAGATGATGGTTTGATTGAATCCGAGTGAACTATATTGCAGGCGAATTATGCCTATTATTTAATATTGAGAAAATAATCAAAATTCTCCCTCATTTTAGTGTAAATTATCACACAAAATTCAGTCAATTTTTGAAATTACACAAACCAACCAACCTTGTCAGAGTTGGCGGGCTTACCGATTCCCCCGGGATATTTTTGGCCTCAATTTTCTTTATGACATAAAAAAAAAAATGCAGTGATTAACCCCTTTTGACCCTCGAGTTAAGTCTAATCATATTTGGTCAAATTTTACATGACTCTGTAGCGGTTATTAGTAATTATATTACAGAGAAAATGTCAATTTTTGGTACAACATGACAGACCAAATCCAATTTTAGTACCACACTTTTGTAAAGTAACACTTTTGGTACCAAATCAAGTTTTTTGTCTCAATTTTGATACTCTCGTTAGTTGATTAACGGTCGACATTAACAAGTCCACTAGTTTTCTAATTTGGGGGCGACAAACAGATTTTGGGGCAACATGGAGGGAAAATAACCGGTCTAATTGAAGGAAAAATCGATTTTGGGGTCTTTATAAAGCAATTTTTTGTTGGTTTTTTTTGCTAATTTGAGCTCGTCAACTTTCATTTTCTCCAATTACTTCTTCCAAGTTAAGAGCAAACTCGAGGCGTATAGTAGGAATTTTCCTTGAAGGAAATATAGACACAAACACATTTAAAGAAAAAAAGTTGAGTGCTTACCGAGGGGAGAGGGTTGCAATTTGAAGATTTACATTTATTTTGCCGCCAAGCCGATGGTCCATTTCCATCAAAAGTACCATTCCCAAAGAGTGTCAATCCATCTACGTCATAAAATAAGATCCAATAGTCTTCATCAAGTGAAGTATCAGAAGAAGCAATTAGGGTTCCTTTGTTTCTAAAAAATGCTTCCCCATTGCATGGCCCTATGGAAATGACAAAACCCCGGACTTAACATCCACACTACTACAAATGCGAGCTAGTTCTCTTGGTAGGAGTTTCTCGTGTTAGATTCAGACTTGTACCTTATGAGGTACACATGACCATACCTTGAATAATCATCGGTCGTGATAAATGGGCTAAGAACGACGCACAGATGAAAGGATACATGCTGGGATCTGTGACCAATGAACTTAAAAGGTCACATGATAAGGCCCACTGCAAGAGCTATCATAGCACACCTGGTAGAGCTTTATGGTTCATCAAAACGTTCATAGCATCAAGTTTCATATTCAATAAGTCCACTTGTGTAACTAGTGTTGTGGAAACACCCACTTCATAAACTCCTGGGAGAATTGAGTTCTCGATGGTTATTTGGTCCCACTTTGCACATTAACCAATTTATATAGCGCGATATTGATCTTGCATTATTTATATATACAACTAATAAACATGCCCATCAATATATAAAGAAATAAATAAATAAATCCAACACACTCGATCATGGACTTTTACTAGAGGGCCCGAGTCAATGGGCCATCACAAATAAAAGGCATAAAAACGAAAGCCTATCTAATCTTCATGGGCTCCTTGTGTCCACCAATTTTCAAAACTATTCTATTACAATGCTTTAATACAACTTATACATCATTTCCAAGAAAGCAATAAATAGGCTTAAAACCTATCTTTACAACCCATTGAAAAGAAGATACATCATTCCAAAGCATAATTGGTGTCACCTTCACATAATACATGCTAGCGAAAACCAAAAACACTTATGTTAAATATTATTAAAATAAGTCCAACTAAATAGTCCTTTATAAAATTCCCAATTTTATATATCTAATATTTCAATTAAAATCAATCTAGTCTAACTAGTTGACATAGATATACAAAAATTGGGAATCAATCCGTAAATACCCTTAAAATGGCGACATGCGATGCATGTGACGAAATCATGGAGGAATATTCCGCCAGAAAACGTCAAAATATAAAAAAGTGTAACAAAAAAAAAAGTTTGGATAAAAAAGTATAAAACCGCGTAAAGTTCGGGTGGGTTGTTGTCTTTACCCCTTAAAATAAGTCCAACTAAATAGTCCTTTATAAAATTTCCAATTTTATATATCTAATTTTTTGGTTTTCCACAGGCTTCCCCACACCACATTGAGTATGAGACTAATCCCGCTTCGGGTACTGAGCCTGCCGTTGGCCTGAGGGGATTTGTCACTGGGGGGAGTCGAACACGCTCCCTACTCAGGAGCGTAGTGGTGGACAAGCCACTACGCCAACCCTTCAGGTTATTTTATATATCTAATGTTTCAATTAAAATCAATCTAGTCTAACTAGTTGACTTAGATATACGAAATTCTAAATTTAGTACATCTACCTTTAATTTAAAATAGTTTAGTCTAACTAAAATTAAATATATATAAAATACTAAACTATATATCTTTATTATTATTTAAAGCCACATATCTAGAAAGACTTTTATTTAATTCAAAAATTAGTTATACTTCTCTAAGAAAATAATTAATTTTTTCTATTCAAATAATGTTTAATTAAAGTCTTTCGAATCGAGAAAAATAATGTTTAATCCAAAAATTAATTATTATTCTCCAAGAAAAATAATTAACTAGTCTCATTAAATATTTTATTCCAACAAATTTCACTTGGGCTCGATTTCATCAAATCCGGCTCACCATCCATTTGGTCCACTCAAATTTAATTTAATCAGACCCAAAATTAATTAATTAAAATATAAACTTTAATTATTACTAATCGGACTAATTTTAATTTAAATCCAATCACCACCCATTCATTTGACATATTTTTACTATGCCTAAACTAATTAACATGTCATATTTTAGTAATTTTTTAATTGGGCTCAATATTAATTAATTCGGGTCATCATCCTTTTGACCCACCCAGAAAATTAAATTTACCCAAAACTCAAAATACCAAAATTTGGACTCATACTCATCAACCCAACCTGCATGAATAGTCCAACTATTCATGCTCATGGATGAAACTAATCGGTTCACACGCCCTAACTTGTGACACACACAGTCACACTCTGCCGGGCACGTTCAAACGTTGCTTGATGCATGTTCGAACAAGCACTTTGTGCACAGTGCTGCACGCATACTGTCGCGCACGTCCAATGTGCGTGTGTGCACATTCGAACGTGCCGTCTACATGTAGTATTGCACGCGGACGTTTCAGGGCATAAAAGCCGCGTTTTTCTCAGTTTTTCATATTTTCTCAATCTTAAACAATACCACATATTTACAAATCATAATATACATGAAATTCTAGGCTTTAAACATAAAATGCTGATTGGATAACATACTTACATACATACATCCATACATACATGCTTCAAAAACACCTAAAACTAACGCACGTTATAAATCACAGAAGCGATTAAATATGTAGATCAGAGATTGGATCTGATACACGGTTAGGATTGCATATAAAAATTCATCAGAAGCAATAAAAGCAAAAATATCCCAGTGATCATCTCGATTCGAAGATTCAAATTGATAAAGCGCTATAACTTACCCGTTGTAGAGAAGTGGTTAGAGAACTTGGCTCTTCGAAATTTTTTGAAACTTCCGGGGAGCTGCCTACACCACTCTTTGGATTATTCAGCCTTCGTGAATCCTTGTTTGATTTCTTTAAGTCTGATCCTAAAGGCGTATTTACCCCATCTCTAAATTATCACGCAGATTGGTGGAAGAGAAAAATCTCTTTTTTTCTCTATAGGCCCGATGGCTAGTGAGTGTAGAGAGGGAGAGGAATTTTTTTTTTCTACTTTTAGGAGAGTTATGAATAGCTTAGGTCAAAAAGTGACAAGTGATAAGTATTTGGGAAAATTACTAAAAAACCCTTAAAATAAACTTTTACATCCAAAAAACTCATGATAATATTTGTCAACCCAAAAAACCCACACCATCAACTTTTTATTCGAAAAAAACCCAATATTTAGGGTTAACAAATTTATAAACTTAATTGTCCTTAGCCTTCTAGATTAAAAATTCATCAATTGTAGTTTTGCAATGAAATTTATTTATTTAAAAAATTATATTGATAATTTATACTAATTATGATTTTACTTTTAAATTTTTAGAGCTTTTAGAAAAATTTAAAACATATATTTATAGATAATTTCCATATTAAAATAAATAATAAATTATATAAAAATATGTAAATTTTCAATATTCCAAAATAAAATTTATATTTTATGATTAATCAATTTAAAAGAATTAAAACAAAACGACTCCAAAAAGAAAAATTAATTGATCAATTATTAACTTAATAAATGAAGGGTAGTTTAGTCCAAAATGTTATTAATCCTCATTTTTAGGGTTTTTGGAATGAAAAATTTGTAAAAATGGGTTTTTGAGATTGAAAAATATTTTCATGAATTTTTTGGATATGAAAAATTATTTTAAGGGTGTTTTAGTAATTTTTCCTAAGAATTTATATCACTTAACTTGTTGACCAAGGCAAGACCTAAAAGCATTGTGTTAGGCGTCCAAGTGGACGCTTATCTTGGCTTGGGTTAGTCTTGTGTTTTAATAAATTAATTAATTAACAAAATTAATTAGATAAATTAATTCATTTATTTCTCCAAAAAATTATTTAATAATTAATCTTATCTATTAGCTAATTATCTCATCTAATGAGTAAGCAATTAACAATATTTAATTTATACAACAAATTAAATTTTCGTAAAACTCAATAGAAAAATTTCTTTTATATTTCTTTCCGAATCTTTAATCGCGACTCTTTAGGTTCGTCTCATTTGGTAATGAGAGGAATCCAAAGAAAGTCAGTAAGACCAGGCCTGTCACGTGGCCCACTTCATAGCCCAAACGAAATCGAATGAGCTGAATATTTCCAAAATATTTCCAATCGTGTTCCCGTGTCCCAGTCAAGTGAGAGTCATGGTTATGTCAAACTCACTAAACTTGATCATACGTATAAATTATAATAATATGAGATCACTGAGTTTGGTTTTGTGCCTGGCACAAGTGACTTTAATGCTTTGGCCAAAGACTTTGATCTGCATTACCTATAATCACATAGAACACATTCTCACTCACTTATGAGAGAACAAATCCCATCTTAGTAATCAGTTAAGACTACCACTCGCCCATCAAGTCACATTTCGAGGTCGACCCCACCAATGAGTGAATTAGATTTAATTACTCTAGTGACAAATTTAACGTCATGAGTGCATCTTCAGCCTGATACTTCAGATTATAGGCTCACTTATACCTATAACGAAAAATCAGTTCTGTCATTGACAGTCACAGAGTGAAAACCCATATGAAAGAACTGATGTGAGTCATGTTCGAACATAACAGTTCCACTGATGTGTCTACAATCATAAGCTCCTACTATCACAAAGTGTCTGACTGACACTCCCATGTCAAAGCTCAGATTGTACTAGTATTCTAAGTCTTTATTGTCCATTAAAGACTTCTTGTTACTTACGAATGGGTTAAATAATCAAGATCAATCTCTCTAGTGTCCTTCTTCCTATCTCATAGAAAGTAGAGAGTTTGTATAATTTACACCATCCTCTTTGGTTCTACCCATGAATCATCCAGGTTTGTGCTATCGAAGTAGCGCTATCCCGTCATGACTGGTCATGTTATTTTGATGTTGTTCAGAATAGCGAACAACAACAAGAGCAGCATCGCTGCATGTGCATCCTTGACAGTAGTGCTTACGTGTGACTCACTACTTTCACGCTTGGTTCAGGGGTGGCGCTGGCTTTGTGATTGTTCCGCCATCGGAATAGTGTCATCGATGTAGTAGGTTGATTCCTCTTTTGGAATCAATGGACCACCTCCTTGGTCGAGGCGGTGCACTATTTTACGACCTAAGGTTTGCTTGGCAACATTGTTTTTTGGGCTATTTTGTGATTTTCAAAAGTAATGTGTCTTTTTAGTTTAATTTTTTGAAAATATGATTATATTTTCTGAATTTCTAAAAATGAAATAAATTATGAAATTTTGAAACTGATGAAAGAAAACAATGCCAAAATCAAATTGATATCATATAACACAAGACTGTCATATAGTGTTTACAAGCTAAGGTCAATCCACTAAATAGCTCGAAGGTGTTTGGTGGAGGTAGACGATGGTGGTGGTGGTGGCCAAATGATGGTGCTTTTGGGTGTTTGATTTTAGGTGGTTGCTGGTGACGTGGTGCTTTGTGTTTGGCGCAAGCACGGCTGGTGGTAGGGGTGGAGCAGCGGCGGTGGTTGTAGAGTGGTGGTTGGTGATGCCGATGGTGGTGGAAGTGAGTCGGTGGTGGTCGCAGACTGGTGATTGGTGGTGTTGTGTGGTGGAGGTGTGGCGACAGTGGCTGGTGGTGCCGATGATGTTGGAGAATGAAGAAAAAAGAAAAATAAAAAATTAAATTTATTTTAAAAGAAAATTTATTCATACATGAGGTATAATATGGTCTTTTCGACACTCATATATGACAAGAGTTAGTATCTTTTGTACTTTTAAGTTGTACAAGTGTAAAACAAAATTCTCTAAAAACATGTGAAAATGTGCATAGTTCGGATGGGTTAATATTTTTATTTTTTAATTTTAGACGAATGGGGATATCCTTACCAGACAAACTCGGGCTGATAATTTTTAATCAGGGGCCGCACAGGCCCTTATATGACTCCAAATAAGGAGAAAAAAGTTACAACCTGTAACAACCTGAAATTGAACCCTCATAACTCCACACATGAAAGTAGAAGCTGATACAACTAGACTAACAAATTTTGAGAATGGGTTAATGGTTTTAGCCCTAATAATAATGGACTATCAATTAAATATCCTTTCAGTAATAATGATAATGGACTGTCCACTAAATATTAAAGTTATTTAAAATTTTCCCCTCGATTTCGAATCATTCAATTCAAATATAATTCAAATTGTTGAAATTAGGAATTCGAGATTCAACATTGGAAAGGAAATAAGTGCACAGCTGAAAAGGCAGACATCTTATATTTTATGTATATTTGAATAAAACTAGTGTAAAGCATGTGTGTTGCACGTAAACTCCCAATTCTTTAAATAAATATTACTAAAATTAATTTTTATAAGAACAATAATAATTTATAAATGTGATATGACCAAAATAATATTCATGTTTATATATCAGAATTGGTAATCGTGATGATTAATAAGAGATACTCAAAGAAATGAATATAGTTGATCTACTAATGTTGCAAGTTTTTGAGCTTTGCCATTTCTCCATGACCCCTTTTCACAACTGCAATACAAAAGGTAAAATAGATTAGTTGATGAATTCAGGCGTTACTTAATTTAATATGGGCTATTTAGCTAAAATGTTAAGTGAACAAAAATAAATAATTGGAGACGAAAAGTTGGAACAAAATTAAATAATTAGAGATGAAAAGTTGGATACAAAAGTTGCTGATGATGGATATAATAATTAATAATTTAGTTGTTAATTTAGATATTTCATTTAGTTTTCTTTATATTAGTATCAATTTAAATTTAGTTTTAATTGCCATAAATCATAATGTTAATTACTTGAATAAGGGTAGTTAAGTAATATCACAATTGGAAGAAACACTTTGAAAATGCACAGTTTTAGTATAGTATAGATATAGATATAGTAATTATGGTTCTTTTATCCTTTATATCATTCGGTTTGGGCTAATTAAATCCCCATTATTGTGTCTTTGCAAGTGACATGTTATATTTAGTGACTTTCCGGACTTCGGGATAATGAAAGATCATCCTATTTTATGCGATTGCAACCACACATGATTTTATAGAATTTTTGATTATATAGGATGAAATCCCAAAGTACATATGACTTGCAACTAACCCAATTAGGGGTGCAAATGATCGGGTTGA
Organism: Buddleja alternifolia; assembly: GCA_019426215.1. Classification (NCBI taxonomy): domain Eukaryota; kingdom Viridiplantae; phylum Streptophyta; class Magnoliopsida; order Lamiales; family Scrophulariaceae; genus Buddleja; species Buddleja alternifolia. The sequence continues at coordinate 15,017,838 of CM033396.1, forward strand.
GGAAAACCAGGTGGTGTTCAATCTTGTTTGTATTTTTATCTGTCTTCAAAATTTATGTTTGAATTTGGTTAATTGTTTCTCAGCTTGAGTTAGAACAAACTTTAATTGAGTCGAACACGAGTAGACCTCAAATAGCGTGATATTTCAAAATATTTTATTATATTTTACTAATCAAATCGAGTTCGAGTCGAAATTCAAACCTTATCGAACAGAAAATATGTTCGAACTTGTTTATTTTACAAGTTAAATAAACCTAGCTCAGACAAACCTGTTAAATATTAGTTTCCATATTTGGTATATCTCTTTACTTGTATTTAGATTAGGTTTCTTTCCTTGTATCTAGCTTAGGGTTTTATATTCTTTGTAACCTACATATACTTTCATTTCAATACAATATTGTTCATGGGTTTTGAATTCTAACATGATATCAGCCTAACAAGAGAGAACAATATTCATCTCTCACTTTCGATCCATAGCCAAGTCGCCAACCCCGGTGCAGCATCTTCTCCGTCCAAATCCGCCCCATCGCTGCCCTTCTCTATCGGTTGTTTCCCCGCGATTATTATTTTTACTAATCTTCTACACCTTTTATTGTCTCCATTATCACTATAGATGAAACCAATCCTAACCCCACCTCTCATCCAGCCTTTGCCATAACTAATGTCTTTCACCTTTTCAATTTTGAATTTTGTGAGGAAGATCCTCATTTCAAATTATGGAAAATAACATTTTCTGATATTTTTCGTAGCTATCGAGTTCTAGGCCATATCAATGGTAAAACGGTACCTAAAGATGATAATAATGAGGACTGGTATTCGTTAGATTCTAAAATCAAAACTTGGATGTACAAATTTGTCAATGCCAGTCTTCTTGACAGTGTTAGTGGCGATGGTTTTACCGCCAAACACATTTGGGACAATCTTGAATCGTTCATTAATAATAATAAACCTTCCCATTCCCTTCACCTTCAAGAAAAATTTCGCAACCATAAAAGAAAATTTATCAATTTCCGACTTCTGTCGTGATATGAAACGAATTGCAGATAATCTTAACGATGTTGATTCTCCTATTAATATCAGGAATTAGTTTTACAATTTATTAAAAATTTACCTAATTCATATAATAGAATTATTGATGTTATCACAAACCAACGTCCGTTTCCTAAATTTGCTCAAGCACGTAACATGCTCTTACTCCACGAAGCCCGAGATTCCAATAAAACCGCACCATCCTTGATTCCTCCGTTCTGCTTTTTTCTCAAGACCAATCAAATTTCCGTAATGATAATGGTCGTGGTAAAAATTTTGGCCACAGATTCGGTCGTGGTAACAATTCCTATGGCAGCAATAATTATCAAAGTGGCAACAATTATCCTAGCAGCAACAATCGTCAAAATTTCAGCAAGCCCAATTATTCACAAGGTGGCCCTCCTCAGCTTTATTTCAGTGGGTCTTCTCAATTGTAGCCCTATCCATATCCGCCTTTCGCATATGGTCAAGCCTTTTTGGCCCATTCCCGACGGCCCCATATTCAACTATTCCTGCTGTGCAGCCCCTTCAACAGTTTCTGCCTGGTCCAATTGCACTTGCCTCCTTTCCGGCCCAGCTTCAGCACAGCAGCCCGCAACCACTCCAACAGCAACGCACAAATCTTGCTCAATTATTTTCCACTATGACTGTTCAAACCCCCGATGAAAACTGGTATATGGACTCGAGGGCCAGTGCACATATGACCTCTTATCCAGGTACACTTTCTTCTCTTGTATATTGTGATAATTCTAAATCAATATCAATTGGTAATTGTGCTATTTTACCTATTTCTCACAATGGCTCTACTTTTTTTCCCTCCACCCACCTTGCTTTGTCTAATGTTTTAGTCTCTCCCCACATCATAAAAAATCTCATTTCCATTCACTCTTTTACTTGTGACAATAATGGCTCTGTTAAATTTGATGTCAATGGCTTTTCTGTGAAGGACCTTCCGACGGACACCCTTCTCTTCCGCAGTGACAGTCAAGGCAACCTCTATCTCGTTCTTTCTTCACCTCTTCACTCTACCCCGTCTGCTCAAGCTCTCACCGCCGTCTTGGACATCTTGGCTCTTCTGTTTTTAAGTTTTTAACTTCTAGGAATTTAATTTCTTTCCAACATTCGTTATTACCGTTATGTAATGCTTGTCAATTAGGCAAACATTAACGTCTTCCATTTTTTAGTTCACACTCTACTACTTCTCGTGTTTTTGAAATTATACATTCGGATTTATGGACCTCGCCAGTCCCCAGTGCTAATGGTTTTCAATATTATGTTAATTTTTTAGATAATTTCTCGCATTTTTTTATGGGTTTTTCCTTTTCGTCTAACATCTGAAGTTTTTAATGTTTTTTCAAACTTTCGTGCATATGTCAAAAATCATTTTAATCTTAAAATGAAGTCTTTTCATTGCGATCATGATCGTGAGTTCGATAATACGAATTTTCATAATCTTCTTAGTGGTCTAGGGATAACTATTCATTTCTCTTGCCCTCACACGTCTCAACAAAATGGCAAGGCTGAACGCACCCTTCAATCTATTAACAATATTGTGCGTACTCTTCTCTTTCAAGCATCTCTCCCTACTACTTTTTGGGTTGAATCACTCCATATGGCGACTTATCTTCTCAACTTACTCCCGACTACTATTCTAAATTATCGTACTCCCTTTGAACTTTTGTACCACACTCCTCCCAACTACTCTCACCTCCGCATCTTTGGATGCATGTGTTACCCCAATCTTACCCCTGTCACACCCCACAAACTTGCCCCGCGATCTACTACTTGCGTCTTTCTCGGGTTCCTGCAAAATCATCGTAGCTATCGCTATTTAGATCTTTCCACCAATAAGATTATTATCTCTTGTCATGTCATTTTTGATGAAAGATTTTTTCCTTATGCCTCATCTCCCACGCTGTACCATGTTCTTGACTACTCTTTCCTTGACCCGGACGATGACCCACCTCCTCAGCTCCAACGCCTTTTCTTTCCCAACCCCACCTACAGCTTGTCCTGCTCCTGCCATCCCTCCTATTACCGCCATGCCTCAACCACCTCCGCTGCCGACCTCTTCCAATCATTCCATGGTTACTCATTCCAAATCTGGCATCACCCATCCCCGTCAGGTTCTTGACCATTCGGTTCTCTCTTCTTTTTCTATCATCCCTCGTAATCCTGCTCAAGCTCTCTCTGATCCTAACTGGAAAGCAACCATGCAAGCTAAAATGTCCGCTCTTCATTCTAACTCTACATGGGAGCTCGTTCCGTGTCCCCCTCTCACTAATGTCGTTGGTTCCAAAGGGATTTTCCGTCATAAATTTTGCTCCGATGGCTCTCTCGAACGATACAAGGCTCGTCTAGTTACTCAAGGCTCCTTTCAGTCCTGTTGTCAAGCCCCCACCAATCACACTGTCCTCAGCCTTGCTCTCTTTCTCTTTCTCGCTCTTGGACCATTCATCAATTGGTCGTAAAGAATGCTTTTGTGCATGGTCATCTCAATGAAGTTGTCCTTGTGAAACAACCTTCCGGCTTTCTCGATTCCACCTTCCCCACTCATGTGTGTATTCTCAAAAAGGCTCTATATGGTCTCAAACAAGCATCTCGTGCTTGGTATCATCGTTTCACTTCTTTTCTTACCTCCTTAGGTTTTGTTAGTAGTAAAGCCGCTACCTCTCTCTTTATTTTTCGTCGTGGCACTTCCACTGCCTATCTTCTTCTTTATGTAGATGACATTGTTGTTACTGCATCGTCTCCCTCTCTTCTTTCTCATATCACTCGGCTTCTCTCGTTTGAATTTTCTATGACTGACCTCGGCTCTTTACATTATTTTTTAGGTATTAATGTTTCTTGCTCTTCCTCAGGTCTCGTTCTTTCTCAATCGAAGTTTGCTCTGGATATCTTAGATCGTGCAAAAATGGGTTCCTATAACCCGTGTTCTACTCCTGTCGACACTCTTGCAAAATTATCTCTGTCGCATCTTCCTAATTCTGATCCTACTCACTATCGCAGTTTAGCTGGGGCTCTCCAGTTTCTTACTATCACTCGTCCTGATATCGCTTATGTTGTCCACCAAATTTATTTATTCATGCATGATCCTCGTCAACCGCACATGAACGCCTTAAAGCGTATTCTTCGCTATGTTCATGGTACCCTTGCTCACGCTCTACAATACTTTCGCCCTTCACGCACTTCTCACGTAATCGCCTACTCAGATACGGATTGGGCGGGGTGCCTGGATACTCGTTGTTCTACCTCTAGTTATTGTGTTTTCTTAGGTGGTAATCTTATTTCTTGGTCTTCAAAATGCCAACATGTTGTTTCTAAATCAAGTGCAGAAGCAGAATACCGGGGTGGTGCTAATGTCGTCGCCGAGACTTCTTGGCTTTGCAATTTACTTCTTGAGTTACACTTTCCTCTAACTTCATCCACTATTGTTTATTGTGATAACATGAGTTCCATTTATCTTTCTTCTAACCCGATCCAGCACCAACGTACTAAACATATTGAAATAGAAATTCATTTTGTACGAGAAAAGGTTGCACTTGGTGAAGTTCGTGTGTTACATGTGCCCTCGGCTCATCAATTTGCCGACAATTTCATTAAGGGTTTATCTTCACCTTTATTTGTCGATTTCAGATTCAGTCTCAATGTTTGGGAACCTCTCGTTTCGACTGCGGGGGAGTGTTAAATATTAGTTTCTATATTTTGTATATCTCTTTACTTGTATCTAGGTCAGGGTTTTATATTCTTTGTAACCTATATATACTGTCATTCCAATTCAATATTATTCACGTGGTTTGGAATTCTAACAGAAGGTCTATCTCAAAATGACAATCCTCATCTCAGACATCGTCATGTCGTTTCAAGCACGGAGTGTACCATCAGTGGGTTTACACGCTCGAAGGGACTGCCCGTGGGCTAATACTCTTTGGCGGCAGCTTGTCGATCCTCGGTATCATGCGAAATTCTTTTCGTGCACGATAGCCAAGTGGGTCGATTGGAATCTGAGAGTGGATGCTAGCAGGTATGATTGGAATGTCCATTGGAGTTCCATTTTTACTGAAACGCTTTCTCTTATCTGGCAGGGATGTAACGATGTAGTTCATGGAGCTGACCACGTAATCCATTAGTCGAGCTGGCGAAGGTTCTGGAGCGTGTGAAAGAGGCCCAACAAGCCACGACTAATGATCCGGAATTAATAAAGCAGCAACTTGATGTTCATTGGGCGAAACCGAGCACTGGTAAATGGAAGGTTAATGTTGATGCTGCCTTTGATACTGCTACAAACCATGCTGCAATTGGGGGGCTGCTTAGAGATGATTCTGGCTGTTGTTTGAGTGGGTTTAGAAGGGCTGTCCAGGCAAGTACAATCCTTGAAGCAGAACTCATTGCCATAGGAGAAGGGCTGGCATGACTTGGAATATGCAGATAGCAGATGCATAAAGTGGAAATGGAATCTGATAGTTATGAGGCAATTAAGAGCATCGAGTTGGCGACTTTTGAGCACCATTACATTGAGGTGATTACACACACTCGTGACAGATTGAAGAGGCTTTGGCAAGTCAGGATGATGCGTGAAGCCAACCAAGCAGCGGATTACTTGGCTAAAGAAGGTGTATCCGGTATGTTGGGATCGATAGAGAGAATGGATCGATGGATGGAGGACATCCTCGATCGAGATAGAATGGGAATCAGTAACATTATGTTCACGACTACGAACTCGGGTTTGTCGGGTCACGACATTTAGGGTATTCTTCTCGTTGTTAAGCAAAAAAAAAATGACAATCGAGTACCTTTGTTCATTTTTCAATTTTTAGCCATAATCTAATGGTTTCTAGAAAAATAATTACGGTAAAAGAAAAATACTTGTAATAATCAAGAAGTATTGCTTCATATCTTATAATGAACCAATTGGTTGCTAGTTACAGTTGTGTACTCATTATTATTTCCACCAACTGATCTATAACTAGCCAATCTGAATGAACTAAACAAAAACCTATCAGATAAATTATAATGAACTCCTCAAGTTTTCCAAAATCACAAGCTACTAAAATTTAGCTGGAGTAGGAACACTGTGAAGGAACTTGATTGTTTCCAAGAAATTTATCATTGGCGTTGGAGCAAGACGCGGCTGCAGGTTGTCTTGTTCCGGCTAGAGTTAGGTCGAGACCCGAAAACTGTATGTTTTGGCATGGCTTACTTTTGCTGCATTGAACATCCACAGCAACTTTTGATGATGAGCTGCCCTTTATATCTATGAACTTCACACCTTTGATCTGAACTGCTGATTCTCCCTATACATTATTTACATCAAAACAGTGAGATCGGTAATAAGGGAAGTAGTTTCGTTAAAATGGGTAACCGTGGCAACAATTGTGTCGTAGTATAGAAAAGAAAGAAAAAATCATTTCAAATATTGTAGAGAATTAAGGCATGTACCTGATGGCTGCATAAGGAGTGGGGGCAATAGAATTGATCAATGATGATAGGATTTTTGACATTGTTAACACGAACATCTGCAAATGTAACATTAGACACGGTGGTTGGTACTGACAAACGTGCCCATGTTTTGATCCGTAAACCATTAGTAGTGTTGGTAAAAGTGCAATTCCTGACAGAGATTCCTCTAACATCCTTCTCTCCTTTGTATTTGCCTAAGCTTCCAATGCTAATCCCGTGGCCCGGCCCACACAAAATGCTCGAGATGTTGATGTTTGTAGTTCCAGCCCCCATAGATATGCAATCATCTCCTGTAGCTATATAGCAATTGGAGATCTTGACCTTGTTGGAGTTTCCAATGTGGATTCCATCGGTGTTAGGACTATCTTTGGGAGCCGATATATAAACATCTCTTACAGCTATGTTTTCGCACTGGTCCATTAGGAGATGGAACATCTTGCTATTCACTGAATGTATATCCCTAACTACTGAATTCCTCATATGATTGAACTTTATTGACTGTTTCAACAAAATGGTGTGATTAGATTGATTAGATGCAAACCATAAAAAATCTTTAAAATTTTATTTCAGACTCGTCATTTCGAAATTGAATTCACACATATTTTTAACATAACAAGTAAGTGATTGACCCAGTGATATAAAAAATTTAAAGTTCAAATTAGAAACTTTCGACTTTTTGAGTGTGTGCACTGTAGTATGAGTTTACATATAAAGGGATACATCGAAATGCTAGTGAGGTCCCAACAATTCGGCTGAATTCAAGCCAATCACATCGGAAACATAGACATAAACGCATTTGAAAAATTAAAATATTAGAGTACTTACCGTGGGGAGAGGATTGCAATTTGAAGATTTACCACATTTATTGTGAGGCCAAGCCGATGGTCCATTGCCATCAAATATACCATTTCCGAAAAGGATCAATCCATCTACGTTAGAAAATGAGATCCAATAGTCTCCTTCAAATGAAGTACCAGATGAAGCTATTAGGGTTCCTTTGTGTCTAAAAAATGTTTGCCCATTGCATGGACCTTCAAAGTTTACACCTTTCACAAAGTAAGTTCCCTTTGGGACTGCAAGGAGACCCCCATTAGTTTGACAGGCTTTACTCCATGCATTCAAGAAAGCCTGCATCTCCAAAACCTCACGTTAATAACTCATATATCAAATATTTTGCACCAAACGATTAAGATTATTTTTTTGCAGGGTCTTAACCATCAAAGGGTGCGAATTATGGCATGTCAATAGTGACATAATCAATGTGTTAATATGTCATATAATTTGAACCATTCGTGTAACTAACACCAGCTCTGTAAAATAACTTAGATTATATTGCTCTTAGCCATTCGAGTGAAAGCATTTTGCATAAGTGATATCCACGAAAAATCGTAATGAGATCCGATTTGGCCAAACTCCAGTGTAGTTAACAGGATGAGTGAATTACAATCGATAGATGATTAATTATTCGCCCTATGAATCAAACTTGAGTCACCCAAATAGATTCGGGCTAGGATTTGCACTTATAATTTTCCAATTAATAATATATATACAACTATTATATACATTTGTAATCACCTGGCTGTTATCCGTTTTTCCATCTGCAATGGCACCATAATTTGTCACTGTAAAAATCTTGGAGTACTGGCTACGAACGTGGCTAATGCACCAAAATAAAACAAGACACAAAACCCACTTTGAATCCATATATATAAATTAATTTATATATGTGTATATGTTATAGTTACTTCTTGAATTTGTGATATATTTATCTCTTGCACTTGATGTTTGTAGGACAAAATGAACAAGGAAGTGAGGCCATTTATATAGTTGAATTAAACCCATAATTTACAGTTTATGGAGAATCTCATCATTACACACTTGGAAACAGATTAATGAATATAGATGAATTTTCATTGGGATAGTGTGAATCTCAATTACCTTCTCTAACTTGAACTATAAACAGTCGAGTCTATAGAATATCCACAATCTAGTACAATTTTGGACCATTTTGGCAATGAAATAAATCTGCCAGATTCTGTTAATTAAATGAATATCTTGACTATAAATAATCTCTTTAATCAGAGCTTAATTTCATTTAGCAATAATTAGTTAAATACAGTTATTGAAAATTTGAGGGCCTTAATTAGTTTAGTAACCCAAGTTTAATTATCAATTTAATTAATTAAAGCATAAAATCACGTATGAGAAAATACATAAAATTTCTTAAACTCAATTTTTTGAGATAATTCATTATGTAGAAATCTTCATTTTGCACCAGTTGATTCTTTCAGTCTCATTTAGCATGTATTTACTTATTATGTATGTCATATTTCCTAATTCTCAACTGAGTCGTCGTAGACGCTTGATTCTATGGTCAATTCTTTGACCTCACATTAAGGTCAATTCTTTTATTTGGTGGTCAACCTTTTGACCGTCCCATAGGGTAAGATTCCTTTACTGCTCCAGTATCCATGATTACTTCCCTTCATATTTTAGTTTTATCCAATAAAGTTCTATATTATTTCTATAAGATAATTGTAACTTGAATTATACCTAAAATAAACAAAGCAATTACTTTCCGAAGTATTACTCTTTTCAAAATATTTTTCATATTATAACTTTAATGTCACATGTATTGCAATGTGGACACATACTTAATTATTAGTTGAAAGTTCTTATTCTTTTTCATTTTTCATGTGCCTACAGTGCTAGAAATATTAAACATTTCAACCTCCAATTATATTTAGGCTTTGTTTGGTAGAGATTTATAGAGGTGATATATTCATTATCACTTCTAATTTTCAGTTTGGTTCAACAAGATCGGCCTATGATACATAGTAGGCTCGGTTTTTTATCACACCTATTCTAGGATACTGGATACCACCTAGTAGGTTGTATTCATTATCACGAGATTATATCCAAACCTCTTTAGTCATGATAATTACTAGTTTACCCCTTTAATAAAAAAAAACAAACATAACCTAGTTTCTTTGGTATTAAACCATTGTTCATGCAAAGTAAAATATATTTTTTATTATTCATCAATTTTATTATGATACATGAGATGATTTTATTTGATTTATAAACCGTAGATAGAATTATTTTCCAATCATATTCTAGGGTTAAGAATCAATTTTGAAAGATAAAATTGTGCCTACCATGGGAAGATAATGAATATTTTTTAAAATTGATTTCTTCCTAAAATGAAGCAAGAGGGACATTGAAGAATAAAAGGTTGAATTATATTTTATTTTCTAGATTTGTGAAAAGTGAGAATATGACTTTTGGTTATATGTTGAATATGATATTCAAAGTCTCTCTTCCCTTGTTGGTAAGTAAAATAAAATATGGGTAATTTTGGTATTCCAAAAAAATTAATAGGATATTTCAGGGTTTTTCTATTGAATACATCTTAATATAAAATTCTAACCAAACAATTTGAAAATAAATCCTTAGGATATCAGTCTTATTTATCTATGCAACCAAACAATTTTTTGTCAATGTATCCCTTCATTTCTACCATAACTATCAATCATATTTTTATCACATTCAATCCTATGCGGGCAACCAAACGAAGCCTTAGAGAAAAACAATTGTCTAGTGATAAATTTTATGTTCTTAAATAATGTATAAATTAAAAACCTATGAGTATCAAATGACAATTGATCAAAGATGCTACATATATATAGTCATTACTAATCAAAATTGTAGGACAGTTGTAACGAACTCTAATATATCTTGACAGGGGAAAGTCGAAACCATACAAAATAGGAAAAATATATAAATCTTATTGTTGTTAGTGTATAGTTATATATGTATAACCTATTTGTATAATTCCGGGCCTCTCATGTATCTATGTATATTAAACACAACTCTTGGGACTATTCAAGTAAGCGCACATGTGGATAGCCTAACTGAATTCAATTGTACCACATAAGTAATTATTATATTTTTTTTTCAATTGAATATGAATAAATATAGATATCAATCTTTATCTAAAGTACTCAAATTTAAAAATTCAAAATAAGTTCGTTACAAATAAAATTTGAATTCAAAAGAAAATATTTATCTATATTGTTAGGAATTTTATGTTAGATGTTTTGATGACGTCAAGATAAAATTTTATATTAGACCCCAAAATATAATGTAAGTTTATGTTTCATAGATCAATTGTATAAGCGTTTGAAAGTATGTAATTTTGTTAGGCTTGTAATTTTTTTTATCTTTGTAGATTTTAGACTAAGTATTAGATACCGAATCGCTAATAGAATTCTAAATGAGTCTATTAGAGAAGAAGTTGAAGATCAGCGTCTGAAGTCAGAAGAAGATGAAGATTTATCCTTAGCGACTGAAGTCAGAAGAAGATGAAGATTTATCCTTAGCGTCTGTCAAACGCTAAAGGACTATTTCAGGATTCTTGAATCAAGCGCTCAACGCTCAAACCCCTCTAGCGATCAGAATCTAATTCACTTGAAATAAATTCACAAGTCAAGAAGGGCTTGAATGCAATCATTCAACGAACATTTATTTCCAACGGGAAATAAATTCAAATGCATTAAATGTCTGATAAGTGCATTAAATGTGATAAGCCAATATGACTTGTAGGTAAGCCACCTTTTGACTAGACTGTCAGAACTTGAGAGTTTATAGCTGCTCCCGTCCAATCGGAACCAGCAGGATTTCAGGAATGTCAGAGAATAGGTATAATCACGCGCCGCGTGAAAGGCACACTCTCACATGTGTCCAGCGGACAAATCCCAAGAATTTCCTATAAATCCCTTTTTCCAGCAAACCCTACATACACACAGAGATAGAGATATACGTACATGCACAAGAAAAATTTGCTGAAGAAAAAGCTTAGAAACTCCATAGCCAAAATCTTTCAAGCTTTTTACATACATTCCATATAGTCTCAAATATCTTAAACATCTTCCAAAAAAGAAACCTAAACTCTTACTGAGATATTTCAAGTTGTTCGATCTTTCCAAAAACAAACAAACCCTTGTGATAAAACCCTCAACCTTTCATCTGAGTGAGAAAGTTGTTGAAACCCTTTACAGGCAGCATTTCTGAGTGAGAGAAGCTTATAGAAGACGATCTTCATTGGTGCTGAAATATGTGTGATCAAGGAGCCCGAGATCATTTTCACCTATTTACTACCTTGTAGACGATTCTTTGTGATTCTTTGATAATCATCTTAGTAAATTTTCTCCAAGTGAATAGGCGAAGATGGACGTAGCTGGGATTACATCACCCAGTGAACCTTATATATCTTGTGGCATTTACTTTCATTATTGTCCTACTTTATATTTTCCTAATTACTTTGAAAAAGACAAGCGCGACTATTTAACCTAAACGAACGCTAAAGCTTTAAAATCATTTCCGCTGTGCTAACCCTGATTAAGCGATCTAAGCATTACCCTACCTTGGTAAATTGCTAAAATCACTAAGTCTAAGTTATCTTTACTGAAGCATCTGACCCAAGCGCTCAGCTTCCTAAGCGTTCTAATCTTTAAAAGTGATACGAATTTTTGAAGTTGAAAAAGGCTTCAGGGTCTATTCAACCCCTCCCTTCTAGACCCTTTCGTGTGCCACTTGGGACCACCAAGTGGTATCATAGCGATTGAAGTAGAAACCTAAGCGTTTCCCAGCGTAACTGCTTGTTTAGATCCATTTTCTAAAACTTAGACGCTTTAAAACTCTCTCTTTCTCAAAACATCTCATTATGGCTTTTAACAAAATGCCTAAGTTGGTAGAGTTAAACTATGATTCTTGGAAACTTAGAGCATTCGCATATATATGTTCCTGCGATAATGAAAGGTGTGATATAATTTCAGATGGCCCCATTAAGATCATGAAGTAATAACTCGAGCACCTGGAGATGATGAAGCCACTCCAGATGGATATGTCGAGAAACCCAAGTTCGAATGGACGCCAGATGATTGGAAAAGAGCAAATCTAGATAATGTTGGACGAAGTGCACTTTACTCAGCGTTAAGAGACAATGATGCATTGTTCAACAAGATCTAGCAATGTAAAACTTCCAAAGAAATATGGGATAAGTTGGCTATTGTGTGTGGAGGCTCAACACAAATGAAGGAGAATAAGCTCTCCATAGCCATGCAAAGATTCGAGCATTTCAAGATGCAGACCAATGAGACGCTAGAACAATTGGACGCAAGATTCACTTTGCTCATCACAGAGTTAGTGTCATTAGACAAGGAATTGACCCGATGCAGCCAAGCCTGGGCACAAGATCCATAGCCAGAGAAGAAAGACGAAGACAGCCCAAGAAGAAGAAATCTCCATCTCCTACTCTTAAATCGCCCTCTCCCCCTCTGACGTTTGTTATTTATCCGAAAGGAAGAAGAGGCCGAAGAAGAAGAAGAAGAGAAGTGCCTTTAACACGCAAGCATTCCACGCAGGCGGATCAACCTAGGTTCCCTCCGAGCCAGACGCTTTGAAGCCACAATCAAGGGTCCTTCATCCTTCTCTTTTCGTTTCCAAATTGCCTCTTGTTCCCAAGCCAGAGCCTGCTTTACTTTGTGAAAAGGCAAAACTCTTTCAGGGGAAGTACTTGTGAAGACAACAATTGTATCCTTTCTGCATTATCTTTCTACATGCCAAGGATATAAAATTATACAGCAATCGCATAGCATCGATGATATTCAGTATTGTATGATACTTTGGATGCTTGCAAAATCCCTATTAAAGTTGTTCCCCTCACTTCTTTCCTCGATTTAGATCCTGAAGAAGTTGTCCCGGAGCTTGAGGAAACTGTACCAATTGTTGAAACAAAACAAGCGACTGAGTCAGTCGATGATAGTCCTCAAGGTAAGTGTTGTAGTCTTTTATTTTTGATTTCTACTTAGTAAGAATTTTGCTTCCTTTTCTCAAACGCTTGCTTGTATCAGCTCAAAATGATCCAGACGCTGATGCACCTCTACCTTCAGAGGTTCCTGTTGAAGTGGATGTCGATATGGCAAAGGTTGTGGATATCGCTAAGGAAGTAGCTCAAGTCCTTCCTGACGCTGAAACATCTCCAATCAATGAAGCGACTGTGCACGCTGAGCGGTCGATAGAAGTGGCCCCTATCCCAACCGAATCAATTGCTTTTGTCTCTACTCCAACCGGATCTCTTCCTCGTGTCATCAATTTCTTTCCCCGTGGCTATGATGCAAATGACGAGTTTTACTTTGCCACCAGGGAGCTTGATACCAGGCAATTGGTCGATATGGAGATAACCTTTCAAAATACTTTCCACAAGACTGATGTCTCTAATTCTGATAAGTTCGGTTTCTTCAAGCGTTTCGCTGATCTGGGTCTCTACTCTCTTGAGCGTCTTCAATCTCGTCTTGTGTATATTAGGCAACCAACGTTCAATATGATAGAATTTGACGAGAAGCGTTTCAATTTTACTGGCCATTCTGAAGAATCCTTTTATCCTTTGCGCCAGAACAAGATCGTCATAAAGAATCCCCAAATGGGTGATTGATTGAAGAACCCTGATTAAGAAATTCTTAACAGAATTGGATACTCTGCTTATCCCAAAGTCGTTCATTCTCCCCATAACGCTCTATCCCCAAAGCCTCTCAGATTGTGGAAAGGAAAAGGACCAGTTGTCGCTTAGCGTCCCAATCCTATTAATGCTTGGATAGAAGCTGAAGCCCGCGAGTATCTTGCAAGATTATGGGCTGAAGACTATGATGAAGAAAGAGAATGCTTTGAGAAATTTCTAGCCGCTAGAAAAGAACAGAAGAAAGCTGACAAGCTTGGTAAGCGAGGGATGACTGATAGGGTGTGAATTTACATGTTTCAGAGCCTCATATTCATGTGCTTTATATTGGTTTATGCATGATTTATGCCACATATGCGTTTAATTTGTGTGCTTATTGAGTAAAGGTGAAAAATCATTGCAATTGAGAAAAACTGGTCGGAAATGCAGAATTTCAGAGTATTTAGAGATGGAATTTGACAAATATTTCTTCTACAAAGTTGTAGAGCTCTAACGTAGCTTCACTAGTCAACTTGAATCACCTAAATCAGAGGTCTACAGAGAAATTTATGAAGGAAACAAGATTTCTGCGCAGAAGAAAAATGTTACTGTTCCTAACATTCAAACGTGAGCTTTTGGACATTCGAATGTTGCGTCTGACGGGAAAAATAACAGATTTTTGGAAATTTCCAAATCTAATTCAAGTTGGAGTCTTCCCCTTCCACCCTTATATATATTAGATCAGTTCTCTAGGGTTAAAGAGACAAAATACACATAGAATAGAGCCCTAATGGGGTTTAGACATAGTTTTTACATATTCAAGAAGATTTTCAAGAACCCTTGAAGGTGAAGAAATCAAGAAGCATGGAAGAGATGAAGATCGAAGTTCAACCATAAAAAAATACGAGGGAATTTCTTAGATTTAGATTTACTTTTGTCTATGAATATGAATCTTAATTTAAGTTTCTATCTTTTATCTTTTATGATGAATTAGATTCTTCGAACTAAGGTCATGTTAAGACCAAATTTTGATATTTGAGTTATAAATTGTATTTTTCATATTAATTCTATTGTTGCTTTGTGTATTGATTTTGTTCTTTAATTCCAATCACATAGTTGATCACCATATGCTTGCTAATTAGCCTAGTTTATTCATTCGGGAGAATATAGATTAGGGTTCAAAGAAATCATCACATCATCCAAAAAACATAAGGAATTGCTCCTAGGGATAGGTATAAATTCCCGGGGTGCAGTTAGCCGGATTTATCCGGGAAAATTCTAAAACGTGAATGCATGGTTAATGATTTGATTCTCGGATAGACATATTTAGAGAATCGTCACTAAGTCATAGGATTATTACAACAGAGACATCAGGTGGTAATTAATCAAGGAATTTCCACCAAAGCAACAGTAGTCTAATAATATGATAACGTGATTTTAACAAGAATTAATTAAATTATGCCAACACACGTATCTTAGTTGCTCTCTTCCATAGCTATCTTGATTTCGACATCTTGTTTCTTGTATCTTGCTTCCATAATATTTTAGTTAATTCCTGTTTTAGTTTATTTTATAGCTTTTAAAATCTTTAAATCTTTAGTTTTAGTTTAATTATTGCTTGCTTTAAATTCAAGAAGTCTAAAATACAAGTCTCTGTGGGATCAACAATCCGGACTTAAAAATCCACTTTATTACTACACACGACCAGTCCACTTACTGTTCAAACAAGTAAGGATTTTTCGTGTCAAGTTTTTGGCGCCGTTGCCAGAGACTTTTTTTTTTAGTTTTTGTTTTTATTGCAAGTTTTTTATAATTTTTGTTTTATATTTATTTTTACTTTAGTTTTTTGTCTTAATTCTAATTCCAATAAATGGCAGGAAATCTTCCGTTTGTGATCCCCGGAGCAACGAGAATGGTTTCTAGGACTCATTCAGGCTATGCAATTCACTCTCGAAGATTTGGATTGTCCGAGAAATAGGCAATGGCTGTTCGACGTCATTCAAGTATGTCATGCACAAGGGTTCTTTCCACAACATTGCCAAGTGAGAATTCCTACTCCGGAGGAACAACTCGATAACATTATTGGAGAGCTCCACCTTACATTGATGGAAGTATCTCGGGAAATAAAGGAGACTAATTATCAACTCGAGCAACTATTGAGAAAAATGTCTGAAGAAGCACCGGAGTCATGGCCAAGTCACACTGAGAGCAATATAGAGGGGCAATGCACTGACGTGACAGTGAGAGAAGATGATGAATGGGAAAACGAATGGATCTTTGCCCAGTAGATTACACCTGAATGAGCAGCCAAAAGTGTAGCAGAGTTAGAAGCATCACTGTATGGCACGTTTGCATGTGTAGAATTAGAAACTCCCACTTCCAAGCCTTCCACTCCTATAACTTCTCAACCGGTTGAAGATTCTCCACCATCTTCCCTCTCCACATGTAAATCGGTATTTGATGCCGACGATGGTAATTTTGTCATTGAATGTAGGAAATGACATGGTTAATTTTGATAGCTATGAGTTTTTTGAGCATCCACATGAATTTGATTTGAATTTACACATTGATGCTATTGATCCTTTTAGTGTTGAACACTTTCAGGAAAAATGAACCAATGATCTTCTACATCCCTACATCGTGGACTTCAAGTATGTCAAAGTGACGGGTGAAGAACAACGAGACATTGTCTCTAACTTGGAAGAGAGTCCACACCACCATCCGAAGCATGAGAAAGAAAAGGTAATAGAGGTATTGAGGGACCATAAAAAAAACTTATGAGTGGATGATTGCTTGGTCTCAACCTAGGGTGTTTATCACACACGATGGGCCAAGCCTCAATACCAATGGCCAAAGATTGAATCGATACCCAAGAGTGGATTGGAGAACAAACAAGGCGCTTATACGTAAACCTCCTTGAGCCAACTCTGTAAAGTCAAGCTAGTGACTTTAAAAGAGCGCTTCTTGGGAGGCAACCCAAGTTTGTAAGTTTTTCTTTCGTTTTTTGTTTTTGTGTGTTTCTTGTTTACTTAGTTTTAAGATTTCATTTCTGTTTTGGTGTTTTCTTTGAACATGCACTTTTGGCATGTATTCCTTTATGCTTGATGATTTGGTTTGTTTTGAGTATATTGAGCATGATTAGTATCCGGTTCCCTTCCCTTTAGTTTGAGATATTTGATTTTGATGATTTGAGCTAGAAAGACACACTTGTGGATGAAGGATTATTTTTCAGCATCCTCGGTTCTGTAAGTACTCCTTTTACCCCTTTTCATGGTTTGAGTTTAGATGTAACATTGAGGGTAATGTTAGGTTTAAGTTTGGGGGTGTGAGGTAGTGCTTAGTTATATTCATGTTTTGTGGTTATAATAAGAAATTCAAGAAAATTGATAAGAGGCATTTTTACGTGTTTTTAAGCCCCTTTGCGTTTATGTTTTAGGTTCATTTATCGCTTAATTCTTGCTACATGTGCGTTTAATTCGTGCATTAAGTGATTTCAGGTCTTAAATGGATACAATCGAAGAACGGGATGAAAAACGACGTATAAAACAAGTTCAGGCCAATTTGCTTCTGTTGTCCACGCCCAGGCGCCAGTATTACCACGCCTAGGCGCCGGAAAAGATGCAAATAACGTCAACATTCTGCTTTCCGCGCCTAGGCGCCGTTCTGTCCACGCCTGGGCGCCGTATCTGCACCAGTTTCCACGTTCGAGTGATATTTTCTTATTTTTAGAGACCGAATTGGATGAAGTTTCCTTCTACAAAGTTGTAGAACTATGTGTTAGCTTCAAATGAGAACTTGAATCATCCAAATCAGAGTTTTGTGGAGAGAGTTATGAAGGAAATACAATTACTGCGCCAGACAGAGGCAAATACTCCCAACATTCTGATTTGGGCGCCCGAGCGCCATAATTCCCGCGCCTAGGCGTGGCCACATCCGAGATTTGATTCCTTTCAGCCAAAAGATCATCATTTGATGGGGGAATGGAACATTTAAAGCCAAGAGGTCATCACATGTATGGGAGGGATGTCATAAGTATGTTTCTTACTAGATCTACTTTAGGGAATTTTATACTACTCACTTTAAGAGTAGTGGAGGACACACTAGGGGGGACATACACATGAGGAGCTGATTTGTGGTGGTCTTCTTAAGGATATTTTAGCACAATTGACCGATCATCTTAGAGGAGGAGAGAGAGAGAGGCATTTTTGGCCATCACTTTTCACTCATCATCATTCATCACCATTTCTTCATCACTTTTGGAGGGAACAAAGAGAGAGGAGTTAAGGATTGAAGATCAAGAGAGCAAAGATCCATCATCAATCAATTGAGGGAGTTTTAATTATTTGCATTTACATGTTTATTTCCATGAGTATGTATATGTTTGTATTATTAGATTTTCTTAAGGCTTTGATGAGAGGCTAATATTGTAGAACTAAGGCCATGTGAAGGCCAAATTTATGAATCAATATATGTGAAGTTGCTCTTTGTATTAATTCTCCTATTGCTTGTGTGTTAATTCTATACTTTTATTCCAATCATGTGTTTGATCACCATATGCTTGCTATCTTGCCTAATCTAGTTGTTCGAGAGAAAATAGATTAGGGTGCAAGAGAATTAACACATCATCCGAAACAAATGAGGGATTGCCCTAGAAATAGGTAAAGATTCCCGGGTGTTGTTAGCAGGATTCGTTCGGGGAAGCTCTAGAACGTTAATGCGTGATTTTTGATTAGATTCTCGGATAGACATATTTAGAGAACCGTCAATTAATCATAGGATTATCGAGACATCGGGTAATAGTTAATTTAGGAGTTTCCACCAAAGCAATAGGAGTCTAATAATTCGAAGAGTAGCTCATATATATTGACGAGTAGATTCGGTTGTAGCATGTGCCTTAGTCATTTTATCATACGTGAGATTAAATCTATAGTACGTTTCTCTTTGGTTCGTTAATTGCTTAATCTTTTTCTTGCACTTTACTTTAATTGTCTTATCTTTTATCGAAAATCATGAACTAGAATTCAAGTCCTTGTGGTTCGACAACCCGGACTTTTTGTCCACTTATTACTACATACGTCTAGTGCACTTGCTATCATAGCACGTTAGCTTTTAGCGTGTCAAGTTTTTGGCGCCGTTGCCGGGGACTTGTTTATTTTAGTTTTGATTTTGTTTACATTTTTCATAATTCTTAGTTTTCGTTTATTTCTTGATTTTCTTTTATTTTCGTGTTTAGTCTAATTTTGTTTCTTGTGCTTAATTGTTAGGTTCGATTTGTGGTGCATGACCCGCTCCTCAAATGAGCCTTTGCTTGATTTTGTTATTTTATTTTGAACATGTGCTCCGGGTTTGTAGATGAGTTCGAGAGATGGCGGACAATATCTATCAACCAAATCCGAATGCACGTTTCCCGGATATGAATTTACCGAAGGATCGGGAGTGGTTACAAGGCATTCTCCAAGCTATGCAACCGCCTCCTTCTCAACCACTTCAGTCGGTCCGGGATTGTCTACCATCCAGCGTCTTTACCATACAGGAGGGATATCATTTATCCCCGACTCTGGAGGAACGAGAATGGGTTCGACAACTCCTATACGGCTTACAACTCACACTAGATGATTTGGATCAGCCGAAAAGTATGAAATTGGTACACAAAGCCATTGATGCTTTGTATGAAGGACCAATTAAGGAGGCTCTAATGATCATTGAGGAAATGAAAAATGAGAGGATTTCTATGAAGGTGTCATCGCCTCAGCGTCGCCCGCCTAACATTCAAGCGATACCCGGCCCCATTTTTATCGAAGAATTGATATCAAAGAAGCCGACGTTGAAGGAAAGGACACTCGAGCCTTTACCAGATTCTTTGGTATCTTCTTCCCTCTCCACGGGTATAGAGGTCATTAGTGCCCATGATAGTAAGTTGTCCTCTAGTGTAGGAGATGACATGGTTATTTGTGATAACTATGAGGTTTTTAAGCATCCAATTGATTCTACATTATCTTTACGCATTGATGCTTTTGATCCTTTTAGTGTTGAGCTTTTTCAGGAAAGAAGAACCAATAACCTCCTCGAGTTCTACATCACAAACTCCAAGTTTTCCATCTCGATGGGTGAAGAAAAATGGCCATCTACTTATAACTTGGAGAATAGTCCAAGTCATCACTCGGTGCAGTGGGAAGAAAGAGTGATGGAAGTGGTGATGGACTATGAGAAAATATGTGAGTGGATGATTGCTTGGTCACTACTCATCGTATTTTCTATTAACACCGGGCCGAAATTCATCCCTACTTGGAGAATGAACAAGGCATTCTTTCGGAAACCGCCTTAAAATAACTCGGTAAAGTCAAGCTAATGACTTTAAAAGAGCGCTTCTTGGGAGGCAACCCAAGTTTGTAAGTTTTCTTTTTGCTTTTGTTTTTGTTTTGTTTAATTTGTTTCTTTTTGTTGTGTTCAAGCATGCACTTTTAGCATGTATGTGTCTTATGCTTGATGGTTTAAAGAGTTGAAGTGTTAGATATAATGCACATTTGGACCCCATGTTTAAGAGATGCGTATTGTACTCGAGAGGAGAGGAAGCTATAGGATTATGTATTGGAATTTTAAGGATGTTGTTCAATATCCTTGGTTGTAAGTGTTCTTGTACCGTTGTGTATGCTTGTCATAACAACATTGGGGACAATGTTGGATTTAAGTTTGGGGGTAGAAGAGTACTTATTTTGAACTTTGATGATGCAATCCTAATTTGTAGCTTGAGTTTGGGGGAAAGTTGTTTGCTATCATATTTATATGCTTCTTTGTTGAGAAAATCAAGTATGAAAAAAAAAAAAAAAATTTAGTCCTTCCAATTGATGCATTGAAATTGATTGACTTGGAGAAATGGCATGATCTCTTGAAATAATTTGAATTTAATGGAATATATATATCTTTGAAATTGCTCGTGGAGACACTAGACTAGGATTGATTCTTTAGATGATTCACATTGCACAATGAATCAAGGGTAGAGGAGTTGAGAGGATAACCATCTTGAGACACTTAAGGAGTTTTTCCCAGAAATATTAACTTAGATTTCTCATAAGGTTATAAGTTAAGTAGTAATTTTATATGCCAAACAATGAATTGAAAAGGTTGAATTTTGGTATGACCAAAAGTGGTCAGGCTAATACGTACCGGAGGTGATAAGTTTCATGCTTATATACTGTACTATTATGCTAATTTGAGCTAAGCTCAAGCCAAAAAGAAGTGATTTGTTTAAAAGATCTGGTTTTATTTCGTGGCCTTTGACACTCGAGTGATTAAATCCGTAGGAGTGTCTCTACACTTAATGCCCCAAAACTATCTAGTTTGGGAGTCATTGATCTAAAACTTGTTACATGGGCGTCATAGAAAGCCTAATGGAATAAAACATTGCACATGATCTAGCCTTAATGAATTTAATGGAAGTTTCATACGAATTGAAAGTTGAATGTTTGACATAATGAAATTTAAATGGCTATGAGATTTTCTATGATTCTTGTGCTTTGTGTTTGATCAAAAGTTTATAGATATGGGATTAATGTCCAAAATTTGGTAAGGATGCCTCTCGACTATAATGCCTTAGATTTATTTTTCACTACACCCTAAGGAGTCTTTTCAAGTATTAGTGTCACATGAGCAAAAGTAGTTGATATGTATATATATACTTGTGAGCTTTAAAAGGTTGATTTTATGCCATTCATTCTTGTTGATTATGTTGAGATGTATTGATTTGGTTATGATTGAAAATTTACTAGATTTTGTGGGTATATCATATGCAAACCTCACGAGACTATAACTCGTCCTTTGAGGTGACTCAAAGGTTCAAAGGCTTGTTGCATTCGCTAAATGCAACCGTTTACTCCACGAAAGTGAGTTAGGTAGTTTTCTTTTTGTTTCTCTCTTTGATTGATGATGTTTCCTTATCTTAAACTCTTATTGCTCGAGGACGAGCAATTGATAAGTGTGGGGGTGTTGATAAGAGGCATTTTTACGTGTTTTTAAGCCCCTTTGCGTTTATGTTTTAGGTTCATTTATCGCTTAATTCTTGCTACATGTGCGTTTAATTCGTGCATTAAGTGATTTCAGGTCTTAAATGGATACAATCGAAGAACGGGATGAAAAACGACTTATAAAACAAGTTCAGGCCAATTTGCTTCTGTTGTCCACGCCCAGGCGCCAGTATTACCACGCCTAGGCGCCGGAAAAGATGCAAATAACGTCAACATTCTGCTTTCCGCGCCTAGGCGCCGTTCTGTCCACGCCTGGGCGCCGTATCTGCACCAGTTTCCACGTTCGAGCGATATTTTCTTATTTTTAGAGACCGAATTGGATGAAGATTCCTTCTACAAAGTTGTATAACTATGTGTTAGCTTCAAATGAGGACTTGAATCATCCAAATCGGAGTTTTGTGGAGAGAGTTATGAAGGAAATACAATTACTACGCCAGACAGAGGCAAATACTCCCAACATTCTGATTTGGGCTCCCGAGCGCCATAATTCCCGCGCCTAGGCGTGGCCACATCCGAGATTTGATTCCTTTCAGCCAAAAGATCATCATTTGATGGGGGAATGGAACATTTAAAGCCAAGAGGTCATCACATGTATGGGAGGGATGTCATAAGTATGTTTCTTACTAGATCTACTTTAGGGAATTTTATACTACTCACTTTAAGAGTAGTGGAGGACACACTAGGGGGGACATACACATGAGGAGCTGATTTGTGGTGGTCTTCTTAAGGATATTTTAGCACAATTGACCGATCATCTTAGAGGAGGAGAGAGAGAGAGGCATTTTTGGCCATCACTTTTCACTCATCATCATTCATCACCATTTCTTCATCACTTTTGGAGGGGAACAAAGAGAGAGGAGTTAAGGATTGAAGATCAAGAGAGCAAAGATCCATCATCAATCAATTGAGGGAGTTTTAATTATTTGCATTTACATGTTTATTTCCATGAGTATGTATATGTTTGTATTAGATTTTCTTAAGGCTTTGATGAGAGGCTAATATTGTAGAACTAAGGCCATGTGAAGGCCAAATTTATGAATCAATATATGTGAAGTTGCTCTTTGTATTAATTCTCCTATTGCTTTGTGTGTTAATTCTATGCTTTTATTCCAATCATGTGTTTGATCACCATATGCTTGCTATCTTGCCTAATCTAGTTGTTCGAGAGAAAATAGATTAGGGAGCAAGGGAATTAACACATCATCCGAAACAAATGAGGGATTGCCCTAGAAATAGGTAAAGATTCCCGGGTGTTGTTAGCCGGATTCGTTCGGGGAAGCTCTAGAACGTTAATGCGTGATTTTTGATTAGATTCTCGGATAGACATATTTAGAGAACCGTCAATTAATCATAGGATTATCGAGACATCGGGTAATAGTTAATTTAGGAGTTTCCACCAAAGCAATAGGAGTCTAATAATTCGAAGAGTAGCTCATATATATTGACGAGTAGATTCGGTTGTAGCATGTGCCTTAGTCATTTTATCATACGTGAGATTAAATCTATAGTACGTTTCTCTTTGGTTCGTTAATTGCTTAATCTTTTTCTTGCACTTTACTTTAATTGTCTTATCTTTTATCGAAAATCATGAACTAGAATTCAAGTCCTTGTGGTTCGACAACCCGGACTTTTTGTCCACTTATTACTACATACGTCTAGTGCACTTGCTATCATAGCACGTTAGCTTTTAGCGTGTCAAAAATCGAGCACGGAAATTTTTTTTTAGCCACCAATTAATGCAATGAAATGGATTAACTTGAATTTGATGGCATAATTTCCTGATTTATATTGGAATTCAATGCAATAGACATATCGTTACTTTGCTCGTGGGACTCTAGATTAGAGTAGATTTTCCTTAGATGAATCACAAATGCACGACAAGTCGAGGGTAGAGGAGTTAAGTGGATAATCATTTTGAAACACTTAAGGAATTTCTCCCGAAAATATTGACTTAGATTTTTCTTAGGGTCATGAGTTGAGTAGTTGCTTCATATGCATAATAGTTAATGAATAAGGCTGATGATAATTGGTATGACTATAAAGTTAGGCTAATATGTACTGAAGGTGAAAAGTTACATACCTATAAACTGTACTGTTATGCTAATTTGAGATAAGCTCAAACCAATTAAAGTTAAAAGTGAATGAAAGGTCTAGTTTTATTTCGTGGTCTTTGGCACTCGAGTGATTAAATCTATAAGGAGTGTCTGGACACTTAATGCCCTAAAACTATCTAGTTTGGGAGTCATTGATCTAAAACTCGATACATGGGTGTCATAGAAAGCCTAAGGGAATAGAACATTGCACACGACCTAACCTTAATGAATGTAAATGGAAGTTTCATGTGAGTTTAAAGTCTAAATTGGTTAATTAACGAAATTTAAAGTGGCTATGGAGTTTTTATGAGGCTTGTGCTTTAGGATTGATCGAAGGTTAATAGAGATGGGATTAAGTCCAAAATTTCGTAAGGATGCCACTTGACTATAATGCTATAGACTTGTTTTCACTACACCCTTTGGAGATCTTTTCGAGTCTAGGTGTAACATGAGCAAGTCTTTGATATGTGTACATAATTTTGAACTTTAACGGTTGATTTTGTGCCATTAATTCATGTTAATTTTGTTGAGTTGTCTTGATTGGCTGTGGTTGAAATTTTTTTATTTTGTGGATAAATCATCTGCAAACCCTCACGCAACTATACTCATCCTCTATGGTAACTTTGAGGTTTAAAGGCTTATTGCTCATGCTAAGTGCAATCGTGCACTCTACGAAAATGAGTGGTTTTTATTTTTGTTATAGTTTAGTTTTAGTCTTAGATTGATGGTTGATCATGGTTTTGTCGTCTATGTCATTTTATTGCTCGAGGACGATCAATGGGTAAGTTTGGGGGTGTTGATAGGGTGTGAATTTATATGTTTTAGAGTCTCATATTCATGTGATTTATATTGGTTTATGCATGATTTATGCCACATATGCGTTTAATTGGTGTGCTTATTGAGTAAAGGTGGAAAATCATTACAATTGAGGAAAACTGGTCGGAAATGCAGAATTTCGGTGTATTTAGAGATGGAATTTGAGAAATGTTTCTTCTACAAAGTTGTATAGCTCTAACGTAGCTTCACGTGACAACTTGAATCACCCAAATAGGAGGTCTATATAGAACATTATGAAGGAAACAAGATCGCTGCGTAGAAGAAAAATGTTACTGTTCTTAACGTTCGAACGTGAGCTATTGGACGTTCGAACGTTCCGTCTGACGGGAAAAATAGCAGATTTTTGGAAATTTCCAAATCTAATTCAAGTTGGAGTCTTACCCTTCCACCCTTATATATATTAGATCAGTTCTCTAGGGTTAAAGAGACAAAATACACATAGAATAGAGCCCTAATAGGGTTTAGACATAGTTTTTACATATTCACGAAGATTTTCAAGAACCCTTGAAGGTGAAAAAATCAAGAAGCATGGAAGAGATGAAGATCGAAGTTCAACCATCAAAATATACGAGGGAGTTTCTTAGATTTAGATTTGTTTTTGTCTATGAATATGAATCTTAATTTAAGTTTCTATTTTTTTATCTTTTATGATGAATTAGATTCTTTGAACTAAGGTCATGTTGAGGCTAAATTATGATATTTGAGTTATAAATTGTGTTTTTCATATTAATTCTATTGTTGCTTTGTGTATTGATTTTGTGCTTTAATTCCAATCACATATTTGATCAGCATATGCTTGCTAATTAGCCTAGTTTATTCATTCGAGAGAATATAGATTAGGGTACAAAGAAATCATCACATCATCCGAAAAACATGAGGAATTGCTCCTAGGGATAGGTATAGATTCCCGGATGCAGTTAGCCGGATTTATCCATGGAAATTCTAAAACGTGAATGCATGGTTAATGATTTGATTCTCGGAAAAACGTATTTAGAGAACCGTCACTTAGTCATAGGATTATTACAGCCGAGACATCGGGTAGTAATTAATTAAGGAATTTCCACCAAAGCAACAATAGTCTAATAGTATGATAACGTGATTTTAACAAGAATTAATTAAATTATGCCAACACACGTATCTTAGTTGCTCTCTTCCATAGCTATCTTGATTTCGACATCTTGTTTCTTGTATCTTGCTTCCATAATATTTTAGTTAATTCCTGTTTTAGGTTATTTTATTGCTTTTAAAATCTTTAAATCTTTAGTTTTAGTTTAATTATTGCTTGCTTTGAATTCAAGAAGTCTAAAATACAAGTCTCTGTGGGATCGACAATCCGGACTTAAAAATCCATTTTATTACTACACACGACCAGTCCACTTGCTGTTCAAACACGTAAGGATTTTTCGTGTCAATGATGGATACCGCAAGATGGGCTGAAGAGTTTGTGTTGCATTTCTACATGATAGACGAACTTGTGAGGTATCCATTCTTGTTTCAATTTGGAGTAGATTACAGACGTAGAGGTTTTCCTATGTTTCTACTCGAGCAGCGCAAGAATCTTGTGGGCAATATTAGCGACTTGCCTAATTATAGACAGTTAATAGAACGCTGTATTCGTCAGCATCTAGCTTTAGTCGCTAAGGGAGGACGCTATGTTTATCATTTGTCTTAAGATTTTGTACAGCGTATTCTTCCTGATTTGAATGAAGATGCCTCCACCAGTAAGCGACCTCTTTTGCCAGGGCAAAGTAAAGTTCCAATGAGCCTTGACAATGATCATGCTGAGTTTGCAGAACTCTACAGAGACAGGAAAGCGATTCTTGAGAATGCACAATCGTTGGACATCTCATTCGTTGAATAATTTGGCCTGCATAACTTCAGAGGCTATAATCTTCACCCTGTTTTTGTATGTGAGCAGAATGTTCAAGTGGCTAAGATGATTTCGCTAATCAGGCCAGTGGACCAAGGGGCTACTCAAGCGCTGATGCCTGTTATTTTGGTCTTTTACAATTCCTACATTTCAGGAGTTGATCTGCCAGAGGATCTGCAATTTACACTAAGCACTGAAGAGCACGAAGATGCTATATTCTTTATTCCGCAAACCAACCTTATAAATCTGAGGCACGTGATGGAAGCGATTTGCCCCCTCTAGGTCATTGCTGTTCAAAAACCATCTCCTCAAGTAAAGATTGTTGCAGTAGAGGAAGATACTCCTACTGTGGAAGCCGCTCAACTACCCGACGCTTCTTTGCCATAAATTTCTAGCGCCCCAATAGTCGAGATCCCTCCTCAAGAATCAATCGTACAACTAATGACTGTAGATCCAACTCTGGATCAAGCGATTCAGGAAGTTCAGAAAGCACTTGATGAGTTTGAAGAGCCTTTCGTCAGAGATAAATCTAAAGGCAAGGCCGTAGTTTCTAGCTCTCACGGACCTAAGCGTTCATCTTCTGACTCGGACTCGGACTCCAAAAGTGATCAAGAGGCTAGAGATTTCGGAAAAGCGGTTAGAAACTCTCTTGGTAATATTACAGGTTCGTGTTCTCGTTTGGAAGAGCGAAGCAACTCAATGCTTAACCAAGTAGAGAAACTTCTTCAAGCTGACATGAGAAATGTCAACAAGCTTACAATCTCTATGATGAATAGTATCGCTCATCTTGTTAAAGAAATGTCTGATGATTTAATTGGACGCTAGCCCAGAATGCATCCACTGATACTGAGCGACATACTTCTTCCAATTTGATCTCTCAAAGTATCGCTGAGCAAGTTGCTCTTCTAGTGGATGAAGTCAAACTTCTTCGTCGGGACATTGCTGAATTAAAAACCTCCCTTGATGATGCTAAGAAGGGGGAAGATCTAAAAGAAAAGTCCCAGTCCAAAGCCTTGAAGAAGCCCATCTCTAAAATAGATAACAAGCATTGGAGTTCCATGTTCGAAGAAATAGTGAGCATAAAGAAAATGCTTACTAAGAAATGAAAGCCAAGATACTATCAAGTCAGGCACTTGCTTCCAGACTTAGACGTTGAATTCTTAGAGAGTATGGGTTTTCATCCATTTGTCGGACCTCTTAGAAGACCTATTGTTAGGAATTTCATGTTAGATGTTTTGATGATGACAAATAGGACTTTATGTTAGACCCCAAGAAATGTAAAGTATAAAAGCTTTCATAGAACAAATATGTAAGCGCCTGAAAGCTCGTGTTTTTTCACTAGACTTGTATTTTTATAGAGTTTAGACTAAGAATGTGATACTAAATCACTAGAAGAATTCTGCGTGAGTCTACCAAGTGATGAAGTTGAAGATCAACCGTCTAAAGAAACAGTAAAGATAAAGATTAGTCTCAAACGTCCATCAAACGCTAAACGACTATCCCGGGTTACGAACTCAGCGCTCAAGATTTGTTATGGACCTTAGACCAAGTACTTAACACTAAGTCAATGATAGAATTCTGAGTGAGTCTATCAAAGATAAAGTGAAAAGACAAGCGTCTAAAAGATCGGGCAAAGATTGTGACCTCTTCAAGCGTCTGATTAACAAAGAAGACTACTTTCAAGAAGCCTAAAACTCCAAAGGCTCAAACGCCTAGTTCTCTAAGCGTAACCTGAAGATTCAAACCCAAGTTATCAAAGATGCATGAATCAACGGAAATTATTCCCAAACGGAAATAAAACAAGATGCATCAAAAGTCGGATAAGTGCTATTAAAATATAAGCACAACAACTTATGGGCAAACCATATCTTTGACCTAGACTGTCAGATTTATGAAACCAAGACCATGCCTAACCAATTAAATATACCCAAAGTTAGGATTGTCAGAATTCATGGAATGTTTAGGGAAACGAGACTCCAACCGTGTCCAACGGACAAAATCTCATAACAATCTATAAATAACTTTTTCAGCAAAAGGGACAATAGGGATAGATATAGAAAAACATCTGGACGTAAAAATAAAAAAAAGGTCCAAAACGTTGCTGAATTATTTTAAAAAGAGCTTATACACTCCAGAGCCGAAATCTTTTTAAGCTTTCTCAAATACATTCCTAGATAGTCACCCATATCTCAAATCTCTTTTTAAGAAGAACCTACACTACCATTGAGATATCTCCAAGTTGTTTGAACTTTCCAAAAACAAACAAACCCGTGACCAAAACCATCAACACCTTTCATCTGAGTGAGAAAGCTGGTTGACTTACAAGCAATATTTTTGTGTAAAAGAAGCTTGTTGAAGTTGATCTCTATTGGAGCTGAAATCTGTGTGACCAAGGAGTTCCGAGATCAAGGGTAACTTGCACCATTTCTGAGTGAAAGAAGCAAGGGGATAGAAGGTCTTTAGTGGAGCTGAAATCTGTGGGACCAAGGAGTTCCGAGATCATATCCAATCTCCCTCTATCTTGTAGAAGTCTCTGTGTGACTCTTCGATAATCATCATAGTGGAAAACCTCCCTGATAAAAGGAGAAGAAGGACGTAGCTGGGATTACATCACCCAGTGAACCTTACAAATATCTTGTGTCATTTACCTCTTTAAGCATTCATTGTTTTACTGCTTTACTATTCATATTGCATACATTCTGATAAAGTTTTAAAACAACTAAGCGACTACTTTCGATTAACAAACCGAACGCTAAGCTATAAA
The DNA here is from genome assembly GCA_019426215.1 of Buddleja alternifolia. Classification (NCBI taxonomy): domain Eukaryota; kingdom Viridiplantae; phylum Streptophyta; class Magnoliopsida; order Lamiales; family Scrophulariaceae; genus Buddleja; species Buddleja alternifolia. Next base: position 15,047,406 of record CM033396.1, read on the forward strand.
ATACTTCCGCTGTGCTAACCCTGATTTAGTGACTAAACTCTACCCTACTTTGGTAAGCGTTGAAATCACCGAGTCTAAGTTAACGTTTCTCAAGCGCCACATCCAGCGCTTAAAGCTTTCCGAGCGTTCAAATACCTCAAAGTGATACGAATTTTTAGAAGTCGAAAAAGACTTCAGGGTCTATTCAACCCCCCCCCCCCTTCTAGACCCTTTCGTATACCACTTGGGACCAACAAGTGGTATCAGAGCGGTTGAAGTTGAAACCTAAGCGTTTCCAAGCGTAACTGCTTGTTCAGATCCATTTTTTTTATATATATAGTCGCTTTAAAATTACTTTAAATTCTTCATGGCATTCTCTAAAGTTCCCAAGTTGACCGAGTCAAATTATGACTCTTGGAAGGTCAAAGCGTTTACTTATTTGTGTTCATGTGATGATGAAATGTGTGATATCATTTCAGATGGGCCAATCAAAATATACAAAGTTATCACCAGAGCGCCCGAAGCCACAGAAGAAACACCTGACGGTTATGTGGAGAAGCCCAAACAAGAATGGTCCACCGATGAGCGTCGACGAGCCAATCTAGACAACGTCGGTCGGAATGCATTATACACAGCCATTGGTGACAATGACAACTTATTCAACAAAGTCAAATCATGCAATACAACTAAAAAAATTTGGGATAAGTTGGCTACTATTTGTGGTGGCTCAGCACAAATAAAGGAAAACAAATTATCAATTGCCAAAGAAAAATTCAACGGCTTCAAGATGCTACCTAATGAGACGCTAGAGCAATTAGACATGAGGTTTACAGCTCTTGTCACTGAACTAACATCTCTGGGTATGGAGCTACAAAATCGAGAAACAGTGGTCAAAATCTTTAGAAGTCTCCCAAGCAGATTCCTGATGAAAACAATTGCAATGAGAGAATCAAACAATCTGGACAGCCTAACTCCAGAAGATGCTTTTTCAGAACTCAAAGCATTTGAGTTTGAACTGAATTCGGCCAGTGATGCAGTAAGTAATCCAGTGATCGAATCTGGAGCGCTAATGGCATCAATCAAAGGAAAATCTATCAAAGAAAAGGGCTCGGATATAAGTGAGGAAGAAGAACTGGCGCTTCTAAACAGATTCAGGAAATTCCTGAAATATGAAAAGAAGGGAAACAGTCCTAAGCACCCAGGACAAAATTCACATCAAGCGTCTCCCCAAATACAACCACAACATCAAGCGCCTCACTATCCTGCGTCTCCCTCCCGAGTGCTAATTCAATATCAAACTCCCTCTCAGCAAGATCTCTCAATGCCTGCAGCGTTAAACCAGCGATCCACAAGATTAACAAACGAACAAAAGATGAAGACCAATCTCTGTTACAACTGCAGGAGACCAGGGCACTTCCAAGTTAATTGCCCATATCCAAATGTGTCTAAACCTACAAAGCAAGATCACACGGATAGAAATCAATTCAGGAGCAATCTAAGACAACAAGGCTTGCTAGCAGAATCAGAACCTCTCTATACTCCTGAAGAGGACTTGGAATCATCAGATGAAAGCAGCGATGATGAACCATCAAAGGATTCAGCATTCATTTGTCTCATGGCAAGAGATAATGAAGCATCTAACGACTTACCATCTGAGGTAACCACTGATCTGCATCATCCTCTTTCTTATGATGAATTACTTGACAAAGTGAAAGAATATTATAATGATTGTCAAGAAGCCGCAAAAATATTTCAAAATCACCTTTACATCATCTCAGCACTCAAAAGCGACAAAGTGACGCTCAAAGCAGAATTGCAAATTCAGCAACAGTGCATTGAGAAAAACCAAGCGCTTGAGAGTGAAATTATTCAATTAAAAGGTGATATTGATATAATAGTCAAGAGAGAAGCTGAATTGATCGCTAAACTTGCTAAATCAGAGCAGCTTATCTCATCATTATCAAAAGCTTCTAGAACGCTAGATAATGTGACTAAAATAACCAGAGCATTTGGTGAAAAGACCGGTTTAGGTTGTGATAAATCTGGTCACAAAATCAAAGCGTCTGCGGTTATATCAACCAACAGAGGAAAAGGTGTAACCTTTGTTGGAGAAAGCTCAAACAGACAAACGCTGAATGAGACTCAGAATATTGGTATTAGACCAAATGAAAAAGCTAACACTGGCTCAGTCAAAAGAAAGACCAAAGTAAATGATTTACAAAAGAAAGTATATCCAAGCGCTCGAAGGGCTAAGGAAAAACCTTCTACAAGTAAATCAAACGCTAAGCGTCTAGCACCAAAAGTGCATCCTAAGCCAATGTCAAGGAAATATCAATGTCAATATCCGCAAAGATCTAGATCATATTATCGACACTATGATAACCATGATTATGACTGTAATTATTGCTATTATCAAGGATATTACCATACACCTAAAGAGCACACACAACACAAACCGAAACCCAAAAAGGCCAATCTTCCCAAAATGAAGACAAGGCAAATGTGGGTTCCGAAGATTCTAATTCAGACTAACGTTACTAACAAAGAAGGACCCAAAACAAAATGGGTACCTAAAAGAACTAGAACTGCCCTTTGAATGCAGGTACCTAGAGCCAACACCGATACCTCAATTTGGTACATAGATAGTGGGTCGTCGAGACACATGACTGGAACAAAGGATCTCTTGATCAACTATCGTGCAACCAATGGTCCTCAAGTTATATTCGGTGATAATTCTAAAGGTAAAACTAAAGGTATAGGTATCATGCAAAGGGGGAACATCATGATCAATGATGTATACTATGTTGAGGGTCTTAAACATAATCTCCTAAGCATAAGTCAATTCTGTGATAAAGGCTTTGAAATTAAATTTTCTAGTGACTTGTGCGAGATAATCGATGATAAGACAGGATCTACTAAATTAAAAGGAAGAAGAACAAACAATGTATACTTAGTAGATTGGGATTCAACATTAGATAACAACCCTACATGTTTCGTAGCTAAGAATCAAAACGAATTAGGTTGGTTATGGCACAGAAAAATGAATCACCTCAATTTCAAGACAATCTCTCAATTAATATCTCTAAATCTCGTAGAGGGATTACCTAAAGGTTCCTTTAATAAAGATCGCTTATGTGATGCTTGTCAAATGGGTAAACAAGTTAAATCATCTTTTAAGAAGAAGCTTCATCTATCGACCTCTCGAATACTTGAATTACTACATTTAGATTTGTTTGGTCCTATTCAAATCATGAGCGTTAGTGGTAAAAAGTATTCACTAGTAATAGTTGATGATTTCTCACGCTATACATGGGTAGAATTTTTAGCATCTAAAGATGAAACTAGTGCCAAGCTCACCTCTCTAATTCGTCAACTACAAAACTCAAAAGATCTAAAAGTGACAAGAATTAGAAGTGATAGAGGAACTGAATTTACTAACCATATTGTTGAGAAATTTTGTAAAGACTTTGGAATACTTCATGAGTATTCAGCACCTAGAACACCTCAACAAAATGGAGTTGCTGAACGACGGAACAGAACGCTTAAAGAAGCCGCTAGGACTATGTTAGCCGAGTCTAAGCTGCCTCAAAGGTTTTGGGCCGAAGCTATCAACACTGCTTGCTACACTCAGAACCGGTGTATGATCAACAAGCAACATGAAAAGACTCCATATGAGTTATGGAAGGGACGTAAGCCGAATGTTTCATACTTTCATGTATTTGGTTCAAAATGTTTCATTCATAACAATGGTTCCCAAAGCCTAAAGACATTTGATCCTAAAGCAGATGAAGGAATCTTTCTAGGTTACGCCAAAAATGGAAAGAGCTTTCGCATCTTAAATAAGATCAAATCGAAGGTTGAAGAATCCATTCATGTTGTGTTTGATGATGCTAACCAAGAACCGAGTAAGGTAAATATTAATGATGCAGGAATTGAAGATTTATCTCAACAAGCGTCACAAATCAATCTGTGTGATGATAGTGATATTGATGAAGATAATGAAATCATTGTACCTAATCCTAAGACTACTCGTAAAGACATCAACGATGACATTGCAAGAAACGCTGATGATCATGAAGGGAATGTTCATCAAGAGCAAACTCAAACTATAAACACTGAAGCGCCTACGCAAGGAATTGGTCAAGCGCCTGCACAGTTTAATCAAACGTTAGATCAATCTCTTAACCCGTTCCAACCAGACAGAAAATGGCTCAGAGACCATCCACCAGAACTGATTATTGGAGATATTGGAGCACCTGTTAGAACAAGAGCCGCTACAATAAATGAGGCCATGTTTGCAAGCTTCCTATCTCAAATGGAACCAAAGAAAGTGGATGAAGCGCTTAACGATCCAAGTTGGATAGAAGCCATGCAAGAAGAGCTAAACCAATTTGAAAGAAATGAGGTATGGACGCTAGTACCAAGACCAACCCACCAAGGGGTCATTGGAACTAGATGGGTCTATAGAAACAAAATGGATGAGAATGGGATTGTGATTAGAAACAAAGCCAGACTCGTAGCTCAGGGATACTGTCAAGAAGAGGGCATCGACTTTGATGAAACATACGCTCCAGTTGCCCGTCTTGAAGCAATCCGCATGTTTCTAGCGTTTGCAGCATTTAACAAATTTACAGTGTATCAAATGGACGTAAAGAGTGCATTTCTGAATGGTAAACTCCAAGAAGAAGTATATGTGGAGCAACCACCAGGATTCATCAACAACCATGGGAAAAGCATGGTTTACAAATTGGACAAGGCACTTTATGGTCTTAAACAAGCACCAAGAGCATGGTATGACACTCTTTCTATCTTCCTTATAGGTAAAGGCTTTTCAAAAGGCAGCGTTGACACAACGTTATTCAAAATTACCCATAATGGAGATATTCTCCTAGTTCAAATTTATGTTGATGATATTATATTTGGATCTACCAATAAGCGTCTATGTGAGAAATTTTCGAAGATGATGCAAGATCAATTTGAAATGAGCATGATGGGTGAATTAACTTTCTTCCTAGGATTACAAGTTAAACAACTCCCTAATGGCATATTCATAAACCAAACTAAATATACTAGAGATATGATCAAAAAATTTGGTATGGAAAATGCATCACCTTCAAAAATTCCAATGAGCCAAACGCTTAAGCTAGATAGAGATGATAATGGAAAGAAAATTGATATCACTAACTATAGAGGTATTATTGGATCACTTCTTTATCTTACAGCTAGTAGACCTGATATTATGTTCTCAGTATGCATGTGTGCACGATTTCAAGCTGATCCTAGAGAATCACACTTAATTGCTGCTAAAAGGATCCTTAAGTACCTAAAAGGCACACAAAATGTGGGCTTATGGTATCCTAGGGATTCTCCTTTTGAACTAATTGGTTATTCAGATGCAGATTTTGCAGGATGCAAAATAGATAGAAAAAGTACTAGTGGAACATGTCAATTTCTAGGTGATAGACTAATTTCATGGCATAGTAAGAAGCAACAGTCCATCGCTACTTCCACCGCTGAAGCTGAGTATGTAGCCGCTGGAAGCTGTTGTGCACAGATCCTTTGGATGAGGCAACAACTTAGAGATTATGGAATAATCCTAGATCCAACTCCTATCCATTGTGACAATCAAAGCGCCTTAGCAATGACTCAAAATCCAGTTCTTCACTCTAGAACCAAACACATTGACATTCGCTATCACTTTCTACGTGACCACGTTCAAAAGAAAGATATCTCCATGCACTTCATTGGTACAGAAAAGCAACTGGCAGATATCTTCACCAAAGCGCTTAACGAACAACGTTTTCTCACTTTAAGAAGTGAACTAGGTATGATTGATCTAAATGCTTAATCATTCGAAACATCATACTTTTGTTAGGCATGAAATTTAGGGGGAATTCACTTTATTTTATGTAATTTATGGGGAACCTACATAGGGGGAACCTTAAAAGAGCTAACTATACTTAAGTGAATATGACCAAAAATGTTTTCCCTTGCATCGGTCATACGCACTTAGCACCATACACTTAAATCATTTTGACGCTTATTACACAAATCTTTCTTAGCGTCTGCACTTCTTTCAAAATAAACTAAACGCTTAGCTTTATTCCCAGCTAAAGCGCTTAGTAAAAAGATCCTTTAAAAGCAAGCGTACATTACCCTACGCTAAAACGAGAAAGTGGATTAGTCAATCAATGCAATTAATGCTGATTTGACATTCCTCACCTTTCGCTCAAGAAAACCCATGGGTACTCATCACGTTTTTCAAAGATGGTTCAGCACATGTACACGCGTCAGTACAATTACCATGTATCTTAGACGAATACAACCAGCGCTGAATATTTTAAACCAAAAGTAAAACACTACTACCAAGACCTAATGATAAGTACTGGGAAACTGTGTCCTCATACACACCCTAAAAAGAATAATTCTATATGTTACGATGACCGCTAAAGCACAAAATGTTACTTGAAAGAGAACCTCAAGATTCTCAAGCGTCAACATAACACTGAATTGTTTCAAGCGTCATTCTGAATAGGTCCGGACGCTTTAACAAATTATGGTTCCCGAACAGTTTTCATAAAATACGTGTCCGCTTTTCATGGGCACACGTATCACTCTCAGTATATCAAAAGTCACTGTTTCAAACTTTTGATCGGACGTCAAAATAGTATATGTGGTTGTTACTAAAAGTAACCGTGCTTATTAAATCTAAATTCACGTCCACAGTCGTATTTTAATGGCTGAGATTTGTACTCCTCCACGTGTCAACATCTCAACCTTCAAAAAAAAAAAAAAACATTCAAATTGTAGTATTTCAAAACACACTCTCTGCAGAACATAATCTCTCTTATACTCTCTCTTTCATTCGAACAAGAAAAATCTCTCTCTCTCAAAACAAAATTTTCATTCTTCATCTCTGTCTACTTCTCACTAATGGCACCCAAGAAAGCTACTGCTGGAACCACTGAAGTAGTTGTTAAGGTCACTGAAGCCCTTATAATCGATTGGAAGTTTCTCTATGAAAACCCCCAAATTGATTTAACGGAAGTGATGGACTCTGTAGCAGAGGCTGGGCTTCGAAAATTTCTCACCAAACACTCGTACATGTTTCCTGAAGAACTAGAATTTTTCTGGCGAAATGCTAAATTGTCTGACGATGAGACTACTATCACCTGTTTGTTTCCTGTCCCCAAGACGGAATCAAAGACGTTCACTCTCTCTGCGGCCTCTATTGCCCAGAATTTCTCTCTACCTAATGACGGAGCGACTTTAGACACTATCACTGAGGAACAAATTCAAGAAGTCTGGACTCAGATTAGCGCCTACGATGGTGTTCCATACAAACCGTACTTTGAGAAGAAAGATATAGTGAACAGGTATCGAGTCCTAGCTGACTTCTGTAGTAAAAACATTGAATGCAGAGTGGGAACCTTTGACAAAATCAACCCAACCCAGTTCCAGATGATGACTGCTATCTTGCTCAAGATAAAAATCAACTGGAGCGCCTACATATTCAGCAGATTCAGAGACAGTCTACGCACTCCAAACAGACCTTATGGCCTAGTTTTGAGTGATCTAATTTTCCGAGCAAAGTGCACCTCTTCAGCAGGAGTCACCGTGGCCAAGCATAAGTTCTATGGGCCAAGAATCATCAACAATCTCTTCAATCCACCCAAAGTTGGAGGTGCTGCTAGACCTCTCTCTGAGCGCCAAGGTGTACGTGCAGCATCAGATGAGGAGGCTGAGCGCCCAGATCAGGAGAAGGCTAAACGTAATATGAAGCGTCCCACTGTCACAAAGAAACGGGCTCCTCGAAAGCCCAAGGCTCAACCTATCAAAAGTGATGAAGAAGACGAGGACTCTATACCCCTCATTAGTCGGAAGGATCTGGAAAAGGTCCTCAAAAATATCGACTTTGGGGAACCAGCAGTTCCACAGACTCAAGCGTCCCCAGCCGAAGGGGTAAATGTGAAGCGTATCTTCAAGAGACGTAAGCGTCCAACTGCTGCCATTTCTTCTGAGGCTACACACACGACACTAAGCGACCAAGCCATAGCTGCTATTCCGATATCATCCTTTGAACCACCAGTTGATGTCCATCTGGATGTTGATATGGCCCACATTGTGGCCATCGCACATGAAGCTGCCATCGAATCTACAAATCTCGAGCCTGATGAACCTGAAATCCCAGGGGTTCAACCATTGCTTGCATTACCAAGTACAACAGAGGCACGCTCAGAAGGTCAGAGCGATGCTAACGACGTTGTGATTCATCGACATTTCTTCAAGCTGGATCCCTTAAAGACCATCGATCACTCCGTCGATTATTTCCCTCCAGCGCCCGCAGAAACCTTCATACCTACAGGATATAATGAAGAAAGTCTTATCAATGCTGAGAATGATATCGCCAAGCTCATAAAGTTTGATCTGGCTGTACGCAACACTCTATTTAACACAGCATTGACCCCAGCTGATAAAGCTTATTACACAGCCCTTGAACTCAGGAAGACTCCCAAACACATCCCGGCTTCCGTGACTCTCCAAGCACAGAGGCAAGGAGGCAAGACTCCCAGAGCTGATGTTGATTTAGCTTATTATCTGGACTGTGGGACAAGCAAACCCACTGGCTTCGCTCTCAGAGACTACAACATCAGAGTCTATGAGCGTCAGGATAAGCTTGTGAACCCAACGGAAAGGCTACTAAACAGAGAAGGCTATTCTCACTCCCCAACACTGGTAAATAGCATGGAAAACAAGCGCTCAGCTAATCCTCTCCTCTTGTGGAAGAATAAAGGAGTACATGCCGGTGAGCGTCCAGCTTCACTGACCGAGATGATTCAACTAGAAGCCGATGCCTATTTTGACTGCGTCTGGAACGCTAACTACCAACCAGACAGGTATCGTTTTGAGTCCATCTGTGATATTCATCACCAAGGATTTCGTGCTATACTTAATGCAGGAACTGAGTACTGCATGACTGAGGTGAAATGGGCTGAAGCTTACATGGGTGACAAGTATAAATTTGAAGAATTGGTTAGCGCTCCCCATCTGTTCAGAATAGGGATTCCATGATAAAAAGACCAAATTTGCACGATACATGCTAAAGCAGCGCCAACATAGACTTGGACCAGTTCTGAAGCTGCCTCTGATCCGCCACCAACCTGAACACCGTTTAAGACAAGCGTTGCACAAACTGGCTAACTCTTCTCTACTCTTTGCTGATCAAGCGTCCACCAGCGGTTCTTCTCCCCTGTCCTGTCTGAACTTCACCCCTAGCCACTGTGAAGACAACTTTTCTTTCATGATGACAATTATGCCTCCAGTCTCCCTATTCGACAAAATCTTCACAGAAAATCTGCGACAGTGGAATGGCTCTCGGATCAATCCTTTCAGAGGATATCCACTTCTTCCGTCTATTCGACAAGAAGTCTTAAGTCACTATGATTTTGTTTTGTCGCTGCTGGAAAGAACTCAAGCGCTTGCTTCAGCCATCTACCCATACTTGGAAGAGTATTACAGGCTCTACGTTCCCGACTCTCGGAAACCGAAGACTCTCCCAACAGATCGGCTAATTGGCTTCTCACAACACTATTGCCCAGATGCCTTATTCTCCATCTGCCAAGCGCCCTCCAAAATCTTTCCCACTCATGTGCTGGATATCCTCGGGCCAATGTATATCAGGGCCCTGGATAGTCCTATCAGAACGTTCATTCAAGGTACTTATCTCCCCACTCTACATTTGAATGAACTTCTACAGACTGCTACGTATCCATATGCAGATGAGCCGTTTGCCAGCTTGGACTTTCGGTTTACGAACTTTAGCCGTATAGAATCAGAATTTACTGCAGCACCAGCTGACACGTTACCTGCTCCTGAGCGCTTATTAGAATTACCTCAAGCGCCTAATTCCCCCAGTCCAACTGAATCCGACTCTACTGCATCCACCGAGTCCAACAGTGCCCCAGCGCTTCGAGGAACAGTATTTGATCCTAATTATCAAGTACCTTTTGAATCTCTCAAACACACATCCCGTTTTAAGCCTCACGTTAGCACTGCGGGTCCCGACGCTCAAACGTCCATGACTGAATGCCTCACTCAAATACAGCAACCATCTACAGCTACTCAGGCAAGTCATGTGGCTTTAACAAATGATCTAAACCATCGTTTCACGGCTCTTGAGACCTCTCTTGCAGACGCTAATCACGCTCAACTACTGGTCATGAAAGAACACTTCGACCAGCGTCTGACCACTCTTGAAGCCTCTGTCGCTCAGATTGCTAATCAAATCAGTCTTCTTACTCAGCATTTCATACAGACTGATGATGGCAATAAGGGGGAAAAGAAGGGAGAAAAGAGGAAATCTTCAACATCTAAAGATCAAAAAGATCCTCCTCCACCATCCAAGCGTCAACATATTGATACTTCCCTCACACTAAGTACAGAGCCAAGGTATCCCTATCCTTCTTGGGTACCTACCTCGGTGGGAGCGTCCAATAAAAAGGAAACCCCAAGAGTGTTCTATCCAAATCTTCCATTACCTTCAAGAGCACTGCTTGAACAATTTGATATTCCTCTTCTCAGAGCGTCAATTCCAGAACCATCTGATCCAGCAGTCTTAGCCTTAGAGCGAAAAATGTCTGACTTTGACCAAACCTTTAGAATTTGCTTACGATACATAGGCATCAGTCCAGAGGAATGGGATAAGCAGCTCATTACCTTCAAGGCACGACAAGTAAAAGAAAACAAACATATAATCAGTAAAGATCATGCAGCGATGATGACGCTAGAAGATCAGATAACTGAAGCAATCCGTGCTGAAATGACTAAGAGATACAAGATCAAATCACGATCTTGATTTTGTTTACTTATGATTCTTTCACTTCAGTTGTAAAATGCTTGTACTATGAAAGATATATATAAAATGCATTTTACAGCTGAAACATCTCGTTGAAGCTCAAACTAACTTACTAACCTACGCTAACTCATACTTTAGGTATCTAACGCTTGAACTAAATAGGTATTGCCATCATCAAAAAGGGGGAAATTGTTAGGAATTTCATGTTAGATGTTTTGATGATGACAAATAGGACTTCATGTTAGACCCCAAGAAATGTAAAGTATAAAAGCTTTCATAGAACAAATATGTAAGCGCCTGAAAGCTCGTGTTTTTTCACTAGACTTGTATTTTTATAGAGTTTAGACTAAGAATGTGATACTAAATCACTAGAAGAATTCTGCGTGAGTCTACCAAGTGATGAAGTTGAAGATCAAGCGTCTGAAGAAACAGTAAAGATAAAGATTAGTCTCAAGCGTCCATCAAACGCTAAACGACTATCCCGGGTTACGAACTCAGCGCTCAAGATTTGTTATGGACCTTAGACCAAGTACTTAACACTAAGTCAATGATAGAATTCTGAGTGAGTCTATCAAAGATAAAGTGAAAGGACAAGCGTCTAAAAGATCGGGCAAAGATTGTGACCTCTTCAAGCGTCTGATTAACAAAGAAGACTACTTTCAAGAAGCCTAAAACTCCAAAGGCTCAAACGCCTAGTTCTCTAAGCGTAACCTGAAGATTCAAACCCAAGTTATCAAAGATGCATGAATCAACGGAAATTATTCCCAAACGGAAATAAAACAAGATGCATCAAAAGTCGGATAAGTGCTATTAAAATATAAGCACAACAACTTATGGGCAAACCATATCTTTGACCTAGACTGTCAGATTTATGAAACCAAGACCATGCCTAACCAATTAAATATACCCAAAGTTAGGATTGTCAGAATTCATGGAATGTTTAGGGAAACGAGACTCCAACCGTGTCCAACGGACAAAATCTCATAACAATCTATAAATAACCTTTTCAGCAAAAGGGACAATAGGGATAGATATAGAAAAACATCTGGACGTAAAAATAAAAAAAGGTCCAAAACGTTGCTGAATTGTTTTAAAAAGAGCTTATACACTCCAGAGCCGAAATCTTTTTAAGCTTTCTCAAATACATTCCTAGACAGTCACCCATATCTCAAATCTCTTTTTAAGAAGAACCTACACTACCATTGAGATATCTCCAAGTTGTTTGAACTTTCCAAAAACAAACAAACCCGTGACCAAAACCATCAACACCTTTCATCTGAGTGAGAAAGCTGGTTGACTTACAAGCAATATTTTTGTGTAAAAGAAGCTTGTTGAAGTTGATCTCTATTGGAGCTGAAATCTGTGTGACCAAGGAGTTCCGAGATCAAGGGTAACTTGCACCATTTCTGAGTGAAAGAAGTAAGGGGATAGAAGGTCTTTAGTGGAGCTGAAATCTGTGTGGCCAAGGAGTTCCGAGATCATATCCAATCTCCCTCTATCTTGTAGAAGTCTCTATGTGACTCTTCGATAATCATCATAGTGGAAAACCTCCCTGATAAAAGGAGAAGAAGGACGTAGCTGGGATTACATCACCCAGTGAACCTTACAAATATCTTGTGTCATTTACCTCTTTAAGCATTCATTGTTTTACTGCTTTACTATTCATATTGTATACATTTTGATAAAGTTTTAAAACAACTAAGCGACTACTTTCGATTAACAAACCGAACGCTAAGCTATAAAATACTTCCGCTGTGCTAACCCTGATTTAGTGACTAAACTCTACCCTACTTTGGTAAGCGTTGAAATCACCAAGTCTAAGTTAACGTTTCTCAAGCGCCACATCCAGCGCTTAAAGCTTTCCGAGCGTTCAAATACCTCAAAGTGATACGAATTTTTAGAAGTCGAAAAAGACTTCAGGGTCTATTCAACCCCCCCCCCCCTTCTAGACCCTTTCGTATACCACTTGGGACCAACACCTATCAACTGGAAATCCACCAATAATAAAAAATAAGACATTTATCATGACTTGATTCGTGAACTTGGAATCCCTCCGAGGGATTGGGTGGAAAGATTGATGGAGCTGAATGAAAGTGCTAGACAAAGAAGACATGACTATAATGAAATTCAGCATACAACCACGATAGACGTTGATAGACTTCTACTGGACTTAGCGACTGAAATCTACCAAGAAGAAGAGGCAAATAGGAAGCGACAGAAAAGATGATTGCTTATATTGTTTTATATATTTCTGTTGTCACTTTAAATTATCTACCGTCGGTGTAAATCATGTATGCTTAATTTTCTTATATGAATGAATGAATGATTTATTGCTGAAACAACTTGTTGACGCTAATCTAACTTTAGCTAACTTAACTAACTTTCTAAACACTAACTTGATTATTTTTGTGCTTTTCTTTGAACTCTTAATCTATAAAATAGTTATAAAAGCTAAGGTCTTGACATCATCAAAAAGGGGGAAATTATTAGGAAATTTCATGTTAGATGTTTTGATGATAACAAGATAGGATTTTATGTTAGACCCCAAAAAGAATGTAAGTTTATATTTTCATAAAACATATGTATAAGAGTTTAAAAGGTTGTAATTTTATTAAGTTTGTAATTTTTATCTTTGTAAACTTTAAACTAAGTATTGGATACCAAGTCGCTAGTAGAATTCAAGGTGAGTCTATTAGAGATGAAGTTGAAGATCAACGTCTGAAGACAAGTGAAGATGAAGATTTTGTCTTAAGCGACTGCCAATCGCTATGGACTGTTTCAGGGTTCATGAATCAAGCGATCAAAGCACTCAAGCGCTCAAGTAGATCAGATTAACCTAAAATAAATTGCGATGTCACTAAGGACTTAAATGCAATTATTTAACGGGCATTTATTTCCAACGGGAAATAAATTCAAATGCATTAAATGCTTGATAAGAGCATTAAATGTGATAAGGACAGATTGTATATGGAGCAAGCTACCTATTTGCTAAGACTGTCAGAAATTCAGAGTTCAAACCTGCCACATCAAATGAGTGCAGCAGCATTTCAGGAATGTCAGAGAAAAAATGTATGATTCACTCATGCGTGAGAGGCACGCACCTACAAGTGTCCAACAGACAAATCCCAAGAAATTGCCTATAAATACCTTACCCCCAGCAAACCCTAAAAGATACGTACATACACAAGAAAGTCAAAACTTTGCTGAAATTCTCTCTTAAGAAAAAGCTTCGAAACTCCATAGCCAAAATCTTTTCAAGCTTTTTACATACATTCCAGACAGTTATAGATATCTCAAACATCTTCAAAGAAGCACCATACAGTATAATTGAGATATCCTAGGTTGTTTTAACTTTCTAAGATCAAACAAACCCGTGAATAAAAACCATCAACATCTTCTGTCTGTGTGAAGAATTTGTTGACTCTACAAGCAGTATTTCTGAGTGAGAGAAGCTTGTTGGTGAAGATCTTCATTGGTGCTGAAGTCTGTGTGCTCAAGGAACCCAAGATCATCATGCCCTCCTCTATTTTGTAGAAGTCTCTGTGTGATCCTTCGCTTATCAACTTAGTGGAATTCCTCCAAGTGTTCAAGGAGAAGAAGGACGTAGCTAGGATTACATCATCCAGTGAATCTTATATATTCTTGTGTTACTTACTGTCATTTACTGTTTTATTATCTGACTTTATATTTTATCATTTATCCTGAAAAAGATAAGTAAAACGGTTAAGCGACTATTTGACCAAAACGAACGCTAAAACTTTAAAAATCATTTCCGCTGTGCTAACTCTGATTAAGCGATCTAAGCATTATCCTACTTTGGTAAATTGCTAAAAATCACTAAGTCTAAGTTATCTTTACTGTAGCGCCTGACCTAAGCGCTCAGCTCTCTAAGTGTTCAAATATTTAAAAGTGATACGAAATTTTTTGAAGTCGAAAAAGACTTCAGGGTCTATTCAAACCCCCCCCCCCCTCTTTCTAGACCCTTTCGTATGCCACTTGGGACCACCAAGCTCTATGGTGAGAACAGTTGCACTTCACAATATGAGATGTCGAAAGATCTTTTGGAGACAAAATATGAGAAGGTGAGAAAATTAGGTATCATGTCCTCAAGACGATCTTAAGAATCGAGAGAATGGAGGCTCTCGACTTCACCATGAACCCTCGACTATAGACTGGTCTATTTTTGCAGTCTCTTCTTGATTTATTTTCTCAATTTGTCATGAACTTCAACTGTGACGAGATTGAGTGCAACTTAGCAAGGCTAATGAACCAACTAACAACTGCACAATCTCAGTTGAAGCCCAAGAGAAAGGAAATTGCACTGATCGTCTCGTCTGGACCTAAAAAGCCCAAGAACAAGAAGAAGACCAACAAGCAGCATAGTGGGCTTGGAGCTCAGGTTGGTGTCAATAAAGGCACGCTCCTACGATTCATAAGAGAAAGGGCCAAAGAAGACGGATATGTTTGTTGGGTTTGTGCCCTCAGTGTCAAGGAGGACTGAGAGAATAGGGCACTAGTTTATGTTGCACAACCGAATATTAATATAAAGGCAATAGTAAGTTGTTCATATAATTTTTAATGGAATTTATAAGTCTTAATTGAGCAACTAGTCCATGTGTGTCAAGGCAAACCTTCGCACTCCATATAGTAGTTAAGGAGATGGGCACTGGAAGGATTTGGTACTTGATCATTTAAACGGTTCGCAAGTTGGAGAATCTCAATTGGGCATTGAGATTCGTGTGGACTTATATGACACATGCTATGACAAGATGTGCCACTTTAACACTATGGGATAGTGAGAGTTTGTGTCATGTATTCATTGATTGGATTGGATTAGTGTATTCGAACACGGCTCGTAGTAATCCGATCACATGCGTTTTTACTCAGTGACTGTCAATGATCGGATTATTGATTATGATAGTATGCGTGAACCTTTAACCTGAGTAATCAAGTTGAAGATGTGTTTGTGACATCAAGTCTGTCATTAGAATAGTTAGATCCAATTCACCCGTTGGTGGGGTCAACCTCGAAGTGCGGCTTGATGGGCAAATAACAGTCTTAACTGGTTATCAAAATGGAATTCAGTGTCTTGAAAGTAAACGAAAAGTATCCTATGAGATTATACGTATATGATATTAAAATCTCTAGCCAGAGCTCATGAACTAACACGTGTTGGACACCGTAGGTAGTTCGGTAATGTCATATTACTATGATACTTGAGCATAGCATCGAGTCCTGTGAATTTGACATATTCCATGACTGTCACTAGATCGAGATACGTCAATGAAGGGCTCATACTCATATAGTATTCATAATCTAGAGATTTGTAATGATATAGTCATTTCGTACTCGGTTGGGCTACGATGTGGGGTCACGGTAATTGCTAGGGTTACCCACATCCTTTGGCATCCTCCCATTGCCTATTGAGATAAACCTAGAGAGTCGCGCTACAGGAATAGTGGGGAAATCGATTGTTGTATTTGGAGAACGTTTTGGTAATTTGTCCTTTGGAAGGACGAATTTATTAATTGAACAAATTAATTTAATAAGTTGTTTAATTGGATTAAACATGGTATTAAATTAATTATGTTGACTAGGTCAACTATGATGTTAATTAATTATTTAGTTAATTAATTAATTATAATATTAATTTTAATTTGTGAATAATTAATTGGTTTAAATATTAGAGTGTTAAATTAATTTGACTAAGCTGATTAAGTCAACTTAGCCCAATAGAAGTCCAATTGGGCCTTAATAGGCGTGTGTTTGGTGGGCTTAAGTTGGAGGATTAATTTAATCCTCCAACACAAGCTCTAGAGAAAAGAGAATTGATAACTCAGTTCCTTAATCAGAAATACAACACAAAGAAAATAAATTTTCTTCCTCTCTCTCTCTCATCTAGCTGCCCCTGGAGAAAAGATATGGAGATTTTCAGAGTCAATTCTAACGCGTGATTATCTAGAGATGTGACACGTGGACCGTTGAACAAAGATTCGCCAGGATTAATTGAATATACGAAAAGGTAAGTTTTCATATTAATCTCTTTCATTAAAATCAACGAACAAATAAATTGATCTTGGCTTTGGAAATCCAGATATGATTTTCAATTTCCGCTGTGCATGATATCAGGATTCCCAACAGTGGCATCAGAGCCAAATTTGTTAGCTTTGCTGATTTTTGTATACTTGTTCTTCATGTTCATATTCATGTTGAATGCGTATTTATTGATTTTGAAACAATATGAATTGTGATCGAAAAATTTGATATGATATTGTTTTAGGATTTTTTAATTGGATTAAAAAAATTGTAAAAACAAATCTGAATTATTTGAAACTGAATCAATTTGTTTGAATCAAATAAATCGGGCAAATAATTTTATGAAATCTGAAATTGTTTTGGGATTTGTACTGGAATTGGGCGACAACACAAAGCTGAAACTCCACCGGAATCGCGAACGGAAGAGACGGCGGCAGAACTGGTGAAGTCAATGGTGGTGTGGGGCGGAGCTGAACGCGCCGCCAGGACCTACTGTCGACAGCGCTGAATGCGCAACCCTTCTCGCTGCTCATCTCGCCGAAAAACCCAACTAAATCAAAGGATTCGATCGGATGTCGGCGAAACCGAGTGGCGCCGATTGATGCAGTTTTGGCGGCTCTGTGAGCCAACGATTGCGTTGACAGAAACGTCGTCGTGAGTCGTTGATGACATCGCTGGAATCACACCGGTTGAAGGCTCGAGTTGCCGTTGAAGATTGCCGGAGAAAACAAAGAAGACGGCTGAAACTCGTCTTCTTGCACTGGTAATCTAGGCCGGAACTCGGCCGTGGAACGAAGACGGGTTATGGCGGCGGAGATGTCCGCCGCAGCCATGCGACGAAAGTCGCCGGCATCGGCGCCGTCCTTGACGGCGTAAGGTTGAAGGTGGAAGGAGGATGAAGATGACAGGCTAACGGGCCAAGGCATTTTCGTTCTGTTGGGCCGAGCCCAACACATATTAAATTATGTGTTGGGCTTGGACCAGCGCATATTTAATTAATCCGAGTAATTAATAGGGAGTTGGTCCCACTCGGATTAATTAAATAAATGCCCAAGCTTATTTAATTATTAATAAGGAGTTGTGCTTGGCCCCCTCCGATTAATTTAATACTTAGCCCAACATCTGATTATTTTTGGAAATGGGTCTATGAGTTGCTTGGTCCAACATTTTGTATTTAAATAAACATGAGTTTATTTAGGTTGACCCAATGCCTACCCAATTCATTTAAATTGGTAAAGACCCAAACTAAATTTTAATTGGATCCTACTTTTAAATTAAAGCCTTCAATTAAATTAAATAGGATTTAATTTAAATAAATTAAATTGGATTTGATTTATTCATTAAAATCAAATGGGATTTAATTTTGTTATTGATTTAATTGGATTTAATCTTTCCTACCAAAATTAAATTGGATTTGACTTTGTAATAAACTAAATGGAATTAATTTTATAATAAATGAATTGGATTTGATTTATTTTTAAATTAAATCAGATTTAGTTTACCTATCAAAATTAAATTAGTTTTAATGAAGTTATTAATTAAATTATATTTGCTTTAGTAAGTTGATTAAATTGAATTTAATCACCTATCAAAATTGAATTGGTATTAATTATGTACTTAATTGAATTGTTTTTTTAATTTTGTAACGATTTGTGAGCCCATGGAAATCAAATTAGATTTAATTTCACTTTGATTAAATAAGATTTATTCCTCCCACTAAAATTAGATTAGATTTAATTTCACTTGGATTAAATTATATTTAATCTTCTCATGATGATTAAATTGGATTTAATTATTAAAGTTAGGCTTTTTCGATCGCATGAAAATTAAATTGGTTTCAATTTTACTTTGATTAAATTTGATTTAATCTTAGTATCAAAATTGAATGGGTTTTAATTTTTTAATAGTCAAATTGGATTCGATTAAATAAATAAATAAGATTTATTTTATTCTCTTGTTCACATAGGTGCTTGATTTATGCTTCTTATATGTGATGGATACACTTTTCATGGATTTAGGATTTATTTATTTTATGTTTATGATGCATGCTTAAAATATTTACATGTTGATTAGCCCATTGGATTGGGCCGATCTAGATAATCCATGAAAATATGTGATAGTAGAATTGCTAGGTTTTTTTACGTTTTATATGTATGTTAGCATGTTAGAAGTTAAATGTTAATATACTTTGTGAGACCTTATTTAATGCTTAAATTCTCCCAATTAAATATTAGTGAGTTAGTAAAGGGTGTTGGGCATCCTCTCCCTCCACTAAACTTAATAAAATTAAAAATTATACTCAGTGTATGGCATCTTCCCAGTTAGTGGGGGAGCATATTTCATCCCAAATATCGTTAAAGGGTTTCCAGGTGAGATTCAAATGTTAGATTAAAAGGCGTTAG
Source organism: Buddleja alternifolia (assembly GCA_019426215.1). NCBI lineage: Eukaryota > Viridiplantae > Streptophyta > Magnoliopsida > Lamiales > Scrophulariaceae > Buddleja > Buddleja alternifolia. The sequence continues at coordinate 15,066,678 of CM033396.1, forward strand.
TGGGAATGAACTCAGATAGTTCACAAACTTATATTTCGTTAAAGTGTTGCGGTTTGGTGAATTATGGGAAAAGAAGATTGAATCATCTATTGGATAGATTGGTGTTAGACAACACTTTAAAATGCTAGTGGGCTATATATCGATAAAGGGTTGCAGCCCACTAAACCATTTAAAGAACTCAATCACTCACTACGAAATCTATCTAACGAGATTTTCAAAAATTGCAGTGGGAGTGCAATGTTTCGAAAAATGTAGTGGGAGCCAAGTAAAATTAAAGTCCTGAATTTTACTTGTGTACAATATAAACACCTAATTAATATCTTCGTTTATTTTATGTTTTAGTTTATATCTCTCTTAGATAAAAACTCGTTTAGTTAAATATGCTCGATGATTCTGTCAACACTGGCTTAACCAAATCAACTGACTTGGAACTTGAGGAAGTTCCTCAGTTTAGCGTCATTGAATTGTATGCTTGAAACAAGCATTACTCAAGTCTAAGTATGGGGCGATGAGTATGGGCTTTAATATGAGGCGCACTGGGTATAGAACTATGTGTTTTATGATCGATTTTCTCAACTTCTTGTATTCTACACTCTAGAGCTAGTGCATGTTTGAAAAATTAGAAAGAAGTACAAAAGTTTTGAATTAGTACACTATGAACACAGAGACTAGAGAGTGTGGTATGCGAGAAACGAACAAGACGAATTGTTTTGCACCTAAGACTAGGTTATGGCTTATGAGCATAAGATTCACAAGTTAGGAGAAAAATGGGGGTACAAGCCCATTGGGATTGGATCCCTATCCAAAAGTAAGAATCTTGTCTTATAGGTAAAGGACCGAGTCTCCCTTCACAGGGAAATTATTAAAGGTCCACCCAAATTCTAAAGTTTATGTGTACTGACGTCTATAGTTGAGAATATGGTGCCATATTAGGACATTACAATTGGATTGTAATATCAAGTATATGATTTCCTAATTCAACCCATTCTAGAGAGAACATAGCATAGTTTCATAGTTGTTACTTTCAACGACTCTGCAGTTGAATAGGGTAGTAGTATGCAAGAACGAAACATTGTTGGGAATGACTTCTTCTATGCTAAACTACATGGAATTGCCCAAATTTATAGTGAGTCACGCGCAGTCATAGGTACATCTTGAATAGATGTCCCTCCAAATTCATTCCTGAGGCACCATATCAGACGTTGTGCAAGTGGAAGCCTAATCTTAAACACGTGATAGTGTAGGGATTTCCAACCTACGTAGATAAGATAAAGGTAGAGAATCTGGAGGCTAGGTCCTTAAAAGGACGTTTTGTTAGTTATCCAATAATTCAGTGGGAGAATTTTTTTTTACCTACATAATGGTCAGAGGATCATTATGACCTTAGAGGTTTGTTTTCTCGAATATAACATCTTTCGAGAAATTAACGTAGGCAGAAAGTTTGTTCTATAAGAACCAAACAAAACTCCTTAGGAGACCACTATTCAAGAAAATCCAAACCAAGCCCATTATAACACGACCACCAATGAGTTAGTCTGGTAGAGTATCTCAGCCGCCTGAGATATATGGTGGTCTGCTACAAGGAAAGCATAAGTTGTATGACGTGGCAGAGGGAACCATGGATACAATCCCTCTACGCATGGCAAATCGATGATGGATATGGACTCTACGAGAATGTGTAAGGCTATGAAAGTAAAGATGGATTAGATGTCTTCGAATCAATCCTAGACTCTAGTAGATCGCCACAAGAGTATTTTACTCATCAGAGGTGAACACATCTATAAGAGAAAGATTGATTCGAATGGCAAGGCCAGGCTGATGGCGAAATGGTGTAGTTAAAAGAAGGGCATTGACTATGAGGAAGCCTCTTTGCCACATCTATAATCAAATCCATTAGAATCTTACTTTCGATAGTATCACACCAAGATTATGAAAATCCAGCACATGGATGTGAAGACTCGTTCATGAATGAATTCCTTAAGGATGATATCCATAAGGAACAACCCAAGAGTTTCACATCTGAGGTCGATTCTCATAAGGTCTATATGCTGTATAAATTCACTTGTGGATTTAAGCGGACTCTCGTAGTTGAAATCTTCACTTTGATGACATAATTTGGAATTATGATATCATCAAAATTGAAGAGGAATCATGTGTGTGCAAGAAGGCCAGTGGGAGTGAGATGTCATTACTGTTACTATATGTAGAGAGTGCTCTACTTTGGTGTTCACATATGTGTACGCAGGATGGGAAGGGAGTGCTAATGATGCACGAGTGTTGAGCAACGCTATTGCAAACGACCCAAATTCCCCCCTGCCACCGCCTGGTACACTATTCCAAATATAGCTATTTTCTAAAATAAAGATCTATCATTCAACATTGATTTTAACATTAATTATGTGGTGAACTCATTGTAGGAAAATATTATTTGGTTGATTCTGGATATGCCAACTTCTCTCCTTTCCTTGCGCCTTTTAGAGGGCAACGATATCATCTTCTTGAGTTTAGAGGTCGTAATGGACCTCGCGGCCCAAAGGAGTTTTTCAACCATCGTCATTCGAAGCTTCGAAATGTTATAGAACGATGTTTTGGTATCCTTAAGAAGAGGTTCCCGATTTTGAGGTGTGGAATGCCAAACTATTTGCTAACTCGACAAACTGAACTGGTGATTGCTTGTTGTGTCCTACATAACTTTATAAGGAGATACCAACGACACGACTTCATTTTTAACTTGCCCGATGAAGAGTTAGAGGAGGAGATGGTAAATCCATGTCGCCCAATACAACTGACGGCAGCGGATATTGCAGCATAATCAAAGTTCAGGGATCAGATCATGATGATGATGTGGCACAATTATTAGGGGGCTAGTGTGGCAGTTGGGAATTTGGTGTTATCTCTTTTCGTTCTGTCTTATGTTATTTGATCATGTAGTGTGCATGTGATTATATTATGTATTTGTCTTTGCCGGATTTTAGTCACTGTAGATGGTGAGTTATCATGATGTTTTCCGTTACATTCTATCTGTATGTTTGTCATGTTTCCGTTGATCGAGAATTTATATGACTTTGCTGTTATCTCCATTTGTTGTGTCTTTTTTATTTGATCATTTACTTTTCATTCTATGTATATAATAATTTGCGTGGTAGGGTAATTATGTTTGCACAAATAAAATATATACATATATATATATATATATATAAATGTGTATTTATATGTGTGTGTGTGTGAGACTTCAAAAACTGAGAAAAAACAGTACTACTTATATTATTAAGTACCCAAGTGAAATTTTGCTAATTTCATATAATCAAAACTTATAGCACTTATTATTTTGCATATGAACAAATAGCTTATTCTTGAAATTAGAATAATACAAATAGATTTATGTGCCAACTTGTTGCAATTTACATGTCTAATAGGTGTACCATTTAACAAACTTCTCGGATATCATATATTGAAAAATATGAAAAATTGCTTGGAAATCATTAGTTTATATTCTTTTAACTAGTGTTGGCTGCAGAAATGGCGTCCAATAGGCAAAATGCCACCGTTGATGAATTTTTCCGTAATGCATCATGGGACACAACAACTGAAGATTCTTTTGTTAGAAAGTTGAAAATTGCTTCTACATCGACAAACTGGCACAATGTGGTTGCTGTCGATCGTATCCTTTGTCGCATTGCTCAGGAGATGTGCGTGGAGATACGGAAGCATGTCAGCCTGAATCTGTTGAAGGAAAAGTTCAAGGACTTGCAAGATAGATATATTACATTTTTGAATTTGTTTGTTGAGGAAGATCCTTCGTTTCAAATTAATGAAAATAACATTTTCTGATATTTTTCGTAGCTATCGAGTTCTAGGCCATATCAATGGTAAAACGCTCCCTAAAGATGATAATAATGAGGACTGGTATTCGTTAGATTCTAAAATCAAAACTTGGATGTACAATTTTGTCAATGCCAGTCTTCTTGACAGTGTTAGTGGCGATGGTTTTACCGCCAAACACATTTGGGACAATCTTGAATCGCTCATTAATAATAATAAACCTTCCCGTTCGCTTCACCTTCAAGAAAAATTTCGCAACTATAAAAGAAAATTTGTCAATTTCTTACTTATGTCGTGATATGAAACGAATTGCAAATAATCTTAACGATGTTGATTCTCCTTTTAATATCAGGAATTATTTTTACAATTTTTTAAAAATTTACCTAATTCATATAATAGAATTGTTGATGTTATCACAAACCAACGTCCGTTTCCTAAATTTTCTCAAGCACGTAACATGCTCTTATTCCACGAAGCCCAAGATTCCAATAAAACCGCACCCCCTTATTCCTCCGTTCTACTTTTTTCTCAAGACCAATCAAATTTCCTTAATGATAATGGTCGTGGTCAACTACCTGGTCGCGGTAAAAATTTTGGCCACAGATTCGGTCGTGGTAACAATTCCTATGGCAGTAATAATTATCAAAGTAGCAACAATTATCCTAGCAGCAACAATCATCAAAATTTCAGCAAGCCCAATTATTCACAAGGTCACGGGGCTCCGCCCAATTGCATTCAGCAGCCACCTCCAATTATGGTCTCCGGCCCACTTGGATTCCTCCTCAACAAAGTGGCCCTCCTCAGCTTTATTTCAGTGGGCCTTCTGAACCGTAGCCCTATCCGTATCCGCCTTTCGCATATGGTCAAGCCATTTTGGCCCATTTCCCGACGGCCCCATATTCAATTATTCCTGCTGTCAGGCCCCCCCCCCCAAGCAGTTTCTGCCTCGTCCAATTGCACCTGCCTTCTTTCTTGCCCAGCTTAAGCACAGCAGCCCGCAACCACTCCAACAGCAACGCACAATCTTGCTCAATTTTTTTCCACTATGACTGTTCAAACCCCCGATGAAAATTGGTATATGGACTCGGGGGCCAGCGCACATATGACCTCTTATCCAGGCACACTTTCTTCTCTTGTATATTGTGATAATTCTAAATCAATATCAGTTGGTAATGGTGCTATTTTACCTATTTCTCACAATGACTCTACTTTTTTTCCCTCCACCCACCTTTCTTTGTCTAATGTTTTAGTCTCTCCCCACATCATAAAAAATCTCATTTCCATTCACTCTTTTACTTGTGACAATAATGGCTCTGTTGAATTTGACCCCAATGGCTTTTCTGTGAAGGACCTTCCGACGAGCACCCTCCTCTTCCGCAGTGACAGTCAAGGCTACCTCTATCTTGTTCTTTCTTCACCTCTTCACTCTACCCCGCCTGCTCAAGCACTCACCACCGTTTTGGACATCTTGGCTCTTCTGTTTTTATGTTTTTAACTTCTAGGAATGTAATTTCTTTCCAACATTCGTTATTACCGTTATGTAATGCTTGTCAATTAGGCAAACATTAATGTCTTCCATTTTTTAGTTCACACTCTACTACTTCTCCTGTTTTTGAAATTATACATTCGGATTTATGGACCTCGCCAGTCCCTAGTGCTAATGGTTTTCGATATTATGTTAGTTTTTTAGATAATTTCCCGCATTTTTTTATGGGTTTTTCCTTTTCGTCTAACATCTGAAGTTTTTAATGTTTTTTTAAGCTTTCGTGCATATGTCAAAAATCAGTTTAATCTTAAAATCAAGACTTTTCAATGTGATCATGATCGTGAGTTCGATAATACGGATTTTCATAATCTTCTTAGTGGTCTAGGTATCACTATTCATTTCTCTTGCCCTCATACGTCTCAACAAAATGGCAAAGCTGAATGCACCCTTCAATCTAGTAACAATATCGTGCGTACTCTTCTCTTTCAAGCATCTCTCCCTACTATTTTTTGGGTTGAATCACTCCATATGGCGACTTATCTTCTCAACTTACTCCCGACTACTACTCTAAATTATCGTACTCCCTTTGAACTTTTGTACCACACTCCTCCCAACTACTCTTACCTCCGCGTCTTTGGATGCTTGTGTTACCCCAATCTTACATTCTGTCGCACCCCACAAACTCGCCCCGCGATCTACTACTTGCATCTTTCTTAGGTTCCTATAAAATCATCGTGGCTATCGCTATTTAGATCTTTCCATCAATAAGATTATTATCTCTTGTCATGTCATTTTTTATGAAAGCTTTTTTCCTTATGCCTCATCTCCCACGCCGTACCATGTTCATGACTACTCTTTCCTTGACACGGACGATGACCCACCTCCTCAGCTCCAATGCCTTTTCTTTCCCAACCCCACCTACAGCTCGTCCAACTCCCGCCGTGCCTCAACCACCTCCGCCGTCGACCTCTTCCAATCATTCCATGGTTACTCATTCCAAATCCGGCATCACCCGTCCCCGTCAGGTTCTTGACCATTCGGTTCTCTCTTCCCTTTCTACCATCCCTCGTAATCCGACTCAAGCTCTCTCTGATTCTAACTGGAAAGCAGCCATGCAAGCCAAAATCTCCGCTCTTCATTCTAACTCTACATGGGAGCTCGTTCCGTGTCCCCCTCTCACTAATGTCGTTGTTTTCGTCATAAATTTTGCTCCAATGGCTCTCTCGAATGATACAGGGCTCGTCTAGTTGCTCAAGGATACACCCAACAACCTGGCTTAGACTATGATGAAACTTTCAGACTTGTTGTCAAGCCCCCACCAATCGCACTGTCCTCAGCCTTGCTCTCTCTCTCTCTCTCTCTCTCTCTCGCTCTTGGACCATTCATCAATTGGACGTAAAGAATGCTTTTTTGCATGGCCATCTCAATGAAATTGTCCTTGTGAAACAACCTTCCGGCTTTCTCGATTCTGCCTTCCCCACTCATGTGTGTATTCTCAAAAAAGGCTCTCTATGGTCTCAAACAAGCACCTCGTGCTTGGTATCATCGTTTCACTTCTTTTTTTACCTCCTTAGGTTTTGTTAGTAGTAAAGCCGCTACCTCTCTCTCTTTATTTTTCGTCGTGGCACTTCCACTGCCTATCTTCTTCTTTATTTAGATGACATTGTTGTTACTGCATCGTCTCCCTCTCTTCTTTCTCATATCACTCGGCTTCTCTCGTTTGAATTTTCTATGACTGACCTCAGCTCTTTACATTATGTTTTAGGTATTAATGTTTCTTGCTCTTCCTTAGGTCTCGTTCTTTCTCAATCGAAGTTTGCTCTGGATATCTTAGCTCATGCAAAAATGGGTTCCTGTAACCCGTGCTCTACTCTTGTCGACACTCTTGCAAAATTATCTCTGTCACGTCTTCCTAATTCTGATCCTACTCAGTATCGCAGTTTAGCTGGGGCTCTCCAGTATCTTACTATCACTCGTCCTGATATCGCTTATGTTGTTCACCAAATTTGTTTATTGATGCATGATCCTCGTCAACCGCACATGAACGCCTTAAAGCGTATTCTTCGCTATGTTCGTGGTACCCTTGCTTATGTTCTACAGTACTTTCGCCCTTCCTCCACTTCTCATCTAATCGCCTACTTAGATGCGGATTGGGCGGGGTGCCCGGATACTCGTTGATCTGCCTCTAGTTATTGTGTTTTCCTAGGTGATAATCTTATTTCTTGGTCTTCAAAACGCCAACATGTTTCTAAATCAAGTGCAGAAGCCGAATACCGGGGTGGTGCTAATGCCGTCGCCGAGATTTCTTGGCTTTGCAATTTACTTCTTGAGTTACACTTTCCTCTAACTTCATCCACTATTGTTTACTGTGATAACATGAGTTCCATTTATCTTTCTTCTAACCCCATCCAGCACCAACGTACTAAACAATTGAAATAGAAATTCATTTTGTACGAGAAAAAGTTGCACTTGGTGAAGTTCGTGTGTTACATGTGCCCTCGGCTCATCAATTTGCTGACAATTTCACTAAGGGTTTATCTTCACCTTTATTTCTCGATTTTAGATTCAGTCTCAATGTTTGGGAACCTCTCGTTTCGACTGCGGGGAAGTGTTAAATATTAGTTTCTATATTTTGTATATCTCTTTACTTGTATTTAGATTAGGTTTCTTTCCTTGTATCTAGCTTAGGGTTATATATTCTTTGTAACCTATATATACTTTCATTCCAATACAATATTATTCACGGGGTTTAGAATTCTAACAAAACCGTCAGAGGTCTATCTCAAAATGACAATCGTCATCTCAGACATCGTCATGTCGTTTCAAGCACGGAGTGTACCATTTGTGGGTTTACACGCTCGAAGGGACTGCCCGTGGGCTAATACTCTTTGGCTGCAGCTTGTCAATCCTCGGTATCATGCGAAATTCTTTTCGTGCACGACAGCCTAGTGGGTCGAATGGAATCTAAGAGTGGATGCTAGCAGGTATGATTGGAATCTCCATTGGAGTTCCATTTTTACTGAAACGCTTTCTCTTATCTGGCAGGGATGTAACGATGTAGTTCATGGAGCTGACCACGTAATCCCATTAGTCGAGCTGGCGAAGGTTCTGGAGCGTGTGAAAGAGGCCCAACAAGCCACTACTAATGATCCGGAATTAATAAAGCAGCAACTTGGTGTTCATTGGGCGAAACCGAGCACTGGTAAATGGAAAGTTAATGTTGATGCTGCCTTTGATACTGCTACAAACCACGCTGCAATTGGGGGCTGCTTAGAGATGATTCTGGCGGTTGTTTGAGTGGGTTTAGAAGGGCTGTCCAGGCAAGTACAATCCTTGAAGCAGAACTCATTGCCATAGGAGAAGGGCTGGACATGACTTGGAATATGCAGATAGCAGATGCATAAAGTGGAAATGGAATCTGATAGTTATGAGGCAATTAAGAGCATCGAGTTGGCGACTTTTGAGCACCATTACATTGAGGTGATTACACACATTCGTGACAGATTGAAGAGGCTTTGGCAAGTCAGGATTGATCATATATGGCGTGAAGCCAACCAAGCAGCGGATTACTTGGCTAAAGAAGGTTTATCCAGTATGTTGGGATCGATAGAGAGAATGGATCGACGGATGGAGGACATCCTCGATCGAGATAGAATGGGAATCAGTAACATTATGTTCACGACTATGAACCCGGGTTTGTCGGGTCACGACATTTAGGCTATCCTTCTCGTTGTTAAGCAAAAAAAAAAATGACAATCGAGTACCTTTGATCATTTTTCAATTTTTCGCCATAATCTAATGGTTTCTAGAAAAATAATTACGGTAAAAGAAAAATACTTGTAATAATCAAGAAGTATTGCTTCATATCTTATAATGAACCAATTGGTTGCTAGTTACAGTTGTGTACTCATTATTATTTCATTATTATTTCCACCAACTGATCTATAACTAGCCAATCTGAATGAACTAAACAAAAACCTATCAGCTAAATTATAATGAACTCCTCAAGTTTTCCAAAATCACAAGCTACTAAAATTTAGCTGGAGTAGGAACACTGTGAAGGAACTTGATTGTTTCCAAGAAATTTATCATTGGCGTTGGAGCAAGACGCGGCTGCAGGTTGTCTTGTTCCGGCTAGAGTTAGGTCGAGACCCGAAAACTGTATGTTTTGGCATGGCTTACTTTTGCTGCATTGAACATCCACAGCAACTTTTGATGATGAGCTGCCCTTTATATCTATGAACTTCACACCTTTGATCTGAACTGCTGATTCTCCCTATACATTATTTACATCAAAACAGTGAGATCGGTAATAAGGGAAGTAGTTTCGTTAAAATGGGTAACCGTGGCAACAATTGTGTCGTAGTATAGAAAAGAAAGAAAAAATCATTTCAAATGTTGTAGAGAATTAAGGCATGTACCTGATGGCTGCATAAGGAGTGGGGGCAATAGAATTGATCAATGATGATAGGATTTTTGACATTGTTAACACGAACATCTGCAAATGTAACATTAGACACGGTGGTTGGTACTGACAAACGTGCCCATGTTTTGATCCGTAAACCATTAGTAGTGTTGGTAAAAGTGCAATTCCTGACAGAGATTCCTCTAACATCCTTCTCTCCTTTGTATTTGCCTAAGCTTCCAATGCTAATCCCGTGGCCCGGCCCACACAAAATGCTCGAGATGTTGATGTTTGTAGTTCCAGCCCCCATAGATATGCAATCATCTCCTGTAGCTATATAGCAATTGGAGATCTTGACCTTGTTGGAGTTTCCAATGTGGATTCCATCGGTGTTAGGACTATCTTTGGGAGCCGATATATAAACATCTCTTACAGCTATGTTTTCGCACTGGTCCATTAGGAGATGGAACATCTTGCTATTCACTGAATGTATATCCCTAACTACTGAATTCCTCATATGATTGAACTTTATCGACTGTTTCAACAAAATGGTGTGATTAGATTGATTAGATGCAAACCATAAAAAATCTTTAAAATTTTATTTCAAACTCGTCATTTCGAAATTGAATTCACACATATTTTTAACATAACAAGTAACTGATTGACCCAGTGATATAAAAAATTTAAAGTTCAAATTAGAAACTTTCGACTTTATGAGTGTGTGCACTGTAGTATGAGTTTACATATAAAGGGATACATCGAAATGCTAGTGAGGTCCCAACAATTCGGCTGAATTCAAGCCAATCACATCGGAAACATAGACATAAACGCATTTGAAAAATTAAAATATTAGAGTACTTACCGTGGGGAGAGGATTGCAATTTGAAGATTTACCACATTTATTGTGAGGCCAAGCCGATGGTCCATTGCCATCAAATATACCATTTCCGAAAAGGATCAATCCATCTACGTTAGAAAATGAGATCCAATAGTCTCCTTCAAATGAAGTACCAGAAGAAGCTATTAGGGTTCCTTTGTGTCTAAAAAATGTTTGCCCATTGCATGGACCTTCAAAGTTTACACCTTTCACAAAGTAAGTTCCCTTTGGGACTGCAAGGAGACCCCCATTAGTTTGACAGGCTTTACTCCATGCATTCAAGAAAGCCTGCATCTCCAAAACCTCACGTTAATAACTCATATATCAAATATTTTGCACCAAACGATTAAGATTATTTTTTTGCAGGGTCTTAACCATCAAAGGGTGCGAATTATGGCATGTCAATAGTGACATAATCAATGTGTTAATATGTCATATAATTTGAACCATTCGTGTAACTAACACCAGCTCTGTAAAATAACTTAGATTATATTGCTCTTAGCCATTCGAGTGAAAGCATTTTGCATAAGTGATATCCACGAAAAATCGTAATGAGATTCGATTTGGCCAAACTCCAGTGTAGTTAACAGGATGAGTGAATTACAATCGATAGATGATTAATTATTCGCCCTATGAATCAAACTTGAGTCACCCAAATGGATTCGGGCTAGGATTTCACTATGCACTTATAATTTTCCAATTAATAATATATATACTACTATTATATACATTTGTAATCACCTGGCTGTTATCCGTTTTTCCATCTGCAATGGCACCATAATTTGTCACTGTAAAAATCTTGGAGTACTGGCTACGAACGTGGCTAATGCACCAAAATAAAACAAGACACAAAACCCACTTTGAATCCATATATATAAATTAATTTATATATGTGTATATGTTATAGTTACTTCTTGAATTTGTGATATATTTATCTCTTGCACTTGATGTTTGTAGGACAAAATGAACAAGGAAGTGAGGCCATTTATATAGTTGAATTAAACCCATAATTTACAGTTTATGGAGAATCTCATCATTACACACTTGGAAACAGATTAATGAAAATAGATGAATTTTCATTGGGATAGTGTGAATCTCAATTACCTTCTCTAACTTGAACTATAAACAGTCGAGTCTATAGAATATCCACAATCTAGTACAATTTTGGACCATTTTGGCAATGAAATAAATCTGCCAGATTCTGTCAATTAAATGAATATCTTGACTATAAATAATCTCTTTAATCAGAGCTTAATTTCATTTAGCAATAATTAGTTAAATACAGTTATTCAAAATTTTGAGGGCCTTAATTAGTTTAGTAACCCAAGTTAAATTATCAATTTAATTAATTAAAGCATAAAATCACGTATGAGAAAATACATAAAATTTCTTAAACTCAATTTTTTGAGATAATTCATTATGTAGAAATCTTCATTTTGCACCAGTTGATTCTTTCACTCTCATTTAGCATGTATTTACTTATTATGTATGTCATATTTACTAATTCTCAACTGAGTCGTCGTAGACGCTTGATTCTATGGTCAATTCTTTGACCTCACAATAAGGTCAATTCTTTTATTTGGTGGTCAACCTTTTGACCGTCCCATAGGGTAAGATTCCTTTACTGCTCCATTATGCATGATTACTTCCCTTCATATTTTAGTTTTATCCAATAAAGTTCTATATTATTTCTATAAGATAATTGTAACTTGATTTATACCTAAAATAAACAAAGCAATTACTTTCCAAACTATTACTCTTTTCAAAATATTTTTCATATTATAACTTTAATGTCACATGTATTGCAATGTGGACACATACTTAATTATTAGTTGAAAGTTCTTATTCTTTTTCATTTTCATGTGCCTACAGTGCTAGAAATATTAAACATTTCAACCTCCAATTATAATTGTCTTGATAAATTTTATGTTCTTAAACAATGTATAAATTAAAAACCTATGAGTATCAAATGACAATTGTAACGAACTCTAATATATCTTGATAGGGGAAAGTCGAAACCATACAAAATAGGAAAAATATATAAATCTTATTGTTGTTAGTGTATAGTTATATATGTATAACCTATTTGTATAATTCCGGGCCTCTCATGTATCTATGTATATTAAACACAACTCTTGAGACTATTCAAGTAAGCGCACATGTGGATAGCCTAACTGAACTCAATTGTACCACATAAGTAATTATTATATATTTTTTTCAATTGAATATGAATAAATATAGATATCAATCTTTTATCTAAAGCACTCAAATTTAAAAATACAAAATAAGTTCGTTACCAATAAAAGTTGAATTCAAAAGAAGATAATTATCAATATTGTTAAGAATTTCATGTTAGATGTTTTGATGATGACAAGATAAAATTTTATGTTAGACCCCAAAATATAATGTAAGTTTATGTTTCATAGATCAATTGTATAAGCGTTTGAAAGTATGTAATTTTGTTAGGCTTGTAATTTTTTTTATCTTTGTAGATTTTAGACTAAGTATTAGATACTGAATCGCAAATAGAATTCTAAACGAATTTATTAGAGAAGAAGTTGAAGATCAGCGTCTGAAGTCAGAAGAAGATGAAGATTTATCCTTAGCGACTGAAGTCAGAAGAAGATGAAGATTTATCCTTAGCGTCTGTCAAACGCTAAAGGACTATTTCAGGATTCTTGAATCAAGTGCTCAACACTCAAACCACTCTAGCGATCAGAATCTAATTCACTTGAAATAAATTCATAAGTCATGAAGGACTTAAATGCAATCATTCAACGAACATTTATTTCCAACGGGAAATAAATTCAAATGCATTAAATGCCTGATAAGTGCATTAAATGTGATAAACCAATATGACTTGTGGATAAGCCACCTTTTGACTAGACTGTCAGAACTTCAGAGTTTATAGCTGCTCCCGTCCAATCGGAACCAACAGGATTTCAGGAATGTCAGAGAAAAGGTATAATCGCGCGCCGCGTGAAAGGCACACTCTCACATGTGTCCAGCGTACAGATCCCAAAAATTGCCTATAAATACCTCCTTCCAACAAACCCTACATACACACAGAGATAGAGATATACGTACATGCACAAGAAAAATTTGCTGAAGAAAAAGCTTAGAAACTCCATAGCCAAAAATCTTTCAAGCTTTTTACATACATTTCATATAGTCTCAAATATCTCAAACATCTTCCAAAGAAGAAACCTAAACTCTTACTGAGATATTTCAAGTTGTTTGATCTTTCCAAAAACAAACAAACCTTTGTGATAAAACCCTCAACCTTTCATCTGAGTGAGAAAGTTGTTGAAACCCTTTACAGGCAGCATTTCTGAGTGAGAGAAGCTTATAGAAGACGATCTTCATTGGTGCTGAAATATGTGTGATCAAGGAGCCCGAGATCATTTTCACCTATTTACTACCTTGTAGAAGATTCTTTGTGATTCTTTGATAATCATCTTAGTAAATTTCCTCCAAGTGAAAAGGCGAAGAAGGACAAATCTGGGATTACATCACTCAGTGAACCTTATATATCTTATGTCATTTACTTTCATTATTGTCTTACTTTATATTTTCCTAATTACTTTGAAAAAGACAAGCGCGACTATTTAACCTAGACGAACGCTAAACCTTTAAAATCATTTCTGCTGTGCTAACCCTGATTAAGCGATCTAAGCATTACCCTACATTGGTAAATTGCTGAAATTACAAAGTCTAAGTCATCTTTACTGAAGCATCTGACCCAAGCGCTCAGCTTCCTAAGCGTTCTAATCTTTAAAAGTGATACTAATTTTTGAAGTCGAAAAATGCTTCAGGGTCTATTCAACCCCTCCCTTCTAGACCCTTTCGTGTGCCACTTGGGACCACCAAGTGGTATCATAGCGATTGAAGTAGAAACCTAAACGTTTCCGAGCGTAACTGCTTGTTTAGATCCATTTTCTAAAACTTAGACTCTTTAAAACTCTCTTTTTCTCAAAACATCTCATTATGGCTTTTAACAAAATGCCTAAGTTGGTAGAGTCAAACTATGATTCTTGGAAACTTAGAGCATTCGCATATATATGTTCCTACAATAATGAAATGTGTGATATAATTTCAAATGGCCCCATTAAGATCATGAAGTAATAACTCGAGCACTTGGAGCCGATGAAGCCACTCCAGATGGATATGTCGAGAAACCCAAGTTAGAATGGACGCCAGATGATTGGAAAGGAGCAAATCTAGATAATGTTGGATGAAGTGCACTTTACTCAGCGTTAAGAGACAATGATGCATTGTTCAACAAGATCAAGCAATGTAAAACTTCCAAAGAAACATGGGATAAGTTGGCTATTGTGTGTGGAGGCTCAGCACAAATGAAGGAGAATAAGCTCTCCATAGCCATGCAAAGATTCGAGCATTTCAAGATGCAGACCAATGAGACGCTAAAACAATTGGACGCAAGATTCACTTTGTTCATCACAGAGTTGGTGTCATTAGACAAGGAATTGACCAACAAGGAAATGGTTAGTAAGATTTTCAGAAGTCTTCCGAGCAAGTATTTGATTAAGACTGTTGCTATGAAAGAATCACAGACTTTGGAGACTCTTACTCTAGAGCATGTGTTTTCAGAATTAAAGGCATTTAAGTTCGAATTAGGCGAAGTCAGTGACACATCGACTTCAGCGACTGAATCAGGAGCATTAATCGCTACCACCAAAAGCAAGGGTAAAGCGATTAGTGAGGTGAAAATGACAGAATCAAATGAAGAAAAAGAGATGGCTTTATTGGTCAAGAAATTCAAGAAATCTCTAAGATATGAAAAGAGAAATCTTATTGGACAAATTTCATTTCAAACCCCTCCCCCTGCACCAGCGCCTCAGTATCAAGCGCTAGTGTGCTCAGCACCTCAACCAGTAGAGCCAGTTCCATATCAAGCACCACAGTCTCCTACTCAGAATCTCTCAGCGCCAGTCATTTCCAAGCGATTAACTACTGAATAGAAAATGAAAACTAATTTGTGTTATAATTGCAGGAAACCAGGGCACTACCAGGTAAATTACCCTTATCCAAATGTGTCTAAGCTAACAAGGCAAGACTATGCGGATAGAAACCAATTCAGGAGCAACCTTCGTCAACAAGGTTTGCTAGCGGAATCTGAACCATTTTCCGCACCTGAAGAGGATTTGGAATCATCAGATGAAAGTAGTGATGATGAGCCAACAAGCGACTCAGCGTTGATTTGTCTTATGGCAAGGGATGATGAAGCGTCTGACGACTCGCTACCAAAGGTAACCACTGAATTATCTCATCCTCTTTCGTATGATGAATTACATGACAAAGTTAATGAATATTATAAAGATTGTCAAGATGCCGCCAAAATATATTAAAATCACTTCGCTATTATTTCATCGCTCACAAGTGATAAAATAACGCTCAAAGCAGAGTTGCAAGTTCACCAACAATGCATTGAGAAGAACCAATCGCTTGAGAATGAGATTACTCAATTAAAAAGCGATCTTGATATAATAGTCAAGAGAGAAGTTGATCTGATCGCTAGACTTATCAAATCAGAATAGCTCATCTCATCATTATCCAAAGCGATAAGAAACCTAGATAATGTGACTAATGTAACCAGACTTTTTGGTGAAAGGACCGGGTTAGGGTGTGATAAATTTGGTCAAAAATCAAAAGCGTCCAAGGTTACGGCGAACAACAAGGGAAAAAGTGTTTTCTTTGTTGAGAAAGGTTCACAAAGTCAAACACTAAATGAACCAAGCGACAATAGTGAGAGGCCAAATGAGAAGGTCAATGCCAACTCAGGTAATAAGGAGAAAAGGAAAGTGAATGATTCACAGAAGAAGGTTCATCCAAACGTTCAAAAGGCTAAGGATAAGCCATCTACAAGTAAATCAAACGCTAAGCGTTAATTTCCGAAAGCGACTCCTAAGCCAGCGCCAAGGAAACATCAGCGTCAATATCCAAGGCAGTGTAGATCATACTATCGCTACTATGATAATTATGACTATGACTATGATTATTATTATAATCGAGGATATTATTATATACCCAAAAAGCACACACAACACAATGTGAAACCCAAGAAGGCCAGTATTCCTACAATGAAGACTAGGCAAATATGGGTTCCTAAAGTTTAAATTCAATCCAAAGCAACTAACAATGAATGACCCAAGACAACATGGGTACCTAAAAAGAATTAGAATTATCCTTTAATGCAGGTACCTAGAGCCAGCACCGATACTTCAGTTTAGTACTTCAATAGTGGGTCATCAAGGCATATGACTGGATCAAAGGATCTCTTGGTCTACTATCTTGTAACCAATGGTCCTCAAGTTATATTCGGTGATAACTCTAAAGGTAAAACCAAAGGTATAGGTATCATGCATAGGGGGAACATCATGATTAGTGATGTATATTATGTTGAGGGTCTTAAGCATAATTTGTTAAGCATTAGTCAATTTTGTGATAAAAGCTTTGAAGTTAAATTCTCGAGTGACTACTACTATGT
The DNA here is from genome assembly GCA_019426215.1 of Buddleja alternifolia. Classification (NCBI taxonomy): domain Eukaryota; kingdom Viridiplantae; phylum Streptophyta; class Magnoliopsida; order Lamiales; family Scrophulariaceae; genus Buddleja; species Buddleja alternifolia. Next base: position 15,083,776 of record CM033396.1, read on the forward strand.
TAACGACGCTAAGACTAAGTCTACTAAACTAAGAGGAAAAAGAACAAACAAGGTGTATTTAGTGGATTGGGATTCTACAATTGATAACAACCCCACATGCTTTATTGCTAAGAGTCAAAATGAATTGGGTTGGTTATGGCATAGAAAAATGAATCACCACAACTTTAAGGCAATCTCTCAGTTAATATCGCTAAATCAAGTAGAGGGATTACCTAAGGGTTCCTTTCTAAAGAATCGCTTATGTGATGCATGTTAAATGGGTAAACAAGTTAAATCATCTTTTAAGAAGAAACCATGCCTATCTACATCTAGAGTTCTTGAACTATTGCATCTAGATTTGTTTGGTCCGATTCAAATCATGAGTGTTAGTGGTAAAAAGTACTCACTAGTAATAGTTGATGATTTCTCTCGCTATACATGGGTAGAATTTCTAGCGACCAAAGATGAAACTAGTGTGAAGCTCACATCGCTAATTCGTCAATTGCAAACTAATAAAGATTCAAAGGTGACAAGAATTAGAAGCGACAGAGGAACTTAATTTACTAACCAATTTGTTGAGAAGTTTTGTATAGATCTTAGAATAATTCATGAGTATTCTGCTCCAAGAACACATCAACAGAATGGAGTAGCCGAGCGACGGAACAGAACGCTTAAAGAAGCCGCTACGACGATGCTTGCAAAGTCTAAGCTGCCTCAAAGGTTTTGGGCCGACGCTATCAATACTGCTTGCTACACTCAGAACCGGTGTATGATCAACAAGCAACATGAGAAGACTCCATATGAGTTGTGGAAGGGACGTAAGCCTAACGTTTCATATTTTCATGTATTTGGTTCAAAATGTTTCATTCATAACAATGGATCCCAAAGCCTAAAGACATTTGATCCTAAAGCGGATGAGGGGATCTTTCTAGGATATGTCAAAAATGGAAAGAGTTTTTGCATTCTAAATAAGATCAAATCAAAGGTTGAAGAATCCATTCATGTTGTGTTTGATGATGCTAACCAAGTACCGAGTAAGGTTAATCCTGATAATGTAGGAATTGAAGATCTTACCCAACAAGCGTCTCAAATCAATCTTGGTGATGATAGTGATGATGATGAGGATGACGAGATCTTTGTGCCCATTCCTAAGGTTACTCGTGAGGTTACCAATGATGATAATGTCAAAATCGCTGATGATCATGAAAAGAATGATCATCAAGAGCAAATTAGAACTGTGAATGATGCAGCGACTGCGCCAGAGATAAATGAGGGTTAAGCAATTGATAATCAAGAGTCTCTCAACACGTTCCAACCAGATCGTAAATGGCTTAGAGATCATCCACCAGAGCTAGTAATTGGAGATATTGAAGCACCTGTTAGAACTAGGTCCGCTACAATGAATGAGGTCATGTTCGCAAGTTTCTTATCTCAAATGGAACCAAAGAAAGTGGATGAAGCACTCAGTGATTCAAGTTGGGTAGAAGCGATGCAAGAAGAGATTAACCAATTTGAGAGAAGCATGGTTTGGACGCTAGTACCAAGACCAACTCACCAAGGAGTTATTGGAACTGGATGGGTTTTTAGGAATAAGATGGATGAAGATGGCATTGTTATAAGAAACAAAGCCAGATTAGTCAGTCAGGGTTATTGCCAAGAAGAGGGTATTGATTTTGATGAGACATATGCCCCAGTAGCCCGTCTTGAAGCGATTAGGATGTTGCTTGCATTTTTCGCATTCAACAAGTTCATAGTGTATCAAATGGACGTGAAGAGTGCATTCATGAATGGTAAACTCCAAGAAGAAGTCTATGTGGAGCAACCTCCAGGATTCATTAACAACCATGGCAAAAGTTGTTAGGAATCCCGTACACGAAAATAGAGAATTGCAGCGGAAGATTCGAGGATTCTTACCAGTAGATCACAAAAATAGATCTGATGATTTTTCATGGGTTTCGCGAAATTTAGAACGAATAAACATACCTTTTTGATTCGTTTATTGATTCTGCAAAATAGCAATCCTCCAAGGGATCCTGTCTCTAAAGTTTCACGTGAAATGAGCCTTCCAAAGATCTCGAGACTCCTTATTCTTTACAGTAGTGGACGGCTAGAGAGGAGAAGGGGAGAGAGTTATTTTCTTTTTGTGTTGTGTAATGTTATCTTGTTACTTAGGGTTTGTTCCACTATAGGAGTCCTTTTAAACTCAACTAACTTGTGGAACAAGTTGGAGGCTACTCCAAAAAGCCCTAAGTGGCCGCCCCTGCTAGGGTTGCATTGGACTGGGTGGGCTTTTAATTTGCTTGTCTAATTTCTAGCCCATCTGTATATATTTAAATTTAAATCCAATTTAAACATAATATATACTATTAATTAATTCCAATTAATTAATGTACAAATCAAATAATTTAATTTAATCCAATTAAATTAAATATTTAATTAATTGATTTAATCTAATTAAATCAATCAGTGCATTTAATTTTTTCTAAAAGATTTACACAAAAAGATACATCCCGCTCGTTTCTTATAGCGCGACTCTTTAGGTTCATCTCAATTGGCAAATGGAGGAATTACCTAAGGATATGAGTATCACCTAGTCAGTCCCGTGGACTCACATCGTAACTCAATTGAGTACGAAATGAACGAATCATTTTACGAACCTCTTGATCATAAATGCCGTATGAGTATAAGCCCTTCACTGACGTATCCCGATCAAGTGAGAGTCATGGAAAATGTCAAACTCACTAAACTTGATACTGTGCATTAGATTATAGCATAATGAAATTACTAAACTACCCTTAATGTCCCACATGAGTTAGTTGTTATGCTTTGGCTAAAGACTTATAATTTCATTAGCCTATAATCGCACAGGATACTTCCTCGTTCACTATCGAGACAGTAAATCTCATCTTGGCGATCACTGATCAACTACTACTTGTCTCATTGATATCGCACTTCGAGGTCGACCCCACTGACGGGTGATATGGGCCTAACTACTCTGGTAACAGATCCAATAATACAAACACATTGATCATGAACCCTCAGGTCTAAGGTTCACGCATACTATTACGATCAGTAATCCAATGATTGACAGTCGTTGAGTAAATGCCCATGTGATCAGATTACTACGAGCCGTGTTTGAATATGTCAATTCCATTGACATATCTATGATACTTGCTCCCACTATCCCTATAGCATTTGACTGGCACTCATCGTCAGAGCATGTGTCATACAAGTCGAATCTTAATGCCCAATTAAGATTATTTGACTTGCGAACCCTTTTAAGTGATAAGGTGTAAGACTCTTCCCATGCCACGTCTTTATTCCATAAAGGGCAAAGAGTCAAACTTTTATTCACATGGACTATATGTTCAATTCTTATTTAGATGCCATAAAGATTTATATGAACAAAATACAGATGCCTTTATTAATATCATTTTAATTGTTTGTACAACATAATGAGATACCTTAATCTAACTATTTGTCGTCATTGGCATCTAGGGCATATACCTAACAATCTTCCACTTGCACTTAATACCAATCGCTTTGGTATCTTATACCCATCTTCTCAAGATGTTGCTTTAGCATCGCCTGCGCTAATGGCTTAGTGAGTGGGTAAGCTACGTTATCCGCTGAGGCTATTTTCTGCACGGCGATGTAGCATCTTTCAACGATTTCTCGAATAATGTGATATCTCCTCTCTATGTGTTTGGATTTGTTGTGAGACCTTGGTTCCTTTGCTTGAGCGATGGCTCCGTTGTTGTCACACCATAGTGGCAACGGAAGCTCCATGCTAGGAACAACTTGAAGTTCAGTAATGAACTTTTTTATCCAAACAGCCTCCTTGGCTGCCTCCGAGGCTGCCACATATTCAGCTTCGGTGGTCGAATCGGCAGTTGTGCTTTGCTTGAAACTTTTCCAAGACACTGCTCTGCCGTTCAAAGTGAATATGAACTCAGTAGTGGATTTTCGGTCATCGATGTCAGATTGGAAATCTAAATCAGTATAACCATCCACTTTCATTTCTCCATTGTCATATGTGAGGATCATATCTTTAGTTCTTCTCAAGTACTTTAAGATTGATTTCACCGCCATCCAATGTTCTTTGCCTGGGTTAGCTTGAAACCTACTTACTACGCTCACAGCATATGCAAGATCTGGTCTCGTGCATAACATAGCGTACATGAGACTTCCCACTTCTGATCCATAGGGGATAGTATTCATTTCTCTTTGATCTTCCTCACTTAGAGGACTCATCTTTTTGGAGAGATGAATTCCACGTCTCATGGGCAAAAGACCACTTTTAGAATTTCCATCCCGAATTGCTTCAGGACCTTTTCTAAGTAGAGGGCTTGGGAGAGACCTATTGTCTTATTCGATCCATCCGTGTAGATTCGAATTCCTAGGACATAGGTGGCTTCTCCTAAGTCTTTCATGGAGAATGTGCTTGAAAGTCATGTCTTAACCGAAGTTAGCAAACCTGTAGCATTCCCTATAAGTAGAATGTCGTCCACATATAGTACCAGGAATGATATCTTTCTCCCACTGACCTTTTATAGACATATGGTTCATCCTCGTTTTTGATAAAGCCGTTGTTTCGTACTTCTTCATCAGAACGAAGGTTCCAACTGCGAGAGGCCTGCTTCAGTCCATAAATGGACTTATTTAACTTGTAGACCTTATGAGAATCGGCATTGGATAGTTGCTCCATATAGATATCCTCCTCGAGGAATCCATTTAGGAAGGCGGTTTTCACATCCATTTGCCAGATCTCATAATCCAGCTATGCAGCTATTGAAAGTAGAATTCTAATGGATTTGATCATAGCTACTGGTGAAAAGGTTTCCTCATAGTCAATGCCCTCCTTCTGACTATACCCTTTCACCACTAGCCTGGCTTTATAGGTATCCACCTTGCCATCCGGACATATATTTCTCTTATAGATCCATTTGCATCCAATAGGTACAATACCTTTGGAAGGATCTACTAGATTCCAGACTTGGTTCAAATACATCAAATCCATTTCCACTTTCATAGCTTCATGCCATTTTGCAGAATCCATATCCATCATTGCCTGGTCATAACTAGAGGGATCATCTCCATGGTTTCCTTCTGCTACTACATACAAATTATGCTCTCCTTGTAGCAGAGAACTATATATCGCAGGCGGTTGAGATACTCTAGTAGACCTACGCACTGATGGTTGTGTCATTTCTGGGTCGGGTTGGGTCTCTTGAACAGTGTCTTCCACAGGGGATTCATTTTGTTCTTGTAGAACAATACTTCTACCAGCTCCTCCTTCTCGAATGAATTCTTCTTCGAGAAAGATTGCCTGTAAGGCAACAATGATTGTCTGATCATCGGGAAGGTAGAAAAGGTATCCCATAGAATCCTCGGGATATCCAACGAATCGCCCTTTTATGGACCTAGCCTCCAATTTCTCTGCCTTAGTCTTTTTCACGTAAGCTGGGCAACCCCATATTCTTATGTGTTTCAGATTAGGCTTCCTTCCACACCATATCTGATACAGTGTTCTAGGAACAGATTTGGAGGGACATCTATTCAGAATGTGAGTTGCTGTAAGCAGCGCGTGTCCCCACAATGATGGGCAAATCTGTGTAGCTGAGCATGGATCGAACCATGTCCAACAGTGTTCGATTCCTTCGTTCTACTACGCCATTTAATTGTGGAGTTGCTGGAGGAGTAAGCTGTAACATTATGCCATGTTCCTGAAGGAACTGGTCAAACTCTGCATTCATATACTAGCCACCGAGGTCAAACCGAAGTGTCTTGATATGATGCCCGGTTTGGTTTTAAACTAAAGTCTTGAATTCAATGAATTTCTCCAATGATTCAGACTTGTACTTCATTAAATACACGTAGCCATACCTAGAGTGGTAATCGGTAAATGTGATGAAGTATTGAAAACCACCGTAGGCCATATTTCCAAATGGTCTGCACACATCAGTATGAACTAGACCTAAGACTTCTGTGGCTCTTTCAAAATTCCCCGTGAAGGGGGACTTGGTCATTTTGCCTTGGATACAAGACTCACAAGTGGGACAGGGATCTAATCCCAACGAGTCTATGACTCCATCCTTTTCTAACTCGTGAAGTCTTTGGTCCCTGACATGACCTAGTCTCAAGTGCCATAGTTGTCTCAAGTTTGTGTCATACATTCTGCGTTTTCTTGTTACAGCATTAAGATTACAATCGTTTTGGACATTAATATAATATAAACCATTTATTAAAGACGCATTGCCAACACATTCATTTCTAAAATAAATGTCAAAAGAATTGTTCATAAAGAAAAATAAATAACCTTTCCTGACTAAAACAGGAATTGAAACAATATTCTTAAGCCTGTTGGGCAAAACAAGGCAATTGTCTATATATAATAAATGCCAGATGATAAACTAAGGGAAGTGTTGCCAATGTGTGAGGCTGCTACACTATGACCGCTGCCAACATTGATCATCACTTCACCATGCTCCAGCTTCTTACTTCTTTCCAGCTCCTGGTTCATAACACATATGTGAGCACTAGCCCCAGAGTCTAGAATCCAGGAAGTTGAAAATATGGTAACAGAACAATTTGCTTCTAAAACATTAAGTTCTATACATGAAGTAATTTTTGCTTTCAGCTTAGGGCAGTCATTTTTCCAGTTGTCAACCTCTTGGCAGTGAATACATGTTGTTGCAATCCTTGGGCGCTTTTTTCCCCATCTATGGTTATCAGAAGTAATGCCGAGCAGTCCATTTAGAGGTAAATCATCTTCCAATTCCCTCCTCATGAGAGCTTGTATGTAAACAAGTCTGTCTTTAAGATCTATTAAGGAACCTCCCAGGTCATCAACTTCAAACTCAATGACAAAAGCAGAAAAGGACTTGGGAAGAGATTGAAGAATAAGGTTTACTTGTAGATGAAAATCCATGAAACTTCCCAGAGTCTGGAGTCGTCCAATCATGGATATCATGTTCATAACATGACTTGCTACTTCATCATTTTCTCCCATTCTTGCTTGGAAAAGTTCCTTCGATAAATAATACCGAATTGATTTTCCATGTTCCCCGAACATTTCCTCCAAATGAAGCATGATGGATTTGGGATTCTCCATATCCAAATGAATATATCTCAATTCCTTGCTCATTGACTTCAACATGTAACTGGTGACCTTTTGAGCATCAGAATTCCATTTCTTGTAAATTTTGAGAACAGATGTTCCATTTTTAGCCCCAGGGAAAGTTGGACCATCTTGTTCTAAAACATGCTCGAGTGATTTCTTTCTGAGACCAGCTCTTAGCCTCTTGACCCAGTCACCGTAGTTTGGTCCAGTGAGGACATTTTTCTCAAGCATTTTTAACAACGAGTTATTAACCATTTTTTAGAGAGATAATATAACTGCAGAAAACAACCAATATTCAATTAGATAATTATGTTGTACCTAAGTAAAAATTAGGACTTTAAGTTTTGATTTGGCTCCCACTACATTTTTCGAACCATTGCACTCCCACTGCAATGAACGGAAATCTCGTTGGAAAGATTTCATAGTGAGTGATTGAGTTCTTCAAAAATTTCAATGAGTTGCAATCTATTACGATGTATGGCTCATTGGAACTTTTGAAGTGACATGCCATGTCAACCAGTCTTACTGATGATTCAATCTACCTTTGGCTCATGGATCACTCAACCTCAGCCTGTAACGAAATATTGGTGGCGATCCATCTAAGTACTTTCCCATCAACTCCTATCGATCTAATAGTTGAATCTTATCTTGCAACCTGTAACGGTGTATGGGATACGATTTGCTTCGACCGATGGTATCAAATGCACTTGAAGAAATATATGGATTATGAATTAATGCATCACCCCCATTAGTCGGGACGACGCCGTGCATAACTCATAATCCCATCTTTTCCAAGTTTGATGGAGAACCAAGATATCCAATATCTCCTACTTACTTAGTATTTTAATGTGGGAGAATTTTTGGAAAAATAAGGTCTCACTTTGCACATTAATTTATTACGCGCATATATTGATTATAATCATGCATGCATAGAAAAATCTAGTTATTCTAACAACATGCATTTTCATGGACATTCTAGATTGATCCAAGCCAACAGATCAATCAGAGGACAGGGGTCTATTACAAATCTAATTTCTAATAGATCTTCGGGCTCCACGCTTGAAAAGGTCCTACCTCTAATATACACAACTCAGAAAGCACCCTATACATCATACTACCAAAATTAAAAGTACAAACTGGGGGGCAATTGCCCAATACAACCCAGATAATACTAAAGCGGTAAAACCCTAAGTCCATGGAAGCATCCACCACAACGTACATCAAAGCATGTAAGAAAACTATTTAAGTTTATGTTGGTTTTGAGTTTAAAATCGAAAAGAAATTCAAAAACCGATTAAATCTAATTTAATTTGAAAAGATGAATTTTGATTTCAATTTTAAAAGGAAATAAATCCAATTTATTATTTAAGAAATAAGTCAAACTTATTCCTAATTTATTTTGGAAAAATATAATCAACCTAAAATGAATCCTATTTATTTAGTCGTCACAAATCATAAATAAAAATCCAATTTAATTTATGATATTATTAAATCCAATTTAATATTAAAGTCAAATCCAATTTTAACTTAATTAAATCCAATTTAATATTAAGAAAAACATTTTAGGAAAAAGGGGTTTTTGACAAATCACGGGTCGAATTCGTCTATTAGGGTCAAACCCTAATATTAATTAATTTATATATATATATATATATATTTAAATATTAAAAATATAAATATATATATATATATATATTAATACACTGGGTCGGGCCCGGCCCAACGCCCATTAAGGCACTACAGAAGTGCGCCGGGCTATGGCCCAGCGCACGACTAGGGCGGCATATACCGCCCTAGTTCCGTCGCCGGGTGGCGGCGCAAATCAGTGCCGCCACCCCCCCCATTTTTCCTTCTTTTTTTTTTTTAAATACATGAGCAGCGGGGGTGGTGCTCGCGTGTGCTTCAAAAACACACGGTGGTGCCACCCCGATTCGCCGATGCGGCGAAAAAACATGTAATCATGCGACGATTTCAAGGCAATGAATATTTTCAAAATTTCAGATTTAACATCGAATATTAAACATATAAAATCAAATTTTAAAAATCCAATTTTAACCAACATAATCTTAAACGCAAAAACCGTCAGATCCGTTTAAGTTGGCTCTGATACCACTGTTAGGAATCCTGTACAGGAAAACAGAAAATCACAGCGGAAGATTCGAGGATTCCTACCAGTAGATCACAAAAATAGATTTGATGATTTTTCATTGGGTTTCGCGAAATTTAGAACGAATAAACATACCCTTTTGATTCGTTTATTGATTCTGCAGAACAACAATCCTCCAAGGTCTCCTGTCTCTAAAGCTTCACGCGAAACGAGCCTTCCAAAGATCCCGAGACTCCTCCTTATTTACAATAGTGGACGGCTAGAGAGAAGAGAGGGGAGAGAGTTCTTTTCTTTTTGTGTTGTGTAATGTTATCTTGTTACTTAGGGTTTGTTCCACTATAGAAGTCCTTTTAAACTCAACTAACTTGTGGAACAAGTTGGAGGCTACTCCAAAAAGCCCTAAGTGGCCGCCCCTACTAGGGTTGCCTTGGACTGTGTGGGCTTTTAATTTGCTTGTCTAATTTCTAGCACATCTGTATATATTTAAATTTAAATCCAATTTAAACATAATATATACTATTAATTAATTTCAATTAATTAATGTACTAATCAAATAATTTAATTTAATCCAATTAAATTAAATATTTAATTAATTGATTTAATCTAATTAAATCAATCAGTCCATTTAATTCTTTCTAAAAGATTTACACAAAAAGATACATCCTGCTCGTTTCTTATAGCACGACTTGTTAGGTTCGTCTCAATTGGCGAAGGGAGAAATTACCTAAGGATGTGAGTGTCACCTAGCCAGTCCCGTGGACTCACATAGTAACCCAATTGAGTACGAAATGAACGAATCATTTTACGAACCTCTTGATCATAAATGCCGTATGAGTATAAGCCCTTCACTGACGTATCCCGATCAAGTGAGAGTCATGGAAAATGTCAAACTCGCTAAACTTGATACTGTGCATTAGATTATAGCATATTGAGATTGTTATGCTTTAGCCAAAGATTTATAATTTCATTAGCCTCTAATCGCACCTGATACTTTCTCGTTTAATATCGAGACAGTGAATCCCATCTTGATGACCACTGATCAACTGCTACTTGTCTCATTGATATCGCAATTCGAGGTCGACCCCACCGACGGGTGATATGGGCCTAACTACTCTGTTAACAGATCCAATAATACAAGCACATTGATCATAAACCCTCAGGTCTAAGGCTCACGCATACTATTACGATCATTAATCCAATCATTGATAATCACTGAGTAAATACCTGTGTGATCGGATTACTACGAGCCGTGTTCGAATATGTCAATTCCATTGACATATCTATGATACTTGCTCCCACTATCCCTATAGCGTTCGACTGGCACTCATCGTCAGAGCATGTGTCATACAAGTCGAATCTTAATGATTCTTTGACTTGCGAACCCTTTTAAGTGATAAGGTGTAAGACTCTTCCCATGCCACGTCTTTATTCCATAAAGGGCAAAGAGTCAAACCTTTATTCACATGGACTATATGTTCAATACTTATGTAGATGCCATAAAGATTTATATGAACAAAATACAAATGCCTTTATTAATAGCATTTTAATAGTTTGTATAACATAATGAGATACCCTAATCTAACGATTTGTCCTCATTGGCATCTAGAGCATATACCTAACAAAAGTATGGTCTACAAATTGGATAAGGCACTCTATGGCCTTAAACAAGCACCAAGAGCATGGTATGACACTCTCTCTATCTTCCTTATAGGTAAAGGATTTTCAAAAGGCAGCGTTGATACAACGTTATTTAAAATTACCCATAATGAAGATATTTTCTTAGTCCAAATTTATGTTGATGATATTATATTTGGCTTTACTAATAAGCGATTGTGTGAGAAATTTTCGAAAATGATGCAAGAACAATTTGAAATGAGCATGATGGGTGAATTAACTTTCTTCTTAGGATTACAAGTTAAACAACTCTCCAAATGGCATATTTATAAACCAAGCTAAATATACAACAGATATAATTAAGAAATTTGGTATGAAAAATGCATCATCTTCTAAATTCCAATGAGCCAAACGCTTAAGTTAGATAAAGATGAAAGTGGGAAAAAAATTTATATCACTAACTATAGAGGTATCACTGGGTCACTTTTTTATCTTACCGCTAGTAGACTCAATATTATGTTTTCGGTATGCATGTATGCATGCTTTCAAGCTGATCCTAGAGAATCACACTTAAATACTACCAAGAGAATCCTTAAATACCTAAAAGGCACACAAAATGTGGGATTATGGTATCCAAGGGACTCTCCTTTTGAACTAATTGGTTATTCAGACGCAAATTTTGCAGGATGCAAAATAGATAGAAAAAGTACTAGTGGTACATGTCAATTTCTAGGTGATAGACTAATTTTGTGGCATAGTAAGAAACAACAATCCATAGCGACTTTTACCGCTGAAGGGAGCTGTTGTGCACAAATTCTTTGGATGAGGCAACAACTTAGAGATTATGGAACAATCCTACGTCCTACCCTAATCCATTGTGATAACCAAAGCGCTCTAGCTATGACCCAAAATCCTGTCCTTCATTCTAGAACTAAACACATTGACATTCGCTACCATTTCTTGCGTGACCATGCTCAAAAGAAAGATATCTCCATGCATTTCATTGGAATTGACAAACAACTAGCAGATATCTTCACCAAAGCACTCAACGAACAACGCTTTCTCACTTTGAGAAGTGAATTAGGTAGGATTGATTTAAACGCTTAAATCATAAAGCATCATACTTTATAGGCATATAATTTAGAGGGAATCCACTTTATATTTATGTCTAAATCATTTTTCTTATTGACATGAGTCATCAATTTTAGGGGGAACCTTAAAATTGTACTTATCTCAATTCATAAGTAACTATGATAAAAAACGACTTTGAAAATTTATGCATTGATCACTAGCGCTTATCTATTATGCATGACAAAATCAATCCCTAATAAATGAAAATGTCTTTTATAAATTCAAACGATTGATTTTATCTTTAACCATAAGAAATTAAATTTTATTTTCCAGAAAGACTTCAGCGTTAAAAAGATTCCCACTTTAACGCTAAGTAATCATTTTTTGAAATTCATGCGTAGTTTTCATCACTAAAAGTAGCGTGTGGATAAGTCCAAAAGATTAGATTTGACAACTGCCCACACGTGCTTATCACATCAAACTGACGGTTAATGATTCCTATCTAAAAATGAGGCGGTTCAGTAACTGCACCAGTCTGAGTACGTGTCAGTGTACTATCAGGCGCGTGTATTTCACACTGAAAATTTCAAATTTATTCAAACATTTTTGAAAAAGTAACTGCGAATTTCAAACCATTAAATTCCACAGTAGTTACCCATTTTACCGCACTTTTTGACATCCGTCTTCATGAGTAAACGGCTCAGATTTACTTTTTCTTATTTTCAAAATTAACTTCTGAACACGTGTCATTTATCTACCAGTTGAGGAGTTATTTTTGCCTCCTATTTAAACCCTTCACAACCTTTACAGTAAAACTTTATCACTTCCAAATTCTTCTACTGTAAAAATTCTCTCTCTAAGGCAAAATGACTCTCTCTTTTCTCTCCTCAACTGAAGCTTTTCCAAATTCATCAATGGCACCCAAAATTTCAAAATCTGCTGCCGAAAAATCTTCCAAGTCTGAGAAACCAGTCACTGTTAATGCCAGTTTTCTTGTTAACTGGGACTATCTCTTCGATAACCAGAACTTCCCTCTAAGGACTGTTCTTCCATTGTCCAAGAGTCTGGTTTACGCGACATGATAACTTCTGTTTTCAACTTCTTTGAGGAAGAAACCCTATTCTTCTTCAAGAACCAAAAATCTCCGACAACGGAAACTCCATTTCCTGCGTATTTCCCTTCGCCCGTGAGACCTTCGTCCTCACCCCTTCTCTGATTTCTTCTCTACTAAATTTGCCAAGTGATGGTGCTGAAGTTGAAAGTGTCACCCTTGGTGATGCTACAAAGGTATGGGCATTGATCAAGAAAGATGAAGTTAAGGCTGCCTATAAACCCAACTTCAAGAAAAACGACTTGAAAGGAGAATATGTCATTCTTGCGGACATATGTGCAAAGATGATCGAGTGCAGAAAGGGAAGCTTCAATAAAGTTTCAAAGCTACAGTACAAGATGATGGTAGCCATTCTGACCAAACTGAAGATAAATTGGTCGCTCTACGTGTTTAATCGCATCAAGCAAGCGATGGCCAAGTCGGTAAATCCCAAGACTTACGGGATTGTCTTAAGTCGCATTCTTAGCGCTAGCGGTTTCACAAATTCCGCTGGAAAGAAAATCCCAGCGCTAAAGTTCTATGGAAAGAAAATGATTGGAGAGCTGCTAAGGCCAAGGAAGCGTGGTGGAGCAGCGGTTCCAAAAGAAGAGCGTGAACGACTTCTTGCAGAAGAAGTTGTTCACAGCGATGATGAAGAGCAAGCGACATCGTCTTCATCATCTTCATCAAAAGAAGAAGTGGTGGTTAAGCGACCAAAACAAAAGATCGTTGTTAAGGTCGTTGAGCCAGCCAAGCTAGCAAAGAAGCAGAAGAAGCAGGAGCCCAAGAAAAAACAGAAGTCTCCTTCTCCTTCTTCTAAATCACCCTCTTCCCCACCTATCTTCGTGATCTCTCTAGAAGAGGTAGAAGAAGTACCCCTTGCCCGAAGGCATAATCCTCTCTCCACTCCAGTTGCATCGACAAGCGCTCCAATAAAGCCAGCGCTTGAAGAACCAGCGAGTGTTCCACCTCTGTCTGACGATGTTCCAGAAATCAGCTCAGATCCTAAAGCCTATGCTCATTCTGAAAGGTTTTCTCGTGTTCGGGGTAAGTACTTGTGCAAAGGAAAAGTAGTTTATCCTTTCCTCGTTAGTTTCTAAGCCTCTAACGCTAGGATAAAATTCTTTCAACCGAGTGTAAGGCAAATATTCAAACTGTTCTCAACACTCTTGAGGATTTGCATATTCCCATCCGTGCTGATCCTATCACTTCTTTTCTAGATTTAGATCTAGAAGAAGTTGTTCCGGAGCCTAAGGAAACTGTACCAACTGTTGAAACAGATCAAGCGGCTGACAAAGTCGATGATAGTCCTCAGGGTAAGCGTTGTAGTATTTTATTTGTAATTTCTACTTAATAGAAATTTTGCTTGCTTTTCTCAAATGCTTACATGTATCGGCTCAAGATGCACCAGACGCTGATGCACCTTCATCTTCAGAGGTTCCCGTTGAAGTAGATGTTGACCTGGCAACTGTTGTGGATATAGCTAAAGAAGTAGCCCAAGTCCTTCCGGATGCTGAAACATCTCCAGTCAGTGAAGCGACTTTCCATGCTGAGTGGTCGATAGAAGTGGCCCCTATCCCAACAGAGTCAATTGCCTTTGTTCCTACTCCAATTGGATCTTCTCCTCGTGTCACCGATTTCTTTCCTCGCGGATATTCTTCAGAAGTTGAATTTTATTACGCTGCTAGAGAACGAGACACTCAAACACTTGCCGAATCCAAAATCAACTTTCAAAACACTCTTCATAGGCCTGATGTTCCTAACTTTGCTAAATTTGAATTCTTCGAGCGATTCGCTGACCTGGGTCTCTACAATCTTGAGCATCTTCAATCTCGCCTTGAGTACATTCGGCGACCAGCGTTCAACATGACAGAATTTGATGAGAAGCGTTTCAACTTCACTGGACATTCTGAAGAATCTTTTTGTCCCTTGGGCCGGAATAAGATTGTTATCAAGAATCCACATATGGGTAACTGGTCAAAGAACCCAGACGAAGAAATTCTCAACAGAATTGGGTACTCCTAAACCTCTCAGATTATGGAAAGGAAAAGGACCAGTGGTTGCTGAGCGTCTAAATCCTGTTAACGCTTGGATAGAAGATGAAGCCCGAGAATACCTTGCAAGATTATGGGCTGAGGATTATGATGAAAAAATTGCACGCTTTGAAAAGTTTCTTGTAGGTAGAAGAGAACAGAAGAAAGCTGATAAACTTGGAAAGCGATGGATGATGGATACAGCCAGATGGGCTGAAGAGTTCGTTATACTCTTGAAGAACTTGTGAGATATCCATTCTTATTTGAATTTGGAATCGAATACAAACGCCGAGGGTTTGCTACCTTTTTACTTCAACAGCGTCAGCATATTGCCGAAAATGTTAACGATCTGCCAGGATACAGGCAACCTATCGAAAGCTACATTCATCAACAGCTAACCTTAGTCAATCAAGGCGAACGATATGTGCTTCACCCTCGTCAAGAGTTTGTTCAGCGCATCTTTCCAGATCTGAAAGAAGAAGCCTCCACTAGTAAACAGCCACTTTTTCCAGGACAAAGTGAAATTTTTGTCGATGTTGCAAATGAACACGCTGAGTTTGCTGAATTCTACCGAGACAAAAGAGCAGTGATAGAAAATGCACGAGCGCTGGATATCACTTTCAACCACTATTCAGGGCTGAGTGACTTCCAAGGATACAATTTTCACCCTGTGCTCTTTTGTGAACTGAACATTCAAGTGGCCAAGATGATATCGCTGATCAGGCCAGTGGACTAAGAAGCAGCTCAAGCACTAATGCCTTTTATTTTGGACTTCTACATTGGAAGAGAAAAGTACTGTCCGACGCTTAATCAAGTGGAAACAGTTCTCAAAGCTGATATGTGAAGTGTCAACAAGCTTACAATTTCCATGATGGACAGTATCGCTCCTCTCGTCAAAGAACTGTCCGACGATTTCAATAGAACGCTTGCGCAGAATGCTTCAGCTGATACTGAGCGACACAATTCTTCCAACCTTATCTCTTAGAGTATCGCTGAACGGATTGCTCTCTTGATAGATGAAGTCAAGCTTCTCCGAAGGGATATCGCTAACTTAAAGAATTCTCTTGCTGATGTCAAGAATGAGGAAGAGAAAGAAAAGTCCAAGGCTATATCTAAAACAGATAATAAACACTGGTGATCAATGTTTGATGAAATAGTGAGCAAAAAGAAAATGCTAACTAAAAAGAGAAAGCCAAGACATTATCTAGGAATGTATTTGTTTCCGAACTTGGACGTCGAATTTTTGGAGAGTTTGGGATTTCATCCTTATGTCGAACCTCTTAGACGACTTGTCAACTGGAAACCATCTAGCGATATAAGACAAGACATCTATTATGACTTAATTCGTGAACTTGGTATTCCTCCAAAAGAATGGGTGGATAGACTGAAGGAACTGAATGAAAGCGCTAGACGGCGAAGGCATGAATATGATGAACTCAAACATACCACCATGATAGACATTGATCGACTCCTCATGGACTTAGCAAATGAGATCTACCAAAAAGAAGAAAACATAAAACGACAGAAAAGATGAATGTTTTTTTTTCCCAGTATAAATCATGTATGCTTATCTCTCTCTATATAAATGAATGATTTATCGCTGAAACACCTTGTTGAGGATAAACTAACAACAAACTAACTTTCTAAACGCTAACTTACTCATTTGAGCTTTTCTTTGAACTCTTAAATTATAAAAGAGTTATAAGAGTTAAAGTCTTGACATCATCAAAAAGGGGGAAATTGTTAGGAATTTCATGTTAGATGTTTTGATGATGACAAAATAGAATTAGACCCCAAAATATAATGTAAGTTTATGTTTCATAGATCAATTGTATAAGCATTTGAAAGTATGTAATTTTGTTTGGCTTGTAATTTTTTATCTTTGTAAATTTTAGACTAAGTATTAGAAGAATTCTAGGTGAATCTATTAGAGAAGAAGTTGAAGATCAGCGTCTGAAGTCAGAAGAAGATGAAGATTTATCCTTAGCGTCTGTCAAACGCTAAAGGACTATTTCAGGATTCTTGAATCAAGCGCTCAGAGCACTCTAGCGATCAGAATCTGATTCACCTGAAATAAATTCTCAAGTCATGATGGACTTAAATGCAATCATTCAACGGACATTTATTTCCAACGGAAAATAAATTCAAATTCATTAAATGACATATAAGTGCATTAAATTTGATACACCAATATGACTTGTGGACAAGCCACTTTTTGATTAGATTGTCAGAACTTCAGAGTTTATAGCTACTCCCATCCAATCGGAACCAGTAGGATTTCAGGAATATCAGAGAAAAGGTACAATCACACGCCGCGTGAAAGGCACACTCTCACATGTGTCCAACGGACAGATCCCAAGAATTACCTATAAATACCTCCTTCCAGCAAAGCCTACATACACGCAGAGATAGAGATATACGTACATGCACAAGAAAAAATTGCTGAAGAAAAAGCTTAGAAACACCATAGCCAAAATCTTTCAAGCTTTTCACATACATTCCATACAGTCTTAAATATCTCAAACATATTCCAAAGAAGAAACCTAAACTCTTACTCAGATATTCCAAGTTGTTTGATCTTTCCAAAAACAAACAAACCCTTGTGATAAAACCCTCAACTTTTCATCTGAGTGAGAAAGTTGTTGAAACCTTTTATAGGCAGCATTTCTGAGTGAGAGAATCTTGTAGAAGACGATCTTCATTGGTGCTGAAATCTGTGTGATCAAGGAGCCCGAGATCAATTTCACCTATTTACTACTTTGTAGAAGATTCTGTGTGATTCTTTGATAATCATCTTAGTATATTTCCTCCAAGTGAAAAGGAGAAGAAAGACGTAGCTGGGATTACATCACCCAGTGAACCTTATATATCTTGTGTCATTTACTTTCATTATTGTCTTACTTTATATTTTCCTACTTACTTTGAAAAAGACAAGCACGACTATTTAACCTAAACGAATGCTAAAGCTTTAAAATCATTTCCGTTGTGCTAACCCTGATTAAACGATCTAAGCATTACCCTTCCTTGGTAAATTTCTGAAATCACTAAGTCTAACTTATCTTTACTGAAGCGTCTGACCCAAGCGCTCAGTTTCCTAAGCGTTTTAATCTTTAAAAGTGATACGAACTTTTGAAGTCGAAAAAGGCTTCAGGGTCTATTCAACCCCCCCCCTTCTAGACCCTTTCGTGTGCCACTTGGAACCACGAAATATAATTCAAATTCAAATAAAAACTAACTTTTCTATATCTATTTAACTTATAGCTGTTGGGAATCGATACACGAAAAACGCAGCAGAATAAAATTTCGATTCCCGAATGATAGAGTTCTTAGGCTGGTAATATAAAAGAGAACTCTGTATATGTTATTCTCAATGATTACAATGGTACATTACACGTGTATATATAGATAAAACTGTAGCCCTAACTATACAAATGGGCCAGACTAGGGTTATACTATAAATGCACTAAGGTAACAGAGCCGGATCGATAGACAAACATGGACATGTCAGCCTTACTGCTAGTGAACCCAAGGCGGAGGAGATAAGAACCAAATTTCTGAAACCAAGCACGGGGAGCTTGTTTCAGACCATAGAGCGCTTTTTGTAACCAACAAACATGGGAAGGATACTGAGGGTGAACAAAACCATGGGGTTGAGCCATATGCACTACCTCTGTGAGGTCACCATGAAGAAAAGCATTCTTCACATCAAGCTGACGAATAACCTAATGCCGAGATGTGGCAATAGAAAGAACCGTGCGAATCGTAGTCGATTTAACCACCGGACTAGAAGTCTCACCAAAATCAATGCCAACTTGTTGCTTAAACCTCTGAGCTACCAAGCAGGCCTTATATCGCTCAACTAAACCATCAGATTTTAATTTCACCCTATACACCCATTTGGAACCTAGAAGATTTTGAGAAGGATGTAATGGCACAAGAATCCACGTGTGATTGGCTTGAAGAGCATCAAACTCATCAGCCATGGCAGTGCACCAAAGAAGATCCTTGGCAGCCTGTGTATAGCATGTGTGCTCAATAGGGGGAGAAACTGTAGTCAAGGATGGAAGGACACAAGGCTTACGAGTACCAGCACGCAAGCGAGTGACCATCGGATGACGAGATGGTTGAGATGAGACAGTATAAGAGGAGTGAGGTGAGGGAGTGACCGAAGAGGATTCAGGGGTGAAAATGGGGGAGACAGAGGTGGAGGGGACTCCAGAGAGGAGGACAGGGAGACGCTGAGATCAGAGGATGGAGAAGGACTGTAGAGGAAAGAAGATGAGACAGTAGGAATAGCGGAAAAGAGGGAAGGGGACAGTGGAAGAAGGGACAGAAAGGGATGAGATGGGTACTGGACCAAGATAGGAAGGATGAAGAAGAGATATCGGGAAAGAAGAGGAAACGGGTGGTGGAGAATCAGAGACAGCGGTGGAAGCGGATGATAATGTAGAATAAGGAAATTTGTCTTCATCAAAGACAACATGACGACTGACATGAATGGTGCCCAAGTGAGGGTCGAGACAACGGTGGCCCTTATAATCCGGAGCATAGCCCAAGAAAATACAGGCATCAGAATGAAAATCAAGCTTATGAGAAGCTCGATGACCTAAGTAAGGGAAACAAGCGCAGCCAAAAGTCCTAAAAGAGGTATAGTCAACCAAGCGGCCAAACAGAACCTCAAAAGGGGACTTGTGAGTGAGCATGGGAGTGGGAAGACGGTTGATGAGAAAGACGGCAGTATATAGAGCGTCGACCCAAAAGGAAAGAGGAAGATGTGCAGTAAGTAATATGGTACGGATGAGTTCAGAAATATGACAATGCTTGCGTTCAGAAACCCTATTTTGCTGAGGGGTGTAGGGGAATGACAATCGAAACTGAATGCCAGAGTCAGCAAAGAGAGAACTAAATTGAGCATTATCAAATTCTTTACCTCCATCACTTTGAAATTTTTTTATTTTCGTGCTAAAAAGTTTTTCTACTAGGCTTTTGAAGGAACAAAAATGTTTGAAAACTTCAGATTTAGCATGCATAGGGTAACACCAACTAAAACGAGTAAAATCAACGATAAAAATAACGTAATATTTGAAACCGAACAGAAATAACGGGAGACGTCCATACATCAGAATGTACTAAATAAAAAGGAAAAGTACTACGCCTATCAACATGCTGAAAAGGCAATCTATGAGAACGACCTAACTGACAAAAATGACATAAATTAAAAGAACTAACTTTAAACTTCAAAATACCATGACGAGATAACTGCTGTAGAGTAGATAGGCTTGGGTGACCCAGACGCCGATGCCAAGTATCACCAGTTACAACACGAGAAATAAGAGTACGAGGAGCGGAGGACACCATACGAGAGGAGACAGGATAAAGACCACTAGTAGAAGGGGACTCCAGAAGTACTTTCCCCGTGACTTTTTCCTTAACACAGAATCCATTTGAAGAAAATTCAATAAGACATGCAATATCTTGACATAACTTTCTAACAGATAGTAAATTGTGGGATAAGTTAGGAACATGAAGAACATCAGATAAGTGTAAGAAACCAGTAGGTGTGTGAAGAGAGGAAGAGCCAACATGCTTAATAGGTAAAAGCGTACCATTTCCTACCAAAATCTTGTTTGTACCAGTATAGGGAGTTAAGTTAGAAATTTTACAATCGTTATGAGTCATATGAGCAGAGGCACCACTATCTGGATACCAGGTAAGATCAAAGGTGTCAGCTATGGACAAGGCTGAGAAGGATCGTGGCAATTCCTCGGTCACATATGCATGATTAAACCGCTGAGTACAAGCTTTGGCCAAGTGACCCAGTGTATCACAAATCTGACAAAATTGCGGAGCTGGAGGAATTGGGAGAAGGCCAGGACCAGGAGAATGAGAGAAACCAGAGGGCTCGGATGGCCGAGCAGAACCAAAACTTCCAGATGTTTGAAGATTGTAGGGCTATAAATTCTGAGAGGACGACTGCCATGAAACGAACGGTAAGCCACGACCATTACAACCGCACCCACGTCTGGAACCAGAACCACAACCGTGATTGTTTCCAAGACCTTTACCACCAGAGGAGTTAGAATGAGGGTGAGCAACGAAGGCAGGTCACACGGTAGAAGAGGAATGGAGCTGACGAAGACGTTGTTCGAATTGGAGAAGATGGGCTCGAAGATCATCAAAGGAAGGAAGGGTACTTTTTAAAGAAACTCCAGTAACAAAAGATTCATATTCTGAGGGGAGACCACTTAACGAGATCAAGTTGAGTAACAGGATAATTTACGGCAGCAAGATTGTCTGCAAGATTTTTAACTTTGCGTAGATACGCATCACAGGAGAGAGCACCTTTTTGAACAGTGGAAAATTCACGTTTATATTGCAACTGTTTTGCAACAGACTGTTGCACAAACCACCTTTCAAGGGCGAGCCACACATCACGAGAAGATGGTAATGTATGAACTTCTTGAAGAATATCTTGTGTAAATGTGGCATACAACCAAGTTTGAATGCTTTGGTTAGTGCGACACCAAGAAGAGTATGCGGGATTTTGAACTGGTTAACCAAAAGAGTTAGGAATAATAGAGGTAGGGCACGGAAGAGTGCCATCAACATATCCTAAAAGGTCGTAACTACCAAGAATTTTGCAAAATTGAGATTTCCACAATAGGTAATTATTCTCGTTTAATTTAGTAGTCATGAGCTTTGGGAGAGTGGATGGAGTAGTTGGAGTAGATGATGGTATCATAGGATGTAGGTTATGCAAATTAGGGTTGGTTGGAGGGTCAATTTGAAAAGAAGGGATTTTGTGGGGGCTATTTTGGAAAGATGGATTGAAGTGGGGGCTGCTTTGCAAAGTTGGGTGAATTTGTGGATTAATAGGAAGAAATGGGGGGGTTCTGCGTGAGAGGATTTTGAAGACCCAGCTGAGTTGTGCAGCCATAGGAAGAGAAGTCATCCGTCAATGTTGGGCAGTCGCCGACATCATCAGATTTGTAACCGCCGATGACGGTCGAAAGTGGATTTCTGGCGATGGTGAGAGAAGAAGCATGATGGAGTTGAGATGATGATGTTTGTGAAGGAGAAGAGAGGGTGACGATAAGAGGTGGCAGTGGTATAAGAGAGCCAGCGGCGCCGCCACTAGATGAGTGGTGGTGGCGGTCATTGGTGAGAGAGAGAGATTTGTAGATAGGAGATGAGATACTTCTGTAGGGGCAAGATTGAGGGGTTGGAAAGTGAGATTTAGAAGAAGTTTTAGGGCAGCGGAGAGTGAGGGATCGCCACAATTGCCGCCTGGAGATGGGCGGCGCCGAGATTGGGCAGCGGCAGTGAAGAAGAAGAAGTTGACTATGTGAGTTGTGGGGGCAGAGTTAATACAGAAGAGTAAAGAGACGAGAAAGAAAAGGAGGTGGTGGTGGTCGGAGAAACAGCGGCGGTGGTGGAGGTGCCGGAGGCGGGGTTGGCCACAGAGGTGGCTATGGGTGCCGTGAGGGCGGTAGTCATAGTCATTGGATCAATTTCCCTGGTGACTGATACCATGATAGAGTTGTTAGGTTGGTAATGTAAAAGAAAACTCTGTATATGTTATTCTCAATGATTACAATGTTACATTACACGTGTATATATAGATAAAACTATAGCCCTAACTTCTGTAGGGGCCAGACTAGGGTTATACTTTAGATACAGTAACACCGAAGCCATGGATCAATTTGGGCTCTCGTTGATTTTAAACAAAAATAATAAATATGCGAAAAGACTGATTAACCTCGTTGTAGCGTGTTTCGTTTCTTGATCTACCGTCTACAGCAGCAATCCCCAGGATTCCTGCCTCTAGATAATCACGCGCGGAATTCACCGGAAATGTTTCTCCTTTATCTCCAAAGGGCAGCTAGAAGAGAAGAAGAGGGAGATAATATTTTATCTCTACTTTACTGTGTAATTTTTGTGGCAACTAATAATCTCATAATTCTAAGTCTAAGTGTTGGAGGATTTAAATAAAGTCCTCCTACTTGGACCTAGGTTACACGCCTCATAGGCCCGTGTGGATGGCCAAGTGGGCTAAGTTGGCCCAGTCAACTTAGTCCACTTTAATTTAATTACATTTCATATCTAATTAAATATGTATGTGATGAAATTAATATTTAAATTAATCAAATTCATTTAACCTAGTTAAATAAATATTCAAATTAATTTAATGTTCCATTGTTTAATCCAATTAAACAACTAGTTAAATTAATTCGTCCATGTAATGACAAATTACCAAAATGCCCCTCCAAGTACACAAAGTGATTTTCCGCTCATTCCTGTTAGCGCGACTCTCTAGGCTCATCTTGATTGGCAATGGGAGGATACCAAAGGATGTGGGTGACACCTAGCCAGTCCCATGGCCCCACATCGTAGCCCAACCAAGTACGCAATGACTATGTCACTACGAACCTCTTGACTATGAATTCCATATAAGTATAAGCCCTTCACTGATGTACCCTGATCGAGTGAGAGTCATGGAATATGTCAAACTCACATAACTCGGTGCTATGCTATGAATCATAGTAACATGAAACGACACAACTGCCCTCTGTGTCCCACATGAGTCAGTTCTATTGCTTTGGCCAAAGAATTTTCATTTCAGTTACCTATGATCGCATAGGGTATCTGCTCGTTTACTTTCTAAACAGTGAATCCCTTCTTGGCAATCACATCACAACTGCTACTTGCCCATTGGGATCGCACTTCGAGGTCGGCCCCACTAATGGGTGAATTGGGCCTAACTACTCTAGTAACAGATCCAATGTCATAAGCACATCGTGATAGTGAATCCTCAAGTCAAAGGCTCACCATAGCATCATAGTCAGTAATCTAATCATTCGCAGTCACTGAGTAAAAACCCATGTGATCGGATTACTGCGAGCCGTGTTCAAATATATTAATTCCATTAATGTATCTTTGACACAAACTCTCACTATCCTATAGTGTTCGACTGACACTGTTTGTCAGAGCATGTGCCATACAAGTCTATTCGAATATTAATGCCCAATTAAGATTCTTTGACTTGCGAACCCTTTTGAGTGTTCAAGTACCAAGTCCTTCCAGTGCCCTTCTCCTCATCCCAGAAGGATTGGAAGACTTGCCTTGACACACATGGACTAGTTATTTGTTCATTACTTATAAATGCCATGAAGGTTTACATGAACAAAAGATAATGCCTTTCTATATTTATTATTAGGCGTATAATACAATGAAGTGCCGTACTTGATCTAATTCCTCATTGGCATACGAGGGCACATTCCTAACAATAGCAAAGTTATTAGTTTTTTTTAATAATTATTTAATTAAATTTACCAATAATGTATTATAAAAACTTACAAAATAAATAATAAGATCTTATACTCATACTAAGAAATTTTCCAATGACAAACAACAAAATTGAGTCAATTTTTCATTAATAATTTAACACTCATATAAAGAATTTTTCCAATGATACTTATTAAAATTGAATCATCTTTTTTAAAAAAAAAAATTTGTAGATTATAAACAAATAAATTATGTAATATAAATATATAATTTTACATATCCAGTCTTCAGTAACGTGGCACAGGGTTACGTCTAATTTCATATATATAGATGTACACTGTACTTTGTACGTTCATTCAGTTAAATACATAATAATATGGTTAAATTGAGAAGATTATACCCTCAGATGCCATATAGGATAGTTTGCGTAGGGCTATCGAAATTGTAACTGATGCTTTATTTTATAATAAAAGTCATTTCAATTGATTTCACTTAACTCTTATAGGCATTTATCAGTAGTGTGCAACGTTTAGTCCAAGTAATCAAGGCAAACCTTCCACCCCCTATGGGTTAGGGAGCTTGTTACTGGAAAGGTTTGGTACTTGAATATTAAATTAGATCGCAAGTAATAGGAGTCTGAATTGGACATTGATACTTAGCAATGCTTGTATGAAATAAGTTTTGACATGGGAGTGACAGTCGAAAGCTGTGGGATAGTGAGAGCTTGTGTTATAGACATATCAGTGGGACTGGTGAGTTCAAACTCAACTCACATCGGTTCTGTCACATGGTATTTACTTTATGACAATCAATGATAGAACTACTTAGTTCTGATAGATATGTCTGAGTCTTAGACCCGAGGAATCCTATCAAAGATGCACTTGTGACGTCAAGTTTGCCATTAAAGTAGTTAGACCCAATTCACTCGTTGGCGGGGCCAAACTCCAAGTGCAACTATGATGGGCAAGTAATAGTCTTGATTATCGTCAAGAGGGAATTCGTTCTCTCTTAATTAATTTAATTGATAAGATTCATTATTAAATAATTTCTTAGAGAAATAAATTAATAGATTAATAATTTAGTCAATTTATTAATTTATTTATTTATATATTGGGTAAGTAAATAATTATTAAACAAAATAATTCAACACATGATGATAGATTGTATATAGCATATTACTTGTAATTAAACTTGATTTATATATAAGAAATTTCTATTGTTTTACTTATTGGCATTTGTAAGTTAGTATGCAATAAGTTGTCCAAGAGATCAAGGCAAATCTCATACTTCTTATTGGTTAAGAAGAATAGCACTCGAAGTATATGGTATTAGACTTTTAAACTCATTCTCAAGTCATAGAGAGTTTCGACTAGACATCAAAATTGGATAAAACTTGTATCACATGAGCTTTGACATAGAAGTTTTAGTCAAACACTACGGGATAATCGGAGCGTATATCAGAGACTTGTTTGTGGGATTGGTGAATTTGTTCTAGTCTTAACTGATTTCAAGAAGAAATTTGTTCTCTGATAAGTGAATGAGAATATAAACGATGCAATCATAAGTGAGTGAGGTCAAAAGCTGGCCAAATCATTTGGAGCTACTCGTGTTAGACGCAAGAGTGAGCTCTGTGACCTTGACTTATTATGACTTAAGCATATAGTCAAGTCCTGTGAGTTTGACTGAACTATGACTTAGGAATAAAAGGTATACTCGTACAGTATTCACAATGGGAAAGGTTTAAGAATGATCCATTCTTTCGACCTCATTTGTGTATTTGACACGCTAATACCTAACGTGCTTTTATAGCAAGTATACTAGTCGTGTATAGTAATAGATGGACAAAAAGTCCGGGTTGTCGAACCACAAGGACTTGAATTTTAGTTTATGATTTTATAATGAAAACGAACAAATAAAGTAAAGGTAAATTGAAGGTAAAATGCGTAAGATAAGAACGAAGACACACGAAGGGTTGAAGACCAATTATAAAGGGAGACTAAAGCACATGTTAGGTCCAAATTGCTCAATTATACTTATAAAGATTCTCATTGAAGGTTTACGCTTATGTTGCCATTGTGAAAGCTCCTAGGGTAAAGAATAACTGATGTTTCGTGCTAAACTCCTATGATTGAATGATGGTTTCCTAAGTATATCTACCCGGAAATCTAATCACCAAACACGCATTAATGCACTAGAGCTCACTCGACTTAGATCGAACGACTTCACTTGGGAATCTTTACCTATGTCTAGGGCAATTCCTCATTGGTTGCGGGTTATGGTGTGAATTTCTTGCACCCTAAGTTAATTTTCTCTCGAAATATTCACCTAGGCATAAGATTCTAACATATGGTGATCAAGCATATGTCAAACAAGCAAAAACACAAATTCACACCACATAACAATATAAGAATCACTTCAACAATCCTCTATTATAAGCATAAATCACAATTTGGCCTTACATGGCCCTAGTTTTACAAGTTTAGCTCATAGTTAATGGCATAAAGGACATAGATAGATTCATATACATATTCATGGACAATAATGAAATGAGAAAACTATTAAACCTCCCTATGTTGAATTGATGATGGATCTTCACTTCAATCTTCAATCCCCAAGCTAACCTTCCTTCTTGATCTCTTCCAATTGATGAATTTGTGGCTCAAAATCCCAGAAAAGTGCCTTCAATCCCCAGGAATTCCAACCCTTCAAATGAGCTGAAAATTTCCTTTTATAGCTTCCAAAAACGGTTACAACGGCGCCCAGGCGCGAGTGGATCGAGGCCCAGGCGCGGCTTACGTGGCACTGTTGGCTTGAGGCAAAAGTCAAGGGGCGCCCAGGCGTGGCTTTACTAGTGCTCGGGCGTGGGTGATCTAGCGCTTAGGCGTGGAATATGTGGCGCTTGGGCATGAGACTGCGAAGCATCCTGTCCTTCTTCCTTTGACTGGAGCCTGGGCGTGGTAGAACTGGCGCTTGGCCGCCGTTCTGCGAAGCATCCTATAGAAAATCGTTCGATACACCGTCTTTTGCCCTTTTCTTCGTGCAACGTCGCTTAGTGCCTGAATTCACTTAATACACAGATTAAACATACAAGAGGCACAATTCAAGCTATAAATAGACCTAAATTGTCAATAAAAGGGATTAAGAACATGTGCAAAATGACTCCTATCAGTATTGATGTTGACCACATGACTGGTTAGGTGTCACCCACATCCTTTAGTTCCTCCCATTGCCATATGAGACGAACCTAAAGAGTCGCACTTAAAGGAATTGTAAAAGAAAATAAAGGGAATTATTGAAGTTGGAGCTAATAATTAATTATTCATGAGATGAGATAATTAATTAATATATAAGATTAATTATTAATTAATTTTTTGGAGAAATAAATTAATAGATTAATTTATCTAATTTATTTATTTATTGAATAAATAATTAATAATTAAATGAACATAAAAGCCAAACTGGGCTGAGGTAAGCCAAATTGGACGCCTACATGGGTGAGTGAATGCCTAACATAGGCTTTCTCATTAGCTTGGTGATCAAGCCACATGATATGAAAATATACAATATGTGATCTTTTGACTTAAGTGACATCATCATCTTAGACTCCAAGGAAACTTCCCTCTCTCCTCTCTAGTTGTAGCCATCGCCCATGTGAGAGAAAAAGAGAGACTTTTTCTTTTTCAATTCCTAGCGTATTTATTTAGAGACATATTCAGATCAAGAATTCAAAAGGGAGATTTTGGATTGCAAGAGGATTGGATTTTTCTCAAAAAGCTTGAAGATTTCAAAAGTAGCTGTCTGCTCAGAAATCACGAGGAACGTAAAATATCCAACCATTTAGCTACGAAGAGTAAGTTCTTCGTTTTTACAATTTCAATATGTGATTCGGAGATGACAACTTAAGATTTAAATTTAAATTATTCCGCTGCATTTTCTTTATATATCATTTCCCAATACTGGCATCAAAGCCAATCTATGATATTGCATATTTAAACGTTCTTCTGATTTTATATGCATTAATTTTCGAGAATTTGTATATCATGTAAAATCTGCATCTTTATGATTTATAATCCGGATTTATGTTTTCTGATTTATGTATTCATGGTAAGTTTGAAAAATTGAGAAAACCAGTGAGAAAAATGAGAGGGGGTTGCTTTCCCAAATCGCGGAGCCACCGGCCAGCAATAGTGTGTCATTGGGCATCGGGGCGCCAAGGCGACAAGCCTGGCCGATACAACTAGGCGAGCCGTGCGCAACCTAATGGGTTGTCGGGTCAGTGAGTCTCGGGTCTAAATTTTAATATTCAGATTTTGGGCTATATTTGAATTATCGGGTGGGTGAAAATGATGATGACCCTATTTAATTAAATTAGGCTAAAATTGAATTATTAAAAAATAGGATGTTTCAATTAGTTGAATTTGGATCCAATTATTAAATTCAAGTGGGCCAAAAGGATGGTGACTCGGGTTTGATAAATTCGAGCCAAATAGGATTTAATTGGAAGTTGGTACATTTAAATTGGGATTAATTAATTATTTTTCTTGAAAAATTATAATTAATTTTTAATTTAGATATTAATTTCTCAAATGGGGCTTTAGATTATAAGTTGATATAAAATTTAGTATTTTATATATTTAATTCATTAGTTAGACTATTTATTTTAATTAAAGGTAAATATATAAATTTTGGAATTTTATGTATTTAAGTCAATAAGTTGGACTAATTGAATTTAATTACAATTTTAAATATATGAGATTAGAAATTTTATATGGAATTAATTAGTTGGACTAATTAATATTAATTGATCACCAACATAGTTGCTTTACTTGATTGCGAGCATGTGTTATGTGATGGTGACACCTTCTATGGACTTAGACATTTTTATAAATGATGTAGTTTCTTTTCATAGGTTGTAAGGGTTGATTTTGAGCCCATTTATTTTTTATTAGATTTTATGTATAGGTTGCAAAATTAAATCATGTAATGGAATAGGCTTTGAAGACCGGTATGCGTTGGATCCCATGAATATTAGAATAAGTTTTATCTTAATGTTTTTTATTTTATGATGGCCCATTCGCTTGGGCCCTCTAGCAAAAGTCTATGGTTGTGTGTTTTGGTAGCTTATAAGATTTGTGAGAAAATTGAATTTTTTGTCCCATATGTTTGGTCTTTTCCAATTTTGATCTCATTCATTACGAGATTCTTATATTGTGTCCTGTAACCTTTAAAAATTCTCATATTTGGTCTCAACCGAATATTCCGATCAAAATTTAAAAGTCAAATCCGTTAGTCAACATTTTGATCGGTTGTTTTTGGGAGAATTCGTCCGTGAATGCGTTCACATAGATTTTATTCAATATCATGATGTTTCTATTCACATGCTACTCATGCCCAAACTCTCTCAAGAATAGGTTAAAATATTGACTGACAGAGTTGATCGGTAAATTTTGAACGAAAAATTTGATTGGACCAAATGTGAAAAGTTTTATAAGTTATGGGACACCATGTGAGAACATTGCAACGAATGGGATTAAAATTGAAAAAGGCCAAATATATGGGACCAAAATTTCGATTTTCCCTAAGATATGACATGCATGTTACATTAGTTATATATTACATGTAATCCATATCTGCACTATATAAATTGGTAAACATGCAAAGTGAGACAAATGTTAATGCCGAGAATTCAATTATCCCAAATTAAATAAATACTAAATTAGTAAAGGGTGCTAGGCATCCTCTCCCTCCACTAAACTTAATAAAATTAAAATTATACCTGGTATATGTTATCGTCTAAGTAAGTGGGGGTTACATATTTGGATATAATTTGGAAATTTTATAAACTCAATTATATGCCTCAATTGAAGCATAATTCACCTCAAATATCGTTAAAGAGTTGCAAGGTAAAATTCAAATGTTAGATTAAAAGGTATTAATGGGATTGATCTTAGATAGTCCACAAAATTGTATATCATTAAAGGGTTGCTATTTGGTGGATTACGGGAAAAGTAGATTGAAATATCTATTGGATAGATTGATGTTAGACATCACTTTAAAAAGTTAGTGGACCATATATCGTTAAAGGATTGCAATCCACTGAAATAATTAAAGAAATCAATGACCACTACGAAGTATTTACCAACGATGACTTCTAACTTCAATAGTGAGAGTGTAGATGTCAAAAAATATAGGGATTAATGCAAAAACACCCTGTGTTAATGTGAAATTGCAAAAAAAAAACCGTGTGAACGAAATAGGCTAAAAACCACCCTGTGTTCTTAAAAAGTCTGCAAACAGTGGATTTTTGAAGAAAAAAAAAAGTGTGTGTTTTTCATGTTCTTCACCTTTAATAACATGTTTTTTTGTCATTTATACACTCTCCAAACAAAGAAGCATGTCATTAAAGGTGAAAAACATGAAAAACACGCACTTTTTTTTTTTCAAAAATCCATTGTTTGCAGACTTTTTAAGAACACAAGGTGGTTTTTAGCCTATTTCGTTAACACATGGTTTTTTTTTGCAATTTCACATTAACACAGGGGGTTTTTTTTGCATTAATCCCAAAAATATAATGGGTTCAAAATTAAAATTTAAGTCCTTAATTTAACTAAGTTGGATTTTAATTACAAGCATCTAAATCTGGTAAACATTTTTCTACAGATACTTTATGTTATTATCTTACAAAAGGACAATCAACCTACTTTTGTGTATTACTCGAAAAGAACATCCTTACCTGACCCAACTATGTGGTCTGGCTAAAAAATTTGAAATTATCCTCAATATGGAGTCTCTGGGGTATGTGTTGGACGCTAATATCCCAACTCCACCTTCCAGAACATGTGCTAACAAGGAAGAGGTCAAATCCCATGAGAGATGATTTAATGTTGACATCCGAGTCCAAGTGCATGGGCACATGCTAGGTTCAATGATAAATGAGCTTCAGAGGTCCCACGAGAAGATGACTACTGTGGGGGGCCATCTTAGATCACTCGGTCGAGCTCTGTTAGGAAATTTCATGTTAGATGTTTTGATGATGATAAGATAGGATTTTATGTTAGACTCCAAAAAGAATGTAAGTTTATATTTTCATAGAACATATGTATAAGCGTTCACTACTGCAAAAATGACCTATGACAGCGATTTTTTTGGGCCTATGACAGCGGTTTTCTGTCATAGGTACCGCTGTTATAGATCAACCTATGACAGCGGTTCCCTGAAAACCGCTATCATAGGGTCCACCTATGACAGCGGTTTTCATGCAACCGCTGTCGAAAAACCAAAAAAAAAAGGACCTATGACAGCGGTTTTCGGAATAACCGCTGTCACAGGTTGAACCTGTGACAGCGGTTCTTCCGAAAACCGCTGTCACAGGATCAACTGTGATAGCGGTTCTTCCGTAACCGCTGTCACAGGTTGACACTGTGACAGCGGTTCCGGAAGAACCGCTGTCATAAGTACAATTTTTTTATATATTTTTTTAAATTATTTATTGCCCTGTCATGATAGTACATGTACAGTAATATACAATAAACCAATTAACCAACAAATTTCAACTA
This sequence comes from Buddleja alternifolia, assembly GCA_019426215.1. Lineage (NCBI taxonomy): Eukaryota > Viridiplantae > Streptophyta > Magnoliopsida > Lamiales > Scrophulariaceae > Buddleja > Buddleja alternifolia. Next base: position 15,115,634 of record CM033396.1, read on the forward strand.
ACAACAAAACATATTCAACATAAACAAACATCACCCCAAAGTTCAATATTACCATCTCTTTCCTCCAACAATAAAATGTTATAATCTCCAACAAAATGTACAATCAACTAATTAAATTACTAATGACCTTCCGAAATACAATAAATCAAATCTCAATTTACAACAAGTCACAATGTACAAAAACTACATTACCTAATTTCTAAGGAGCTGCTAAGAAAATGTAACGTGCAACTTCGCAGCGTACTTCATCAATTTGCTCATCAGTATAGAAGGATTGACAATCATCAAAGTACTGCAAGATATATATATAGAGAGAGAGAGATTAATTGCAAAGTGAAATGACGTTTCAATTACCTACCAAAGGTTTAATAATTTCAAAAGTAATATAATTAAGTATATATTAGGATTATGTATACCGCTGTTGGGATTATAGATTGTCCGTGGCTAATAATCTCTTTCATGAATCTCATAACGAAATAGCCACAATCCACCTCGTTGGTCTGCCGGGGGCACTACAAAAGCAATCAAAGTTACGTTGTATTAGAAGACGAACTTCTATACGAACATATAATCTCATGAAACTAGAAAATGCTAACCTTTATAGTAAACCATTTACAGACCGAGTTTTTGGATTTCTTGGATTGGTTGTTGCGGTTTGCACGAAATATGTGCACAGCTCTATAAAAAAATATAAAAAACAAGGAAATATGTTAAAAACAAGCAATTATGTGAAATAAATACAATACAAAAAAATATTAAATATAATGGATAAATTGATTGAATGAAAAACTTACTGATTGAATTTTAGTATCATATCATCTCGGTATTGTAGCTCACCATGCACAGAATCCAGATAGAAAACAATCTCTTTAAATGGATCAATTGCAAGCAACAACCAATGACCCCTACAAAGCATTCAAAAGAAAAGTTGAAAATTTGTTTTGCGTAGCTAGTTTTACAAATTAAAGTCGAGTCTTTAGTAGCTAACCCGGTGTTGTAAGGTGCAAGAAATAACTTATTTTGTTGTGCACTATGTATCATAGCACGTGCTATGTACTGCACTTGTTGAACTGACGGGTCTGTTTGAGCAGCTATGGAATGTGGGTTAAGGAACCCGCAATCTTGCTTCTTTCCCTTCGGGGATCACGTAGTTAAACCACAAACACCTAAATTGAGCATAAAAAATGAATTTCGAGTAACAAAAATAATCGTAGTTCAGATGTAATAAAATAATTAAAAAACTTACTTTATGTACGTTGTAATGATAGAGGCTCCTATCTCTTTTCTACGCAGAAGGTGACAGATCTCCTCCTTTCCAATGAACTCTGGGAATGAAAAATTTATAATGGCGTCGTCCATGTATATATTGATCTGGGCACCAATCTTCATCATCTTCGTGTACTTTCTCAGAAATACAAGGTCATTAGGGAGTCCATCTAGTTGAAGATCTGCACATATGTCTACTTCACCTGCAGGCTCGACCACTTGAGATTTTTCTTTGACAGCTGACCGCTTCGACGTCCCTGACTTACGGTTTCCAGATGATTTGGACTGTTTAAGCAAGAAAATAAAATATGAATGTTACACACCAAAGTATATTTAGTAACCTCAAACAAATTGTTATAATTTATTAATGACTAGCTATTAATTACATACCGGTGCATCAGTGACAATGACAAGACTCGCTGGCCAAGCAATAGAGGTACCTAGACCACTATAAATGGTGATCATTTCATCATTGAGAGGGACGGATAGGAGTGTATTCGCCTCAACTGCAGTGTCAATGCGCACTTTCAAATTGTTGGTGGCTAATAGACAGTTGTGAAGTGTTCTATCAGTCTCCGATCGATTGTATAGCTGTCCTTTAGCCACCACACGATATGATGGTGATGAAAGTGCTAATTGACATGGAGTGATACCCTACACACACACATATATATATATATACAACATTATATTAGAAAGTTTTGTATGATTTACAGAAATAGTCGCAAGTTGTATGATTAATAAACAAGTTCAAATTTTTACCTCAGAAAGCATCTTATAACCTGGTTCTAGGCTGCTATCTTTCAAAGAAATCACGTCATCTTCATGTGGCTGACGCGAGTTAGGGGCTTCTAAAACATCAATTCGTTGTTGCATGGCAACCATAGTTTCGGAGAGGTTTTTCACCATGTTTCTCAAGTTTTCCATCTCCTTTTATGAAGCAGGCTTTGGATCCTTAAAATAGTCTCTTTGTGAGACCCCAAAGCCAACACCCCTAACGCGACCCGGATGCTCTTTCCTTTTAATAGCTTTAGCCAATAGATCATCTCGACTCGTCTCATTTCCACTATGGCTAGTACCTTCTTGTGAAATGCTCTCCTGTAATGATATATTTTTTAAAAAAAAATAGTGAACCTTGTGCTTTGAATAGTATTTCAAAACAAACATACAACACTTTATAGAGCTAAAATTGCCAATAACTCACCATTTCATTCACCACTCTTCTAACATTTTCGTTATCAATTTGATTTGTCGCATCGGAACGCGCAACCCTCCACACAAGTGCTCGTGTCACATTTGTACAATCGGATCCCGCATCCCTTCTTTTATTTCTCTATATTTTCATTAAAAAATATATGTATGCATTAACATAGAATTATTATTAAAAAAATTGTAAGGATTCACTGCTAAATGAACTACATACCTCCATTTGCTCCACAACAGCATGTCCAAGACTCCCTTTCCGGTAAGGATATTCAGGGGCCTTTGCTCTTTGCTGATTGTCCATACTTATTTTCTGTTTATTACATTATCAAATTATTAGCTAAATATAAACGCAATAACCAACAAATGAAATCGTAAATTAAAATGGCTAGCTACCTGCCAAGGTTCACCTAAGCGAACCTCTAAAAATGCCGCCCAATCGGCTTGGGATATCTCATATTGTGGAGGTGGGTTGACATTAACGTTTCCATCATCATCTCGCACATACTTTCTGCTTATGTAGCTCCTGAAGTTACGTGCTAGCCTCCCAGCTTCTGCTAGTACGTACTTTTGTCGACTTTCGTCAATATCAAATGCCAAGTACAAAAAACAAACAATAAAGTATATATAAAATTATAATTTAGAGAATATGATAATACATTAACACTTACAAATATGATAATATCCAAATTACCTTCATCTCATCCCAAACGCTTTTTTTATTGGTGACGGGACTTTTCGCCAATTACTCATGGCAATCGACACCTTCTACCGAACCTGCACGCCTATATACCCAACAAATATTGATTTGTTGGGGTTAACTGGCTGACCTCTGTCATTCCAGCCGACACTTCTGCCTTTACTTCTGGCATTGATAACTTTTTTCATAGCCGTGACACCTCTCCCTATCTCCGCCTCATGACGGCTATCTGATCCATATACATCATCCTCGGGAAAACTACCAGCAGGATCTGAAGCCATCGACCTACAAAAGCCAAAAAATACAGAAGTTAGATTCATATAAATTTGGCAGATTCATTTGGCAATAATAATTTTAAAATAGAAGTAATAAATACAAAAGTTAGATTCATATAAATTTGGCAGATTCATTTGGCAATAATAATTTTCAAATAGAAGTAATAAATCACAAAATAAACAAAATTATCCTAAACCACAAAATAAACAAAATTTAATCCTCAATTAAACATAATTAACCCCCAGCTAAACCAAATTAACCTTAAAATCAATCAACCCCCTATTTCCCTTAAATTTTCTACAAAAATAGGCAAATCTCAAGAATATAAATTTTCTAGCAACTAAGTATAAATATTGAAATAAGTCTATCATACAATTATGAAATAAGTTCAAATACCTTTCATCGTTTTCTTTTTGTCGTTGGCTTAGCAGTCTTTTGCTTCCCATCGGTATGACCATTTTTTTTTAGTGCGGTGACGAACTGACGGATTAATCCATATCCCCTATTGGTGATCTTGTCGCATATACAATTCATCATGACTTATATCCAAGTCATCGTCACTATCAATTAATTGTGAATCACCTAATGAGATAAGATTATCTCCATCATCTTCACTTTCTTCATAATCATCATCAATACATGTATTTTTGTTTGCCGATAAAACAATGGACCACCTCTTATCAATAGGATCGGTAACAAAAAACACTTGCTTAGCTTGTGACGCTAAAATGAAAGGTTCATCTTTGTATCCCACCCTTTCAAGGTCTACTCAAGTGAAACCTATTTCACTATTATCGACACCATGTTTATTGTCAACCCACCTACACACAAATACAGGCACCCGAAACCAACTATAATCAAGCTCCCATATACGTTCAATCACCCCGTAATATGATAAATCGGCATAGATAGGATTATTATCTTTCGCACTTGAGATATGCATTGCTTGAGCTACAAGACTCACACCGCTATTCTGCATTGTACTTCGTTCATCTTGGTCTTTTGTATAGAATGTGCGACCATTTATATTACGATAACCTGAATAACAAAATAGTAGTCTGTCCGGACCCATCGACAGTCGTGTCAATTTATCTGAAACTGAAAACTGTGGATTCTCTTTCTGTTTCTCTTCAAAATGCTTTCGGAACCAATCGATGAAACTCTTATTATGCTCTCTTGAAATCCAACTCTCATTTTTAATTGGATTGAATCTCCTAAGTTGGTTCTTATGCTCTTCAACATATGGGTCAACCTCATCGGTCTTGTGGAGCACATATAGATGTGCCTGATCCCTTTGTGTAATATGAACACTAACTAATTGCTTTCCCATTAATCCGACTCCTTCTGTTCCCCCTCCCACAACATGAGACTTTGGAAGCTCTGCAACATTAGAATCTGTCAGATACTCTGTGCAAAATGTAATGGCTTCATCAACTATGTACCGTTCAACAATGCAACCTTCCGGTCGACTACGATTTTTCACGTAGCCTTTCAATACCTTCATATAACGCTCAGCCGGATACATAGATCTCATAAAAGCCGGTCCACATAGTTGAGTCTCTCTAACCAAGTGAATGGGTAGCTGAGTCATTATATCAAAAAAAAAGCAGGTGGAAAATACATTTCAAGCTCACACAAAGTGATGACAATTTGTTTTTGAAGTGCAGGAAATTGCTCAGGATCAAACACCTTGCTCCACATTGCTCAGGAAATTTAGTTATCGTGTCTCTCACCTTTTTTGGCAAAATGGCCCGTATAGCAATTGGTAGCAAATGATCCATAATTACATGACAATCGTGAGTCTTCAAATGCTTTAGCTTCAAATCCTTCATTGATACAAGACTGCTAATGTTTGAAGAATACCCTTCTGGAACTTTCACTCCATTAAGAAACTCACATAATGCAATTTTTTCTTTCCTGGCTAGAGTGTGAGCTGCTGGAGGCAAATAAGTACGTTTCCCCTTATTTGTTGGTGCCAATTTTTCTCTTATCTTCATTTCAACCAAATCTAACCGTGCCTTTATGCCATCTTTTGTCTTTCCGGACACATTTAGAAGTGTACCAATGACGCTATCAAATACATTTTTCTCAATATGCATTATATCAAGAAAATGTCTAACATGTAAACACGTCCAATACGGCAACTCAAAGAAAATTGACCTTTTTTTCCACCCAGTTTTTGCAAAACCACCTGCAAAAGTCTTTCCAAATTTAACCTCCAAGTCTCTTACATTCTCAAACACTTCTTCACCAATTAAGCACTTAGGAGCTCGGTCTTCTTCTATATTCCCATTGAAAGCTTTCTTCCACCGACGATATCGATGGTTCTGATTTAGCCATCTCCGGTGCCCTTGGAATGCATATTTCTGAGAGTGTGTCAATCGATATTGATCTATACTCTTGACACATATAGGGCATCCACATTGGCCATGTACACCATATCCCTCGAGGTTTGCTCTTGCCAGAAAATCATTGATTGTTCCAAATAACATGACTCTGAGATTAAAATTTTCTTCTCTCAACCCGTCATATACTTGAACACCGGTGTCCCACAACACCTTCAAATCCTCAATTAAAGGAGCAAAGTAGACATCTATATCATTTCCAGGTTGTTTCGGCCCAGAAATGAGTATAGGCATCATTATATGCTCTCGCTTCATGCATAGCGATGGGGGAAGGTTGTAGATCATCAAAATCACCGGCCATGTATGTGAGCTACTTTGCAAGCCCTGAGCGTTCATGCCATCTGTAGCCAATACAAGGCGCAAGTTTCTTGATTCTTCACCAAATTCAGGGAAATCATCATCAATCTTTTTCCATTGAGGAGAATCTGAGGGATGTCGAATCTTGTCATCTTCAATCCTTTCTTCAAGCCTTCTATCAGCATGCCATGTCAAGTCCTTGGCTAACTCTTTACTACTGTACATGCGCTTAAATCGTGGTATTATAGGCAAATACCACATGGTTTTGAAAGGCGCGGATCTATTCTTCTTGTACCGTGAGGCGCCACATTTTGGACAGGCCTTCAATGATGCATAGTCAATTCTAAATAATACGCAATCATTGAGACAGGCATGTATCCTCTCATATCCCATGGCAATTGAGGTTAACATCCGTTTAGCCTCATAAGTACGATTAGGTAACACATTATCCTCAGGTAGCATGCTTTTTAATAAACCAAGCAAGTCTGTGAAACTCTTATCACTCCACCCATTGTTGGCTTTTAACTTGTATAGGTTAAGAACTGCTTTCAATCTCGTGATTTTACTACCACTATACAGTGGTGTCTTTGAATCACTTGTCAAATTGTCAAACATTTTAGGACAATTTCGCAAATCCTCCTCAATCACATTTGTCATCTCCTCCAAACGATCAGGCTCATAATCATTCATGTTGAAATCCTGTGATGGATATGATGTACCACCCAAATCATCCAACAGGACACTGCTTTCACCGTGTCTTGTCCAACATTTGTAGCTTTTATCAATTCCATTACACACCAAATGATCTTCCAACTCACGTGGACTAATTCTCTTTCCAAAATAACGACGTAAAGACGGGCAAGTGATCCTAGTTCGATCTGGTGCATGGTCAACCGCAAACTTTATGAACTCTTTCACCCCTTTCTCATACTGTTCGGACATACGATCTGCTAAAATCCAACTTCGATCCATTTTGATTCTGAATTAATCAAATTAAACAATTTTATCATCAGTTGATAGTTAAATTAATTAAATAATTTTAATTTTAATTTATTTCCCATTATTCTAGAAAAAATTCGACAGAGTAACAACGCAAAAATTTCTACCAAGTTCTCGACTTAATCTTCACCCGGGTAGGTTGAATCCAACAAAATTCGGATCTTATGATCCGCTAAAATCCAATTTCGATCTTAATTAATTAAATTAAACAATTTTAACATTAGTTGAGTCAAATTATTTAAACTATTTTCATTTTAATTTATTTCACGTTATCCTAGAAAAAATTCGGCATAGTACCGACGCAAAAATTTCTACCAAGTTCTCGACTTAATCTTCCTCCAAACTTGCAGCCAACAAAATTCGTATATTTCAACCACAACAAACCCAATATTATAATCTTTCACCCACAACAAACCCAAAATGCCGATCTTACTACACGAAAATATTGATCACCAGTTGGATCACATAAAACATCAAATTTCTACAAATATTGATCACCAGTTGGATCACATAAATCACATAAAACTAAAAATAAAGCACCATTTTGTAAAAATATATTGATCACCAGTTGAATCACATAAAGCATCATATTTCCAACAACTACAAATATTGATTACCAGTCGGATCACATAAATCACATAAAAATATAAATAAAACATCATATTTTCAGCAACTAAGTATAAATATAGATCACCAGTTGGATCAATGTACCCTAAACCACCAAATAACCACAATTTAATCTCAAATCAAACGTAATTAACACCCGACTAACCAAAATTAATACTAAATTCAGTCAAATTCCTAGTTTCCTTAATTTTTTTAATAAATAAGCAAATTTCAAGAATATACACAAATATATATACATACACCCACACATACACAAATATATATACATATACACCCACATATACACAAATATACATACACCCACACATACACAAATATATATACATACACCCATATATACACAAATGCACTCACACATACACAAATATATATACACCCACACATACACAAATATATATACATACACCCATATATACACAAATACACTCACACATACACAAATATATATACATACACTCATATATGCATACACCCACATATTCATACATCTATATATACTCTATGTGTGTGTGTGTGTATATATATATTTATATTTATCTAAAAGAAAATACCTAAACTAAATGGGCGGCGGCGGCGGGTACTATGTATATATATATATATATATATATAGAGTTAATTTTATATATATATATAGAATATATACATATATATGCACATATATATATATATATATATATATATATCTAGAAAGAGAAAGAGAAAGAGAGAGAGAGAGATACCGGAGCGACGAAGCCGGACGGCGGACGGAGCGGCAACCGGCGGCACGAGAGAGAGAAGTAGATCGAGAGATAGAGAGAGAAACCGAGAAGAGGACGGCGGACGACGGACGGCGGACGGTGGTGGTGGTGGTGGTGAGAGAGTTGAGAGAGAGAGAGAGAGAGAGAGAGAGAGAGAGTGAGTGAGAGTGAGAGTGAGAGTGAGAGAGAGAGGGGCGGGTTGTAGAAAACCCGGCCCCTGTGCCAGCGGTTCGGCCGAACCGCTGGCACATGTGTTTTTGTGCCAGCTGTTCGACCGAACCGCTGGCACATGTACACTTTGTGGCAGCGGTTCAGCTCGAACCGCTGTCGCGTTCAAATTTTTTTTTTTTTTTAATTTTGTTCTGACACCTATGACAGCGGTTCAGCTCGAACCGCTATCATAGGTCCGAACCGAGTACCCCCTATTACAGCAATTTTCAAAACCGCTGTCATAGGTACGCTGTAATAGGGCTTTTTTGTGGTAGTGGTTTGAAAGGTTGTAATTTTATTACGCTTGTAATTTTTATTTTTGTAGACTTTAGACTAAGTATTGGATACCAAGGGCTAGTAGAATTCTAGGTGGGTCTATTAGAGATGAGGTTGAAGAGCAGCATCTGAAGACAAGTGAGGATGAAGATTTTGTCTTAAGCGACTGCCAATCATTATAGACTATTTTAGGGTTTATGAATCAAGCAATCAAAGCACTCAAGCGTTCAAGTAGATCAGATTCACCTGAAATAAATTTCGAAGTCACTATGGACTTAAATGTAATCTTTTAGCGGGCATTTATTTCCAACGAAAAATAAATTCAAATGCATTAAATGCTTGATAAGAGCATTAAATGTGATAAGGACAGATTGTATACGGAGCAAGCTAGCTATTGGCTAAGACTGTCAGAAATTCAGAGTTCAAACCTGCCACATCAAATCAATGCAACAGAATTTCAGGAATGTCAGAGAAAAGGTATGACTCACTCACGCGTGAGAGGCATGCACCTACATGTGTCCAACAGACAAATCACAAGAAATTGCTTATAAATACCTTACCCCCAGCAAACCCTAAAAGATACGTACATACACAAGAAAGTCGAAACTTTGCTGAAACTCTCTCTCAAGAAAAAGCTTCGAAACTCCATAGCCAAAATCCTTTCAAGCTTTTTACATACATTCCAGACAGCCATAGATATCTCAAACATCTTCAAAGAAAAACCATACACTATTATTGAGATATCCTAAGTTGTTTGAACTTTCTAAAATCAAATCAAAACCCTCAACATCCTCTGTCTGTGTGAAGAAGTTGTTGACTCTACAAGCAGTATTTCTGAGTGAGAGAAGCTTGCTGGTGAAGATCTTCATTGGTGCTGAAGTCTGTGTGATCAAGGAGCCCAAGATCATCATCCCCTCTTCTATTTTGTAGAAGCCTCTTTGTGATCCTTCAATTATCAACTTAGTGGAATTCCTCCAAGTGTTAAAGGAGAAAAAAGACGTAGCTGGGACTACACCACCCAGTGAACCTTATAAATTCTTGTGTTATTTACTGTCATTTACTGTTTTATTATCTGACTTTATATTTTATCATTTATCTTGAAAAAGATAACTAAAACGGTTAAGCGACTATTTGACCAAAATGAACGCTAAAGCTTTAAACATGATTTCCGATGTGCTAACCCTGATTAAGCGATCTAAGCATTACCCTTCTTTTGTAAATTGATAAAAATCACTAAGTCTATGTTATCTTTACTGTAGTGTCTGACCCAAGCACTCAGCTCTCTAAGCGTTCAAATCTTTAAAAGTGATACAAAAATTTTTGAAGTCGAAAAAGACTTCAGTGTCTATTCAACCCCCCCCCCCTCTAGACCCTTTCGTATGCCACTTGGGACCACCAAGTGGTATCAAAGTGGTTGAAGTAGAAACCTAAGTGTTTCCAGCATAACTGTTTGTTGGGAATCCTGGTATCATGCATAGCGGAAATTAAAATCATATCCGGATTCCCACAGCCAAGATCAATTTGTTTGTTCGTTGATTTCAATTTAAGAGGATAAATGCGAAAACCTACCTTTTCGCATATTCAATCAATTCCCCGCGAATCTTCAAATCTTTGTTCAACGGTCCACGTGTCCCGTCTCTAGATAATCACGCGTCGGAATTGACTCAGGAAATCTCCATCTTTTTTCTCCAGGGGCGGCTAGATGAGAGAGAGAGGATGAGAAATTATTTTCTCTCTGAGTTGTATTTCTGGTGGAGGATTTCAGTGTTGTGAATTACAACTATTATATTTTCTAGCTTGTGTTGGAGGATTAAATAAATCCTCCAACTAAGCCCACCAAAACACACGCCCCCTAGGGGCCCAATTGGACTTGTACTTAGGCTATGTTGACCCAATCAACTTAGCCCTATTAATTTAATCCTCTCCTATTTAATCCAATTAAATATATAAAGATCAAATTAATATTCTAATTAATTAATTAACTAAATAATTAATTAATACCATAGTTGACCTAGTCAACATAATTAATTTAATTATCTATGTTTAATCCAATTAAACAACTAATTAAATTAATTAGTCCAATTAATTAATTTGTCCTTCCAAAGGACAAATTACCAAAACGCCCTCTAAATACAACAAACGATTTCCCGTCTATTCCTATAGCACGACTCTCTAGGTTCATCTCGATTGGCAATGGGAGAAAGCCAAAGGATGTGGGTGACACCTAGCCAGCACCGTGGCCCCACATCGTAGCCCAGCCGAGTACGAAATGACTATGTCATTACGAACCTCTAGATTATGAATACTGTATGAGTATAAGCCCTTCACTGACGTATCCCGATCGAGTGAGAGTCATGGAATATGTCAAACTCACAGGACTCGATGCTATGCTAAGAATCATAGTGACATGAGATTACAGAACTATCCTCCGTGTCAAACACGAGTTAGTTCATGAGCTCTGGCCAGAGACTTTAATCTCCTTTACTAATGATTGCATAGGATACTTCTCGTTTACTTTCGAGACAGTGAATTCCATTTTGCTAACCAGTTAAGACTGCTACTTGCCCATCAAGCCGCACTTCGAGGTCGATCCCACCAACAGGTGAAATGGATCTAACTACTCTAATGACAAACTTGATGTCACAAGCACATCTTCAACTCGATTACTCAGGTCAAAGGCTCACGCATACTATCATAATCAGTAATCCGATCATTGACAGTCACTGAGTAAAAACCCATGTGATCGGATTACTACGAGCCGTGTTCGAATACACTAATCCAATCCAATCAATGTATCCATGACACAAACTCCCACTATCCCATAGTGTTAGAGTGGCACTCCTAATTAGAGCATGTGTCATACAAGTCCACACGAATCTCAATGCCCAATTGAGATTCTCTGACTTGCGAACCATTTAAGTGATCAAGTATCAAACCCTTCCAGTGCCCATCTCCTTAACTACTATAAGGAGTGCGAAGGCTTGCCTTGAGACACATAGACTAGTTGTTCATTTAAGACTTATATATGTCATTAAGTATTATATGAACAACTCATTTTATATTATTTATAGGTTGTACAATATAAACTAGTGCCCTATTCTCTAAGTCCTCATTGGCATCGAGGGCACAAACCTAACAATCTCCCACTTGCACTCTATGCCAATAGCTATGGTATCTAATACCCATCTTATTAGATGTTGCTCTAGCACAGCCTGTGATAGTGGCCTAGCGAGTGGGTCAACCGTGTTACCGGCTGAGGTTTATTTTCTGCAAGGCTACATTGTCTTTTCCAACGTTCTCTCAACATGTTTGGATTTGTGTGACCTTGGTTCCCCAGTTTGCGCTTCAGCTCCATTTCATCGCAATAAAGTGATAAATGCAAACTTCACGCTAGGGACCAATAGAAGTTCTACCACGAACTTCAGATCCAAACAAAATTCCTTGACCACCTCTAAGGTTCCAAGGCAATTTTAAATTCATTCTCAGTAGTGGAGTAATTTACTTGGATATCTTCCAGGTTACTACTTCACAGTTGAGAGTGAATACAAACCCAAAGTGGAATTTTAATCTTTATCAGACTTAAAGTCCGAATAATTATAAATCTCCACTATCAGTTCTCCACATGCATAGACAAAGAATATATCCTAAGTCTAGTCATTGCTCTTCCTCTCTAGGCAAGAGCCCTTTCTCAGATCTTCTATCCTAACTTACTTTAGGATTTATTCTAAGCAACGGGCTCGGGAGGGCCCCTTGATCATATTCGTTCTATCTCCATAGACGCAAATTATAAGGATATAAGTGGCTTCTCCCAAGTCTTTCATGGAGAATAGGCTCGACATTTGTGTCTCGATCAGTCAACGAGCCCACATCATTTCCAATAAGTAGAGCACTCTCTACATATAGTACCAGAAATGACATTTCGCTTCCACTGGCCTTTCGCACACACATGGTTTCTCTTCATTTTTGATGATATCATAATTCCAAATTATGTCATAAAAGTGAAGATTCCAACTATGAGAGATCCGCTTAAATCCACAAGTGGATTTGTACAGCATGTAGACCTTATGAGAATCGGTTGTAGGTGTGAAAACCTTTGGGTTGTTCCATAAGGATGTCCTCTTTGAGGAATCCATTTATGAACAAGTCTTCACATCCACGTGCCAGATTTTCATAATCTTACTGTGTTACTTTCGAAAGTAAGATTCTAGTGGATTTGATTATAGCTGTGGCAAAGGGGTTTCCTCATAGTCAATGCCCTTCTTTTGACTACACCCTTTTGCCATCAACCTGGCCTTGCCATTCGAATTAACCTTTCTCTTGTAGATGTGTTCGCCTCTGATGAATACAATACTCTTGAGGCGATCTACTAGAGTCTAGGATTGATTCAAAGACATCTAATCCATCTTCACTTTCATAGCCTTACACCTTCTCGTAGAGTCCATATCCACTATTGAATTGTCATGCATAGAGGAATTATATCCATGGTTCTTCTTTGCTTATACTTCCTTGTAGTAGACAACCATCTATCTTAGGCAGCTGAGATACTCTACTAGACCAACTCATCAGTGGTTGTGTTATAATGGGCTTGGTGAGGGTTTCTTGAATAGTAGTCTCCTAAGGAGTTTTGTTTTTGTTCTTTATAGAACAATCTTTCTACCAACTTGACTTTCTCAAATGATCTTATCTTCGAGAATGGTGGCTTTTAAGGCCACAATGATCCTCCAATCATCATGTCTGTAAAAAGAGGTCTCCCACTGAATTATTTGAGATAACCAACAAAATGTCCTTTCAAGGACTTAACCTCCAGATTCTTTACCTTTTGTCTCTTATACGTACGTTGGGTATCGCCGTACCCTCACGTACTTAGGATTAGGCTTCCACTTGAGCCAATTCTGATATGGTGCTTTAGGAATGAATTTGGAGGAACATCTATTCAAGATATACCTATGAGCAGCGCATGACTCATTATGAATATGGGCAATTCCATATAGTTTAGCATAGAGTGAGTCATGTCCAACAATGCCTCGTTCTTGCACACTACTGCCCTATTCAATTGTAGAGTCGCTGGAAGTGTCAGCTGTGAAACAATACTACGTTCTTTTAAGAACGGGTCGAATTAGGTAATCATATACTTGTCACTGCGATCCAATCGTAGTGTCTTTGTATGAATTCCATTTTCAGCCATAGACGTCAGTGTGCACCAAAATTCAAAACCTGAGTGGCCCTTTAATATTTTTCCCGGTGAAGGGAGATTTGCTCATCCTATCCTTGAGATGAGATTCTTAAGTTTGGATAGGGATCCAATCCCAATGGGCTTTTACCGCTATGTTTCTCCTAACTCATGAATCTTATGCTCTTAAGACATAACCTAAACTTAGGTGCCAAACAATTTCTCTAGTTTGTCTCTGGCATACTACGCTCTTTAGTATATTTGTTCATAGTACACTAATTCCAAACTTTTAAATCGTTGTTAACAATTTTAGTAAGGATGCTTTGTTCCTACAATCATTTCCAAAATGAATGTCAAGTAAGTTATTTCCAAACTTAAAGAAGAATCATTTCTTGACCCAGTCACGAAAGGATAACATTCTTAATACCATTTGGAAAAACTAATCAATCATCCAACACAATAAAAAATTTGCGAAATATATAAAAGAACAAAGTTGGATCTTACGTGGATACCCATGACACAATGTCTGGTTCCACCATAAATCAGCTCTCGTTCTTCCAGCTTTTCACTTCTTTCTAATTCTTCAATCATGAGCACTAATTCTAGAATGGAGAATATAAGAAGCTGAGAAAAACCGGTCATAGAACACTTAGTTTTAAAACACATAGTTCTATACCTAGTGCGCCTCATATTTAAGCCCATACTCATCGTCTCATACTTAGACTTGAGTAATGCTTGCTTCAAGAATACAATTCAATGACTCTAAACTGAAGAACTTCCTCAAGTTCCAAGTCATTTGATTTGGTTAGGCCAGTTTGGACAAAATTCTCAAGCATAACTAACTAAATGGGTTTTTATCTAAGAGAGAAATAAACTAATACAGAAAATGAAACACGATTTCAATCAGGTGTTTATATTGTACACAAGTAAAATTTAGGACTTTAATTTTACTTGGCTCCCACTACATTTTTCGAAACATTGCACTCCCACTGCAATTTTCGGAAATCTCGTTGGATAGATTTCGTAGTGAGTGATTGAGTTCTTTAAATGGTTAAGTGGGTTGCAACCCTTTAACGATATTTGGCCCACTAATCTTTTAAAGTGGTGTCTAACACCAATCTATCCAATAGATGGTTCAATCTTCTTTTCCCATAATTCACCAAACCGCAACCCTTTAACGATATATAAGTTCGTGAACTACCTGAGTTCATTCCCACTAACTCCTTATAATCTAACATTTGAATTTCACCTTGCAACCCTTTAACGATATTTGGGGTGAAATATGCTTCGATTAAGGCATCTAATGCACTTAATGAAATTTTAAAATTGAGTTTTAATATATGACCCCCACTTACTGGGAAGATGTCATATATTAGATTCAATTCTTAACCTCATTAAGCTTAGTGGAGGGAGAGGACACCCAGTGCCCTTTACTAACTCAGTATTATTTAATTGGGAGAATTTAAGCATTAAATCAGGTCTCACTAAGCATATTAACATTACTTCTAACATGCTAACATGCATATAAAACGTAGAAAAACCTAGCAATTGTACTATCACACATTTTCATGGACTATCTTGATCGGCCTAAGCCAATGAGCTAATCAGCATATAAATATTTTAAGCATGCATCATTAACATAAAATAAATAAATCCTAAATCCATGAAAAGTGTATTCATCACATATCATAAGCATGCATCAAATACAAGATATATATGTGAACATAAGAATAAAATAAATCTAATTTATTTATTTAATCAAATCCAATTTGATTATTGAAAAATTAAATCACATTCAATTTTCATACTAGGACTAAATCCAATTTAATCGAAGTAAAATTGAATCCAATTTAATTTTCATGCTATCGAAAAATCTAACTTTAAATAATTAAATCCAATTTAATTATCATGGAAAGATTAAATATAATTTAATCCAAGTGAAACTAGATCCAATCTAATTTTTATGGGAGGACTAAATCTTATTTAATCAAAGTGAAATTAAATCTAATTTAATTTTCATGGGTTTACAAATCCAATGACGAAATCCAATTTAATCATTACAAAATTAAAAACAATTTAACTAATTATATACTTAAACCCAATTCAATTTCATAGGTGATTAAATCCAATTTAATCAATCTTACAAAATTAAATCCGATTTAATTAATCACATAGTTAAAATTAATTTAATTTTGATAAGTAAATTAAAATCAATTTAATTTAATATAAATCAAATCCAATTTAATTCATTATAAATTAAATCCTATTTAATTTACTTGAAGGCTCTAATTTAATAAGGAAGAATGAAGAACCAATTAATCCAAATTGAATATTGGATCCAACCCAATTTATTCAATTTAATTTGGATAGGTTTAGTCCAATTAAAGGTGTTCAATTGTATTGGGTTACACCCAACACAAAACCCAACCTTTGCTGGACCAAACCCATCTTACATTGGCTCAAGCCCAACTAAAATCCAATCTCACTGGGCCCTATGTAATTAAATATTTAGCTGGGCCTGACCCACGATATTTATTAATGCGTTGGGCCAAGCCCAGCGCAAATTACACTTATTTGTGTTGAGCGGAGCCCAGCACAAGATTTAATGTGTGAAGCCCAACACCACATTAGGCTGTTGCCTTAGGGCAATGGCCGTCATCTTCCTCCTCAAGCAGTCATCGGCGGCGCCATCGCCGGCCGTTAGCCACATGACCGGTCCCACTCCCGGAATCGGCGAAACCAAGTCCGGCGTAAACAGCAAACCCAGCACCTCCATTCCGGCGAGTTTCCGCAGGGCACGGCAAAGCCAATTCGGCGATTGAAATCGGGGATTTCATTCGCCTCTTCTCAGCGACGCAACCCAGAGATTCCCATTGCGATTCAGCGACGCCTAGCGTCCTTTTCTCGACGAAAAACAGAAATCTCCATGGCTTTTCCGGCGGCGAACGACACTGCTCAATGCGAGTCTTCCGGCCCAAAAAATCCCAAAGCAAGACAATCTTCTCCGGCGATTTTAAGCCGCGATTCAATCGCGAAATATCGGAAACGACTTCGAGACCAAAGCGTCAGATTCCAGATTGTAAATCGATTTTCCAGGAATACAAATTTCAACCCAAAACAGATTGCAATTCAGAAATTCTCAAAATCCAATTTTCAGAAATATTCGAATTCGATTTTCAGCCCCAAAATTCAGAAATTGCAATTTCCAGAAATTCGACTTTTCCAGAAATTCAAAACTCGATTTTCAGATTTGTAAAGCTTGAAATTTCCAGAATTTTACAAATTCGATTTTTCAGAAATTTCATATAATCGATTTCAGAAAAACATAAAAACTTCAAATTCCCAGAATTGAATAACAACCCGATTGCACAGATTTGTTTTCCAGATTTTTTAATCCAATTAAAATTTCTTAAAACATATTTTTCGATCACAATACATATTGATTCAAAATCAATAAATTATGCATTCAATCATGAACATCAAATAAACATGAAGGACACGCATATAAAAATCAATGAAGCCAACAAATTTGGCTCTGATACCACTGTTGGGAATCCTGGTATCATGCACAGCGGAAATTAAAATCATATCCGGATTCCCACAGCCAAGATCAATTTGTTTGTTCGTTGATTTCAATTTAAGAGGATAAATGCGAAAACCTTCCTTTTCGCATATTCAATCAATTCCCCGCGAATCTTCAAATCTTCGTTCAACGGTCCACGTGTCCCGTCTCTAGATAATCACGCGTCGGAATTGACTCCGGAAATCTCCATCTTTTTTCTCCAGGGGCGGCTAGATGAGAGAGAGAGGATGAGAAATTATTTTCTCTCTGTGTTGTATTTCTGGTGGAGGATTTCAGTGTTGTGAATTACAACTGTTATATTTTCTGGCTTGTGTTGGAGGATTAAATAAATCCTCCAACTAAGCCCACCAAAACACACGCGCCCTAGAGGCCCAATTGGACTTGTACTTGGGCTATGTTGACCCAATCAACTTAGCCCTATTAATTTAATCCTCTCCTATTTAATCCAATTAAGTATACAAAGATTAAATTAATATTCTAATTAATTAATTAACTAAATAATTAATTAATACCATAGTTCACCTAGTCAACATAATTAATTTAATTATCTATATTTAATCCAATTAAACAACTAATTAAATTAATTAGTCCAATCAATTAATTAAACTCATGTGATCGGATTACTACGAGCCGCGTTCGAATACACTAATCCAATCCAATTAATGTATCCATGACACAAACTCCCACTATCCCATAGTGTTAGAGTGACACTCCTAATTAGCATGTGTCATACAAGTCTACACGAATCTCAATGCCCAATTGAGATTCGCCGACTTGCGAACCATTTAAGTGATCAAGTACCAAACCCTTCCAGTGCCCATCTCCTTAACTACTATAAGGAGTGCGAAGGTTTGCCATGAGACACATGGACTAGTTGTTCATTTAAGACTTATAGATGTCATTAAGTATTATATGAACAACTCATTAATGCCTTTATATTATTTATAGGTTGTACAATATAAACTAGTGCCCTATTCTTTAAGTCCTCATTGGCATCGAGGGCACAAACCTAACACTGTTTGTTTAGATCCATTTTTCTAAACTTAGTCGCTTTATTTCTTTTAAAAATCTCATATTATGGCTTTTAACAAGATGCCTAAGCTAGTTCAATCAAATAATGATTCATGGAAACTTAGAGCATTTGCATATCTATGTTCTTGTGATAATGAGATGTGTGACGTAATTACAGATGGCCCCATTCAAATCATGAAAGTTGTAACTCGAGCCCCTGGAGCTACTGAGGCTACTCCAGATGGTTATGTCAAGAAACCCAAGTTAGAATGGATGTCAGAAGATTGGATAACTCCAAAGGTAAAACCAAAGGTATAGATATCATGCATAGGGGGAACATCATGATTAGTGATGTATATTATGTTGAGGGTCTTAAGCATAATTTGTTAAGCATTAGTCAATTTTCTGATAAAGGCTTTGAAATTAAATTTTCAAGCGACTGTTGCTATGTTAACAACGCTAAGACTAAGTGTCACACACCCAGACCCAACCCGTACATGTAAATCAGATAAGCCACACGGTCAGGCCAAGGGGGCGATGACCTATTTTCTTCCTTTAAAATGTTATGGTTTTCAAAAAAAAAAAAAAAAATATCCCTTTTAAAATAAAAGCAATTTTTTTTAAATATCAAAAACCAGTATCTTCATCCCTGTATTAACATACTTATGTTTACCAAACCATAACAGAGCGGTTATACAAATGAACATCAGAGTACAAAAGTGTTTGAAGCATGGCATATGAACATAGCTCTGTCTGACCGCTCTGGAGACTTGGGCAACCTTCACATATTAACATGATCATCACCTGCATCATAAGAACCTAATGAGCTAATGACTCAATAAGAAGAAGCTCATATTTTTAAAAACAGCGTTACACATATCACATACGACAGACAATAATGCATAGTTCAGTTAAAACTTTTCTTTTTCCTTTTTATCCTTTCCTTTTGGGTACCCTCGAAGTGAGGTATTCAACTGATAGTCATAGGCGTCCATTTTCGGAACCTGTTCATAACAATTGGCCAATGGAAGGGGCTTCACGGGGTTCTAATAACCGACCTTTCGGCCCTATGATATTAACTGCTGGCTCTCTCATTCATCGTGGCTTTATCTATCTTGGCTTTTACGCCTTAAGGTATTCACCTCCAGTACATCGTGGCTTTATCTATCTTAGCTTTTACACCTCAAGGTATTCACCACCAGTCTTTTGGGTCTGCCGGTCCCACCCGCGTCCCATGCCTATCCGACCATCAATCAAATACCATACCTCCCTTTTTCAAATCATTTTCTTTACGTGTGCATCAACATCATGCATTATAATCATATATACAAAATAAACAGGAAATAAACATTCATTCCCAAGTGATCATCTTAAAACATAAACATATATACCTCAACACTTTACACAATAGACAAGTAATAACATTCATTTCCAAACAATTATCTTAAAACATCATAAACATGTACAATATGGTCCTTATGAAGTAGAAAACGAACTTCAACTTACCTTAAGTCCTTTACAATGGACTAGAAAAGGTGACGCTACCTAAGCTAGCTAATGATACTTCTTCCTAATTTTAGATGTGCAATAATCTGTAAAAAGGGTATATAACATACCTAAATACAATCCTCTATAATTATTCTAAATTCACGGATTAAATTGAAGAACAATCGGTAAAAGACTTACTTGTAACGGGCACGTCGATTTGCCTAGCTCCCTTTACCTATTACTCTTCATTTTCTATTTTTCCTTCAATTTTTTTCCTCTCTTTTCTTTCTTTTCTTTCTTCTCTCTTTTTCTTTCTTTTTCCTACGCTTTTCTTTCCATTTCTTTGTCCAGAAAGCCTTTTAAAAGGCTTAAGGCGGTTTGCAAACTTCATGGTGAAGTTTGTTAACTTTTAATACTATTATATTCCTTGGATTATTTGCAGCTGCTAACTTAGTATGTGTTATACGTTTGTGCCTTATATTTTCTATGTATCACATATTTACATTCATCGTGACATATATATGACACGTAAGTAGCACGTAAGGCATGAGATATATTGACCTGGTGACTAGTGGGAAGCTTGCGTGTACCAAATTTAATCAAAACTCTAAGGTTAAGCATGCTCAGACGGGAGCAATCCTGAGATGGGTGAGCACCTGGGAAGCACGTCAATTATCATTTTTTTTATTAACTAACAATAAATGCTAGACGGCGTGTCTGCTTAGACGTCATGCCCGCTTAAGTAGTAATAAACATTAGCAAAAATGAACCTTAAATGCACTTATCATATAATTAGAAAGTAATCATGTTCGTGCAATCATGCCATTTATAGTCAATAATAAATGTTAACTATATGACATGCTTATTGTTGGCTGCGTGAGAGATGATTGGGCATTACAATCATAACCTCCTTCAAAAAATTTCGTCCTCGAAATTTGACATACCGAAATAATTCTGGATACTTGTTCCGCATTTTTTCTACCCGTTCCCATGTAGCTTCTTCTACCACATGATTTTTCCATAAAACCTTTGCCAGATTAATACTTTTGTTTCTCAGTTGTTTCACCTTCTGATCAAGGATTTGCAATGGTTTCTTTTCATAAGCTAAATTTGGAGATAACTCCAACATCTTGTAACTTAGCACATGAGAAGGATTTGAAATGTATTTCTTCAGCATGGACACATGGAACACATTATGAACACCGGTTAATGAAGGAGGTAAGGCCACTCTGTAAGCTCTATCTCGAACTCTTTCAAGAATTTCAAACGGACCAACATACCTCGGGCTCAGTTTTCCTTTCTCCCCAAATCTCATGATTCCTTTCTTTGGGGCCACTTTCAGGAACACATAATCTCCAATAGAAAATTCCAAATCCCTTCTCCGTATGTCTGCATAACTTTTCTGCGTACTCTGTTCCATTTTCATTCTTGCACGTATCTTTTCCGCAACCTTGTTGTTTGTTGTACCAATTCTGGACCAAGTAGTCTTCTTTCTCCAACTTCATCACCAATGAACTGGAGATCTGCATTTTCTTCCATATAATGCTTCATACGGTGCCATCCCAATGGTAGATTGGTAGCTATTGTTATAGGTAAATTCTACCAATGGTAATTTCACATCCCAGCTTCCTTGGAAATCTAGTGTGCACGCTCTTAGCATATCCTCAAGTATTTGTATAACCCTTTCAGATTGTCCATCGCTTTGTGGATGAAATGTTGTACTGAATGCAAGCTTTGTTCCCATGGCATTGTGCAAACTCTTCCAGAATGTAGAAGTGAATTTAGGATCCTGATCGGATACTATGGAAACTGGCACTCCATGCAATCTGACTATTTCTTTAATGTACTGCTGAGCATACTAATCCATATTATATGTCGACCTTACTGCAAGAAAATGAGCTGATTTTGTTAATCTATCGACAATCACCCATATGGAGTTGTATCCCTTCTGAGTCTTAGACAATCCAAGCACAAAATCCATAGTAATATGTTCCCACTTCCACTCTGAGATCAGTAGAGGCTTTAATAAACCCGCTGGTCTTTGATGTTCAGCCTTAACCTGTTGACAAGTTAAACACTCTGCTACAAATGTTGCTATATCTTTCTTCATACCGGTCCACCAATAATGTTGTTGTAAGTCCTTATACATCTTTGTGCTACCGGGGTGTACTGAATAAGGACTAGTATGAGCTTCTTTTAGAATATCTTCCTTGATGGCTTGATCAGATGGCACACATAACCTTCCATTATAATTGCATAACTCCCTCATCTAATATTGAGAATTCTGTCATTTTTCCTTCATCCATCTTTTTCTTTATCTTAGATAAATACACATCACCTTTCTGAGCTTCAATGATTTTATCACGAAGTGCATACTTCAACATCAGAGCTGACAAAAAGCATACCTTCCCTTCTGGCACAATTTCAAGTTCCAATTTTTGCAAATCTAGTAATAATGGCTTCTGTGTGATAAGGAGAGAAGACATGGACTTTCTACTCAGCGCATCAGCTACCACATTTGCTTTACCTGGATGATAGTTAATCACAAAGTCATAATCTTTGACAAGTTCCAACCATCTCCGTTGTCTCATATTCAGCTCTTTTTGGGTAAAAAAAAATACTTCAAACTTTAATGATCGGTGTAAATCTCACATTTTTCACCATACAAGTAATGCCTCCAAATTTTCAGGGCAAAGACAACAGCAGCAAGTTCCAAATCATGAGTTGGATAATTATTTTCATACTCTTTCAATTGCCTTGAAACATAGGCAATTACCTTCCCATTTTGCATTAACACACCACCCAAACCATTTTTAGAAGCATCACTATACACAACGAACCCACCGGTTCCAGTTGGAACAGAAAGAATAGGAGCGGTAGTCAATCGGTGTTTCAACTCTTGAAAACTCTTTTCACAAGCATCAGTCCAAATAAATTTCATGTTCTTTCTTATCAACATCGTCAATGGAACGGCCAATTTTGAAAATCCCTGAACAAATCTTCTGTAATATCCTGCCAATCCTAAGAAACTCCTAACTTCTGATACATTTGCTGGTGTTAGCCAATTATGCACAGCTTCTATTTCACTCGAGCCAACTGAGATTCCATTCTTGGATACTACATGCCCTAAGAATACCACTTGTTCCAGCCAGAATTAGCACTTCTTGAATTTAGCATATAGTTGTTTCTCTTTGAGAACTTGCAACACAAGTTTCAAATGTTCCTTGTGTTCTCGTTCATTGTGTGAGTAGATCAAGATGTCATCAATAAATACAATCGCAAATTTATCAAGAAAGTGCTTGAATACCTGATTCATTACGTCCATGAAAGCTGCAGGAGCATTCGTTAAACCAAAGGGCATTACTAGAAACTCATAATGGCCATACCTTGTTCTGAATGCAATTTTTTGTATATCTTCCTCCTTGATTTTTAGTTGATGATAACCAAAACGCAAATCAATCTTAGAAAATACTGATGCACCTTGCAATTGATCAAACAAGTCATCCATTCTGGGAAGGGGATACTTATTCTTGATTGTTACTTTATTTAGTTCTTTGTAATCAATGCATAACTGCAAGGTTCTATCTTTCTTTTTAACAAACAACACAGGAGCTCCCCAAGGAGAATAACTAGGGCGAATGAAACCCTTATCAAGCAAATCCTGTAGTTGCACTTTTAACTCTTTTAACTATGTTGGTGCCATTCTATATGGTGCTTTAGAAATAGGGGCAGTTTCTGGCACAACATCAATCACAAATTCAACCTCTCGATCTGGTGGTAGTCCTGGTAAATCATCTGGAAATACTTCTAGAAATTCTCTAACCGCTTCCACATTTTCGGGCTTTAAATATGTCTCAATTAAAGTGTCCACCACACTTGCTAAATATCCAACATAACCTTTGTTCAACATCTTTTGGGCCTTCAATGCCAATATAATTGGTAAGGAAAATGAACCTGAAGTGCCGCTAAACATAAATTGTTCTTTTCCAGGTGGCTGAAAGATCACGACTTTCTTATTACAATCAATGGTGGCATGATATTTGGTAAGCCAATCTATACCCAAAATAACCTCAAAATTTGAAATTGGTAGAACAACAAGATCAACATATAGTGTTCGACTACCAATCTGAGTAGAATAAGCCCTCAATACATGACTGGGATCCATTTCTTCCCCCGATGAAATTGTCACTCTATATCTTATTTTTAACAAATCTGGTGTAATACCCAATTTTCTCACAAATGCATGTGATATGAATGAATGTGTAGACCTGAATCTATCAATGCAAATGCAGGCATACCTGAAATCAAAATAATACCTGAAACGACTGAGGGATCTACCTCAGCTTGCTCATTTGTCATTGAATAAACTCTCTCCTGCACTCTGTTCTGCAGGGTTGGGCAATCCTTTGCAAAATGTCCAGGCTTCTTACATTTGAAACAACTGTTGGAACCCATTTGGCATTCACCAAAATGATTCCTCCCACATTTAGCACATTTAGGTTTTTCAATCACATTGGAGGTCTGTCCAACTCTAGGACGCGTGTCATTTCCTTGACTTAGTTTCTGCTCTGGTTTCTTCCATTGTGTTGGGTTTCTTGAAGTGAACATTTATCTCTTTTGTTGATAAGATTTCTGAATTTCTATTTCATCCAGGCCGGCCATTAAAGCTTTATCCATAATTTTTCTAAACTGAGCTACCGAAGACATCCTTACATCCCGTCTAATCTCAAGTTTTAATCCTCTCACAAAGTGGTCGATCTTTTCAGTATTGTCTCTTGCAATGTACGGTACATATCTGCAACCCTCTTCAAATTTTCTAACATAGTCACATGCAGTCATGTCTCCTTGCTTCAATTCCAAGAACTCTTTTACCTTAAGGGATCTAGCATCTCAGGTGAAGTACTTGTCATAAAAGATCGCCTTGAACCAATCCCATGTCAATGTCTCCATATCCACGGCAAGTTTGGCTCATTCCCACTAGATTCTTGCTTCTTTCTTCAGTAAGAAGATTGCACAAAGTACCTTATCAGCACCATCAATACGCATGTAGTCAAAGATGATATCCAATGATTTAACCCACTCCTCTGCAACTATGGGATCCGAGCTATCGTAGAAATCAGATGGTTCCATTTTTTTGAACTTCTCATACACAGCTTGTGGATTTTCAGGTCGAACAGGAGGTGCATGAGCTTGCTGATTCTGTTCCTGAGTTCTCTGTTGCATGTCAGTAACTGTTGAATTTGCTCACCATGCATTCTAGTTTGTTCTTGTATCAGATTAGTTAGATCACCCACCACATTGTTGTCACCCTCTTGGGCACCCATTGCCTTTCTTTTTGGCGGCATGATTTCCTATATTTTGCCCAACTTATCCCATTCACTAGCCAATAATGAATGCACCAAAATGACAATAATACGCATTGATCAAACATAAAAGAATAAACTAAAGAGTTGACTAAGTTTCCCAGCCAGAATATGTTCATATGTCTTCTTCTGTCTTTAGGAAAGACTAAACCTCCGCTTTGATACCACAACTGTCACACACCCAGACCCGACTCATACATGTAACTCAGATAAGTCAAACGGTCAGGCCAAGGGAGGGATGACCCATTTTCTTCCTTTGAAATGTTATGGGTTTTTTTTTTAAAAAAAGAATAAATCCCATTTAAAATAAAAGCAAATCATTTTTTATATATATATATCAAAACCCAGTATCTTCATCCCTGTATTAACATACTTATGTTTACAAAACCATAACAGAGCGGTTATACAAATCAACATAAGAGTACAAAAGTGCTCGAAGCATGGCATATGAACATAGCTCTGTCTGACCGCTCTGGAGACTTGGGCAACCTTCACATATTAACATGATCATCACCTGCATCATAAGAACCTAATGAGCTAATGGCTCGATAAGAAAAAGCTCATATTTTTAAAAACAACGTTTCACGTATCACACACGACAGGCAATAATGCATAGTTCAGTTAAAACTTTTCTTTTTCCTTTTTAACCTTTCCTTTTGGGTACCCTCGAAGTGCGGTATTCGACTAATAGTGATAGGCGTCCCTTTTCGGAACCTGTTCATAACAATTGGCCAATGGAAAAGGCATCACGGGGTTCTTATAACCGACCTTTTGGCCCTATGATATTAACCGTTGGATCTCTGATACATCGTGGCTTTATCTATCTTGGCTTTTACGCCTCAAGGTATTCACCACCAGTACATCGTGGCTTTATCTATCTTGGCTTTTACGCCTCAAGGTATTCACCACCAGTCTTTTGGGTCTGCCGGTCCCACCCGCGTCCCATGCCTACCCGTCCATCAATCAAATACCATACCTCCCTTTTTCAAATCATTTTCTTTACGTGTGCATCAACATCATGCATTATAATCATATATACACAATAACATCATAAACATATATACCTAAACACTTTACACAATAGGCAAGTACTTACATTCATTTCCAAACAATTATCTTAAAACATCATAAACATGTATAATATGGTCCTTATGAAGCAGAAAACGAACTTCAACTTACCTTAAGTCCTTTGCAATGGACTAGAAAAGGTGACGCTACCGAAGCTAGCTAATGATACTTCTTCCTAATTTTAGATGTGCAATAATCAGTAAAAAGGGTATATAACATACCTAAATACAATCCTCTATAATTATTCCAAATTCACCGATTAAATTGAAGAAACAATCGGTAAAAGACTTACTTGTGACGGGCACGTCGATTTGTCTAGCTCCCTTTACCTATTACTCTTTGTTAACCGTCCGTAACAACACGGAATCGAACAAATAATATAGTGAAAGTAAGATCGTCTCCACAGGGAAGGTTATCAAGTACCAAACAAAGTTTATCTTATTATTTAGACTATCGATTATCAAAGATTTGAGATTTTAACTAATTAAAAGCAGAAATTTATAAAAACAGAATTAATTATGAATAATTAACACAAATATAATTAAAACGAACAATCAATTAACGAAAGGCCTAGGGATTAAGATTTCATCAAGGTATTTCTATGGATTATTGACTTTCAATGGATTATCATTCTTGTTTAAATTAAAGACCCAATTTCCTTAAATACACGAATACTCTCCCGAGATCTTCATGAGTACCCACCTAAATTAATTAACGTCACTCCCATGATCAAAAACTAATTTAGATGAATCCATTAAGTTCTATGAATATTGTTTAACTAGTCTCATGCAAAATTACCAATATCCCTATTAAGCAATTTACACATGTCTATTAAATCCGAACCAATAAACTAATTCACCTCCCGGTACTTCTTAATTTATCTTAAATCATGCAATTGGTGATCAATCAATTACAAGCATTAAATACTCATTAATAGATAAACCAAACAAGAAATCACATCCATCAATCATTAATAATCCAAATCAATACACAAGACTACATCTTAAACCCTAGAAAATAATTTAGCTATACATAATTAAAGAAAAACAAGAAATAAATTGCATAAACATAAAGTTACTCATGTTCAACAATGGAGGATTGGAACAATACAACTTGAGAAGATGAAGCTTTTCTCCAAGAACTCTTCTCCAAGAACTCTTCAAGATCTCTTTTCTCTCTCTAGAAATCTTCTTTTTCTCCAAGATCTACTTTTTTTGTAAGAATGAATGAATATGCTCTTCCACCTCACTCTAGCCTATATAAATGTTTTTGCCATTTTTTTTAACTAAAAAGGAGTCTTAGATACATAAATTATGCCCATCCAAGTCATAAAATCGGCCCACAAAAATTCGCAGCTGCACAGCTGTGCAGAATATCTGCACAGTTGTGCAGTTGCCTGTGCAGAAATCTTCATCTTCATTTTTCTTCAACGAAACATTCTCGTTTGGCCTTTCAAATGCATTTCTTCACATCCTCTTGGATAGCCTTCATTATTCTTGTAATAAATACTCCTTCAACTCATCAAAATCATCGCTTTTATACCTATAAAAGCATTGAAACGACTTAGAAATCAAAATACATAAATTAGGCTAAAAATAAAGCAAAAGACTAACAACAAGGCATAAAATAAAGATAAATGTGAGGTAAATCATAATGAAAATATGTAAAATATGAGACCTAACAAACACCCCACACTTAACCTTTACTCGTCCTCGAGTAAATCCAAACAAAACAAAAACAAAAATAAAGATAACACCACTTTCGTAGGGAACACGATTGCACTTAGCATGTGCAACAAGCCGTTAAACCCCTAGGTTACCCCTAGTGGACGAGTTTTGTCTCGTAAGGGTTTGCAGAGAATATACCCACAAAATTCATGACAATCGTCTATCTGTCTCACCGTGCATCAAATCAGCAACTAGTCACAACATTTATGACTCCCCACAATCATTACACATAAACCAATAAACACATAGAATCATTATTTTTCCACATATGAACATCTTTACTCTCAAGTCATCACACTAATCCCAAACAAGTTCAATTTCATATACATCCATTCGTGCTTGATTTATGAGTTCTAGCAAGGGAACATTTCGGATATTTCAAGCAAGAACACAACATCTATCTTATTTCATCTTTATTCTTTTTTTCATTCAAAATTTATCAACCCGTGCAATGTCTCGCTAATCAAGCTTTCTATGTCACCCTTGTAACGAGTTTTGGGCCAATGACTCTCAAACCAGTCGGTTTTAAGGCACTAGGTGTCAAGACACCCCAACGGACTTAATCACTCAAGTGACAAAGGCTAGAAACGAAACTGGGTGATTTTAGCTTTCGTTAACCACTGAATCAACTTTCTTTCCTTATTTTCTTCATCGATTTTTTTTTTCTTTTTTCCATTTTCTCGACTTTCCTCCAATATCACCATGTATCAAAAAAAATATGTAATTGCTTTTATCTCCCCGATCAATCCTTTTTACTAGAACTCGTGTGTAGTGTGTAAAGATGCATAGAAATTTTACAAATTTCAGGCTCAGCGATCAAACTCAACAAAAAGAGTATCCATGTACAGAAATCAGATTCATATGTTTATATAGTCAAGAGCTCAAATATGGGAACACAAATATTATGAACAAGTCAACCAATTTTCAGCAACAACTCAGCAAAAAATGACGTATGCCCAATTCTTTCACCACTTTAACCACATTACCCCACACTTTGAGCAATTCAATACACGCAATACTCAACAAAAAAACCATGTAATACGTCCGATTCTTTCACCAATTTAACAACAAACACCCCACACTTGAGCAATTCAATATACGCAATCACAACCTCACAACATGCAATCAATCACCCCACACTTAAAATATCACATTGTCCTCAATGTAATCAAGTGAAACCGATAATCAAGAACGGAAGCAAAATGTAATTAAAAGAATAGTGAAAGAAATACTCCCCTATGAATGTGTGTGATGGCCCGGGAGTTGGTAGTGGCCGTAGTGATCGGTTGTAGTGCGTAGTCAGTGGATATGCGGCGAGCGGTGATTGACGGCGTCGACTGGAGACGACGACGGCGAAAAAATTGTTGGAGTGGAGATGACGGCGGCGGCTGGTCTTGGCTGAGACAACGAGCAGCGGCGGCGTGGTTCTGTGATTTGCTTTGGCTGTTGGAGGGGGTGAAACGGTGAAGACGACGAGTGGTGCGGCTTGCGGTGGCTGACCGTGTGTTGAAGAAGACGGAAGTGAGACGGCGCCGGTGAAGAGAAACGGCGGCATGGTGGTTGGCTGGAGAAGACAACGGCGAACAGCGGCGGTAGATTTGTGGTTGTGACGAGCGCTTGGTCGCGCGGGGCTGGACGAGATGCGGCGGCGACATGGCTCCGGTTGAAGGTAGGCGACGGCGGGAGGAGTTGATTGCGTGGTGGAGAAACGAGAGAGAGAGAGAAATGTTTGGCTGAAATGTGAGGGGGTGGAATGATTTTTGGGATTTTGACCCCACTTTTCAATTTTTTTTTTTCCCAAAAAAAAAAAAAAAATTTTTTTTTTTGAGGGTGCAAAAGTGCGAAAATTTTGCACAACTGTGCACCTAAAAATTCTTCTAAGTGCGAAAATTGTGCATAGTGGTGCGAAAATTGGCACAATTGTGCATCTGATTTACATTGTATAATGCCTCATGCACCTCGTTTTTCATGTTATTGACCTGCAATAAGAATACCTTTCATTAATAAAGCATTTGAGCACCGAAAAATAAAAGTGAAATAAAATAAAATAAAACCTTCAAACATAAAATATTGAAAACAAAATAAGAAGAAAACGACAATGACAAAAAATAACGAAAAACTTTTGGGTTGCCTCCCAAGAAGCGCTTGTTTAAAGTCATTAGCTCGACTTAGACAAAATTATTGTTGAGTTTTGGTGAGGGAAATTGCTTTCCCTCGAGGAATATCATCGCCTGAAAAATACAAAGCACGATTAATTCTTTTCATATCAGATATATTCCAACCTATTCCATCTTTTTTCCATTCCAAATCACTTAACCATCGGTCCAGTTCAGGTGTACATAGAGTAGAATGTACGATAACAGATAAAAATTCATTATTGCCAAGAAGAGCGTACCTGAGATATGGAGGAAGAGATTTAATTTTTACCTTAGGTCTAGATGATATTTCGCGATACGACTTTAATGGATCTCTTTTACCTTGAGCAATTTCTTCTTTGATGGCCTCTTCAATCACATCCACTGAATAACATTTTTCTTCAAAAGGCGGAGATTTCATCACCTTATTTAAGTCGAACTCCACCTGCTCTTCTCCAATGTTTAACGCTAGCTTGCCAGCACGCACATCAATGACGGTTCCCGCAGTTGCGAGAAACGGTCTTCCAAGGATGATTGGTGTTTTCAAATTTTCATCCATCTCAAGCACCACGAAGTCACATGGGATGTAGAACTTGTCCACTTTCACAAAAACGTCTTCTAATATTCCCATTAGGCGTTTTATGCTCCCATCCGCCAATTGAAGTGACATCTTTGTGTTTTTAAGCTTTTGAAAGCCTAATTTCCTGCAAATTGAATAAGGCATTAGACTAACACTAGCTCATAAATCACAAAGTGCTTTATCAAAGTGGAATTTTTCAATAGTGCAAGGAATTGAAAAACTCCCTGGATCCTTTAGCTTTGGAGGAATGTTTCGTTGGATTATGCCACTGCATTCTTCATTCAAGGAGATTGTTTCCACGTCTTCTAATTTCTTTCTATTGCTCAACAGCTCTTTGAGAAACTTCTCACAAACAGGCATCTGATCCCGAGAATCTGTATACGGAATATTGTGGTTCAACAATGATAGGAGTCATTTTTACGTGTTTTTAAGCCCCTTTGCGTTTATGTTTTAGGTTCATTTATCACTTGATTTTGTCACTTGTGTGGTTAATTCGTGCATTAAGTGATTTCAGGCCTTAAGTGGATACAATTGAAGAAAGGGTAGAAAAATGATGTATAAAACAAGTTTACGCCAAGATGTTTCACACCTCCACGACCAAACAAGCAAGAAATAAGTTGGAGTTAGCCAAAATCATGTTTTAGTACCATTTCCGCACACCTGGGCGCCAAATCAAAAACAACCTCCACGTTGGAACGCCATTTTGATATTTTTAGAGACAAAATTGGATGAAGTGTCCTTCTACAAAGTTTTAGATCTATGTCTTATCTTTACATGGGTACTTGAATCATCCAATTCGGAGATCTGTGGAGACGTTTATGAATAAAACACTATCCCTGCGCTGGAAAACACGAAAGTGGCAGCTCATGTTCTTGTTAGGTGGAAAACAAGAGAATGGTAGCTCAAATTCTTGGTAGGTGGATTTTTGGGTATTTAAAGGGGAGTGGGGAGCTCACTTGAGATCATCAAAAAATCATCCTTTGAGAGTGTGAGGACGAAAATTCAGGGGTTTGGGGGAGCATTCTCTTGGTTTTGAGTCATCCTATCATCATACTTGAAGAGCTAAGAAGAGGAAAAGGAGGGATTCAAGCTTCCAATCAAGAATCGATCATCAATCCAAAATAGGGAGTTTCTTAGTTTGATATTCATCTTTATCTATGAGTAATTCTATGTTTTTATTGTTTTCCCAATTTCAATTATGAACTAATTTCCCCTTAACTAGGGCCATGTGAAGGCCAAAGTTATGAGTATATATATATGATATTATTCTTCGTATTAATTCTACAATTGCTTTGTGTTTTGATTTTGTGCGTAATTACTTGCATATGTTTGATCGCCATATGTTTGTCATATTGCCTAACTTAATAGTTTGGAAGAATATAAGTTAGGGTTCAAAGAAATCATCACATCATCCGTAAAAAATAGGGAATTGCCCCTAGAGATAGGTAGAGATTCCCGGGTGCAGTTAGCCGGATTTATTCGGGGAAATTCTAGAACTTGAATGCATGATTATTGATTAAATTCTCGGATAGACATATTTAGAGAACTGTCAATTTATCATAGGATTATTACAGCCGAGACATCGGGTAGTAATTAATTAAGGAATTTTCACCAAAGCAATAGTAGTCTAATAATACGAAGAATAGTTCATATTTATATTAACAAGTAAATTTGGTTGAAGCATGTGCCTTAGTTGTTTTATCTCATAAGAATCTAAATCTATTTGCTAAGTCTCGTTTTTACATTTTTATTGTAAATTAATCACAATCTTTTAATTCAATTTTAATTGCTTTTAAATTCCTAGCTTTAAATAATCTTGTCTCTGTGGGATCGATAACTCGGACTTAAAGTCCACTTTATTACTACACACGACCAGTCCACTTGCTGTTTAATACACGTAAGGATTTTTCGTGTCAAGTTTTTGGCGCCGTTGCCGGGGACTTGATTTATTTTAGTTTCGGATTTTATTGCAATTTTTAGCTTTAATTTCTTTTGTCGTTTTATTATTTTCTATTATTCTCACTGTTATTTTCTATCTTTAAATTTCTGTTGGTTTGCTTCTTTGTTTCAAACAGGTTGATCTTTTGGTGAATGACTCGAACCTCAGGAGAGGCTTTAGAGGAATTTGACCCTGAGATCGAGCGTACGCTTCGTGCAAACCAGAGAAATCGAGCTATGGCTGGCAACTTCCCTGATATGAATCTGCCCGAGAATAGAGAATGGTTGCAAAATCTGTTCCAAGCTATGCAACCGGCACTACCAGCACCACCTCCATCTGTTCGTGGTAATCAGCCAGCCCGTGTACACACTACGCCGGGGCCTGTTGTGGTCCCCAATTTTGCCACGCCGAACTTCCACATTCCACCTCACATGTTTAGCATGGTTCAGGCTGAACAATTTTATGGTGATCCGAAAGAGTCACCTCATGACCATCTAGAGCACTTCGAAAATGTGTTATCTACCATGCAATTCCACCCAAGAGATCTTGATGCCATCCGCCTCCGATTATTCCATTTTTCGCTTAAGGATAAAGGGACTTTGTGGTACAAGTCGTTGCCCCCACAATCCATTGAAACGTGGGAAGAGTTAGTCGAAGAGTTTCTCAACAAGTTCTTCCCTCCATCAAGGATTAACGAGTTAAGAAGCGAGATCAAGGGTTTTAAGCAAAAACGGGATGAATCGTTAGCATCAGCATGGGCAAGATACAAGAGTCTGCTTCGAAAGTGCCCCGATCACAACTATTCAAGAGACGAGCGAGTGCTACATTTCTTTAATGGAGTCCGGTCTCGGATTCGTCACAGACTTAATGCAGGAGCAGGCGGTGATCTTTTGGGTCTCGATAGCAGAACAGTGTGGGCTAAACTAGAGCAGATGGCACGGGATGATGAACTGTACCCTGAAGATGACGATGAGTTTCCTCTACAATCCCGAAGGGTTGCTGTTGCTCAAGAGGTAGAACAAAATGTTAATCTAGAGGCAGAGCCAACCATTAGTGATGTGAACTATGTCGGAAATTCAAACAAGCCTCAATTGAGCTTCCACATACCCGAGAATTTTCCAAAAAGGCCAAATCCCGCACAAAATTCACAACAAGGCATCTACCAAGCACCGAGGCCTCCGTTTTACAACAACCAAACTCAAAGGCCTGGAAATTTTAAGCCACAAGGTCAAGTTCCAAGACCTTCGACTGTCGAAGAAAGATTGGTGGCTCACATGCAAAAATCAGACGAATCATTCGCAGAGCTTCGATTGATGTTACAGGGTGTTATGACGGGAATGAAAGAGATGCAGCACCAATTTGCACAATTATCGGTTGATGCAGGTGGAAGAGCACCCGGGACACTGCCGAGTGATACAGAGAAAAACCCAAAAGAGCAATGCCATGCCATCGCTCTGAGAAGTGGCAAAGAATTGAAAAGTGCACCTCCCAAGCAGTCCAAGTCCGCACTTGAAGAGGACAATGTTCAAACTTTTGATAAACTTGAAAATTCAAATCTGTCTCCCAAGTACGTACTTGACCAGAACCAAGTAAGTACTTCACACAGCTCAAGTACGTACTTGGGGCAGGATCAAGTCCGTACTTCACAGGCAGACAGGGCGTCTTCTGAAACTTTGACTCCTTCTTTGTCTAATCCTATTGAAATACGTCTCCCTTTCCCCCTAGCACATAAAAAGAATAAGAAAGATATGGATAAGAGTTTTCTTAGGATTTTAGAAATTCTTCGAGAAGTTCGAATTAATATTCCTTTTATTGATGCGATTTTGCAGATGCCCAATTACATCAAGTTCTTCAAGGATATTCTATCCAATAAGCAGAAGTGGGAAGGCAATGGAACGGTGTGCTTGACTGAAGCATGCTCAGCAGTGGTGTTGAACAAGTTGCCACAAAAACTCAAGGATCCAGGGAGCCTCACAATTCCTTGCACTATTGGGCAACTCAAATTCGACCGAGTGCTATGTGATTCGGGCGCCAGCATAAATCTTCTTCCTTACTCGTTGTTCCAGAAATTGGGTTTGGGGAATCCAAAGCCAACCTCGATGAGCCTCCAACTTGCAGATCGATCAATCAAACACCCGAAGGGAATCATAGAGGATGTCATCGTGCAAGTTGACAAGTTTTACTTCCCGGTGGACTTCGTGGTTCTGGAGATGGAAGAAGATGTTGAAGTTCCTCTCATCCTAGGAAGACCCTTCCTAGCCACAGGTAAAGCTATGATCGACATAGCCAATGGTAAGTTAACTTTGAATGTGGGTGAGGAGAGAGTTACTTTTGACGTATACAAGGTTATGAAGCATGTTGGTGATGATGCGTCATGTTTAAGAATAGATGCTTTTGATCCTTTGATTATTGAGCACTTTCAGGAAAACATCTCTGATGATCCACTTGAGGTATGCATAATGAACTCCACGGATGTTGAGTCGGCCAGTGAAAACAACTGGAAGTTGTTCATAGCTTAGAGAGGCGTGCACAATACCCCACGAAGAAATTTGAGAAGTTGGATAGCCCACTGTCTAGCCACTCCAAACCATCTATTGAAGAGCCACCAACTCTTGACCTAAAAACTCTACCCTCTCATCTTAAATATGTTTATTTAAATGACGATGAAACCTTGCCACTCATCATTTCTTCTTCTCTTACAGATCAACAAGAAGCAAGGTTACTGGAGGTGTTGAGAGATCACAAAAAAGCCTTTGGATGGAAGATTGCTGATATCAAGGGGATCAGCCCAGCCATCTGCATGCATAAGATTTTAATGGAAAAAAGCTCAAGGCCCACTATACAACCACAAAGGAGGTCTAATCCTCAAATTCAAGAAGTGGTGAAGAAAGAGGTAATCAAGTTACTCGATGCCGGCATTATCTTCCCTATCTCTGATAGTCCATGGGTAAGTCCAACGCAGGTAGTGCCCAAGAAAGGAGGTACGACAGTAGTTCGTAATGACAATAATGAGTTAATTCAATCTAGAATTGTCACTGGTTTTAGGGTTTGCATAGACTATCGTAAATTGAATGAATATACCCGAAAAGACCACTTTCCCCTCCCCTTTATCGATCAAATGTTAGAAAGATTAGCCGGGCATGAATATTACTGTTTTTTGGATGGGTACTCCGGCTATAACCAAATTGCTATTACACCCGAGGATCAAGAGAAAACTACTTTCACTTGTCCTTACGGCACTTTTGCTTATAGGCGTATGCCTTTTGGCTTATGTAATGCACCTGCTACTTTTCAAAGATGCATGATGGCTATATTTCATGACATGGTCGAGCAATTTCTTGAAATCTTCATGGATGATTTTTCTGTTTTTGGCTCTACATATGATAGATGTTTGCACAATCTAACCTTAGTTTTGCAGAGGTGTGAGGAGACTGATCTAGTCTTAAATTGGGAAAAGTGTCATTTCATGGTACAAGAAGGAATTGTTCTGGGTCATAAGATCTCCCACAAGGGGATTGAGGTGGATAGAGCGAAAATTGAAGTGATAGCTAATCTTCCACCACCCACCACGGTCAAAGCCGTGAGAAGCTTTTTGGGACATGCCGGGTTTTACAGGCGTTTTATTTCAAATTTTTCTAAAATTGCTAAACCCCTGTCTAACTTGACCATGAAAAATGCAGTGTTTGACTTTAATGATGCATGCATGCAGGCCTTCCTCACCCTGAAGGAGAAATTAATCTCATCACCTGTGATGTCCGCCCCAGATTGGAGCCTACCATTCGAGTTGATGTGCGATGCGAGCGACATTGCCGTTGGAGCTGTACTAGGTCAAAGGAAGGGTAAAATCTTTCATACTATTTACTATGCTAGTCGTACCTTAAATGAGGCCCAACTCAATTATGCTACGACTGAAAAAGAGCTTTTAGCTGTCATTTTTGCTTTTGACAAATTTCACTCCTATCTTGTGCTTAACAAAGTAATAGTATACACTGATCACTCGGCCTTGAAATACTTGCTTGCTAAAAAAGACGCAAAACCTAGACTACTCAGGTGGATCTTATTACTACAAGAGTTTGACTTAGAAATAAAAGATAAAAAAGGATCTGAAAATGTAGTAGCTGATCACCTATCTAGACTAGAATTAGTGGATAAGAAAATGGATGAGACCCCAATAGGAGATGAATTCCCCGATGAACAGCTTTTTACTCTTTCTTCTATTTCAATCCCCTGGTATGCTGATTATGCTAACTATATAGTTGCTGGAATTTTACCCCCTGAT
Source organism: Buddleja alternifolia (assembly GCA_019426215.1). Taxonomy (NCBI): domain Eukaryota; kingdom Viridiplantae; phylum Streptophyta; class Magnoliopsida; order Lamiales; family Scrophulariaceae; genus Buddleja; species Buddleja alternifolia. Next base: position 15,152,973 of record CM033396.1, read on the forward strand.
TTGACATTTCACCAAAGAAAGAAGTTTTTGAAAGATGTTAGGCACTATCTGTGGGAAGAGCCCTACTTGTTTAAAATTGGTGTCGGGGAATTATCAGGCGTTGTGTACCCGAGGAAGAAATGACCTCCGTCTTGGCTCATTGCCATGACATGGTGATAGGTGGCCACTTTGGCCCATCCAAGACTGCTGCCAAGGTTCTGCAATCAGGTTTTTTCTGGCCTACTTTATTTAAAGATGCACACGCTTATGTTCAAAAATGTGATAGATGCCAAAGAGTAGGTAATATCTCTAGACGACATGAAATGCCTATGAATAATGTGCTTGAATGTGAATTATTTGATGTGTGGGGTATAGATTTTATGGGACCTTTCCCTAGTTCTTGTTCCAATAGGTATATTCTAGTCGCTGTTGATTATGTGTCTAAATGGGTCGAAGCTGAGGCTTTGCAAACTAATGATGCTAGGGTTGTTCTTAGATTTCTGAGAAAACATATTTTTGCACGATTTGGAACCCCGAGAGCAATTATAAGTGATGGAGGCACACATTTTCGTAACAAGCAATTTGAAAACTTGTTGAACAAATATGGTGTTAAGCATAAAATCTCGACCCCTTACCACCCTCAAACTAGTGGGCAAGTCGAAGTGTCTAATAGGGAAATTAAACGGATTTTAGAAAAAACGGTAAATAGCCATCGAACTGATTGGTCTCTGAAATTAGATGATGCATTGTGGGCTTACCGTACTGCTTTTAAAACCCCTATTGGCATGTCCCCATATCGTCTTGTGTTTGGAAAAGCTTGTCATTTACCTGTCGAACTTGAACATCGTGCTTATTGGGCTATCAAATTCCTGAATTTCGATACAAGTGTTATAGGTAATAAGAGGTTGCTTCAACTGAATGAGCTCGAGGAGTGGAGACATGAAGCATACGAGAATGCAAAACTGTACAAAGAACGGACCAAGAAGTGGCACGACAAGCATATTCTACCCCGGGAATTCGAGGAAGGTGAGAAAGTTCTTATGTACAACTCTAGACTCAAGCTCTTCCCAGGCAAGCTCAAATCGCGTTGGTCGGGACCCTTTCGAGTCACCCGAGTGTATTCTTCCGGAGCTGTGGAGCTTATCACTGAGGATGGACAAGTATTTTTAACCAATGGACATAGGCTGAAACACTACTCGGGCACTGACTGGAGCGCAGACACATTATCTGTCAAGCTCCGAGAACCATCGACTTAAGTCGATCCTGAATAGTCGAGCTATTGACTATAAACAAGCGCTTCTTGGGAGGCAACCCAAGTTTGTAAGTTTTTTTTTTTTCTTTTGTTTTTGTTTGTTTAGTTTGTTTGTTTATGTTTATGTTCAAACATGCACTTTTGGCATGTATGTTTTCGTATGCTTGATGGTTTGAAAAGTTGAAGTGTTAGATATGATAGACATTTGGACCCCATGTTTAGAGATGCTTATTTTACTCGAGAGGAGAAGAAGCTTTGTAACGATGCATTGGAAGTTAAAGGATGTTTTTCAACATTCTTGGTTGTAAGTGTTCTTTTACCGTTACGTATACTTGTTGTAACAACATTGGGGACAATGTTGGATTTGAGTTTGGGGGTAGAAGAGTGCTTATTTTGAACATTGAAAATGCAATGCTAATTTTTAGCTTGAGTTTGGGGAAAAGTTTGTATGATATCATGTTTAAATACTTCTTTGTTGAGAAAATCAAGTTTAAATTTTTTTTTTTATCTTTCCAATTGATGCATTAAAATTGATTAACTTGAAAAAAAAATGGCATGATTTCTTGAAATAATTTGAATTTAATGGAACATATATATCTTTGAAATTGCTCATGGAGACCCTAGATTAGGATTGATTTCTTAGATGATTCACATTGCACAATAAATCGAGGGTAGAGGAGTTGAGAGGATAACCATCTTGAGACACTTAAGGAGTTTTTTCCGAAAAAATTAACTTAGATTTTTCATAAGGTTATAAGTTGAGTAGTAATTTTTTTATGCTAAACAATGAATTAAAAAGGTTGAAGTTTGGTATGACCACAAGTGGTCAGGCTAATATGTACTGGAGGTGAAAAGTTTCATGCCTATATACTGTACTATTATGCTAATTTGAGCTAAGCTCAAGCCAAAAAGAAGCGAATTGTTTAAAAGATCTAGTTTTATTTCGTGGCCTTTGACACTCGAGTGATTAAATCCTTAGGAGTGTCTTTACACTTAATGCCCCAAAACTATCTAGTTTGGGAGTCATTGATCTAAAACTTGTTACATGGGTGTCATAGAAAGCCTAATGGAATAAAACATTGCACATGATCTAGCCTTAATGAAGTTAATTGGAAAGTTTCATATGAATTGAAAGTTTGAATGGTTGAGATAATGAAATTTAAATGGCTATGAGATTTTCTATGATTCTTATGCTTTGTGTTTGATCAAAAGTTGATAGATATGGGATTAATGTCCAAAATTTGGTAAGGATGCCTTTCGACTATAATACCTTAGATTTATTTTCACTACACCCTATGGAGTCTTTTCGAGTATTGGTGTCACATGAGCAAAAGTAGTTGATATGTATATATATTTGTGAGCTATAAAAGGATGATTTTGTGCCATTTATTCTTGTTAATTATGTTGAGATGTATTCATTTGGTTGGGATTGAAAGTTTGTTAGATTTTGTGGGTATATCTTCTGCAAACCCTCACGAGACTATAACTCGTCCTTTGAGGTAACTCAAAGGTTTAAAGGCTTGTTGCACATGCTAAGTGCAATCGTTTACTCCACGAAAGTGAGTTCGTTTGTTGTTTTTGTTTTCTCCTTTTGGTTGATGATGTTTTTCATGCCTAGAACTTTTATTGCTCGAGGTCGAGCAAATGATAAGTTTGGGGGAGTTGATAGGAGTCATTTTTACGTGTTTTTAAGCCCCTTTGCGTTTATGTTTTAGGTTCATTTATCACTTGATTTTGTCACTTGTGTGGTTAATTCGTGCATTAAGTGATTTCAGGCCTTAAGTGGATACAATTGAAGAAAGGGTGGAAAAATGATGTATAAAACAAGTTTACGCCAAGATGTTTCACACCTCCACAACCAAACAAGCAAGAAATAAGTTGGAGTTAGCCAAAATCATGTTTTAGTACCATTTCCGCACACCTGGGCGTCAAATCAGAAACAACCTCCACGTTGGAAGGCCATTTTGATATTTTTAGAGACAGACTTGGATGAAGTGTCCTTCTACAAAGTTTTAGATCTATGTCTTATCTTTACATGGGTACTTGAATCATCCAATTCGGAGATCTGTGGAGACGTTTATGAATAAAACACTATCCCTGCGCTGGAAAACACGAAAGTGGCAGCTCATGTTCTTGTTAGGTGGAAAACAAGAGAATGGTAGCTCAAATTCTTGGTAGGTGGATTTTTGGGTATTTAAAGGGGAGTGGGGAGCTCACTTGAGATCATCAAAAAATCATCCTTTGAGAGTGTGAGGACGAAAATTCAGGGGTTTGGGGGAGCATTCTCTTGGTTTTGAGTCATCCTATCATCATACTTGAAGAGCTAAGAAGAGGAAAAGGAGGGATTCAAGCTTCCAATCAAGAATCGATCATCAATCCAAAATAGGGAGTTTCTTAGTTTGATATTCATCTTTATCTATGAGTAATTCTATATTTTTATTGTTTTCCCAATTTCAATTATGAACTAATTTTCCCTTAACTAGGGTCATGTGAAGGCCAAAGTTATGAGTATATATATATGATATTATTCTTCGTATTAATTCTACAATTGCTTTGTGTTTTGATTTTGTGCGTAATTACTTGCATATGTTTGATCGCCATATGTTTGTCATATTGCCTAACTTAATAGTTTGAAAGAATATAAGTTAGGGTTCAAAGAAATCATCACATCATCCGTAAAAAATAGGGAATTGCCCCTAGAGATAGGTAGAGATTCCCGGGTGCAGTTAGCCGGATTTATTCGGGGAAATTCTAGAACTTGAATGCATGATTATTGATTAAATTCTCGGATAGACATATTTAGAGAACTGTCAATTTATCATAGGATTATTACAGCCGAGATATCGGGTAGTAATTAATTAAGGAATTTTCACCAAAGCAATAGTAGTCTAATAATACGAAGAATAGTTCATATTTATATTAACAAGTAAATTTGGTTGAAGCATGTGCCTTAGTTGTTTTATCTCATAAGAATCTAAATCTATTTGCTAAGTCTCGTTTTTACATTTTTATTGTAAATTAATCACAATCTTTTAATTCAATTTTAATTGCTTTTAAATTCCTAGCTTTAAATAATCTTGCCTCTGTGGGATCGATAACTCGGACTTAAAGTCCACTTTATTACTACACACGACTAGTCCACTTGCTGTTTAATACACGTAAGGATTTTTCGTGTCAAACAACCTAAGTGTTCGAAGAAATTTCTCTTGCTGCTTGTCCAACCTCTTGTGTTGCAACCTTTGGGGAAATGGAATTGGAGGAACATATGGTTTCACATATGGCTTTGGGATAACCTTTTCTGGCTCAACCTTGTCTGAAGATTCAAAGATTGAATTATCCTTCGTCACAAATTTATCTCTGTGTACAACATGTGGCTCAAATTCTTCAATTATATTTTCGTTTATCAGAGTCACTGCATTACACTGTCCTCTCGGATTCTCCTCTGTTTGGCTAGGCAGTGTACCCTTTGACCTCGAATTCATAGAACTTGCCAATTGTCCAACTTGTAATTCCAGATTCTTCGTTGCTCCCACTACCAGATCAATTTTTGCTTCCAGATTCTCAAAGCGTTTTTCTGTTCCATTAGCGAGCTTTTCAATGGCTAATTCCCAAGCTTGTGGTTCTCGAGGTGGTGGTCCCTGCTGATTTGGTTGTTGAAAATTCTGAGGACCCTGTTGTTGGAAACCTGGAGGAAATTGTTGTCTAGGAGGATTTGCTTGAGCTCCTTGGTTCCCTTGGCCTCCCCAAGAAAAGTTAGGGTGATTTCGCCAACCCGAGTTGTAGGTGTTCGAAAATGGATTTCCTTGCTGCTTATTCTGATAGGATAAATAGTTAGCTTGCTCGATGAGTGGGCAATCAGTTGCCATATGAGGTGCCCCACAAACATCACAAGCTAAAGTAGGCTGAGATACTGCACTAACATTTCCATTGAGTCCCTCCATGTGCTTGACAAGTGCTTCAATGTTAGCATTTAGCAATGTAATGTTATCTACATTGTGTATGCCCGGTGTTTTCTTTGCAGCCCGACTATCACTTGCCCACTGATAACTGTTAGATGCCATTTCGTCCATAAGAGCCAATGCATCATCCGGATTCTTTGCCATAAAACTCTCTCTTGCAGCTGCATCGATATTCATTCGTATACTATGTGACAGACCATTGTAGAAGGTCTGCACAAGCATCCAACTAGGAATACCGTGATGTGGGCATTTCTGAGTAATTCTTTATACCTTTCCCATGCTTGATAGAGGGTTTCACTTTCAGTTTGCATAAATCCTGTGATTGCATTCCTTAACTGAGCGGTCTTAGCTGGGGGAAAATACTTGGTCAGAAACGCAGTCGACAAATCAGCCCAAGTGGTGAACTTATTTGCCGGCTGGTTTTTCAGCCACTCCTTAGCTCTTTTAGATAGGGAGAATGGGAAGAGTCGCAGTCTTATGGCATCTTCAGTAACGCCATTCATCTTAAAAGTACTGCAAATTTCAAGAAAATTCCCCAGATGGGAATGAGGATCCTCCCTCTCAATATCTCCCTCAAATGCAGTGTGTTGGAGCATCTGAATGATAGCCGTCTTCAACTCAAAGGTGTTGGCCTGAACAGTTGGTACCGCTATGCTGGAGGTTAAGTTCTGATATGTTGGTGTAGCATAATCTCGGAGAGTTCTCTGCGCAGCAGGTTCAATCCTCTGTAAGTCATCTGCCATTTTGAAACAATAATCTCAAGTATCAAAGTTCAAACAAATAAAAATCCAAAACAAAAGGAAATAAAGAAAGAAAAATGTCTAAACTAATAAGAATTAACTTTTTATTGATATTGACTATTTGTTGCCTTCCCCGGCAACGGCGCCAATTTGTTAACCGTCCGTAACAACACGGAATCAAACAAATAATATAGTGAAAGTAAGATCGTCTCCACAGGGAAGGTTATCAAGTACCAAACAAAGTTTATCTTATTATTTAGACTATCGATTATCAAAGATTTGAGATTTTAACTAATTAAAAGCAGAAATTTATAAAAACAGAATTAATTATGAATAATTAACACAAATATAATTAAAACGAACAATCAATTAACGAAAGGCCTAGGGATTAAGATTTCATCAAGGTATTTCTATGGATTATTGACTTTCAATGGATTATCATTCTTGTTTAAATTAAAGACCCAATTTCCTTAAATACACGAATACTCTCCCGAGATCTTCATGAGTACCCACCTAAATTAATTAACATCACTCCCATGATCAAAAACTAATTTAGATGAATCCATTAAGTTCTATGAATATTGTTTAACTAGTCTCATGCAAAATTACCAATATCCCTATTAAGCAATTTACACATGTCTATTAAATCCGAACCAATAAACTAATTCACCTCCCGGTACTTCTTAATTTATCTTAAATCATGCAATTGGTGATCAATCAATTACAAGCATTAAACACTCATTAATAGATAAACCAAACAAGAAATCACATCCATCAATCATCAATAATCCAAATCAATACACAAGACTACATCTTAAACCCTAGAAAAATTTAGCTATACATAATTAAAGAAAAACAAGAAATAAATTGCATAAACATAAAGTTACTCATGTTCAACAATGGAGGATTGGAAGAATACAACTTGAGAAAATGAAGCTTTTCTCCAAGAACTCTTCAAGATCTCTTTTCTCTCTCTAGAAGTCTTCTTTTTCTCCAAGATCTACTTTCTTTGGAAGAATGAATGAATATGCTCTTCCACCTCACTCTAGCCTATATAAATGTTTTTGCCATTTTTTTTAACTAAAAAGGAGTCTTAGATACATAAATTATGCCCATCCAAGTCATAAAATCGGCCCACAAAAATTCGCAGCTGCACAGCTGTGCAGAATATCTGCACAGTTGTGCAGTTGCCTGTGCAGAAATCTTCATCTTCATTTTTCTTCAACGAAACATTCTCGTTTGGCCTTTCAAATGCATTTCTTCACATCCTCTTGGATAGCCTTCATTATTCTTGTAATAAATACTCCTTCAACTCATCGAAATCATCGCTTTTATGCCTATAAAAGCATTGAAACGACTTAGAAATCAAAATACATAAATTAGGCTAAAAATAAAGCAAAAGACTAACAACAAGGCATAAAATAAATGTGAGGTAAATCATAATGAAAATATGTAAAATATGAGACCTAACACTCTTCCTTTCCTATTTTTCCTTCAATTTTTTTCCTCTCTTTTCTTTTCCATTTCTTTGTCCAGAAAGCCTTTTAAAAGGCTTAAGGCGGTTTGCAAACTTCATGGTGAAGTTTGTTAACTTTTAATATTATTATATTTCTTAAATTATTTGCAGCTGCTAGCTTAATATGTGTTATACGCTTGTGTCTTATATTTTCTATGTGTCACATATTTACATTTATCGTGACATATAAATGACACGTAAGTAGCACGTAGGGCATGAGATATATTGACCCGGTGACTAGTGGGAAGATTTCGGGCACCAAATTCAATCAAAACTCTAAAGTTAAGCGTGCTCAGACGGGAGCAATCCTGAGATGGGTGACCACCTAGGAAGCACGTCAATTATCATTTTTTTTATTAACTAACGATAAATGCTAGACGCCGTGTCTGCTTAGACGTCATGCCCGCTTAACTAGTGATAAACGTTAGCAAAAATGTACCTTAAATGCAGTTATCATATAATTAGAAAGTAATCATGTTCGTGCAATCATGCCATTTATAGTCAATAATAATTGCTAACTATATGACATGCATATTGTTGGCTGCATGAGAGATGATTGGGCATTACACTAAGTCTACTAAATTAAGAGAAAAAGAACAAACAATGTGTATTTAGTGGATTGGTATTCTACAATTGATAACAACCCCACATGCTTTGTTGCTAAGAGTCAAAATGAATTAGGTTGATTATGGCATAGAAAAATGAATCACCTCAACTTTAAGGCAATCTCTTAGTTAATATCGCTAAATCTAGTAGAGGGATTACCTAAAGGTTCCTTTCAAAAAAATCGCTTATGTGATGCATGCCAAATGGGTAAACAAGTTAAATCATCTTTTAAGAAGAAACCATATCTATCTACTTCTAGAATTCTTGAATTGTTGCATTTAGATTTGTTTGGTCCTATTCAAATCATGAGTGTTAGTGGTAAAAAGTATTCACTAGTAATAGTTGATGATTTCTCTCGCTATGTATGGGTAGAATTTCTAGCGACCAAAGATGAAACTAGTGTCAAGCTCACAGCGCTAATTCGTCAATTACAAACCTCAAAAGAATTAAAGGTGACAAGAATTAGAAGCAATAAAGGAATTGAATTTACTAACCAATTTGTTGAGAAGTTCTGTACAAATTTTGGAATACTTCATAAGTATTCTGCTCCTAGAACACCTCAACAGAATGGAGTTGCCGAGCGACGGAACAGAACGCTTAAAGAAGCCGCTAGGACGATGTTAGCAGAGTCTAAGTTGCCTCAAAGGTTTTGAGCAGAAGCTATCAATACCGCTTGCTACACTCAGAACTGGTGTATGATCAACAAGTAACATGAGAAGACTCCATATGAGTTGTGGAATGGACGTAAGCCTAACGTTTCATTCTTTCATGTATTTGGTTTAAAATGTTTCACTCATAATAATGGATTCCAAAGTCTAAGGACATTTGATCCTAAAGCAGATGAAGGAATCTTTCTAGGCTATGCCAAGAATGGAAAGAGTTTTCGCATCCTAAATAAGATCAAATCGAAGGTTGAAGAATTCGTTCATGTTGTGTTTGATGATCTAACCAAGAACCGAGTAAGGTTAATCCTGATGATGTAGGAATTGAAGATCTTGCCCAGCAAGAGTCACAAATCAATCTTGGTGATGATGAGGATAGTGAGATCTTTGTGCCCAATCCTAAGGTGACTCGTGAGGTTACAAATGGTGATATTGTTAGAATCGCTGATGATCATGAAGAGTATGATCATCAAGAGAAAATTAGAACTGTGAATGATGTAGTGATTGTGAAAGAGACAAATGAGGATCAAGCGACTGATGATCAAGAGTCTCTCAACCCGTTCCAACCAGATCGTAAATGTCTTAGAGACCATCCACCAGAGCTAGTGATTGGAGATATTGAAGCACCTGTTAGAACTAGGTCCGCAACAATCAATGAGGCCATGTTCGTAAGCTCCCTATCTCAAATGGAACCTAAGAAAGTGGATGAAGCACTCAGTGATTCAAGTTGGGTAGAAGCGATGCAAGAAGAGCTTAACCAATTTGAGAGAAGGTTTGGACGCTAGTACCAAGATCAACTCACCAAGGAGTTATTGGAACTAGATGGATGAAGATGGCATTTTGGTAACAAACAAAGCCAGATTAGTTGCTCAGAGTTATTGCCACGAAAAGGGTATTGATTTTGATGAGACTTATGCCCAGTAGCCCGTCTTGAAGCGATTTGTATGTTCCTAGCGTTTGTTGCGTTCAACAAATTCAAAGTGTACCAAATGGACGTGAAAAGTGCATTCCTGAATGGTAAACTCCAAGAAGAAGTTAATGTGGAGCAAACACCAGGATTCATCAACAACCATGGGAAAAGTATGGTCTACAAATTGGATAAGACACTATATGGCCTTAAACAAGCACCAAGAGTATGGTATGACACTTTCTCTATCTTCCTTATTGGTAAAGGCTTTTCAAAAGGTAGCGTTGATATAACGCTATTTAAAATTACCCATAATGAAGATATTCTCTTAGTCCAAATTTATGTTAATGATATTATATTTGGTTCTACTAATAAGCGATTGTGTGAGAAATTTACGAAAATGATGCAAGATCAATTTGAAATGTGCATGATGAGTGAATTAACTTTCTTCTTAGAATTACAAGTCAAACAACTCACTAATGGCATATTTATAAACCAAGCTAAATATACAAGAGATATGATTAAAAAATTTGGTATGGAAAATGCATCATCTTCAAAAATTCCAATGAGCCAAACACTTAAGTTAGATAAAGATGAAAGTGGGAATAAAATTGATATCACTAACTATAGAGGTATCATTGGATCACTTCTTTATCTTACCGCCAGTAGACCTCATATTATGTTTTCGGTATGCATGTATGAACACTTTCAAGCTGATCCTAGAGAATCACACTTAAATGCTGCCAAAAGAATCCTTAAATACCTAAAAGGAACATAAAATGTGGGCTTATGGTATCCAAGGGACTCTCCTTTTGAACTGATTGGTTATTCAGACGCAGATTTTTCCAGATGCAAAATAGATAGAAAGTGTACTAGTGGTACATGTCAATATCTAGGTGATAGATTGATTTCGTGGCATAGTAAGAAACAACAATCCATAGCGATTTCTACCGCTGAAGCAGAGTATGTAGCCGCTAGAAGTTGTTGTGCACAAATCCTTTGGATGAGGCAACAACTTAGAGATTATCGAACAATCTTAGATCCTACCCCAATCCATTGTGATAACCAAGGCGCTTTAGCTATGACCCAAAATCTAGTCCTTCATTCTAGAACTAAACACATTGACATTCGCTACCATTTTTTGCGTGAACATGTCCGAACGAAAGATATCTCCATGCACTTCATTGGTACTGATAAACAACTGGAAGATATCTTCACCAAAGCGCTTAACGAACAACGTTTTCTAACTTTAAGAAGTGAACTAGGTATGATTGATTTAAATGCTTAATCATAGAGCATCATACCTAGTATAAGCATATAATTTAGGGGAAATCTACTTTATTAAATTGTTTCAAGAGATTTCAAAATTGAAATGAGTTATCAATTTAGAGGGAATTTTAAAATTGTACTTATATCAATCAATAAGTGACACGCTAGAAGCTAATGTGCTTTGGTAGCAAGTGCATTAGTCGTGATAGTAATAAAAGTGGACCAAAAGTCCGGGTTGTCGAATCTCAAGGACTTGAATTTTAGTTTAAGATTCGTAATGAAATAAAGAATTAAAGTAAAGGTAAATTGAAGGTAAAACGCGTAAGATAAGAACGAAGACAAACGAAGGATTGAAGACCAATTATAAAGGGAGACTAAGGCACATGCTAGGTCCAAATTGCTCACTTATACTTATAAAGGCTCTCGTTGAAGGTTACGCTTGTGTTGCTATGGTGAAAGCTCCTTGGATAAAGCATAACCGATGTCTTGTGCTAAACTCCTATGATTGAATGATGGTTTCCTAAGTATATCTACCAGGAAATCTAATCACCAAACACGCATTAACGCACTAGAGCTCACTCGATTTAGATCGAACGACTTCACCCGGGAATTTTTACCTATGTCTAGGGCAATTCCTCATTGGTTGCGGGTTATGGTGTGAATTTCTTGCACCCTAAGTCAATTTTCTCTCGAAATATTCACCTAGGCATAAGATTCTAACATATGGTGATCAAGCATAGGTCAAACAAGCATAAACACAAATTCACACCACATAAAAACATAAGAATCACTTCAACAATCCTCTATTATAAGCATAAATCACAATTTGGCCTTACATGGCCCTAGTCTTACATGCTTAGATCATAGTTGATGGCATAAAATATATAGATAGATTCATATACATATTCATGGACAATAATGAAAGGAGAAAACTATTAAAACTCCTTATGTTGAATTGATGATGGATCTTCACCTCAATCTTCAATCCCCAAGCTAACCTTCCTTCTTGATCTCTTCCAATTGATGAGAAAGCGGCCCAAAAACCCAGAAAATTGCCTTGAATCCCCAGGAATTCGAACCCCTTCTAATTGCTGAAATCTGGGTTTTATAGTTTTCAAAAACCTGTTGCACCGGCACCCAATCGTGAGCAAATTGGCGCCCAGGCACGGTCTAGGTGATGTAATTGATTTGGGGAAGAAGTTGATGGGGGCCCAGGAGTGCATAACGGCGCCTAAGCGCCGTATGAGGGGCGCTCGAGCGCCACAGTGCGAACTCAGCCGTTTTCTTACTTTTCAGCGCAGCAATCTTGTTTTCTTCATAACTTTCTCCACGGACCTCCAATTTGAGTGATTCAAGTAGTCCCGTGAAGAAAAGACATATAAATACAACTTTGTAGAAGGAAATGTTCTCAAATTCGGTCTTGAAGTATATAGAAATGGTGCTCAAACGTGGAAGATGTGGCAGATATCGCGCCAAAGCGTGGTAAAATAGCACCTAGGCAAGATGGTTGTGCTTGGGCGTGGAGGTGCGAACATCTTGACCTGAACTTGTTTTATATGTCATTTTTCCGCCCTTTCTTCGTTTACATCCATTTACAACCTGAAATCGCTTCACACACGGATTAAACGCAAATGTGGCAAGAATCAAGCGATAAATGAACCTAAAACATAAACACAACGGGCTTAAAAACACGTAAAAATGACTCTTATCAACCCCCAAACTTATCAATTGCTCGTCCTCGAGCAATAAGAGCTATAGGATAGGAAAACATCATCAAACACGGGAGAAACAAAAAGAAAAACTACCTAACTCACTTTTGTAGAGTAAACGGTTGCACTTAGTGGGTTCAACAAGCCTTTGAACCCTTGAGTTATGTTAGGAAATTCATTGTTAGATGTTTTGATGATGACAAGATAGGATTTCATGTTAGACCCCAAAAGAATGTAAGTTTATACTTTCATAGAATATCTGTATAAGCGTTTGAAAGTGTATTAGTTTGTTAGGCTTGTAATCTTTATCTTTGTAGATTTTAGACTAAGTATTTATTACCAAGTCACTGATAGAATTCTGAGTGAGTCTATCAAGGATGAAGTTGAAGATCAGCGTCTGAAGTTAAGTGAAGATGAAGATTTATCTTAAGCGTCTGTTAAACGCTTAAGAGTCTATTTCAGGAGTTATGAATCAAGCGTTCGAGAGAATGTTCTTAACGCCTAGCTAACGCTAAAGGACTGTTCCAGAAGTGTGAACCGAGAGCTTAGATACTCAAGCGTTCATCGAAAGGATTCACCTTAAATACATCCTCAAGTCATCTAATCCTCAACGGTCATTCCAGCGGGAAATAAATTCAAGTGCATTAAATGCGATCTGACTTGTGGACAAGCCACCTTTTGACTAGACTGTCAGCTTTTCAAGTTCAACCTGCTCCTGTCAAATCGGATTCAACAGAAATTAAGGAATGTCAGAAAAGGGACTATTTGCGCTCAATTGTGTCCAACGGACAAATCCCAAGAAACCCTATAAATAGTACCCTTCAGCAAAACCTTTTGTGTGAGACGTGAGAGAAAATGTGCGAAGAGCCAAAACTTTGCTGAAATAATTTGAGAGAAAAAGCTTCCAAACTCCATAGCCAATTGGAATTCAAGAAAGTTAATTCTTTCAACAAGCAGTATTTTTGTGTAAGAGAAGCTTGTTGAAGAAGATCTTTCTTGAAGCTCCAATATCCTTTAAAGCTTCTCAAATACATTCCAAGACAGTCACCCGATATCTCAAACCTCTTTAAAGAAGAACCCAAACTATTATTGAGATATCCCAAGTTGTTTGAACTTCCCAACATCAAACAAACCTGGCACAATAAACCCTCAACATCTTTCATCTGAGTGAGAAAGTTTGTTGACTTCTACAAGCAATATTTTTGAGTAAGAGAAGTTTGTTGGAGAAGGTCTTTATTGGAGCTGAAGTCTGTGTGATCAAGGAGCTCAAGGCCATCTTGGAGAAGATCTTTATTGGAGCTGAAATCTGTGTGATCAAGGAGCTCGAGATCGTCTTTCCAGATGTGGAGGATTGAAGTGGCTTGTAGAAGAAATCTGTGTGACCAAGGAGCTCAAGTCATCCATATCCATCTCTTCCCTGTTCCCTATTTTGTAGAAGTCTCTGTGTGACTCCTCGAGAATCAATTTAGTGGATTGCCTCCGAATGTTCGAGGAGAAGAAGGACGTAGCTGGGATTACACCAACCAGTGAACTTTACAAAATATTGTGTCATTTACTTTTCAGTCAATTATTTTATCTATCATATCATTGCATAATCTGATTAAGTAAAACTCAATCAAACGCTAAGCAACTAAGAAACTTCTTGTGACGCTAAAGCTTTCAAAGAGAAGACTCCAAAAATTATTTCGCTGTGCTAACACTGATTAAAGAACTAAACGCTTAAATCTACTTGGTTAAAGTATTCAAATCTTGAAGTCTAAGTTAACTTTCTAAAAACAGTCTTCATCAGACGCTTCGCCAAAGCGCCTATATTTTAAGTGAACGCTTAAATCAAGCGTTAGACACTTCAAGCGTCTACTATTTCAAGCGTCCAAAAACCTTTTTAATACGAAATCTTTTGAAGTCGAAAAAGACTTCAGGGTCTATTCAACCCCCCCTTCTAGAACCTTTCGTATGCCACTTGGGACCAACAAGTTACCTCAAATGGCGAGTTATAATCTCGTGAGGGTTTGCATGTGATATACCCACAAAATCTAAAGATTTTCAACCCCGATCAATCAATGCAAATCACTATGATTGATAATAAAGCAATGGCATGAATTCATCTTTTTAAGCTCAAAATTACATATATATACACGTCACATACTTCCTCATGTTACGCCTTAACCTCAAAAAGACCATCCTAAGGGTGTAGTGAAATAAATCTACGGTATTATAGTCGAGTGGCATTCTTACCACTTTTCAAGCATTAATCCTATATCTATCAACTTTTGATTAGTCACAAGGCATGAGAATTGAAGAAAACTTCATAGCCAATTAAAATTCATCACTTTATCCACTTTAGGCTTTAACTTATGCAACTTTCAACTCAAAACATTAGAGGTTAAACCATGTGCAATGTTCGGTTCTCTTAGGCTTTCTATGACACCCTTGTAATGAGCTTTAGGCCAATAACTCCCAAACTAGACGACCTTAGGGTATTAAGTGTAGAGACACTCCTAAGGGCTTAATCACTCGAGTGTCAAAGGCCACAAAACAAAACTAGGCCCTTATTCCCTTTACACTTGCATTGGCTTGAGCTTAGCTCAAATTAGCATAATAGTACAGTATTCTAGGCATGGTGCTCTTCGCCCCCAGTATCTATTAAGCCTGACTTTTATAGTCATACCAATGTTCACCTCGTTTATTAGTTTTAAGCATACAAAGTTAACATTCTCAACTCATAACGCATGTAAAAATTCTAGATTGATATTTACGGGATCAAGCCTTTAAGTGTTTCAAAATGGTTGTCCATTCGACTCCTCTACCCTCGACTTATGTGCATATGTGAATCATCTTAAGGACAATCTAGTCATGTTTAGGGTCCCACAAGCAAGGAAACGATGTGTATAGTCATAAAAGCCCAAATTGATAGAGAAAGCATACCATTGATTCAAATTGACCATTCTCAATGCATCGAGTGAAGGGTTAAAATTCTATCCAAAAATTTATTATGCTTGAATTTTCACAAAAATTAGTACAAAACACATGCAATAGCAATGATTCCCCCAAACTTGAGCTAAAAACAAGTTCACATGACACATAAGATTAATAAACACTACTCATACCACCCCCCACCCCCCCAAAACTTAAACTCAACATTGCCCTCAATGTTGACTCAATCATACACACTCAAAAGGGGGTAAACGAGAGTACTTACAACAAGGGTGCTAAAAAGCAAACCTTAATCACGTGAAATTCACTCCAAGCTCAAATCCACAATGAAGAATTCTCCACAGCAAAACTTGGCTACTACATGTCATGTACTCACAATACAAAACCATCAAGACTCAAAGAGAAGCATGCTAAAAGTGCATGCTTGAACATGACACAAAGAAACAACTAAACAAGACAAAAACAAAAGCAAAAAGATAAAAAAAAAAAACTTACAAACTTAGGTTGCCTCCCAAGAAGCGCTCTTTTATAGTCATTAGCTTGACTTTGTGCTCTTTGATTGGCTTAAGGTGGTTTATGTATGAATGCCTTGTTCGTTCTCCAATTCATTCTAGGGTATCGCTTCAACTTTTGGCTATTGGTAGTGAAGATTGGCCCATCATTTGTGCTACATACCGTAGGTTGGGACCAAACAATCATCCACTTGCGAATTTTTGTATGGTCCCTCAACACCTCAATTACTCTTTCTTTCCCATGCGTCGGGTGATGGTGTGGACTTTTCTCCATGCTAGAGACAATATCTTGTTTTTCTTCACCCATCACTTTGACATATGCGGAATCCACGATGCAGGGATGTAGAAGATGATTGGTTCGTTTTTCCTAAAAGTGCTCAACACTAAAAAGGATCAAAAGCATCAATGTGTAAAGATAATGTAGAATCAACTGGATACTTAAAAACCTCATAGTTATCATAAATAACCATGTCATCTCTTACACTAGAGGACAACTTACCATCATGGGCATTAATTACCTCTTTACCCGTGGAGAGAGGAGAAGATACCAAGGAAGCTTCTGGTAAAGACTCGAATGTCCTTTCCTTCAACTTCGGCTTCTTTGATATCAATTCTTCAAGAAAAAAGGGGTCGGGTATCGCTGGAGAAGGAATAGGAGTGAATTTCTCGTAGTTTGGAGATTCTAGCTTGGACTCTTGAATGATAGGTGTGCAACGCTGAGGCAATGACACCTTAATAGAAATCCTATCATTTTTTGCTTCGTCAATGATCATTAGAGCCTCCTTAATCGGTCCTTCAAACAAAGCATCAATGGCTTTGTGTACCAATTTCATAATTTTCGGCTGATCCAAATCATCTAGTGTGAGTTGTAAGTCGTGTATGAGTTGTCGAACCCATTCTCCTTCTTCCAGAGTTGGAGACAAATGATATCTCGCCTTTATGGTGTGAACCCTCGGTGGTAGACTATCCCGGACCTATGGAAGTTGTTGAGGAGGAGGTGGTTGCATGGCTTGGAGCAGATTTTGCAACCATTCCCTATTTTTTGGGATATTCATATTGGGAAAGTTCCCATTCGGGTTCAGATTGAAATTGTTGGCCATTTCTCGAGCTCATCTATTAGCCCAAAGAACAAGCTCTATCTCAGGCTCCCAATCGTATAGGGGCTCGTTGGAGGAACGGGTCATGCACCACAAGTCATACCCATCAATTAAGCACAAGAAACAAAATTAGACTAATACGAACATAAGAAAAGCAAGAAATAAACAACAACTAAGAATAATGAAACGTAAATGGAAATCGAAAACTAAAAATAAATAAGTCCCCGGCAACGGCGCCAAAAACTTGACACACTAGAAGCTAACATGCTTTGTTAGCAAGTGCACTAGTCATGATAGTTATTAAAGTGGACTAAAAGTCCGGGTTGTCGAACTTCAAGGACTTGAATTTTAGTTTAAGATTCGTAATGAAATAAAGAATTAAAGTAAAGGCACATTGAAGGTAAAACGCGTAAGATAAGAACGAAGACACACGAGGGATTGAAGACCAATTATAAAGGGAGACTAAGGCACATGCTAGGTCTAAATTGCTCAATTATACTTATAAAGGCTCTTGTTAAAGGTTACACTTATGTTGCTATGGTGAAAGCTCCTTGGATAAAGAATAACAGATATCTCGTGCTAAACTCCTATGATTGAATGATGGTTTCCTAAGTATATCTACCCAGAAATCTAATCACCAAACACGGATTAACGCACTAGAGCTCACTCAATTTAGATCGAACGACTTTACCCGAGAATCTTTACCTATGACTAGAGCAATTCCTCATTGGTTTCGGGTTATGGTGTGGATTTCTTGCAACCTAAGTCAATTTTCTCTCGAAATATTCACCTAGGCATAAGATTCTAACATATGGTGATCAAGCATACGTCAAACAAGTAAAAACACAAATTCACACCACATAACAACATAAGAATCACTTCAACAATCCTCCATTATAAGCATAAATTACAATTTGGCCTTACATGGCCCTAGTCTTACAAGCTTAGCTCATAGTTGATGGCATAAAAGACATAGATAGATTCATATACATATTCATGGACAATAATGAAAAGAGAAAGCTATTAAAACTCCCTATATTGAATTGATGATGGATCTTCACTTCAATCTTCAATCCCCAAGCTAACCTTCCTTCTTGATCTCTTCCAATTGATGAGAAAGTGGCCCAAAAACCCAGAAAATTGCCTTGAATCCCCAGGAATTCGAACCCCTTCTAATTGCTAAAATCTGGGTTTTATAGTTTTCAAAAAACTGTTGCGCCGGCGCCTAAGCGTGAGCAAATTGGTGCCCAGGCGTGGTCCAGGTGATGTAATTGACCTGGGGAAGAAGTTGATTGGCACCCAGGCGTGCATAACGGTGCCTAGGCGCGATTGGGGTGGCGCCTAGGCGCCGTATGAGGGGCGCTCGGGCGCCACAGTGCGAACTCAGCCATTTTCTTACTTTTTAGCGCAGCAATCTTGTTTCCTTCATAAATTTCTCCGCAGACTTCCGATTTGAGTGATTCAAGTCGTCCCATGAAGAAAAGACATAGAACTACAATTTTGTAGAAGGAAATGTTTCCAAATTCGGTCTTGAAATATACAGAAATGGCGCTCAAACGTGCACAATGTGGCAGATATCGCGCCCAGGCGTGGTAACGATTATGCGTAACTTCAGCCTAATCTTGCTTGTTCGGGCGCCTAGGCGTGATTATGGCTACGCTTGGGCGTGGAGGTGCGAACATCTTGACCTGAACTTGTTTTATATGTCATTTTTCCGCCCTTTCTTCGTTTGCATCCATTTACAACCTGAAATCACTTCACACACGGATTAAACGCAAATGTGGCAAGAATCAAGCGATAAATGAACCTAAAACATAAATACAACGGGCTTAAAAACACGTAAAAATGACTCTTATTAATAAGCGTCTATGATTAAAAATGATTTTCAAAGTCCTATGCATTGATCATTAGCGTTTATCTATTATGCATGACAAAATCAATCTCTAATAAAATTAAATGAAAATATCTTTTCAAAGCGATTGAACTTTATTAAAAGACTTCAGCGTTAAGAATATTCTCACTTAAACTCTAAGTAACTGTTTTATGAAATTCATGCATTGTTTTCATCACTAAAAGGTAGCATGTGGATAAGTCCAAAATATAAGATTTGACAACTGCCCACGCGCTCCTATCAAATCAAATTGACCGTCAATGATTCCTATAAATAGGCGGTTCAGTAACTGCACATGTCTGGGTACGTGTCAGTGTACCATTAAGCGCGTGCAACTCACACTGAACATTTTCAAAATCTCAAACGTTTTTGAAAAGTAACTGCGGACTCCAAAGTTTATATTTTTCAGCAGTTAACCTATTTTACCGCACCTTTTTAAATCCGACTTTATGACTAAACGGCTCAGATTTAATTTTTTTTTTCCAACATTAATTCTTGATACGTGGCATTCATCTAAGCTATTGATGAGTTACTTTTTACCTCTATTTAAACCCTCCATGTTTTTACAGAAAAACTTTATCATTCTCAAATTCTCTTGCCGTAAAAACTCTCTCTCTCAAGGAAAAAAGGCTCTCATTTTAAAATCTCAAAATGCTTCAAACCTTCATCAATGGCGCCACCAAAATCTTCAAAATCCTCCAAATCGACCACCGAAAAATCTTCCAAATCTCAGAAACCTGTCACTGTTAATGCTGGATTTCTTGTGAACTGGGATTACCTTTATGATAACCAGAACTTGCCTCTGAGGACTGTTATTCCTCTGGTCCAAGAATCTGGTTTACGCGAAATGATAACCTCCCATTCAAACATTTATGAGGAAGAAACCCTTTTCTTCTTCCAGAAAGCCAAAATTTATGACGATGGAAACTCCATTTCTTGCGTCTTTCCATTTGCCCGTGAGACCTTTGTTCTCACTCCACAACTTCTATCTTCCTTACTGCAACTGCTAAATGATGGTGGAGAAGTTGAAGACGTCACTCTTGGTGATGCCACCAAGGTCTGGGCACTGATAAAAAAAGATGAGGTTGAAGCTGCCTATGAACCGAACTTCAAAAAGAATGACATGAAGGGTGAATATGTCATTTTGGCTGACATATGCTCAAAGATGATCGAATGTAGGAAAGAAAGCTTTGATAAGATCTCCAACGTTCATTACAAGATGATGGTAGCCATTCTGACTAAGTTGAAGATTAATCGGTCGCTTTACGTTTTTAATCGCTTTAAGGCAGCGATGGCTGAGTCGGTGAATCCCAAGCCTTATGGGATTGTGTTAAGTTTAATTTTAAGGGCTAGCGGTTTCATCAACATCGCTGGAAAGAAAGTCCCAGCACTTAAGTTCTACGGGAAAAAGATGATCGATGAACTGCTCAAACCCAGGCGTCGAGGCGGTGCAGCGGTTCCCAAGGAAGAGCTTGAGCGACTCCTTGTGGAAGTTATTATTCACAGCAATGATGAAGAGCAAGCGACTTCGTCTTCATCATCATCAAAAAAGGAAGTGGTGGTTAAGCGACCAAAACGTAAGATCACTGTTAAAGTCGTTGAGCCAGCCAAGCCTGCCAAGAAGCAGAAGAAGAAGGAGACCCAGAAGAAGAAATCTCCATCTCTTACTTTTAAATTGCCCTCTCCCCCTCATGCCTTTGTTATTTATCCGAAAGAAGAAGAGGCTAAAGAAGAAGAAGAAGTGCCTTTAGCACGCAAGCGTTCCACGCTAGGCGAATCCACTAGAGTTCCCTCCGAGCCAGCGCTTGAAGCACAAGCAAGTGTCCCTTCTCCTTCTCTTTTCATTTCTAAATCTGCTCTTGTTCCCAAGCCAAAGCCTGCTATACCTTTTGAAAAGACAAAACTCTTTCAGGGTCAGTACTTGTGAAGAACAACATATTTTTATCCTTTCTTCATTATCTTTCTTTAATGCAAGGATAAAATTCTTATAGCTCGAATAGATCATGATATTCAGTATGTACTGAATACTTTGGATGCTTGCAAAATCCCTATTAAAGTTCTTCCCCTCACTTCTTTCCTCGATTTAGATCCTGAAGAAGTTGTTCCGGAGCCTGAGGAAATTGTACCAATTGTTGAAACAAAACAGCGACTGAGTCAGTCGATGATAGTCCTCAAGGTAAGTGTTGTAGCCTTTTATTTTTGATTTCTACTTAGTAGAAATTTTGCTTCCTTTTCTCAAACGCTTGCTTGTATCAGCTCAAAATGCTCCAGACGCTGATGCACCTCTACCTTCAGAGGTTCCTGTTGAAGTGGATGTCGATATGGCAAAGGTTGTGGATATCGCTAAGGAAGTAGCTCAAGTCCTTCCTGACGCTGAAACATCTCCAATCAATGAAGCGACTATGCACGCTGAGCGGTCGATAGAAGTGGCCCCTATCCCAACCGAATCAATTGCTTTTGTCCCTACTCCAACCGGATCTCCTCGTCGTGTCATCAATTTCTTTCCCCGTGGCTATGATGCAAATGTCGAGTTTTACTTTGCCACCAGGGAGCTTGACACCAGGCAATTGGTCGATATGGAGATAACCTTTCAAAATACTTTCCACAAGACTGATGTCTCTAATTCTGACAAGTTCGGTGTCTTCAAGCGTTTCGTTGATCTGGGTCTCTACTCTCTTGAGCGTCTTCAATCCCGTCTTGTGTATATTAGGCGACCAACGTTCAATATGATAGAAATTGACAAGAAGCATTTCAATTTTACTGGCCATTCTGAAGAATCCTTTGCGCCAGAACAAGATCGTCATAAAGAATCCCCAAATGGGTGATTGATTGAAGAACCCTGATTAAGAAATTCTTAACAGAATTGGATACTCTGCTTATCCCAAAGTCGTTCATTCTCCTCATAACGCTCTATCCCCAAAGCCTCTCAGATTGTGGAAAGGAAAAGGACCAGTTGTCGCTGAGCGTCCCAATCCTATTAATGCTTGGATAGAAGCTGAAGTCCGCGAATATCTTGCAAGATTATGGGCTGAAGACTATGATGAAGAAAGAGAATGCTTTGAGAAATTTCTAGCCGCTAGAAAAGAACAAAAAAAAGCTGACAAGCTTGGTAAGCGATGGATGACTGATAGGGTGTGAATTTACAGGTTTCAGAGCCTCATATTCAAGATCTTTATATTGGTTTATGCATGATTTATGTCACATATGCGTTTAATTTGTGTGCTTGTTGAGTAAAGGTGGAAACTCATTGCATTTGAGGAAAACTGGTCGGAAATGCAGAATTTCGGAGTATTTAGAGATGCAATTTGACAAATATTTCTTCTACAAAGTTGTAAAGATCTAACGTAGCTTCACTGTTCAACTTGAATCACCCAAATCAGAGGTCTACAGAGAAATTTATGAAGGAAACAAGATTTATGCGCAGAAGAAAAATGTTACTGTTCCTAACATTCGAAAGTGAGCTTTTGGACGTTCGAACGTGAGCTTTTGGACGTTCGAACGTGAGCTTTTGGACGTCCTAACTCCCACTTCCAAGCCTTCCACTCCTATAACTTCTCAACCAGTTGAAGATTCTCCACCATCTTCCCTCTCCACATGTAAATCGGTATTTGATGTCGACGATGGTAAGTTTGTCATTGAATGTAGGAGATGACATGGTTAATTTTGATAGCTATGAGGTTTTTGAGCATCCACATGATTTTGATTTGAATTTACACATTGATGCTATTGATCCTTTTAGTGTGGAGCACTTTCAGGGAAAATGAACCAATGATCTTCTACATCCCTACATCGTGGACTCCAAGTATGTCAAAGTGACGGGTGAAGAACAACGAGACATTGTCTCTAACTTGGAAGAGAGTCCACACCACCATCCGAAGCATGAGAAAGAAAATGCAATAGAGGTATTGAGGGACCATAAAAAAACTTATGAGTGGATGATTGCTTGGTCTCAACCTAGGGTGTTTATCACACACGATGGACCAAGCCTCAATACCAATGGCCAAAGATTGAATCAATACCCAATAGTGGATTGGATAACAAACAAGACGCTTATACGTAAACCTCCTTGAGCCAACTCTGTAAAGTCAAGCTAGTGACTTTAAAAGATCTCTTCTTGGGAGGCAACCCAAGTTTGTAAGTTTTTCTTTCGTTTTTTGTTTTTTATGTGTTTCTTGTTTTGCTTAGTTTTAAGGTTTCATTTCTGTTTTGGTGTTTTCTTTGAACATGCACTTTTGGTATGTATTCCTTTATGCTTGATGCTTTGGTTTGTTTTGAGTATATTGAGCATGATTAGTATCCAGTTCCCTTCCCTTTGGTTTGAGATATTTGATTTTGACGATTTGAGCTCGAAAGACACACTTGTGGATGAAGGATTATTTTTCAGCATCCTCGGTTCTGTAAGTACTCCTTTTACCCCTTTTCATGGTTTGAGTTTAGATGTAACATTGAGGGCAATGTTAGGTTTAAGTTTGGGGGTGTGAGGTAGTGCTTAGTTATATTCATGTTTTGTGGTTATAATGAGAAATTCAAGAAAATCGAGCACGAAATTTTTTTTTTAGCCACCAATTAATGCAATGAAATGGATTAACTTGAATTTGATGGCATAATTTCCTGATTTATATTGGAATTCAATGCAATAGACATATCGTTTCTTTGCTCGTGGGACTCTAGATTAGAGTAGATTTTCCTTAGATGAATCACAAATGCACGACAAGTCGAGGGTAGAGGAGTTAAGTGCATAATCATTCTGAAACACTTAAGGAATTTCTCCCGGAAATATTGACTTAGATTTTTCTTAGGGTCATGAGTTGAGTAGTTGCTTCCTATGCATAATAGTTAATGAATAAGGTTGATGATAATTGGTATGACTATAAAGTTAGGCTAATATGTACTGGAGGTGAAAATTTACATACCTATAAACTGTACTGTTATGCTAATTTGAGATAAGCTCAAGCCAATTAAAGTTAAAAGTGAATGAAAGGTCTAGTTTTATTTCGTGGCCTTTGGCACTCGAGTGATTAAATCCATAAGGAGTGTCTAGACACTTAATGCCCTAAAACTATCTAGTTTGGGAGTCATTGATCTAAAACTCGATACATGGGTGTCATAGAAAGCCTAAGGGAATAGAACATTGCACACGACCTAACCTTAATGAATGTAAATGGAAGTTTCATGTGAGTTTAAAGTCTAAATTGGTTAATTAATGAAATTTAAAATGTCTATGGAGTTTTTATGAGGCTTGTGCTTTAGGATTGATCGAAGGTTAATAGAGATGGGATTCAGTCCAAAATTTTGTAAGGATGCCACTTGACTATAATGCTATAGATTTGTTTTCACTACACCCTTTGGAGATCTTTTCGAGTCTAGGTGTAACATGAGCAAGTCTTTGATATGTGTACATAATTTTGAGCTTTAACGGTTGATTTTGTGCCATTAATTCATGTTAATTTTGTTGAGTTGTCTTGATTGGCTGTGGTTGAAATTTT
This sequence comes from Buddleja alternifolia, assembly GCA_019426215.1. NCBI lineage: Eukaryota > Viridiplantae > Streptophyta > Magnoliopsida > Lamiales > Scrophulariaceae > Buddleja > Buddleja alternifolia. The sequence goes on from CM033396.1 coordinate 15,177,492, forward strand.
TTGATTTTGTGGGTAAATCATATGCAAACCCTCACGCAACTATACTCATCCTCTATGGTAACTTTGAGGTTTAAAGGCTTATTGCACATGCTAAGTGCAATCGTGCACTCTACGAAAATGAGTGGTTTTTATTTTTGTTATAGTTTAGTTTTAGTCTTAGATTGATGGTTGATCATGGTTTTGTCGTCTAAGTCATTTTATTGCTCGAGGACGATCAATGGGTAAGTTTGGGGGTGTTGATAGGGTGTGAATTTACATGTTTTAGAGTCTCATATTCATGTGATTTATATTGGTTTATGCATGATTTATGCCACATATGCGTTTAATTTGTGTGCTTATTGAGTAAAGGTGGAAAATCATTGCAATTGAGGAAAACTGGTCGGAAATGCAGAATTTCGGTGTATTTAGAGATGGAATTTGAGAAATGTTTCTTCTACAAAGTTGTATAGCTCTAACTTAGCTTCACGTGACAACTTGAATCACCCAAATAGGAGGTCTGTATAGAATGTTATGAAGGAAACAAGATCGCTGCGTAGAAGAAAAACATTACTGTTCTTAACGTTCGAACGTGAGCTTTTGGAAATTTCCAAATCTAATTCAAGTTGGAGTCTTCCCCTTCCACCCTTATATATATTAGATCAGTTCTCTAGGGTTAAAGAGACAAAATACACATAGAATAGAGCCCTAATGAGGTTTAGACATAGTTTTTACATATTCATGAAGATTTTCAAGAACCCTTGAAGGTGAAGAAATCAAGAAGCATGGAAGAGATGAAGATCGAAGTTCAACCATCAAAAAATACGAGGGAGTTTCTTAGATTTAGATTTACTTTTGTCTATGAATATGAATCTTAATTTAAGTTTCTATCTTTTATCTTTTATGATGAATTAGATTCTTCGAACTAAGGCCATGTTGAGACCAAATTTTGATATTTGAGTTATAAATTGTATTTTTCATATTAATTCTATTGTTGCTTTGTGTATTGATTTTGTGCTTTAATTCCAATCATATATTTGATCACCATATGCTTGCTAATTAGCCTAGTTTATTCATTCGGGAGAATATAGATTAGGGTTCAAAGAAATCATCACATCATCCAAAAAACACAAGGAATTGCTCCTAGGGATAGGTATAAATTCCCGGGGTGCAGTTAGCCGGATTTATCCGGGAAAATTCTAAAACGTGAATGCATGGTTAATGATTTGATTCTCGGATAGACGTATTTAGAGAATCGTCACTAAGTCATAGGATTATTACAACCGAGACATCAGGTAGTAATTAATCAAGGAATTTCCACCAAAGCAACAGTAGTCTAATAATATGATAACGTGATTTTAACAAGAATTAATTAAATTATGCCAACACACGTATCTTAGTTGCTCTCTTCCATAGCTATCTTGATTTCGACATCTTGTTTCTTGTATCTTGCTTCCACAATATTTTAGTTAATTCCTGTTTTAGGTTATTTTGTTGCTTTTAAAATCTTTAAATCTTTAGTTTTAGTTTAATTATTGCTTGCTTTGAATTCAAGAAGTCTAAAATACAAGTCTCTGTGGGATCGACAATCCGGACTTAAAAATCCATTTTATTACTACACACGACCAGTCCACTTGCTGTTCAAACACGTAAGGATTTTTCGTGTCAATGACGGATACCGCAAGATGGGCTGAAGAGTTTGTGTTGCATTTCTACACGATAGACGAACTTGTGAGGTATCCATTCTTGTTTCAATTTGGAGTAGATTACAGACGTAGAGATTTTCCTATGTTTCTACTTGAGCAGCGCAAGAATCTGGTGGGCAATATTAGCGACTTGCCTAATTATAGACAGTCAATAGAATGCTGTATTCGTCAGCATCTAGCTTTAGTCGCTAAGGGAGGACGCTATGTTTATCATTTGTCTTAAGATTTTGTACAACGTATTCTTCCTGATTTGAATGAAGATGCCTCCACCAGTAAGCGACCTCTTTTGCCAGGGCAAAGTAAAGTTCCAATGATCCTTGACAATGATCATGTTGAGTTTGCAGAACTCTACAGAGACAGGAGAGCGATTCTTGAGAATGCACAATCGCTGGACATCTCATTCGTTGAATAATTTGGCCTGCATAACTTTAGAGGCTATAATCTTCACCCCATTTTTGTATGTGAGCAGAATGTTCAAGTGGCTAAGATGATTTCGCTAATCAGGCCAGTGGACCAAGGGGCTACTCAAGCACTGATGCCTGTTATTTTGGACTTTTACAATTCTTACATTTCAGGAGTTGATCTGCCAGAGGATCTGCAATTTACACTAAGCACTGAAGAGCGCGAAGATGCTATATTCTTTATTCCGCAAACCAACCTTATAAGTCCGAGGCACGTGATGGAAGCGATTTGCCCCCTCTAGGTCATTACTGTTCAAAAACCATCTCCTCAAGTGAAGATTGTTGCAGTAGAGGAAGATACTCCTACTGTGGAAGCCGCTCAACTACCCGACGCTTCTTTGCCATAAATTTCTAGCGCCCCAATAGTCGAGATCCCTCCTCAAGAATCAATCGTACAACCAACGACTGTAGATCCAACTCTGGATCAAGCGATTCAGGAAGTTCAAAAAGTACTTGATGAGTTTGAAGAGTCTTTCGTCAGAGATAAATCTAAACGCAAGGCCGTAGTTTCTAGCTCTCACGGATCTAAGCGTTCATCTTTTGACTCGGACTCGGACTCCAAAAGTGATCAAGAGGCTGGAGATTTCGGAAAAGCGGTTAGAAACTCTCTTGGTAATATTACAGGATCGTGTTCTCGTTTGCAAGAGCGAAGCAACTCAATGCTTAACCAAGTAGAGAAACTTCTTCAAGCTGACATGAGAAATGTCAACAAGCTTACAATCTCTATGATGAATAGTATCGCTCCTCTTGTTAAAGAAATGTTTGATGATTTTAATTGGACGCTAGCCCAGAATGCATCCACTGATACTGAGCGACATACTTCTTCCAATTTGATCTCTCAAAGTATCGCTGAGCAAGTTGCTCTTCTAGTGGATGAAGTCAAACTTCTTCGTCGGGACATTGCTGAATTAAAAACCTCCCTTGATGATGCTAAGAAGGGGGAAGATCTGAAAGAAAAGTCCCAGTCCAAAGCCTTGAAGAAGCCCATCTCTAAAACAGATAACAAGCATTGGAGTTCCATGTTCGAAGAAATAGTTAGCATAAAGAAAATGCTTAAAGAAAATGCTTACTAAGAAGTGAAAGCCAAGATACTATCAAGGCAGGCACTTGCTTCCGGACTTAGACGTTGAATTCTTAGAGAGTATGGGTTTTCATCCATACGCCGGACCTCTTAGAAGACCTATCAACTGGAAATCCACCAATAATCGAAAATGAGACATTTATCATGACTTGATTCGTGAACTTGGAATCCCTCCGAGGGATTGGGTGGAAAGATTGATGGAGCTGAATGAAAGTGCTAGACAAAGAAGACATGACTATAATGAAATTCTGCATACAACCATGACAGACGTTGATAGACTTCTACTGGACTTAGCGACTGAAATCTATCAAGAAGAAGAGGCAAATAGGAAGCGACAGAAAAGATGATTGCTTATATTGTTTTATATATTTCTGTTGTCACTTTAAATTATTTACCGTCGGTGTAAATCATGTATGCTTAATTTTCTTATATGAATGAATGAATGATTTATTGCTGAAACAACTTGTTGACGCTAATCTAACTTTAGCTAACTTAACTAACTTTCTAAACACTAACTTGATTATTTTTGTGCTTTTCTTTGAACTCCTAATCTATAAAAGAGTTATAAAAGCTAAGGTTTTGACATCATCAAAAAGGGGAAAATTGTTAGGAAATTTCATGTTAGATGTTTTGATGATAACAAGATAGGATTTTATGTTAGACCCCAAAAAGAATGTAAGTTTATATTTTTATAGAACATATGTATAAGAGTTCGAAAGGTTGTAATTTTATTAAGTTTGTAATTTTTATCTTTGTAGACTTTAGACTAAGTATTGGATACCAAGTCGCTAGTAAAATTCAAGGTGAGTCTATTAGAGATGAAGTTGAAGATCAGCGTCTGAAGACAAGTGAAGATGAAGATTTTGTCTTAAGCGACTGCCAATCGCTATGGACTGTTTCAGGGTTCATGAATCAAGCGATCAAAGCACTCACGCGCTCAAGTAGATCAGATTCACCTAAAATAAATTGCGAAGTCACTAAGGATTTAAATGAAATTATTTAACGGGCATTTATTTCCAACGGGAAATAAATTCAAATGCATTAAATGCTTGATAAGAACATTAAATGTGATAAGGACAGATTGTATACGGAGCAAGCTACCTATTTTCTAAGACTGTCAGAAATTCAGAGTTCAAACCTGCCACATCAAATGAGTGCAGCAGCATTTCAGGAATGCCAGAGAAAATGTATGACTCACTCATGCGTGAGAGGCACGCACCTACATGTGTCCAACAGAAAAATCCCAAGAAATTGCCTATAAATACCTTACCTCCAGCAAACCCTAAAAGATACGTACATACACAAGAAAGTTAAAACTTTGCTGAAATTCTCTCTTAAGAAAAAGCTTCGAAACTCCATAGCCAAAATCTTTTCAAGCTTTTTACATACATTCCAGACAGTTATAGATATCTCAAATATCTTCAAAGAAGCACCATACAGTATAATTGAGATATCCTAGGTTGTTTTAACTTTCTAAAATCAAACAAACCCGTGAATAAAAACCATCAACATCTTTTGTCTGTGTGAAGAAGTTGTGGACTCTACAAGCAGTATTTTTGAGTGAGAGAAGTTTGTTGGTGAAGATTTTCATTGGTGCTGAAGTCTGTGTGCTCAAGGAACCCAAGATCATCATGCCCTCCTCTATTTTGTAGAAGCCTCTGTGTGATCCTTCGCTTATCAACTTAGTGGGATTCCTCCAAGTGTTCAAGGAGAAGAAAGACGTAGCTGGGATTACACCATCCAGTGAATCTTATATATTCTTGTGTTATTTACTGTCATTTACTGTTTTATCATCTGACTTTATATTTTATCATATATCCTGAAAAAGATAAGTAAAACAGTTAAGCGACTATTTGACCAAAACGAACGCTAAAGCTTTAAAAATCATTTCCGCTATGCTAACCCTGATTAAGCGATCTAAACTTTACCCTACTTTGGTAAATTGCTAAAAATCACTAAGTCTAAGTTATCTTTACTGTAGCGCCTGACTCAAGCGCTCAGCTCTCTAAGTGTTCAAATATTTAAAAGTGATACGAAATTTTTTGAAGTCGAAAAAGACTTCAGGGTCTATTCAACCCCCCCTCCCCCCCTTCTAGACCCTTTCGTATGTCACTTGGGACCACCAAGTTCTATGGTGAGCACAGTTGCACTTCACAATATGAGATGTCGAAAGATCTTTTGGAGACAAAATGAGAGAAGGTGAGAAAATTAGGTATCATGTCCTCAAGACGATCTCAAGAATCCAGAGAATGGAGGCTCTCGAATTCACCATGAACCCTCGACTATAGACTGATCTCATTTTGCAGTCTCTTCTTGATTTATTTTCTCAATTTGTCTTGAACTTCAACTGTGACGAGATTGAGTGCAACTTAGCAAGGCTAATGAACCAACTAACAACTGCACAATCTCAGTTGAAGCCCAAGAGAAAGGAAATTGCACTGATCGTCTCTTCTGGACCTAAAAAGCCCAAGAACAAGAACAAGAACAAGAACAAGAACAAGACCAACAAGCAGCATAGTGGGCTTGGAGCTCAGGTTGGTGTCAATAAAGGCACGCTCCTATGATTCATAAGAGAAAGGGCCAAAGAAGACAGATATGTTTGTTGGGTTTATGCCCTCGGTGCCAAGGAGGACTGAGAGAATAGGGCACTAATTTATGTTGCACAACCGAATATTAATATAAAGGCAATAGTAAGTTGTTCATATAATTCTTAATGGAATTTATAAGTCTTAATTGAGCAACTAGTCCATGTGTGTCAAGGCAAACCTTCGCACTCCTTATAGTAGTTAAGAAATGGCCACTGGAAGGATTTGGTACTTGATCATTTAAACGGTTCGCAAGTTCGAGAATCTCAATTGGGCATTGAGATTCGTGTGGACTTATATGACACATGTTATGACAAGGAGTGTCACTCTAACACTATGGGATAGTGAGAGTTTGTGTCATGTATACATTGATTGGATTGGATTAGTGTATTCGAACACGGCTCGTAGTAATCCGATCACATGCGTTTTTACTCAGTGACTGTCAATGATCGGATTATTGATTATGATAGTATGCGTGAGCCTTTAACCTGAGTAATCAAGTTGAAGATGTGCTTGTGACATCAAGTCTGTCATTAGAATAGTTAGATCCAATTCACACGTTGCTGGGGTCAACCTCGAAGTGCGGCTTGATGGGCAAATAACAGTCTTAACTGGTTATCAAAATGGAATTTAGTGTCTCGAAAGTAAACGAAAAGTATCCTATGAGATTATACGTAAATGATATTAAAATCTCTAGCCAGAGCTCATGAACTAACACATGTTGGACACCGTGGGTAGTTCGGTAATGTCATATTACTATGATACTTGAACATAGCATCGAATCCTGTTAATTTGACATATTCCATGACTGTCACTAGATCGAGATACGTCAGTGAAGGACTTATACTCATACAGTATTCATAATCTAGAGATTTGTAATGATATAATCATTTCGTACTCGGTTGGGCTACAATGTGAGGTCACGGTAATTGCTAGGGTTACCCACATCCTTTGGCATCCTCCCATTGCCTATTGAGATGAACCTAGGGAGTCGCGCTACAGGAATAGCGGAGAAATCGATTGTTGTATTTGGAGAACGTTTTGGTAATTTGTCATTTGGAATGACGAATTTATTAATTGAACAAATTAATTTAATAAGTTGTTTAATTGGATTAAACATGGTATTAAATTAATTATGTTGACTAGGTCAACTATTATGTTAATTAATTATTTAGTTAATTAATTAATTATAATATTAATTTTAATTTGTGTATAATTAATTGGTTTAAATATTAGAGTGTTAAATTAATTTGGCTAAGTTGACTTAATAGAAGTCCAATTGGGCCTTAATAGGCGTGTGTTTGGTGGGCTTAAGTTGGAGGATTTATTTAATCCTCCAACACAAGCTCTAGAGAAAAGAGAATTAATAACTCAGTTCCTTCATCAAAAATACAACACAAAGAAAATAAATTTTCTTCCTCTCTCTCTCATCTAGTTGCCCTGGAGAAAAGATATGGAGATTTTCAGAGTCAATTCTGACGCGTGATTATCTAGAGATGTGACACATGGACCGTTGAACAAAAATTCGCCAGGATTAATTGAATACACGAAAAGGTAAGTTTTCATATTCATCTCTTTCATTAAAATCAACGAACAAACAAATTGATCTTGGCTTTGGAAATCCAGACATGATTTTCAATTTCCGTTGTGCATGATATTAGGATTCCCGACAGTGGCATCAGAGCCAAATATGTTAGTTTCGCTGATTTTTTGTATACTTGTCTTCATGTTCATTTGAATGCGTATTTATTGATTTTGAATCAATATGAATTGTGATCGAAAAATTTGATATGATATTGTTTTAGGATTTTTTAATTGGATTAAAAAAATTGTAAAAACAAATCTGAATTATTTGAAACTGAATCAATTTGTTTGAATCAAATAAATCGGGAAAATAATTTTATGAAATCTGAAATTGTTTTGGGATTTGTACTGGAATTGGGCGACAACACAAAGCTGAAACTCCACCGGAATCGCGAACGGAAGAGACGGCGGCAGAACTGGTGAAGTCAATGGTGGTGTGGGGCGGAGCTGAACGCGCCGCCAGGACCTACTGTCGACAGCGCTGAATGCGCAACCCTTCTCGCTGCTCATCTCGCCGAAAAACCCAACTAAATCAAAGGATTCGATCGGATGTCGGCGAAACCGAGTGGCGCCGATTGATGCAGTTTTGGCGGCTCTGTGAGCCAACGATTGCGTTGACAGAAACGTCGTCGTGAGTCGTTGATGACATCGCTGGAATCACACCGGTTGAAGGCTCGAGTTGCCGTTGAAGATTGCCGAAGAAAACAAAGAAGACGGCTGAAACTCGTCTTCTTGCGCTGGTAATCTAGGCCGGAACTCGGCCGTGGAACGAAGACGGGTTATGGCGGCGGAGATGTCCGCCGCAGCCATGCGACGAAAGTCGCCGGCATCGGCGCCGTCCTTGACGGCGTAAGGTTGAAGGTGGAAGGAGGATGAAGATGACAGGCTAACGGGCCAAGGCATTTTCGTTCTGTTGGGCCGCGCCCAACACATATTAAATTATGTATTGGGCTTGGTCCAACGCATATTTAATTAATAGGGAGTTGGTCCCACTCGAATTAATTAAATAAATGCCCAAGCTTATTTAATAAATTAAAAAGGAGTTGTGCTTGTTTCCCTCTAATTAATTTAATACTTAGCCCAACATCTAATTATTTTGGAAATGGGTCTATGAGTTGCTTGGTCCAACATTTTGTATTTAAATGAACATGAGTTTATTTAGGTTGGCCCAATGCCTACCCAATTCATTTAAATTGGTAAAGACCCAAACTAAATTTTAATTGGATCCTACTTTTAAATTAAAGCCTTCAATAAATTAAATAGGATTTAATTTAAATAAATTAAATTGGATTTGATTTATTCATTAAAATCAAATGGGATTTAATTTTGTTATTGATTTAATTAGATTTAATCTTTCCTACCAAAATTAAATTGGATTTGACTTTGTAATAAACTAAATGGATTTAATTTTATAATAAATGAATTGGATTTGATTTATTTTTAAATTAAATCAGATTTAGTTTACCTATCAAAATTAAATTAGTTTTAATGAAGTTATTAATTAAATTGTATTTACTTTTGTAAGTTGATTAAATTGAATTTAATCACCTATCAAAATTGAATTGGTATTAATTATGTACTTAATTGAATTGTTTTTTTAATTTTTGGAAATTAAATTAGATTTAATTTCACTTTGATTAAATAAGATTTATTCCTCCCACTAAAATTAGATTAGATTTAATTTCACTTGGATTAAATTATATTTAATCTTCTCATGATGATTAAATTGGATTTAATTATTAAAGTTAGATTTTTTCGATCGCATGAAAATTAAATTGGTTTCAATTTTACTTCGATTAAATTTGATTTATCTTAGTATCAAAATTGAATGGGTTTTAATTTTTCAATAGTCAAATTGGATTTGATTAAATGAATAAATAAGATTTATTTTATTCTCTTGTTCACATATATACCTTGTGCTTGATTTATGCTTCTTATATGTGATGGATACACTTTTCATGGATTTAGGATTTATTTATTTTATGTTTATGATGCATGCTTAAAATATTTACATGTTGATTAGTCCATGGGATTGGGCCGATCTAGATAGTCCATGAAAATATGTGATAGTAGAATTGCTAGGTTTTTCTATGTTTTATATGCATGTTAGCATGCTAGAAGTTAAATGTTAATATACTTTGTGTGACCTTATTTAATGCTTAAATTCTCCCAATTAAATATTAGTGAGTTAGTAAAGGGCATTGGGCATTCTTTCCCTCCACTAAACTTAATAAAATTAAAAATTATACTCAGTGTATGGCATCTTCCCAGTTAGTGGGGGAGCATATTTCATCCCAAATATCGTTAAAGGGTTTCCAGGTGAGATTCAAATGTTAGATTAAAAGGCGTTAGTGAGAATGAACTCAGATAGTTCACAAACTTATATATTGTTAAAGTGTTGCGGTTTAGTGAATTATGGGAAAAGAAGATTGAATCATCTATTGGATAGATTGGTGTTAGACAACACTTTAAAATGCTAGTGGGATATATATCGATAAAGGATTGCAGCCCATTAAACCATTTAAAGAACTCAATCACTCACTACGAAATCTATCTAACGAGATTTTCAAAAATTGCAGTGGAAGTGCAATGTTTCGAAAAATGTAGTGGGAGCCAAGTAAAATTAAAGTCCTAAATTTTACTTGTGTACAATATAAACACCTAATTAATATCTTCGTTTATTTTCTGTTTTAGTTTATATCTCTCTTAGATAAAAACTCGTTTAGTTAAATATGCTCGATGATTCTGTCAACACTGGCTTAACCAAATCAACAGACTTGGAACTTGAGGAAGTTCCTCAGTTTAGCGTCATTGAATTGTATGCTTGAAGCAAGCACTACTCAAGTCTAAGTATGGGGCGATGAGTATGGGCTTTAATATGAGGCGCACTGGGTATAGAACTATGTGTTTTATGATCGGTTTTCTCAACTTCTTGTATTCTACATTCTAGAGCTAGTGCATGTTTGAAGAATTAGAAAGAAGTATAAAAGTTTTGAATTGGTACACTATGAACACAGAGACTAGAGAGTGTGGTATGCGAGAAACGAACAAGACGAATTGTTTTGCACCTAAGACTAGGTTATGGCTTATGAGTATAAGATTCACAAGTTCGGAGAAAAATGGGGGTACAAGCCCATTGGGATTGGATCCCTATCCAAAAGTAAGAATCTTGTCTTATAGGTAAAGGACCGAGTCTCCCTTCACAGGGAAAATATTAAAGGTCCACCCAAATTCTAAAGTTTGTGTGTACTGACGTCTACGGTTGAGAATATGGTGCCATATTAGGACACTACAATTGGATTGTAATATCAAGTATATGATTTCCTAATTCAACCCATTCTAGAGGGAACATAGCATAGTTTCATAGCTGTTACTTTCAACGACTCTGCAGTTGAATAGGGTAGTAGTATGCAAGAACGAAACATTGTTGGGAATGACTTATTCTATGCTAAACTACATGGAATTGCCCAAATTTATAGTGGGTCACGCACTATCATAGGTACATCTTGAATAGATGTCCCTCCAAATTCATTCCTGAGGCACCATATCAGACGTTGTGCAAGTGGAAGCCTAATCTTAAACACGTGATAGTATAGGGATTTCCAACCTACGTAGATAAGATAAAGGTAGAGAATCTGGAGGCTAGGTCCTTAAAATGACGTTTTGTTAGGTATCCAATAATTCAGTGGGAGAATTTTTTTTTACCTACATAATGGTCAGAGGATCATTATGACCTTAGAGGTCTGTTTTCTTGAATATAACATCTTTCGAGAAATTAAAGTAGGTAGAAAGTTTGTTCTATAAGAACCAAACAAAATTACTTAGGAGACCACTATTCAAGAAAATCCAAACCAAGCCCATTATAACACGACCACCAATGAGTTAGTCTGGTAGAGTATCTCAGCCGCCTGAGATATATGGTGGTCTGCTACAAGGAAAGCATAAGTTGTATGACGTGGCAGAGGGAACCATGGATACAATCCCTCTACGCATGGCAAATCGATGATGGATATGGACTCTATGAGAATGTGTAAGGCTACGAAAGTAAAGATGGATTAGATGTATTCGAATCAATCCTAGACTCTAGTAGATCGCCACAAGAGTATTTTACTCACCAGAGGCGAACACATCTATAAGAGAAAGATTTATTCGAATGGCAAGGCCAGGCTGATGGCGAAATGGTGTAGTTAAAAGAAGGGCATTGACTATGAGGAAGCCTCTTTGCCACATCTATAATCAAATCCACTAGAATCTTACTTTTGATAGTATCACACCAAGATTATGAAAATCCAGCACATGGATGTGAAGACTCGTTCATGAATGAATTCCTTAAGGATGATATCCATAAGGAACAGCCCATGAGTTTCACATCTGAGGTCGATTCTCATAAGGTCTATATGCTGTATAAATTCACTTGTGGATTTAAGCGGACTCTCGTAGTTGAAATCTTCACTTTGATGACATAATTTGGAATTATGATATCATCAAAATTGAAGAGGAATCATGTGTGTGTAAAAAGGCCAGTGGAAGTGAGATGTCATTACTGTTACTATATGTAGAGAGTGCTCTACTTTGATGTTCACATATGTGTACGCAGGATGGGAAGGGAGTGCTAATGATGCACGAGTGTTGAGCAACGCTATTGCAAACAACCTAAATTTCCCCTGCCACCGCCTGGTACACTATTCCAAATATAGCTATTTTCTAAAATAAAGATCTATCATTCAACATTGATTTTAACATTATAATTATGTGGTGAACTCATTGTAGGAAAATATTATATGGTTGATTCTGGATATGCCAACTTCTCTCATTTCCTTGCGCCTTTTAGAGGGCAACGATATCATCTTCCCGAGTTTAGGTGTCGTAATGGACCTCGCGGCCCAAAGGAGTTTTTCAACCATCGTCATTCGAAGCTTCGAAATGTTATAGAATGATGTTTTGGTATCCTTAAGAAGAGGTTCCCGATTTTGAGGTGTGGAATGCCAAACTATTTGCTAACTCGACAAACTGAACTGGTGATTGCTTGTTGTGTCCTACATAACTTTATAAGGAGATTCCAACGACACGACTTCATTTTTAACTTGCCCGATGAAGAGTTAGAGGAGGAGATGGTAAATCCACGTCGCCCAATACAACTGACGGCAGCGGATATTGCAGCACAATCAAAGTTCAGGGATCAGATCATGATGATGATGTGGCACAACTATTAGGGGGGCTAGCGTGGCTGTTGGGAATTTGGTGTTATCTCTTTTCGTTCTGTCTTATGTTATTTGATCATGTAGTGTGCATGTGATTATATTATGTATTTGTCTTTGCCGGATTTTAGTCACCGTAGATGGTGACTTATCATGACGTTTGTCGTTACATTCTATCTATATGTTTGTCATGTTTCCGTTGATTGAGAATTTATATGACTTTGCTGTTATCTCCATTTGTTGTGTCTTTTTTATTTGATCATTTACTTTTCATTCTATGTATATAATATAAATTATATTAAATAATTTGCGTATTAGGGTAATTATGTTTGCACAAATAAAATATATACATATATATATATATAAATGTGTATTTATATGTGTGTGTGTGTGAGACTTCAAAAACTGAGAAAAAACAGTACTACTTATATTATTAAGTACCCAAGTGAAATTTTGCTAATTTCATATAATCAAAACTTATAGCACTTATTATTTTACATATGAATAAATCGCTTATTCTTGATATTAGAATAATACAAATAGATTTATGTGCCAACTTGTTGCAATTTACATGTCTAATAGGTGTACCATTTAACAGACTTCTCGGATATCATTTATTGAAAAATATGAAAAATTGCTTGGAAATCATTTGTTTATATTCTTTTAACTAGTGTTGGCTGCAGAAATGGCGTCCAATAGGCAAAATGCCACCGTTGATGAATTTTTCCGTAATGCATCATGGGACACAACAGCTGAAGATTCTTTTGTTAGAAAGTTAAAAATTGCTTCTACATCGACAAACTGGCACAATGTGGTCGCTGTCGATCGTATCCTTTGTCGCATTGCTCAGGAGATGAGCGTGGAGATACGGAGGCATGTCAGCTTGAATCTGCTGAAGGAAAAGTTCAAGGACTTGCAGGATAGATATATTACATTTAAGCGACTGACCGTTTGGCCCGGTGTGAATTATTGCCCGCGTACAAATATACTGAACGTCCCAGTTGAGTATAGAGATGAGTTGCTTGAGGTTTGTCTTCAATTTATGTTATCATTTTTCGTGTTCTTACTCAACCATTAACTACAATATTAACATATAAATTAAGATTATCTACCATGATTTATGCAACCATTGATTAGGGGCTAAGAATAATTTTTCAAGAACTCGTTTCAATATAGCAGTATGGCAATAGTGTGGAGCGCTGCTGGCACACAGGGGTGTTGGTCTGACTTGCAAGTGATATTTCGCGGGCTAGCAGCTACAAGCCCAATTTATGAGCCCGGGGGACACTTTCATGACCCTGTAATACTATCAGACAATGATTCCGAAAACAGCCACCAGACAAGTGGGTCTTCCAAACCCCGCCTTAAAGAAAGTAGACAAGTGGGTCATTCCACGCCCCCAGTTGTTCATGTGATTGACGTGTCAAGCTCATCGTCTGTGCCAGACTAGTCATCCAGAAATGGCCCGACGGATCCTTGGGAGATTGCTAGGATCAGATCTGCCCATCAAGAGCACATCGAGCAAGGGTCTAGCAACAGCAACGTTAGTAGTACTGCTCGTTCTCCCTATTTTGGTTGGCCTAAGTGGTGATGATTTGTATTTTAAGTTACTTTTGGTTGTTTGTGTTGGTGGGTGCAATGGATAATGTTGTATTTTTATTTGAACTATTTATTTGTTTGATGTATGTGTACTTGAAGTGGGACTTAATTGGCCATGCTTTACCAAAAGTATGTATAATATTGTGTGATTTATAATTTCATTTTAATAATTTCGTTTGTTGTTTATTGGATTTTAAATTATACTTTTTTAGCTTCTCAATATTCAAATAAATACCGACTGAGTCTCAATAATTTATTTTGGTACTAACGTGGTATTTAATAGGGTTGCCTACGAGCCGAACTCGAGCCGAGTCTCTCCAAATTTCTCGGCTCGAGCTCAAGCAAAGATTTTATATAACATCATAGTTGTGAATTATAAGAAGATGGAAATAAATTTGCCTCAATCAAATTGGAAATAAAATATTATATGCGAATGGAAAAAAAATATAGAACTACTTATGCTCCAATTATATTTACACATTTCATAAAATATTGTATATATGGACCACATCCTACTTTTATATTTGTCCAATATGAACCATATAATCACACTAACTATTATAAATATAGACGAGCAAGATTCAATTTTCTTGAACTTTTAAAATATAAAATTGAAAAAAAACACGAAATGGAAAAAAGATAAAAATCTAAAGCCAAAAAGAAATGAAAAGATGAAAAAAAAACTAAAACTAAAATGAAACTAAAATAAAATTAAAAATAAAACTAAAAATGAAGGGCCCCCACCCAAACCCATAAACGCCCGCCCCCCTATCTGGCTGCCTATTTCATTTATTTTTTTTGTCTTTTCATTCTATTTATATAATATATATTATATTACGTGTGTGTATGTGTGTGTATATATATATATACACACACATATACATATTACTTTATTACCAATTCATAACATTATTCAAAAAAATATTATTTTAATATCTTTTCCCCCATCATCATCACATTCATAACCAACTCAATCATTTCATATATCAAATCCTAATAAAAATTAACTTTATATCACATCTACATTACTTTCAATCAATTTCTAAAAATACATCCAAACAAACAAATAAAGTCAACATTTACACACGAATTTCTGTAATACACATTCCCCAAAAAAAACTCAGAATTCATTTTCGAAAACACAACCATACGGAGCCTAAGTTTTCGTATTCATCTTTTTCATTAAAATCAACGAACAAACAAATTGATCTTCGCTTTGGGAATCCGGATATGATTTTCAATTTCCATTGTGCATGATACCAGAATTCCCAAAAAATGTTCCTACGCTACGGTGAGCTAGGTCACTGAAGGAAGAACTATCCAAGTATGGGTCAAGGCACATCAGGTATAGAACTTTACGTTTTTGAAACTAACTGTTCTATGACCGATTATTCCACTTCGTGGATTCTTGTTTCTGGATCTAGTGCTCACATATGTTATATGGATCAGGATTTAGAAGGAAAAAGGAAGCTGCGCCGTGATCAGGTGCAAATCAAAGTAGGCAACAGGTAGAGCGTCAGAGCTACTGGAATCGAATCTACCTCTTTACATTTTTGTTCTAGACATTTAATTTTTCTAGACAATGTTTTTGTTTTGCCTAAGGGACTTAAGAATATTGTTTATATTCATGTTTTAGTTCAACTGGGTTATAAATTTCGTTTACTGATTCACATTGCAATATTTATTATAGTAAGACTCCATACGAGATATACAGAAAGTGGAAGCCAAGTCTTAACTATATTATGCTTTAGGGATGTCCCGGTTATGTCATAAATACTAAAGTGCAGAAATTGGAGACGAGGTGCTTAAAAAATGTGTCTTTAGTTATCCATGGGATTTAATCGGATACTTCTTTTATCTATATGATGATCAGAGGATCATTGTAGCTCTACAAACCTACTTTCTCAAGGACGAGTTCATTCAAGAAGGTGGTGCAGGTAAGGAGTTTATTCTGGAAGAACAAAGTGAAACACCTTTAGAGACATCTGCATAGGAAGCAAGATCTAACCCTAATGTAGCACAACCACAACCGCGTAGATCTAGTAGAGTACCTCAGCCGCCAGAGAGGCGTGTCTATCTACTGCAGAGAGAGTTCGGTCTCTATGTTGTAGTAGAGAGGGGACATGGAGATGATCCATCTACATATGATCAAGCGATGGTGGATATGGATGCTGTGAAATGGCGCAAAGCTATGCAAGCAGAAATGAATTTGATGCATTCGAACCAAGTTTGGACTCTAGTGAATCATCCCAATGCTATTGTACCTATTGGTATAAATGGATCTACAAGAGAAACATTGGTATCGATGGCATGATTGATTCCTATAAGGCTAGGCTAGTGGCAAAAGGTTATAGTCAAAAGAAAGGATTCAACTATTAGAAGACCTTTTCACAAGTAGCTATGATTAAATCCATTAGGATTCTGCTAGTAATAGCTACTCACTTAGACTATGAAATATGGGAAATGGATATCAACACTACTTTCCTTAACGGACTCCTTAAGGAGGATATCTATAAGGAACATCCTAACCATTTTGTATCTGAGATAGATACCCATAAGGTGTGCAAGCTTAAGAGATCCATTTACAGATTGAAGCAGGCATCTCATAGCTGGAATCTTCATTTTGATGAAGCAGACAAAGAATTTGGCTTCATCAAGAACGAAGATGAGCCATGTGTCTACTTTTGAAGGTAATCCAGCAGTCTCTAGACTGAAAAAGATTCAATCCATTTGTTGGCCTCCGATCGGTCATCTGTTCAATCCGTTGTTTTTCTGTCTAAGGTAAAGGTGAATTCCTTGTTTACAGTTGAGCTGGCATAGCTTAAGGACATACTAGACTGACTTTCTTGCTGGTTGACATTCTTCATCAATTTAGCCTTTGGTCAATCAGTCCAATCACTATCTTCTTTTCTCCCGCTCAAGTGGCTGCTTGTATCTTTCTTTCCCTAGGGAAAGTTCTTTTCTCTTCAGAATGTTCGAACTCAGACATAGATGATTGGGTTCACTACACTAGCTTTGTTGGTTGGTCTGAGGAGTCAGATTCCTTCTTCCATTTGTTTCCTTCCCACCTCTAACATTCGTTCTAGGAAAATGAACTGCTATGACGAAGACAACTTGCCTTTTTCCGGCCTTCTACGATAGATATGAAAATAGCGTATGTGATGTCAATTCCTGATATAATGGAATGTTAATGCTCTCATTTACTTGGACATTCAGCCTTAGCTACGAGAATCAATATTCAAATGTGATACCTGACTCAATTCTTTTCTTTTTAGTGGGACCTCTTTTTCATTCATAGTTGGAACTCCACTTTCCCTACTTTGGCTTTCACCTCTCCTAAAAGGAAGATTAGGAGCTGCTTGGGAATCTATCGCTAAGGCCTCCTAGAAAGAATTCTCACCGACAATGCTAAAAACTTGAACAATATGATCATAACGGTGAGGATAAATCAATTCTAGATCAAGCACCACAAATTAGCTCCAATATCGCCCAAAAAATGAGGTTGTTTAAGCACTTAATTCCTAGTGTGCACTCATAGGCTGTTGTCAGCTCTCATTTTAATGTGTCATCATAGTATATACTCTATTGCTGGTTGTAGCCTTTGAGTAAAGAGTCACATCCCTACGATACTGATCACTCGTCACTCGCGGCACACTTTCTATATCTCTATCTTTGTCTTCATCAAATCTCTACTTTCTTTCTATCTTGTTCAGACAAGCATAGCTATCTTAGCTCCGGTTGACAGGATTTGTAGGACCGCCATCAGGCCAGGCTCACTCTTCGCTAAGCTCTTTGGGTGGTGGTGTTCCCAAGAGGCATACAAAAGGGTCTAGAAGGGGGGGAGGGGGGTTGAATAGACTCTGAAGTCTTTTTCGACTTCAAAAAGTTTCGTATTAAAATGGTTTTTGGACGCTTGAAATAGTAGACGCTTGAAGTGTCTAACGCTTGACTTAAGCGTTCACTTAAAATATAGGCGCTTTGGCGAAGCGTCTAATGAGGACTGTTTTTAGAAAGTTAACTTAGACTTCAAGATTTGAATACTTTAACCAAGTAGGTTTAAGCGTTCAGTTATTTAATCAGTGTTAGCACAGCGGAATAATTTTTGGAGTCTTCTCTTTGAAAGCTTTAGCGTCACAAAGTTTTCCTTAGTTGCTTTTCTTTAAAACGTTTTGAACGCTTAGAGTGCTTAGCGCTTAGTCAAGCGCTTAAGACTGATTTGAAAGCTTAGTGTTCTCTTTGACTTAAATTAGACGCTTGACTGTTTTATATGCCTTTTCAAGGTATAATGTGCAACTGTAAATAAAGCAAATAAAACAGTAAATAACAAAATAATTTGTAAGGTTCACTGGGTGGTGTAATCCCAGCTACGTCCTTCTTCTCCTATGCACTTGGAGGCAATCCACTAAATTGATTCTCGAAGATTCACACAGAGACTTCTACAAAGTAGGGACAAAGGAAGAGATGGATATAGATGACTTGAGCTCCTTGGTCACACAGATTTCTGCTGCAAGCCACTTTAATCCTCTGCTTCTGGAAAGACGATCTCGAGCTCCTTGATCACACAGATTTCAGCTCCAATAAAGATCTTCTCCAAGATGGCCTTGAGCTCCTTGATCACACAGACTTCAGCTCCAATAAAGACTTTTCTTCAACAAGCTTCTCTTACTCAAAAAATACTGCTTGTGGAAGTCAACAATCTTTCTCACTCAGATGAAAGGTGTTGAGGGTTTATTGTAACAGGTTTGTTTGATGTTGGGAAGTTCAAACAACTTGGGATATCTCAGTAAGAATTTAGGTTTCTTCTTTGGAAGAGGTTTGAGATATCTGGTGACTGTCTGGAATGTATTTGAGAAGCTTGAAGGATTTTGGCTATGGGGTTTGCAAGCTTTTCTCTCAAATTATTTCTCAGCTCTCTTTCACATTTACGTCTTTCACACACAATCAGAGATAGCTGAAGGGTACTATTTATAGGGTTTCTTGGGATTTATCCGTTGGACACAATTGAGCGCAAATAGTCCCTTTTCTGACATTCCTTAATTTCTGCTGAATCCGATTTTACAGGAGCAGGTTGAACTTGAAAAGCTGACAGTCTAGTCAAAAGGTGGCTTGTCCACAAGCCTAACAAAGTAATACACTTTCAAACGCTTATACATATATTCTATGAAAGTATAAACTTACATTCTTTTGGGGTCTAACATGAGATCCTATCTTGTCATCATCAAAACATCTAACAATGGAATTCCTAACAGGTGGGACTTTCTTGATACGACTTCTCTTTCCAGAAGACTGACTGACGTGATACGATCTTTATTTTTTTATTATATAAAATTCCTAATCAGCTTCAGGTGTGGGCTTGCCCTCTAATAATGCCAAAGCCCCTACAACGGCGGTTTCAACAACATCTCAAGGCGGGGGCAGGATTCGAACCTACAATCTTCAGACCAGGAGCCTGATGAGTTGACCAATTCGTCTACCCAACTTCTTCCCTTTAATTTCTTTCACTATTTCTAGCTAGGTTGCTTGGCCGGTGGGATAGAACTAGCATTTAGCAAGTGTCGGTCTAAGGACCCTGGTTGGGGCTATGAAGCTTACCTTATAATTCGAAAAAGTAGACATTTTTCATTTCCTCTTTTTGACTAGGGTTGGCAGGTACATTCAGTCTTCGAGACCCCATAAGAGTTGAAAGTTGTTTTGTTTAGTACGAGATCGATTTACACCTCTTGGTGCTTACACCTCTCCCCTATTGAATTTCTATTCAAAAACCTCATCTGAGAACTTGTACATAAAAGGATTCCCGCTGAGCAGCAGTTCTTCCATACCAACTCAGCTGAGGAAAGACAGCCTTTATTACATAACCTTTCTCAGTGTTGGGCGAGAATGCCAGTTTTAGATGTACTAACAAGGCTTCCATCCCAGCTACTAGATCCGGTTTTGAACCTTTGTTTATGATGACCGACATAAGGATAAAAAACAGGTTTAGAGAGAACGATGGTAACTATCTTATACAAATGAGAGAAATTCTAACTTCAAAGTTCTTGATGGCAAGGTAACAATAGTAGTCTTTCCGTCTGCTTTGTCTGCCTTGTGAAATCTTCTTCATTAAGATTTTCATTGTGTACAGTCATATACCATATTGTCTCAAGCCGAGCTCCTCTTATAAAGACATAAATTTGTATTCCCCCTTTAGTTATCATGAAATTTCTCTAGGCTCTTCTCTTTTTAGAATACCTCCTCGCTTTTCATCCCTTTCCGTTCGAGGGAGAAAAAACTTCTTATTCAGGTGTTTGGTCTGTCTTGTTTAGGTCTAGTGAGCAACTGAAGAAATTTCGTACACAGGATTTCTCGATTCTGTACTAGAAAAGTCTAGGTGATCAAGTACAACCTAGGGAAAGATGTACGCCTACATACCAATCTTACACAAACAAATAAAAGAAGGTATTAGATCAATGTAGTTCTTTAACCCCCTCATATACTAGTTAGCTTTAGTAAATAGATCTCTATTGCTAATACGTTCATGGATATCAATATATACACCAAAATAGGATACAGATTCAGCTAGCGCAATTTTGATGAGTATGGACGCAACAAATATAGAAAAAAACTTGAGCCTAGAATTGTTCAGTTGGAGGGGATCAAAGGAGGGTTCTTCACAAAGATGTCTAACAACATTGTTGAGAGGCTATCCACAAGAGCACGGACTAACGACACTGGTATTAGTACTACAAATATTTGTTATATATGTATCTTTTGCTATTTGAACGAGAAGCTTTAAATTAGGAGAATTGAAGTGGCTACTGGCATAAAGTTAGCCGGGGCTTCTTCCTTGAGTCGTATCATGATCGCTACAAGCACCATTTCCATTCTTCTCGTGCGATATTGCTGGATCGGGCTTTTGACCATTGTTCAAGATTCCCCACTGCTGCCCCCGTGGGAGTTCGGGTCGTGTCTTAGTCCCAGTGTGGCTGATCGTTCGAAAAGACCAGTTAAACATCATTGGCTTTGTCAACCTTTACCTGACCAACTACCTAATACTACGCATGCTCATTAACAGCGCTTTTTAGCTTTCTTCAGCTTTTAGCCTGAACTATTTGGCAGATTCCTAAGCGTTATACACCCGTTTGCCACTTTATTCTCAATTCTTCTCACCTCCTGGGCGAGACAAGCACCTTTAGCTAGGAGCCACTTTCTCTCTTGCCCAGCTTCTCAAAAATAACATTCGACTTTCATGTGTTAAGCACATAGCTAAAGTTCCTTCTAAGCTAGGATCGAACTCTTCTTTTAACTATGATTGGGCCCTGCAGTTGTAGAACCAAGTGAACCGAGCGCACTCCTTGACTTGCCAAGCAGCTTTTTTTTTCTTAAGAAATTTCAAGTTGGATGAAAAGTTACTAATGGAATATTATTCACTATTTGACTAAAAATGGAACGAAATGATCTTCTTTTAGTCCTCAGTTGAAAAGGGATGTCTTGAGCAATCGGAGAAGCACTTTGATAAACAGATTTGATCTTGACCGATTCAATTAAGGTATTACTGTTTGTTCTATTTGACAACAAAGATCACATTTTTTTTCACTTCATTCAAATACAAGTTGTACCAGTACGAAATTCTTTTGTTTCTCAGTGTGATCTCTGTCATCATCTCTATTCCCTTTATAGATTTTCCTATCCTACCTAGGGATATGAATTTCTCTATCAATTCCATTAATTTATCCTTAGTCGTGAAGTTCCAACATTTTCCATTTAATTGACCTAGGAGTTGTCCTCGGGCATTCTTAGAAAAAGAAGGTTATTATAGACCCTGACCCATTGTCCCTTAGAAAAAAAGAGGTAGCATCGAAGAAAGGAAAGAGCGAGTTGATGGTTCTTATTGTTCCTGTGAAGCGAAGATCATTCGCTTGGCGAATGAAGTGGGTCAACCTATTTTTAGCTTCGGCCAAACATTTCTTCTTGACTAAAGATTAGTGGGAGCAAGATATCGTTTCTTGAGCTATATGTAGATGACATTTTGCTTATAGAGAACAATGTAGGCATGCTCACCACAGTCAAGAAGTGGCTATCGAGTACTTTACCCATGAAAAACTTGGAAGAGGCCATATACATTCTGGGGATTCGTATCTATAGAGGTATAACGAATAGAATGCTAGGATTTTCCCACGCCCTTTAGTTAGAGAAGATCCTAAAGAGATTTAGGATGGAAGACTCTAAGAAAGGGTTCCTACCTATGAGACATGAGGTATATCTCTCAAAATCTATGTGCCCTCAGAGTGAGGAAGATAGAAGAGAGATGAGTATTGTACCCTATGCGTCTGCAGTTGGTAGCCTAATGTACACCATGTTGTGTACTAGACCCAACACCGCCTATGCAGCAAGCGATGTGAGTCGATTTCAGGTAAACCCCGGTAAGGAACATTGGATAGCTGTGAAAAATATCCTCAGGTATTTGAAGAGGACTATGAATTTGATTCTTATCTATGGAGGTGGAGAGCTAAGGATGGACAGGTACACTAACTAAGATTTTCAGCTTGATGTAGATTGCCCGAAGTCCACCTCAGAGTTCTCACTCTTAATGGTGGAGTAGTTACTTGGAAGAGTTCCAAGCAAAGAAGAACTACAGATTCAACCACCGAGGTTGAATACGTGGCTGCTAAAGAGGCTATTTGGCCAACGAAATTTCTTAGAGAGCTTCAAGTGGTTCCTAGCGTAGATCTCTCATTACCACTTTACTGTGACAACAAGGGAGCCATAGTGTAGGCAAAAGAACCAAGGTCTCACGACAAGTCCAAACACATAGAAAGAAGGTATCACATAATAAGAGAGATTGCTAGTAGAGGTGAAACCAGCCGTGTAGAAAATACCCTCGGCAGACATTGTAGTTAACCCGCTGACCAAGCCTTCGTCACAGGCGGTATTAGAACGACATCTTGAAGAGAAGGGTATTAGATACAATAAGGAGTGACATTGAGTGCAAGTGGGAGATTTTTGGTGTTTATGCCTTCAAATGCCACAAAAGGATAGATTGTATAGGGTATATTACTTGTAATTAAACTTGATTTATATGTAAGGCATTTCTATTGTATTACTTATTGGAATTTCTAAGTTAGTATGCCATAATTACTCCAAACCATAAAGATGAATCGTATACTTCTTATGGGTTAAGAGGATAAGCACTAGAAGTATTTGGTACTTGACCTCTAAAATCGTTCGAAAGTCATAGAGAGTTTCGACTAGACATCGAAACTAGATAAGACTTGTATGACATGAACTTTGACATGGAAGAGATAGACAAACACTATGGGACAGTGGAAGCATATTCCATAGACACATCAGTTGGAGTGGTGAGTTCAAACTCGATTCGTATTGGTTCTGTCGCATGGGTTTCACTCTATGACAGTCAATGATGGAACTAATTAGTTGTGATAGGTGCGTGTGAACCTCAAACATGAGGAATCACATTGAAGATGCACTTGTGATATCAAGTTCGTCATTAGAGTAATTAGATTCAATTCATCTATAGGTGGGAACGACCTCGAAGTGCAACTTGATAGGAAAGTGGTAGTCTTAACTGATTTCAAGAAGGAATTTATTCTCTCATAAGTGAATGAGATTATATTCTATGCAATCATAAGTGAGTGAGGTAAAAAAAATTGACCAAAGCATTTGGAGCTACTTGTGTTAGAAACAATAGTGAGCTTAATGACCTCGACTCATTATCACTTAAGAATATAGTCAAGTCCTATGAGCTTGACTGAACCATGACCCTTACTTGACTAGGATATTAGAATGAAAGGTTTATACTCGTACTGTATTCACAACGAGAAAAATTTGAGAATGATCCATTCTTTCAATCTCATTTAGTTATCGATGTAGGCCACGTGACTGACTAAGTGTTACCCACATCCTTTGGTTCCTCCCATTGCAATATGAGATGGACTTAAAAAGCCGCGCTTAAAGGAATTGTGCTAATAATTAATTACTCATTAATTAATAGATGAGATTAATTATTAATTGATTTCTTGGAGAAATAAATTAATAGATTAATTTATCTAATTAATTTAATTAATTGGATAAATAAATAATCAATTAAAATAATTAAATGAACATAAAGCCAAATCGGGCCGAGGTACATGGGTGGACGCCTAACATAGGCTTTTTTGTTAGCTTTGTGATCAAGCCATGTGATGTAAAAATATATCAAATGTGATCTTTTGACCTAAGTGACATCATCATCTTAGCCTCCAAGGAAAACTCCCTCTCTCCTCTCTAGCTCTAGTGGTAGCCCATGTGAAAGAAAAAGAGAGACTTTTTCGTTTGCAATTCCACGCGTGATTATTTAGAGACATGTGTATTCAATGTTCGAATCAAGAATTCAAAAGGGAGATTTTAGATTGCACGAGGATTGGATTTTTCTCAAAAAACTCGAAGATTTCAAAAGTAGTTGTCGGCTTAGAAATCGCGAGGAATGTGAAATCACCAACCACTTTTCTACGAAGAGTAAGTTCTTCATTTTTACGATTTGAATATAGGATTCAGAGATGACCACTTGAGATTTAAATTTAAATTATTCCGCTACGTTTTTGTCATATAACATTTTCCAACAGTGATATAAATATATCACTTAATGACTTTTAATCTAAGGCTCAATCTAAAAGTTGCAAGCCCCCATTATAAACTCCATGCTCTCTCTCTTTATACTAGTCGTCTACTTCAGATAAAAGAAGAGGATTTCCTACTGCAACTTTGGCGTGGTGATTTAGAAACAGTGACATATTTGTTGTTCAGATCAAAATCAAAAAAGTCGAATTTCACGAAAAGTGGAAAATCAAGCTAGCCCGGATTTTATAGAAACAACGAATTTGACAACCACTTCGCTACAATTGTTGTGCTTTCATTTTTACAATTTGAATATGCGAATCAGATATGCCAGCATTGTGTTAATTTCTGCTGCATTTTATGTACAGAACCTAAACATAAATACATGCGATCCCCTAGTGATAATCCTAATCATCAACCCGGCCCCCTTTGAAAAAAAATATCAAAGCATCCCCTAAAAAAAAAATAAAGAAGCATTTAATCCCTCGACTGCCACATTCACATCTAATACAACTGATTATAAGATTTCTGTCAATAAATAAAAATTTTGCCCTGATCAATCAATTGTTGGATATCTCCTAAACTCAACAACCATCATTAATTACTTATCTTTTACTACATTCAGTTTTTAACAACCGTAGATCTTGATTGAAATCTGCGGCTTATATTAAAAGTGCATATTATAATTTAAATTTATCAACAATATATTAATTATGTTTGTGTATATATATATATATTTGACAATATATAAACATATAGTCTATCAATAATATATTAATTATGTGTATATATGTATATATTTGACAATATATAAACATATAGTCTATACATATACGTATATATATAAAACAATCACAGTCACCATCCTCATCTTCAGTAGTCCACCTCTGATCACCACTAATAGACACCGCCTAGCCACCAAACAGATGCTAACCACAACTAACGGCAGCTCCTTTATAGCTTTGTCTACCAATATATGCCAACTACCACGTCCTTCTTCACCACCAACCACCACATCTTCCCCTCCCTACCCCTTGCTAATCCTACAGTGCCAAACCCACCACCGCCCCTATGAAAACTTGCCAAAAAAGTGCTCCGAACCCACTGCATTAAACTGCCCCAAGATTTTGCAACCTCTGCTCCAAGCCCACCGCGACTCCCTCTATGAATCACCGCCCAACCCATTGCAAATTTCAAAATTTCATGTTTTGGGGCTTGATTTTCCTGATTTGAGCGATGATTTTCATGTTTGGGAGTTTGATTTTGGTTAAGATTGGAAATGGTGGGTGAGGGTTAGGGTCTTGGGGGAAGGCGATGAGTTGGGGAAAAAGGTGAAAAGGAATGAAAAATTAAAATTAAAAAGTAAATAATAAATAATCAGAAAAACAAAAAAAAAATGGAAAAAATATAGTGTAAATATTTTTAAAAGGTGAAGGTATTTTTGTCTTCACATTAAAATTTGTAGGAAAATTTACTCATTCTTTTATAAATGGCAGGGGGAGCATTGGTATTTTTTATAGGGGGCACGTTGATAATCTGACTTATCACAGGGGGTAAACTGTAATGAACCTCCTAAGAATATACATATATATTTTGCTTCTCTTCCCTCTCTATATTCTAACATGGTGTTAGTTAGCAGGTCTGCTCTGCCATCGCCATCACCAACCATTGACAGCCCCACCACCGCGCCGCCCACCATTTGCTTTCGCACCACAAAAGTTGTCGTTAATATTTTAACCACCAGGCCTCCTCTTCTCTCTTCTTCTTCTACAAACACCATAACTAACCCTTCTTCAACAAATCTTCCCGCATCTCTTCTCTCTCCCTTCGATTCGGTCATCTCCTCTCCGGAACCGCCCTCATCGCCACTACAAACCCATCACATACATGATATCCTTTACCTCCTCCACCAACTCATGTCACCCCTTTAATCTTTTCCCCTGTAGAAAGTGATGGAGGGATATTCGTTATCTTATTCAACCAATATATGCACTATTTATTCAAAAATTCCATAGCATAAATCAGGAAGGGAATCAATCAATTCCCTTAAATCTATCCCTAAATATTTACTATCCTATTCTATAACACTGCCCCTTAAGTTGGAGCATAGATGTTATTCATGCCCAACTTGTTACAAAGATAATCAACCCGAACCCCATTTAGAGCTTTTGTAAATAGATCTCCTAGTTGGTCTTCAGTCTTCACATATCCTGTAGAAATTATATTTTCTTACACCTTTTCAAGAATAAAATGACAGTCAATCTCAATATGTTTAGTTCGCTAATGAAACACAGGACTAGAGGTAATATGAGGAGCTTCTTGGTTATCACACAGAGTTTTGTCGGCTTTGAGACTTTGAGACCAACTTCAATTAATAACTTATATATCCACATTATTTCAGATGTAGACTGAGCCATAGCTCTATACTCTGATTCTGCACTAGATTGAGATACAACATTTTCCTTCTTGCTTCTCCATGAAACTAAATTTCCTCCAAAGAAAATGCAGTACCCTGTAATGGACTTTCGGTCAATTTTAGACCCTGCCCAATCTGCGTCTGAAAAGCACTATATACGAGTGTGACTATGATTCTTATACAGTATACCTCGTCCAAGAGCTCCCTTCAAATAACATAAGATATGTTCTAAAGCAACCCAATGATCAATTGTTGGAGAAGACATAAACTGTCTCACATTATTAACAACATATGAAATATCCGAATGGGTTACTATGAGATAGTTCAGTTTCATAACCAGTCTCCTATACTTTTTAGGATCTTCAAATAAGTCTAACTACTTTGTGAGTTGCAGGTTAGGTTGCAGCAGACTGGTCCATGGTTTAGCCCCTAACTTTCCCGTCTCGGTTAATAAATCAAGCACATATTTCTTTTGAGATAAAAAGATGCCTTTCTTGCTCCTTGTCACCTCAACTCCCAAGAAGTACTTCAATGACCATAAATCCTTAGTGTGAAACTGACTGTGGAGAAAATACTTCAAAGATGATAATTCATAGCATCACTTCCGGGGATAATAATGTCATCTACATACATAACAAGAAGAATAATACCAGATGAAGATTGTTTATAAAACACTAAATGGTTAGACTTACTCTTGCTCATTCCGAACTTTTCAATCACCTGACTAAATTTGCCAAACCAGGCACGGGGACTCTATTTCAAACCATAAAGAGACTTTCAAAGATGGCACACCTTCCCATACTCCTCGTGAGCAATAAACCATGGTATTTGCTCCATATAAACTTCTTCCAATAAGTCTCCAAGTAAGAAGGCATTTTTTATATCTAACTGATGCAAGGGCCAATAATGAGTGGCAGGCATAGACATGAATAAAGGAACAGAGGTGAGTTTAGCCACAGGAGAAAAGATGTCAAAGTAGTCCACCCCAAAAGTCTAAGCATAGCTTTTAGCAACAAGGCGGGCTTTAAGACGAGCCACAGATCCATTAGGATTAACTTTAATGGCAAAAACTCACTTAGGTAAAATGACTATCGGTTGTAAGTGAGTTAGGTAAACCCACTAAATTCCAGGTACCATTCACATCTAAAGCTTTCATTTTCTCTATCATTGTTGTACGCCAGTTGGGATGGGATAAGGCTTCATGAATAGTTTTACGAACAGATACAGAATCAAGAGATGCAACAAAAGAATATGAAGAAGATGACCAACGATCATAAGAAACAAAAGAGGAAATGGGGTAGGTGCATTGTCTTTTATCTTTATTAAGAGCAATACAAAGATCATTGTTTGTGTTAGATGGATCTGATGGCAAAGGAGAAACTGGTGTGGGACATGTAAGAGGAGAGACCCATCGTTTGGAGTAGACATGGCGAATAGGTAGAGTAGACAGGGGTGGTTCTATAGGCGGTAGAGTTATGGGAACAACAGTTGGGGACTTATAGATGACCTCATAGACCAACAAATCATCATTCTTCCCCTTACTATCAATCGGAGGAGAAACATTAAAGAAAGGTAATGATCCATAAACGTAACATCAGTAGACATAAGGAATTTGTTATGACTGGGACAGTAACACAGATAACCTTTTTGTAGACAAGACTAACCTAGGAAAACACATTTAACAGACTTGGGATCTAACTTAGTAACATGAGGACGAACATCCTGTACAAAATAAGTACTACCAGATAAGTGAGGTTCTGTAGGGAAAACAAAGTTTTGATGGAAAAAATATTTTATAAAGGATTTCACGATGGAGAGCAGAAGATTGCATGCGATTAATTAAAAAACAGGCAGTTGAGATAGCATCAATCCAAAAACATTTAGAAACATGTGTCTGGAAAAAGAGTGCTCTGGCTGTCTCAAGCAGGTGTTTATTTTTTCTTTCAGCTACACAATTTTGAGAAGGTGTGTCAACACGTGAGTATTGATGAAGAATGCTATGTTTAAGCATATAATCTGAAATGAGTCAGAAAAGTATTCTTTGGCATTGTCACTACGCAAGATATGCACAAATGTATTTAATTACGTATGAATTTTAGGACAAAAAATAGTAAAATGGGAAAAGAGTTTAGAACGATTCTTCATAAAGTAAACTCATGTCATTCGAGAAAAGTCATCAACGAAACTAACAAAATATCTAAATTCAGTTTTAGACACAACGAGACAGGGCCCCCAAACATCGGAATGAACTATCTTAAAAAAAGTACTTACTATTTTGACACGAGGGACAGAAGGCAGACGATGGTGTTTGTCAAATTAACACGACTCACAATCTAAAAAGGAGACATAACAGAACTGAGGATAAAGTTTCTTTAAAACTTGTAAAGACGGGTGTCCTAAACAACAGTGGATTTCAAAAAGAGTTCGGACAGTCGGGCAAGCAACTGACCTGGACACCGGCGCCTGAGTATCCATAATACAGAGACCTCCTGATACATGTCCTTTACCAATAATCTGTTTCATCACAAGATCCTGCAACACACAATAATCAGGAAAAAATGAGAGACAACAATTTAGGGAATGAGTAAGTTATCTTACAGACATTAAATTGAAAGAGAAATCAGGTAGACTTAAGACATGTGAGAGGGAAAGTGATGGGGAAAGATCAATAGGCCCAGACCCAAGGACAGTGCATGTCGAACCATTGGCTAAAGTTACTTTAGATGAAGATGTTGTTAGAGTATATGCCCTCGAATGCCATAAAGAGGATAGATTTATAGGGCATAAACATTGTAACTAAACTATGGTTTTTCTATTAATATAAGGCAGTTGATTGTTGTTTTCTTATAAGCATTTATAAGGTGTGAATAAACAACGTAAAGTCCTTGATGACAAGGCGAACCTTCTACCTCCTATGGGATAGGAGGAAAGGCACTAGAATGGTTTGACCCTTGACATCTAAAAGGGTTCGCAAGTCTAAGAAATATTGATTGGGCATCAATAGTGAATAAAGACTTGTATGATGTAAGTTTCGACAGAGAAAGTGACAGTCGTACACTATGGAAATGGTAGTGGGAACTTATATCATAGACGTGTAAGTTGGACTGATATGTTCGAACACGGCTCGCATCAATTCATCACATGGGTATTCACTCATTGACAGTTAATGATGAAATAGATAAGTAGTGATAGGTACGTGTGAACATCTGACCTGAGAAATCGAGTTGAAGATGTACTTGTGACATCAAGTCTGTCATTAGAGTAGTTAGATTCAAATCACCTGTTGGTGGAATCGACCTCGAAGTGCTACTTGATGGGCAAGTAGCATTGTTAACTGATTTGCAATATGGAATTTATTCTCTCATAAGTGAATGAGTAAAATTTCCTATGCGATCATGAATAAGTGAGGATGAAAGTCTTTGGCCAAAGCATTTAAATACCTCGACTTATTATGAGCTTAGGCATATGGTCAAGTTATATGAGTTTGACTTTAAACCATGACTCTTACTTGACTGGAATATAAGAATAAAAGGTTTATATACGTACGGTATTCACAGCGTAAAGGTTTGGAATGATCCTATTCATTCATTCTCAATTGGGTTACGGTGTGAGCCACGAGACTGGCTAGGTGTCACTCACACCCCTTTGGATTCCTCCCAATTGCCTTTTGAGACGAACCTAAAGAGTCGCGCTTAAAGGAAGTGCAAAAGGAAAAACATGGGAAAAAGACTTGAGAGAAATTCACGACATTGGATGCCGTAATTAATTAATTAATTAATTATTGGATAATTTAATTAATTAATTAAATTAATGAGTTAATTAATTTCTCAGAGAAATTGAATTATAAATTAATTAGGAATTGAATTAATTGGATTATCAATTTATTTATTGGATAAATAAATTATCCGATTAATTAATTAGCAAGCAAGACGAAATCCCGAAGGCTTCCGAGCCCACTAAGGGGCGTCCATTTAGGGCTCTTGCATGCTAGTGTTATTGTTTCATAATGATATAAATATATCACAAGGTGAAAAATAACACAAGGAAAACTTACATAACTTTCTCTCCAAGAAAAAGTCTCACACCCCCCTCTCTCTCTCTCTCTCTCTAGCCGTCTTTGACAAAGAAGAAAGGAAAAGTTTTTTGTTTTTGATTCCGGCGTGAAGAATTAGAGACGTTGGCAAATTCGGCGTTAGAGAAAAGGATCACGTTCAGAAATCAACATACGCGAGAACGGTAATTTTTCTATACACAATTAAACATGAGGATTAGAGATGATACGGGCTTTGGGAATTAAATTTACTTTCCGCTGCGTTTTATTCGTATAATTCCCAATAGATGTGTGTGGTGTAAATGTGGTAAATAAATTAGGATTACCTGACAAATGATCAAAAGCACCCGAGTCAATGAGCCATTGTGAGAAGGAGGAAAGGAGGCATGCATTTAGATTATTTGCCTCAACAAGGACAGTGATAGGATAAGATTAAAATTTCAATGTGTTTTATTACCAAAGAAATTTGGCAAATTCAGCTGTAGATACTGTAACCATACTTTGTTTTTCACCCATAGAAGACCAAAATCCACAACTGAACAAAAATCTCAACAAAAGCAGAAATCTACACTCCTAAAGAACAACAGAAAATAGAGCAGCAGCAAAACGTCAATCTGAAAAGTCAAACCCAGATCTGAAAATAACATTATCACGCAGAAATAACCTAGTGGGGGACCAAAATAAGGATGAGCGACGCTGAAGGAGGTGTCCGGTGGCAACCAGTGGCGGCACACACTCACACGCGCCGGCACGTGAAGAACGGTCAAAAAAACTTCAACCGGTGCATGAGACACACTCGCTTGACTGACGACGATGAAAAATTGGGGATCGGTTGGAAATTGGACGGCGCTCCTCCGTGGGCCGGTGGTGAGAACAGGCGGTCGCTTGAAAAGGGTGACCCGGAAAAAAGAATCTATGTTGCACACTTGGTCAACCAAAAAAATTGAAACCTAGAAATTTCTGACAGATTACTGGCTCGATACCATGTAGAAAGTGATGGAAGAATATTCGTTATCTTATTCAACCAATATACACATTATTTATACACAATAGCTATAGCATAAATAAGGAAGGGAATCATTCAATTCCCTTAAATCTATTCCTAAAAAAAAAAAATCCTATTCTATAACATCCCCCAAAAGAAGTCGCCACCATCCTTACAAGCCCTAAAAAAGCCATGTCATGGTTGCTAGCTTCGGCGGCCCTGGCCACAACCGAATCTCCACCTTCGATCGCCGTTCATGGTGCACACCTCACGCACCCCTAGCTCTCTCCTCCTCTACTTCAATAGTCGTCGCCCCAGTGCCTTCTCTTCAAATTCTGGTTCCCTCTTTTAGCACTTATCATATCTAGCCATGTTACAATCAAACCCTAATTCCGAAGATGGAAAGTGCCCCCAAAACCCTAAAAATGTATTACTTTATTTATTTGAATGTTAAAATTATAATTTGTAATAAGTTATGTATAAAGCAGCAATCTCAGCACTGTAAATATTGTATAGTTGTCACAACGTCAATAAAAATGAGTCTTGACTCTTAAGAAATTCTTTTTGTTGCATGGTCGATCGGAGACCATGTATATAAAAATTCGAACAAATGTTTAATCTATATAAAATATTCACTAAATTAAATAATAAAAATTGCTATATATACTAGTGAATTAAAATTATTCTTGCACATTAGATTTATTTATACATATATTCTTTGTTCATCATATTAGAATAATTAAAAAGAGTATTTTCTAGAGTTAGATATCTCCTAGCTAGCGCGTCGAAGCACAACTTTTAATTCTCTAATGTCTAATTTTTTTAATTTTCATTAATATTTGCCTCAAGATGCTTAATTTTTTTATTTTTTTTACATACATATTACATTCAACATATAGTTTATCTAATAAATTAAGCAAACCCACACGAACTAGAATTTCATTCTATAAGCTATTATTATGACTTAACATTCAACTAACCAGTACTATATTATATATAAAAAAACTATTAGTTAGTTTTCACTTCGTGTCCAATTTGTAAATTATTGTACGATAAACGATTATAGTTCCTAGGTTGAATCAATAAACTATTCTCTATTACTATTTTTCGTTTTGGAAGAAGCTTAAGAATATTAAAAAATATAAAATGTTTCGAACAAAATGAGTTCATAAAAGAGAAAAAGAAATGGGAATTTCCAATCAATAAATTTGTGGCAACATAACAAATTGACAGTCCGGGTAGTATTAGGAGTAATAGTACGGGAATTATTTTTGAAAAAGTAATAATTTGAGGATTATTTT
The DNA here is from genome assembly GCA_019426215.1 of Buddleja alternifolia. NCBI lineage: Eukaryota > Viridiplantae > Streptophyta > Magnoliopsida > Lamiales > Scrophulariaceae > Buddleja > Buddleja alternifolia. Next base: position 15,211,025 of record CM033396.1, read on the forward strand.
ATCTCAAAGTTTGGAAACAAACTAATATTTTGATATTTATTATAGTTTTTATTTGAAATTTTATAATATTCAATATTTCCTTTTATATAAGTTTTAGTTAAAGGAATATTCATTGTCCCTTGGTAACAAAGAGGGACATGTAACTTTAGGTTCAAGAAGATTTTGAATATATTCAATTGTCCATTACAATTTGCGACAAGAAAAAAATATTCAAGATAAGTTACATAAGTAAAGAAAATAAATTTTACATGTTTTATATAACTTATTGTCCACTTGATTATTTATTTTAATGGAACGCTAATATATATTAAGGGCTAATTGCATTTTTTTTGTCCTGTATTTTACCACTTTTTCAGGTCCTATTTTTTTTTGTTTTTTGTCAACTTGCAAAGTCGTCCAGTAATTATTAAATTTTTGGCAATTTTAGTCCGATTTTGACCGAAGCCGATTAATTTGGCCGAAATTTGCCACTTGTGATGTTGACCGGACAAAATTGATGTAGTGACATGCCAAATAGAAGCTCACTAGGACAAAATTGAAGAGGTGGCAATGCTGATTAGGACAATTTTGTCCTTTGGCATGGCATCCAACGTCCTAGTCAGCATCCATTTTGGTGGCAAAATTGGAAAATTCTCAATTTTTTGTCTATGTCAGCACCACGTGGCATATTACGTGGCATATTACGGCCAAATTGGTCGCTATGGTCAAAATTGAACTAAAATTACCAAAATTTTGGTAGTTACCGAATGACTTTGCAAATCAGGAAAAAAAAAAAGAACCAAAATTCAAAAGTAATAAAGATAATGGATGAAAAATACAATTAGCCCTATAAACTAAGAAGATTATAAATGTGCATCAGTAAACGAAACAACAATATCCGGAGGATCTATCAAAACCCTCTAGAAAACTAAAGCAAAAAATAGACCTAAGCTAATCAGTGGGCTACAAAGTTAGCCGACCTTTTAGTACGCTGCAACAACTAATGCAAATCAGCAAGAGCAACTTTGACATCAATAAAGTTACGTCTGGATAAAGAGAAATGATTAGTCATGTGTTTAAATTTAAATTCGCGAGTTAGGAAAATTGTTATGTCCAAAGATATTGCGGGGAAAAGTCGATTCTTCCAACTTGTCTGGCTAATATCAATGTTATTGGGTACATTGTAAGTGAAACGGATATTCTAATTCAAAATGATGTAACACAATAGTGTCACATCATTGTGGGATTGACAATAATATCTATTTATTGCGGGATAGAAGACCCGCTTCGCTGTGAGAGATATATGTGCTTCTGATATGTGTATTAGTATATTTGTGTTGTTCAGAGCAATGTGTGACTGATTAAGATAATCCCTTCTAGAGGGAGATAAGAATTTTGTCAATGGGAATATATATATTGGAAGGAAATACTGAAAACCAAGAGTTAATCGTTAACTTGGAGATCCAAGGATCAGTGGATATTGCTGAGATTTCTTAAACAGGGCTCCGAGGAGAAGTCGACCCTGAGACTAGGCGTGCAAAGCTTGTAAATGTTTCATGAAGAAATTGAAGTGCGCACTGTGTTCTGTGCTGCTAGTTATACTTGTCTAAGGTAGATAATCCAAAACCAAAACAAGAAAATATTTCATTCCACGTGGAGTCACATGAATCCACGTGTGGGGCCAATCAAATGAAAAAGGACTTGCGGACATCGAGTTCCACTAAAAGTGGACCCAACTTCTAAGTGCAGTCTTGGATAAAAACGAAACAACAAAAAAAAAAAAAAAGAAAAAGAAAAGGCGCCGGTTATTTTAAAAACTAGTTAAATCGTGTTTTACTTGAAAGAACTATAGATTTCTTCCTTGGACGATTATTACAAGAAATTTGTTTCTGAATCTTGGACTCCTCCATGGTGACAAAACTTGGCAGCTTGAAAAAATTAAATAATCTTATACTAAATCTTCCAAAACACAAAAGCCATTTAAACAATCAAATTAATTTTCTTTGCTTCCTCCAACCATTTCCATTCATTTGAGGTAGTGTAATTCTTAGAATTTGTCTTTACAATCCATGTTTGTCTCGGTCACGTAGATTAACAATTGAAATATTTCTTGATTATGATTATCTATATGTTGTACAGGTTAAAAAGGCTGTAAAAATGGGGGAGATTGATACAAAACCAATTGAATCAGTTCAAACTGCACTTTCTTTCTTTGGGCAGCAGACAAATGACCATAGAAGAAATAGCCCTATTAAAGATCAAGTAAGTTGTGATGAATCATCCTCTAATGTCAAGATTTTTCTCGACTCAAAAAAATGAATTCTTAGGAGATTATTTCTGATAAAAAATGTATTCAAGTTTGGTATATGAATTGTTAGTATTCCATCTCTACATTGTTAGTATCCCATCTTTACTTTAATCACAAATTGTCGTAACCCCAAATACATCGTTACATCAGGATATCAAATAATGAGCGATCAATAATAATCAAACAAAAACCAAGTAGATTCTAGAATTAGACAAAAATTTGCTGCACCTCGTGTGAAACTCGAAAGCAAGATATTTAGAGTCATGGAGTCTCCACCTATTCTACTACTTGAGCTAGGCTTCATTGGCCGTTTACTTACTTTAATTATGAAATTGCAAGATTTACATGTTTGCTGCTGTTGCCTGTTGCAAAATCTATTTGCACTTGAACACACTTACGTTAATTAGTATATTGAATCAGGAAGGATTTACTTATATTCGCAATGAAGTTTTGTCGTCCACGTATTCCAGATCAAGTTTGTGTGGATTAAATGAAGCAAGGACATGGACATGCCTTTCGATTATTTGTTGCTGATTAGCTACCAGAGTAATCCACATATTTTACACACTTCAAATTCACGGGGTTATTGGTTTGTGCTCGAGGAAAAATCGAGAGGAAAGAGAGAGGATTCGAAGAAAAAACGTTAAGTGTGTCCTATGTAGGATTGAAGAGAATGATCTCATATATACAAGTCTTTCTACACAACTTAAGACCCAATCGAATAAAGAAGATGATTTCACTCAAATACGGAAATTAAATCCAACTCAAATGTGGATATCAGTTGTATCAAAATTTCGAATCCGACCCAATCTCAAACATATGCTAATTTATGAAGCCATAGTGTTGGAAGAGTCATGGTGTGTATCTCTGCCTGTAAATATGAAGCAGAATTGGATAATTCTTTTATTTTTTTTCAGTTATTCTCTTTATGCAGAGTCTGCATTCTCAATATTGAGGGGAATATGTTGTCATAAATGATGCATTAACTTCTTAAATACCGCATTTCCTTCTTCTTTCTAACAGCAGGAAGTTCAACAAGAGAGAGACATAGAGAGCCTAGAGAAAGACTTGGCAAATATCAAAGTTCAACTAGAGGCAAAAGAATCGGCATACAAACAAGCCCTTCTCAAGATAGATCACCATCAAAACACAGCAGATGAACTTTCAATACTGCTAATAAACTCTGATTTTCAAAAAGATTTCCATATCAGCGAATGTCGTGAAGCCAATGTACGTATAAACGAACTCGAATCAGCCACGACTCAGATGGCCCATAAGCTGTTTGAATTCGAAAAAGTTCAAGAGCAGCTTTCACGTGTTACAAGTGATTTAGAATCAATGCGAAGCCAACTGCTAAACACGGAAAAAGAACTTACTATTATGAGAGAGGCGAAAGTTGAGTATTTATCACAAGCCGAGGCGATGGGAAATGCTTTGAGTTTAGAGAAACTAAAAATGGAAGAGCTTATGAGGCAACTTTCTGAAGCGAACGAAGCTATTCTGTGTTTGCAGGTAAAAGCTCTTGAAGTTGAAAGAGGAAAGACCGAAGCTTTATCTGAGAAAGAAGCTGAGTTAGAATTAGCAAGAAAAGCAGTAGCTGAAGCAAAGGGGCAATTAGAATGTAAAATGAATGAATTAGAGACTATGCATGATTTGGAGAATCAGCTTGTGGAAAAGGCGGCTTATATAAGTTCGTTGCAGCTGGAACTTAACGAAGCTAATAAGCTTCAAATTTCTTCTGAAAAAGCTGCTTCTGATGCTATTTCGGAACTAAACAAGCTAAAAGACGATATGGGATCACAAGAGAAAAAGAACTCCGATCAGACGGCTTATATAAACGTACTCGTGACAGAGATAGAACAGTTGAAGACTGAACTTGGTAAATCAAATGCAGAGGAGCACCGCCTGAATGAAGATATGGAGAACATGAAATCTGAGTTTGAGAAAATTAAAGAAATCGAAAACGGAGCGCAAGTGGAAATAGCGTTGCTAAATTCTGAACTACACAAAGGGAGGTCTAAACTGGCTGCAGCTGAGGCTGCTGAAGCAAGAGCGCAAAGCGAAAAGTCAGCGCTATATAACGCGCTCCAGCAAATGGGATTAGAAGCTGAAGAAACTAAGAAAGAAAACCGAGCACTAAAAGAAGCTATCAAATTGGCTGATGAAGAAACCCGAAAAAATGAAGCAATTTCGAGTGACAACTTTATTAAAGGTGAGGATGAAAGTGGTAAGGAGTTGGAGAATACGAAGAAAGAGTTGGAAATTGCAATGTCGAGAATGGGAGAGCTTAGAACACGAGCCGAACAGGCGATTAGCAGGGCTGAGGCGGCTGAAAAGGCGAAAGTAGTATTGGAGGATCAGATGAAGAGGAGAAAGGAGCACAAGGAAAGGAGAAAAGCGGCATTAGCAGCATTACGCGAAGAATCTATTCCTAGAGATTATGGAAGTAGTAATGATATTATTAAATATGATACCATCAGTGCCAAGAGTTATCAGCCTCTTGGTAAGGTCCTCAACATGAAATTTTAAAGAATTTTTGGATTTTGGAAGAGAAATTTTAGTTTGGTTACAGCAATGGTTCTATAGTGTATACTGATATGAGACAAATCAGTTGGAAATGTTTCATTTCTGCTGTAATAAATTGAACACTACCAACAAGACTACTATTATTGATTGCTGATTAAAATTTGCGCGCGAGATAATCAAAACCATTTATGTTGTAGAACCTATTTCAAATCGTCAATTTCACTATATATAATAGTGATTATACTAAGAACTGGAGTACCAAGGCTCCGAGAGTCATTCAGTCATGGAAGTAGTCCCATCAAATCACTCACTCAACTTAAACCCAACATCCCATTTGGAACGGGCAAAATGCAGTCAACCCCCATGTGAAACATGTAAAGAGCAAAAAAAAACCATGCGAAAAAACAAAAAGCAACCTATTTTCAGCAATATAAACCAAAATACTCTTGTCTTTAAAAACTAATTACACTATATTTTCTTATTAAGTTTAATCCAATGTAACCCCGCCGATATATCAAATTCTTCAAAATCACACCCCCCCCCCCCCCAATATAAAAATTTATAGAATATCCCCTAGGGTAAAAATAAGCAAACAATTTACACCCCTACGTGCGTAACTCACGCTATTTGCAATTGGTTATAATTCTTTAGCCTTTAAAAGGCTAATCTACCCCTAATCTAGCACCATTGATCTGATAAGATAAAATCTAACGAGTCATATTGAATACCTATTTATTTATTAAATTTAATTCACAAAATTAATATTAAAAACAAATATATTTATATAATATATATAAGTGTATGTGTGTGTGTATATAATTGTATAGTTATTCATGATATTGCCTATTTATTTATTAACTTTAATTCACAAAATTAATATTAAAAACAAATATATTTATATAATATATATAAGTGTATATGTGTGTGTATATATAATTGTACAGTTATTCATGATAAGATTATGTCCTCAGATGCCATAGAGGATAGAATGATAGGGCATCTTTCTTGTAATGAACTTATTTATTATTCATAATAAAAGGCATTGTTTAGTTTTCACTTAAATCTTATCTGCATTTATAAGTAGTGTAAAATATTTTGTCCATATTTTCAGTGCGATCTCTCTACTTCCTATGGGATAGGAAGATTGGCACTAGAGAGATTGATCTTGATTACTTAAACTCGTTCGCAAGTAATATGAAGTCTTTAATGGACAAAGAAAGATTTAGAACACTTGTACAATCTGAGCTTTGACATGGGAGTGTCAGTCGAACACCATGTGATGGTGGGAGCTTAAGATTGTAGGCACATCAGTGGAACTGATATGCTCGAACACGACTCGCATCCGTTCTGTCACATGGGTTTTCACTCTGTGACTGTTAATAACAGAACTGATTATACGTAATAGGTATAAGTGAACCTTTGACCTGAAGTATTAGACCGAAGATGCACTTGTTACGCCAAGTCTTTCACTAGAGTAGTTAGACCCAAATCACCTGTTGGTGGGGTCGGCCTCGAAATGCAGCTTGATGGGCAAGTGGTAGTCTTAGCTGATAAGTAATATGTGATTTGTTCTCTCATAAGTGAATGAGAAAGTATCCTATGTGATTATAGATAATAGAGATTAAAGTCTTTGGCCAAAGCAAAAGAGACGATTGTACGAGGCACTAAATCGAGCTCAATGATCTCGTATTATTATAATTAACATATATGGTCAAGTCCAGTGAGTTTGACATAACCATGACTCTCACTTGACTTGGGCACGTGACAGAGGGTTTATACTTATACGGTATTTACGATTGGAAGGTTGTAGAATGCTCCAATCATTCAATTTTGTTTGGGCTACGAAGTGGACCACGTGAATTGCTAGGTGTTACCCACTTCCTTTGGATTCCTCTCATTGCCAACTGAAACGAACCTAAAGAGTCGCGCTAAAGGATTGATAAAGAAAAATGAAAGGATTTTCTATTTTATTTTGGGAGATTTAATTTATTGGATAAATTAAATAATTAATTAATTTCTCATTGGATGAGATGATTAATTATAAAGATAAGATTAATTATTAATTAATTTCTTAAAGAAATAAATTAATGAATTAATTTATCTAATTAATTTGGTTATTTAATTAGTTAATTTATTTTTTGGAAACAATGAATTATTAATAAAATAGATAATTAATTAAAACAAAACGAAGTGCCAGGCCTAGGTGGGGGCGTCCATTTGGACTCCTCCTAGGGTTAGGTTGGGAGTCCACTAGGATGCCCAGACTCTTTTGTTTGTCTTGGTCAATAAGTCAAATGATAATAAAAAGACTCCTTGACCTAAAACAAGACACAAGCAATCTCATAACTCTCCTAAAAAGAAAAGAAAAACTCCTCCCTCTCTCTAAATACACTAGCCGTCAGCCACATAGAAAAAAAGAGGGATTTTTCGTCAAAACAATCTGCATTATTATTTGGAGGCAACGTACGTTTTTGTTCGGATCAAGAATTCAAGAAAGGATCAAGGATTCGTAAAGATTGCATTACACGTGTTCTTGAAGTCTTCAAGCCTACAAGGTTCGAATTTTTGAAGGTTGAATTGAGTCTCCAACCACTTCGCTTCAACGGGTTAGTAATTATTCGTTTTAGCGATTAATCGATTCAATTGTGCAAATTGAGAATTAAAAAACCCAACATTTAATTCGTTTTAGTAATTTAGGGCTTTAAATTAAAAACTTTTACTGCACAATTTATTTTTCGCGAAATCCAACAATAGTATCAGAGTCAATCTCTGATTTGCATATTTGATCATGTTTATTTGATTTTTGAAATGCATATTATGTGTTTTTGAAGCATGCTTTTATGCGTTCTTAAATCTGTGTTTTTTTTTATGGTTTTTAGCTTAGATTTTCATTTTTATGTTTATTATATATCTGAGTATTTTTATGATATGAGAGAAAAATCAAGAAATGAGGAAAAACGGCGCTCGAAAGTCCCAAAGACTGCGCGCAATGGCGCCGGGCCGTGTTGCCAGGCCATGTTGGGAATCGATACAGGAAAAATGCAGCGGAATAAAATTTCGATTCCCGAAGCCATGGATCAATTTGGGCTCTCGTTGATTTTAAACTAAACACAATAAATGCGCGAAAATATTGATTAACCTCGTTGTAGCGTGTTTCGTTTCTTGATCTACCGTCTACAGCAGCAATCCTCAGGACTCCTGCCTTTAGATAATCACGCGCGAAATTCGCCGGAAATTTTCCGACGTGCATCTCCAAATGGAGGCTAGAAGAGAAGAAGAGGGAGATAATATTTTCTCTCTGATCTACTGTGTAATTTTGGTGGCAACTAATAAGTTCTTAACCTATGTCTAAGTGTTGGAGATTTACATAGAATCCTCCTACTTGGACCTAGGTTACATGCCTCATAGGCCCATGTGGACGGCTAAGTGGGCTAAGTTGGCCCAGTCAACTTAGTCCACTTTAATTTAATTACATTTCACATTTAATCTAATTAAATATGTATGTGATTAAATTAATATTTAATTTAACCAAATTCATTTAACCTAGTTAAATAAATATTCAAATTAATTAATTTCATGTTCCATTGTTTAATCCAATTAAGCAACTAATTAAATTAATCCGTCCACTCAATTAATTTGTCCATCTAATGACAAATTACCAAAATGCCCCTCCAAGTACATAAAGTGAGTTCCCGCTCATTCCTGTTAGCGCGACTCTCTAGGTTCGTCTTGGTTGGCAATGGGAGGATACCAAAGGATGTGGATGACACCTAGCCAGCCCCGTGACCCCGCATCATAGCCCAACCAAGTACGAATGACTATGTCACTACGAACCTCTTGATTATGATTTTCATATGAGTATAAGCCCTTCACTGATGTATCCCGATCGAGTGAGAGTCATGGAATATGTCAAACTCACATAACTCGATTTTATGCTATGAATCATAGTAACATGAAATGACACAACTGCCCTTTGTGTCCCACACGAGTCAGTTCTATTGCTTTGGCCAAAGACTTTCCATTTCAGTTACCTATGATCGCATAGGGTATCTGCTCGTTTACTTTCGAGACAGTGAATCCCTTCTTGACAATCACTTCACAACTGCTACTTGCCCATTGGGATCGCACTTCGAGGTTGGCCCCACCAACGGGTAAATTGGACCTAACTACTCTAGTAACAAATCCAACGTCACAAGCACATCGTGATAGTGAATCCTCAAGTCAAAAGCTCACGCATAAGCCTATTCGAATCTTGATGCCCAATTAAGATTCTTTGACTCGCGAACCCTTTTGAGTGTTCAAGTACCAAGTCCTTCCAGTGCCCTTCTCCTCATCCCAGAAAGAGTGGAAGACTTGCCTTGATACACATGGACTAGTTATTTGTTCATTACTTATAAATGCCATGAAGGTTTACATGAACAAAAGATAATGCCTTTCTATATTTATGATTAGGTGTACAATACAACTAAGTGCCCTATTTAATCTAATTCCTCATTGGCATATGAGGACACATTCCTAACGGGCCACATGGCCTGTCGGGTCGTGTGTTTCGACGCACGACCCACTGAACGGAATCTTGGATCCGGATCTGAAAATAGGCTGTGGATTTGGGTCGAAATTGGTATTTGGGTTTTGGGTAAATTTAATTATCCGGGTGTGTCAAAAGGATGATGACCCGAAATAATTCAAATTAAGCCCAACTAAAAAAATTACTTAATTTTGACTTATTAATTGGTTTGGGCTTAATTTAATTAATTCTAAATGGGCCAATGGGTTGGTGATTTGGATATAAATTAAAACTAGCCCAATAGAAATTAATAACGCGTGCACGTTTTTTCTAATTAATTAATTTTGGGCCCAATTAAATTAAATCCAAGTGGACCAAAAGGATGGTGACTTGGGTTTGATGAAATCGAGCCCAACAAGATTAATTGGAATAAAAAATATTTAATTAGAATAATTAATTATTTTTCTTGGAAATTAATAATTAATTTATGGATTAAATATTATTAATTTTTCCTCAACTTGAAAATTACTTAGATATTTGAATAAGGAATATGAATTATTTTTCTTGGATGATTAATAATTAATTCTTTAATCAAATAAAAGTTTTTTCAATTAATAATGGCTTTAAATCATAATAAAATAAGATTCCATATTTTATGTATTCATTTTATTTGGACTAATATTATTTTAATTAAAGGTAGATATACTTAATTTATAATTTTGTGTATCTAAGTCATCTAGTAAGACTAGAATGATTTCAATTGAAATAAAGAATAAATATAAGTTAGGAATTTTATAAAGGGCTGTTTAGTTGAACTAAAATTTTAAATAATCAACATAAGTGTTTTAATATTGTGAACATGTATTAAATGTTGTGAGAATGTAGTAAATATTGCAAGCATGTATTAAATGTTGCGAGCATGTCTTATGTGATGGAGACACCAATCATGGACTTAAGTTTTATTCGATTTACCTTTCTTTTATGGGTTGTAAAGTCAAAATTGAAGCTATTTACTGCTTTCTTAGAAATAATGTATAGGTTGCTTTAAAGTATTGTAATAGAATAGTTCAAAATTGGCGGAGACAAGAAGCCCATGAAGATTAGATAGGTTTTCGTTTTTACCCTTTTATGATGGCTCACTGGCTCGGGCCCTCTAGTAAAAGTCCATTATCGAGTGTCATAGTTTTATTTATTTAATTCCATGTATATTTATATTGATAGGAATGTTTATGAGTAGTATAAATTATGCCTGTTCAATATGTGATAATTGCGCTATAAAAATTGATTAACGTGCAAAGTGAGACCAAACATTAGACAATTTAAATTCTCCCAAATAAATAATACCGAGTTAGTAAAGGATGTGTGACATCCTCGCCCTCCACTAAGCTTATTAAAATTATTACAAATCTGTAATGCTTCCCAGTTATGGAGGTTATGCATTTGGAAATAATTTAAAATTTTATTAAGTGCATGAAATGCCTTTGTCGAAGCATATTTCACCCCAGAAACCGGTTAGCTCGTAAGGCGAAATTCAAATGTTAGATTAAAGGAGTTAGTGGGAATGAACTCGGGTAGTTCACGAGCTTACAAATCGGTTAGGTTGCTTATTTGTGAACTATGGGGAAAGGTATTGAAACATTTATTGGATAAATTGATCTTAGACATCACTTTAAATAATTAATGGGCCAGAAATCAAATAGGTTGTAACCCATCTAATTGTTGGGTTTTTACATATAAAACGCAGCGGAAATATTAAATCCCACGGTGGTTCATCTCCGATTTAGTGTATTCAAGTCATGATAAAGAACGTGTACCTTTCTTCGTATTATTGAAATTTCTAAACCAGCTTTTGATCCATTTTTCCAAGCAGAGAATCAACTACTGCCTCTAAATCACCACGCCGGAATTGAGAGTGGAAAGTTCCTTTTTTTTCTTCCCCTATGGACGGCTAGAGAGAGAGAGAGTTGGAATTCTTTGACTTGGAGAGAAGGTTAATTATGAGGCTAGGGTTAATTATTTCCACTAAGTAGTATTTATACTACACAAGAAAATAATTAAACCTACTTAACTAAGGCTCTGGCATCCTTGTTGGACGCCCACTTGGGTAATTTTAAGCCCTCGGGCTTTAGTCCATTTTTGTGGTTTAATTTAATTATTTAATTAATATTATTTATCCAATAAATAAATTATTTAAATAACTAATTAATCCAAGTTAATTCTATAATTAATTTCATAAAGAAATCAATCAACATATTAACTTAACTAATTAATAAAATCATCCAATGCTTTAATTAATGAATTAATTGCGATATCAAATACCGAAAAATCTCTCAATTAGTCTTACTCCATAGTTTTTCCTTTGCAATTCCTTTAAGCGCGGCTCTTTAGGTTCGTCTCAAAAGGCAATTGAAAGGAAGCCAAAAGGATGTGGGTAACACCTACCCAGTCTCATGGCCCACATCGTATCCCAATTGAGAACGAATGAATAGAATCATTACAAACCTTTCACGCTGTGAATACCGTATGAGTATAAACCCTTTATTCTTATATCTCAATCAAGTGAGAGTCATGGTTTAGTCAAACTCACAGGTTTGACCATATGCTTAGCTCATAATAATCGAGGTCATTGAGTATACTCTTATGTCCAACATAAGTATCTCCATTGCTTTGGCCAAAGACTTTGACCTCACCCATTCATGACGGCATAGGATATATTACTCATTCAATTATGAGAGAATAAATTCCATTTTGCTAAACAATTACGATTGCTACTTTCCCATCAAGCCGCACTTCGAGGTCGACCCCACTAACGGGTGAATTGGATCTAACTACTCTAATGACAGACTTGATGTCACAAGCACATCTTCAACGTGATTACTCAGGTCTAAAGTTCATGCGTACCTATCACAACTTATCAGTTTTGTCATTGATTGTCGTTGAGTAAAAATCCATGTGACATAACTAATGCAAGCCGTGTTCAAACTCATCAGTCTCACTGATATGTCTATGACACAAGTTCCTATTAACATACTCATAGTGTTCGACTGGCACTTCCCTGTCAAAACTTATATCATACAAGTCTCTATCTAGTAATGATGTCCAATCAATACTCTTTTCGACTTGCGAACCAATTTAGATACTAAGGATCAAACTCTTCTAGTGCCAATCTCCCTAACCCATTGGGAGTAGAAGGTTCTCCATATTATCAAGGACTAAACGTTCTTTAAGAAACCTTACAAATGCTTATAAGAAACAACATGGAATGCCTTTTATTAATATAAAATTGTTTACTTACAATTTAATGCTCCATAATTCTATCCTCTGTGGCATTTAAGGGCATAAAACTAACAATCTTCCACTTGCACTCAATGCCATTTGCAATGGTATTTTATACCCATCTTTTCAAGATGTCTTTCTAGCACCGCCTGTGCCAATGGCTTGGTCAAAGGGTCAGCGACATTGTCTGCTGAGGCTATTTTCTGAACAGATGTTTCTCCTCTAGCAACAATCTCTCTTATGATGTGATATCTTCTCCCTATGTGTTTGGACTTGTTGTGAAGTACATGTCCTATTGCTCCAGTGTTGTCACAATAAAGTGGCAACGAGAGCTCCATGTTTGGAACCACTTGAAGGTTTCCAAGAAACTTCATTAGCCAAACAGTTTCTGAGGCAGCTATGTATTCAGCCTCTGTGGTCAAATCCGCGGTTGTGCTTTTCTTGGAACTTTTCCAAGTCACAGCCCCACCGTTGAGGGTGAATATGAACCCTGAGGTGGATTTTCGGTCATCGACATCTGATTGGAAATCTGAGTCAATGTAACCGTCCACTCTCAAGTCACCACTCCCGTAGATGAGAATCATATCCTTAGTTCTCTTTAGATACGTTAGGATATTTTTCACAGCTATCCAATGTTCCTTGCCTGGGTTTGCTTGAAATCAACTAACAACACTTACTGCATAAGCAATGTCAAGTCCAGTACACAGCATAGCGTACATCAGGCTACCCACTGCAGATGCATAGGGTATAGTGCTCATTTCTTTTCTATCATCCTCACTTTGAGGACACATAGTTTTTTAGAGATGCACCCCGTGCCTCATTGGCAAAAACCATTTCTTAGAATCTTTCATCTTAAATCTCTTTAGGACCTTTTCTAAGTAAAGGGCTTGCGAGAGCCCTATCATTCTATTTGTTTGATCTCTATAGATTCGAATCCTCAGAATGTAAGTAGCTTATCCCAAGTCTTTCATGGAGAAAGTACTTGAAAGCCACTTCTTAATATTGGTGAGCATTCCTATATCATTTCCTATGAGCAATATGTCATCAACATATAGCACAAGGAATGATATCTTGCTCCCACTAACCTTCTTATAAACACATGACTCATCTTTGTTTGTGACTACCTCATCAAATCTTAGATTCCATCTACGAGATGCTTGCTTGAGTCTATAAATGGATCTCTCAAGCTTGTACACCTTATGGATACCATCCTCGGATACAAAATCTTTGGACTGCTCCATATAGATATCCTCTTCTAGGAATCCATTCAGAAAAGCAGTTTTAACATCCATTTGCCAGATCTCATAGTCAAGGTGAGCTGCTATTGTAAGTAGAATTCTTAAAGACTTGATCATAGCTACTGGCGAAAAGGTTTCTTGGTAGTCAATTCCTTCTTTTTTACTATACCCTTTTGCCACTAGTTTGGCTTTATAAGTGTCAACCTTGCCATCAATACCAATCTTTCTCTTGTAAATCCATTTACACCCAATTGGTACAATACCATCAGGCCGATCTATAAGTGTCCAGACTTGGTTTGAATGCATCAAGTCTATTTCTGCTTGCATAGCTTCAGACCATCTTGAAGCATCCACATCCACCATCGCTTGATCATATGTGGAGGGATCATCTCCATGACCCTTGTCTAATACAGAATGGAGACTTAGCTCCCTCTGCAGTAGATATCCACACCTCTCAGGTAGTTGAGGTACCCTATTTGATCTTCGCGGCTGTGGTTGTGTTATAGAAGGTTCGGTTCTTACTTCCTAAGTAGATACATCCAATGGAGTTTCATTTTGTTCTTCAAGAACAATCTTTCTGCCCGCTCCACCTTCTTGAATGAACTTATCTTTAAGAAAGTGGACTTAAAAGCTACAATGATCCTTTGATCATCATGCAGGTAAAAGAGGTATCACATGGAATCCTCAGGATAACCAACGAAACGCCCTTTTAAGGATCTAGCCTCCAACTTGTCTACATTAGTCTTTTTGACATAAGCAGGACATCCCCAAATCTCAATGTGATTAAGACTTGGTTTCCTATCTCTCCATATTTCATATGGGACCTTAGGAACGGACTTGGATGGACATCTATTTAAGATATGTACAATTGTAAGGAGAGTGTGACCCCACAGTGAAATGGATAAGTCAGTGTAGCTGAGCATGGAGCGAACCATGTCTAACAAAGTTCGATTCCTTCGCTCGGCTACTCCATTCAACTGTGGTGTCACTGGAGGTGTGAGCTGTAATATTATACCATTCTCTCTAAGGTATTCATCAAACTCCGCACTCATATATTCTCTTCCCTGGTCAGATCGAAGGGCCTTTATATGTTGTCCAGTTTGATTTTCCACTAAAGCGTTGAATTCTTTGAATCTTTCAATGGATTCAGACTTATGCTTCATCAAGTACACTAACCATATCTTGAATGGTCGTCTGTGAATGTGATGAAGTATAGGAAACCTCCACGATTTATTTCTCCAAATGGTCCACAAAAATCAGTATGCACTAAACCTAAGATTTGTGAGGCTCTTATAAAAGTCCCGGTGAAGGGGCATCTAGCCATTTTTCCCTTGAGACAAGATTCACAAGTAGGACAGGGATCTAATTCCAATGGACCTAATAGTCCATCTTTCTCCATTTTGTGAATTTTGTGCTCACCGGCATGGCCTAGTCTAAGATGCCAAATTAATGTTTGGTTAATTACTTGCCTAGCATGTTTCCTTTGTATAGTATTTACAGCACACTCATTCTGGACATTAAGGTAGCACAAACCATTCACTACAGAAGCAAAGCCGACTAATTTATTACCATAATAAATGTGGCAATGTTCGTCAATAAAATGGAAAACCATGCTTAACTAAAATGGGAATTGAAACAATGTTCTTAAGCCCATTGGGCAAAACCAAAACATTATCCAAAAATAGTAAATGTCCAGAATTTTAAAGCAATGACATAGATCCAAATCCAGTAGCCACTACGTTTGCCCGCTGCCTATTCTTATCTTCACCTCATCACTGTCCAACTTCCTTACTTGCACCAGATCCTCATTCATACAACAAATGTGAGCACTAGCTCCAGAATCAAGAATCCAAGATGTGGAGGAAATGGTCATAGAACATTAAGTTTCATGAGCATAAAGTTCCATACCTTATGCGCCATGGCCCATGTTTGGATAGTTCCTTCTCCAGTGGCCAAGCTCACCACATTGTAGGCATCTATCCGTCTTTTTTGGCTCCTTACGCTTGCGAATCACAGGAGCTTTCCCTTTACCCTTATCGACACCACCTTGAGCTCCAAGCTCACCTTGCTGTTTATTGGTTTTCTTCTCCTTATTCTTAGCCTTTTTGGGCCCAGAAGAGATAATCAGTGCAGTTTCGTTTCCCTTGGGCTTCAATTGAGATTGTGTAGTTGTTAATTTATTCAATAGCCCAGCTAAGTTACATTCAATCTCGTTACAACTGAAGTTCATGACAAACTGGGAGAAGGAATTAAGATGAAATTATTTTAAAGTGATGATACATTAATTTTGATGGAGTGTCTATGAACAAGACTACATCTTGGCCTGCATATTTTACTATGTGATTATTTTTTTAATGATTTTGGAAAGAAATGTGATTTACTAATATAGTTTAGTTATATTACCAGTCAATACACACATATTTTTATTATTGAACTTCTTTTTGCGTAAGTATATTAATGTTTTGATAGCCTTTCTCCAAAGATTTAGCATGTCAATTGTTTATTTGACTTTGTATTATTATTTCAACTTATTTTGACCACTCTTTATTCCATCAAAGATATTATCTTTTTATTTGCTATTATGTATTGTAACGAGACCTGTTTGAAGTTGTGGGTTCATTGTAAAATCGAGAGCCTCCAATCTCAAGATCCTCGCGATCATCTTGAGGACATGATCCCCAACCTTTTCACCCTTTCTCATTTTGGTTCCGAAGAGCTCTTTAGATATTTCATATCTAGCAGTGCGGCTATGCTCACCATAGAGCTCGACCAAGTGTGACAAGATAGCCCTTGCAGTGGTCATCTTCTCGTGGAACCTTTGAAGCTCGTTTGTCATTGAGCCTACCATGAACCCACACACTCGGACGTCGTCCCTAACCCATTTTTCATGAGCTTGGACTTCTTCCTCATTGGCACGTGTTCTGGCAGGTGGAACAGAGATGTTCGTGTCCAACACATATCCCAAAGACTCCATGTTGAGAACAATTCTCAGGTTCCTTAGCCAGCACGTAGTTGGGTCCGGTAAGGATTTTTTTCCGAGTAAAACGAAAAGTGGGTTGATAGTCATTTTTAGTTGAGAGACATAAAACAATAAATAACTGTAGAAAATAAACCAGACTTGATTAGATGACTGCAATTTAAACTATAACCTAGTAAAATCAAGAACTTCGATTTTTGACTTGGCTCCCATTACATTTTTCAAGATTCACACTCCCATTGTGAAAATCGGAAGTGATCGTTGTTCATTACTTCGTAGTGGAGATTGATTTCCTTAATCAATATAGTGGATGACAACCCTTTAATGATATTTGGTCCACTATTTAATTAAAGTGATGTCTAAAATCAATCTATCCAATACACGGTCCAATCGTCTTTTCCTATAATCCATCAAAACTGCAACCCGTTAACGATATATAGGTTTGTGGACTATCTAAGTTCATTCCCACTAACACCTTTTAATCTAACATTTGAATTTCACCTTGCAACCCTTTAACGATATTTGGGGTGAAATATGTCTCGATTAAGGCATCCAATGCACTTTATGAAATCTCAAAATTGAGTCTTAATAATGACCCCCACTTACTGGGAAGATGTCATATATTAGATTCAATTCTTAATCTCACTGGGAAGATGTCATATATTAGATTCAATTCTTAATCTCACTGGGAAGATGTCATATATTAGATTCAATTCTTAATCTCACTGGGAAGATGTCATATATTAGATTCAATTCTTAATCTCACTGGGAAGATGTCATATATTAGATTCAATTAGATTCAATTCTTAATCTCATTAAGCATAGTGGAGGGAGAGGATGCCTAGCACCCCTTTCTAACTTAGTATTGTTTTGATTTGGGAGAATTTATGTTCTAAACATTTATTTATGTCTAACTTTATACATTATCAAATTCTTGTATAGAGCAGGATAATACATGCAACATACTTCGAGTGAAACATGCATCAAAATCTATTAAAATATTACATATATTCACGGGTTTTTTCTAGAGGGCCCAAGCCAATGGGTCATCAAAAGAAAAGAAAAAACTAAACTATTCTTCTTGGGCACCAAGCTTCTTTCCTTTTTGGATCGACTCCTTCTTCAAGGCCTATTCTAATTCTATCTATTACATAAGAATTATTACATCCTATACATAATTCTAAGAATAAAACAATGGGTTGAAATCCGGCCTTTACAACCCATAAAAAGAAATACATCCAATAAGGAAACCTAAGCCCATGCATAATGTCACCATCACATAATATATGCTCGTGATAAATAAAGCAATTATGTTGGTAATTAAGATTGTAATTAATTAGTCCAACTAATTAATTTTCTCATAAAATTCTAAATTTTATTCATATTTATAATAAAATGCCTTCTAGTGAGAATTTATTATTTAGATAAATAAATTAATTAAAATCCTCCAAGAATAATTAATTAATCTTGTATTCAAATAATTAATATTCAATAAAAACTAATTAGGCTCGATTTCATCAAACTTAAATCACCAACCCATTGGCCCATTTAAATTTAACGAGTTTGGCCCAAAACTAATTTATTGAGTGTCTAATCTTTTAACTAAACCAATTTGGGCTTATTTAATTAAAACCTGGGTCATCATCCTTTTGACCCACCCAGATAATTAAAATAGCCCAAAGCCCGTTTATCAAAAATTAGACCCGTTTCCACACAACCCAACCCAACCCATCTGACCCGGGTTAAAAACCCAGGCTAGGCGCACGGCCCGATGGGTATGTAGTTGTGCGCCTAGCGCACCTGCCGCACGCACGTCGGGTGGCCGAATTGTGCACGCAGCTCACGCACACCGTGCACCTAGGCTGTGCACACGTCTCAATGCGCACAATGTGCACAAGGCTTGCAGCCTGTCTATGCGCTGTGCGTGTAGACATCACACGTTTCGGGGTTTTTCAGCCCCATTTTTTCACACAATTTGATTTTCTCAATTCACCATGTTATTATGCAATAATATCCAAAAAAAAATGCACAAAAACAAAGCTTTAAATCATAAATATAACATCATATTTAATATGCTTCAAAACATGAAAAATACGTAAAATCACGTATTTGACTAAATACGAAAATCAGAGATTGGCTCTGATACCACTGTTGGGTTTTTACATATAAAACGCATCGGAAAGATTAAATCCCACGGTGGTCCATCTCCGATTTCAAGTATTCAAGTCATGATAAAGAACGTGTACCTTTCTTCGTATTATTAAAAAATTTGAACCAACTTTTGATCCCTTTTTCCAAGCAACGAATTAGCCACTGCCTCTAAATCACCATGCCAGAATTGAGAGTGAAAAATCCCTTCTTTTTGTTGCGCTATGGACGGCTAGAGAGAGAGAGAGAGATTGGATTCTTTGACTTGGAGAGAAAAACAATTATGAGGCTAGGGTTAATTATTTCCACTAAGTAGTATTTATACTACACAAGGAAATAATTAAACCTATTTAACTAAGGCTCTAGGCGTCCTTGTTGGATGCCCACTTGGGCAATTTTAAGCCCTCGGGCTTTGGTCCAATTTTGTGGTTTAATTTAATTATTTAATTAATATTATATATGCAATAAATAAATTATTTAAATAACTAACTAATCCAAGTTAATTCTATAATTAATTTCATAAAGAAATCAATTAACTTGTTAACTTAACTAATTAATAAAATCATCCAATGATTTAATTAATTAATTAATTGAGATATCAAATGCTGAAAAATCTCTCAAGTCTTACTCCATAATTTTTCCTTTGCAATTCCTTTAAGCGCGGCTCTTTAGGTTCGTCTCAAAAGACAATTGGGAGGAAACCAAAAGGATGTGGGTAACACCAAGCCAGTTTTGTGGCCCACATCGTGTCTTATTGAGAACGAATGAATAGAATCATTACAAACCTTTCACGCCGTGAATACCGTATGAGTATAAACCCTTTATTCTTATATCCCAGTCAAGTGAGATTCATGGTTAAGTCAAACTCGCAGGACTTGACCATATGCTTATCTCATAATGAATCAGGGTCATTGAGTATAATCTTATGTTCAACATAAGTATCTCCATTGCTTTGGCCAAAGACTTTAACCTCACCCATTCATGATGGCATAGGATATATTACTCATTCACTTATGAGAGAATAAATTCCATTTTGCTAATAAGTTAAGATTTCTACTTGCCCATCAAGCCGCGCTTTGAGGTTGACCCCACCAACGGGTGAATTGGATCTAACTACTCTAATGACAAACTTGATGTCACAATCACACTTTTAACGTGATTACTCAAGTCTAAGGTTCACGCGTACCTATCACAACTTATCAATTTTGTCATTGACTGTCATTGAGTGAAAACGCATGTGACATAACTGATGCGAGCTGTGTTCGAACTCATCAGTCTCACTGATGTGTCTATGACATAAGTTCCCACTAACATACTCCTAGTGTTCGACTGGCACTTCCCTATCAAAACTTATATCATACAAGTCTCTATCTAGTAATGATGTTCCGTCAATACTTTCTTCGACTTGCGAACCAATTTAGATATAAAGGATCAAACTCTTCTAGTGCCAATCTCCCTAACCCATAGGGAGTAGAAGGTTCGCCTCATTATCAAGGACTAAACGTTGTTTATGAAACCTTACAAATGCCTATAAGAAACAACATGAAATGCCTTTTATTAAAATAAGATTGTTTAGTTACAATTTAATGCCCTATAATTCTATCCTCTATGGCATTTGAGGGCATAACACTAACACTAATTAATTAAGGACCTCAATACCCACTGTGGAATCGATGTCAATGATGATTCCCAATTTCTACATGGAGTGTGGGATTCGAAAAATGTAGTGGGATCTAAGATGAATTTTAAGCCCTTAAATTTTCTTGGATAAGTCAAATACAAGTAATCTAATTAATCTGATTTATTTCTGCAATTATTCTCTCATTTATCTCTCTCAAATATGACAAACCCACTTTCAATTATGCTCGAAAAGAATACCCTTACTGGACCCAATTATGTGGACTGGGGGTGTACACGGTCGGGTTCGGGCGGTTTTACAAAAAAAATTAACCCGACCCGACATGTGCGGGTTGACAAAATATCAAACCGAAAATGCATAATTATCTTTTCAAACCGAGCGGTTTGGGTCGGTCGGATTTAATGTTTTAACGGGCGGGTTGGCGGGTTATCAAATTATAGTTATAATTTTTACAACTAAATTTTAGTTATAAGTAGTAAGTAAGAAATTAATTATTATACCTTTTGTACATTTAACTAAAAAAAATTGAGTTGGTGAAAAATACACAAATAAGTGGTGTTATTAAATAAAATTCATATTACCATGATTTCTAATGAGTGAAAAACTCTAAAATATTAATAAAATTAATGTTTTTTGTAAATTTATCATCAAAATATACATATACATATCAATTTTTCGTTCAAATCAAATGAAAACAAATGTTCAAACAAGTCAATTTCTTTGCTCAAATAAAAAATAAAATATGTTACATGAATATGAATAAACCACTCTTATTAGAGAGTATATATGCATATATAGTTTTCAAAGTTTAGTGTTAATCTTTAATTATATATACTTATACTTGTAATATAAATGATTAGCGGTCGGGTTGCGGGTTAGGCGGGTTACAATTATTAAACCCACCACCCAACCCGAAAGTGACGGGTTGCAATATTTTCAACCCACCACTATGATTTAATAATTCTAAACCGGCGGTTTTCGGGCGGATCGACTGGGGTTGAGCGGTTCGGGCGGGTTGGGCGGGTTTATGTACACCCCTAATGTGGACTGGCTGAAAAATTTGAGGATTATCCTCAATATAGAATCTCTGGGATACGTCTTGGAAGCTGATATCCCGGCGGTTCCAATTAGAACACGTGCTAGTGAGGAAGAGGTCCATGCCCATGAAAAATGGATCAAGGACGACATCCGGGTGAGAGGATACATGCTTGGATCTATGACCAATGAACTTCAAAGGTCACATGATAAGATGCCCACTACAAGAGATATCCTAGCACACCTGGTAGAGCTCTATGGTGAGCATAGTCGAACTACACGATATGAGATATTGAAAGAGCTCTTCGGAGCCAAGATGAAAGCAAGTAAGAAGGTTGGTGATCATGTCCTCAAAATGATATCGAGGATTGAGAAATTAGAAGCTCTCAACTTCACCATGAACGCCACCCTTCAAACTGACTTAATCTTGCAGCCTCTTCCTGATTCCTTATCCCAATTTGTGGTTAACTTTAACTGCATTTAGATAGAGTGCAATTTAGCAGGGCTAATGAACAAGTTGGTTACTGCACAATCCCAAATGAAACCGAAGGGAAAGGAAACTGCATTGGTCATTTTTTCTGGACCTAAAAAGTCAAAGTCTAAGAAGAAGAAGTACAAGAAGCAGGCTGGCAAGGGTAAATGAAAGGTTCAAGGATTTTATAAGAGCAAAAGGCCTAAAAAGACGGATAGATGTCTCGAGTGCGATGAGTTTGACCACAGGAAGAGGAACTGTCCTAAATTAGGCAAAAGCGCAAAAGGTATGGAACTCTTCGTTTTTGAAACTAATTGTTCTATGACCGTTTTTTCTACTTCATGGATTCTGGAGTCAGGGGCAAGTGCCCATGTATGTTGTTTGGATCAGGATCTGTAGAGAAGTAGACAGCTAGGCCGAGAAGAAGTGTTGATCAAAATAGACAACGGGGAAAGTGTCGCGGCTACTAGGATTGGATTTCCTTCTTTGATTTTGAATTCTAGACATTATTGTTTTTAAATAGTGTTTTGGTTTTGCCCAAGGGGCTTAAGAACATTGTTTCCATTCCTATACTAGTTAAGATTGATTATACATTCCATTTTTCTAAATTGAATTACGACATTTATTATGGAAATAAAATGATTGGCAATACATCTTTAGTTAATGGTTTGTATTATTTAAATGTCTTTAATTCATCTGATGTGAATGTTGTAACACATAAACGTGGTAGGGAAGAATCTAACTTAAGACTCAAGTGGCATCTTAGACTAGGCGATGTTGGAGAGCACAGGATCCACAAAATGGAAAAAGATGGGCTTTTAAGCTCACTAGGGTTGGATCCCTATCCAACATGTTAATCATGTCTCTTAGGCAAAGGATTCAGACTTTTGAAAGGTTTAAAAGTCTGAATCCTTTGAAAGGTTTAAAAGCCAAAAACTTGACACGCGAAATCCTAGCAAGTATACTAGATCGTGCAAAGTAATAAAGTGGACTATTTAGCTCAGGGTGTATCGTCTTCACAGGGACAATTGGATTCAATGCTCATAATTGCTATATTACCTATTTCTAAGCTAAATCAATTTATAAGATGATAGGTGTTTATACTATGAAAATAACTAAAGATAACTAAAATGATTATCAAGGTAATAAATAAAATGGGAAGAGGTGATTGGGTTATGATCCTACTATGTTCTATTCTATGTTCATGAACTCTCAATTATCCAGATTTTTAGAACGCACTTGTTATGGCGAAACCCCCTAATGTATTTATTATTCAAGCTCTTGAAATAACAAACCTATACTAGTTAACAACTTCCTATATCTCTATAGTGAAGATTGAATTAACTAACATGCATTTAGGTTCGAAGGAATTCCTTGATTACGAAGATCCTACATTCAATCGGGTCATCTTATCACAAAAAGCCACACAACGCAATCGATTCTATCTCTAGTCAATTGTTACGTTATGATGTTTGATTTTCGATCTCCCTTTATCCATCTCCTCTCGGTCTCAAGACAAAGCATTTTATCAAACACATGGTGATCAAGCATATGCAAGCATTAAGCATAAAATCAAACATGTAACAAGAATGTAATAAATCCGGAAATTAATCATTCATTAAACACAAAACATCACAAAGTATTCACATAACCCAACCACAAAGATGCTTAGCTCATACTTACAATAACAAATGATTCAACAATTCTATAAGACATAGTTGATAACTAATCAAAGAGAAAGAGTTGAATTACTCCCTATTACAAAGTGTGAATCCAAGCTTTGATGATGAAATTGATGATGATTAGGATGATGAGGATGAGGATGATGATCCTCTTCAAGCTTCCTTGGGTGGTGGCTGATATGTAAGGAGTCTAGGGTGTGTTTAGGGTATTCTCTCGTCCAAATGACCTGATGGTCTATTTATAGGCCAAGTCCGTTGCCTTGAACACCGCGGCGTTGATGGTTGAACGCCGCAGTGATCAACATTCTGCCCCGAACGCCGCGGCGTTCCCCTGCTGCTCCGTCCAATTTTGGTAAAATATGCATAACTTTCTCTACCGATGTCGGAATAAGATGATTCAAGTTGCTACGCGAAGCTAATACAAAGATCTACAATAATGAAGAAGAAATACTAGTCTGATTCAGCCTGAAAGGGGACGAAAACCTTGTTTCTCTATGAGCATTGTGTAAAATCTTTCGTCAGCTATCTTCTTTTGTTTCTTTCTTCAATTTCAAACTCAATTTGGATCTCTTTTCTCGTCTTTCATGCTCAAATCAACTTTTATCCTACAAAAACAAAATATATACCAATCAAAGCATTATGAGGATAAAAAGTGATCAAAGTAACGGTCAAATCATATTAAAATGGGGCCTAAAATACTGTAAAATGTGAACTTATCACTAGTCAAGTCTTAGGATTAGTGCATACCGACATTTGCAGACCATTTGGAGAAATGGCTCGTGGAGGTTTCTACTACTTCATCACTTTCACAGACTATCATTCAAGATATGGTCTAGTGTATCTGATGAAGCAAAAGTCTGAATCCTTTGAAAGGTTTAAATAATTCAAAGCTTTAGTAGAAAATCAAACTGGACAAAATATAAAAACTCTACATTCGGATCGTGGAGGAGAATATATGAGCCCCGAGTTTGATGAATTCCTTGGAGAACACGGAATAATGTCACAACTAACACCACTAGCAACTCCTCAACTAAATGGAGTAGCCAAGCGTAGGAACTGAACACTGTTGGGCATGATTCTTTCCATACTTAGTTACACCAATTTACCTATTTCGTTGTGGGGACATGTGCTCCTGACTGTTGCTTATATATTGAACAGATGTTCCTCCAAATTCGTTCCTAATACTCCACATAAGATGCGAAATAATAGGAAACCAAGTCTTAACCACATCAAGATTTGGGGATGTCCTGCTTATGTCAAAAAGACTAAAGTGGAGAAATTAGAGACAAGATCCCTAATGGGACGTTTCATTGGTTATCCTGAAGATTCCATGGGATTCTTCTTTTACCTACATGATGATCAAAGGATAATTGTGGCCCTACAAGCCCAGTTCCTTGAAGATGAATTCATCTTGGAAGGGGGCAAAGGTAGAAAGATTGTTCTAGAAGAACAAGATGAAACTCCCTCTGAGACATCTATCTAATAACTAAGGCCTGACCCATTAGTAGCACAACCACCACGTAGATCTAGTAGAATACCACATGAACTTGAGAGATATGGGTATCTACTGCAGAGGGAGCTAGAGCTTCACACTGTCTTACAAGAAAGTCATGAAGATGATCCTTGTACCTATGATCAAGTGATGGTGGATGTCGGCGCTTCAAGATTGCAAGAAACAATGGAAACAAAGATGGACTCTATGCAATCAAACCAAGTATGGACTTTGGTAGATCGTCCTGAAGGTATCAAATCTAGGATGTAAATGGATCTACAAAAGAAAGATAGGTAGCGATGGCAAGGTTGACACCTTTAAAGCCAGACTCGTAGCAAAAGGCTATAGTCAAAGAGAAGGAATTGACTATCAAGCAACATTTTCGCCCGTGGCCATGATAAAGTCCATCTGAATACTGTTATCCATAGCTGAATACTTAGATTATGAGATATGGCAGATGGATGCCAAAATGGCTTTTCTAAATGGATTCCTAGAGGAGGACATCTATATGGAACAACCAAAATGTTTTGTATCCGAGACCGATACCCATAAAGTATGTAAACTTGAGAGGTCCATATACGGTCTCAAGCAAGCATCTAGAAGCTGGAATCTTCATTTTGATGAAGTAGTAAAGGGACATGGCTTCATCAAGAACGAAGATGAACCCTGTGTCTACAAGAAGAGTAGTGGGAGCAAGATCTCGTTCTTAGTACTATATGTTGATGACATTCTACTTATAGGAATGACGTGAGAATGCTCACCTGTCACGCCCTACTTCAACTGTTTGGTAATTAAATCGCCAAAATATCCAATAATGTGGTTCAGAGCTCTACAAAATCAAAAGTCAAAACTTTTAGTGAAATAGGACATGAAATTCTTGTTATATGAATCTGATTTAATGTAATCTCAAACTAGAATACCTCACTTTACGACACGTGAGTTAATCCACGATCTTAAGTTGGTTGTATCTATTGATCAATATTCTTCATATTTAGCCTGGGGAAAGGGAGACACGAGTGGTGAGCTACTAAGCCCAGTGAGTGCAGTGTGTGTAAGTGCGGGCTTATGCATGAAAGTCATAAAATATGTAAATGTCATGATGCATGATCATGATAATATGATAACAGTCAAACAATGCAATAATCATCAATGAATAAGGAAAGCTGATAACACATAACACTCAATTATTAGTGAAGAATTCTAGCGGTGGCTACCGCCGGATTTGCCTCAGCAAAGCACTAGAGTCACTCATAGTGGTTCCTGAGATTGTGTCACGGTGTAGCACATAGGTCCTTCACTTCCAATTGAGTTATATCACATAATAAAGGATACGGTTTTGTTGATAACCTCCTTATGACTCCTGCTTCATAATAACTACCTTATCCACCAAATGCAAGGAGCGACCTTGCTAACAAACTGACATGCCCATCGCCATGATACGCTTCGTCTATGCGCGGGAGGGGAATCGGAAACCATGGGGTTGTGACCAAGCATTACGACAAGCCCGATACTACCCGCACGGGTCACAAACCTCCATGCCGTAATTTGGGCCCAGATAATTA
The DNA here is from genome assembly GCA_019426215.1 of Buddleja alternifolia. Taxonomy (NCBI): domain Eukaryota; kingdom Viridiplantae; phylum Streptophyta; class Magnoliopsida; order Lamiales; family Scrophulariaceae; genus Buddleja; species Buddleja alternifolia. The sequence continues at coordinate 15,237,866 of CM033396.1, forward strand.
ATAATCCACGAGGGATCCATATAACCAAGATAATATCACATTTAGTGCACAGGCGAGATAAAGTACTACGCCAGGCCGATAGCAATCATGACACAACGATTGTAGTCCGTCTCCCCACTGTCCCATACCAGCAGGAGACTTCGTACATTTGAATATCCAACAATGATTAAAATGATACCACAGTCCTAAGGTGCGATAAAGTACAGCACCTGGGATATATAAATAAATACGTTCGATAATTTAGATAAAACGCATTTATGTTATGATCTTAGCTACATGAATGACAATGACATTAAATATTGCAGAATAAAATAAACTAATAAATAAAGCACTCACTATATAAAATAGAGGCATCAAAGTGCAACATCTCTCTTATTTTGTCCTCCGAGTCCGAGGCCTTGTAGAAATATTACAAGCTAACAGCGTGTGCCTAGGAACGTTTTCACAAAAATATCTTTGTCATACATTATTGTAATCACATAAGAAAAATTATCTATTAAATAGAATCTTATTTACTCTATTCGTGCTTAAGTTTATTTGATTAGATAATGGCTTAACAACTTACATTAGGTGGGAAAATAAAACCTTCATTGCTAACAACCAAATTTAGTACATCAGTTGCTAACTATCCGACTAGACAAACTTAATGATCAGTCAACCCCTTGATATAACTTTGCATTCAAATATTAACTGTAATTCTTGCATTAAATATACGCCCATAGCATTAACTAGCAAGATTTCTTGGAAAATGATTAATAATCCAATCAATTGATAGATCCCTACAATAATAAATTAACTAAAGAATTCTGGTTCTGAAGATAAATGTACTACCATGCTATTAATTAAAAGAACTAGTTATATATTATTTATTAATTTCTCATTGATTCACAACCAATAATGATCATACTTAACTATTCACATATACATCTTAATGACCTTAACATTTAGCCTCCAGTGTAATAGAACAATAATGAAACCAAGGTAGCAATAAAATGTACAATTTATTGTAATCTAATTGAGAATAAGATGATTAAGTGAATATTACCTTTTCAAGTAACTATTATTTATTAAACCAACTAACAGAGACTTAATCAGTAAAGTTTAATTAGCCAAAACTCAGAAAGACCTCATTTAATAGCATCATGCAATAGTCTTTGAACTTATAAATAATCATTTATATATAAGAAGTAAATAATAGTGGATACTTATATAATAAATCCGGATTACTCATTGACTACAGAAGAAAATAATAATTGATCAAGAGATGAATTGAGGGAAGGAGAAGAAGGCGTATCTGGGTCCGAAAATGGAGTGATTAATGTGTATGTGTGTGTGTAAATATATATAAAGATAGTCTCTATTTATTGACATATATGTACATATATATGGGTACGATCATACCAGCACTAATGCACTGGATCCCATCAGAACTCTAAAGTTAAGCGTGCTTGGGCGAGATTAGTAATAAGATGGGTGACCCCCTGGGAAGTCCTCGTGTTGCACCCCTTTTAAAGATAAAACCAAAAAAAAACATGAGAGGACCCCCCACCCCGACCCCCACCCCCAAAAGAGCTCTCATTGCAGGAACCCTAGTTCATTTCTAAGTGTCAACCTTCTCCCCTCAGCTGAGGAACGTGATTTAGTGGAAAAAAGCACTAAAAAAGTCAAAACCATTTTTTATGAGGGAGTTGCTGACATGGTCGAGTGAGAGATTTTTGATGAAGGAGAAGAGGTTGCTACTGAGCATATCCCTGTCCAGTCCTTCACTGATACGGAGTCGAAGAACCACAACCAGCATAAATCATCCTACCTTGATTCGCTTGTTGGTACTAAGAACGTCGAGCAAGAACTACTATTTAATAAAAATGGTATGTTAAATATTGGCAAGGTCCAAACCCTAAAACAGGATGCAGAGCATCCTTTCTCGAGAATCGTCTTAGATAAAACGTATACGAAAGATATTCTGGGACCCTAGACTCACTCTCATCCTCAGATTATTGGGTAAGTCCATAAACTATAATCTCCTCTAAGCCAAAATCAACTACCTCTGGAAACTTCAGCATGATTATGAGCTTGTGAATTCGGGGCACAGCTGGTATATCCTTAAACTGAGTGATAAGGAGTTGGCAGACTCTATTTTCCTAGGGGGATCCTGGGTCATTCAAAACCACTACTTAATAGTGGGAAAATGGTTCCCTGGTTTTAAACCTTCATCGGACAAGATTTTGACGACTGTTGCTTGGGTTCAGATCCTAGAACTGGCGGTAGAATACTACACCGAGGTAAATATCTATTCTATAGCCAAGTGTCTCGGATGTTAGGTGTATGCCCTCAATGCCTATGAGGAATTAGATTGGGTTTGGCTTAGATAAGTTATTTATACAAAATGTTTGATATTTCTATTTATAGAATAAAGGTTTTGATGTTGTTCATATAAATCTAATGGCATTTAAATGTATTGAACAAATTAGTCCAAGAGATTTCAAGATAGACTTTCCATCTCTTATGGACAAGAGGAGGCACTGGAACAGTCCAGTACTTAATCTCTAAAACTGAAAGTTCGTGAGTTAACGAATATTAATTGGACATTAATATTCAACTCATATGACACCTTCTTTGACAAGGAAGTGTCAGTCGTACACTGATTAGATAGTGGAAGCTGATGTCATGAATAAGATTAATGGAATTAACATATTTGAAATCGACTCACCTTATTCCGATCACATGGGTATTTACTCTTTAATAGTCAATGATTGGGATTAAGATTGCGATAGTATGTGTGAACTTTGGACCTGAGGAGTCATTTATAACATGCTTGTAGTATTGGATATGTTATCAGAGTAGTTGGACCCGTATCATCTGATAATGGGGTCCACCTCGAAGTACAATCCAATAGTGCATTCGATGTTATAAGATAACTTGCCAAAATGGGATTCACTGTCTCGACAATAAACGAATATGTGACCTGTATGATCGTAAGTAATTGAATTATAAGTCTTTGGCCAAAGCATATAAACTATCTCGTGATTGTCACTGAGGGTAGTTTGGTAATTTCACATTATTATGATTCTTAGTACAGTATCAAGTTCTATGAGTTTGACTAAACCATGACTCTTACTTGATCGGGTCACGTCGGTGAAGAGTTTATACACATATGGTATTCGTAGTCAAGGTTCATGATGACATGATCATCTCGTTTTCAATTGGTTTACGATTTGGTTCCACGCTGTTGGCTAGGTGACAATCTTATCCTTTGGAGTCCTCTCATTCCCAATTGAATCGAGTCTAGAGAGTCGCGCTATGTGAAGAAAAGGGATATTTCCTTAAGCTAAGGGTATTTTGGTAAAATCACATTTGATGTGAATTGTCTGGCAAAATAGATGGCATGATTTAATTAAAGATATTTAATTAGATTAAATAAATTCATTAAATTATATTAATTCATAAGATAAATTAATTTATAAGTTAAATTATATTAATTGGATTAATGTAATTAATTAATTATCAATTTGATTAGACTTGGATTTAATTAATTACACATGGACTAAGTGAAAAACACAGCCCGAAGCCCATATGAAATAGGCCAAATCGGCCACCCCTCACTGAGTAACCCTGGGGGTGTCTTTTACTTGGTATAAGAATTCAGTCAGTGGCATAACTCACAACAGATCATTTTTTTAGAATCTGACACTGAGACAAAATAAACCTAGAGCATTAGGAAAGAAAAATCCCTCGCTCTCCATCAGTCTAGCCGCTTGCAATAGTTCCCGAGGAGAAAATCGAGTTTTTCTTGGAGAACTTTTCTTTCGCGTGATTATCTAGAGGCAGGAGTCCGGGGCTGCTGCTAATAAATCAAGAATCAATTGACGAAAAAGGTAATTCGATTACTCTTGACAACTTTCGTTAATTGATCTATGTGCTAATATCATGAATATACCCGAATCGAATTCTCGGGTGTGATTCGGATTAAAATTTTCATCCGCTAGACTGAATCACAACAGTGGTATCAGAGCTAAAATTCAGGAATATCATGATATTTGTTGTATGTTTATGTGTTTTAATTGTTATAATATCATAAACATGTATTTACATATTGTATGTAAAATTTGGGTAATTTATATTATGCATGTTTATCTATAAAATTAATTTTTCATAAGTTGAATGTGATTTACTGGGTAAAACGAAAAATTGAATTGGATTCGTGATTTTAATAAAAATTGAATTTTTTGAAAAACCTAGGCAGCGCTGCTACTACCTGCGCCTATAGGAGCGGGCTAGGGGGACGGCGGTAAGGGGGCCCAACACCTGGGACTACAACGATGGGCCGAGCCCAGCGCTGAAGTGCACATATGGCACAGCGCACAAGGATGCGATAGGTCGAGCCCAGCGCATGATGAATGGCGCTGGGTTTGGCCCAGCGCAATTAATTAATAATGTTTGGTAAAACCCCATTGTTGTTTAACTAGTTGGGTATTTTTTGTATTGGGCCAAACATAATTAATTTTAGGGCTTGGCCCAAATGATTTAAATTGGAATTGATCAATTATCAATTAATTAATTATATGGGTTCAATCCGAATTGAAAAACTTAACCTAAATATTTATCAAATATACAACCCTAAATAAATTTCGTTTCAACTTCTAAATTGGATTTAGTGAATAAATTTTAATTGGATTTAAATCTATTCAAAAACCCTACATTGGATTTAATTCTAAATTAAATTTAGTTACTTTATTTAAATTGGATTTAAACTTGAAAATTTTCAATTGAACCTAGAATAGTTCAAAGTCTTAAATTGGATTTAAAACTCTTTTTCAAAGATGATATATATTAAAATGGATTTATTAAATTAGATTTAAATATCTCTTTCCTTTTACAAGATATTGCTATGTGTTTAGATTAAATTACCCATTGGACTTTATTTGATAATAGTCAATCTTTAATTAGATTAAAGTATTCAAAGTAAATTGGATTTATTTTGATGTCATTAAATTGGATTTAGTTGAAGAATAAATTGGATTTAATCAAGATATTGAATTGGATTAAATCATAGATTAAATTAGATTTAATCTTAGACTAAATTAGAAATAATCACACATTAAATTGGATTTAAAGGATAAATTCACATATGTGTTTTAAATTGTTTATGTGCTCCTTAACATATGTGATGGTGACACCATGTATAGACTTAGGGTTTTATTTAAGCTGTCTTACCTGGGTTGTATTGGGCCAGTTTTGAGCCCCCCGGTTTGTATATTCAATTCATAGAATTTTGTATGGGTTATTTCTATGTAATTGTTTTAGAGATAGGTCCAAATGGCGGTTCATGGTGGCACATGAAGTCTTGGAGATTCAAGAAGATTAGATCTTTGTATAGGGCCCAACCCTTGTAATAGATAGGACCCCTCCCCGATCACTCATTGGCTCGAGTTGATCTAGCTAGTCCATACATGTGTGTGTTGTTAGAATTGCTAGGCTTATTCTTATGCATTTCCAATTATTGCGCGATAAAGAAATTAATATGCAAAGTGAGACCAACTTAATAACATTATCGAATGTTACAATTCTCCCATATTAAAATACTGAGTAAGTAGAGGGGCATTGGATGTCGTAGCTCTCCATCAAACTTTAGAAGATAGGTTCATTTCTGGTGGGTGGCATCTTCCCGCAATAAGGGGGTCATGCATTAAGACATGGTGCTCCATCTTCTCTAGTGCATTTGATGGCTTCATGTCGAAACAAATTTCTCCCCATATATCGTTCAAGGTTGCAAGGCGAAATTAAATTGTTAGACTGAAAGGAGTTAATGAAATAAATGACTCAGATGGATCACCACCTATATATCGAAAAAGTTTGCGGTTCAGTGATCCATGAGATAAAGGAGATTGAATTATCGGTTGGGCTGATTGATGTTTGACATCACCTCAATCATCTAACGAGCCGTATATCGTTCAAGGTTGCAACTTGTTTAGATAATTGGGGAAATCAATCAATCACTATGAAACCAATCCAACAAGGTTTCCGATTATTGCAATGGGAGTGCAATATTTCGAGAAAAATAGTGGGAGTCAAGTAAATATTGAAATCCTTGATTTTACTTGAAAATACATAATAACACATCTAATTAAAAATCTTGGTTAAATTTTCTGCAGTTTATTTCCATCACAATGACAAACCCTTTGACAAAACCACTTGAGAAAAATGTCCTCACTGGACCAAACTACTCTGATTGGATTAGAGCATTGAGGATGGTCCTCAATGATGAATCACTTGAATATACACTAGAGATGGATCGACCACAAGGGCCTGGGGTCAATGAGTAAGATTATGTCATACTAGCGTACTCGAATTGGATCTCTGATGCAAGAAAAGTAAGGGATTATATGTTGAACTCCATGTGCACTGCATTGAAACGCAAGTATGGAAACATGGATAGTCACAGGTCTATCATGCTACGCTTGGAGGAACTGTTTGGGGAACGGGGCAAGTCCATTAGATACTTTGTACCGAAGGATCTTTTCAACACTAAGATGAGAGAAAGAGATGATGTTGCTGATCATGTTTTGAACATGATATCCATGCTAGAAAAACTCTGCTCTATGGACTACTACATGGATTTCCACCTTCAGGTGGATCTCATTCTCCAGTCGCTCCCTAACTCATTCTCTGCCTTTGTCATCAATTTGGATATAAATGACATTGAAGGATCACTGTCAGTCTTGTTGGACAAACTGGTCAAAGCACAGTCACAAATTGAGAAAAGATTTGGTGCTTTCACAGTTCCTATTTTGTCCTCTAAAAAAGGACCGAAGCAGCATCACCCACTGGTTGGGCGCATTAGAGAACCAATCATATCCAAGGTGAAAAAGTCTAGGACTAAGCGCATGAGGGATGAAGACACATGGCTCCACTGCTGGAAAGTGGGTCATTAAAAGCGTGATTGTCCCGTACTAAAAGCTGAAAGCAAATCAGGTATAGAACTTTATGTTTTTGAAACAAATTGTTCTATGATGATATTTTCTACTTCTTGGATTCTAGATTCTGGAGCTAGTGCTCATATTAGTGTTTTGAACTAGGATCTGGAAACAAGTAGAAAGCCGGATGAGGACGAAGTGATGATCAATGTAGGAAACGGACACAGCGTGGCTGCGACTCACATTGGAATTACTTCTGTTTCATTAATTTCTGGACATCAAATTAGGTTAGATGATTGTATTGTTTTGCCCAATGGGCTCAAGAATATTATTTTTATTCCTGTATTAGCCAGGAAAGGATATTTGTTTAATTTTATACATAATTCTTGCGATATTTATTTTGGAAATAAATGTGTTGGCTCCGCATCTTTAATTAATGGTTTATATTATTTTAATGTCCGAAATCAATGTATGGTTAATACTATGACTAGAAAACGTAGTATGAATGGAATGAACCAAAAACTCATATGGCACCTTAGACTAGGACATCTCAGTGAATTTAAGATTCACGAATTGGAAAAACGTGGACTCATTGGTCCACTTAGGTTTGACCCATATCCGACTTGTGAATTGTGCCTCAAAGGCAAGATGACTAGGTCACCATTCACTGGACATTTTGAAAGGGCAAATGAAGTTTTAGGATTAATCCACACTGACGTTTGTGGGAACCTCAAGGATGCGGTCCTTGGAGGTTTTCAGTACTTTATAACCTTCACAGATGACCACTCTAGGTATGGTCTAGTTTATTTGATGAAGTATAAATCTGAAGCACTTGAATGGTTCAAGGAATTCTAAGCTTTAACTAAAAAAAAAAATTGGGCACAGTATTAAGGCACTGAGATTTGATCGAGGTGGCGAATACTTGAGTATCGAGTTTGACGAGTTCTTAAAAGAACAAGGCATAGTATTACAACTAAGAAGGAATCGTACTCTGTTGGACATGATACGCTCCATGCTTAGCTACACCGATTTACCCATCACGTTGTGAGGACATGCTTTGCTCACAGCTGCACACATTCTGAACAAATGTCTTTCAAAATATGTTCCCACTACGCCATATGAGATATGGAGTGGTAGGAAGCCTAGTCTGAAATACATAAGAATATGGGGTTGCCCAGCATATGTAAAGGAGACTAAGGTAGAGAAACTAGAGGATAGATCCTTGAAAGGACGTTTTATCAGTTTTTTCGTAGATTCGATGGGATACCTCTTTTACCTGCAAAATGATCATAGGATCAGAGTGGCCTTGCAAGCCCACTTTCTTGAAGAAGAATTCATTCCAGAAGGTGGTGCAGGTAGAAAGATTGTTCTGGAAGAACAAGATAACATCCCTTTGGAGACATCAGTTCAAGGATTTGAACCTAACTTGACACAACTGTCGTAATGACGATCTAGCAGAGTATCTCAGCCGCCTGAGAGATATGGCTATCTGCACAAAACGCAGCATTATTTGTATGCCATTGCAGAAGAAAGCCATGGAGATGATCCCTCTGACTATGATGAAGCAGCAACGGATATAGATTCCTCTAAGTGGCTTGAGGCTATGAAAGCAGGTATTGATTCGATGTATTCGAACCAAGTCTGGACTCTTACTGATCTACCAAATGGAGTTTGACCAATTGGATGCAAATGGATCTATAAGAAAAAGATTGGTCCGGATGGCAAGGTGGACACCTATAAGGCCAGGCTAGTGGTAAAAGGTTATAGTCAAAAAGAGGGCATTGACTATGAGGAAACATTTTCGCCAGTAGCCATGATCAAATCTATTAGAATTCTGCTAGTCATAGCTGCAAACTTAGACTATGAAGTCTGGTAAATAGATGTAAAGACGGCATTCTTAAATGGACACTTGGATAAGGACATTTATATGCAACAGCCCAGGGGCTTTATATCCGAAGCCGACTCTCATAAAGTTTGCAAACTTAATCGGTCCATTTATGGACTGAAGCAAGCCTCTCAGAGTTGGAATCTGAGGTTCGATGAAGAAGCAAAGAAATATGGCTTCATCAAGAATGGTCAGTGGGAGCAAGTTGACATTCCTGGTTTTATATGTAGATGACATACTACTTATAGGGAATGACATAGGCTTATTGACTTTGGTCAAGACAGGGCTCTCAAGTACATTCTCCATGAAAGACTTAGGAGAAGCGACCTACATTCTAGGAATTCGCCTTTATAGAGATAGAGCGAATAGAATGATTGGTCACCCCCAAGCACTCTACCTAGAGAAAGTCCTTAAGAGATATGAAATGCATAACTCTAAGGGAGGACTTTTGCCCATGAGACATGGCATTCATCTTTCCAAATCTATGAGTCTCAAAACAAACAAGGATAGAATGGCAATGAGGAATATACCCTATGCATCCGCTGTGGGTAGTCTCATGTACGGAATGTTATGCACGAGGCCAGATCTGGCATATGCTGTGAGTATGGTCAGTAGGTTTCAAGCTAACCCAGGGGAGTCTCACTGGACAGCAGTGAAGTGTATCTTAAAGTACTTAAGAAGAACTAAAGATATGCTACTAATATATGGGAATGGAGAATTGAAGGTGGATAGTTACACCGACTCAAATTTCTACTCTGATCCGGATGACCTTAAATCTACCTCTGGCTACATATTCACACTCTGTGGAGGAGCAGTGTCTTGGAAAAGTTCCAAGCAAAGCACAACTGCAGACTCCACAACGGAGGCAGAATATGTGGCAGCTTCTGAGGCATCCAAAGAAGCTGTTTGAATGAGAAATTTCATAGCCGAACTTGGAGTGGTTCCTAGCGTGGAAATGTCGTTGCCACTATGGTGTGACAACAATGGAGCAATTGCACAAGCTAAAGAACCAAGGTCTCACAACAAATCTAAACACGTGATGAGGAAATATCATATAATACGAGAAATCGCTGGAAGAGGCGATATAGCCGTGCAGAAAATAGCCTCAGCCGAAAACATGGCTAACCCACTCACTAAGCCATTATCACAGGCGGTGCTAGATAAATGTCTTGAGAAGATGGGAATCAAATACCATAGCGATTGGAGTTGAGTATAAGTGGGAGATTGTTAGGTGTATGCTCTCAATGCCTGTGAGAAATTAGATTGTGTAGGGCTTAGATAAATTATTTGTACAAAATGTTTGATATTTCTATTTATAGAATAAAGGTTTTGATGTTGTCCATATAAATCTAATGGCATTAAAATGTATTGAACAAATTAGTCCAAGAGATTTCAAGATAGACTTTCCACCTCTTATGGACAAGAGGAGGCATTGGAACAGTACAGTACTTAATCTCTAAAACTGGGAGTTCATGAGTTAATGAATATTAATTGGGCATTAATATTCAACTCATATGACACCTTCTTTGATAAGGAAGTGCCAGTTGTACACTGATTAAGTAGTGAGAGCTGGTGTCATGAATATGATTAATGGAACTAACATATTTGAACTTGACTCGCATTAATCCGATCACATGGGTATTTACTCTTTAACAGTCAATGATCGGGATTAAGATTGCGATAGTATGTGTGAACTTTAGACCTGAGGAGTCATTTATAACATGCTTGTAGTATTGGATAAGTTATCAGAGTAGTTAGACCCGTATCACCTGATAGGTGGGGTCAACCTCCAAGTACGATCCAATAGTGCATTCGATGTTATAAGATAACTTGCCAAAACAGGATTCACCATCTCGACAGTAAACGAGTATGTGACCTGTACGATCGTAAGTAATTGAAATTATACGTCTTTGGCCAAAGCATATAAACTATCCCGTGATTGTCACTGAGGGTAGTTTGGTAATTTCACATTATTATGATTCTTAGTAGTATCAAGTTCTATGAGTTTGACTAAACCATGACTCTTACTTGATCAGGTCACGTCGGTGAAGAGTTTATACACATATGGTATTCGTAGTCAAGGATCGTGATGACATGATCATATCTTTTGCAATTGGGTTACGATTTGGTTCCACAGTGTTGGCTAAATGACAACCTTATCCTTTGGAATCCTCTCATTGCCAATTGAATCGAGCCTAGAGAGTCGCGCTATGTGAAGAAAAGAAATATTTCCTTAAGCTAAAGGTATTTTGGTAAAATCACATTTGATGTGAATTGTCTGACAAAATAGATGACATGATTTAATTAAAGATATTTAATTAGATTAAATAAATTAATTATATTATATTGATTTATAAGTTAAATTAATTGGAAATTAATTTATAAGTTGAATTATATTAATTTGATTAATATAATTAATTAATTACCAATTTGATTGGACTTGAATTTAATTAGTTACACATGGGCTAAGTGAAAAACAAAGCTCGAAGCCCATCTGAAATAGGCCAAATCAGCCGCCCCTCACTGAGTAACCCTGGGGGTGTCTTTTACTTGGTATAAGAATTCAGTCAGTGGCATAACTCACAACAGATCATTTTTTTAGAATCTGACACTGAGACAAAATAAACCTAGAGCATTAGGAAAGAAAAATCCCTCGCTCTCCATCCGTCTAGCCGCCTGCAATAGTTCCCGAGGAGAAAATCGAGTTTTTCTTGGAGAACTTTTCTTCCGCGTGATTATCTAGAGGCAGGAGTCCGGGGCTGCTGAAGATAAATCAAGAATCAATTGACGAAAAAGGTAATTCTATTACTCTTGAAAACTTTCATTAATTTGATCTATGTGCTAATATAAGGCCTGAAATCACTTAACGCACGGATTAAACCCACATGTGGCAATAATCAAGCGATAAATGAACCTAAAACATAACGCAAAGGGGCTTAAAAACACGTAAAAACACCTCTTATCAACTCCCCCAAACTTATCAATTGCTCGACCTCGAGCAATAAGAGCTATAAGGCAAGATCAACATCATCAACCAAGGGAAGAAACAAAGAAAAGAAAAAAAAAACTACCTAACTCACTTTCGTGGAGTAAATGGTTGCACTTAGCAAGGTGCAACAAGCCTTTGAACCTTTAAGTTACCTCAAAGGACGAGTTATAGTCTTGTGAGGGTTTGCATATGATATACCCACAAAATCTAGCAAATTTTCAATCCCAACCAAATCAATACATTTCAACATAATTAACAAGAGTGAATGGCATAAAATCAATCTTTTAAAGCTCACAAATATGTATACATATCAACTACTTTTGCTCATGTGACACCAATACTCGAAAAGACTCCCTAGAGTGTAGTGCAAAATAAATCTAAGGCATTATAGTCGAGAGGCATCCTTACCAAATTTTGGACATTAATCCCATATCTATCAACTTTTGATCAAACACAAAGCACAAGAATCATAGAAAATCTCATAGCTGTTTAAATTTCATTATCTCAAACATTCAATTTTCAATTCGTATGAAACTTCCATTAAATTCATTAAGGCTAGATCATGTGCAATGTTTTATTCCATTAGGCTTTCTATGGCACCCATGTAATAAGCTTTAGATCAATGACTCCCAAACTAGATAGTTTTGGGGCATTAAGTGTAGAGACACTCCTAAGGATTTAATCACTCGAGTGTCAAAGGCCACGAAATAAAACTAGATCTTTTATACAATTCACTTCTTTTTGGCTTGAGCTTAGCTCAAATTAGCATAATAGTACAGTATATAGGTATGAAACTTTTCACCTCCAGTACATATTAGCTTGACCACTTTTGGTCATACCAAAATTCAACCTTTTTAATTCGCTGTTTAGCATACAAAATTACTACTGAACTTATATCCTTATGAGAAATCTAAGTTAATATTTCCGGGAAAATTTCCTTAAGTGTCTCAAGATGGGTATCCTCTCAACTCCTCTACTCTCGATTTATGTGCATTGTGAATCATCTAAGGAAATCAATTCTCATCCAGGGTCTCTACGAGCAATTTCAAAGATATATATGTTCCATTAAATTCAATTTATTTCAAGAAATCATGCCATTTTTCCAAGTTAATCAATTTCAATGCATCAATTGGAATGACTAAATTTTTTTTTATACTTGATTTTCTCAACAAAGAAACATTTAAACATGATATCATATAAACTTTCCCCCAACAAGCTAAAAATTAGGATTACATCATCAAAGTTCAAAATAAGTACTCTTCTACCCCCAAACTCAAATCCAACATTGTCCCCAATGTTGTTATAACAAGCATACACAACGGTAAAAGAACACTTACAACCAAGGATGTTGAAAAACACCCTTAAACTTCCAATGCATCCTAACAAAGCTTCTCCTACTCTCGAGTAAAATAAGCATCCCTAATCATGGGGTCCAAATGTGCATCATATCTAACACTTCAACTCTTCAAACCATCAAACATAAGAAAACATACATGCCAAAAGTGCATGCTTGAACACAACATAAAGAAACAAACTAAACAAAACAAAAACGAAAGAAAAGAAAACTTACAAACTTGGGTTGCCTCCCAAGAAGCGCTTGTTTAAAGTCATTAGCTTGACTTTATCGGGTCGGCTTAAGGAGGGTTCCGTATGAATGCCTTATTTGTTCTCCAATTCATTCTCATGTTTCGGTTCACTCTTTGGTCATTTGGAAAGAAGATTGGCCGATTCTTTGTGAAAAATACCCTATGTTGAGACCAAGCAATCATCCACTCACGAGTTTTTCCGTTGTCCCTCAACACTTCAATTATCCTATGCTTCGGGTGATAGTGTGAACATTTCTCCAAGCTAGAGATAATATCTCGTTTTTCTTCACCAATTATCTTGACATATTTCAACTCCATGATGTATGGATGTAGAAGATTATTGGCTCGTTTTTCCTGAAAGTGCTCAACACTAAAAGCATCAAAAGCATTAATGTGTAAATTCAAATCCAAATCAAGTGGATGCTCAAAAACCTCATAGTTATTGAAATTAACCATATCATCTTTTATATTCATTGACAACTTACCATCGGCGGCATCAAGTACCGACTTACCTGTAGCTAGGGAAGAAGGCAAAGGAATGGCAACAGCCCAGAAAGGATAGGAGTCGAGTGCTCATTGATAGAGGGGTCTGCCACGGATGTTTGAACGCCATGGCCTGCATTTTCGAAAGTTCTGTGCAGAGGATAATCTTTCAAATTTTCCAACTTTCCTTCAATCAACATCACGATGTTGCATTCCTCCTTCAAATTCTCTTCAGTGTCACACGCCAGTGCCCCTAGTGTTTTCTCAGACATGTCGCTCGATAGTTGCTTGAGTTGATGACTCATCTCCTTCATTTCCCGCCATATGTCCTTCATCGTAAGGCGGAGCTCTCCAATGGTTATATCAAATTGTTCCTCCGAAGTAGGAATTCTCACTTGGTCTTGTTGATAATTTCCTTGCCCCTTCGGGTTTTCCTCAAAATTGCCAATTTCCTCAACCGCTTTAACACTCGTAACCTTTTTGGGGAAAATTTCTTCAACATCATCCTCAGGGTACCACTCATCCTCTTGTGCCAATTGCTTAAGTGTTCTCCATGCAGTCCGATCATCTAGTCCCAATAAATCACCACCGGCTCCAGCATTGAGTCGATGCCTAACCCTCGATCGAACCCCATCATAAAAATATTGCACAAGATCGCCTAGAGAGTAATTATGTGATGGGAATTTTCTAAGCATAAACATGTACCTTGCCTATGCATTCGCCAATGACTCATTCGTTTTCTGCTTAAATTCCCTTATTTCACTTCGGAGCTCATTTACCTTTGATGGTGAAAAGAATTTATCCAGAAATAAATCCGTAAGCTTTTCCCAAGTCGTGATGGATTGTGGGAGAAGAGACTTATACCAAGTGGTTCCCTTATCCTTGAGGGAAAAATGGAAGAATCGAAAGCGAAGAGAGTCGAGATCTCTTGGATGGAGTTGTATGGTTGAGAGGATGTTGTCAAAATTTTCCAAGTGATCATATAATGATTCGCTTGGATCCCCATAAAATGGGTTGTTTTGAACCATGGTGAGTAGGTGAGGCGGAACTTGGATATTTGGTGTGGTGAAGTCCGTAATAATCACAGGTCTCTGTATAGGGTGAACTCGTCGTGGTTGACTACTATGAATGGATGCAAGAGGCACTGGTGGTTGCATAGCCTGTATGATATTTTGCAACCACTTTCTATTTTTCGGAAGGTTAATATCTAGAAAGTTACCGGCTATTGCTAGCTAGTCCTGAAATGAGAAACAGAAATAAAATAAATACTAAAAAAAAAAGAAACTTGCAATAAAATCAAAAATTAAAATAAACAAGTCCCCGGCAACGGCGCCAAAAACTTGACACGCTAAAAGCTAACGTGTTTGGTAGCAAGTGCACTAGTCGTGTGTAGTAATAAATGGACAAAAAGTCCAGGTTGTCGAACCACAGAGACTTGAATTTTAGTTTAAGATTCGTAATGACGTAAAAAATTAAAGTAAGAGTAAATTCAAATAAAAGTGCAAAGAACAAGAACAAAGATGAGCAAACGATTGAAACTTAAATATGAAGAGTAACTAAGGCGCATGCGAGGCTCAATTTGATCTGTATCCTTATTAAGAATCTTATTGAATCATTAGACTTATGTTCCTATGGTGAAAGCTCCTAAAGTAAAGAATAACCGATATCTCGTGATAGACTCCTATACCTAAATGATGGTTTCCTAAGTATTTCTACCCGGAAATCTAACCACTAAGCATGCATTAACAAACTAGAGCTTCCTCGATATAAATCGAACGACTTCACCCGGTAATCTTTACCTATGTCTAGGGCAATTCCTCATTGGTTGCGGGTTATGGTGTGAATTTCATGCACCCTAGATCAACTTTCTCTCAAAATTCACCTAGGCAATTTATCGAACACATGGTGATCAAGCACATGTACGTAGAACAAATACAAATTCACAACACATAGCAACACATGAATTGATTCAAACAAACAAATATTAGATAGATACTTCACAAATAGGCCTTCATATGGCCTTAGTCTTATAGATCTAGTTCATAATCAATGGTACAAGAAAATCTAAAGCAAATATGTATATATTCATAGACAAATATATAATGAAAGCAATGGAAAACTCCCTAATACACTTGGTTGATGATGAAATCAAGTTGGAAGCTTCAATTCCTTGCCCTTCCTCCTTCTTGTCCTCCAAAATATGATTTAGATGGCTATTTTTAGCCTCAAAAGGGCCTAAAAACCGAACCCCCATCTCCAATGCTGAAATTTAGCCTTTATAGCTTGAAAAACGCATACATTGGCGCCTAGGCGTGGTCATGCCGACGCCTAAGCATGGGAAGCAGATTGCTGGACGTCTTTGCTCTTGTCCGGCGCAGCAATCGTATTTCCTTCATAACTCTGTCCACAGACCTCCGATTTGGATGATTCAAGTTCCTACTTGAAGCTAAGACATCGATCTACAACTTTGTAGAGGAACCTTCATCCAATTCGGTCTATAAACATACAGAAATAGCGCTCAACCATGGCAAGTGTTGTAGAAATGGCGCCCAGGCGTGGGTATGATGGCACCTAGGCGCGGGAGTGTGAAGCAAATCTTCGGAATTGGGTGTCATCGGCACCTGGGCGTGGTTGGAGGGGCGCTTGGGCGCGGAGGTGCGAAGCAACTTGGCCTAAACTTGTTTTATACGTCGTTTTTCCGCCCGTTCTTCGACTATATCCATTTAAGGCCTGAAATCACTTAACGCATGGATTAAACGCACATGTGGCAATAATCAAGCGATAAATGAACCTAAAACATAAACACAAAGGGGCTTAAAAACACGTAAAAACACCTCTTATCAGATGTTGATAAAAATTTCACCTTTTTGGATACCCAAGACTAGTCTACCTCAAAACCCTACACAAAGCCTTTACCTAATAAAGTCAATCCTTACCTTTTACATAGCTTAGTCAATGTCCATCAGCCGAGAGCTGACAAGATATGTCACAACAAGCCACCTAACACCTCCCCTAAGGTTGTACCGGTCCCCTCTAAGGAAACGAAAAAAGGTAACCCTAACTTAAACAAAAGTGAAAATTTATCTGCACAAAAGATTAACCAGAATCCTAACATTCGAGTTTTATCAAATAAAAATAAAGAGAAAATTAAAATCTCAAAAAATAGACAAACCGCTCCCCTGGTTTTAACTCAAACCCTTCACCTTTCTCCCCATCGAAACCTGAAAATGAACAACCATCTTGTACATGTAACCCAGATGGGTCTTGGGTATCCATTAATAGAGGAATTAATGTTAACACCTCATGTGAGAGTGGACTATGAAATGGAGTTTCACTTTATAAGAACACTTGCGATCCATCTGTTATTTTGGTAAGTGGCAGTCATGATGAAGTACTCGAGAAATCCCCTTCTAGAGCAGCTCGATTACAAGATGACAGTGCAACTTAGCTTGAACGAGATGGTAAGGCAGTGCTAAATGGCGCAGATTTTGGCAACGTAGATTCTTTGGGAACAGACGGGGAGCCTTGTTGAGAACCCGATTTTACCTTTTCATATTTACAGTTTTTCTATGAAAATATGTAGTTGGAATTGTAGGGGGCAAGTGGTAGAGATTTCAAAAGACATTTCCGTTCTATAGAGCTGGATCACCAGCCTGATGTTATTTTTCTTCTCGAAACAAAAGTTTCGGAGGAGAGGGCGGCAACCATATGTACTAGTCTTGGTTTTGATGGGGTTTGTGGGTCTTCTACTATGGTCTGGGAGGGAGGTATCTGGATGTTGTGGGATCCCCATAAAATTCAAGTTTGAATCATGAGTGTTCTTCCGGAGGTCATTCTTGCTTTGATTGGGCCCAAGGTAGAAGATTGTTGGTTCTGTTTGGGGGGTTTATGCTCAACCGAATAGACGTAGCAAAGAAGCATTTTGGAACAACTTAATGGCGTGCAGTGAGGTTTGTCAAAGACCTTGGCTTCTTACCAAGGACTTTAATGACATTAGCAGCTTACATGAAAAGAAGGGAGGATCTTTAGCTAGTTGGAGCAGGTGCAAAGATTTGTGGACGATTTGGAGAACTGCACTTGGGGTTCAATTCAAAATTCACGTGGATCTGCTCTAAGGTTGGCGAAATAGAGGTTCAAGAGCGGCTTGATAGAGTTAGCTAATGAGGAGTGGAGATTGCAATTTTCGGAGGGAGTGGTCCACCAGCTTCACCGAACCCATTCAGATCACCACCCTATAATCATATATTGCCAACGTAACAACATATCCCGTAAATCTAAACCATTCTATTTTGAGATTGCTTGGACAACCCACCTCGAATGCGAATCTATTATTGGTGACGTTATTTCTAAATATGATACGGCCGTTCAACCTCTCGAAGTCTTGCCTAAGGAGATGAGAGTTTGGAACAAAAAAACTTTTGGGAATGTGTTTGTTAAAAAAAAGGGAACTTTTAGCTAGAATCCTTGGAATTCAAAAAACACTTTCAACTGTTGATAGTATTTTTCTAATGTCCCTTGAAAAAGATTTGATAAATTAATATAATTAAACTTTGCACCGAGAGGAAATGATTTGGTTCAAAAAGTCACACGTTAATTGGTTGCAAATCGGGGACAAAAACACTTGTTTTTTCCACCTTTCAACTATTTGTAGGAGACGGAAAAACAAAATTTTAGCTCTTAAGGTTGAGGGGGAGTGGTGTAATGATGATGCAATCCTTAAAATTTGGGTGAGAGGCCATTTTCATAAGCTCTTTGTGGAGGTCGAAGCAGTTGATTATGTCCCGCTCCCGGATAGCCGGTATCAAAGGAAGCTTAATAGCATTATTGTTAGTTGTTTGACGGTTAGGATTACAGAGAGTGAGGTTCATAGGGTTGTCAATAGCATGAGTCTATACAAGGCACCCAGCCCAGACTGCCCGAACGGGTGCCAATGTTTCTTCTATCAAAAGTTTTGGGGAAAAGTGGGAGGGCTAGTCACTAAGGTTGTCAAAGACACTTTTACAACAGGCAATATCCCTCCTTCGCTTGGTAACTCATTTGTTGATCTCAACCCAAAAGTGGACCACCTAGAGACCATAACCCAATTTTGACCGATTGCGCTTTGCAATGTCCTCTTCAAAATCATCACAAAAACCTTAGTCCTTAGGCTCAAACCCTTCATGGATAAGTTGATTTTCCCCAACCAATCGAGTTTTATCCCTGGAAAAAGTACTCATGATAACATTCTTGTTCTCCAAGAGCTCGCCCACACTTTTTCTGCATCTCATAGTCGAAAGGGTAGCATGATAATCAAACTTGATCTTGAAAAGGCTTATGACAAAATTCGGTGGGATTTTTTAGCTCAAAATATTTGGCTCTTTCTTTTCCCAGAAAAAATGGTCCAACTTATCATGAGTTGTGTGGAGTCGGCCCATCTCCAAATCCTTTGGAATAGTGAGCCCCTCAACCCGATTGAGCCCCAGTGTGGCCCTCGGCAAGGAGATCCTTTATCCCCCTATCTCTTTGTTTTTTATATGGAAAGGCTTTCGTATTTGATCGAGGAAGAGGTTGATAATAATGTGTGGAACCCCATCCCTTTCGGTAGGGGCGGGCCGTGCATCTCACACATGTTTTTCGTTGATGACATTATCCTCGCCGCAAAATCAAATGCTAAATCAGCCTTATCCATTAAAAACACTCCTGATAATTTTTTGTCTTGCATCGGGTCTTAAAGTGAGTTTATCTAAATCCATCGTCTACTTTGCACCTAAGACGGAGTCAAGTGTGCAAGCGAGTATGGTTGAATTGTTAGATTTTCGCCCCTCCTCTTCTCTAGGAAAATACCTTGGTGTCAACAGAATACGCTCCCGTAAATCTAGCTCCAACTTTTGTGGTCTAATTGAAAAGGTTGAAAATAGGTTATCGGGGTGGAAAGCTAAAAAATTGAACCTCGCCGCTAGAACAACTCTCATACAATTGGTCACTTCGGCCGCCCCATATACGCAATGCACTCGAATTGGCTCCCAACTAAAGTTTGTGACCAACTTGACAAACTCAATAGAACTTTCCTTTGGGGCTCTAGTGACTATGTCAAGAAGGTCCACTTGGTCGGATGGGACAAAATTATTTAAAACAAAGCGAAGGGTGGGTTAGGCCTTAGGGAAACTAGAAAAGCTAATATGGCTATGCTTGCAAAAACTGGATGGAGAGTCTTTCAAATGATGAGTAGGTTAGGACAAAAATCTTTTTAAAAAAATATCTTCGTTCGAGTGATTCTTTGTTTAACCATATCCCCAACATCTAGCCTTTGGAAGGGTATAGTTCGAAGTACCAAAGCCATAGGAGATTCGGTTTTGTGGAGGATTGGTAATGGTTCTAGGACTTCCTTTTGGTTTGATAGGTGGCTTGACAAGAACCCTTTATGTGAGATTATTAGCATGGAGATTTATGAGGAGGGCATGGGTGTTTACAGTTTGGATTTTCTTGATAGTGAAGGCAACTAGAACCTTACGCGTCTTAGGACTCAACTTCCTCAAAATTTAAAGGATCGCATCCTTAGTGTACCTATTCCTCTTAACTGTGACTCTCAGGATTGCCAAATTTGAGGAAGGGCTCCTAATTGGGTTTTTACTTGTAAGTCAGCATACAATTCTCTAAATTCGGAGCCAAATCGAGGAGCTCCTTCACTCTCAATTTGGAACGGGATTTAGAAAATTAAATGCCCTCACAAACTGAAATTTTTCCTCTAGCTTTGCTTACACAACAAATTGCTCACCAATTCTCTTAGATTTGATCGAAAATTTGCAACAACGGACACATGCACACGCTGTCACATGGCTAGAGAGGATGTGTTACACACTCTCATCGATTGTCCTACGGCAAGATTGATTTGGGAGCTTATAATAACCCCGTCGAATTGTCTTCATTTTTGGACGACGGACCGTATTAATTGGCTCACCAATTTCCTCAAATCAAATTTCACAAACATCATATGTCCTGATTGTGATTGGCAACAGTTTTTCAGCATAACTATTTGGAACATTTGGATTGCCCGCAACAATTTTATCTTTAAAAACAAGCCTGAAAATCCTAAGGAAATTGCACTCTCTATAAAATTGTTAGTTAACGGTATATCGTCGGCTTTTGGACCTCCAATTCGCACTGCCCGAGAGAAAGCTAACGTAGTTTGGACACCTCCACCTCCGGGTTGGCTCAAACTTAACACGGATGGGAGCTTCTATAAGGACACGAATTCGGCCTCGGCAGGAGGTTTAATTAGAGATGAGAAAGATAATTGGATTCAGGGATTCTCGGTGAGATTAGGTAGTATATCGATAAACACTGCTGAACTCTTTGGTGTTCGAGAGGGACTCAAATTAGCATGAGAGCGACGTTGTCACAAGCTTGTGGTGGAAGCGGACTCAGAAGTGGCTTGGAAGCTGATTTTGCAAAGAGACTCGAAGTGTCACCCGCTTGGTCCCATTGTTGAAGACTATAGGCGACTGTTAAGCATGCCTTGGGAAACAATTTTCCTGTCCACTCGGAGAGAAGGGAACAACTGTGTAGATCAGTTAGCAAAACAGGGACATCTGCTCATGCATGGGTTGAAAGTTTGGAATGATCCTCCACAGAGCCTCCTGGAAAGCTTAGATTCAGACATGGCTGTTTAAGTTTGTATTTTTGTTTTTCTTCTTTTGTTTGCTCATTGTACCACCAAAAAAATATATATACATATATATATATCATGTTATAATATGTATAAATATAAAATATATTAATTAAATTATAGATTTAGGATTAATAATATATAGGGAAAAATGCACTTCACCCCCTCTAAAATTCACATTTTAGCACTAAAATCCCTCAAAACTAAAAAAAGAGACTATGCGCCCTAGAAAATTTAAATGTGTAGCAGATTCCCCTAAAATTAATATTCTTGTGAATTTTTTGCTGAAATCTTGACTACATGATAGTCTTTATCTATTTGTATGGTTACAGAAATTATTTTTTATCTTCTCATCAAAACAATTTTTTCCCAAGATATTTTCTCTTTAAAAATTATTAATTGTTCCCTCAGAATTCATGTTTTTCAAGAAGGCCTAAATTCGATTTTCGAATTGAAGTTCTCACATCACTTTCAGCGTCATTTTACATTATGAAATGTAGTTGGTTTGCGCATGAGATGATAAAATGGCATTTATGACCTTAGAAGTTCATAATGATTGACATACGACAGAATATCCGACAAAAATTTCTTATGAACATTAATTTTGGGGTAAAGTGCTATACATTCAAATTTTCTAGGCGACATAGTCTCTTTTTTAATTTGAGAGAGGTTAGTGCTAAAAAGTGAATTTTAGAGGGGTGAAAGTGCATTTTGCCCAAATATATATACTAGGTAATGAAAATAGAATATTAGATGTAAAATGTGGGACATTTATGGGTCATTCTATGCCACACCGGTACCAATGGTTCCGGTGTGGCATACACCATTGGATCCCCCAATAGGGGGCATTTACTAAAATATCCCCCCGATCCAATGGTGTATGTCACACCGGGACCATTAGTACTAGTGTGACATAGAATTTTCCGACATTTATCTACAAGATCTAGAGTTATTATTATTTAAATCAATAAGCTGTAGGATTTACTAATGACCATTAATTTTTAACATATTTGATGGATCAAGGCGAAATTATAATTTAAAGATTAAGACATCACAATCACTTGCAAAACGCGCGAGTGGCACGCATGAAGGGAAATTATAAATTTTCTTTTGTTTTTTCACTGGGCTTTTTTGCACTTTACGTGTATCACAGGGGTTGGTTTCTTTTTGCGCTATTTCAAACTCAATTTGCGGCCCATTGGGCAGCTCGACCAAATATACAAGGCTTTTACCACAAATGTGTCGTCAACTAGGTCTATCAGTGGGTAGGTATTACTCAGGCTCAGGTCCAGTCACTAACTCTCAGACCCGGCCCAGGCCCAGTAATTCGGGTAAGAGGCCCGGACCCATAAATTTAAGTTGTTCGGGCCCGGGTCGGGTCTGTACCCGATGCCTACCCGTGGGTCCAAGACCCGTAGAAGACCCGGTAAATGCCTTAAAACCCGTTACCCATTTCAGAAGCATACTCTCAGATTTACAAACGACTTACTCTCAGAAGCAGCACCACGCCACCCACCGCCGGCCACTTCCGTCGTCGTCGCCAAGATCTGTGTTAGCAACACTCCTCTTTTCTTTTCAATTTTTGTGGAATTCTTGTTTACTTTTGTTTATTATCCGTTATATATATATATATATATATATATATATATGAGGAAAGATGATAGAGAACTATATGCTCAATTTTCAAGACTGCCTGTTATAAGCCTGAAAATAGGTTTGTGGATTGATGATTCTGTAAGAAAAAAAAAATGTATCCAATTTAGCTGAAACAAGAAATTACTTTGACCTTTTTGGGCCCATTTGGTTTAATTTTCATCATTGTTGCGAATCGTAATTGCGACTGAGAGTCTGAGACCCTTGAAGTGCTGAATGGTTTTCCTGTCTGGTATCTATCTTGTCACATGTTGGATTAATTTTGTTGCTGGATAAATGAACATATGTGTTGTGGAATGATTTGGGGATTTCTCTGAGGAATGAATGAGAAGTCTCTCTGTGTTAATGCTCATTTGTTGACATTTTATTATGTGGAAAAAATTGCAGAGTTTATAAATAATACTACTAAAATTATAAGCAGAAAAGACAAATATATAATGAACAACAAACTCGAACGACCACAATTCCCAAAAAAAAAAAAAAAAACATGAACCCGACCCGAAAATCCGGGTCTGTGCAATGGACCCGGTTTTCGGACCCATCGGGTCTACTGTCGGGTCGGGTTCGAGTCGAGTAGAGGAGGCATCTTGTGAGCATTTTCAGGGTCTGGGCCTGGGCCTGGGTAATACCTACCCATTGACAAGCCTATCGTCAACAACAGCCGAAGCTCATGGGTCCATCACACAGCTCTTCCAGCCATGAAATTGGATATAGTAAGCTGAGAATTATTTTTCTATAAAACTTTATTTGCTTTCTATACTGCAAAATTCCTCACAAGATATAATAGGAGAAAGTTTGCTCCTCCCTTTTTATATTCGTCCCTCCGTATGAAAAATCCTGTCTTCGTCCTTAAATTAAAATGTGTTTTTTCTTGTATTCACGGGTCCTCGAATGGAAAAATTCTAGCTCCGTATCTAAAATGAAACGTGTCTAGTATCTTGGTTTCATAAGATATGAAATGAATAATTACTCGCTGTATTAATAGTTTAAAATAGTTCCTGAATTGTATAGTAAAAGTCGGGAAGAAAATTCCAAAGTTATGCATGAGAAATACTCTAGTGGAAATTTCTCCAAAAATGAAATTTCATTCGTACATATATTTGTTCAAACTTCAAAGCAATGGAATCAGCACTTTCCTTTTTGAACACAGATCTTTGATTTAGATTGTCTCCGGTCGCCTTCTAGAAAGTGATTCCCTTTCCTCACAATCAAATAACACTTTTTCACATAAAAGGAAAAAAAGTGTAATAGAATGTTCTTTTTTTGTTCCATTTTGGTATGCGGGTCAAAGGCAAATCGCCCTCATATCATAATCAAAGAGTTTTTTTTTATTGTTATGTTTTTTAATGCACATTTTCAATATTTGGAAACAAGTATTTGGGTTCAAAGTCTCTATATATTAGGCCTTGTCGTATTTCAATAGCATTTTGACATTTGTGTTTTTTTATGCTACACATATTAATAAATATCGAGCTTTTAATATCTCCTATTTTGTTGTTATTGCTATCATCATTTTTCAGAACACATATCTACCAAAACAAAAAATTTGAAACACATTATGCGAACAACTTAATTGTATATTATCTTTTTTTTTTTAAATATTGTTTTTATGTCTAAGCATGAGGCATTATGGGACATCGCGTGACTCCTTATTAAATTCCAAAAAATTTAATTCAAGAATATGGAAAAGTAAACAAGGAATACAACTCCCTTACGTTATAACTAATAAACAAATGTCGACTCTAATTTCTAGATTATAAAGATGATATGTTGCTAACAACTTGATTTTACATCTCATTATTATAACTAATCATGTGCAAAAATAGGTGCAAGCTAAAGAAAATCTCTTCGTTTTTGAATTCACACGCATAACAAACGGCTTCACAAACAATTCGTGGTCTTCCAATATTGGTCCTGCAGTGCTCAAGTTAATGATCCCTTCAAAAATGACCGTAGAGAATGTACTTTTTGCCTATAAAATATATAGAGAAAAATCGCATTTTTCATACTGTAATTGACCATCTGTACACTTTTGATACCAAACATTTTAAAAATCTCACTTTTGATACAAACTTGGCCATTTTTTCTCATTTTTCATACCACCGTTAGTTTTCTTCACTAAAAATCGGCCACTTCTTATCAATTTGTGAAGAAATCGAACCACTACTTACCATTTTGCAAAGAAATCGGCCATTTCTTACCAATTTGTGAAGAAATCGCACCAAATCCCTCAATTTTTTTGTGAAAAAAATTACCGGTGGTATAAAAGTGAGAAAAAATGACCAAATTTGTATCAAAAGTGAGATTTCAAGAATGTTTGATATCAAAAATGTATAAGTGGTCAATTACGGTATGAAAAATGCGATTTTCCCAAAATATATAGTGTACAATGTACTTATAGGTGAACTTAATGATTTATGAATCTCACAAATGCAGACTTATATCATGGTAGTTTTGTTTGGATGTAGCCCTAGTAAAGATGTTTGTGTAATGTGATGTTTTTTCCACGTAGTGTCCTAGGCAACATGATTTACTTATTTTACAATAAATTATCCAGCAGAAGACTATCTTAGCCATAACAATTATTTGGAAAAATTAAATTATACCATTAAACGTAAAGTCATTGTTATTTTTCGCCACTAAAAATGTTTATAGTGTTATGAATAATTCATTAAGTGGATGTTCATACAACTCCAACACATAATTTAGTGGATTCACCTACAACTCCAATATCTCAGTTAGTGGATTCACCTACAATTCCATTACCTCATTTTGTAATCAATATTTGATCTTGTTTTGTGCCTATAAATAGGCTTTGCCATTGTATTGAGAAATACACCAAAATCAAAAAAAGAATTCTCTTCTTAATTCTCTAGTCTCTCTACTTTAGAATATTTGTATATATTTCATAATATTTGGGGTTATTTCATAACACGTTATCAGCACGATCCGTCTCAAGGTGTTAATCATTTTGAAATTTGGCAAAAGATATACATGGGGTACTCAACATATGATGTAAATGTAGTGAGAAATTTTTATGAGTTATTATGAGTTTGTAAAGAAAATTGATGGACAAGGTTTTCAAAACAAAGCAAGAAGAAAAGGTAAAGAAAAGGTATGTATATTTCAATATTTAACAAAAATAGAAATATGTAATAATTCTCTTGATGTTTAGAAAGAAGACATATGTATACATATGTGCATATATTTGATTAGTATTATTCTTTTGAATAATCCTATCATGTTGAAAATATTTTAAGAAGTTGAATGATTGTTATGTTATTCATCTTATACTTTGATATAGTATTATATGATGAATCTTGAAAAAAACTTGACTTTGTGACTCTTGATATTACAAGGAAAAATTATTTTTCTTGGGCGTTAGATATTGAAATTCATCTTGATGCAAATAACTATACTCCATTCCCTGAAGTGAATGTGTTGAGCAATATATAAATTCATATATGCAAATAACTATACTCCATTCACTGAAGTGAATGTGTTGAGCAATATATAATTATTTTAATCATGAGTCTCGTCCAACTAGTTCTGCTCATTCCCTGAAGTGAAAGTAGCAGCACATAACTATTTTAATCATTAAAGAAATCATGGACGTGGACATGGTCGTGGATATGGTTATGGAAATCGTGGTGGTTATTCAAAGAATACATCTTTCCACCAGAAGTGGAAAAATAATGAAGAGAAACATGAAAGTGGCCAAAATAGCAGATTTGTGAAAAATTTATGCTATCGTTGTGGTAGTAAAGGTCATTGGTCATGTACCTGTCGTACACCAAAACATCTTGTTGACCTTTACCAAGAGTCGCTGAAAGGTAAAAGAAAGAAAATAGAAACAAATTTTGCTTTTGAAGAAGGCGATTCTGATCATGGTCGACTTTGATGACACTCATTTAGATGTTGCTGATTTCTTTGATGATCCTAATGAAAAAATTGATCACTTGATTGAAGATTGAAGTGTTCAAAAATAAATTTGTTAAATTTTAATTCTAGTACTTTATAAAT
This sequence comes from Buddleja alternifolia, assembly GCA_019426215.1. NCBI lineage: Eukaryota > Viridiplantae > Streptophyta > Magnoliopsida > Lamiales > Scrophulariaceae > Buddleja > Buddleja alternifolia. Next base: position 15,265,044 of record CM033396.1, read on the forward strand.
AAATATTTAAGCATGTTGTTTTCTTTTTAAGAATGAATTTATTCATAAGATTATCGTTTCTTATATTAAATAATATTGTTTGATATTGATTTATTTCTTTTTATGTTTCAATAAAGAATGAGTATTTACTCGATCAGCAACAACATCAATAATGAAAATATATATCTCGTTGATAGTACAACTCACACCATCCTCAAAAAAAATAAAAAATACTTCTCTTATTTAGTAATGCAAGAAGCCAATGTTAGTACTATATCGGGTAGTGCAAAATTAATTGAAGGCTCCGGCAGAGCTAATATATTGTTACCCGGAGGAACACAATTTTATATTGATGAAGCCTTATATTCTACTAAGTCTCAAAGAAATTTACTAAGCTTCAAAGATATCCGCCGAAATGGATATCATATTGAGACAACAAGTGATGGCAATATTGAGTATCTTTACATCACTAATACAATATCTGGTAACAAATGTATATTGGAAAAGTTGCCAGCATTGTCTTCCGGTTTGTACTACACGCATATATCTACTATTGAAACATATGTTATCGTAAACCAGACGTTTACAAATCAAAATAAGTTTGTTATTTGGCATGACCGGTTGGGCCATCCCGGATCAATTATAATGCGAAAGATAATTGAGAATTCATGTGGTCATCCATTGAAGAGCCAGCAGATTCTTCAATCGAATGATTTCTCATGTGCTGCTTGTTCACAAGGAAAGTTGATTATTCGACCATCAACAACAAAAGTAGGAAGTGAATCTCTTACATTTTTGGAACGTATTCAAGGTGATATTTGTGGACCAATACACCCGTCGTGTGGACCATTTAGATATTTTATGGTTTTAATTGATCCATCAACAAGATGATCACATGTATCTTTGCTATCAACTCGCAACCTGGCGTTTGCGAGATTGCTTGCTCAAATGATAAGACTAAGAGCACATTTTCCTGATTATCCAATTAAGAAGATACGCCTTGATAATGCGGGTGAATTTACTTCCAAAACCGTTCAATGACTATTGTATGTCTATTGGAATTGATGTTGAACATCCTGTAGCACATGTTCATACACAAAACGGTCTAGCAGAATCGTTTATTAAGCGTCTGCAGTTAATTGCAAGACCTTTACTTATGAGATCAAAACTTCCTATTTCTTGTTGGGGACATGCTATTTTGCATGCAGCGGCACTTATTCGCATAAGGCCAACAAGTTATCATAAGTCCTCCCCATTACACTTGGTTTTTGGTCAGGAACCAAATATTTCCCATCTAAGAATTTTTGGATGTGCGGTATATGTTCCAATTGCTCCACCACAACGCACTAAGATGGGTCCTCAAAGGAAATTGGGAATATATGTTGGATTCGAGTCTCCATCGATAATAAAGTATCTAGAGTCATTGACTGGAGATTTATTTACGGCTCGATTTGCTGATTGTCATTTTGATGAATCAGATTTCCCAACATTAGGGGGAGAAAATAACCAGCTGGAAAAGAAAATTAGTTGGAATGAATTATCTTTATATCATCTTGATCCTCGAACAAAACAAAGTGAACTGGAAGTTCAAAAGATAATTCACTTGCAAGGTTTAGCTAACCAACTGCCAGACGCATTTAATGACCTAAAAAAAAGTGACTAAGTCACATGTACCAGCTGTTATGCTCCAGTAAGAATTGTTGTCCCTGAAGGTCAAAGTAATGAGTCTATTACACGCCTGAAGCGTGGTAGACCTATCGGTTCCAAAGATATTCATCCTCGAAAAAGAAAAGGAGCTAAGAATTAAAATGGTCTAATCGAGGATAAAATAACTCCAGAAGAGTCCCCAGTCAAAACTAATATTTTGGTTCCAGAAGAACCTCAGGTACCTGAAAATTGTGAAAATAATGAGATCTCAATCGATTATGTTATGAACGGGAAACGATGGAATCGAAATGAAGTCAACGTTGACGATAAATTTGCATATGATGTAGCGCTAAATATGATGAATGATAATGAGGATCAAGAACCAAAGTCTGTTAATGAATGTCGACAGAGAAATGATTGGCCAAAATGGAAAGACGCAATGAGGGCAGAGTTAAACTCGCTTGAACCAACGAAAAGTTTTTGGACCTGTAGTTCGTACACCTGAAGATGTAAAAGTTTTTGGACCTGTAGTCCGTACACTTGAAGATGTAAAAGTTTTTGGACCTGTAGTCCGTACACCTGAAGATGTAAAAGTTTTTGGACCTGTAGTCCGTACACCTGAAGATGTAAAAGTTTTGGACCTGTAGTCCATACACCTGAAGATGTAAAGCCAGTAGGATACAAATGGGTATTTGTGCGAAAACGAAATGAGAAAAATGAAATTGTAAGATATAAGGCACGTCTTGTTGCCCAAGGGTTTTCGCAACGACCTGGCATAGATTGTGAGGAGACTTATTCTCCTGTGGTGGATGCAACTACTTTTCATTATATAATAAGTCTGGCAGTGCATGAAAAACTTGATTTGCGTCTAATGGATGTTATTACAGCCTATTTGTATGGCTCGCTTGATAATGATATATGTATATATATGAAAATCCCTGAAGGATTTAATATGCCTGAAGCATATAAATCAAGTTCTCGAGAACATTATTCAATTAAATTAAGTAAGTCATTGTATGGACTGAAACAATCTGGACGAATGTGGTATAATCGTCTCAGTGAATATTTGTTGAAGGAAGGATATAAGAATGATCAAATTTGTCCTTGTATTTTCACCTGGAAATGAGTTTGTTATAATTACAGTTTATGTTGACGATTTAAATATCGTTGGAACTCCTGAAGAGATTTCAAAAACTGTTAATTGCTTAAAGAAAGAATTTGAGATAAAAGATCTTGGAAGAACAAAATTTTGCCTTGGGTTGCGAATTGAATATTTAAAGAATGGAATTTTTGTACATCAAGACACTTATATATCAAAGGTGCTAAAACGATTCTATATGGATAAATCACATCCATAGAGCACCCCGATGGTCGTAAGGTCACTAGATGTGAACAAAGATCCTTTTCGACCTCAAGAAAGTGATGAAGAACTACTTGGTCCTGAAATACCATATCTAAGTGCAATCGGTGCACTAATGTATCTTGCTTGTCATACTCGACCTGATATAGCATTCGCTGTTAATCTATTAGCAAGATATAGTTCTTCTCCTACACGAAGGCATTGGAATGGGGTTAAACAGGTACTCCGCTACCTTAGAGGAACACTCGATATGGGCTTGTTTTATTTCAATGTGCCCAAGTCCGAATTGGTTGGATATGCAGATGCTGGATATATGTCTGATCCTCATAATGGTCGTTCACAAACGGGCTATTTATTTACATGTGGTGGCATAGTCATTTCATGGTGATCTATGAAACAAACTATATTGGCCACATCATCTAATCATGCAGAAATCTTGGTTATTCACGAGGCAAATCGAGAATGTGTTTGGTTAAGATCCATGATTCAACACATTCGAGGGACTTGTGGTTTATCTTCTGGAAAAAATGATCCCGACGATCTTATAAGAAGATAATTTTGCATGTATCGCATAATTGAAAGAAGGGTACATTAAATTAGATAGAATAAAACATATTTCACCAAAGTTCTTTTTCACTCACGATCTTCAGAAGAATGGTGATATCAATGTTCAACAAATCCGTTCCAGAGATAATCTTGCTGATTTGTTCACCAAGGCACTTCCTACAACAACATTTGAAAAACTAGTCTACAATATTGGCGTGCGTAGACTTAAAGATCTTGACTAATAATGTCATGAGGGGGAGATAATACGCGCTGCACTCTTTTTCCCTTAACCAAGGTTTTTCCCACTTGGTTTTCTTGGTAAGGTTTTTAATGAGGCAGCATCTGATTGCGTATTGAAAGAATTATGTACTCTCTTTCCTTCACTAGGTTTTTATCCCACAGGGTTTTTCCTAATAAGGTTTTAACGAGGCATATTCTTAAGTGATGGACATCCAAGGGGGAGTGTTATGAATAATTCATTAAGTGGATGTCCATACAACTCCAATACATAATTTAGTGGATTCACCTACAACTCCAATATCTCAGTTAGTGGATTCACCTACAATTCCATTACCTCATTTTGTAATCAATATTTGATCTTGTTTTGTGCCTATAAATAGGCTTTGCCATTGTATTGAGAAATACACCAAAATCAAAAAAAGAATTCTTTTCTTAATTCTCTAGTCTCTCTACTTTAGAATATTTGTATATATTTCATAATATTTGGGGTTATTTCATAACATATAGAAGTTATACCTTAACAAAATATTGCTCACTTTTGCTCTCTCATTCGTAGTGCGAGGTGGAAGAATTTAGCACTTTTATTGGAAGGTCTCAAAATCCACTATGAAACAACTTGCTGCTCTTTTTACAATTAAAAATTTGTTGGTTGTGAAGATTCGTCTGAACTAATGGTTTATATTCATCTCAATGAATTTTTCTAATTTAATTTGTCTCCCTATTCATAATCGGGATCTAGTCTTGGGCCAACTCATATATATGTTTACAAACATAAATTAAAAATATTTAATTTATTTACTTACTATTGATGCGCGTCTATCGCTCAGTGTGGGTCAAGTGGCGCGATGAAATATGAACACTTTACATGTCACATCAGCAAACGTGTTGTATAGTTAATGGACGTGATTGTGCTAAATCACACAGATCGGTCAAATGGTTGTGCCCTCTGTTTCCATCATAAAATAATTTGGCCTTTAAAATTATTAAATCCAAAATGACACAAATATTACAATATTAAGTAAAGGAAAAATGGGTTCGCGAATAAATAAGACATGCCCATTGAATTCGAAAAGCTGCAAAAATATGGGCTGAATAAATAAAAGTCCAAGAAATAAATCTGAAGAATAAAGTAAAGTCCAAAAAACCAATAATCTACCTGAGAGAAAGAAGCGCTAAATTGAAAGATTTGAAAGAGTAGTTGAGGACGGTTGAAGGCAGTTCCCGAAAAAAAAGAACGTGGGTTCCTCAAGGGTCAAGATATATACGGCCAAGAGGGACAGAGAAAAAAGGACATGACAAGATCATCAAACTTCTACATTTTCATTCTCTTAGGAGTAGTTTCTAGCGTAATGTAAGAGTAGATCGTAGCGTAACTTAGGAGTAGCTGTAGTGTAGACTCGATGACATCTGCCTTCAAGGCTTGTATCGGCATTCGCTTGCCTGTAATGTTTCGGAATTGAAGACTTTCATGGAGGTATAAATTGTCTTTTATTCAGATTTAAGTATCGAATGGATAGTTTATGCACTGGACTTGAATTTTCAATCGTCACTTTTGAACTCGAAAACATTAAGTTATAAAGGCTCGAACCACCGTCTAGCGAATCAAACGCAGGGGGTGAGAAATAATACATTCGATCGAGAGATTCTCACATAGGTATAAGATTATCTTTTGTCAGATTTAAGTATCTGAGAGATAATTTTTATCTGGACTTGAATCTTTCCTTCACTGTATTATTGTTTCATTCGAAGACAATAACTCGAACCACCGTTTAGCGAATCAAACGCAGGGGGTGAGAAATAATACATTCGATCGAGAGATTCTCACGTAGGTATAAGATTATCTTATGTCAGATTTAAGTATCAGAGAGATAGTTTTTACCTGTACTTGAATTTTTCTTTTATGTATTATCGTGTCATTCGAAGACGATAAATATTTTCATCAATTGCGGTTCGAATAATTATTTTAAATAACACACCGAATTAAATTCTGAACCACCGTCTTGCGCATCGAACTCGAGCGCGGGAGTTGAAAGATAATCTCAAGATATAGTTTATCGCGGGGCTCGGAACGCATAGTTGGATCCACCCTAATCTAGTTTGTTTTTTTTAACGAAACACCCTCGTTGAATGATACTTGTTCATGGATATGTCCAATCGATGGCTGACACATATCCAAATTGTGTTGTTTCAAACACAATTCTTGTTCAATTCTTGCTTCTATGTGAAGAGAGTTTAAAATAGAGTTGTACTCACTGATTCTTAAGATTTATAGTGTTACCAACTCGAGAGCATCACTATAACAAAAAGTAATATTAGTGACAAAATTTTAAGTGACAATGTAAAAATTGTCATTAAATATACATAATTAGTGACAAAAAATTTTACTTCGTCACAATGATAATTTTTAGTGACAAAAGTTCCTTTTAAGTTGTCATTATTGATAATTATTGACAACACAGATAGAGTAGCAATTATATTATTCTCGCTCAGTTGTCACTAATTATCAATGATGACAATAATTTCATTGTCACTTGATGGAGTTCCAGGGTCATAGTATAGAGAGAACTCTTAATTATATTATTCTGAATGAACAATACACGAGTACAAAGGTATGTATAAATAGAGATAAAATATTGCCCTAGAGCTATACAATGGGTCGAACTATCACCAACAGCGACCTTCTCACGAACAAAATAATAATCTATCTCGATGTGTTTCTTACGAGCATGAAACACGGGATTAAGAACAAAATAGATAGCACTAATATTATCGCAGTAGACATGAATAAGATGTGGAAGAAAGATACCCAAGTCGGGAAGAATGTAGTAGCCAGCAAGTCTCAGCAATAGAATGATACTTGGACTCAGTACTAGATCGAGATACAATGGCTTGTTTCTTGGCGGACCAAGAGATAAGATTATCACCAAGATAAACAACATAGTCAGTAGTAGAGCACCGGCTATCATGACAACCGACCTAATCAGAATTAGCATAGATGGTGAGAGAGTCCAACAAAGAAGAGCGGATGAGAAGCCCAAAGTCGAGAGTACCCCGAAGATAATGAAGAATCCTCTTAACCTTCTGAAACTGAATATCCCGCAGGGAACGCATAAACTGACTGGCTAAGGCGAACGTATAAGCAATGTCGGGCCAAGTGTGAGAGAGATACTGATGACCCCCAACAATACTGTGATAAAGAGTCGAATCAGAGAAAAGGTCACCCTTAAGAGAGGAGGGAGAAGACTTCGCAGAAAAAGGATAGGCAACAGGCTTCAAGCTCATCATGTCAAAACGCTATTGAAGATTGGTTGCATACTTTTCTGTGAAAGAAATAGTTTAAGAGAGTCCCGTATAGCATGAATACCCAAAAAGTAGTGAAGAACCCCATATCCTTCATAGCAAACTCCTGAGAAATACGAGAAATAATAGCAGTAATAGCAGTAGAGTCATTCTCATTCAAGATAATTTCATGAACATAGAGTAAGAGAACAAGGCGATAGAACCAGAGCGATAGACAAACCATCGACATGTAAGCTTTGCTGCTCGTGAACCCAAGACGCAACAAATAAGAACCAAACTTCTGAAATCAAGCTCAGGGTGCTTGTTTTAGACCATATAAAGCCTTCTGTAATAGACACACATGTGAAGGATCTAGGGGGTAAAGAAAACCTTTGGGTTGAACCATGTAAACAATCACTATAAGATTCCCGGTGAAGAAAAGCATTCTTCACATCGAGCAGTTTGATAACCCACTAACAAAAGACGCCAATTGATAAAATAGTGTGAATAGTAGTCGGCTTAACCACAGGGCTGAAGGTCTCACCAAAGTCAATACTAGCATGTTGCTTAAGCCCTTGAACAACCAAGCGGGCCTTATACATTTCAATATATCCATCAGACCGTAACTTCACTTTGTACACTCATTTAGAACCAAGGAGATTTTGCGAAAGATACGGTGGCACCAAAGTCCATGTACCATTGTCTTGAAAAGCATTAAACTCATCAGTCATGGCGACACGGCAAAGTGGATTCTTGATTGCTTGAGTATAGCATGTCAGCTCGGAGACGGGGAAACAGAATAAAGTGAGGGAAGAATATGAGGCTTCTGCGTACCATCTAGTAAATGAGTGACCATAGGATGATGGGTCAATCGAGGAGGAACACTGGGTGAGGATTCAGGAGAAGGAGATACCGAGGAGGAATAGTGGAAGGTGACAGGACAGACAAAGACTCAATGGCAATGGGGAAAGATGATGAAGAAGGGTCTGGACCAGATGAACGGGGAGACTTTGGGGGATAGGAGGTGAAGGAGATGACTCTAGGATAGGAGGCGTGGAGGACACAATGATTGTGGCAACAGGTAGGTCAGTGATACCAAGATAGGACAGATGAGGAAGGGAGACTGGAATAGATACAGAAGCTGACTGGTGGGTAGCAGAGACGGAAGAATGTAAGGTAAGATATGGAAAAGAGTCTTCACCAAAGACGACGTGATGACTAATATAGATAGCACCATAAGTAGGATAGAGACACCGGTAATCCTTGTAATCTGGGGCATAATCTAAAAAGATACATGAGGCAGAGTAAGAATCAAGCTTATGAGGATGACCAAGATGCGGGAAACATGCACAACTAAAAGTCCAGAATGAGGAATAGTCGGGTGCACTACCAAATAAGACCTCAAGGAGACTTATGGTGAAGTGTAGGGATAAGAAAACGGTTAATAAGAAAAATAGTAGTGTAGAGAGCATCGACCAAAAAGAGTGAGGAAGATGAGTAGTAAGAAGTAAAGTGCGAAGTAACTCAGAAATAGGAAGATGCTTACGTTCTGGCACACCATTTTGTTGTGGGGTGTAAGGGCACAACAGGTAAAGCTAAATACCAGAAGCAACAAAAAGGTTACGGAACTGAGCATTATCAAACTCACGACCCTTATCACTTTGAAACATTTTGATTTTAGTTGTAAAAAAGATTTTCCATTAAGTTTTTTAAATTACAAAAGTGAGTGTAGACTTCAGATTTAGCACGCATGGAATAGCACCAAGTAAAACAGGTAAAATCATCAATAAAGATAACATAATATTTAAAACCAGTACGAGAGATAACGATAGAAGTCCATACAATTAAATAAAAGGGCACACAGTTATGCTTTTCAACAGGCTGAAAAGGTAACTTGTGATACGTTTTTGTATTTCTATAAGAAGCTCTACGGACCTAACTAGCAAGTTTGACAAAAAGAAACAGAGCAATCTGTAGATTTTAAACTATTACTATGAGACAGCTATTGAAATGTAGAAAGACTAGGATGACCCAGGAGGCGACGCCAAACATCACCAGAGACGCTACGGGCAACAAGGGATGACACCAAGCTAGGGTAAACCGCATATAGACCACTACTGGACAACTACGATAGCCAGCGGCAAAGTGCCGGCGACAATAGGCAGGTAAGCGCCGGCAATTTGTGGGTGAAATTGGAAAAGAGGAGAAGGAAGGGGCAGTGGGTAGTTGTGTTGAGATAGAAGAGGGTTGTCGCAAAGTGAAGGAAGGGCGGTGATGATGGAGTAGTGAGCCCCGCCGGCAGTTAGGGCTGTTCATCGGTCGATTTTTTAACCGAACCGAATCGGAATTTCGGTTTACCGAAATTTTGGTTTTCGAAATTTCAGACCGAAAACCGAACCGAAAAGGTTCAGTTCGGTTCGATTAAAAACTGAACCTTTTCGTTTCGGCTTTCTGCTCTTCAGTTAAACCGAACCTGAGAACAAAAACAAAATTGCTACCTTTTTTTCTACAAAATTACAAAGTTTTCTTTGTAAATTAAACAACCCACAAAATCAATTTCAAATTACACAACCCTAAACCTATCAAATCAATCTACATACAAAGCACAAGTACAATTTACATACATATCACAAACTAATCAAATAAATTTAAACAATTAAACCCATACAAATAAAAAATTAGTCAAACCATATAAAATAAGTTAAAACCTATACAAAATCAATAAAATGTTTAAAACCATATAAAGAAAACTAATCAAAAAAAATCGGAATAGAGAAGAAGGAGTGCGCTTTGCAGCTGAGCGAGGTCCGATTGAGGTGCGGTGGTCTAAGAGGCACGGTCGGCCGATCGCGGTGTCAGAGTCGCAAAGAGTGGCAAAAGTAGAAGGTGTTTGAGGCGCAAAACATAAAGCAAGAGGCAGAAGGTGAGTTTTGAGTTGAGGCAGAACAGAAGGGGCGTGACTTTGGTCTTTGAATGAGAGAAAGAGAGAGTTAAAGAAATATAAGAAGCTTCAAAGTGAAACACGATTTTTAATTTAACCTATATAACTTATTATAAAATATTAAAATATTTAAAAAAAATCTCGGTTATCGGTTCGGTTCGGTTTAACCGAACTTGAAAATCGAACCGAAACAAAAATCGAACCAAAATTTTTGGTTCAATTTTCGGTTTGAACCGAAATGTCGGTTTTCGGGCGGTTCGGGCGATCCAGTCAATTTGTGAACACCCCTACCGGCGGTCGAGGGATGAGCGCCGCAGATACCTGTGGAAAGAGTATCGGCGGCGACAAGAAGAAAAATGTGCTATGAGTTGAACGGGGCATTCGAGGAAAGTTGGGTCAGTTGTTAAGTGAGAGATTTTTGGTTGCCATCGTGAGATGTACTAGTGGCAGCGAAAAGGACAGGCGGCGATGGGGCAGCCGCAACTAGAGGTGATTGCGGAGAAGAAGTGAGATATCTTCTTGGGCAAGTTTGAGGGGTGAAGAGGTAAGATGTTGAAGAAGTTTGATAGTCGTGGGTAGTGACGGGTCAGTCGTGAGAGATGGTGGCAGAATGGTGGATAGCAGATCGGAGAGCGGCGGCACGGGTAAAGGGGCAGCAGCCGCCAGTGAAAAAGAATAAGAGGAGTAGAGAGAGAGAGAGATGAAAGAAAAGGTACGGTAGAGATGGTGGTTAAAGGTGGTGACATGGCGGCAGCAGCGGTGGTGATGTGGCGGCAGCGGCGGTGGTGATGTGGCAGCAGCGGTGGTGGTGCCGACTAGGGAAAAGTCCATGCCGGAGGCTATAGTTTCCATGAGGACCTTAATCAAAGCCTCAGGCTCGTTTTACCTGATGACTAATAACATGATAGAGTTCTAGGGTCGTAGTATAGAGAGAACTCTGAATTATGTTATTGTGAATGAATAATACATGAGTACAAAGGTATATAAATAGAGATAAAATGTGGCTCTAACTATATAATGGGTCGTACTATATACAGACTAATATATATACTAACATCACTAATTATCAAAAGTGATAATTTGTATATAATTCTTGTCACTATTAAACCTGTGAAAACTAGTTTCATGACAAAATAGATACTCTTATTACTTAATATTTATAAGGGAAAATTGCACTTTTTGCCCCAAAAAACTGTTAGGTGTGCACTATTAACTCCAAACTTTATGGGACTTGTACATTGAGTCCCACAAGATAAATCATGTTGCACATTTAGTCCTGACCATTAAAAAATTGACGAAAACCATTAGTCAACTTCTAAAAAATTGTATAAGATCCCCTAAATTATGTAAAACTTGCAAACTCTACCCCTTTAATTTTAAATATTTTTCCTATTTTTTTCGTTCCCGTTTTCCCTCTTCTTCCCCTATGCTTCAACAAACCTACTCCCTCATGACCATCTTTCTACACTCCATCTCCAGTCCACCCCACTAACGCGCGTCGTAGACACAATTTCGCTTGGACGCTCCACCACCATCCCAAAATTCAGCCCAAATCTTTGCACCCCAAAGTTGCAACAAACCATAGTGTCCCCACCCAAAATCAAGATGCCGCAATCGTGTCTCCACCGTCTTGCCAACACTTGTCCACCTAGATCGCTTCTCCACGCTGCCACATTTCTGATGTATTTTCTTTGATTTTTGTTGGGGGTTCCTGATAATTTTCATTTTCAAATTTGCTTTCATTTTTTTTTCCATATTCTTCATAATTTTTCTAGTTTCTCAAAAAAAATTCTCTATTTTCTTAATTTGTTTTTTTATTGTGTGTTCTATATTTTGTTCTTTTTTATAGTTTATATTTCTTTTTTTTTTCTTTTTTTTATGATTTTTTTTTTCTGATTTTCTTCCATTCTTCTTATTCAAAATTTCTTCAGATTTTTTTCTTATTTTTCAACTTTTTTTCCAGAGTTTTCATATTTTGTTAAGATTTTGTTTTTGTATTTCTCAAAAATTCTAAGTGTTTCATATATTTTAATATATTTCTAAGAAATATCATAAAAGACAAAAAAAATTGAAATTTCTAAAATACTAAAAGACTCAATTAAAAATTTAAAAAAAACGAAAAAGTGAGATTTCTTTTTGAAAAAAAAAATTCGGAATTTCCAAAAGTCAAAAGACTCAATTAAAAATAAGAAAATAAATAAAAGTCATATTCTTTTAGAAAAATCAATGAAAATAATCATAAACAAAATAAGAAAATTTTAAAAAAAATCATAAACAATATAAATAGAAAACATATAAAAAATCAAGAAAATCAAAACACGATCAAAAAATAATTCACACAAATAGGAAAAAACATAGATAAGTTGTATAGAAAAACTAGAAAAGTTCAAAAAAATGTTAAAATTTGGAAAATAAAAATGAAAAAAATATTTGACAAATCAAAGAAAATACATCAGAAAGGTAGGAGTCGTTGGTTGAAGATGCGATCTAGGCGGATAGGTTGTGCCGAGATGATGGAAACGCGATGGTGGCATCACGATTTTGGGTGGAAATGCGATGGTTGGTTCCAATCTAGGGATGGAGATGTTTGGGCGGAATTTGGGAAGGTAGTGTGCTCAAGTGAAATTGTGTGCACAACAGACATTGGTGGCAGGGGCGGGACAACAACTATGTAGCAATGTTGGTGGAGGTAGGTAGCAGAAAGGTGGTCAAGGAGTGGGTCTTTTGAAGCCTAGGGGAAGAATGGGAAAAGGAGGAGAATTTTAAATAAATAATACAAATTTAAATCAAAATTAAGAAAATAATACACAAAAAAATAGCACATTCCGCGCTCGGGCCCGATTCCGCGCTGCCCGAGCGCGGACTTCAAAATAATTTTTTTTTAAAATTTATTGTCATTTCGCGCTGCCCGGGCGCGTAATGGCATTAATTGTCGACAGGCCCCCTTTTCTTTCTTTCTTTCCCCTCTTTTCTTTCTTCCTTCTCTTTCTTTCTTCCTCTCTCGGTTTCTCCATCTTCTTCTCTTCAACTTCTTCTTCTTCATCTTCTTCATCTTTACGATCTTCTTCATCTTATTTCTCATCATCCTCAACAATACAAGGTAAATTTTATATATTATTGTTTTATAAAATGTATAGAGCCATTATATTTTTGAATTTTTTGGTAATTGATGAATTTAGGGTTTAAAAAATTCTCTCGAATTTTGTATCATTTTTGAATTTATTGTGTAATTTTCGAATTTGGGCTTTAGTAATTTTGAATTTGGTTATGAATTTGTGGAACTTTGTTGTGTAATTTCGAATTTTTGTTGAATTTTATCAATTTAGTGTTTTAATTTGTGCAATTTTTTTGTGTAATTTTTCGAATTTGTTGTGTATATTCGGATTTGGGCTTTATGTGTAATTTTGAATTTTTGTTGAATTTTATCAATTTAGTGTTTTAATTTGTGGAATTTTGTTGTGTAATTTTTCGAATTTGTTGTGTAATTTTGGATTTGGGCTTTAGGTGTAATTTCGAATTTTTGTTAAATTTTATCAATTTAGTGTTTTAATTTGTGAAATTTTGTTTTGTAATTGCGAATTTTTGTGAAATTGATCAATTTAGGAATTAAATTTGTGGAATTTTGTAATGTAATTTTGAATTTATGGTTTAGGTGTAATTTTGAATTTTTGTGGAATTTATCAATTTAGGTTTATATTTGTGAAATTTTGTAGCGTAATTTCGAATTTAGGATGTAGGTTTAATTTCGAATTGTTGTGGAATTCATCAATTTAGGTTAAAATTTGTGGAATTTTGTAGTTTAATTTTGAATTGTTGGTATAATTTTGATACTTTAGCTCTAATTTCGAATTGTTGGTATAATTTTGATATAATTTGTTTATTTTTTATTTTTTAGCTCTAATTTTGAATTATCATGTTATTCTTGAATTGGTAGAAATATAAGGTTTAATTTTGAATTTTAAAATATAATGTCAAATTATTAGTTATAATATTAAATTTATTATGTATACTTAGGAGGTATAATATCAATTTTTAGGTATAAACTCGGATGTTTATGTATAATTTTCATATTATAGGTATAATTTTGAATTGATGTTTTAATTTTCAATTAGTAGGTATAATCTTGAATTTTTAGGTATAATCTTGAACTTTTAGGTATAATTTCTAATTATAGATGTGTGGATTAATTTTGTCACATAAGTTTATTTCTTTGTGATGTATGTGTTTGAATTTATGAAATATTAATTTATATTATTCTAATTAGCTCAAGTATCGTTTTAATTGAAAATAATCTTTTATTTTATTTTAATGTAGGATGGCGGAGGAGTTTGTGATCATATATATGGCCCGATAGATCGTAGGGTGTTGACCGGACAGTCAAATCATATGCCCGAGCAGGTAGGTGAGTCCCCCGATTTCGTGTTCCGTGCTAGACGGGCGGACAGTGCGTATTTTAAGAGTGCTTATGGAAGGACCCCACATAACCGAGTCTTGTTAAAATTGCAACACATGGGGTTATATCGGGTATATAAGTTAGGACCATGGACAAATGATATGGGTCTTGTAACGGCGCTAGTCGAGAGATGGCGACCGGAGACCAATACATTTCATTTCAGAACTGGAGAGGCTACGATTACTCTTCAAGATATTGCTATGATATTTGGTCTTCCAGTTGATGGTCGACCTCTAATAACGAATCGTGTATTACAAAGTTATGATGAGTGTGCAGCCTATATTTTGGAACATTTAGGGTTTCCAATGACTAGGCAGGATTTTGAAAAAAAAAAGGTTTCAACTAAAAATCGCAAAAATTGTCGCCCATTTGACCTCGGCTGCTGGCCAAATCACCCCCGAATCTGAAGAAATGCAGGTCGATCAAATAGCCCATTGTTGGGCACTTATGTTGCTTGGCATGTTGTGTCCCAACAACACCGGAGATGTTGTTCCAGTACTATGGTTGTCATTATTTGAAGATGTTAAGGCAACAAACTCCTATAGCTGGGGCAGTGGTGTGCTGGCATGGTTATACCGAGGGCTAAGCAAAGCATGCAGCATAGGTCAGAAAAATATAGATGCTTGTGTGCCATTGTTATAGGTGAGTATACTCTTGATTATTTAAGTATTGTCATGTTATTTTTTATGATAATTTGTGATTTTTAATTATGTGTATATATTCATTAACAGATATAGGCGTGGTCTAGAATTTTGGTTGTCAGACCCAGTAATGTTCCTGAACCAGTGGCAGGAATTGATGCTCATGGAGTCATGGTATTGCTCGAGCTCCTTATGGTGCACGGTAATTTACTGATATTTTCATGAATTTTAATTAATTAACAAAAATTAATTAGGAAAAACCTTATTTTTGTACCTAATTGCGTGATTGATGTTTAAAGGTGGTATCGCCCTGTTACAAATGACATTGTTGTCGTTCACAGTGTCCGGACTATTAGAGATGGACTTGATCAGATGGCCGAAGGACATGTGAGTAAAAAAAATTCATAACATTTTTATATTATGATATTATACCTCTATTATATCCTTCTGTATTAAAATTTTTTAATACCTTTTTCATACTTCAGTTTATCTGGACTCCATACAATTTCAATGATGAAGACATCAGCGAGTTGCCACCTGAATGCTTGGACATTGTTGTGTGGAAAGCATCAGTTCCGATGATATTCTTCGACGTCGTGGACATCATCGTCCTGAGCATGTTTTGTGGCAGTTTGGACTCCGACAAAATATTCCACGTCATGTTGCAGCTGAGCGAAGAAGGGACCGTAGGAGGAGGAATATAAATTGGGCAAACGAAGATGATACCTATATTGCAATGTGGAATGATCGGGGCAATAGAACTGTGACTGGACAACCTATTCAGGGTAGAAACGACACAGATCCGGGATACGACCAATGGTATGATAGAATCACTCGGTGTTATATTTCACCCACCTTGACTAGGAGAACACTGGGACATCAAACAGGGTCAGCCCCTCTATTGCAGAATGTGGTTAGTAAATATACTTATTGTTCTAATATAGTTGTTTTTTCTATGATTTTTTGCTTAACTCTTTTGTTTTATCTTTTCAGTATAATTGCATTCAAGGCCTGTAAACGACTATTGAAAAAGCCCCCTCAAAGTACCTTGGAGTTAGGAGGGTACTTGGACAGGTGCGATCGGGGCTCACCGGCCTCGCAAATCTGGTCACATGTGGACGTCATGGCGATGTGGCATCTGGTTCTCACAGTCATAGACGTGGAGGAGATACCATGCTTCCACAAAGGAGAAGCCGGAGTGCATTGGAAGACTCCGAAGGTATAGAAGATGATGATGATGATGGACCATCCTCAGCCCCGACTTCAGCACCTGAGGACCGAGCTGGACCATCCTCAGCCCCGACTTCAGCACTTGAGTACCGAGCCGGACCATCCTCAGCCTCGGCTTCAGCACTTGAGTACCGAGCCGAACCATCCTCAGCCCCGACTTCAGCACTTGAGTACCGAGCCGAACCATCCTCAGCCCCGACTTCAGCACCTGAATATCGAGTCGGACCATCCTGGTTTCCACCTGAGTACCGAGACGGGCCTTCTTTCTATTTTGGGTTTCCACCTGAGTACCGAGGCAGGCCTTCCTCTTATTTCGGGTTTCCACCTGAGTACCGAGGCAGGCCTTTCTCTTATTCCGAATTTCCACCTGAGTACCGAGGCGGGCCTTTCTCCTATTCCGAGTTTCCACCTGAGTACCGAGGCGGGCCTTCTTCTTATTTCGGGTTTCCACCTGAGTACCGAGGCGGGCCTTTCTCCTATTCCGGGTTTAATGATCAGTCGTATTTGCGTTCGTTCGTTGACTCCATCTTTAATGATCCCCCTCCCCAAACTTTGAATCAATCTTCACCAGTGGAACATCAACGGAATACATCGCCTGTTCCGTTCCCTTTGGATATGAACAACCAAATGAGTGAAGAAGCTATAGTAAGGCCAAGACGGTCTACTAGGACGGGGCACCCTCGACAGTGTGGCACAAGGGGACATCTGGGCACAAGGCCACATGGGTAGTTTAGTTTCTCGGTTTGTATTATAGTTAAAAATAGTTTAGTTTATGTTGAAGTCAATATTTATTAAAAAAAAGCTGGTTTGTATATGTATTTGCGATGTTGTATTTGTGTATATGTATCAAAAACTAGTTTATGCTCAACACTACATTTTTTATGTTCAAGTCGAAACCCGAAAACGCACGAAAAATGGAGGAAAATGAGATGGAAACAAATAAAAAGTCATTATTTATAAAAAAAAACTTTTATTCTCCGGGTCAAACTTGCACTTTGTCGATGAAGTGAATCACCTTCTACTTCTGGGTATGTGGCGGAGTAGAATGGGAGTACTTCATGAGGTCTTTCTTCAGCTCTTGCGGGAGGGACATCTTCATTCATTGGTACATTACTCTTATCATCTTCATCCTCATCCTCATCCCTCATTGCATTGTTGACGTGTTCTTCCATCTCATCATCTGTATGAATATGGATCGAACAGTCAGAATCATCACTGTCATCGTCATTCCCAATATCATCATTCTCAATGTTTGCAAAATCACTAGAGCCAAAATTGGGATGCTCAAATTCATGACGACTTTGTGTAGACGGGCCTGCAAATAAGGATAAATATGATGACAACATGTAAAAATAAGGCTAACAAGTCACGAATCAAAGGAATACAACCATTATGAAACCTATTAGAAGATTCATAATTACCTGCTTGCATATCAAAATTCCTCGAATGGGGATTTACCAAGGGGGAATGTTGTGTAGACGGACCTGCAATTAAATATAAATATGATCACAATATGTAAAGATAAGAATAACAAGTCACGAATCAAAGGAATACAACCATTATGAAACTTATTAGAATATTCGTAATTACCTGCTTGCATGTCAGAATTCCTCGAATTAGGATTTTGTACAGTTTCAAAACGCCCAAACACATTACCCGTTGTAGAAACACCTAAAAATGCAAATCACAAAAAGTTAAATTGTTTTACATTGTGCAAAGAAAAGAAAAATAATCTATACAAATATGAAATTTGGTAATAAATATGATGACACAATGTAAATATAAGAATAAACTACCTTGATACAAATCGTGAATTGTAGAACTACCCACACCACTTGAAAAAAAAATCCTGAAACTCACGATTTTCCCACACATGTGATTGTGTCTGCGTATTTAAATTTGAAACCGTGGGCTGTGTAAAATACAACATGACTTGAGGTGGTTGTAATGACGTCACTTGGGTTAACGACGATCTATATTGACCTTGATGTTGAATTGGTTCTTTCTCAATATAAAGCTCGACGAATTCATCAACAATATTACGATCTAAGAAATACGCTCAAGTATGATCGTCTTTGATCTCCATTGTCCTCTCCCTCATCACATTTCTCTTTTCAAATTTAATTTTTAAAATTACTTTTAATGAAAAATGATTCGGATCAGTTCCTGTTCTCGCGTATAACTTCTCCAGCAATTTAGCGTATGTGATCGTACGACGTACTTTCATGTTAGTGCTTGGATGAGTGCTATATCTCACTGAATTTGAGTCTTCGACAATTTGACCATCCGTGTATATTAAAACATTAACTGTGTTCGCCCTCGACATTTTCTATATAATATCAAAATTCAAACCATAAATTAACACTAAATTCAAAATTATACGTACAAACTATAGTTCAAAAAATGAAATTATATTTTTATATTACTAATTAAACCTAAAAGTCATAACTACTCATTCGAAATTATACATTCTATGTAAACCTAAAACATTTGAAATTATACTTCAAACTTATATGGAAACATAAATTGTATTCAACATGATATAACAAACTACAAAGTTCAAAGCATAAATGCTAAATTCAATCTTATACATACAAAATATCACTAAAAATTCAAAATTATACATACAAAATATCACCAAAAATTCAAAATTATACATACAAATTATACCTAAATATCCGAAATTACATACATACAAATTATACTTAATCCAAAATTATACCTAAAATTTCTATCAAAGTTCAAACCAAAACATACCTAAAAACTAAATTCAATATATACATACATACAAGGTATAACTAAAAATTCAAATTAGACGTACAAATTATAATACAAATTACACCTAAATATTTGAAATTGTACATATAAATTCAAAATTATAACCTAAAAATCGAATTAATTGAAACTCAAATTTCATTTGAATTAACATAAATTCTACAATATAACTTATAAACGAATTTAGCTAAACAAAAAGTATATGGAAGTAAAAGATTACCTTGAATTCTTAAATTTGGAGAGGATTTTTGGAGGAAGGATTTGTTTGGAAAGTTGGAAGAAAACGTGCAGAGAAATATGGTGGGAAGTTGAAAGAACTGAAGATAGAAGAAAGAAGGAAGAAGGAAGGAAGTCGGGAATAAGATATGCCCATTCCGCGCTGCCCGAGCGCGGAATGGGCGAGAAATTTAAAATAAAAATAAAAAACTGCCATTCCGCGCCCGGGCAGCGCGGAATGGCAGTAAATTAAAAAAAAATTACATTCCGCGCTGCCCGGGCGTGGAATGTGCTATTTTCTGATAGCTATTTTTTTGTGTATTATTTTCTTAATTTTGATTTAAATTTGTATTATTTATTTAAAATTCTCGGAAAAGGAGAGAGAAAAAAGAAAAGAAAAAATTGAATAGGAAAAAGAAAAATGAATAGGAAAAAATGAAAGGTGGAGTTTGCGAGTTTTACATAATATTGGGTGGCCTTATGGAATTTTCAGAAGTTGACTAGTGGTTTTCGTCAAATTTTCAACGGCCAGAACAACATGTGCAACAAAATTTGGTCATGTGGTACTCAATGTGCAAATCTTTAATATTTGGGATCAATAGTGCACACCTAGTTATTTTGTGAGATTAAAAGTGCAATTCTTTCTATTTATAATTATTGACAACTTTTATATTTTTACTGGACATTGCCAGTAATGTTTTATTTTATTATAGTGAGCTGAGTTGTTGAATTTGGAAGACAAGAGTCGATTAGTTTTAAACTTCAGTACTGGACAATTCTGTCTTATGGTCAAAGAAACTAATGCTTACCTCGACTCTCGACCAGATAACCATCCTAAAATACACGGCTCGTACCCTAATTCTCCCGCATTATGATAAAAATTTAACTTCGCTTGGAAATACATGGGAAATCAAAAGGTAATTGCTTTCTTATACTATTGTTAGGATAACAGGATGTTGTCCACTGTTTTATGCATTGATTATTGACCAATATATATTATTAGAATTATCTTGATTTGACCAAAAAGCTGATTAATATAGTGATATCAACTTCCACTCTCATATTGGAGGTCATGAGTTCAATTCCAAACTATCAGGTGTGACTTTCTCTCCTTATTTGGAGTTTTATAAGATTTGTGTGACCCATGAAACTATAGAACCGAATTTATCAGGTCAGGTATCCCCTTCATTTAGAAAAAAAAAATTTATCTTGGTTTGACTTGGAATTATAATCAAACATGAAAATAACATGTCGATGGCATAATCGTCATATGAAATTCGCCAGTCACGGTCAAGGCACGTATCAATTTTGGCATTTGATTCCTATAAATTGCCGAATATAGTTTAATAGAGTGAATTACATCGCCCTTGATGTTAGGTTTAATTAAAAAAAGGAATTTGTACTAATATAATTGCACAAACTTACTCGAAATAGATTCCGTCTAATTAATAAACATCCCCTTTGTTAGTCTTAATAATCTCATTTCTTAATAATAAGTTTCACCCTCTAAAATAGAGACTGAAAGTTTGAGGGAGTCCTGATAAAATTGATACTATATAGACCTCGAAAACTAAGATTGTAAATTGAATCCGGTCTATCAAAAGCTCGATTGTTCAGGCCGCTTATATTTGAGTCGAGTTTTCTTGATTTTGATCAGTGCCATGTTTGAACTTATAAATTAAACCCGTTAATTTGTGAGTCGAGTTTGAACTTCATTAGGCTCATACCCAATAACCCGTACGTAATCATAACTTTAACCCCTAATTTAGTGCTTTGTTGTCATATAGCAATTATTTTTAAGCTAAATTACATAGAATCGAAGTATGAAATGCTTATATTAGCAAGTGTAATTTTTCTTTTAAAAAAATTCTGAAAGAACTTTCAATTTTTCCTGTAATTTCATATATATCGAGAAAAACCCTAATAATTACCGTAGACTTCACGACTTCTTTAATAAAATTTTGGAATTATACATATTCATTACCGTAAAGTTTTATTTAGTGTATTATTCAAAATTAGCCTATTATTATTTATTTTATTGGTTACTTTTTTTTGTTGAGAAAATGGATATTGGAAGCCAGCCCAAAATAAGTTCGATGCTCGTAAAAGTGTGAGCCAAGTTTGAGCCAGACCAAACAAAAAAGGTTATGCGTTGAGTTTGAGCCTATAATATTCAAGTCTGGTGATTTTGAGCTTCAACCACCCTAAACTCAACTTATAAGGCCGATTGATAGGCCTATCGATAACCGCTCAAGGAAGGTGTACCAATAGGTCTTAAGAGCATCTCTAACGTGTAACACAAAAATGGTGCAACTTTTTCACCATTTTTGTGCAGCTATAATAACAACACTCCAATGTACTGCACCATTTTACACAAAAAATATATTCCCTAACATATTCCTTTTTACACCTCATTTATACTATTTCTCATAGTTTACAAATAACACTCAACTTTAAGTAAATAATAAATAATTTAATTTAAATCTATTTTGATATTTTGTAAATTTAATTTCAAATCGTGTATTTTGCTATTTTATGTAATATAATCTATGTTGAAATGAATAATTTAATATTTTTAACTTATATGGTAAATGCATTTTATCTACTTTTAATATACATCTATTATTCGTAATTAAATTAAAATCATATATAATAAAGTAAAAAAAAATAATAAACAGGACCTAATTATAACTTTTTCAAATTTTAGGGACCTAATTATATAAGACCTAATTGCAACTATACAAAATTATAATACTAAATTGAAATTAAAAAAAATTAAAACAAAAACAAAATGTGGGGTCCACCCACGCAATATATATATATAGTGTGGGTTTGGAGTGGCAAAACGGACGGCAAAATTGTGTTTTGTCATCGGTTGGAGATGCTCTAAAGGTTGTTCCCAAACAAAACAATTTAAGAGGAATGAACTCAACAAAAGCTCGCATACAGAGGATAGACATGTCTTATGTCCTCTTTAGTTGTTGTAGTGGTCGAAATATGGGTAAAGGGAATGAATTCAATAAAGACTAACATGTTACTAATGAATTCAGTGGTCAAGAGATATCTTAGTGCTCGTAATTAGAGGTGGGTGTTCGAGTCACATTTTTCAAAATTCGAGTTCGGGCAATTCGAGTTGGGGTTTTTTTCAAAAAAATTGATTCTGTGTATACCCTAACCCGAACAAATAAAATTGGGTCAGATATCGGTTAGGAAATTCCTACACAATTTCTTTTTCTATCAGACACCATTATTACATTTCTAGACAAATTCAATCATTATATTAGTAGGGGTTCTATAAATTATTTTGAGTATTCGAGGTTGTCTTCAAAAGTACAATTTGCATATAAATATAATTTCTTGTAACTGGCCGTCATTGTATTCTGGAAAAAATTCATTGTATAACTCGTTTGCGCTAATAGAGGACGAATATTGTCTTGAGGAGAGTGTAAATTTTACGCGACTTGGAAGCTTTATGAAATTATTCGTACAAATTTTTCGTCATATTTTTTTAACATATAGTGAGAACACAAATAAAATAATCAAATAATTGTGCTATTTTTGTTGTTGTTAAGTTAAAAGTCAATAGTGACAACTTTTAGTCTTTGACACAATTCTTTTCATTAGTTGTTAAATATTGATCATTTATAAATATTTTTTTCTCACTATTAAATTTGTGAATATGTTATTGTGATAAAATAAAATAAAAACTAGTACCTAAGATGCATAATAAGTTACTACTTTTAACACGGTCACTATCAGCTTGTGACTATTTTTTATATATGTATACTCAGTGCAATCTGAATTAGATTTATTTTTTCTTTTTATCGTTTTTGCCATCTCTCTCTTTCTCTAGCTAGTATATATGACTAATGAACGAGATACATATAGCTGCACTTTTTTTACAACTTTTACGTAGAGATTATGACAAGTTGACAACTTATGTAAAATTGTTAAAATACGCCAACTTACAGGTTTGCTGAAGGCTTTCAAATGGTCCATAATTGCTTTATATATACTCAAATCAAGGAATAAGTCAATAAACAATTAAATGCAATTTATGGTGTTCGGAAGAGTGGTAGGTTTCTACTGGTTGTATTAAATCGTCTCACTAACCTACACTGATTACAATTAATTTGGAAATAGTATAACAATATTAAATTCAAGATTCTGCAAATCATCATTTATAATACTTTCTAAGAATATGACAGAAATTTGTTCATGAGCAACTTGAATTTAAGTAAGTAAAATCTAGCTTAGACGTACGTTAGCGTTCCACATAACATTTTCGATAATTTTCTTGTTATCTTACTTCTTTTACTTTGTGTCTTAAACAAAGATGGGTGTAATTAAACGAATCAAACGAAGTCAAACAATATGTTGTTTATCGAATTCAAAAAATTATGTTTGAGTTTAATTTGATTGTTAGTCAGTTGAGTTCTTGCAAACTTCACATTTTTATACATGTGTTTCTTTTACAAGCTTCAAATTAAATCTTATTAGAATAGAAATTTAATAATTTTGTGATCACTTGGTTGGGACTCATATGTCGTGCTAGATGAACTGTTATTCAAACAGTCAATTTTTGTTTATACATAGCATAAATTTTTTGGCAATATATTGATCTAGATTCCAAATAAGTACGTTAAACAATTAATGTATTAAAGAATAATAAACATGAAAGAGAAGCCTACTTATATATATGGGCCCTTTTTCCAAAATTTTATTAATATTTCAAATTAGATTTTTGTTTATACCTTTGACCAAATTCCACCGGTGGATGCAATTAAGTACACATCATTGGTCTCCAGAATAGAGGTTTTTTTTGTTTTGTTTTCTTTTTTTTCCTATCATGCCCCCGACCAACGAGCATCTTTGAAGCTAAACGTGTCTCCAAACCCACTAAACATAATTTGAAATTTATTTTGGACAGTGGTTTAAGTGTCCAACTTCGAGTCAAATTCAATTATCACAGGCACACTTCTTGTCCAACGGTCTCTAATAATATTAATTTATTTTTAATTAGCTAGTCAGCAGAGTAGATTATACTTTTGCCGTAAATTTTCTTCATATTTTTCTTGGATCTTTCCGATTAGACTTTTCCACGGAGTGCTCGTATAATAATGATATAATTGACATTAAATTCATTTTATTTTTGCTGTATTTAATTTCTGCATATTTCTCTTGCATGCGCTGTTGTCCAGATATACATTTGTTTGTTTGATTTTTGTATCTAAGTATTACAAATTTAACGATTAAAAAAAAAACAAATATAGGGAAAATTACTAAAAACCCCTTCAAATAAATTTTTATATCCAAAAAACCCATGAAAATATTTTTCATTCAAAAAAACCCATTCCACCAACTTTTCATTCCCAAAAACCCAAGATTTAGCGCTACTAAATTTATGAACTTAATTTTCCTTAGCCTTCTAGATTGAAGATTTAATCAATTATAGTTTTGTATAGAGATTTATTTGTTTAGAAATTTTATATTGATAGTGGACTAAATATAATTTAAATTTAAATTTTTTCAGATTTTTAATCTTCTAAAAAAAATTTTAAATTATTTTTAGATAATAACCAAAATAACCAAAAATGAAGGGTAGTTTAGTCCAAAAAGTTCTTAATCTTAATTTTTGGGTTTTCTTTGAATGAAAAGCTTATAGAGTGGGCATTTGAGATTGAAAAATATTTTCACGGGTTTTTTAGATATAAAATTTATTTTAGGGGGGGTTTAGTAATTTTCCCAAAAATATATATTACAATTTTAACTTTAGTTCTTCCTCGACCCCTTTTTTGCCAAAAATAAAATTAAGTAAATAAAATGGTGTCACTGAGTTAGGTGTCATTGGCTTATGAATGAATACATAATTGGGATTTAAGGTTGATAATCCCATCTATGAAGCTCCAGTAAAAATTTTATTGGAATTCAATATGAATAAATTTTCTTTGTAATTGTTTATGGTCAAATAGAAAGAATTTCATAGCATAATTAAGATCACCTCAAAATAATTTTTAATTTACAATCCAGCAAGCTTATATACATAATGTTTAGAAGAAAAATCCCTTCTTACCTTTTGCTGTTTTTTCACAATATTGTTTGGGAATTTGGATGAATTGATTCTCGGGATTACTTTGAGATGTTCGTAATAGTTGGATCTTATTTTAAAATAAAATATGTAAATAAATAATATTATGAAACTTATAAGACATATTAGTAATGGACTCTTTAAGAATAAGGGGCAGAGGCCGGCAGACTACCAAAACCCCACAAACCCGCCTACATAGGGTGGGTTCGGGTTTATTAATATAAGTTACATGGTGGGTTACAAATTTTGAAAGAGTTTATATTACACAGCATCGGTATATTAAAAATTAATGTAATTCAATAGGTCTAAATCAAACATGGAACTTGTTTTACAAAAAATTATACTATTAAAGACGACAACATGGGATGGGTTATTTCGGGTTTTGAACTCTTAAAAAGAGAAGGTATATTTGTTTGAGCGTTTGGCAAAGTCATTTTGCTAGAAATGATTTATTATTTGATTATTACCCCACCCTTCCAAAAAAAAAAAAAAAAAACAATAGCTCCATGATATTTTCTTAACCCAATAATCAATAATCTCATAGTATAAAAAAGCTAATGATTATTTTTGATTTATTTTGGGATTATTTTGATGTTTTGTGTATGATAAATTTTATTATATATATTAGACGTGTTGACACACTCGATATATATATGTTTAATTAAAAAAATATAAATAAAGTAATTAATTTGTTATTCAAACCCAAATTTTGGTTGAAAGTGTAATAAATATACTAATTTATCTACTATATCATATAAATTATTATAAATAAGAAATAAGTTGGAGAATGAATTATATGAGAAATTGAGAACACGCGACACAGAAAATAGTGGGGACTGGGTAACAATTTTTAGAAATCACTCGAACTATCCGCATTGAACCGGACTAACCATTTTGCACTTCACTATTGGAGCCATCTGCAAAATATTTATGAAGTTAATTTTTTTTTTCATTACCGAAGAATTTGTGCTTAAGTTTGTTTTAGTTTTGCAAGCAATCTGACTATGTTATTCGACAACTTTCGTAGTCTTTTTGTAATAGGGCAACATTTCAAACGGTTTCGATTTTAAAGAAATGACATTTACAACACCGACTTCACCAAATTGGTTTTTGTGGCGACTTATTACGATTGAAGAAATTGGTTTTCAGCTCATTTTTCTACCAAACTGCGACTCACCAAGAGGACCGCGTAGAGCCGTATGAGAATTGATTCATTTTGTCCGAGTGAAAAAATACAATATATTAAAAAAGGATCGCAAAAATAATCTGTGTATATATAAAGCCCGAAAATATACAAAAAATGTCGAAAAATCATCCCCGTGTCTTTTTAATATAACCGAAATGAATCAATTCTTATACTGTTATAAATTGAGTTAATCTATTTTTTGTGTTGAATTTAAATCAAAAACATCATTATGACTATTACCCAAAAAAAAAGGCACTTATGTGGCCATTAGTTCTACAATGCAAAAAATCATCCCGAAGATGACGCTTCATATACTTTATTGTTGCTCGAATGTCGAAATGAATCAATTATTATACCGTTAGAAACTTTGTGAGAGCTTTGTGGCCCGAAAATGTACAGAGTGTCAAAAAATCATACCGAAGATGACGAAAAAAAAAATTTATTTTAAAAAATCAATATATTTATGTCTTATTTAACATATTGTATATTTTCACCCGAATATTAAAATGAATCAATTCTTACACCATTACAAACTTTGTGGTCAATTACATTTTTGTTTTGAAGTGGAGCCCGAAAAAACTATTCATCCCGAAATGACGAATTTTTTTCCGAAAAATTCGTATAGACATGTTGTAGATTCGAAATGTTGGTTAATTTTTGAAGTTTTCATCGAAAAATACCGAAAAAAAGTAAAATCCGTATTTGTATCCTTTTTTATTTGCTGAGTATTGTTGTAGTTTGAAAATCTATAATTTATTTTAGTTAAAACTAAAAAATGAACGAAAAAGGTAGAAAAATGAGCCGAAAACATGCAGTCAGCAATGTGCCTTTTTTTCTGTCATATTTCTTCACGGGTATGAAATAAGTATTCGTTTACAATTTAATTTTCAAGTCGAAACTCAAAAATCGAAAAAAGGAGAAAAATGAGTGGAAAATAAAGAAAAAAAAATAACTTAACATATATATATATACACAGACTTTCTTTTTGACATTTAAGTCATCTTCCTTGTAGGTTATTTTATTATTATTCTATGAACTGTTTTATATTAAAAAAATAACAATTTTTTAATTATATTATTTTGAGAATTTTTTTTTTTATATTAATCTAATAGGAAGACTATGTCCAATATTTTTAAATTTTTGTAAAGTTTTTTATTATATTATGTAGTTTTTTGGATTAATGTATTTTTCCTAAGCATAGTTTTTGTCTATGTGAAATATATTGTGAGGCAGGGTCTAGTCAATTAATGTTTAAAAGATTTCAACTTTTATGCTAATATCTTAAAATATGTATTTTCGGGTTTGTTTGATTCTTTTTTGTTTTTTTTTTTGGAAGATGAAAACCGCTAATTGTCCAAAATCGCTCAAAACCGTACCCTTGATTTTATTTTTTAAAACGGTAATTTGAGATTTCTCCACTAGAAAACTGCACTTGGAATTAGCCAAATAAAAAAACCAAAACTGCACCATGCAACATACCTAAAAAAATAGAGAAGATGCATGGATGAATATACAAGAGGAAAAAGAAAAACCTTTGACACTTGACAAATTTTTAGAGGTGTCAAGGTGTCATATCAAAATTAATTGATTAGTCAAATAATAATTTTTTTGGTTAATTGCAGTTTTCATACTAAGAGGGATGGTGCATGTAAATTTTATTTATTGATTGATTAAACTGCCTTCGTGTCTAGACGGGTAGGAATTATGAGACCTCAACCCTTTTTAGAACGCAATAAACCATTCTACTCCCTTACATCTCAAGCCTTTAATATTTCGAAAAAAAAGAAAATTGTAATCTATCCATTCTAAGTAGACCATAAAGTTCCAGAGGTAGTTAATATGATAGAAGCACCGCACTTGAATTCCGATCACAAGCAATATTCGTCAATCTATTTGCTGGCTGATTCCCCTCCCGAAATACATGATTAAGAGGGAAGGTTCATGTAATTGGATGTACTAATTGGGTGTAAGTAGGGTGACCAATGAGCCGAGCCGACTCAAGCTCAAACAAACTCAAGCTCTAGCTGAGTCTAATGGGCCGAGGTTTTTTGACAAGCTGAGCTCGAACCAAAAATACATGTTCGGCTTGCTCACGAGCATGAGTAAAATATAATATTTCATTATAATATTTATGAATTATATATATAAAATATAGTATTTATTCATTAATTAATATATACATATATAATATAATATCTTAGAATATTATATTTGTATAAATAATGATATATTTAGTACTTATCATGAGTATAATAATAATAATATACATATCAATACAAATTAATATATATATATATATTAATAAAAAAATAATTTTTTTTTGAACTTGAGATCGAGCTCGGCATTGCTCAACTAGGCTCGAGCTCAAACTCATTTTCTTAGGCTCATCGAGCTCGAGTTCGAAAATGTTGACTTGAGCTCGAGTTGAGCAATTTATCTAGGCTCGGCTCGTAGCTCGAGCTCAAGCCAAACAATTTGGTCAGGCTCAGCTCGCGAGCACCCCTTGGTGTAAGTGTACTAACCGCAAGTTCGGCCTATTATTATTATTATTATTATTATTATTATTATTATTTGAATGATTTGGATTTAGGATCGAGTTCAATAAAATGCGCTTGAGGCAGGTGTACATTTGTTTATGATTTAATTGGGCGGGTCTCGGAGTTTGTCAAATTCACTTCATATTGGACTCGTTACCATATATGTAGTATATGGTAAGAAATTGATGAATGCTATTCGATCTATTACATTCAAGGTCGATAATTAAAGCTTGTTTAAGTTTGACTCATCACTATAACAAATCAAGTTTGATGATAATTTTCTGTTCTATAAATTTTGAAACTCGATTCAATTAGTATAAAATGATACAATATGTGGAGGAAAATTAAATTATTCGAGCTCGGCTCATCCTCATATCAATTATAACTAGTTTGAGCTCAATTGAATTGACAATTATACTAAAAGCCTATTTGCGAGAGCTTATGCTTTTAAAAAAGTGCTGAATTTTAGGAAAAGTTGTAAAAGTTGAGTGTGTTTGTAAAACTTAATAAAAAGCAGAAAAAAATAGAAGAAGTTGGTAGAAGTACCTAGGGAGTGTTTGCAAACTCTAAACAAAAACACTTTTGAGCTTTTAGCTAAAAAAAAGCAATTTTGTAATGTTTGCAAATCCTGCTTTTGCTTCTGATTCTCTAAAATTAAGCTTCCCGAAGCCAAAAGCTCTAAGCTGGGTAGGGGGTGCTTTTAGGTGCTTTTTAAATTCCTGCAGTTAAAATAAATTTTTTATGACAATTTTATCCTAGAAAATATTTCCATATTCCTAGATTAATCCCTAAATCTTTTTTTAAAAAAATAACGTTAAAATTCACAAAAACATCAGGAGAGCAGTTTCTTAATGTAAAATCGTTCATCCATTCCTAGGATTCCTACTTGATTTGTTGGAAATTAAATTAATTATATTTTAGTAGTTGGATATTAATGAAATCAAGAGATATTTCAAGGTCATGAGTTCTGAAAATCCAAAACTCCCAACCTAGCTTATATCATATACTGTTATTAAAAAATAATTAATTTTTATTGTTAAATTATTTTGATGTTTATAATATTTGATAAAATGCTTATTGCAAGCCAATGAGGTCTTGAAAAACTTAAAAAGAAAGATAAAAGAATTAAAAAAAATTGAATGTGAACATGTGACAGACACTTGTAGAATATGTTGACTATCCTTTAAAATTCAATATTATTCCATAAACATAGGTCTTTAGGGGTATTTTGTTAAAAAAAAAATAGTAGGAACATAATGTGAAGAAAATATGATTTTTATTTTATTTTAGGGGTAATATTGTACTTTCTGCAAAAAAACTAATTGATAATCACTTCTATTTGCAAACACCCACTGTAGCTTTTTTCTACTTTCTGCTTGTCTTTGCAAACACTACCCACTTTTGCTTTTCAAGTGATTCTATTTATTTTTCACTTAAAAGCACTTCTCTAGAAGCAGTAGAGTTTGCAAACACTCCCCTAAGGACCTGCTTCTAGTTTCTGCTTATTTTCAGCTTTTTTTCAGTGAAGCAGAATCAGAAGCAGTGAAACCAAACAGCAAAAAGCAGCTTAAATCCAGCAAAAAGCTGAAAAGTGCTCTTTTAAACCTTTAGCAAACAGGCCTTAAAGCTAAACACAATTTCGATAGTTAATTAAATAAATTAAAATAATATTTTATTCGACTCAATTTCGATTCGTTCACCACCTAATGATCCTGCAGGGACCACCTCCATCCAAATAAAACAATTTAATACCCATAAGGAAAGCCAATAATATTTTGGGCTAATGGTAAGACTGTAGCCACATGAATTAGAGATCATGTGTTTGATCTCACGAAATGTGTGAGTTACTTTTCTACTTATATAATAGTTTTTTTGGGAAAATTACTCAAAACCCCCTAAAATAAATTTTCATATCCAAAAAACCCATGAAAATATTTTTCAATCTCAAAAACCTATTCTACAAACTTTTCATTCCAAAACTCCCAAAAGTGAGGATTAATAACTTTTTCTACTAAACTGCCCCTTCATTTGTTGAGTTAATAATTGATCAATTAGTTTTTCTTATTGTATTGTTTTGTTTTAACTATTTCAAATTAATGAATCATAAAATACGGATTTTATTTTGTAATATTAAAGTTTTTAAACATTTGTATATAATTTATTTTTGATTTAATATATTATCTATAAATATATGTTTTAAATTCTTTAAAAAGATTAAAAAATCTGAAAATTTAAAACTAAAATAATATTAGTATCAATTATCAATATAAATTTTGAAATAAATAAACTTCATTGCACGATTAGAATTGATTAATTTTTAATCTAGAAGACTAAGGGCAATTAAGTCATAAATTTGTTAACCCTAAATATTGAGTTTCTTGTAATGAAAAGTTGATGTAGTGGGTTTTTTGGATTGATAAATATTATCATAAGTTTTTTGGATATAAAAATTTATTTTAAGGGTTTTATAGTAATTTTTCCTTCTTTTTTTTTAATAAGAACTTATATGGTAGTTCATTGTTTCTAATTTGTAATAGAAAATTGACGATTGATGATAGCTAATATTCATTGTTTATAGTTTATAATAGAAAATTATCGATTAATAATAGTCAATTCGATATTAAATGTAATGACGTAACCATCTCATTAAATAAAATCAAAAGAAAGAAAAAAAAAAGGAAAAAGAGAAAACATCTCCTGGACTTTTGTAAGTTTGATTCAAATATAGCCGGTAAGAACATAGAAAAAAGGATGGTCAACTTGGGCGGCTTTCATTTGTTCAAAGTCACAGAATAATAAAACCTCTTTTATTTCCACCAAAGACCAAATAAATAGTAACACAACAATATCATCATCATCATCTTATATTACTATATGTCTATAACTATATACTATAATTTTCATCTTATATTAACTTAATCACTCATTTTTCTCATAATCTATTCCAAACACTATTAAATTTTTGTGCCGTACGTGCATCTGTTCCAAGTTTGGTTTTCTCCAACTGCAGGCAGGCCTCCAAATATTCAACTAATAATTAAACTATTCATACATTTGATTTGACTACCCTCCAAAATCTAGTCTTCAGTCTTCCTTTGAAACTTCACATTTTTTTCGTTTTTCTCTTTTTGTCATTAATTTTCCCCAAACATGAAATCCCAACAACCTCTCTGACAAAAACCCGAAAATCGAAGAACAACAACAACAAACAATAAGGTACAACAATATCTTTAGCTCAACACTGATCATGATGTCAGAAGACGAAACCGATCATTTTATGCTTCGTCTGTATTTAATCTTCTTCTTCTTCATCCTTATTACAGGTACTTTTATCACTTTCTTGCTATAATCATATTTTGTATTTCTTATTTTTTTTTAAGTTTCAAATGTGTTTCTCTGCAAAATTCTGCATATTTGATTGTTCCTTTGAGATGGGATTTTCGAGGATGATCGTTTAAGTTGACTTGCTCACTTGCATTCACTGAAATTCATGTTGTCTTGTCTCGAAATATTTTTTCTGGCTATAATCAGAAGTCGATGGTAAAGGAGTCGAGTCAAACTAATTATTGGTAAAGTTTGTTTGAATTCTTATTGAGCTACAAAATTTGTGTTTGAGTTTCGTTTGATTATCAATTGATCCAAATTCGAATCGAGCTCGATTAGCTTAGTTTTTTGCAAATATTTATTCATTTTCTTGCTAATCGAGTCGAGTTTCAAAACTTATTGAACACAAAAAGTTGTTCAAACTTGGTGTGAAATGCTAACGAAGAGAGCTCAAATGAGCTTTTATCGATTGATCATGAGTCGAGTATCGAATAGTTTGGTTCGTGTTTTAGCCTAATCAGAAGTTTTCTTTTTTTCTTCTTTTTCCTTTTTTATATTCACCAATCTGTGTTTCTGTGCAAAATTCTGCACATTTGATTGTTTATACGAGTTAGGATTTTCGAGGGATGATCATACTAAGTTGACTTGCATTTACTGAAATAATTAATGTTGTCTTGTCTGAAAATATTTTTAACAGGAAAGCTTGTTTTTGGACAGTCATTAGAGAGAGACAAACAAATATTACTTGATTTAAGATCATTTCTTGAGAGTGAGAATCCAGTTATTGTTAATCGAGGAAGATACACGCAATGGAACTCAAATGACTTATCACCATGCAATTGGACTGGAATTTCTTGCAACAATATAACGAATCGTGTAACGAAAATTGATCTATCCAACTGCAACATAGCTGGAAATATCTTCCAAAACTTCTCTGTTCTCACAGAGCTATCTTATCTTGATCTCTCGGGGAACACGATTGGAGGGCTCATGCCAGTCGATTTAGGTCGTTGCCAGAACCTCAAGTTCTTGAACTTATCACATAACATCATTTATGGTGAGCTCGACTTGACTGGACTTAGCAATTTGGAGGTTCTTGATCTGTCCCTTAACAGAATCGAAGTTGATATCCGGTTAGCTGTACCCGAAAATTGCAACAATTTGGTTGTAGGGAATTTTTCTAACAACAATTTAACTGGTGAAGTGGGGAGAATCTTCGAAAAATGTATTAATCTGAAGTTTCTTGATCTTAGCGAGAATAGGTTGAAAGGAGATCTATGGCCTGGATTTGATCGAATAGTCGAGTTTTCGTTGTCTGAGAACAATTTCTCTGGCACAGTGCCAACATGGATTTTCACTCAGAATTGCAGCTTAAGGGCCTTAGATTTATCCGAAAATCAGTTTTTCGGGGAATTTCCCGCGGAAATTTTGAATTGCAGAAATTTGGAGTTGTTGACCTTATGGGGGAATAATTTTACAGGGCCAATTCCTAAAGAGATAGGATCATTGTCTAATATTCAAGCACTTTATTTGGGGAATAACAAATTTTCAAGAGAAATTCCAGAAACTTTATTAGGCCTACAAAAATTGATGTTTCTTGATTTAAGCAGAAATAATTTTGGAGGAGATATACAAGAGATTTTTGGAAATTTCACACAGGTCAGATTTCTTCTGTTACATAATAATGCATACACTGGAGGGCTCAATTCATCAAGAGTTCTCAAGCTTCCAAATATCGTTCGCCTGGACTTAAGTTACAACAATTTCTCGGGTCCATTGCCAATCGAAATTTCTCAAATGGCAAGCTTAAAGTTTTTAGTACTTGCTTATAATCACTTCTCTGGAAGTATACCTCATGAGTACGGTAGCCTTGTAGGGCTTCAAGCGCTCGATCTTTCCTTCAATAGCTTGACAGGTTCGATCCCATCAAGCTTGGGAAATCTGAGATCCCTTTTGTGGTTAATGCTCGCTAACAATTCACTCTCGGGTGAAATCCCGCGAGAACTAGGAAATTGCAGCAGCTTGTTATGGCTAAATCTTGCAAATAATCAGCTTTCAGGGGCAATACCTTCTCAACTGACGAATATTGGCACAAATGTGACGCCTACTTTTATGCTCAATAGGCAAAATGATACGATGCCGGCTGGCTCGGGGGAGTGCTTGGCTATGATGAGGTGGATACCAGCAGATTATCCCCCGTTTAGCTTCGTGTATAAACTCCTCACAAGGAAGAAGTGTAGAAACCTTTGGGATAGGATTCTAAAAGGGTATGGCATATTTTCAGTTTGTTTACCGGGTTCTAATGTTCGAACTACTACTGTATCGGGTTATGTACAACTCAGTGGCAATCGATTATCTGGTGTGGTACCCGTTGAGATTGGCAAGATGCTGAATTTCAGTTTGTTGCATTTCGGCTTCAATCATTTCAGTGGTAGACTTCCTTCCGACATTGGAAACTTGCCTTTAGTAGTTCTCAATGTTTCGCAGAACGGTTTTTCTGGTGAAATTCCCATGCAAATCAGCAACCTCAAGTGCTTACAGAATCTCGATTTGTCGTATAATAACTTCTCGGGTTCATTTCCCAATAGCTTGAACAATTTGAGTGATTTGAGCAAGTTCAACATATCATACAATCCATTCATATCTGGTGCTGTACCAGCGACGGGCCAGTTGGCGACATTTGACAAATGGTCGTACCTGGGGGACCCACTTTTACAACTGCCTTCTTTCATCACTAATTCTACGAATGACACACCGAGAAGCAATAATTCTTCAACGGGCAAGAGGCCGAGAGGTATAGGTGTATTTCTAGTGCTTTTGGCTTTGACACTAGCTTTTCTTGTTTGTGGACTCATGACACTCATAGTATGCATACTCGTGAAAAGCCCAATCCATGCACCGAGATACCTTTTGGAGGATTCAAAAGATCACATTCAGGAATTTGCATCAAGCTCGGGCGCATCTTCACCGTGGTTATCAAACACGATAAAGGTTATCCGTTTAGACAAAACTACTTTCACACATTCTGACATATTGAAGGCCACTAGAAGTTTCTCAGATGACAGAATCATCGGTCGGGGTGGCTCGGGAACGGTTTACAGAGGAATTTTACCCGATGGGAGGGAAGTAGCCGTGAAGAAGCTTCAAACCGAAGGTATAGAGGGTGAAAGAGAATTCCGAGCTGAAATGGAAGTTCTTAGCGGGAATGGATTTGGTTGGCCACATCCAAACCTAGTGAGACTTTATGGGTGGTCCCTTGATGGATCGGAGAAGTTGCTGGTCTATGAGTATATGGAAGGTGGGACCCTAGAGGATCTAATCACCAATCGTATAAGTCTCAATTGGAGGAGGCGTATTGAGGTTGCAGTCGATGTTGCTCGTGCACTAGTCTATCTTCACCACGAATGTTACCCGAGTATAGTGCATAGAGACGTGAAGGCTAGTAATGTGCTTCTTGACAAGAACGGGAAGGCTCGCGTGACGGATTTTGGGCTAGCCAGAGTGGTGGATGCTGGGGATAGCCACGTCAGCACAATGGTGGCAGGGACGGTCGGGTACGTGGCACCGGAATACGGGCAGACGTGGCAAGCCACTACGAAAGGCGACGTGTATAGCTATGGGGTCCTAGCAATGGAGTTAGCCACCGGGAGACAGGCCGTGGATGGTGGAGAAGAATGTTTGGTGGAATGGGCTAAACGGGTTATGGGAGACGGGCGGGTAGGGTACAATCTAGGGACTATACCAGTGGCGCTATTGGTGTCTGGTTTAGCAGACGGAGCGGAGAAAATGAGCGAATTGCTTAGGATAGGAATATGGTGCACAGCTGAGAGCCCTCATTGTAGGCCTAATATGAAGGAGGTTTTAGCTATGTTGTTCAAGATTTCTCAAAGGGATAATAGAGATGATGTGAACTTGGGAAAGTAGATATATGTCTGTCTAGAATTTCTTCCTAGAACACTTCATACAAAAAACTTGTAGCAATGTATAGGCTTTCTTGTCATGATTCTTTCTGTAATTAAACACACACTTCACATTGTTAGAGAAAATTAGACCAATTTTGTTCGTAGATTTGGATTCTATTTATGTTTGCATTAGGCCTGTGTTGAAACTCTCTGTATCATATAGAGATCATTTGAATGTATTTACAGAACCACCAAAGGAATAAAGCAAGTGTTTTCATTTCATATGTTAATCTAACAAAGTCATTCTAAGATATACTCTAGGCCAATTTTGTTAATGTTTATGCGTTAAATTTTTTAATTTTTTGGGAAATGTGTATTATGGGTATTCGTATAAAAATGATCTGGTGTATGATGTGTTTGTAAATGTTTTTAGAGAATAGTTGGAGGTTGTAAAATGTGTCAAATAAAAAATTATTGGTTGATGTATGATATATAAAGTTATTGAGCTGGTGATTTTGGTACTGATTATATTATTAAAAAAAATAGATTTGCTAATTTAAGGAATTTCGATTCTAAAAAATCATGAAAATTTATATAAATAATTAAAAAAAATTATATGAAATTTTGGATACCGTTAATTAACACAATTATGTATCTCTTACATTAATAATAGTGCATAAATGAAATATATATAGTGAGTTTGGTTAATTATTGTGATTACAATCTTTTGCAGAATATATAAAATAAGTCGTATTTTATAGCAAAATAATTTCTAGGTCTCATAAGAAGTCGATTAATTTTTTTTTATTTGGTAAGTAAGTCCATTGAATTAAAAGATATACAATTTTGATAAAATAGATCTTTCGAAACCATTTATGAGATTTTTAGGATGATCAAATAGGTATGGTCCCAAAAAAATAACAAGAATACTAAAATTAACTTATACATAATAAAATTAAACATGAAATATTTAAATAAATATATATAATTTGATATTATTTTAAATTTCGAAAAATTTCAAGTTCTGATAAAAATATCGGGAACTTTTGGTAGATAATTTACAAAAATTATTCTAAAGTTACTTAAAAATTCGGGAAATTCCGGATTTCGATCAAAATTTTGGTGGATATTCTGCAAAATCGAATTGAAAGTAAGATTTCGTTGGGACCTTAAGAAACCCCAAATTTCGATTTAAATTTTGATGTTTCGATGAAAATTGAAGACCATGGTTTGAATCTATTCATGAAATCCAAATCCATTAATTAAATACATCAAATAGTAGAAATGAAATTCAATCTTTTAAAAATAAATAAAAAATGAAACTAAGCCAACTCTAGTTCTTTTAGTGCAAACTAAAAACTAATGGTGATGAACAAGTTGATTCCGCTCGCGAGCTCAACTATCCAGCTCGACAATAACTCGACTCGAGCTTTACGAGATTGAGCTCAAATCATTTTAAGCGTAAGCTCCTGTTTGTTTTGTTTTAAATATACTATATAATGATATTAATAAGTAGAAAAATTACTAAAAATATCTTAAAATAAATTTGTATATCTAAACAATCTATAACAATATTTTCAATCCAATAAACCCATCCACCCACGTTTTACTGGAAAAAAAATCCATTATTTAGGTTAATAAATGTATAAACTTATAGCTTTCTAAAATAAGAATTAATCAATTTGTACTTTTATATAACAAGTTATTTATCTATCTCATATTGATAATAAATATTGACGTGGGCGTAAATATCACTTTCTACCATTGGGTTCAGAAGGATTGGACCTCAAGGGTTTAAGGAAAGGTCATGGACTATTCAAAAGAAAGCTGAAAAGAAGGGTCAAAGATAGCAGGATTAGAGGCCTGATAGTAAAGCTTATAAAAAGATGGAATGAAATCATATCAAATATTCAGTTAACTTATATCCATAAAATTAAGGGATTATTTCCTTTTCTCTTCTCAACTACCGAAAAAGACCATCTTGACTTGGAGAAGGGGTAAGGGGGACAACCATTTAGGCTATTAAAGGGAGAAGTTTTCTAATTTTTCATTTTTCACTTATACAAAATTAAAAAGATACTTTATACTCTTTCTCTCCAAAAATGATAGTCTTATTTTGCTCTTCCTTGCTCTTGTTCTTCTACTTTTTCAAAATATCTCCAATTAAATAAAAAATGATTTTAGTTTATTATTTTAGGAAAAATTATCATCTTCGTTTGTAGAGTTTCTTGGTGTGAAAATCGAATTACATCAAGTGGCGGCGTCTGTGGAAAATTCTGAGCAAGAGACATGAGTTATAATGTCGAGTATTGAAAGTAATGCTGTTTCAACAACCTTCGGGCTAATATCATCTGTACCGCCGACGCCAGTTTTACTTTCCAGCACCGGGTCCGCCGCGGCTGAAGTGCATGCTGTTGCACCTCCCCAATCGCCTTCTTCTTATTTAGAAACTATGTAGGTAGCTCAACCAATTATGTATGTTCGGTGGCATGAGGTGCGAGGGGTGGATAGTTTAGCCCAAGTGACTCACACGCTATTTTTGGGACAGTGTCGGCGATAACTCAAGATATTCTTGAGCCCATCCCTCCACCGCCCCGTCTTACTGTCATGTCGAGGGAGGATCCACACTTTGAGGAGGAAATTCCTGTAGTAATGCATTCCGCGCCCTCCCGGGTACCACCTAGTGTGCTACCTTGCAAAATTACCCCATTGTCAGTTGACCAGTGGGAACGTTTGTTTGTGAAGGCTATGTCGTCGGGTCTCTAAGGAAGTGGCCCTCAAATTAGAGAATATACATTCGGGACTACCCTATCAGTAGTTACACCGACTTCCGTTCCAACAATTCCATCAATTTTCACTCCATCTATCTCGGGGGTACCTTTTCATCAGCAAGCTGCTACGTTTGGCCCGCTGATGATGACTTTACAAGTTCATTAGGGCAACCTTAGCTTTCTAGCTGGTGAAAGAGGGATTTGCTATGGCATCGGAGGGTCAAACGCTCTTGATAGGAATAGTATTCTCCTACTGCCAGGAAGCCAAGATCGTAGGGTTACTTGGCTACCTCAAGACAACCCGGTGAAAAGATTTGAAGAAATGAGAGAAGAGATGAGGGAGATGAGACAACGTCTTGGAAAGAATGTTCCTGGCCCACCAAGAGGGGTTCCTTTTAGTCCACGCGTGCTCGTGTTAGGATTATGCCCTCAGATGCCATAGAGGATAGAATGTATAGGGCATATATCTTGTATTGAACTTAAACTCTTCTTAAATAAAAGGCATTATCGAGTTTTCACTTAATTCTTATCTGCATCTATAAGTTGTGTAAAATGTTTTGTCCATGTTTTCAGTGCGATCCCTCTACTTCCTATGGGATAGGAAGATTGGCACTAGAGAGATCGATCTTGATTACTAAAATAAATTCGCAAGTAATATGAAATCTTTAATGGACAAATAAAGACTTCGAATACTTGTACAATCTTAGCTCTGACATGGGAGTGCCTGTCTGGTATCATGGGATGATAGGAGATTAAGATTGTAGACACGTCAGTGGAACTTATATGTTCGAACACGACTCACATCGGTTCTGTCACATTGGTTTTCACTCTGTGACTGTCAATGAAGGAACTGATTATGCGTAATAGGTATATGTGAACCTTTGACCTGAAGTATCAGGCTGAAGATGCACTTGTGACGTCAAGTCTTTCACTAAAGTAGTTAGACCCAATTCACCCTTTGGTGGGGTCAACCTCGAAATGCGGACTTGATGGGCAAGTGGTAATCTTAGCAGATATCTAACATGGATTTGTTCTCTCATAAGTGAATGGGTATGTACCCTATGTAATTATAGATAAATAGAGATCAAAGTCTTTGGCCAAAGCAAACGAGATGATTGTGCTTGGCACTAAATCGATCTCACTGATCTCGTATTTATTATGATTTATACATATGGTCAAGTTCAGTGAGTTTGACATAACCATGACTCTCACTTGACCGGGGAACGTGAACAAAGGGTTTATACATATACGGTATTTACGATTGGAAGGTTTAAGAATGATCCTATCATTCATTTTCGTTTGGGTTACGAAGTGGGCCACGTGACTGGCTAAGTGTTACCCACTTCCTTTGGTTTCCTCTCATTGCCAAACGAAACGAACCTAAAGAGTCGCGCTAAAGGATTGACAAAGAAAAATGAAGAAAGAGGAATTTATATTATTTCTTCTGGGAGTTTTAATTTATTGGATAAATTAAATAATTAATTATTCATTAGATGAAAAAATTAATTATAATAATAAGATTAATTATTAATTAATTTCCTTGTGAAATATATTAATGAATTAATTTATCTAATTAATTTGGTTATTTAATTTATTTATTTATTTATTGGATATAATAAATTATTAATTGAAATAAGAAATTAATTGAACAAAATAAATCCCAAGGCTAAATAAGGAGTCCAATTGGATGCATATGAGGCCTCAAAGTGGTGTCTTTGAGAGGTCACATATTAGGGCTCTTTTGTTTTGACTTGTTCAATAAGTCATGAGGTATATAAGGACTCTTTGACTTAGAATAAGAAAAAAAGGAGAATACACAACTCTCATAACTCTCAAAAGAAAGAAAAATATTCCTCCCCTCCTCTATACCTAGCCGTCGACCATAGAGAAAGAAGAAAGGGGATTTTTTGTTTGTTGATCCGTGCGTTACGATTTAGAGACGACGTATTTTCGTTGTTCGGATCAAGTTCAAGTTTGAAGAATCAAACCAAAGGATTGAAGATTTGGAAGCTTCAATATTTCGAGTTTGGAGAAGAAGAAGTTTTTCTCCATCATCATATTCAGATTAACGAGTACGTTTTATTCGTTATACGCTTTTAGATTCAATTATGCGAATTAGAGTACCAATTGGATTTTCGTTTTAATTTTGGAAATCCCTTCCGCTGCGTTTATGCTTTTTCGAACGAAACCCAAAAGCTTGCTGACGAGTTACTTAATAACTTCCATGATCTAAACGTGTTGGAATAGTTGGGTTTATTAATCCCTGGGGTGGCTAACACAGTAGAATACAAATTTTTTTACACTAAATGATAGCATAAACACCCCGTCACAAATTATAGTTTGTTCGATTAATTCGTTATTTAATAAAAACGCGAAACAAAATTACCAACAGTGAATGTAGTTTAGGTTGGATCTTTTATTCAAACCGCCACAAGCTTTTTGCATCTCCGATTGTAGCGCCTCAGACTGCGCCTCTAAGAATAGTCCACACCTCCCTTGAATCATCAAACATCCTATTTTCGGTGCTAGCTAATAGAACGAGTCTAGAAACTATTTATAGGCTTATGTGTAAAGGAGGGGAATATATTTAGTGAATAATTAAGCTCAACACATGAGCAAATTACACCTTGAATAATAGTGTAGGGGCAGCTAGAGAGAGAAAAGAGGAAGATGAAAATTCTTCTTTCTTTTCTATGTAGTGGGCTATTTTTGGTGTATTAGAGAAATAGTGATTTTCTCTTCTTTGATCACTTATTTATATTAGCCAAGAAACCCTAACCCTAGTGTAATCCCTAGTAGGGTAAGTTAATAACTTGAAGTTATATACTTTCCATACTTTTAATTATACTAGATTAGGATTTATATAAATATATATATATATATATATATGCATATAAATACGCGCCTCTCTCTATCTCTCTCTATATATAAATATATTACTTATATGGATATCTAATATACATATAACCCTTTAAGGAATAGAATTAGTTACCAAGTAACTTATTCTTCCTAAATTAATTAAATCATCCAATGATTTACCTTGATCAAGAAGTTGAGAAAGGAAACAATTTTTTTTCCTCCTTCACATGCCTCCCTCTCTCTCTCTTGGTGCCCAGTTCTTAATCTCTTGATTTAAATCTTGGCACCAATATTTAAGTAATCAAAGAATCCAATCCTTTAATTTATTTTAGTAATTAAAGTCCAACTTTAATTATTTTAACCCATTATTCTTATTATTTATTTAACATGGGCCTTGCCCAACTAAATAAAGTACTTGGACTCTACTAGGTCCATTAATTAATTGATTTATCAAGATTAATTAAAGAGTTTAATTAATTAGTCTTTACAAATTAATTCATATTCCCAATTAGAAAGTACTATACTTTCCTAATTTTCTCAATTTCCTTTAATTGATTAATCACACTATTAAAGTGGAAACTCTACAGAGTTCTGTTTACAACCTCTTAGGCTCGTTTACGTGCTAGTAGTAGATACACTTTCCCAAAGTGTCAGTATACTTTCCGAAAATAGAAATACTAGATTAAATCTTACTTGATTTAATCAAGTCTTGAATAAATCACTATATTAATTCTAGACACCTACAAATCGTGGTTACAGTTTAGCAACAACTACGAAGATCTAGACATAAACGAAATGTAAATATATGACTTTCACAATCACGATTTGCGTACAAGTAAGATCCTACCATCAAGATCTCCCGATTGAGTCTAGGGTATAAGTTTAGTAGAGACCCTAATAACTCAATATCTATGTTTCCCATTTACAGTAAAGTTGACTTTGACCATCCAAACGAGAAACTCTACACCTCTTTAGACAAACAAATATCGAATCAACTATCGCCGATCAACTACTACACACTACAAAGAGTAAACTACTATATAATTAGATAAACAATCCATACATCTAGTAAGATCAAATCCATGACCTCTAAGTCATAGATGCCCAGCCTTACCATTAGGTCAAGACATCATTGACTAACTAATGGGTTTCTTCGAATGAAAAGTAACTAGAATATGTTGTTGACTTAATTTTTTTTTTATAAGTTATTCGGATATAAAAATTAGAATCCTCAGCAAGATTTCCAGCATGATCCTCGGCAGGCTGATCGGCCGGATTGATGTCAAAGAGCTGGTTCGGCAAGAGCAGGAGGTGGAACCACGTTTTCTATGCCAAGAATAGAGGCATCCAGCACGACCCGAAATCTAAAAATGAATCGTCGCTTTTGGGCGGTGGCATACCTCGCGCAGCAAACTGGGCTTTACACCCTTCATAACCTTTATAGAAGTACTCCAGGGATTTGTCTTCAATTTTTCTATAAACTCATCTGAAGCCAGGAAGGCCTTTTTGACCTATTCAGCAAAGGCTCAACCCTCATCAGAATGGGAAAGCACAGCAGCCCAAGCTTTTCTCTCTCTGGCCAGAGTGTCCTGGAGCTCTTCCTGCTGCTCAGTGAGCACATCCTGCAGCCTCTCCTCCAAAGTCCTAACCCTGCTGGACAAAGTAACATTGCGCTGTTCCTACTCCTAGGTCTGCCGCAAAGCTTTGAGCTCTTTTTCTTGCGCGGTTGTCTCAGCAACCTCATAGGATTTGAGCTTATCTTGCGCTATGCTCAAAAAAAAATTTAGGTTGGAAAGCTCACCTGTGCGCCTCAAAACCGACCTCCCCATAACTTGGAAGTACTGCGACAAATTGCGTACAAAGTCAGTAAATAATATTTAAGAAAAGGGTGACTGATAACAATCAAACAAAAGGGAAGATATACCTTGGGGGTCATCTCCAGGGCTAGCTTGTCAACATCATCATCGGTCATTGACTCTAGCTGATGGCGGTCAGCTGAGTTAGCCATGTTTCGCAGGAAGTTGTGCAGCAAGGAATGATCATTGCTCTTCAAAATAGAAAAACCAGAAACATCTTGAACCCTAGACCTAGTGGGATGGGCAAGAGGATCAGGAGAATTGAAGGACAGAGGAGGGAAGACATTCCTTAAGCGAGGACTGGCATAGCTGCGCTTTTGGGCAAGTGCCTCAGAAGAATCTTCAGCAACAGGTCTTTTCCCTGCTGCAATCTCTCAAGCGCGAGATGGATAGCGATAGGAGGGATCACTTGAGGCTGCACTCCAGCTGGAGGACTGCCTGCTGGGGGAGGAGGTAATGTGGGAGGAGCCCCTGCAACAGCCCTTCTCCAGCGACGCTTAGCCTCATCAAGGCGAGCTACTTCTATGACCTCAGTTGCAAAACCATAATAAAAGCAAATGATTAGCAACATATTTAACATAGTAAGTTAGCAAAGAAAAATTCGTCCTGCATATCAATGGCCAGGAGACTCAAGCTAAAATGGTACAACAAGCGAGGATCAGTTAACTTTCCAGTGTTATATTCATCCCAATTTAAAAATTCAACTATTTGATCAAAATGAAGAGGCTTGGCATGGATAGGAAAAAGATTGTGGCCCTCGTGCTTTTCTAAATGGTCACGAGGGAACTACCACACTACACCAGTAGGGGGAGCGATGAAGAAAAAGTTTTTCTTCCAATCCTTTTCAGAGTGAGGATAGGAAGTCATAAACCTCGCTGCACCCCTAGAAGTTAGATAAAAAACACCAGAATCACTATTGAACACCCGAGGAAGAAACAGGGCGTAAAAAAGATCAACCGAATGAGGGTAGTCAAAACTATTCAATAAGACCGCAAAACTCACAATAATATGCATTGCGGTGGGGACAAGTTGATTTAAGGGAAGCCTAAAATGCCTAGCTATTTGAATATATAATGGAGGGATAGGGAAGCGAAGACTTGCCCTACGGTGCACGACATAGAAAGTGTAAAAACCGTTAGGAGGGAGGTG
Source organism: Buddleja alternifolia (assembly GCA_019426215.1). Classification (NCBI taxonomy): domain Eukaryota; kingdom Viridiplantae; phylum Streptophyta; class Magnoliopsida; order Lamiales; family Scrophulariaceae; genus Buddleja; species Buddleja alternifolia. The sequence goes on from CM033396.1 coordinate 15,310,023, forward strand.
AGCCCAGTCTTGAGCAGAAGGCACCTGGATGTGATAATCAATAGGGATACCATAGTTCGTCTTGATTATGCGCTCCTGATGATGAGTAAAGCGCAACCTGTAAATAGTCTAAAAGCTAGCCCATGGAACAGCCAGTTGGATTCTCTCTTGGTGATCCAAGGCCACCTCTTTTATATCATTTAGAGCGTCCAGATCTAGCTGATCTAGGTCCTTATGGTCTGAGGCTGCACCAGCCAAATTCGAACCTGAATGGGGGAGAAGTACACCCTGACATATGGGTACTATGAGAAGGGGAATGGGAAGAAGAACCAACATCTACAAAATCTAGAGGCTGATTGGCACTATAAGATTCACCTATTGATAGGGGAGGCAAAGGAGGATTAGCGGCAGCGGCTGCTGGTGACACCGCCATCTCCATAAGATCAGGAGGAAGGAGGCCTATGGGGTCATCGAAAGAAACGGCAAGAGGATCGGACACATTAGACATCTTCACACAGCAAAGCAGCAACACATATGAAAAAAATAGCAGAGAAGGGGAGAAGATAAATACCTAGTGAATTTAATGGACTTTGGACGTGGGTTGGAGGAGTAGTATCTGCTCTTCCAAGACTTGTAGAATTTTTTGAGAAAATAAAAGATACAAAAAAGAGGGTTTTTAATAAGGGAGGCGAAATGAAGAAGAAGGAAGGCAAATCCTTTAAATAAGGAAAGCAAATATGCTAAGAAAATAAGTGAAAGAAAAAATTCAAAAAAAAAAAAAAAAGAGAAAAAAGGTGGGATTGAAAAACCACCTCTCACACGTGGTAAGCAACCAAGAGTACCTGAAGCAGTTATGGCGCCTCCAAAGCCATAACAGCAATGATGGCATGCGAAACCCCAGGAGCACGTCTGCAATTACCAAGGATGTGGGGAAGAGTAGGAAACGTCTCCCATCCATCCTCTCAGATTACGTTACCACCTAGAGCTCCTAGGTGACTCTTCGAGAATGCGGACTGGGCCAGGGAGATAAAAAGAGCCGAATTTTTCCTTGGGCCTCAATATCACAATAAACCCAGTCCCAAAAAGTTTATTCAAGCCTAATGTAAGTTGACAATGCCAGCAAAAGCCCACATACAAAAGAAGAAAGTAACCAGCTTGGCCCATGTATAATTTCTAAACTCTTACAGCTTGACAAAATGTCAAACTTTAGAGTTGTGGGGACTATTGATGTGGGTGAAATTTACCTAAATTGGGCCAAGCTAAAGAATCCCAATTACTAGTAACGAAAGGTTGATTTTCCTACATAAATGGATTCAGGCCTAAGTGGCCGATTTGCCTTGCTGGATCTGGCCTAGATTATGGAAAGGCTTTGACCAAGAGACAAAGACAAATCAAGATCAGTTAAGAGGAAGACATGGCCCAAGAATCAAGCTCTTACCATAGTGGGCCTCCTCCAATCTAGTCAATATAGGCTCAATCCTCGTTGGATCCGTTGCAAGCCGCGCCCCCTAATTTTCAACTATCCTAATTGACCATTTTACCATTTTTTTAATAAGGAAAGCAGCAAGTCTCACTCCATCAGCCGTAGTTAACCTAGACCATCAAGACTCGTATAAATGCTCCCATTGAAGATGAATAAAACAAGACTTTATATGCTTTCATATTGTTATTCTGTCAAAATATATATTACCTCATATATTGTACTCAATTATCTTACATAGAATAATATAAATAATGTTGATGTGAATTGGACACGCATCAGATGTATTAGTACATTAAATGGACATATTATTTTATTTCTACTAACGTATGATTTCAGATCAATTAACATATTTTTTATCTATTAGTTGTTGTATTTGGACATTAAACGTATTAGTACATAAAATGGATATATTATTTCATACAAAAGTGATGTATGATTTCATATCAATTGACGTATTTTTCTCTATTAATTGGCGTATTTGTACATTAAAAGTGACGTATTAGTATATTAAATGGACGTATTATTTCATACAATGTGACGTATGATTTCATTTAAATTGATGTATTTTTCTCTATTAATTGATGTATTTGTATATTAAAATATTAGTACATTAAATGAACGTATTATTTCATTTCAACTGACATATGATTTCATATCAATTGACGTATGTTTATCTATTAATTGACGTATTTGAACATTAAAAGTAACGTATTAGTACATAAAATAGACATATTATTTCATACAAAAAGTGACATATGATTTCATATCAATTGACATATTTTTCTCTATTAATTGACGTATTTTTCTCTATTAATTGACGTATTTGTACATGAAAAGTGACGTATTAGTATATTAAATGACATATTTGTATATTAAAATTGATGTATTAGTACATTAAATGGATGTATTATTTCATTTCAACTGACGTATGATTTCATATCAATCGACGTATTTTTATCTATTAATTGACCTATTTGAACATTAAAAGTGACGTATTAGTACATAAAATGGACATATTATTTCATACAAAAGTGACATATGATTTCATATCAATTGACGTATTTTTCTCTATTAATTGACTTATTTGTACAATAAAAATGACGTATTAGTGTATTAGATGGACGTATTATTTCATATCAAATTACATATTGTTCTCTATTAATTGACGTATTTATACATATGTCGTATATTAGCAAAAAAGAAAATATTTAGAATAAAAATCATAAAAATGGCTTATGATTTCAAGCATCGTACAATGCGTTATAGACTTTCTCGTGAAGCCGTGCAAAACTATTGCCAAATGTGAGCTTACGTTTGAAGAAAAAACTATTTCATACTAGATAATTCTTGATAATGTGTCATATATTTTCAGAAAGCTCTATGTGTCTACTTTTAAATTAAAAAAAACAGTTATGATTCTAAGTATCGTACAATGCGTTATGGACTTTCTCGTGAAGTTGTGCAAAACTGCCGATAAATTTTAGATTAAGTTTGTAGACAATTTTTTTTCATCCTAGACGTGTTTTGATAACGTGTCATACATATTTAGAACTCCTTACGTGTCTACTTTCAAAATAAAAAAAGAGTTTATGATTTCGAGCATCCAACAACGCGTTATAGAATTTCTCGTAAAATTGCGCAAAATTATAGAAAAACTTTAGGTTACGTTTGAATAAAAAACTGTCTCATATGGATTGTTCTTGACAATATGTCATATATTTAATGAAAGCCCTATGTGTTTACTTTGAAAGAAAAAAAAATGGTTTATGATTCCGAGCATTCTACAATGCGCTATAGACTTTCTCGTGAAGTCGCGCAAAACTGCTAATAAATTTTAGCTTATGTTTGAAGCAAAACTGTTTTATACACATTTTTTGATAATTTGTCATTGTTATTTAGAAAGAGCTATGTGTTTATTTTCAAACAAAAAAATGGTTTATGATTCCTAGCATGCTACAACGCATTATAGAATTTCTCGTAAGATTGCACACAAATGTTAAATATCAATTGAAAATACTTCTATTGTGCATTAAATACACGTCGAACATGACTTATGCGTAGTGCAGTTACTGTTCATATGAAATTCGGAAAAAAAAATGTACTCGAAATAATAGGCAATATGGATCTTGATTTCTTCCTTTCATCATGGAGAACAAGACAGTGTCTTTTTTGAATAATTTTGATAGCCGAAAAATCCAATGTAATTAGATTTGTGGTGAAGGAGAAAAGAGAAAAATAGAAGTGAAGTGGGGAAGAAGGTGATTAAAAAATGAACAAAGTAAGGGTATTTTTCGTCTTTTCAAGAGGATAGGGACTGAATCACAAATTGAATTATGAATTAGGGAGTGCAGACATAAAAAACATGACTAGGGAGTGAACCATGAGTTTCAATTTTTTAACTAATTTTTCCTAAAATAAATAATATGTATTAAAAATAATAAATAAAAAAAGCAAGAGAAAAGAAATATTTCAAGGGCTAGTGATAAATTTACGTAATGCCAGAGCAAAATAGTCGTAATTGACATAATTACCCTCAAAGTGAATTGAACATGTTCAACCCTTCCGCAATACAAATCAAGATTTATTGTCTTTATGAGTCGGTAATATACTACGTATAATATTTTTTAAATAGAAAATTATCCGATCTGTTTTACGAGATAATTCACTTTGAAATTATGGGTTCTGAAATTATAATAAAGGAAAAGAAGAGGGTGGTGGGCGTGGACATTGAATTGAAGACGAGGTGAGCAGGAATTGTTTTGTTGGAGATTCAATTTTTGCAGATTTTGAAGAGTTATTGTTTTTCTGGTAATTACCCTTTTGAAGGGTTAATATTGAATTTTGCCATTTTCATTATTCATGTTGCAGAGATGGAGGATGATCCATAATTGTGCTTTCTTTAATCACCATATAAATATATTTTTGAATAATGTTTGTTAACAAAGAGAATGTTACTTTTAATATTTTAATATGTATTAAGTATAATTTTAAACTTATAATCTATTATTTATTGAAGGTATATATAATCAGTTACTATTTTTTTTTTTGAGGTGCATTCAATTAATCGTCATTGATAATGCTAATTAATTACATGCTAATTTTTAGATGACTACTGTATAAAATATCAGTTAAATATTTACAAATCAATTTTTGGTCCTTGATTTAATGAAAATTAGAGTTGTAGATGCCCAAAAAATTCGACCCAAACTTTTTTTTCAAAAATATCAAAAAACCCGAACCCGAACCTGAACCAAACCCGATTAACCCGAGAAAATTGGTTCGAATTCGGTTTTCAGGTTTCACTGCCCGAAAACCGAACAACCCGAACCCGATAACCCGATCTGAACGCCCACCCCTAAATATATATATGGGAAAGAAGAAAAGAAAAAGACGACTTCGATTCTTTTCTTTTCTTTCGTTTTGTTTTGGGCACCGAATCAGAAAGGGCAAATATGGTATTTGCTCTGGTGAATTGCTCTGTCTTTTCATACCAGCCATATTTCAGATTTTTGGAGTGAGTTAAAAACCTTGCCCCAATAGATTTTCCGCTGTCCCCGCGTGCGTGCTGCCACCGTAATCGCTTCCTCCACCCACCATCGCCCACCATCACTCAACCATCACGCGCCACCACCTCCGTCCACCGTCTCCCGCTTCTTCTGTAACGTAAGTGTACTCATTTTGATAATAATAGTTTTGTGTTTTTACTTATGATGACACTACTGTTAGGCACCTTCATAATTATTTGTGCAATTTTATGCCCACCGCTTTTATGCGCCTCTGTGAACATATTTTTTTTGTTTTAGGGCTTTAAAATTATTCATAACATGTTTCTCGAGTTCGAATCGAGCTTTTTTTTTCATGCTACAAGCTCGAAGCTCGTAATTTTCTATTCGTCGAACTCGGCTGGTGTGCCCCTACTAAAAACTTTCATTTTCTTCCTTGAAGAGAGCGCAAAACTCTACTTTTGTGGGCCAAAAGTGATTTCTTTTGGCACTACTTTTTTGGCTTATTTTTTATTGGTATAATCTTTGCACCAAGTTATGTGATGTTATTTGATCGAAAATTGAGAAGAGAGGAGAATTGATTAGTAGTATGCAACTGGAGATTATGTTTTGTTGTTGTGATCAACCTTATTAAAAGATGGTGATGGTCTGTGCTCGTATTTGAGTATCTATATAGTTGGAGATTCAATCTCTCATAAGAGCATGTTATAGAAACTTGGGACCGATGTGGTGTTTGAAATTTTTTCGATTATTGTAACATTTATTTGAGATGATGGTATTTCTTTCTTAGTTGCAGAAATGATTCCCATGGCTCCGATTGGTGGCGAACATCACAGTGAAGAGGTTTTTCTGGATGAAGGTGATATAATTAATGAGTATGATGTTGATGAAGAAGGTGAGATTGTATGAAATACTACTTTCTGCTCTAGAGATTGTAATGTTTTTTTCCTTTTCTTTTCTTTCTTTTTTTTTTTTTTGTCTCTATTCCATCCACGTCCTGGTTTTTTATGATTGAACGCCAAGTTCGTTCTGTAAATTGAATGTTAATAATCCATGTTAATGCAAATTATTTTATTAGAAACTAGCTTTTAGGATGAGACACCAGCTCCTTCAGTAGTTTAAGTGTTAAGAACCCATGTTATGTTAAATCATTTTGTTAGAAATTTAGCTGCTTGTAATTGATAATCATATTATATGGAGTAGATTTTGTATTTCCTGAAATTGGTGATTGACTATTACAATCCACGTCTGAATTTGTTTTATTTCATTGGATTATATTTGTATTGCACCTTCTACTTAAAGGCTGCACCTTTCTCCAGCATTATTAGCTTTGCAGGTTTGAGTGTGTTTCTATATGTTCTTGTTTTAATTGACCTGACTTTGGTTTCAGAACTCCCAGATGCAGATGAAGGAGGTGGTTCTGATGGAGAAGAACCTTTAGGTGTGTTTACCATTATGAATTTTTTATATAACTTGATACTAGATGATAATCTCCTGCATGCGATAACTATCGTAATAAATTATTTCAAGCACTTGAAGCGCCAATCAAGTATTAGAAGGCTCCAACACTTGTATGGTTGCTTTTGGTAAAATCACTTTAGTTTTGTTGAAGGAGTTGTAGTAAATTATGTCAAAAACCTCTTCTATATGGCCAATTCACTTAATACAACATTGGAGTCTTCCTTGACTTATACTAAAATTTATATCTGAAACATTAGTACTGGAAACTTCATAATGTGAAATTAAAGAGGAGACATGATGAAGTCTTATGGTTCCTGAGATCAGTTGATCTAACCAGTGGTTTTAAAATGCTCCACGCGAGGTGTTTTGAGTTTCTTGGGGTGGTGATGAGCTCCTTGAATTCATAAGCTTAATTTACAAAAAAGTTGTGTGAAAAAACATTCGAGTGACAATGAAAATGGAGAAAGCATATAGCAGAAGAATGCATTTGGACCTCATAATATTATTTTTGTATTTTGCCAAAAGGACAAGGAAAACTCGAAAGAGTTTGGGAAAGAGTTTATTAATTCTGTAATATTTGCTTGCGCCATTTCATAATTCTATTTTGTGAAAATACACTATTCTTACCTAAATGGTGGTGCAACACAGGTTTACTTGATTAACTTTTGTTTTTATGAGCGATTTAGGTGACATTCGGGGGTGGGGAGATAAAACCCTATTTTTTTTTTTTTGGGGGTGGGGGGGGGGGGGGGGGGTTGGGGATACAACTATCGAGTCACTTTTATTGGCAGAAAAGGGTATTGTTTTCATATTTGTTGGGAAGTTTGTTGGTCATGTAAACGCTTGCCCCTTGCTTGAAAAGGTCTTTAGAGAGCTTAGGGGAAGGCTACAGCATATGCCTCATGAGAATTGCATCTGATGCCTCACAAACCTTATGCCCCCTTATGCCCCAAGGCATTTTTCTACTCCTTCCCTGTGGCGCTCCTTGAACCTTTGTAATGTTGGTTGTAAGTGAAACTGTGCATTTATGGCCTCAACCAACTGATTTTTGAGTTCCGTTTCCTGTGCTTGGGTTAGTAGCCCTGGTAACTGATATTTGGCTAAGTTGCATATTATCTTTGGTGTTATGATAACTTGTGTCTTTTAAAAATTCTTCTGAAGCAAAATTATATCTTGAACATATGAGTTGCTCTGTTCTCCACTTGGTGTAATTCAATGGAAACTTACTCTCTCTTGGGCATGACTGAAGTGAAACAAATTTATGTCTTATCTTACTCTGTTATTATTTGGTTGTTGCAGATGAGGATGATGATTCAATACATACATTTTCTGGTCATGCAGGTACTCCATATTAATTTTGTTTCAAAACTCATTGTTCTTTGCTGCATGTTATTTGAGTTTAAACGTCTCTGCCTGTTATAGAAATAAGTGCAACTTAATATGGTAATCCTAGTCGATTAGTTGAAATGTGTATAGTGAAATGAAGGAGGAAAAGGAAAATAAAAACAGATGGCATTTATCAATTGTTTGTTATGAAACTAACAGTGTAAAATCCAGATTACAATGAGATTTTTATTCCGTCATTATTTTCTTTTTGGTTCACTCAGGGTTATAATGTGTTCGTTTAAATTCATTTTCACACTTTTGCTGATTGCCATGTCGTTCATCTTGAGTCAAGATTAATTGTATGGAGCTCTATAATAGTCTCTATGATAGAGAATTAAGAAAGTCACAGTAGGACAATGTTATGGCCTTAGTTCTTGTGATGGACTGCGATCTAAAACTTTTAGGAATGTCAGTGAGTGTAATTGTTGATTCTTTATAGTTATTTGAAACTCATCTACGATCCTGTGGGCTGTGTAAATTGTTTTAAATGAGAGCTTGGGCATGCAATACCAATTTGATGAGAGGATTTTCGATTGCTTGCTGCATAAAGTAGGTTGCATATTGCTGCTATGACAATTATTTTGGGATATTGGATTAAGAAATTTTTGAATTTTTTATTCACGCATCATGTGGATTACAGATTTAGGGGGAGCTGATAATAATATGAAGAAAGATACTTTCACGTCAATATTGGGACCTTATTCATTTAAGGGGATCTTATGATGAGAGTTTACTCTTATTCATTTTCAAACTGATTCCAACTGTAGGGTCTCATTTATGTCAACAAATTTGAAGAGCTCTTAAATCACTTGTTTTATTAGCCTAAAGCACATTAAAGTTTTCTCAATCTAAGCTAAGGTTCTTCTTTAGTCTCTTCAATATTCAATCAAACAACTAGTAACTCAAGTTATTTGGTGATCTGCCCATGGAAAAATTTGGTAGAATATCCATTTTTTTCAGTATCAAAGGATGTTCAACTTTTGTTTTTGTTTGCATTACGCCGTTGCGGTTTGCTTTTAGGCAAAATATTACCAAGGAGCAGGTGAAGAACGGAACTTGAAAGCAAGACTGATATTTGGAAGTCCAAAAGCTTGAACCCTGGTGACAAAAAAAAACAATTTTATTGGAGGTGGTAGGAGAGACCTCCTATTTTTGTGGCATAAAAGATCTATGTTGGTTTTCCTGAAATGAAGGAAACCAATAAGCCAACTAAAGGGCAAAAACCCTCCTATGACATGTTCCTTTTAGACTGAAGGGAAGTCCTAAAATGGACTGCTATAGTAGTAGCAGAGAGACCAAAGTCAGGGAGTGAACCTTCATTTTTGCATCATTGTTGTCTTCTTTGTAAATTTTCCTGATTTTTTTTAATCTAAAAAAGGTTCCTGGAATTTCTATTTACCTGATATTCTGACTAATATGACACATAATAGTTTATTATCTAGTCTAAAATCTTATAAAGGTGAAATGAAATGTCATTCCTGACTTCTAATACTATAACACTTGTTAGATACTAAAAGATGTAAATGTGTCATTAAACATCCTTTATGGGAAGATCTGATCTTATGTCTAGACTTTGCTTGTGCACAATTTATGCTTAACTTTGTGGTATTGGTGTCCTGCAAATTGCTGCATTATAGTACTGGAATGTTGCTTAATACTTCTTGACATCTAGGTGAATTATACACTGCTGCATGTAGTCCAACGGATGGCACATTAGTAGCAACTGGAGGTGGAGATGATATTGGATTCTTATGGAGGATTAATCAAGGTGATGGGCATTTTGCGTTACAAGGTATGGAATGACCTCTGGTTCATAAATTCTGAAGTGCAAGAAGTAAAAAATATTATTTTTGATCAAGTTTTTGATTCTTACAACACTTCAAAGTGTGTATTTTTGCTGATATCTGAATTCGTCAAGGCTGAAACATTGTTAGATATTTTGTAACTTCGAAATTAAGAATTTTAGAACATGAAATGTATGACAAAAGAAATTGTTTATTTTGAACTAAATTTCTAATTAATTTACGTTTAAAATAGCATAGTCTTTATAACTTGTTTGAAAGTTGAAGGACAATGCACACACATAGTCACCAAGTATGTTATGCATTGGCAAAATAAACCTTAACTTAGAGCTTGATGCCAGGAATGCCTGGCAATAGTTGTAAATGGTTTTGAAATATATATGAATTTTTGAGTTCCATAAGAAAAAAAAAACTTTAACTTAGATCAATTAGTGTTTCTCAAAAGCTGCAGAAATTATTCGTACTCATGTTATGGCTATTGACATAATCACCAGTAACAACGACAATAATGGAGATATCAATCATAAAAAATTGTCTGATCTAATAAAAGTGCATAAGGGCATCAAAAAAAAGTAGTTATATTGGTTAGAACGAGAATGAAAAATTATTTGAACAAGAATGAAAGATTATTTCACGCTTGCTTTTTGACTGAAGAAGTGCCAGTTCAATAAATTTCACCTCTGATTTGAGAACATTTCATTCACTTCTCATCTCTGCTCTATCATTCCCATGCAGGTCACCAAGATTCTGTATCTAGTTTATCTTTTAGTACAGATGGACAATTGCTTGCATCTGGAAGCTTGGATGGAGTTGTTAAAATATGGCACACAGTTAACGGAGATTTAAAATGCACGCTTGACGGTCCAACAGGGGGCATTGAGGTAATATTTGAGAAGTGATGTTTGTAAAATTAGCTTGTGGTTTATGCCCTCTAATTAGTAAATTGTGCAGTGGGTGAGGTGGCATCCAAAAGGACACTTGGTCTTGGCTGGTTCAGAGGATTCATCTGTTTGGATGTGGAATGCAGACAGGGCTGCTTGTCTGAATGTATTTACAGGTCATGGGAGTAGTGTAACCTGTGGAGATTTTACCCCTGATGGTACTTACCTTTCAATCATAATGAAAATCTAATGGTCTTCAATTTGGCAATAATTTGCATTTTTTGCTAAATCGTTACCTGTCACTTGCTCTTTACTGTTTGAAGGTAGAACAATTTGTACTGGTTCTGATGATGCAACTATGAGAATTTGGAACCCTAAAACTGGAGAGAACACCCATGTTGTTAGAGGTATCATTTTGAGTTTTTCTTTAGCAATTTTTCTGGAATTTTTTGTAATTGTGATCCCACCAAAGTTCAAGCGGCCTATATGTTGTTTCCATAATTCCATCTAGATTAACTTTTTATTGTGTGAGCCACTACATTATTTCTGTTGCGTGATTTTCAAGACTTCCCGCTTTAGCATGGCTCTGATTATGACATCCTTGTATTAATCAAGTAAGGATTTTTTCTTTTTTGAATCTTGAATATTCCAAAAGTCTGGAAACATGGTTCTGGTTGTAATGCATTGTTAAGATATAGGTCAGAAGGTGTTTCTCATAAAAAGAATATATTATAAGCCAAGAGGAAACAATAAAATGTGTCTCTCTAAATGGTTTTTGCTTATGCAAAATATACGAGAAAAACTTGTTAGTGTAGTTCATTTCTTTTTAAAAGTAAGAGCGGACGTCAAAACTGTACTTCACCCTTGATCTTTGGCTATTTTTTGAGTCAAAAGGCGAAAGAGCTATAAGGGAGCTCTTGATCTAGGCTATTTCAACCTTGCAGGTATCAGTATATTGAATGGCAAGTAGGTAGAGACACAGATGCAACTAGGATGATTCTATGATAGTATAATTTCCACAGTTCACATATGAATCCTGTGCAATTAGTATTTTGAATCAACTGCAATTGTTTTTGCCCTCTTTTTTTGGTTATATTTTCGTGTATATGGGTGGACGGTGCGTCATGCTATGGTGTCTTCAATGTTTGGCTATTACTAGTTTTCCTTGAATTTTAGAAACACTGTTTACAAAAGGCAACTTTCTAGGCAATTCTATTACTAGCTTAGTCCACTTTTTTAGCTGCAGCGTTGTGAAATGTTGGCTATGTAACTGTTAGGATCCTAATGGATCAGAGTCCTTTGAGGCTTAGAGCACTTCCTGTAATCTTAAATCCAAGTTGCCAAAAATTATTGGGCCGCCCTCAAGTCCTCATAATCAATTAAAGTGCCACAGTAAGCAGCTGCACCAATGTAGACCCTCTCTGTATTCTCCAAGTTTTGGTTAGGTACCATTATTTCTAGTTTTCTTGGATTGTAGAAACATTTATGGATAAAATAGCATAAGCAATGAATGTAATGAAAGATATAGTCATACTTTAGAAAGAGACAAAAGGAAAACCATTTTCCTTTTCCCACTACTTTCCTCACCATTTGGTGAGGAAAATGCATTGTCTCAAATTACTAGTAGATTTTCCCTCCTATTTTCTTTTCCTTTTCATTTTCTCTAGTAACCAAACAATGGAAAATTGTTTTCCTTGTGTTTTCTTTTCATTTTCCTAGCAATATCCTTGATCCAAACAGAATGTTGATGGTTTTGTTTAGGGGATGGCAATGGGACAGAGTCAGATGGGTATTCGCCCCAAACCCGCCCCGATGGCGGCGGTTTTGGGTATACCAAATGGGTTATGGGGCGAGTTATGAATATTGAATTTATGACCCGCCCGGATATGGGGCGGGTAGTGGGTTTTGGTGCAACCAGCCCCACTAATTTTATTCTAATAAATAGATTTTTATTTAATATCTTCAGCATAAGTAAGTTGGTTAAGTTTGCATAACTTAGCATTTTTTTATTTTTTTTATTATATTTTACTGGTGAATCAAAAGTGATTAGTGAAGTTGAAAAGTCTCAAAAAGAGACAAAAACCCTAAAGGATCTAGTTCATTTTATTTTATGGTTAAGTTGACGAAGAATTTGGAATGCTCTGTTTTATGACTTATTTTTAATTTGATGTTGTAGAGTCGAGGTACATGGCCATGGATGTTATTTGGTGTAGTACCGTATTGATATGGGTGTTAAATTTTGACTTATGGATGTAATTTGATTATTATTTGTGTATTTTCATGATGTTTGTCTATGTTTTAAGTTTATTATTTGTTGGATTATTTTGATCCGGGTCAAGTCATTGCAGGTTGGATGAATTATTGACTTTTCATGACTCGTTCGGGTTTAATGGGTAAAACCCGAACCCGCCGGGTATTTGACGGGGTGAGGCAGGCTGGGGCAGGTTTTGGGTTTTAATATAGTTGAATGGGGCGGGTAGCGAGTTTTGCCAAACCCACTTCATACCCGCCCCATTGCCATCCCTAGTTCTGTTTTCTTTCCTACCAAATGGCACCCTGCTTCTACTAGAAGATTCACAACTCTGCTCCTACAAGTATTATATGGTTGTTCTATCAGGGGGTGCATACATTTATGATGAAGTTAATGTTAACACCCGTTGGTTACTATTGCCTTTATCCGCATCCAGTGCATAAGAAAGATGTCAACCTCTGTACAATGTGTTCCATCCATTAATTTGATAGTTGTTTTGCTCCCGTATTTGTTATTAAAGCCATCTAGATTGGTTTTGTTCTTACAATATGTTATTGGCGTTACTGATGAATCATATTTGATATTGCAAAGGTCATTTTTATCACACTGAAGGACTCACGTGCTTGACGATCAACTCTGACTCTACTATAGTGCTTACTGGCTCAAGTGATGGTTCTGTTCATGTTACTAATATATCAACTGGAAAGGTGCTATTGCCTTGTTTTGTTTTTTTTTTCATGTTCTAATATTATTTTTATATGGATTGTTTTTACTGCTGGCACAGAAAGGCAATTGTTTTGCATAAATTTTTGCAATTTAATCTTGTAATGTTTCGACCCTCAGGTTGTTACTTCTTTAAATGGACATTCCGATTCAGTCGAGTGTGCTGCCTTTGACATAAGGTATACTCTGCCATTTGGCCTCTTCATCTTGTAATAGCAATGAAAATGAGACAGATAGAAATGTATCCAAAATAAACTACTGGGGGTTTTCAAGCATATTATTTTGTGAAGTAGAATCTCTTTATATTCTTGATCCTTTATGATTCTTAAAACACTTTTTCTGGTAAAATTTGCTTGCAGCTCTAGAAGGGATAATTGGAGGGCTGCAACTGGAGGCATGGATAAGAAGCTTATTATCTGGGATCAGCATTCATCAGCTCGAAGCACATGCGAACATGAGGTTTGTTTACCTCTTTTTTTTTTTTTTTGATGTGTTGGAAAAATATTAGCAATGTCAAATTGGCTCCAATAGACCCCCTCCTCCTCCGGTGGTGAAGGCAGTTTAAATATAAGCGAGGTAGTAAGTTCTGGTAACCAGAAGATAAGTAAGTTTTAAAGTCCTTCCCCTTAGGTTCTAGAGGTTCAATTTCTTTTCCTGGCTCCTTTTTTCTCATTTCTTTAAATCCTTTGTGGTTGTGGATTAGTTTGATAGTTTTTCACGTAGTATTTAGTAATAGTCCTTGGTCACTTGAGAAGTTGAAAGTGGTAAACAGGAAGACTTTAAAAAAATTGGTGGAGTTATTCTCATTTATAGGGTTTTTGTTTTGGGGCCTGTGCATAGGTGAGATTGGTTCCATGATGAGGTGATAGTTTTCGCTTGTAGGTTTATATAAGAGGAAAAAGAAAAAGAAGAGCTTCACTTCTAGTTAAAGGTTGGGTCATTTATATGTTCTGTTTGGAGAATTACGTTAAATAATTTCCTATTGGGGGAGAACTTGTGGTGGTGATAGGTGCTTAATTGGCACTTCGGGGATTATATGTTTGGCCTTTGGACAATCTTTGGGTTGATTCGTGTAGTTACACTGTAGCTGATCCCGTGTAAGATACTTTAAATCAATGGGTTGATAACTCTCTGAGTTTTTCTGAGCCATACCATAACAATGGCAATCAAGTAATTTGCTTCATTCTCCTGATGCTTTTAGTATGCACCATCTATGGCCTAACTACAGTAGACAATTATCCACGACTTTCTGTAAACAATATTGAAAAATACGATATCAGAATGTGAAAAAGGTCACAAATTTCTTTAAAAAACCCTTGGTGTTTTTGTAATATAAGTAAATAAAAATTCATGTAGACTTTAGATGGACCCCTATCTCAAGTTATGAATAACCAACGATGACACCTGCTTGTTGACAACTCCCCACTGCCAAATATGTGGGTTATAATTGGTTTTGAATAATTAGGTTGCGTATGGTTATGTTTTCAGAATTGCATTTTCATTTTCTGGATCACCAGAAAATGAAAATGCACACTTCTAGGTAAATTCTACAAAAAATACTCAAATTTTAAATCCTACTATACATTCCCCTATACAACAACCAATCATTGCACCCTTTCAATCAATTCACAATCTTTCATCATTAATTACACCATCCCACTTTTCAACTAATTATCTTTCTTACTTTATCATATTTTATAATAATTAAATATATATGTGTATATATATACACACACACATATTTTATATCAAATCATTCATATATATATATATATAGATATTGATACACACATTCATAATTAATTCAATCACTTTATATATTAAATCCCAATAAAATTCAACTTTATGTCACATCAAACACCACTTCCAACTATTTTCTAAAAACACATTCAAACAAACAATAAAAGTCAATATTTTCAAACGAATTTCTATAATACACATTTTCCAAAAATAACCCAGAATTTAACTTAGAAAACATATCCATACGGAGCCTTAATATTGTTAAATATACTCATAATCAATTGTTTTGGCAGGATGGTGTTACATGTTTGGTATGGCTGGCTGGTTCAAGACATATAGCCTCAGGCTGTGTTGACGGGAAAATACGACTATGGGATAGTCTCTCTGGAGATTGTGTGAAAGTATTTAGTGGACACTCTGATGCCATTCAGTCTATTGCTGTATCTTCCAACGCAGAATTTCTCGTATCCGCTTCGATTGATGGAACTGCTCGTGTGTTTGAGACAGCAGAATTCCGATAGAAATTCGATTACCGGGCCATTTGTCAATGCTGTGTTTGGTATTTTCTTGTGCACAATTAATTAATCTTAAGTTATAAGCTTTGGTCATGGGTTGACATAGAAAAAGTGACTTTTAAGGTGAGTTCAGTTATTAAGGCTCCGTATGGTTGTGTTTTCGGAAATGAATTCTGAGTTTTTTTTGGGGAATGTGTATTACAGAAATTCATGTGAAAATGTTGACTTAATTTGTTTGTTTGGATGTATTTTTAGAATTTGATTGAAAGTAGTGCAGATGTGATATAAAGTTGATTTTTATTAGGATTTGATATATGAAATGATTGAGTTGATTATGAATGTGATGATGATGGGGAAAAGATATTAAAATAATATTTTTTTAATAATGTTATGAGTTGGTAATAAATGAATATGTATATATGTGTGTATATATATATATATACACACACACATAATATAATATATAGAGCCATTAACGTTAATCATCCCCCATGTCACGCAAAAGTGTCACTTTAGTCCCTCTTGTGAAAAAATTATCAATGTCATCCCTCGTCCATAATTTGTACCCAGATGGTCCTTTTTTCGACATTCCTACCAGATTTTTCGGCTTCCCACGCGAAAATAGTGTTATCCATGCATATATTATGCGCGTTTTCATGAGAAAATTCGTAACTTATTGTAGAAAGCTCGGATTCATGAATCGTTTTCTTCCCATGAAACTAGACACATAGGGCTATCCACGCATATATCGCATATAATCAGGAGTCGTCTAGAACAAAGCAGTTTTATATTAAAAAATTAGCTAAAAATCTGTCGGCTGTGCAGGCAGCTGTGCACGTCTTTACGAGAAATTTCATAACTCATTGTAGAAAGCTCGGATTTATAAACCGTTTTCTTCCCATGAAACTAGACACATAGGGCTATCCACGCATACATCCTACATAATCAGAAGACGTCTATAACAAAGCAGTTTTGTATTAAAAAATTAGCTAAAAATCTGTCGGCTGGGCAGACAACTGTGCGCGTCTTCACGAGGAAATTCATAACTCATTGTAGAAAGCTCGGATTCATGAAACGTTTTCTTCACATGAAACTAGACACATAGGTCTATCCACACATATATCGCACATAATCAGGAGACGTCTAGAACAAAGCAGTTTTGTATTAAAAAATTAGCTAAGCATCATTTCTGACAGATTTTTAGTTAATTTTTTAATACAAAACTGCTCTGTTCTAGACGTCTCCTGATTATGTGCGATATATGCATGGATAACCCTATGTGTCTAGTTTCATGGGAAGAAAACAGTTCATGAATCCGAGCTTTCTATAATGAGTTATGAATTTTCTCGTGAAGACGCGCATGATATATGCGTGGATAGCCCTATTTTCGCGTGGGAAGCCGAAAAATTTGGTCGGAATTTCGAAAAAAGGACCATCTGGGTACAAATTATGGACATGAGGGATGAAAGTGATATTTTTTTCACAAGAGGGACTAAAGTGACACTTTTGTGTGACATGAGGGATGATTAGCGTTAATAGCTCTAATATATATTATACAAATAGAATGAAAAGACAAAAAAAAAAAAAAAAGGCAGCCAGACAGTGGGGGGCATTCATGGGTTGGGGTGGGGTGGGGGGTATGGGTTTGGGGGGTGGGGGTGGGGGGGCCTTCATTATTTTTTTGTCACTTGTTCATTTCTTTTTAGATTTAATTTTTTATTCTTTTTCCATTTCGTATTTTCTTTTCAATTTTATATTTTAAAAGTTCAAGAAAATTGAATCTTGCTTGTCTATATTTATAATAGTTAGTGTAATTATACGATTCACATTGGACTAATATAAAAATAGGATGTGGTCCATATATGCAATATTTTATGAAATGTGTAAATATGATTGGAGTATAAGTAGTTCTATATTTCTTTTTCCATTTACATATAATATTTTATTTCCAATTTGATTGAGGCAAATTTATTTCCATTTTCTTATAATGAGATACTATGATGTTACAAAAAATCTTTGCTTGAGCTCGAGCCGAGAAATTTGGTGAGACTCGGCTCGAGCTCGGGTCGTGGGCAACCCTATTAAATACCATGTTAGTACCAAAATGAAATAATCGAGATTCAGTCGGTATTTATTTGAATATTGAGAAGCGAAAAAAGTATAATTTAAAATTCAATAAACAACAAACGAAATTATTAAAATGAAATTATAAATCACACAATATTGTATATACTTTTGGTAAAAGAATGACCAATTAAGTCTCAATTCAAGTACACATTATTAAATATATATGAAATATTAAATATTAAATCACACAATATTTTTTTTTCAAGTTATATATTAATAAATATTATTTAATAATAATAATTGGAATATTTGAAAAATTGAATAGAGATTTTTATTATATAAAATATGAAAAAGTAAGAGATAATTAGTTGTTATATAGGGAAATGTGTAATTAATGATAAAATATTGTGAAAAGATTGAAATGATTGGTTGTTATATAGAGAAATGTGTAGTGTATTTAAAATTTAACCATTAAAATATTTTCAGAATTCACAATCATACATAGCCTAAGAGTTCTGTTTCTCGTATTTTACGTTGTGATAATTTTAGTTGGGTGATATATTTTATTGCACGCTTATCAAAAGCTTAGTGGTAACTTTACCAGTTTTTTGTAGCATTTGCATTTTGCACTCATTAGTTTTTTGTGCAGATGGATTTTTTTCTCAATTATTGGAGGGTCCTGTTTCCTTTTCTATGTTCACCAAAATAACTAGAAATGTTTCTTCGGGTTTGAGCAAATTTAGGTGTTTTTAACTATCCTCTTGGCAATAAAAAGTGGAATTGGATTTAACAAACTCGTTTCCTTTTCTATGTTCACCAAAAAAACTAGAAATGTTTCTTCGAGTTTGAGCAAAATTAGGTGTTTCTAACTATCCTCTTGGCAATAAAATGTGGAATTGGATTTAACAAACTCCCTTGGGTTTGGCAGGAAATTTGCAACTTCAGACTTATGCACTATATATGTAATAATGCTGGGAAGATGTTTTCCACGTCCTCATTAACTATTCCAAGGCAAGGGAATTTGGGAACACATTGTTGTACCATCGTATTTTCAACTTTTCTTGTCCCGTTGCGCCGATAATTGGCTCTTTGATGTTTTCCATACGCCGATTCCAAATATTCTTTTACCTTCATGTGATTGCAAACTTATTTTTCTCTCTATCGTGTGGTCCATTTGGCTAGCCGGTAGCACTTTCATTTTTCGAAACAAATCGGAATGTACAAAGGATATTGCTTTCTCTATGAAATTAATGGCATCGGACCTTCTCAAGGCTTTTGGGCATGACAAGACGAACAAAACATGCATTTCGACTGTAGTTTTGGTCCCATCCGCTGCCTTCTTGGTGTAAGCTTAACACCAATGGCAGCTTTCTCTCGACGGCAAGACCAGCGACGACGTGGTGGTCTTGTTAGGTATGAATACTGGGTTCAGGGGTGGTCTTGTTAGGGATGAATGGGGTAACTGGGTTCAGGGGTTTTCGCTGAAATTGGGAGATATTTCTATGAACTTGGCTGAGCTACTTGGCTTACGAGAGGGCCAAAGAATGGCTTGGGAACGATGTAACAAACTCATTGAAAAATTGAAATTGATTCGGAAATTGTGTGGAAACGGATTGACCATGTTATTGAGGACTACCGGCGACTCCTTCGGGTTCCGTGAGAAATGAAATTTCAGTGTTCCCTTACAGTCTGTTTGGTTCATGGAAAGTGTTGGGGAAAGAAAAAAAAACACAATGAAATCATTTTCCTTTTCCCACCTTTTTCCTCACCAAATGGTGAGGGAAATGTATTGCCTCAAATTTGTATTAGATTTTTTACCTATTTTCCCTTTCTTTTCATTTTCTCTCTAGTAATTAAACAATGGAAAAGTTTTTCCTTACGTTTTCTTTTTCTATCCATACCAATTTCCTTGAACCAAACAGAGCGTTAGGGAAGGTAACAAAGGTGCAGATTACATGGCAAAAATGGGTCATCGTCATTCGTCAGGATGATAGGATCATCACTTCGAATTCCCCTCCACCGGGGTTACCAGAGATTTTACAGGAAGACCTGGTGCTTTGTTACTCCAGGCAGTAGCTTCAGTTTTCTATTTGTAATGTAATTTTCTGCTCGGTTTTTAAATTTTATTTCATGTCGTTCTACCAAAAAAATTAACAACTTTTGGATCAGGTTGTGGGTTATAGTTGCAATTTGTCCAACTCGATTGTGATTGCAAAAAATAAAGCTTGACAAGGATAGTTTTGAATTAAAATTGATCCAGTTCAAGTAAAACGCGACAAAAAGAGAAGGAAAAACATATACAAAAGGGACGAGAAATAAAATTTAAAAAGAAATCAAAAGGAAATAAAGATAAGAATATAAGAATTTATTTTTTATATCGTGTTTTATGAACCAATGATTGTTAGTAAGTTTTCACTACAACAAAGATGCTTTTAAGTGGCAACACATATTATCACAAAATACTAGAATCTTGTCACTAATTGAATTTAGTGACAAAATTCTTTTATCACAATGTTGTCACAATACCTATGTCACTAATTCTAAATTGTGACAACATAAAGCCTTGTCATATTTGCCCCCAAAGATAGCGACAACATTTTAAGTTGCCACTAACTCACTTCTAATTACTGACAACATAGTAGTCACTAAAACAAAGTAATGTCGTCACCAAATGACATGTAGTTGCCACAAAATCTACCATATTTAGCGACAACAATCAAGTTATCACTAGCTAAGTTATATTTAGTGACAACAATTTTTCTTGCCACTTTTTTTGTTCCTTCACACAACCCAACCAACCCTGCTTCATCCCTTCTCCACTCCCAATAATCCTACATTTTATCAATCCCATCCCAGCCTGCAGTCATATCAATCCTACACCATATCATGCATTTTATCAATCCCACTATTGGTAAAAACATCAAAGAAGACATATAATGTGATACTATAAATTTGTAAAGTAAGTTCTACAACACAACATTGAATTATATTCTCAGTTCCTTGCAAAAATAACAACAAAATGTACTTTACAGTTATAAGGCAAGTCAAACATAATTCTGGTATCTTAGCAAAAGCATATCAGAAAGGCCTCATTTATAGGTCTCGCGAGCTCTTCTACATCCTTGTCTTTTTCTTGAATATGGTAACACTACTAATCAATATATATACATTGACAGATGTACGTCAATAGCCAACTCATTATATCCAATCTGCAAAATACACATTAATAAAAGATGTCATAAATATCAGTGGGAAAAGAATTTTTTGAATAACCATACTTGTAAGCAGAACATATGTGCATTGAAATTAGTAGTTATTACCAGACGAGTGTTGAAAGAGAGCAAAAACTAGCAGTCCCCATGGGCACGAAAAGCATCATATCCAGGGTAGCTCCTACAACATATCAAAGAAGATAATTTTTGAAAAAAAAAAATAACAAGTCCAAATCTAATAACAAAGTAGATAAAATTTGTAATTTAATATTTATACTTAGACACCTGGTGGAATAATTTTCGTAGATCCGGTTCCCTTGCGAAACTGAAATAAAATAAAAAAGGACTTAGACATATAAGAAAATAGTAGAAAAAATTAAGAATTAATGGAAGAAAGAGATAGGAGGAACAAACGCATCAAACTCCTGATTTGAGTTTTGGATGTTTTTTGGAGCAAATCCATGCATAGATGTATGAATATTTTGTTGACTATGGTTAGAAGGTACGTGAAACCTACACATAAAAGAATTACTATTAAATATCAAAAAGGTTCAAAAAGTTGATAATGAAACAATCCTAAATCATACCTTGGAGATGTAGCTGGAAAATGACTTGTTTGTCGTAGTTGCTGAAAATATGACATCATCTTTGTTGTAGCCCTTTGAGTTGCAACTAAGCCTTCTTTTAGGTCATCAATTGTAACTTTTTGATTTTCTAGTTGTTCAAAAAATAGTAAGACTTTTTGCTCAACTTTATCAGCTCGTTCTCGAGCTACTCTTGCATTTCTCTTGGCCTCATCCAACTCTTCTTGATAACTGCTGTGCGACAATCTAGGCTTTGGTCCAGCCCTTCTACCACGAACATAACCCGATTTATATCCCAAAACTTCAACACAAATCTTCTCCTCATCCACCGAATTTTCACCCCCCGCTTGTCTTTCTCTTTTATACTCCAACATTTTTCTCTGCAATTCAATAACACCTCAATTTAGTTGCTACGAGCTAAGAATAGAAAATAATCTTAAAGGCACAAGAATGTTTCCACCAGGAACACCATCAAGTCAATAATTACATGTTTCTGTTTTATACTGGAACATGGGAAAGACATATAAAGTTCAAAAATTTGTAAAAATGTAGGCATGCAATGGTGAACAGACACTAATTTTATTGTAACTTCCCCCGTTTATGAGCGAATTCCATATGTAATAACCCCAGATAGCATGTAGCTAGTTCATTCTATTAAAGCACCGAGTGCAAATTTCTTGCAATCAGATCCCTTTTATCTTCAATGGAGAAACCGAAATATTCTAGACAAACTTATTTTATTATATATCTATAGCAAGAACATCACCTATTACACAACACCACTCACTTTGAGAAAGCTATCAAAGAACAACACAGGAAACTTTCAGAAGACTGCTTATAATGGTTTATCAAAGGCTTATCAAACGAAGTAAATGGGACCATAGCATTTACAGAAGGCCATCCTTACGCAGAACTAAATAAAATTTAACTTATGTAAAACCTTCATTAGACCCTTATGATTTCATATTTTATTGGTAAGAGTTGCTTGCATGATTATCTTCTGCAATATCACTGATCCAAGAACCTTCATCAGACCCTTCCACACATTTGTAATGAGTTAGTTTATACAATTCAATTGGGCCCACAATATCACCTTTCTTCTCTTCCTACAAAAGATGAAAAATAAATACGAAATTATATTTTTTCTTTATGCAATTGACAAAGATTTTTTGGTACTTACCCTTTCTCGACAAATTCGGGCAAAAAATTTTGTACCGGCTATCTGTCGTGTGTCTTGGACAACCCAATTTTCTGTGTTGCGCTTACTAATTCTCTACACCAACAAAATAAACATACATGAAAAAGAGTTTGGTGTATGTAGTGCGTCTTGTACATCAATGATTCTTAAGATTATTGCCACAAATAATGTACATCAATAATTACTTAGAATACTACAACATGTATGGACTCGAAATACTTGATATTCTTCGGATGCAAAATAAGTGCAAAGATATTCCCAATCATCTGCACCTATATGTTCTGGAGTGATACCTTGTAAAAAATATTTCTTATAAAGTTTGTGGCGGTAGTTTCTATATTGTGTTTTCATTTGCGACAAAACAACTCCATCGCAACGAACATTTTCCCCAAAATTAAAAGATTCCTACATATCAGTGACAACTTATTACTTATTGTAAACAAAAAATAATAATAAATACTCATTATAAATTACATCTAAAAAAGATATAATGTACCTTGAAATCTCTCAACAAATCATGCTTTTTATCCTCATCAATTTTTGCCCATTTGGTCACTTTGAGTGGTGCAAATCTTCTTATAAGACATCTTGATTCAGTGATAGCGTACTGACTATTTATGCCTACAAATCTATTAACTTCCTTCGGTATGTCAATTGTAAGCTTCTCATTTGCATTTTTTTCTTTTAGATAGTGCCACATTATGAGTTCTTCCCCGTTTCTTCCTTCCTGAAAGAAATGACTGTATCAATGTTGCACTTTAAGAACATAATTTGAAAAAAAGAAGAAAAGTTTGATTTACAAAAAGTAAAATAATAAAATTTTATCACAACTTACCACTACTAATGCTGGTATTGTTCCCAACAATCTCTTTATCAATATCAAAATTACCTATGGTTCTAGATACCCGAGACTCATGTGAATGCTGATCGATGCTAGTACCTCTGAGTGACGAGGACGTCTCACTCTGTCCACGGTAACACGTCCTTCAGGCCCTCCCATCTGTAGTTAACGAAAACAACAGGAAAATAGTCTAGCACATAAAGTCCTACCAAATCAAAACATGTTAATATGAAAATCAAAAGTAAATATAAAAGGCAAAGAAGATTGCAACAAATCCTAATCTTAACCATAAAATTATTAAATAATTCAATTAAAGACGGTCTCCAATTTAGTCTAGTATTGAAAGCAATCTGGTTCTTCAGGTTCTTCATCTTGGTAATGCTCTTCGAGATAATATTTTCGTTTGGGAATATCATAAGATCCACGAGGTTGTGTCTTCTCCACAATACGCCAATTTTTGCCTAGTTTTAGATCTTAAATATAGAAAACTTGTCTTACTTGATCTCCCAAAATAAAAGGTTGGTTCCTGTACCAAGTTCTACATACATTCACACTAATTATATTTGAATCTCTATCCTTTTGAATTCCTAACCTATCACTAACATTCCACCAGTTACATTTGAAGATCAACACCCTCTTGCCCCTTTGTAAATAATCAACCTCGATAATGTCTGTAATCACGCCATAGAATTCAACTATTTTCTGATTATGCTCTCCTTCCACCATCACTCCACTGTTTTGAGATGTTTTTATTATTCTCGCGGTATTTGGTATGAAACCTAAAGCCATTGACATTGCAACCAGTATAGTATTTCACTCGAGTGTCAGGACCATTGGCAAGAGACATTAACTCACCAGTGGCAAGTCCTTCAACGCGCAACTCCTCAACCTATTCATTGATATAAATAAGTTAAAGATTACATACGGGATACAAAATATTATAGCTTTGTACAAAAAATAAATATACGTACACGCTTCCTAAACCATTTTGGAAAGTGTGTATCATGAAGTTGGTCTACGCTTAGTTCACTTTCAGCCTTAAGTTGTGCCATGTGTTCGCTACATAGAAACATTATAAAATATCAATGGCAATCATACAATTATGCAAAACCAACTATTAACACAAAAATAAAAAGAATTTGAACCAGTTACCTCCTATATTCTTCAATCTCTTCACAAATTTTCAAAACAAAGAGATGAATTGCTTTCCAATCAGAATCATTTAGTTCTCTACGTATAGGTCCCCCAAATGGACGCCCTTTGCTCACAAAAACTGAAATTTACTCAATTGTCCACCTATATCATAATTTCTTTCCATCCGATTAAATCTTGTCTCAACATTGTGCAAGTACATGGAGCAAAAAGACAAGCATTCGTTATCTATGTATTGTTCTGCAATAGACGCTTCGGGTCGAGCTTTATTACGCACATATATTTTAAGCACACCTAACTTTCTGCAAATAGACATACAAAACTAGCTTAAAGACTACATATAAATAATTGATTTTAAAGATAAGTAATCAAAAAGCAAAAACTAAAAGCTCAAGCGTACCTTTCAAATGGAAACATCCAGCGGTATTGAACTGGTCCACCAATCTTGGCTTCACTAGCCAAATGGATCATCAAGTGTATCATCACATCGAAAAATGCTGGAGGAAATATTCGCTCAAGTTTGCACAAGGTTAGTGCTATTTGTTTTTCCATTTTGTCCAATACATCCAAGTATAACGTCTTTGAACATAACTTTCGAAAAAATCACTAAGTTCAATCAACACTTCATGAACTTCCTTGTCCAAGTAACCACACGTTGCAAGCGGAAGTAATTGTTGCAATAAAACATGATAATCATGACTTTTAAGGCCAGAGACCACATACTCTTTTTCTTTCACACAACGCGAGATATTTGAGGCAAATCCATCTGGAAACTTTGATAAAACTCAAGAATTCACAGAATATCTTCTTCTCATGTTGTGATAATGTATAGGATGCAGGAGGCATATCTTGACTTTCACCCCGCAGATGCAGATTGGGCTTCAATCCTTTTTCCATCAAATCTCTACGTGCCCTTTTATTGTCTTTAGTTTTTCCAGATATGTTCAATAGTGTGCCAATGATATTATCACAAACATTTTTCTCTATATGCATGACATCCAGACAGTGTTGCATCTTTAAAGTTCTCCAATATGGCAATTCAAATAAATTGATTTTTTTCTTCCAATTTGACTTACTCCCTAATCCAAGTTCCTTTTTGCCTCTTTTCCTCTTTTTTCTTTTTTTCTTACTTGTAGTTGGCTTTATTTCTTTACCAAATTGTACATGTTCAGTGGTACTCAATTGCTCCAAAATTTCTGCTCCAGACAATAATTCAGGTGTACTTCTGTGATCCTTCTTGCCATCGAATGCCTTCATCTCATCTCGCCACTTGTGATTTATTGGCAAAAATCGACGATGTCCCATATAGCAACACTTTTGACTATTTGAAAAATGTTCACATGTAGTCTCACTCATACAAATTGGACAAGCATAATAGCCTGATGTGCAGCAACTTTACAAGGAACGATAACTTGGAATAAGATTCACAACCTTTATAAAGTTTCTCTTCGGAGTCATTTAATAATTTAAGAAATATATCTGCTCTTCCAAGGGGAAAAGGGGCACCTGGAGTTGTTAATGGTTCTTCTATCCCCAAAGTATCCCCTATGTAGGCATTTGAAATATCATTTAACATTTTCACCATATCATCGACATTGCAATCATCATCTGAATCATCAACCCCAAAATTTTCCTCAATGTTCCCTTTGTCGTTAATATTGTCCTCATAAGATTCCCCATGATACGTCCACCTAACATAAATCCTTTTTATGCCATTTATGGATAAGTGATATCTTACAACTTCTTGAGTTTGGTGACAAAAGTTGTTACATGTATAACAGGGGCAAGGAATTTTCTCATGTGGTTGTTTTTCAGAATAAGCAAATCTAATGATTTCCTCAACTCCTTCAGCAAAACAAGGACTTGATCTATTCAATTGCATCCAACTCTTATCCATCAAGATACTAATTAATCTAAACAAATAATGGCAAAAGATTAACATTCACTTTCATTTGTTTAAAATAATAATAAAGTAAGCTATTAAGTTGAACTTCATTTAGAAAGTCTTCAAATGTGAAAGGAACTCTTGAAAGCTACTAGGAATTCATTCATTACAGGTTTTATGATCTCAATTGGAACAATGCAGCAACTTATTCTCTCACGGTTTTAAAAGAAAAGGAAAAACGATGGTTAACTGATCAAAGCACTCTGTGAAAACACAAAAGAATTTGAATTGAAATGCTACATGTTTAAGAGAATTAAGCAATACCTATTGTAAATAGTCTGAAATCTAAAACTGAACCCCGAAGCCCAGGTAAACAGAGTCTGTTACATGAACACACAGATTATAAGGTGAAAAGGAAGAAAATTATTTCATACTTTATTGTAATTCTTCCCATTTAAAAGACAAACACATACTATACGCTTTTCACTCGAGTAAAATTCTTCCCTAAATGTGAAAAGATTATAGTATCACAATAAACTAAATTTCTAGCGGATAATGTGGATAAATGGAGGATGCTGTGATATCATCTTAATTCATCATTTCTCCATGATCATAAATTAAGCATGTATTATCCGAGTTTTTGACTTGGAATAGTTTTTAGAGCAGGAAATAGCTTCTCTTATTTGCAAAATCTCCAAAATTAAAATTGGAGTTGTAACAAGCTGCAATATCTTCATCTTTTGCTATAGAAGATCTTGAGTTAAGGATTATTTGCTCTTATTCAAGCTCCAATACTACGCCACTTTCTTCCTTCAACAACACTAATGAGTTCAAGTCTGAGAAAATAGAAATGCAGCTTCTCTTTTGGTAAATTTAACTCCATAGTCACAATTCACATTCTGCCAACTAGATTTTTTTTTTCTATTTCAGAACGACAAAATGATGGCATAAGAATACACAAAAATCAATAATAAGTGGACATGTTAACAGTAGTATATCATTCCTTTTACAACAGCTTTGTAAAACCAGTAACAAATAATTCTATCTCCAAGTAAATTACTAGATAATTGTCATATTTCCAAAACAAACTTTGGTAAGAAAATCAATTTGATATAATACATTCACATAAGCTATATAGAACGAGAAGGATATACCGGACGGACGGCAAATGAGATCTTTAGCGGCGAGCAATCAAGCTGAAACGAACTAACAAAAACCAGCAATGAACATAATCAAGTTGAAAAGTTTGAGAAATCAGCGGCGAGCAATCGAGTTGAAAATTTTGAGAAATCACCGGCGAGCAATCGAGCTAAAATTTTGACAAATCACTGGCGCAAAATCGAGCTAAAAATCTAAAGCAAATCACTTGCGAGCAATCGAGCTGAAAATTTTGACAAATACTGGCGAGCAATCGAGCTGAAAATTTTCGGCAAATCACCGGAGAGTAATCGAACTGAAAATTTTGGCAAATCGCCGGCGAACAATCGAGTTGAAAATTTGGCAAATCACCGTCGAGTAATCGATCTGAAAATTTTGGCAAATCATCGACGAGCAATCGAACTGAAACTAGCTAAAAATTGAGCAGAACTTTGGCAAAATTTGATTGAATGGATATAATATTGGGAGAATCCGCAGAAATTTGAGAATAGAGCAGCAATTGAATCGACTTGGCCATTGAAATGTTAGGATTCTGAAAATAGGTAATTTTTTCTATAAGCCCCAAATGGCCATTGAAATGTTAGGAAATAGGGGGGGGGGGGGGGGGGGTTACCATGAATTCCAAAGTGGAAAGATAAAAAGACTTTTATATTAAATAAAAAGGAACACGTAAGTTGTAAAAGCATGTATCGTAGAGGATAATTATTTGGATTAGTAGTTAGTACTCTATAAGCCACCCTACAAGTGACAAAGAAAAATCTTGTCACTCTAGATAGGAGTAGTGGGATTACAAGAATTTTTTTGTCACTCTATGAAATTGGATACTAGTGACAAGAAAAGGTTTTGTCACTCTATAAGTTGGGTACTAGTAACAAGAAAAGCGTTTGTAGAAATTGCTTGTTGCCTGAAGAACGAGTCTTTGAATTAATGACAAGAAATTTTCTTGTCACTCTAAGAAATTGGGTAAGGTTATTAATGACAAAGAAAAATCTTGTCACTCTAGAAATTGGATAGAAATAGGATAATATTATTAGTGACAAGAAAAATCTTGTCATTCTACCATAGAGTAGTAAAAGAAATTTGGAAATTCTATTATTGACAAAAATAAAATAAAAATGTCACTATATAAAGTTTCCAAGTGAAAAAAATTTATTGTCATTTAAAAAGTATTTTCTAAAGGTGACAAGAAAAATTCATTGTCATTAAAACTTATTTTAAGTGACGAGAAAAAAAACTTGTTATTAAAACGTATTTTCTAGTGACAAGAAAAATTTCTTTGTACTAAAATTTACTTTTGTGACAAAATAAAAAAGTTGTCACTCAATACATATTATTTTTGACAATTATAAAGTTGTCACTTATTATATTGTCAATAATATAACATTTTGTTGTAGTGTTTTGAGATGACATAATATCAATTATCTATATCATAAAATAAAAAAAGTGCTAGTTCTATACATGATGGTTGATTTTCACTGGAGTGCAACAGATCCATGGCAATCGTTAGAGCGTTAGATGATGCAGCAAAACTTGGTAAGGGAGGACTACATGTAATAAGAAATTTCATGTTTTTCGATGCTCTGAGGTTGTGTTTGGATTCAAGCACTTAAGACGGATTTCAATTTTCAATCAAATGTATTGTAATAATTAGAAAAATGACTCCCAATGCTTATTAGAAATTTAAATTGAAAACACTTGTAAAATAGTGAATACAAATTTTTGACATCAACAAATGCCCCTTCGTGATTTTGGGTTTTGAGCAAGCAATACACATACACTTTCGCTTGAGAAAAAGGCAAATCTCGAGAATCATGCTCTTCATTTTCTTTTGAGCAAATAAATAGCTCTCCTTGCATGTGGTTTAGGAGTGCCATATCATTAGAGGTATTATAGAACCTCTTCTAGCAAGCCGATGGATCTCATCTCGACCATATTTTTAAGCTTGCTATCTTTTATGAATTTTCGTTCACTTCCTCAAGCCTATATTTGAGAAGAAAAGCAGGGCATTAGGGCCTCCTCTAGTAAGTCGATGAGTTTCATCTCGACTATATTTTGCTATTTTGATATGATTTTTTTCTCAAGCTTATATTCGAGAAGAAAAGCAAAGCATTAGGGGTTTTATAGAACCTTCTCAAGCAAGCTAATCGATCGCAACTCTTTGACCATATTTTTGAAGCTTGCGACATTTTGATATGATTTTTTTTCCTCAGATTTATGCATGAGAAGAAAACAAATACATTGTCATGAGAACAATTTATGTATTCTCTTTTGGAATATCACATTATACATGATAATTTTGAGATATTGACACGTGCCATATTTTATCTCATTTATCATTGTATATGAGCATTTTATCCTCTTGCCTTGAATCCGAAGTCATCAGGGGCACATAAATTTGAGGATGACACTGACCTTTTTTTTTTTTTTGGTCATTTTGAGTCAACTTGAAGATATAAAATAAAAGGAAGATTATTTTTCCTCCTAAATATTTTGTAAAATATGTTAATGATCATTTCATTGATCAAGAGACGATATTTGAATTTTTATTTTAGAGGAGTATGGAGAATAGAGTCAATATATGATGGCTCTTTATCCTTTTTTCCTCTACAAATTTTTCAGATATCCCGACTCCCTATTTATGGGAGCAAGCGTGAAATATCATGAGAGTTTATATCTTACTTATTCACAATGATATGAAATTGAGTTTTTTTTTTCTTTTTTTTTTAGACTTGAGCAAGAGCTAGTACAATCATCATATTATGTGATATAAGCACTTTTCTTATTCATACTTGTCTTCATATTTCTTTCTCATTTAAAGACAAGTCATGAATGAAATAATATCTTATCATAGGCTTTTAAATTTGTGCCTATAAATATTTTATTTTTGAGCCGTTCACAGTTTATACTCGAGCGGGCCAGGGGTATTTGAGTTTTGGGTTAACCTCTCAAGGTGGGGCAAATCAGCAATTATAACCAATAGCTGAGCCAATAGTGGGTTTATGTAAAGAATTTAGCCACATATAACACAATCAGTGGAGTGTATTTGCAGTTTTACCACTTGCAATACTTTGGTGGAATATACACCATAGGTCAAATGTGTTAGCAGTTAGCCCCTTGCAACATTATTGGTGGATATATGTTTACAGTTTAACCACATGTAACACTATAGGTGGATATGTTTTAACATGTTTGTCATACAAGACACTATATGTTAAATGTGTTAGCAGTTTAATCACTTGCAAACTATTAGTGAATATGTATTTACGATTTAGCCACATGTAACATTATAGGTGGGTATGTATTTACAGTTTAACCACATAAAATACTACTGGTGGGGTGTATTTACATAATTGTCATATAAGACACTATAGGTTAAATGTGTTAGCAGTTTAACCACTTGCAAACTGTTGGTGGATTTGTACTCGCAGTTTTACCACTTGTAGGTGGATTTGGTTGAGGCATTCTTCAACCTTGACTATAAAAGTCATATAGGTGTGGCAATGCGTTAAAACTTGATATTACACACTCTTGCTCATGTATATTTCAAGATCATGTGCTTTAGTGCACAAGTCATTGAAGCCTTCGAATGTTTGAGACAGAAGATGAACTGAAAGCTCATCCTTAAAATTATAGAGGCACATTCGCACCATTTCAGGTGGAGTAAACTTTTGCAGGAATCTAAAGGTTAGGGCTTGCCATCTCGCAATAAGTCAGATACAGACTCATTGTCCATTTGATTGGTCTCAATCTCTGCAACCCCAACTCTTCTTTCAGTGTTACTGAATTGGTTGTAGAATTCCTCTATTAAGGAATTCCAGTCAGGGATTGAATCTTCAGATAGATTTGAGTACCATATAAAGGCTGGTCTTTCTAAAGATTGGACAAAGAGTTGTAAAAAAATGAGCTTATTTTCGCCAAATTGTGCCAAACGGGCAACGAAATGAGCTACATGCTCGTTTGGGTTTCGCTTTCCATTAAATCTCCTAAACATAGGTTGAGTAAAGTCAGGAGGGAAAGGTAATTTGTCTATCCATGAAGGGTAGGGTTTGATAGCAATCTTGTATTCAGACGTCGACCCATTTTTATTGTTATTGATTTCTCTTCTTATAAGTTATAACATCATCAATATATTAAAGAAGAGAAGGTTCCAATAACCCTTTCATCACGGTTTTTGGTGGGAGATTACCCTTGGTATATACCTCATCATAAAGGTTCCCATTTAAGGGCACCTTATGACCCATTTGAGTACTGGCCCAAGCCCATGTTTGGAGCATGGTTATAAGATTTTCCTCTTTAGGTCGTTTTGAGGTTGACCTTAACGGACATCTTTTGCATTTGGATGTCGGTGGCTCTATGGAGGTTCGAGACAATTTTATCATTAGACCCTCAACTTGAGCCTTCAACAATGCTATTTTATGGTCATGTTGGTCTATATTCTCAACATTGCCACTTCAGCATTTTGTTTTTGTTTATGCACCGTTTGTTCATGTGGGGAAGTACTAGAACTTGATGCAATTTCTTTATTTTAAGTTACATCGTTCTCTTTTTCAATATTGAATAAGGGGTTTGAGACTTCATTTATTTTGGTCTCATTAGCAATAGAAAGATCTTGGAAAAATATTAGCGTCTTGTTTGACTCTTTTTTACTTGATCTAGAACTAGAGCTTGAAGAATTCTCATCATTCTTCATAGGCATTTTGTCTTTTCTTTTAGGTCGGAGGTTATGTCTCTCAGTTTTAACTAATTCAGAGGTGGCTATTTGTCTTATTCACAACTTTCTAAGCTTTTACTTATGGTGGCTGCTAAGACGGTCGCATTTGTATGGTCTTTTTGATCTTTAGACCTTCTATTGACCATCATAGTCGAGACTACTTCTTTTTGAAGGAATTTACATATACTTTGACTTTTGAAAATAACTCGTTCATCATTTTTGAATGAGAGCTCATTCATTTTACTTGAAATTATACTTTTACAAAAATTATATTTTTGATAGATAATTCTATTTTTCGACTTTGAAGCTGATATAGAGATGTGTGAGATGCCTCTTTTTTGAATTTCATCCCCATGATTTTTATTCGAATTTAAGGGATCTTCTACTTGAGTGACCTTGTAGAGAACCCTTATTTGCCCAATATGAGTGGACTTTTTTATTTGAAGCATTGGTGGTTTATGAGTCGCTTTTTGCTTTAATTTGACCATGGTCCAATGGGACTTTGGGTCATAACTTTGATCGCCCTTACTTTTAATTGTAAGGTGATTAGGCTTAAGTACTCTCTTTCATTCAGGTTGAGAGTTTTTGCCTTTTAGAGGTGGGTTAAAAAACCCTCGAAGTTGAGTATATATTTCACTTTGATTCATTAATTCACTTCCCTTTTGTATATAAAATGGGGAAGCCAAATTATAAAATATAAAGTGTGGATATTTCAAACCCTTTGTTTTGAGGACATGTTTTGGTGGTCCCAAGTGGCATACGAAAGGGTCTAGAAGGGGGGGGGGGTTGAATAGACCCTGAAATCTTTTTCGACGTCACAAAATTTTCGTATCACTTTAGAAATTTGAACGCTTGAGAAAAGATAACTTAGACTTAATGATTTCAACAATTACCAAAGTAGGGTAACGTTTCAATCACTTAATCAGGGTTAGCACAGCGGAAATATTTTTATAGCTTAGCGTTCCTTTTAACCAATTAGTCGCTTATTAGTTTTAAATGCCTTTTCAAGATATAATATGACAGTGTAATGTAAGGCAATAAAATAGTAAATGACACAAAATATTTGTAAGGTTCGTTGGGTGGTGTAATCCCAACTACGTCCTTCTTCTCCTTTTCACTCGAAGGAAATCCACTAAAATGATTCTCAAAGAATCACACAGAATCTTCTACAAATTAGGGAGAGAGGTGAAGACGATCTCGAGCTCCTTGATCACACAGATTTCAGCTCCAATAAAGATCTTCTCCAAGATGGCCTTGAGCTCCTTGATCACACAGACTTCAGCTCCAATAAAGACCTTTCTTCAACAAGCTTCTCTTACTCAAAAATACTGCTTGTGGAAGTCAACAATCTTTCTCACTCAGATGAAAGGTGTTGAGGGTTTATTGTAACAGGTTTGTTTGATGTTGGGAAGTTCAAACAACTTGGGATATCTCAATAATAGTGTGGGGGTTCTTCTTGGAAGATGTTTGAGATATCGGGTGACTGTCTGGAATGTATTTGAGAAGCTTGAAGGATTTTGGCTATGGGGTTTGCAAGCTTTTCTCTCAAATTATTTCTCAACTCTCTTTCACATTTACGTCTTTTTTTCACTCTCACACAGAGATAGCTGAAGGGTACTATTTATAGGGTTTCTTGGGATTTTTCCGTTGGACACAATCAGGCGCGTGTCTCTCACACAGAGCTTCAAATAGTCCCTTTACTGACATTCCTTAATTTCTGCTGATTCCGATTGGACAAGAGCAGGTTTGAATTCTGAAAAGCTGACAGTCTAGTCAAAAAAAGGTGGCTTGTCCACAAGTCATACTGTCTGTTTACATTTAATGCATTTATCAAGCATTTAATGCATTTTGAATTTATTTCCCGTTGGAAATAAATATCCGTTGGTGATTGCATTTCAGTCTTTGATAACTTGGGTTTTATCTTCAGGAAAATCTGAACGCTGTTCGCTTGAATAGTGATCGCTTGAACAGTAACACTATTCACTTGAATAGTGGGCGCTTGAATAGTAAGCGCTTGAATAGTGGGCGCTTGAATAGTAAGCGTTTGAATAGTGAGCGCTTGAATAGTGAGCGCTTGAATAGTGGGCGCTTGAATAGTGAGCGCTTGAATAGTGGGCGCTTGAATAGTAAGCGTTTGAATAGTGAGCGCTTGAATAGTGGGCGCTTGAATAGTAAGCGTTTGAATAGTGATCGCTTGAATAGTGGGCGCTTGAATAGTGAGCGCTTGAACAGATTCCTGAAATAATTCCTTAGCGTTTGACAGACGCTCAAAGCAAATCTTTATCTTCTCTTGACTTCAGACGCTGATCTTCAACTTCATCCTTGATAGACTCACTCAGAATTCTATCAGTGACTTGGTATTAAATACTTAGTCTAAAATCTATAAAGATAAAAATTACAAGCCTAACAAAATAAGTAAACTTTCAAACGCTTATACAATATTTCTATGAAAGTATAAACTTATATTCTTTTGGGGTCTAACATGAAATCCTATCTTGTCATCATCAAAACATCTAACATGAAATTCCTAACATGTTTTAAGCCTCCCAATATTGGGTAAGCTACTATTGGGAATGTGCCTTCGATGCCAATGAGGAGTTAGAATATGAAGCACGAGTTTATATTATCCAACCTCTAATTAATATAAAGGCAATATTATGTTGTTCGTATAATTCTTGATGACATCTATAAGTCTTAAATGAACAACTAGTCCATGTGTGTCAAAACAAACCTTCGTACTCCTTGAGGAGATGGGCACTGGAAGAGTTTGACACACTAATACCTAACGTGCTTGGATAGCAAGTGCACTAGTCGTGTGTAGTAATAGAAATGGACAATAAGTCCGGGTTGTCGAACCACGGAGACTTGGATTTTAGCTTTAGATTTTCAATAAAAGAAAGGACAAATAAAGTAAATTGCAAGAATTGATTGAATAAACGAAAGATAAAAGAGGAAACAGGCTATAGATTAAAACTCACGTATGACAAAATGACCAAGGCACATGCTACAACCGAATCTACTCGCCACTATATATGGTTACTCCTTGAATTATTAGACTCCTATTGCTTTGGTGGAAACTCCTAAACTAACTATTACCTGATGTCTCGACTCATAATAATCCTATGATTAATTGATGGTTCTCTAAATATGTCTATTCGAGAATTGACACGCTAAAAGCCAACGTGCTATGATAGCAAGTGCACTAGTCGTGTGTAGTAATAAGTGGACTAAAAGTCCGGATTGTCGAACCACGGAGACTTGAATTTTAGTTTATGATTTTAACGAAAAAAAGAGCAAATATAATTAAAGTAAATTATAGGTAAAATGCATACAATAAGAACAAGATTACACAATTGATTTTACACAAAGTATAAAGGGAGACTAAGGCACATGCTAGGTTCAAATTGATCAATTATACTTATAAAGATTCTAGTTGAAGGATTACGCTTATATTGTTATGGTGAGAACTCCGAGGGTAGAGAATAACCGATGTCTCGCGTATAAACTCCTATGCTTAGATCGTGATTTCCCAAATATTCCTATCCGGAAATCTAACCACTAAACATGCATTAACGTACTAGAGTTCACTCGATTTGAATCGAACAACTTCACCCGGGAATCTTTACCTATGTGTAGGGCAATTCCTCATTAGTTACGGGTCATGATGTGAATTTCTTGCACCCTAAGCCAATTTTCTCCCGAAATATTAACCTAGGCATAAGATTCTAACATATAGTGATCAAGTATATGCAAGATAGGCAAAAACACAAATTCACATCACATAACAATATAAGAACAACCTCAACAATCATCTATTATAAGCATATATCACAATTTGGCCTTACATGGCCCTAGTCTTATGAATTTAGTTCATAATGGATAATATGAAAAACATAAATGAATTAATACACATGTTCATAGACATAATTGAAATGAAAAGCTATAAAAACTCCCTCAAAAGTGAATAATGATGGATCTTGAAGTTGAGCCTTCAATCCCCAAGCTTTTTTCCTTCCTCTAGTTTTCCCTTCCAAGAGTGATGAAGAATGGTGATGAATGGTGGAGAAATCAGATTAGGGGCTGCCCCCCTCTCCTCTAAGAATCTGAAATTGATAGTGAATGATGAAGAGTATGGGTTCCCCCTCCTTTTATAGCCAAAATTCCACTAAAGTATGCATTAAGAATTCCCATTAAAGTTCCCCAATGAGAATTCCACCTAAGCTGATGCTTAAAGTTTGGCTTTTAAGATTCCAACCAGCTAAAAAATGCTGAACTTTCGGCCATTAATAATTCCACCAAGCATAACCATGTGAAAACTTCAACAAAACACATGCATGCTGCCATTTTCTTGCTTTCCAGCGCAGTCTTAGTATTTTCCTCATAAACGTCTCCACAGATCTCCAAATTAGATGATTCAAGTCCCCATGTTTAGATAACACATAGATCTACAACTTTGCAGAAGGACATTTTGTCCAATTCGGTCTCTACGTATACCTAAATTACGTTTCAACATGGAGGTTGTTTCTGATTTGGCGCCCATAAAGTAAATCTACCAAGAAACACACTTATGACAACCCCTCAACACATGTGCTGAATTATGGCCAAAAGTGATTCTTACCCATCATATAAGGCTGGAATTTAGGCTGAAAAAGGAGTAACATTCGGACTATCCATGCCTAGGCATGACTAGGAGGGCGCTGGGGCGTATCCTGGCACATGTACTTCTCTGTTCGGCGCAACAATCGTATTTCCTTCACAATTATCTCTATAGACCTCCGATTTGGATGTTTCAAGTTCCCATTTGAAGCTAAGACATACATATAAAACTTTTTATAAGGAAACTTTGTCTAAGTCGGTCTCGAAATATACGGAATTATCGCTCGAATGTGGTAGGAGATGCATAAACCGCCTAGGTGTTGAAAAACATGCTTGAACTTGTTTTGTAAATCGTTTTTCTTCCCTTTTCTTCATTTATTCTCATTTATTACCTGTATTCACTTAACACACCTATTAAATGCAAATGTGACATGATTTAAGCAATAAGTGAATCCAAATCATAAGAATTACAGTCTTAAAAACACGTAAAAACACCTCTTATCAAGAATCTAATCAATAACCACGCATTAACGTTCTAGAGTTTCCCCGGATTAATCCGGCTAACAGCACCCGGAAATCTTTACCTATTTCTAGGGGCCATTCCACATTAGTTTCGGATGATGTGTTAATTCCCTTGCACCCTAACCTATCTTCTCTCGAACGAATAGATTAGGCAAGATAACAAGCATATGTTGATCAAGCACATGATTGGAAAGAAAGCATAGAATTAACACACAAAGCAATAGGAGAATTAATACAAAAATCACTTCATATATAATGACTCA
This sequence comes from Buddleja alternifolia, assembly GCA_019426215.1. Lineage (NCBI taxonomy): Eukaryota > Viridiplantae > Streptophyta > Magnoliopsida > Lamiales > Scrophulariaceae > Buddleja > Buddleja alternifolia. The sequence continues at coordinate 15,347,936 of CM033396.1, forward strand.
TAAATTCGGCCTTCACATGGCCTTAGTCTCACAAATTTAGCTCATAATCAATAACATAAAAGAGCCTAATGTAGTCATATACATAATCATACACAAGTATGTAATGAAAAACATATAAAAACTCCCTATATTGCTTGATCGATGATGAATCCTAGCTTGAACTTCAATCTCTAGCTTAATCCCCCTTCCTTTCCTTCAAGGCTTGATGAATTTGTGGCTCAAAATCCCAGAAAAATGCCTTCAATCCCAAGGAATCCAAACCCCCTCTTCATTGCTGAAATCTGGCTTTTATACACTTGAAAAACGGTTTTGCCGGCGCCTAGGCGTGGACTGTGTGGCGCCTAGGCGCGGCCTACGTGGAGTATCTTTCTTGGGGGATAAGTCCAGCAGCGCCCAGGCGTGGTGAAAACGGCGCTCGAGAGCGGACAATACGGCGCCTAGGCGCGGGTAAGATGATGCCTAGGCGTCGACAATAGGCTGAAGACCTTACTGCTTCTTGCTCGGCGCCCGGGTGTGGTCATACTGGCGCCTGGGCGTGGTCAACAGGCTTGAAATTGTGTCTTGTATCGTTTTTCGCCCTTTTTTTCGTGTGCTCTCGTTTAACACCTGAAACCACTTAACACCTCGATTAAACGTAAATGTGGCATGATTTAGGTAATAAATAAATCTAAAAATATTAGATCATAGTCTTAAAAAACACGCAAGAACGCCTCTTATCAACCCCCCCCCCCCCAAACATATCAATTGCTCGACCTCGAGCAATAAGCTATAGGATAGGAAAAACATCATCAATCAAGGGAGAAACAAAAAGAAAAACTACCTAACTATCTTTCGTGGAGTGCACGGTTGCATTTAGCGAATGCAACAAGCCTTTGAACCCTTGAGTTACCTCAAAGGACGAGTTATAGTCTCGTGAGGGTTTGCATACGATATGCCCACAAAATCGAAGGATGTTTAGCTCAAACCAACCACTACAACTCGAAATAAGGACTAATCAAGTGACAATAAAGCTCAACAATATGTACACAAATGAAGACAATGCTCATTCAACACTTAGAATCGAACCAATTTCCAAAGGGTGTAGTGGGATAAGATCTAGGACATTATGATTGAAAGGCATCCCTACCATGCTCGGAAACATTCCCCATATCTACCAACTTTTCGATAGATCATAAAGCTCATCGAATCATAGGCAACCTTAAGGTTAAATTGTGCTCACTTCCATTCACTTTACATTGACATTTCACACTTCAAAACGATTTAAGCTTATAATCAACATATGGCCTCGTGTAATGTTCTACCCCTTTAGATCTTCTTTGCCACCCATGTAACGGGCTTTGGGTCAACAACTCCCAAACCAGAGGGTTTTAGGGTGCTAAGTGTTAAGACACTCCTACGAACTTAATCACCCGAGTGGCAAAGGCCACGAAATAGAACGAGGTCTTTTATTCAACTCATTCCCGATTGGCTTGAGCAAAGCTCAAATTAGCTCAACGAGTATAGTATAAAGGCAATGGTGCTTTGGTGACCTCCAATACTCGTTGGCCTAACTGAATTTTTGGGGTCATACCAATCTCATCTCAATCATTCATTCATTTAACACAATTATGGACCCATAAGCAACTAATCATCTCAAAACAACATGAAAAATTTAGGTTAATATATTCGGGGGTGCTCCTCACATGTCTCGAGATGGGGAACCCTTTTCAATCCCTCTACCTTCGACTTATGTGCAACGTGTATCATCTAAGGAAGATTGACTCTCAACTAAGGTTGAAATGAGCATAATCAAGATGTGTAATTTTCATTTTAGACCATTAATAGAAGTATACAAGATATCATGCCATTGTCTTGAGTTCTCAAGTCTCATTGCATCAATTGGCAAGCTAACCATCCTAAAACAAAAAATTTTATGCTTGATTTTTCTCAAAATTTAGCACAAAATACATGCAATAGCAATGGTTCCCTCAAACTTGAGCTAAAAACAAGATCACACAACACATAAAATCAATAAGCGCTACTCATACCACCCCCCCAAACTTAAACTCAACATTGCCCTCAATGTTGACTCAATCATACACACTCAAAAGGGGGTAAACGAGAGTACTTACAACAAGGGTGCTAAGAAGCAACCCTTAATCACGTGAGATCCACTCCAAGCTCAAATCCGCAATGAAAAATTCTCCAAAGTAAAACTCGGCTACTACATGTCATGTACTCACAATACAAAACCATCAAGAGTTAAAGAGATGCATGACAAAAGTGCATGCTTGGACATAACAAAAAGAAACAACAACAACACAAGACAAAAACGAAAGCAAACAGAAAAGAAAAACTTACAAACTTGGGTTGCCTCCCAAGAAGCGCTTGTTTATAGTCATTAGCTTGAATTTTCAAAGTCGACTCAATGAGGATGATAGAGTGGAATAGGCAACTTTTCCACTCTCCTATTGATTTTCGGGCACAACTTCTTCCCAATACCCGTTGTGGGTAACGGTTGCCCAATATCGAGTAAACTTCCCACTACTCCTTTCTTCTTGAATTCCTTGCGCATCATCTTCCGTGGATCATATGAAGAGTGTTCCTGTGAATTCTCAACACTTAAAAGATTAAACGTATCTAATTTTGAATAGTTCGTGTTAGGTTGTAGTCTACGTTTTTCTTTGAATGCACTGAGACACACTCTTTTAGTTCCCATATTTAAGACTAACTTACCATTCACCTTATCAAGCGTAGGATTACTGGTGGCTAGGAAAGGTCTTCCTAGGATCAGAGGTGCTTCAATGGCCTCATCCATCTCACAAGTTACGAAGTCGATCGGGAAATGACATTTGTCAATTTTCACGAGCACATTCTCGACAACTCCTCTTGGGTGTTTGAATGATTTTTCCTCGAATTGTAACCGCATCGACGTCGGCTTAAGCTCATTAAAACCCAACTTTTTGAACCATGTATAAGGAAGAAAATTAACTCTGACTTCTGAATTCAGAATGACACGATCAAACTTCGTTTCTCCTATAGTGCACGGGATGGAAAGAATTCTTGGGACCTTGCATTGACTTGAAGGATCATGGAGAGTACCCACCAAGCAGATTTTTGTCAAACAAACTGTGTGCACTTCTTCCCAAGGATGCTTATTCAACAAAATATCCATGGATAGCTTGGAGATACATTGTGTTTGCAAGATAGAATCGACAAAAGGCTCGTTAACCTTCACCTCTCGCAAATTGTCTAAGACTTGATCAAATTTACTTTTTTCTCGTCTTGGAGCTAAAGGAAATGGGACACATATTTGAGAAGGTTGAGAGAGAGTGGAAAGAGATTTCTCAGTTTTTGGGCTCTTTGTCTCGGATGCTCTCAAGTAGATTTCCTTTGTGAGGTGTTTAAGTTGACAACTCATCTCCCTCATCCCCAAACATATGTCCTTTTCCATAAGGCGCATCTCTTCCATGATATTATTGGATTCTTCCTCCACCTCAAGAATATCCACTTGGAAGAATTGTGGAAGGAATTCTTGCCTTATGGCTTGAATTTGCTCACTATGGGGTCTCTGTGACCCACATAGTCCTTGTTGTGGTAGAGATGTAGCCACTATTGGTACGACGGTTAGAGTAGGTGCCTCAATCATTGGTGATATTTCCCATGGGCGAGGTGGGACTACTAACGGTTTCATGCCTTGAATAGTGTTTTGCAACCATTCGACCTTCCCCTTTAGAGTTAGACTATGGAATTATGTAGCCATTATTAGAACCTGAAAAAGAAAAAGAAAACAAAAGAAACAAAATTAGAATAACAAGAAAACAAAAGAAAAGCAAGAAATAAATGAAAAAAATAAGAATTATGAAAATGCAAACAAAAATCAAAAACTAAAATAAACAAGTCCCCGACAACGGCGCCAAAAACTTGACACGCTAATACCTAACGTGCTTGGATAGCAAGTGCACTAGTCGTGTGTAGTAATAGAAATGGACAGTAAGTCCGGGTTGTCGAACCACGGAGACTTGGATTTTAGCTTTAGATTTTCAATAAAAGAAAAGACAAATAAAGTAAATTGCAAGAATTGATTGAATAAACGAAGGATAAAAGAGGAAATGGGCTATAGATTAAAACTCACGTATGATAAAATGACCAAGGCACATGCTACAACCGAATCTACTCGCCACTATATATGGTTACTCCTTGAATTATTAGACTCCTATTGCTTTGGTGAAAACTCCTAAACTAACTATTACCCGATGTCTCGGCTCATAATAATCCTATGATTAATTGACGGTTCTCTAAATATGTCTATTCGAGAATCTAATCAATAACCACGCATTAACGTTCTAGAGTTTCCCCGGATTAATCCGGCTAACAGCATCCGGAAATCTTTACCTATTTCTAGGGGCAATTCCACATTAGTTTCGGATGATGTGTTAATTCCCTTGCACCCTAACCTATCTTCTCACGAACGACTAGATTAGGCAAGATAACAAGCATATGTTGATCAAGCACATGATTGGAAAGAAAGCATAGAATTAACACACAAAGCAATAGGAGAATTAATACAAAAATCACTTCATATATAATGACTCATAAATTCGGCCTTCACATGGCCTTAGTCTCACAAATTTAGCTCATAATCAATAACATAAAAGAGCCTAATGTAGTCATATACATAATCATACACAAGTATGTAATGAAAAACATATAAAAACTCCCTATATTGCTTGATCGATGATGAATCCTAGCTTGAACTTCAATCTCTAGCTTAATCCCCCTTCCTTTCCTTCAAGGCTTGATGAATTTGTGGCTCAAAATCCCAGAAAAATGCCTTCAATCCCAAGGAATCCGAACCCCCTCTTCATTGCTGAAATCTGGCTTTTATACACTTGAAAAACGGTTTTGCCGGCGCCTAGGCGTGGACTGTGTGGCGCCTAGGCGCGGTCTACGTGGAGTATCTTTCTTGGGGAATAAGTCCAGCGGCGCCCAGGCGTGGTGAAAACGGCGCTTGAGCGCAGACAATACGGCGCCTAGGCGCGGGTAAGACGATGCCTAGGCGTCGACAACAGGCTGAAGACCTTACTGCTTCTTGCTCGGCGCCCGGGTGTGGTCATACTGGCGCCTGGGCGTGGTCAACAGGCTTGAAATTGTGTCTTGTATCGGTTTTCGCCCTTTTCTTCATGTGCTCTCGTTTAACACCTGAAACCACTTAACACCCCGATTAAACGTAAATGTGGCATGATTTAGGTAATAAATAAATCTAAAAATGTCAGGTCATAGTCTTAAAAAACACGCAAGAACGCCTCTTATCAGCACTGGAAGAGTTTGATACTTGATCACTTAAATCGTTCGCAAGTCGGAGAATCTCAATTGGGCATTGAGATTCGTATAAAAGTTGTACGACACATACTTTGACAAAGGAGTGACAGTCGAAAAACTATGGGATAGTGGGAGTTTGTGTCATAGATACATTGATGGAATTAGTGTATTCGAACACGGCTCGTAGTAATCCGATCACATGGGTTTTTTACTCAGAGACTGTCAATGATTGGATTACTGATTATGAAGGTATACGTGAGCCTTGGACCTGAGGAGTTACGGTCACAGTGTGCTTGTGACGTTGGATTCTATCACTAGAGTAGTTAGGCCCAATTCACCCCTTGGTGGGGCCGACCTCGAAATGCGTTCCAATGGGCAAGTAGCATGTGAGGTGATTACCAAGATGAAATTCACTATCTCGAAAGTAAACGAGAAGTATCCTATGCGGTCATAGGTAAATGAGATTGAAAGTCTTTGGCCAGAGCTGATGAACTAACTCGTATTTAGTGATCTCATATTACTATGATTCTTAAGCATAGCATTGAGTCCTGTGAGTTTGACATATTCCATGACTCTCACTCGATCGAGATACGTCAATGAAGCGCTTATACTCATACGGTATCATAATCTAGAGGTTCGTAATGATATAATCATTTTGTACTCGGTTGGGCTATGATGTGGGGCCACGGTGCTGGCTAGGTGTCACCCACATCCTTTGGTATCCTCCCATTTCTAATTGAGACGAACCTAGAGAGTCCCGCTATAAAGGAGTAGACGGGGAAATCAAGTCTTGTATTTGGAGGGTGTTCTGGTAATTTGTCCTTGGGAAGGATGAATTAATTAATTGGACAAATTAATTTAATTAGTTGTTTAATTGGATTAAACAATGGTAAATTAAATTAATTAGTTTGAGTATTTAATTGACTAGGTTAATTAATTATTTAGACTAAAATAATAATTCATTGTTTGATTAATTAATTAATATTGATTTAATCAATATATATTTAATTGGATTATATATTAATTGATTAAATTAATTGGACTAAGTTGACTGGGTCAACTTAGCCCAATTATTGTCCAAAAGGTCTAATAGGCGTGTACTGGTGGGCTTTAAGCTGGAGGATTTAATCCTCCAACACAAGTCAGAGAATACAACAATTCACATGACGTGAAATCCTCTACCAAAATACAGTAGAGTAGAAAACGTTTTCTCTCTTCTTAGTCCACTCGATCGCGCTAGCCGCCCATGGAGATTGGAGATGGAGATTTTTCGGAGTCTGTTTCTGCGTGATGATCTAGAGACGGTACAATTGAACCGTTGGAGAACATTGAAAAATTGCGAAAATTGAAGATTGAATACGCGAAAAGGTAAGTTTTTCGTATTCATTTTTTTCTTGTTCAAAATCGAAGGAAGCCACAAATTGATCTTGGTTTGGGAATCCGGATCTATTTTTCGTTGCCGCTGCGCATGCCGACAGGATTCCCAACAGTGGTATCAGAGGCAAATTTGTTGGCTTCGTTGATTTTGTATTCGTGTTCTTCATGTTTATTAGTTGTATATCATGTTTGATGCGAATTGTTGATTTTGAATCAATGAAATTGTGGATCGAAAAATTCTGAAATTTATTAAATCTGAAATTGAATTTTCGGAAAATTGATGTTTATTAACTTTCTGAAAATCGATTGAATCTGAAAATTGGGGGCTGCTTTCGGAATCTGCAAAACTTCTGGAAAAATTGGTTTGTGAATTTCTGGATTGCAATCTGCTTTGGGCTATCTAGAAAACTGAATTTTCTGGCAAATTGAATCTGAAATTGAAATCTGGTTTGACTGGAAATTGGAGAAGAGCCGCCGTCGGCTCTGTGCGACAGCAAGCTTTGCTGGACTGACACACGGATGCACCGAAAAGTGATGGCGGTGTTATACGCCGGAGATAGCGTCACTGCTGAAGTCGCCGTGCGTCGGAGAAGCAAATCTACGCGGCGAATTCGGAGTCAATTGGTGTGGATCTGAGGCTGTGAACTGACGATTGCGATTGGCGGAAACGTCGACGTGATCCGTGGATTACAGCGCTGAAATCGCACCGGTTGAAGACTCGAGTTGCCGTTGAAGATGACCGGAGAAGACGACGGAAATATTTTTACTTCCGACGACTTGATCTGGGGGTAAATGAGGAGAATGGGCTTAAATTGCACAATGTCCTCAACACATTGGCTCCATTCCCCAAATAGCCTCCCCCATAGGCTTCTCCCAATTATTGAAGGTGATATACCTATTTTACCCTTACTTTTATTTATACTAATAATAATAAAAAGAAACTCAATATTTAATCAATACCCTAAAATAACCTTGACACCAATCTCTGCCCCTGTATCCATTTTCAGCGTTTCATCTCCAATTCGGACCGTTTCACCTCCAATTCGGGCCCGTAGTATCCCAACGGCGTAGAGGTAAGAGAAATAAGTATAATGTTATTAAGAATTTATTGGTTGATCAAAAGTTTGATTGTTTGAATTTGTTGGTTGAGTAAAAGTTTGATTGAATGAATTTGTTGGAGATTTTGATGAATTACGTAGACAAGGTGTTTGAAAAAATACTTGATAGAGATTTTCTCATTAGTTTGCATTGAATAGTGTGATTTTAGGCTCTTAGAATGTGATTTTGTGATTGTAGCATTAATTGGATTGTTATATGTGTGATGGAAGTTTGATTGTTTGAATTTGTTAGAGATAGAGATGAATTATGTAGACAAGGTGTTCGACGAAATGCTTGATAGAGATTCTCTCATTAATTTGCAATGAAAATGGTGTTTTTATGCTATATTTGATCAATGCAAAACTTTTGTATTTTGTAATAATAACTGTAATAATTTTTTGTAATAATATTTGATCATTCATTACTAATTGTATTTTGTAATGACTGTATTTCTTTATCTTTTTTTTTTCCTAGAAAAATGTCTGAGTTTTTGATATACTATTTATACGATGGTGAGTGGAATATGAAAGTGGGAGACTCTGGAGCACGACAATATGAATGGTTGTCAAGGAACAAATATAAAATGCTGAGTTTTTTGCTAACTGGAGTTAATCCACAGTCGATTACACATTCTGAATTTTTGCATCTCATGTTTGAATTTGCTCCTTTTGAATGGAAGAATTATGAAGTTGTAGTAAGTTACATTCCATCCTCTTGTAACGTTGGTAATCCGGTATACATCGAGACCGATATTGACGTGAATCATTATTTGGTGGACTCATGTCCAGTGACGAAAAGGCGAAGCATTCTGCATGTGGAGCTTTTAATGAAAAAAGTTGAAGGAAAAAAAATCAAGTTTGAAAATGAGATTGAGATAGAGAATGAGAAGTATTATTTTGAAAAAGAGTTAGAGAATGATTATACATCTGCCCCTGGTCGACCTGGTGTTGTTTTAAGCAAGCCCACCTCCCCGCCCATATCGAAAGCCTCTGCACCCACTCCTTCTAAACCCAATCCATTACCGAGTCCTCATTATTATGTGAACAATGAGAACTCAATGCCTGATGCAACCACTCCTTATAAATCCAGCCCCAATCCACTTTCTAATCCTTTTCCCTGTGTGGAAAATCTGAATGCAAAACCCGATGCAAGCCACTATTTTGAAAAGGTGAACTCAAGGCGTGATGCAACCGCTTCGTTTATTTCCACCCCATGTTCGTACAAAGTTCACTCTGCTCCCTTCCACCGCTCATATTTCGTAGATGAAGCTAGTGACCAAAAGAGTATTGGAACCTTCAGCTTTCATGACGGTCTAGATCTTGTGATTGGTCAGGAATTCACCAGCAAGGAAGAGGTGAAAGACTTGGTTAACAATTCAACGCTTGAGTTATGTTTCAATGTTGTAGTAGCTATTTCGAATAAAAAAACCTTGGCATATAAGTGTAAAGTCCCTGATTGCAAGTGGAGTATTCGCGCAGCAATTACTGGAAGGTCCCCACTTTTCTTGTTGCGAACGCATAATAACATCCATACATGCGGCCCTACATTGTTAAAGCGCCGTGAAAGGTGCTCTTCAGGAGCGGTTGCTGGATTTTTGTTAAATGCTTTCCCATGTCAGTTAAGTGCACCACCTCCAAAGGTAATCGGTGAAATGATGAATAAGGGTGGCATTGACGTTTCTTACTACAAAGCTAGTCGTGGTAGAAACATTGCTAGAGATTCTATTAGGGTTGATCCTGGGCTTAGTTATGAGATGCTTCCGAGATATTTGTATATGTTGGAGAAAGTGAATGAGGGCACGGTTACTCATTTGCGTAAAGATGCGAATAACATTTTCCAATCGTTGTTCTTTGCGTTGGGAGCCTTCATTGAAGGTTTTACGTCCATGAGGAAAGTTCTTGTTATTGACGACATTTGAAGACTAAGTATAATGGAGTATTACTTGTTTGTACTGCGGAAGATGGCAATAAACATCAATATCCACTTGCGTTTGGCGTGGTAAGTAAAGAATGCGATGAAACTTGGATTTGTTTCTTGGAGAAACTTCGGGATGTCATACCCGATTCTGACGATTTGGTCATCATTTCTGATAGGCATGCATCTATTAAAAATGCCGTTCAGAAAGTTTACCCAAGGTCTTCCCATGGATACTGTACCTATCATATATCCCAAAATCTTAAGAACTATGTTTCTATCGGTAGGGGCCTTAAGCAAAAGAAGTAGGCAAAGGACCACATTGTGACGAAGTTTATTGTTTGCGCTGAATCATATACTGAGGCCGAATTTGAAAGACTCTTTAGTGACCTCGAAAGAAGACAGCTTGTTTCAAATCTTAAGTACCATGAGTATCTTAAAGACACACTTGCTGTGAAAGAGCATTGGGCGCGTTGTTACTCTAATGGTGCACGATACAATATTATGACAACGAACGGAGTGGAGTCTATTAATGCCGTGTTGACTACTGCGAGATCATATCCGTTGATTCTTTTGTTGGATGAGATTGTGAAGTTAATAATTACGTGATTCAACAAGCACCGTAACGAAGCTGCAGCCGGGTCCTTGTCACAAAACCTCACTCCTGAAGTCGAGAGAACGATGCATGCAAGGAAGAGACAATCCACTTTCTTTAAAACGCGCGTCTTGAATAAGTGCACAGGTGAGTACATTGTTGAGTGTGGCACTGAAACATTCTTTGTTGACTTGCAAGCAAAAAAATGTACTTGCAGGGTTTTTGACATTGGCCATATCCCGTGCGCGCACGCCATTTCAGCATATAATGGTTTAGGGGATGATGATGCCCTTCTCAATTTAATCTCTAAGTATTATTTGAAACAAACATGGGCTTTGACTTATGTTAGAACTATATACCCCGTCCCTAGTGAGCCGTCTGAGTGGATCATCCCCGCTGAAATAGAGGCGAATGTTGTTGAAGCTCCTCCTTGCGTAGAAAAACGTGGAGCGATTCGAAAACTACAATATCAATCTGGTGGAGAAAAAGGAAAAAGCCACAAAAAACGTGTGAAAGATCCATCAACCTTCTAAACAATTGTTTTGTATTGTGTATTTATATTTTTTATGTAATGATTCTTTCTCTAGAGACATTAGTAGCTCAACATTGTAATATATACATTAGTAGTTACAATTGTTTTAATTGACATTTGTGTTCCCCAAAATATATATATATATATATATATATATATGTCATGTGTCAATGTGTATACCACATACTTAACTAAAGGATATTGCTACATATGTAATTTTAACAATTTGAATTTATAGATTGTGATAAACTATAACTACTTAAGTCATGTTTAAAAGGTCTAAAACCATCCGACATTGTTCATTATGATGGATAATAATAATATATTCATTTTCTATTCTAAATAATATATTTATTTTTTATTCCAAACCATTAACCCTAAACCCTAAACTATAAACCCTTAACACTAAAAAGAAAAAAAAATATAAGAATATATATGGTAAGGGCCTATGAGCAAGAATATATATTGTGTAATAGTGAAAAGTGATGAAAAACAAAAAATAGGTTAAAAAAAAAAATTTGGTTGGCACCGTGGTGCCGTCTGCCAAAGGCAGTGCACTCGGCACCATGGTGTCGAACAAATTTGGCCCAATTTTCAATTTTCCGCCCAAATTTGATTTTTCCCGCCCAATTGATTTTCGAATTTTTTTCAGCCTTAAAACATTTTTTACCCATTCAAACACATTATTCTCATCCAAAAAAAAATCTCTCCCTTATTTCTGTCATTGGAAAAAACGTTCCAAGCTTCCAAAGCTTTCACAAAAAAACATCCCTCATTGCAAAGAAGACGTCCATCCCGCTCCCATCCCGTCAATCCTGAGTAAGTTATCTATAATCTTATATGGTCATGATATTTTTTGTCTCTTTTTTTTGTCCGGGTTCGATCCTTGTGCAATTGAGTGCCTAATGTTGAAATTTGAATGATTTTGAGCTCATAGAGGTGAATATTCGTTGTCAGTGGTTGAGGATTTTGTGTAATCTAATTTAAAAGTTTGAAGTTATGAATGTTTCTTAAGTGCTAATGCATATGTTTGTAGACTTAGTGGATTGATGTAAATATGTAGAGGTTCATTTTTTGTTGAAACTTGAAAGTTTCCTTTTTGTTTGATCATGCATAAAAACTGTAATGTGGTGTGGTGTAATATGGTGCAATGTGTTTAGGCTGAAAATAGTTATATATGTTTTCATTAATTGCTTGAAAATGTAAAGTCGTACAAACTAGTTTAAACACCAAATCCCTCATTGCAAGAAGTCTTGTTTTCTCTAATCTTATTTTTTGTTCTTGTTTTTGGTTGCATATATTTAAGAAGCTCCATATATATACGCCGCTGCCGCCTCATTTTGCCCTCGTAATGTAAGAAACTTTTCTTATTAAACATCCCGTCTTTTTATTATGATGTTTGATACCATCTTTCGTATTAGTCATTTCTTGTGTTTACCATCGAATTAATATAGGTAGTCAAAAGTATTTTGATAAGTTAAGAATATGTGTTCCTTTCCGAATGTACGTGTTTTATATTTTTTGAATTTCTTAAAGGGGATGTTTGTTGTTGTTTTTAAAATAATAGGACGAAGCTATGTGGATTTGTTGCTTGCTGTGCTGTGAGAAATTGTGAAAACCCCGGGGATTGTCAATCGTGTTTTTATAGGACAAGACTGAGTTTTGAGGTCACAGAGTTACTGGCTGCTGTGGTGTTCTCGGAAACGGGGACGGAGTCTTGTAGAACATTAATTTATGACCAACAAAATGACTATATATATGCATAGTATGAGACAACATTGTATGCTGTGTGTAAAGTAAAGAACTGTGTTGATCCTCATCTCAGGTATTATTTGTAGAATCTATGTATGATATCTTATTTTATAATGAAATATGTGATTTGTTTGGTCTTAATGTGCAGCTTGCTTCCTCCTAGTTTACTGTTAAGAGGACCTATGGTGCATAGCAGAATTGAGAAGCCCCCGAAAAACTTAGATCCTTATAAGGAGAAAATTGAGGCATCTAATGATTCTTGCTTGTACTTCATTTTCAGAGACAAGGTGAAAGAGTTAGTAACGTTGATGGATTCGCATCATTGTCTTTCGAACGCTACTAGAAAACATATTGAGGAAAATAGTATGATTCAGCTATTGCATATCATCATACAAGAGAAAGACAATGAAGTGACGCAACAACATGACTGTGATGACTTTGATGATTTCCATCAATCCAGCAACTCTAAAAGCGAGGATGAGGCGTTTGGTGTGGTGTGTGATCGCATTTAATGAAAATGTTGTTTCAATTGTTAATTGTGTGTAATTTTCATAACCAGTAGAGACAATTTCATAGTTTGTGTAAAATGTGATGTTGTTTACATTGTTAATTGTGTGTAATGTTTGCTACTTGTAGAGACAATTTTCCAGTTTGTGTGTAATGTTTACTTTGTGTGCAATGTTATAATTCGTGTGTAATCTTTAATATTGCCAAAATTTCGATAGTTCTAACAAAACGATGTAAATTACATGTCATCCAATTATTCACTATATTCAAAATAGACGGTAATATTGTTTTGTACTATCTAAATCATGTCATATATTCAACAACCTCTGTACATGTCTACTCCAACTGAGATTCACACAAAAATACACTTCAATAATTCAACTAGATAAACATTTTTTTCAGAGTTAAGAGGGTGGTGCTCATGTAGACGAAGGCGGCGGTGGTTGAAAATTCACAAACGTGAAATACTCAGATAATTGCCTCATCATCTCTATTTGATTTCTCATCAACTCGGTTTGATTTTGAGCGAAAACGGCGAATTGAGATTCAAGACGTTCAAGACGGTCAAAATTAGTGGAGGTGCCTGCTGTATTACTTGTTGGTGGATACTGAACTTGAGGGATGTGAGTAACAATCTCTATCTGCGCATCAGTCTGCTCCCGAGGGTGAGGCACTCTCATGAAACCACGACCTAATGTATTCTTCTTCAGTAGGTGCATGTTAGCGAGCTGGACCATATCAACTGTCATTGGACCCTGAATTGGAATTTGATCGGTCTTATTTCGATCGAATGCCCCGAGCCGCTCGGCGATGCGTGTAATAAGACCACCCATCAGTAGTTGGTCCTTTACATAAGTCTCGACACTTGAACAAATCTCACATAAAATATTTGCCAAGTCCGCGGGTTTTCCGATTTGAAAACAATACAGAACTCCAAGTTCTGATGTGGATACTTTGCCGCTATACCCTCGGCCAAAAAGTGTGAATGCCAAGATTCGGTGTAAATATCGGAGAGAATAGTCAACAAGATCCGTGGCCTTAGCCATGCGTCCCGAAAACTTCTCATTAGGTAGCCGAGTAATTTCCTACCAAAATGCATCCTCGTTCGCTTCAAGTAGGGAATGGGTGTCAGTAGTGGGCCAACCAAATATTCCCGCGATCTCCTGTTTTGACTTCACATAGGATTTATTGGCGATTCTAAACCGTGCTGTATCATCATCATACTCAAAGGTGCTTAAAAACTCCAACGTTAGCAAGTGGTAACTCGGTTCATCCATCCAATATACTTCCTTCCAACCCATGGCATCCAACCGTGTAATAAAATTGGGTACATCGATACCAATCGCCGTCATAGCATCGGGATCCATGTATCGGGAGGGGTAACACGGTAACTTCTTCAGTATTGCATATTTTGAAGTGGGATTCTTGATTTTTGGATATTTCATCACAACTGAGGGGCTACTATCGTTGGTTGAAGGTACAATATCCAATTCCTGAGAAGGATCCCCATCGGTACAACCCCTTTTTCGCCCCATTTTCTATAAGACAAAAGCGAAGATACGAACCAAACCTGCATTATCATTAACAAAATATGCGTAAGGAAAATAAACAACAAAACATATTGAGGCATCTTGCCTACATTTCATATTGAGGCATATTGAGGAAACAACAACAAAATGTCAATCAAACATTTCATCGAACACCTTGCCTACGTTATGTAGGCATCTCCACGAAGAAGCAACAAAATCTCTATCAAACATTTCATCGAACACCTTGCCTTCATTATGTAGGCATGTACATTCTAGCAATTAATTAACACACAAGCATGCCCAACAATTATAGTATTAATTCAAAAACAGAAAACCCTAATGCAATGCTAAACACAACAAAAAACAACAACACATATTATACAAAATTCATGCGATAGAAAAGGCCAAACGTTGTTTACTTAACCTTGCGTTGATGGAAGAGTGAGTTGATGGAGGCATGCGTTGATTGATAGAGATTCGATAGATGGAGGCGTGCGTTGATTCGATAGAAATTCATGCAAGGTTAATGGTTTCAATTTTCCATTTCCCGTGTGTTCTGTGTAATTCCACACCATAGGGCTTCAATTTATTTAAAACTGGCACCATGGTGCCGTTTTTATTTTTTATTTTTGATATTTTTCATTTTTCATTTTTTTTAATACTGAAATAGAGAACCCCGTATCTCAGTATTTACTAATTGGATACTGAAATACAAGGGCTCTTATTGCGGTATTTGATATAGCGATACTACTATACTGAGCCCATGTATAGCCGTATTATGAAAACATCCAAGCTTTTGGAGTCTATCAGGTGATACCCAGATACTTGAATAGGTATCGGGCTATTTTGCACCCAAATACTCTAATACAGGGGTCCCATATCGCAGTATACGGAAATATGGGATACTAATCTATTACAATCTCATCCATACTGCGATACGGAGCCATGTATCCAAGTATCATAGAGACGATACTGCAATATAGGACCCCTGTATTGCAGTACGCCATTTCCGATACTGCGATACAGGGTCCTATATCGCAGTATCGACCATTTTTGGGGTGCAATATATCTTTAAGGGGTGATACCGCGATACTAGGGTCCAATATCGCAGTATCATAAAGATACTGCAATATAGGACTGTGTATCGTGGTATCGCCCAATAGAGAAACACCCGGCACCATGGTGCCGAGAACACTGCCTTAGCCAGTGCACCCGGTACCACGGTGCCGTGTGTAAATGTTGATTATTTCCTCAAAAAAAAATTCCCGCATAATCCTAATATGGCTTATACTTTATTTTTTTGTTGCATATACTAATATCCAATATGTGAATTTTGATAATATGAAATAAAACTTCATTTACAATAATGGTAGAAATATTTTACAAGATAATACAAATACATAAAAGTATGTTCCTGAACGGACATGGATTTTGAAATCTGTCTCTTCTCATTTGCAATTTCAGATACCAAATATTCACACAATGTATCTACAACTAATTTTAAGATAACAACATTGCAATCCAATATCTAAATCAATTGACTCAACATATGCTTCATATAAAATAAAATTCAATTTACAATATTGTCATACATTTTTTACAAGATAATACAATTATTATTCAAACGACCCTCTTGTTCAAAATATCCAATGCAATTTTTTTTCTGAACAAACCCATGCGCTCCGCGTTATAATTTTCAAATGCCTAAACTGTTCTCGAGTAGAAAAGTAGTTGATGTTCTTGAGCATGAACACTCCACAGTCATCGCCATTCTGCTATTGAGGCATGGTGCACACAATCTCCTTAGCCCATCAACTCAAATCATAATCTTGTCCAGATTTGTGCCTCACGTATTGGACAAGATAGTTTTTCAACAACTTTAAAACCCCATTATCAGTCCTGTGAGGATCACAATCAACTTTAATATATTGCATTTTTTTCTCCTTCAGGTTGATAATGGCTAAAGCCCAATGATTAATATCGTGGATGTGGACAAAGATTGCATCACAATCAACAAGAGAAGTGTTTGAATCTACCCAGTTTTCCACACTATCGAAACTAACGCCAGTTTTCAACTTTACTAAAAAGAAAGTATTAAAAAAATGGCACCTCAAGTACCTCTCTGGCTCCCTCATCTGCCTTTTAGCCAGTAAAATGAGGTAAGAATTAATGACTACGTCATCAAGCCATCCTCGAGGTTTCAAGGTGCGAAGGTTTTCCACTTTTACAGGGAAGTCATTCACACTCACCATTACTTTGTCAGCCGGTAACTTATGGGATATGACGTTGTTATATCGCTTTTGCTCATTTGAGGTCAAAGGCTGACAATGATAATTCTCTTCCACTGTATCCTCCTCTACCTTCATCTTTTTAAGCCCCGTCTCCTCCTCCTCTTCAGTCATCATTCTTTTTCCAGTTCCCTCATGGAAAGATGACAAAGGTGCTGCATCCATATCCACCTTCAGTTCCTCGAACTGGCCTCCATATTCAGGGTCCATAACAGTTTTGGCCTGAAGTTAAAACACGTTATTCATACGAAAGACAAATATATCGTACACAAAATAAATTAACTCAATAACACCTGACTGTATTACCTTCTTAGTTGGGGCTAACTCAGTCCATGGGGACTGTTGAAGCCTGCTCTTTTTCCTCTCCCTCTTTGGATGGTCGCGATCGACAGCTAGAGGGGGGATCTCCTCATGTTTCAAGTCCATTAGGACATTAGCAACCTCTCCTTCCCCGACCACGACCTCATCAGCCACAATAGCCATCTCATTATCAACACAAGCGCTCACTGAACCATCAACTATGTTAGGAATTTCATGTTAGATGTTTTGATGATGACAATTAGGACTTTGTGTTAGACCCCAAAATATGTAAGTTTGATTTTAGTAGAAAATTTGTATAAGCTTTGAAGCGTTAGTTTTGTAATAGGCTTATTAGGCTTTGTTTTATTTTACTTTAGATTGTTAGGCTAAGTAGTCTTAGGCTGAGTGTCTGATAATTTTTGAGTGAGTTTATCAGTGGTAAAGTTCGAAGACTCAAGCTCCTGATTTCTGAAAGAAGATAAAAGTCTCCAAGCATCCAATTGACCAGCTACATCAAGCATTTCCTTATGGGACAGAAGTAAATTCACCTGAATTTATTTCTAAGTTCAGAAGGAGTTTAATGCAAATATTCTCAAAGCATTAAGTACCAACGGGTATTTAATTCAAATGCATTAAATGCTGATAAGAGCATTAAATGTGATAAGCACTTTCAGACGTACGGAGAAGCCACCCTATTGGACTGTCAACTATCTCAGACTGCAGCACCAACTTTTGTGCAACAGATTTTCAGGAAAAAGGACAAAAGTTGTTCACTCGCGGAAGTGAGAGACACGCGCCTGTGCATGTGTCAAACGGACACTTTCTCCAAGAATGCCTATAAATAGGACTTCAACAACAAGCCAAACACAACAATTAATCTTCAAGTCGAATTGCTGTTGCATTGAAGTCTCATTCCTTAAACTCTCAGAAAAGCCAGAATATTCAAGAAAACATTCCCTCTGCCTCAAATCCTGAGACAGTCAACAAATATCTCAAACATTCTTTTCGAAGAAACCACTTTCCTACTGAGATATTTCCAAGTTGTTTGAACTTCATCAAAATCAAACAAACCGTTTTAGAAAAAACAATCCAAGCCTCGCGATCTGTGTGAAGTCGAAGTTGGATACTTGCATCATTTCTGGGTGAAAGAAGCAAGGAGATTGAAGTGATTTGGAGCAGAAATCTGTGTGATCAAGGAGCTCAAGTCATCGACATCTATCTCTCCCTATTGTGTAGAAGATTCTGTGTGATTCTTGGAGAATCACTTTAGTGGATTGCCTCCAAGTGTTCAAGGAGAAGAAGGACGTAGTTGGGATTACATCACCCAACGAACCTTACAAATATTGTGTTATTTACTTTTCAGTCAATTCTTTCACATCATATCATTGCATAAATTGATTAAGTAAAACACAATCAAACGCTAAGCATCTAAGAAACTTCGGGTGACGCTAAAGCTTTCAAAAGAAGACTAGAAAAATCATTCTGCTGTGCTAACACTGATTAAAGAACTGAACGCTTAAACCCACTCGGTTAAAGTATTCAAATCTTGAAGTCTAAGTTAACTCTCTAAAAACAGTTTTCATCAGACGCTTAACCTAAGCGTCTATATTTCTAAGTAAACGCTCAGTAAAGCGTTCACATTTCAAGCGTCCAAAACCATTTTAATACGAAACCTTCTTGAAGTCGAAAAATATTTCAGGGTCTATTCAACCCCCCCCCCCTTCTAGACCCTTTCGTATGCCACTTGGGACCAACAAGTGGTATCAGAGCGGTTAAAGTTGAGACTTGAAAATCTCCAAGCATAATTGCTTGTTTAGATCCTATTTAAAAAAAAAAAAAAATTTATGGCTTTTGCTAAAGTTCCCAAACTGACTGAATCAAATTATGACACATGGAAAGTCAAAGCATTTACATATCTCTGTTCATGTGATGATGACATGTGCGATATCATTTCAGATGGGCCAATCAAAATATATAAAGTTATCACGAGAGCGCCTGGAGCCACAGAAGAAACTTCAGACGGTTACACTGACAAACCAAAACAAGAATGGTCTCCAGACGAGCGCCGAAGAGCAAATTTGGACAATGTCGGACGAAACGCTCTGTATACAGCTATCGGTGACAATGATAATCTTTTCAATAAGATTAATTCATATAAAACAACTAAGGAAATCTGGGATAAGTTAGCCATGATTTGTGGTGGCTCAGCTCAGATTAAAGAGAACAAACTTTCCATTGCCAAGGAAAAGTTTAATGGATTTAAGATGCTACCCAATGAAACATTAGAGCAATTGGATATAAGATTTACAGCTCTAGTTACAGAACTTACATCGTTGGGAATGGATTTACAGAACCGAGAAATGGTGGTCAAAATCTTTAGAAGCTTACCAAGTAAATTCTTGATGAAGACAACCGCTATGAGAGAATCAAATATGCTGGATCTTCTAACTCCAGAAGACGCCATTTCAGAACTAAAAGCATTTGAGTTCGAGTTGAATTTTGCCAGTGATATTGTGAGTAGTCCAGTGATTGAATCTGGAGCGCTTATTGCCTCAATCAAAGGTAAATCGGGTAATAAAGGAAAGAATTCAGATATCAATGAGGAAGAAGAGTTGGCTTTGCTGAATAGATTCAGGAAGTTCTTGAGATATGAAAAGAAAAGAAAAGGTTTCAATAATCAAGGACAAAGTTCATATCAAGCGCCCACTCCAGTACAACAACAGTACCAAGCGCCTCAGTATTCTGCTCTTCACCCCAAGCGCCTGTTCAATATCAAGCGTCTACTCAAAATCTCTCAGCACCCGTTGTTGGTCCCAAGTGGTATACGAAAGGGTCTAGAAGGGGGGGGGGTTGAATAGACCCTGAAGTCTTTTTCGACTTCTAAAAACTTTCGTATTACCGTGAGGTATTTGAACGCTCAGGAAGCTTTGAGCGCTGGGTGCGGCGCTTGAGAGATAATGACTTAAGCGCTGGTTTCAGGCGCTTGGGAAAAGTTAACTTAGACTTGGTGATTTCAACGCTTACCAAAGTAGGGCAGAGTTTAGTCACTAAATCAGGGTTAGCACAGCGGAAGTATTTTATAGCTTAGCGTTCGATTTGTTAATTAAAAGTAGTCGCTTAGTTGTTTTAAAACTTTATCAAAGAATATGCAATATGAATAGTAAAGCAATAAAGCAGTAAATAGCACAAGATATTTGTAAGGTTCACTGGGTGATGTAATCCCAGCTACGTCCTTCTTCTCCTTTTATCAGGGAGGATTTCCACTATGATGATTATCGAAGAGTCACACAGAGACTTCTACAAAATAGAGAGAGATTGGATATAGATCTCGGAACTCCTTGGTCACACAGATTTCAGCTCCAATAAAGATCCTCTATCCCCTTGCTTCTTTCACTCAGAAATAATGCAAGTTACAATCGATCTCGGAACTCCTTGATCACACAGATTTCAGCTCCAATAGAGATCAACTTCAACAAGCTTCTCTTACACAAAAATACTGCTTGTGAATCAACAAACTTTCTCACTCAGATGAAAGATGTTGAGGATTTTTGTAACAGTTTTGTTTGGTTTTGGGAAGTTCAAACAACTTGGAATATCTCAATAATAGTGTAGGGTTCTTCTAAAAAGATGTTTGAGATATTGGTGACTGTTTTTGGAATGTATTTGAGAGGCTTGAAGGATTTCGGCTATGAAGTTTCTAAGCTTTTTCTCTCAAATAATATCAGCAAAGTTTGGACCTTTTTCAGTGTATATGGGCGTGTGATCTCGGTCTCTTTTCACTATTGTCACGCTTGTCACCACCTTTTGTTTTTGCTGAAAGGGTAATATTTATGTTTCTTGGAATTTTGTCCGTTGGACACAATTTGGAGCGCGTTTCCCTAAACATTCCTTGTCTCTAACATTCCTGACATTTGGCAATATTAAATAGCCAGATATGTTCTTGGTTTTTGGAATCTAATAGTCTTGGTCAAAAAGGTAGTTTGCCCATATTGTAGTGCTCATACTTTAATGCACTTTATCCAACTTTTAATGCATCTTGTCTTTATTTCTGTTGGAAATAATTGCTTGAATAGAAGCACTGTTGTAGAACTATTCAGCTGGGGCTTTGAATAGTGATGCTTGAATAGTAACTCCTGAAGAGTAAAACTATTCAGTTGGCGCTTAAAAATACTGTTCATCCGAATAGTAACGCTTGAAACTCTGAGCGCTTGAAACTGTTCACTTGAATAGTAACGCTTGAAACTCCGAGCGCTTAAATACTGTTCACTTGAATAGTGATGCATGTGAATAGTGAGCGCTTGAGTACTTGAACACTGTTCATCTGAATAGTACGCTTGAAGTTTTGAGCGCTTGAATACTGTTCACCTGAATAGTCGTGAATAGTATTCTTGAATAGTTAGCGCTGGACGCTTGAGCGCTTGAATAGTAACGCGTGAATAGTAAGCGCTGGACGGACGCTTGGAACAAATCTTCATCTTCTTTTGATTCCAGATGCTGATCTTCAACTTCATCACTTAATAGACTCACACAGAATTCTATTAATGATTTGGTATCACATAATCTAAAATCTATAAAGACAAAAATTACAAGCCTAACCAAATAAGTAAACTTTCAAACGCTTATACAATATTTCTATGAAAACATAAACTTACATTCTTTTGGGATCTAACATGAAATCCTATCTTGTCATCATCAAAACATCTAACATGAAATTCCTAACACCCGTGGTCTCAAAGCCACACACTGCAAGGTTATCAAATGAACAAAAGATGAAAACTAATCTTTGTTATAATTGCAGGAAACCAGGGCACTACCAGGTAAATTGCCCTTATCCAAATGTATCCAAGTCCTCAAGGCAGGATTATGTGGATAGAAACCAATTCAGGAGCAACCTTCGTCAACAAGGTTTGCTAGCGGAATCAGAACCAGCGTCCGCACCTGAAGATTTGGAGTCTTCAGAAGAGAGCAGTGATGATGATGAGCTAGTGGATGAATCAGCGCTTATTTGTCTCATGGCTAGAGATGATGAAGCATCTCTTGAGGTGAACACTGAATTATCTATTCCTCTCTCTTATGAAGAACTACTTGACAAAGTAAAAAAATACTATAAAGATTGTCAAGATGCCGACAAAGTATATCAAACTCACTACGATATTATCTCATCGCTTACAAGTGATAAAGTAACGCTCAAAGCAGAGTTGAAAATTCAGCAACAATGCATTGAGAAGAACCAATCGCTTGAAAGTGAGATTACCCAATTGAAAAGTGATCTTGATATAATAGTCAAGAGAGAAGCTGAGCTGATGGCTAGACTTGCCAAGTCAGAACAGCTCGTCTCATCGTTGTCCAAAGCATCCAGAAAGCTCGACAATGTGACTGAAATAACAAGGTTATTTGGAGAAAAGACCGGTTTAGGATGCAATAAATTCGGTAAACAACCAAACAAACCTAATGTTACGGCAAACAACAAAGGAAAAGGTGTTTTCTTTGTTGAGAAAGGTTCACAAGGTCAAAAGCAAAAAGAACCAAGCGATAAAGGTACGAGGCCAAATGAGAAAGCCAAAGCTGACTCAGGCAAGGGAAAGGCGAAAGCAAATGATTCACAAAGAAAGATTCATCCAAACGCTCAAAAGGTCAAGGGTAAACCTAACCACTGTGAATCAAGCGCTAAGCGTCCAGCACCAAAAGTGCAACCCAAGGCAGCGCCAAGGAAATACCAACGTCAATATCCACAAAGATCTAGATCATATTATCGCTACTATGATGATTATGATTATGACTATGATTATGATTGTTATTATAATCAAGGATATTATTATACATCCAAAAAGCACACACAACACAATATGAAACCCAAAAAGGCTAATATTCCTACAATGAAGACTAGGCAAATATGGGTTCCTAAAGTTCTAATTCAAACTGACAATGTTACTAATGTTAAAGGACCCAAGCAACAATGGGTACCTAAACAGAAATAGAACTTCCCTTCTTGAGTGCAGGTACCTAGAGCTAGAGTCGATACATCTGTTTGGTACTTCGATAGTGGATCGTCAAGGCACATGACTGGTTCCAAGGATCTTCTGATCAACTATCGAGCTACCAATGGTCCTCAGGTTGTATTTGGTGACAACTCCAAAGGTAAAACCAAAGGTATAGGTACTGTGGATAGGGGGAACATCATGATAAGTGATGTTTACTATGTTGAGGGTCTAAAGCACAATTTATTAAGCATAAGTCAATTTTGTGATAAAGGCTTTGAAGTCATATTTTCAAGTGACTGTTGCTATATAAATGACGCTAAGACTAAGTCTACTAAATTGAAAGGAAAAAGAACTAACAACGTATATTTGGTAGATTGAGGTTCAACACTTGATAACAACCCAACATGCTTTGTTGCTAAAAATGAATCTAAAAAGGGTTGGTTATGGCATAGAAAAATGAACCACATCAACTTTAAAACAATCTCTCAGCTTATAAGTCAAAATCTTGTAGAGGGATTACCAAATGGACCATTTCACAAGGATCGCCTTTGTGACGCTTGTCAAATGGGTAAACAAGTTAAGTCATCGTTCAAGAGAAAACCTCATCTATCTACCTCTAGAATACTTGAACTACTTCACATGGATCTATTTGGACCTGTTCAAACAACCAGTGTAAGCGGTAAAAAGTATACTTTGGTGATAGTAGATGATTTCTCTCGATTTACTTGGGTGGAATTTCTGTCATCCAAAGATGAAACATGTGACAAGTTAACAACGCTTATTCGACAACTTCAAACATTGAAAGATCTTAAAGTTGCAAGAATAAGAAGTGATCACGGTACTGAGTTTTCTAACAAGATTGTTGAGAAGTTTTGTGCAGAAAATGGAATACATCATGAGTATTCAGCTCCCAGAACTCCCCAACAGAATGGTGTTGCTGAGCGCCGGAACAGAACGCTAAAGGAAGCCGCTAGGACAATGTTAGCAGAATCCAAGCTTGCTCCTAGATTTTGGGCCGAAGCGATCAACACTGCGTGTTACACTCAAAACCGTTGCATGATCAACAAGCAGCATCGGAAAACTCCATATGAACTATGGAAGGGACGTAAGCCAAATGTCTCATATTTTCACGTCTTTGGTTCTAAGTGCTTTATTCATAATAATGGATCCTAAAGCCTAAAGACATTTGATCCTAAAGCGGATGAGGGAATCTTTCTAGGCTACACCAAGAATGGGAAGAATTTTCGCATCTTAAACAAGGGCAAATCGAAGGTTGAGGAATCTATTCATGTTGTTTTTGATGATGCTAACCAAGAACCGAGTAAGGTTCATATAAATGATGTAGGAGTTGAAGATCTTTGTCATCAAGCGTCTAAGATTACTATTGATGAAGATACTGACGACGATGACGAGATCTCAGTGCCACCTCCTAAGATTACTCATGAGATTACTCTGGATAATTATATAAGAAATGCTGATGATCATGAAGAGAGTGATCATCAAGAACAAACAAGGAATTGTGAATTTGAAGCGCCTACGCAAGAAGGTAGTCAAGCGTCTGATCCCCAAGCACCTGTTCAATCTCTTAACCCCTTCCAACCAGATAGACTATGGCTGCGAGATCATCCACCAGAGCAAATTATTGGAGATATTGGAACGCCTGTTAGAACTAGAGCCGCTACATTCAATGAGGCTATGTTCGCAAGTTTTTTATCTCAGATGGAACCTAAGAAAGTGGATGAAGCGCTAAGTGATCCAAGTTGGATTGAAGCCATGCAAGAAGAACTTAATCAATTTGAGCGTAGTAAGGTTTGGACACTAGTACCAAGACCAACTCACCAAGGAGTCATTGGAACTAGATGGGTTTATAGAAACAAGATGGATGAGAATGGCATTGTAATAAGAAACAAGGCCAGACTCGTAGCTCAAGGATATTGCCAAGAAGAGGGCATTGACTTTGATGAGACATACGCTCCTGTCGCCCGTCTTGAAGCAATTCGCATGTTTCTAGCGTATGCAGCGTTTAACAAGTTTACAGTGTATCAAATGGACGTGAAGAGTGCCTTCCTGAATGGTAAACTCCAAGAAGAAGTATATGTGGAGCAACCACCGGGATTCTTCAACTACCATGGTAAGAGTATGGTGTACAAGCTAGACAAAGCACTTTATGGGCTTAAGCAAGCACCCCGAGCATGGTATGACACTCTCTCTATCTTTCTTATTGGTAAAGGTTTTTCAAAAGGCAGCGTTGATACAACGTTATTTAAAATTACCAATAACGAAGATGTTCTCTTAGTCCAAATTTATGTTGATGATATCATATTTGGCTCTACTAACAAGCGTCTGTGTGAGAAATTTTCGAAAATGATGCAAGAACAATTTGAAATGAGCATGATGGGTGAGTTAACTCTCTTCTTAGGATTACAAGTTAAACAACTCCCTAATGGAATATTTATTAACCAAGCTAAATATACGAGAGACATGATTAAGAAATTCGGTATGGAAAATACATCATATTCAAAAATTCCAATGAGCCAAACGCTCAAGTTAGGTAAAGATGAAAGTGGAAAGAAAGTTGATATCACTAATTATAGAGGTATCATTGGATCACTTCTTTATCTTACTGCCAGTAGACCTGATATCATGTTTTCGGTATGCATGTGTGCACGATTTCAAGCTGATCCTAAAGAGTCACACTTAATTGCTGCCAAGAAAATCCTTAAATACCTAAAAGGCACACAAAATGTGGGCTTATGGTATCCTAGGGATTCTCCTTTTGAACTAATTGGTTACTCAGATGCAGATTTTGCAGGTTGCAAAATAGATCGTAAAAATACAAGGGGTACTTGTCAATTTCTAGGTGATAGGTTAGTTTCATGGCACAGCAAGAAACAACAATCCATAGCTACCTCCACAGCCGAAGCTGAGTATGTAGCTGCAGGAAGTTGTTGTGCACAAGTTTTATGGATAAGGCAACAACTTAGAGATTATGGAACAATCCTAGGTCCAACCCTCATTCATTGTGATAACCAAAGCGCTCTAGCCATGACTCAAACACATTGACATTAGATACCATTTCCTTCGTGACCATGTTCAAAAGAAAGATATCTCCATGCATTTCATTGGAACTGACAAACAATTGGCAGATATCTTCACCAAAGCGCTCAACGAACAACGCTTTCTCACTTTGAGAAGTGAACTAGGTATGATTGATTTAAACGCCTAATCATCAAGCATCACTCTTTATTAGACATACAATTTAAGGGGAATCCACTTGGTTTATGTCTAAAAGTTTTCTTTGCAAAACAAAACAAATGGTACAAGTTATCAAATTTAGGGGGAACCTTAAAATTATACTTGAACATAACTAAGCGTCAATGATCAAAAACTTTCAGATGCATGATCATCAACATCAACGCTCAGTATTCTTTTGTGTAATATGTTTGACGCTAAACCATAAAAGGAATTTAGCTTTAAGCGTCCATATTGTCTCCAACAAGTCGTATTAAGCGTTGAAACTATTCCATTCAACACTTAATATAAAAATGACTTTAAAAAAATAAAAAAATTTAAGGTTCTTGAACTTTTTGCACGCTTCTTGAAGTAGTGGATAGACTCAACAGTCTATTGTGTACTCTATTCACACACTTCTATCACATCAAACTGGCGGGTATTCAAAAACTTTTTCAAAATGACGGTTCAGAGATAGCACGTGTTTGTGTACGTGTCAGTGTACAAACGGGCGCGTGCGTTACACTCTGAAAATGCCAAACATTTTTAAAACTTTAACTCGGATGTCAAATCTTTATATGAGAATTACCAAATGTAACTTCTCTCTATTACACAAAACTCGCGTCCGCGGTTAATGAATTCATGGCTGAGATTAAAACTCTTTACACGTGTGTCAATCCTACAGAGATAAGAAGAACACAAGTTTCAAAAATTAACCTCTGTCATTTAAAACACAATTTGCAGAAAATTCATTTACTCATACTCAAAAATCTCTGCAAATTTACTTTCTCTCTCTCAAAAGCAAAAGCAAATCTCAGTTCATCTCTTTCACTAAAAATGGCACCAAAGAAATCCTAGTCTACTTCTTCTGAAGCTACCATCAAGGTTACTGAAGGTCTTGTTGTCGACTGGAAATTTTTGTATGAGCAACCTCAGATCAATCTAACAGATATGATGGATATGGTCGTCAAAGCTGGGCTCAAGTCATTCTTGACTCAATACTCGTATCTATTTCCAACTGAAGTGGATACCTTCTGGAGGACTGCCAAACCTTCAGAGGATAAGAAGTCTATCTCTTGTCTAATTTCTCTATCCTCGAAGGAGCCTCCCAAGGAATTCACTCTGACTGCTGCCTCCATTGCCGAGAACTTCAAACTCCCAAATGAGGGTGAGGCACTGGATTCTATTACTTTAAAACAGATCAAGGAAGCATGGACAACCACGAGTGCGTACGACGATGTACCCTACACTCAATATTTCGAAAAGAAAGACCTGGTGTCCAAATACCGGCTATTAGCTGATTTCTGCAGCAAGATCATAGAATGCCGAGTGGGAACCTTTGATAAGGTGAACCCAGTACAATTCCAGATGATTACTGCCATACTCTTGAACATCAAAATCAACTGGAGTGAGTACGTTTTTGGAAGATTTTGGGACTGTTTAGGCGGCTCGAATAAACCGTATGGGCTTGTCCTGAGTGACCTTTTATACAAATCACAGTGTGTATATTCTTCTGGTCTTCCGTTAAATAAGACCAAGTTGCTGGGAAAAAGGATTTTGAACAATCTCTTCAATCCTCCCAAAATTGGTGGTGCTGCCAAACCACTATCTGAGCGTCTGGAAGTACGCCAAGCGTCCGATAAAGAAGCGGAGCGTCCAGTGCCAGAAGAAGCTGTGAAGCGTCAGGCTGCAACCAAGAAGAGGGCTCCCAGAAAACCCAAAGTTCAATTTGTCGCCTCCACTCAAAAGGATGATGAGGAAACCGATGAGGATGTCGAGGACAAGTTACCTCTCAAGAGGAGGAAGCTGGAAGGGATCATCAAACAAATTGACTTTGAAGAACCAGCTGCTGATCCTCCCTCTCAATCTCTCAAGCTCGTTGAAGGAGTCAACGTGAAGAAAATCTTCAAGCGTTCCAGGACTAGCAAGCGTCGAGCTGCTCCCGTTCCTGAAGAACCTGAGACTGATGAGCCAAGCGCTCAAGTTACTGTTGAGCTAAGCGCTCAAAGTATTGCTGTTGAGACAAGTTCTCAGGGTAAGTTTATTTCTTCCCACAGCATCTCTTTTCCTACATCTGTAGAAGATCCTACTCTTATAGAGGATAGTTCCTCTCTTTCAGCTATAGTTCCAGCTGCTGCTGCTGAAGCGTCAACTGATATCATCCTGGATGTTGACTTGACCAAAGTCGTTACTATTGCTAAAGACGTTGCCGCAGAAGTTGCTGCAATTGAAGCTGAGGAACCTGCTGCTACAGAGGTTCAGACTTCATCTCCTGTTCAGGCTATAACACAGGCACGCTCAGAAGGTCAGAGCGATGCTGAAGACGTTCCAGCGCCTAGACACTTCTTCCAACTCGACCCACTGACGACGATTGATCATTCAATCAATTATATGCCCCCAGCGCTCGAAGAAGATTTCATTCCTGCAGGATACAACGAAGAAAGATATATTGCTGCAAAGAATGATGTTGCTCGACTGATTGATTTTGACAGTCAAATCAAAGCCATCATACAAGACAGACAAGGAGGCCAAACTCCTAGATGTGACATGGACTTAGCATACTATCTGGATTATGGGCACAGCAAGCCAATCGGGTTCGCCCTAAGGGACTACAGCATTCGTGTGTATGAGCCTCTGCGTCCTAGCTTTCTCAATCCTTCAGAGTCAGTCTTGAATAGAAAAGGCTACACACATTTCCCTTAGACTGCTCATAGCCCTGAAAATCTTGCATCAGTCAATCCACTTCGTCTGTGGAAGAATAAGGCTGTTCATGCCGGTGAGCGTCTCGAATCGTTGACAGACTTGCTTCAGACTGAAGCTGATGCCTATTTTGATAGCGTCTGGAATGCTAACTATCAGCCTGATAGATATCGTTTTGAAGCTATCAGAGATATTCATCTTGAAGGCATTCGCGCTATGGTGACTGCTGGCACAGACTTCTGCATAAATGAAGTTAACTGGGTTGAAGCATATGTGGGACACAAATATACCTTCTCAGAGCTAGTCTAGGCTCCCCATCTTTTCGGCATAGGCATGCATGACAAGAAGCGTCAGTTCGCCAAGTATTGCCTCAAGCAGCGTCAACAGAGAGTCGGACCTGTTCTCAAGCTCCCAATTGTTAGACATCAAATTGAACAGTGTCTGCATCAAGAGTTTCACAGATTTTCCACTACTCCTCTTCTATTCAACGCTCAAGCCTCTTCCAGTGGTACATCTGATGTATTGTGCTTGAATTTTGCCCCAAGCCACTATGAAGAAAACTTCAATCTGATGGTGAAGATTTTGACTCCTGTCTCTCTATTCGATAAGATCTTCAATGCCAATCTTAGATCTTGGAACGGCTCAGTAATCAGTCCATTCAAAGGATATCCACTGCTTCCTTCAATCCGCAGCGAGGTACTTGATCACTATGAGTTTGTCCTCTCCCTGCTTGAAAGGAATCAAGAGCTGGCTCAAGCACTTTATCCATATCTTGAAGAGTACTATGCTGATTGTGTACCTGCACATCGGCGTCCTACGTCTCTTCCCTCTGACTGCTTGATTGGATTTTCCAGACAATACTATCCAGATTCACTCTTCTCCATCGCTCAAGCGCCGTCCAAAGTCTTCCCAAATCATGTGCTTGATATCATTGGTCCAATGCCATCAGGGCTATTGATAGTCCCTTTCGCACATACATCTCCGGTACTTGTATTTCCCGAACCAGACTCACTGAACTCTTGGACTCTGCATCCACTTCTTATGCCAATTTAGCACGCTGGAACTTCCAATTCGATGACTTTCGTCAACCAGAGTCAACGCTTGAGGAAGCGCCTGATAAATCAGCTGAAGCGTTCAAGTCTACAGTTACAAGTATTCCAGCGTCTGCTGAAGAACTCGTTCAAGCGTCTCCACCAGAGGATATTCCTGACGCTTCTGAACCTGTTACTGTTGATAATGCTGAGGGTCTATCTCTTGACATTCGAGTACTGTTTTTGATCCAGCTCATCAAGTTTCTTTTGACTCTCTCAAACACTCATCAAGGTTCAAGCGACCGGCTCCTCAAGCGGTACCTTCAGATGAGAGTCAATCTTTTGGTCCTTTGCTCAAATCCGTCTTGGAGAATATTAGCGCCCACGCTACTCAGAACGATGAATCTCTCCATTGGATTAAAGACAATCTGGCAAAGATTGAAACTCACGTAATGAGCGCCCAAATTGCTCATATGCGTAGTTCAGCTCAAGCGGCTGTTGGTGAGTGCAAGCAAGATTTTCAAGAAATGCATGATGCCACTCAAGCAACCCAACTTGCCATGAAAGAAGAGCTTGAGAAGCGCCTTAAAACCCTTGAGACCTCTATAAATGATGCTACCAGCGCCAAGCTTCTCGCTCTGCAGGAACGCTTCGACAAGCGTCTGGATGACATCACAGATTCTATGTCTCAGATTGCTCATCAGGTCAATTTACTCACAGATCATTTCTTAAAATCTGATGATGGCAATAAGGGGGAAAAGAAGAAGAAAGGAGAAAAGAGGAAAGCGTCTAGTTCAAGAGCTGAAGAGCCTCCGTCTCCTAAGCGTCAAATGCTTACTTCTACTTCTGCGCTTAGTCTTCCGTCTTGGATAGCTGCTCAAAGTACATCTGGAGCGCCCAGTAGTACGCTAAGGGATCCTCCTAGAGCGCTATATCCAAATCTACCAATACCTACAAGAGCACTGCTTGAACAGTTTGACATCCCTCTTCAAAGAACGTCCATTCCAGAGCCTACAGATCCAAGAATCTTAGCTGAAGAGAGGAAAATGACTGACTTTATCCAAGCTTTTCGAATCTGCCTAAGGTATATTGGTATTGACCCAACTGACTGGGACAATCATTTTACTGCCTTCAAGAAGAGACAACAAGAAGAAAACAAGCTCATAATCAACAAAGATCATGAAGCAATGATGACCTTGGAAGACAATCTGACTGAAGCTATTCGAGCTGAAATGCCCAAGCGATACAGAGTCAGACCAAGACATTAAAGCTTTCTGATTTTACATTATCTATATTCTTGTCTCTTATATCTTCACTTGTTCAGTTGTAAAAATGCCTGTAATTCTCGATATAGATAAAATGAATTTTTTTCAGCTGAAACATCTCGTTGAAGCATAACTAACTTTAACTAACGTTATCTAATCAAGCTAACTTTTGCTTTTAGCTGTCTAACTCTTGAACTATAAAAGAGTAAGTATTGCCATCATCAAAAAGGGGGAAATTGTTAGGAATTTCATGTTAGATGTTTTGATGATGACAATTAGGACTTTGTGTTAGACCCCAAAATATGTAAGTTTGATTTTAGTAGAAAATTTGTATAAGCTTTGAAGCGTTAGTTTTGTAATAGGCTTATTAGGCTTTGTTTTATTTTACTTTAGATTGTTAGGCTAAGTAGTCTTAGGCTGAGCGTCTGATAATTTCTGAGTGAGTTTATCAGTGGTAAAGTTCGAAGACTCAAGCGCCTGATTTCTGAAAGAAGATAAAAGTCTCCAAGCGTCCAATTGACCAGCTACATCAAGCGTTTCCTTATAGGACAGAAGTAAATTCACCTGAATTTATTTCTAAGTCCAGAAGGAGTTTAATGCAAATATTCTCAAAGCATTAAGTACCAACGGGTATTTAATTCAAATGCATTAAATGCTGATAAGAGCATTAAATGTGATAAGCACTTTCAGACGTACGGAGAAGCCACCCTATTGGACTGTCAACTATCTCAGACTGCAGCACCAACTTTTGTGCAGCAGATTTTCAGGAAAAAGGACAAAAGTTGTTCACTCGCGGAAGTGAGAGACACGCGCCTGTGCATGTGTCAAACGGACACTTTCTCCAAGAATGCTTATAAATAGGACTTCAACAACAAGCCAAACACAACAATTAATCTTCAAGTCGAATTGCTGTTGCATTGAAGTCTCATTCCTTAAACTCTCAGAAAAGCCAGAATATTCAAGAAAACATTCCCTCTGCTTTTCTTCAATCCTGAGACAGTCAACAAATATCTCAAACATTCTTTTCGAAGAAACCACTTTCCTACTGAGATATTTCCAAGTTGTTTGAACTTCATCAAAATCAAACAAACCATTTTAGAAAAACCCATCCAAGCCTCGCGATCTGTGTGAAGTCGAAGTTGGATACTTGCATCATTTCTGGGTGAAAGAAGCAAGGAGATTGAAGTGATTTGGAGCAGAAATCTGTGTGATCAAGGAGCTCAAGTCATCGACATCTATCTCTCCCTATTGTGTAGAAGATTCTGTGTGATTCTTTGAGAATCACTTTAGTGGATTGCCTCCAAGTGTTCAAGGAGAAGAAGGACGTAGTTGAGATTACATCACCCAACGAACCTTACAAATATTGTGTTATTTACTTTTCAGTCAATTCTTTCATATCATATCATTGCATAAATTGATTAAGTAAAACACAATCAAATGCTAAGCATCTAAGAAACTTCAGGTGACGCTAAAGCTTTCAAAAGAAGACTAGAAAAATCATTCTGTTGTGCTAACACTGATTAAAGAACTGAACGCTTAAACCCACTCGGTTAAAGTATTCAAATCTTGAAGTCTAAGTTAACTCTCTAAAAACAGTCTTCATCAGACGCTTAACCTAAGCGTCTATATTTCTAAGTAAAAGCTCAGTCAAGCGTTCACATTTCAAGCGTCCAAAACCATTTTAATACGAAACCTTTTTGAAGTCGAAAAAGATTTGAGGGTCTATTCAACCCCCCCTCCCCCTTCTAGACCCTTTCGTATGCCACTTGGGACCAACAAACTAGCACATCACAATCAACACCAAAAAAGTGTTCATCATCCCTCTGAAATCTTTGGAAAAGAGTTATCTGATTTTCTACGTTTGATAGCCTATTTTCCACGTTGGCTAGTCTAGCATCGACTCTTGAGTCCATCTCTGATATTTTTCCCAAAATCTCACTGAACATTCTTAAAACCTCACTACTAGGTTCCGTTGAATGACCGGGAGCCCTTTCAGGAAGGGGGATGGAGGATAACGGTGGAATGCTGTCTGGCGGAATGGCTGATGGATCGCTTTTGGGCAGAGGATCTCTAATCTCTTCCACTCTGTCCAATCTAAGCGAAGAACATTTACCGACCACATCAGCGAGGTACATGTCTTCAAATAGAATTCTACCCCCTGACTCCAATATTGCAGCCCACGCATCAGTGGTCGGGTCCACCACGGAGTTTTTCGCATTGAAAGGAGGAAACTCCGTATTGATTGAAGTGTGTTCCTCCGGAGTAGGCTTTAGTATGCTTGAAATGTCCTAAAAATTTAAGCACATTATAATAAATTACAAAACTCATTAATTATATTAATTGCAAAAACATAATGTGCACAAAAAATTCATACCAACCTTCGTGTTTAAGACCAATTTAAGCAACTGGTCGAAACTCGGAAATTATTTTTTCACTTTGGGTTTTGTCGTCCACTTGCACATTCGGGGCAATGTGAGGGTCATATTCTCCCTCAATTGCCCAATAGCAGGTGACAGGACGGACACGCACCCTTTCCATAAGAGGTATGATGAAACCGAGACATTTCCACTGTGGGTTTTTGGACATCTTCTTCTGTGCCATGTCCAAACTTGTCACCTGCTCTATCAGAAAACCAAAGGACCGACGACCCCAGGGATACGATTTTGCAAACTCTAGACTCTCCACTATTTGGATTAGTGTGGAATCTATTTTGCATTTTCATTTTCACTGTAAAATAACACCGAACCTACTAGATATAGTAAGGACAACTTCAACTTGTCGTCCTTCGTCGTTTCCCGGCCCCCTTTCCTAACAATGCTTAACCTTCTATCACCATCGCCAGTGGGAGACTCAACTTCTTAGGGAATTCTAATATTTGCAAGTACTTCCCTTATACTTGCTAGTGTGACCTTTTTCGTGTCAAGATGTCGTGATAAAAAGTTTTCTTCTCCCACGCCGGGGATAGGTCCTTCCTTCGGATATTCAGCACAGTTCAACCCGCTAATTAAGGCGTGCTCCATCAACGAATACCGAATGGGAACTCCATTCAAAACAAACCAAATTTTCGAATTATTGGGAGACTTCACTTTCCGGCATAGAAGAATCCACAATGGAATTAGAATCATATCCGTGTAAAGAGCGGCGTCAAATAATGGCCCGAATTGAGAATCCCTCAACCAGTTCATCCCATCCGGATGGTCGCTTAAACATTTTTCGATGAATAAGCACTCTTCGGCCATTTTGCAATAAGTGTTGATTTTACCCTTGAAATTATATTCTTCAAGGGCCAAATATAGAGTGGGGACCTGAAAAAGGCAATTGAAAACTCTTCAAATATAATGACAACCAAACAGCATATAGAAAAATGAGAGCTATGAACTAGCATATTGAAATCGATTATTGAACTAGCATAAGAGATCATC
The DNA here is from genome assembly GCA_019426215.1 of Buddleja alternifolia. Classification (NCBI taxonomy): domain Eukaryota; kingdom Viridiplantae; phylum Streptophyta; class Magnoliopsida; order Lamiales; family Scrophulariaceae; genus Buddleja; species Buddleja alternifolia. The sequence continues at coordinate 15,382,759 of CM033396.1, forward strand.
AACTAAATATGTTGTCATAAAAGAACATCACTATTGAAAGTCACACAGAGATCCTATCCATCATCATTTTCATCATTGCAATTACATAGATCTCAATCCAATTACAAAGTTATCAAAACAAAATTCATCATTCCAATTACAAAGTTCTTCAATCTATTGTCATAGAATGCCATATTCAATACAAAGTGGCTAATCACAGTCTCGTTTTCAATAAATAAAGTCATTAACTAACAAAATGGTATTCCTCTTCAGTGTTGCTAATCACACTCTCGTTTTCACTAAATGAAATCATTTCACTTTATTACATTTTCACTAACCAAATTTAAAGCATGCACCATTTGATTCGAAAAATCCTTATGAATTCATCAATTTGATCAATAAACACTTATCAATTCATCCATTTGATCAATAAATCCAAAACAAAACAACCAATTTCTCCTAATTTCCCCTTCTCCACGAAAGCATTATAAATAAATGGAAGAAGTTTTTACTTACATGGGGTGTCGATGAGGTAGAAGGCTCGTTCTTAGTCAACGATGAACATTCAAGACCACGGGGAACATCCATTACTCTGCAAATGCATAACATGAACATAATCCTTAAAATTGCATAAACCCTAATATTAAAATGTGCTTAAAAATTAAAATTAACTTGGACAAATTAATTGAAGACATCATTTATTCATTCATTAACGAAGGTTTTTCAAAATTTTACAACAAAAATATGCTTCAAAAATTAAAAATTACATTAGGGAAATTGAGAACTTTACAAAATTTCACAATATTTTGAAAAAATTCACATTTTCTACAAATACTTTGGCTCGGGTAGCTTCAATACCTTTAACTTCTCTTGTCCTTCTTTTTCTTCTTCAATGGCAGACGACAAGCTGCCACAACAATGGAAGCAGGCGGCGCTATTAAGACTCTCTTCTCAAGCGGCGAGCGGCGATCTTCTTTCTCCGGCGATATGGTCTCTCTTTCTCCGGTGGTATCACGTGTATCAGGGTATTGTCTCTTCTTTTTCTTTCTCTTTTTTACTCAGCTCGGCTGGAGTAGCAGGCGTCGTGGGGGGATGTTTGGGGATATCAGGTATATCAGGGGGGAGAAAGGGTGTTTATGTAATTACAGGAGTAATATATATTTTTTTAAAAAAAATGTGAGAAGAATCGCGTTTCACAAACACGCCTCTTTAAGTGGGGGAGTTTTTTGGGGGACTTTTTTGTCATTTTATGATGAAAAAGGAGATAAGAATTATAGAGGCCCAAAATCTTCAAGGCTGTGCAAATGATGCCTATTTCTGCAAACATCCCCTTGATCTGGTATCTTCGATCGCGACGGGGGTGTTCTTACCGGAGGTTTGACGGACTGTGCGTAGAGAATCTATGCGATGCCGCCGGTGGAGCTCCTGCAATGGCGGCGCAAGGAGGAAGACGAGCTGCTAGGGCAGCAGGTTTTGTGTGGTGTTGGGCTGGGCCCAACACTTATTAAATTATGTGTTGGGCTCAGCCTGACACATTTCTATTTAATAGAAATATGGCTTGGCCCAACACACAAAATAATTACTCTCGGCCCAATATATTTAATTTTATTTGAGAAAAACCGGGCTTGGCCCATTCTCGATTTAATTAAATAAATTGTGCAGCCCTATTTCGAAATGAAAAGGTGTTGGGCTTGGCCCAGCACTTGATAATTAAGAAAAAGGGTTTGAGGTTGGTTTGGCCCAGAAAATGGTGGATAATTTAAATGGGTTAATTGGGTTCTCACCCAACATAGCCCATGTATGCTAATTTGGGTTGGACCCAACACACAACTAAATTAAAATTGGGTTTGACTCAACACCCAATATGGATCAAATTATTTTCCCTTCTTCAATTAAACTATATGGGATTTAATTTTATAAAAAATTGAATGGATTTGATTTATTTTGAATTAAATTGAATTTAGTTTACTTATTAAAATTAAATTAGTTTTGATTAAGTTGCTAATTAAACTTAACTAATTTTGTAAGGTGATTAAATTGGATTTAGTTACCTATCAAAATTGAATTGGTTTTAATTATATACTTAATTAAATTATTTTAATTTTGTAATTGATAAGTGAGACTTAGTCAATGATTCATGAGCCCATAGAAATTAAGTATGACTTAATTTCAGATTGATTGAAATTAGTTTAATCTATCATGGAAATTGAGTAGGACTTTATTACATTTAGATTAAATTTGATTTAATCATTCCCATTGGAATTAAGTGTGACTTGATTTCACACTGATTGAAATTAATTTAATCTTTTCAAAGAAATTGAGTGGGACTTAATTTCACTAAGATCAAAGTTGATTTAATCATTTTTCATGGAAATTATGTGAAACTCGTTTTCACAATGATTGAAATCAGTTTAATCTTTTTCATGAAAATTAAGTAGGACTTAATTCCACTTAGATTAAAGTTGATTTAATCCTCCCATTGAAATTAAGTAAGAATTAATATCAAATAGATTTAATATTGCTTTGATTAAATTAGTCTTAATCTTCTAATGGAAATTGAATTGGATTTAATTCCATGAAGAATAAATTGAATTTAATCATCACATCAAAATTAAGTTAAATTTAGTTTTGTTATTAACAAAATTAGATTGAATTGATTATGATATAGATTTTTTGATCACATAAAATTAAATTGGATTTAATTTCACTTCGAATAAATAGGATTTAGTCTTAGTGACAAAATTAAACGGGATTTAGTTTTGTAATAATCAAATTGGATTTGATTGACAAAATAAATTGAATTTATTTTATGCTCTTTTCACATATGTGCTTTTGTGATAAATGCTTGTTATGTGTGATGAGATGCACATTTCATGGACTTGAATTTATGTTTTATTATGCATGCTTGAAATATATATGTTGATTAGCCCATTGGCTTGGGCCGATCTAGTTAGTCCATCAAAATGTGTAATAGTAGAATTACTAAGTTTTTCTACGCTTTATATGCATGTTAGCATGATATGAGTTAATATGCTTTGTGAGACCTTGATTAAAATATTTAAAATTCTTCCAAAATTAGATGATACCGAGTTAGTAAAGGATGTGAGTCACCCTCTCCCTCCATTAAGCTTTCTAAAATTAAAATTACTATAGATGTGTAATGCTTCCCAGTTATGGGGATTATGCATTTAGAAAAAAATTGAAATTTTATTAAGTGCATGGAATGCCTTAATCGAAGCATATTTCACCCCAGAAACCTGTTCAGTTGCAAGGTGAAATTCAAATGTTAGATTATAGGAGTTAGTGGGAATGAACTCGGGTAGTTCACAAGCTTAGAAACCTGTTCGGTTGCGGTTTGGTGAACTATGGGGAAAGGTATTGAATCATTTATTGGATAAATTGGTATATGACACCACTTTAAATAATCAGTGGGCCAGAAATCGGTTAGGTTGCAACCCACTGAATTATTTGAAGAACTCAATACTCACTACGAAATCTATCCAACGAGATTTCCGAAAATTGCAGTGGGAGTGCAATGTTTTGAAAAATGTAGTGGGAGCCAAGTAAAATTAAAGTCCTAGTTTTACTTGTGTACAATATAAACATCCTAATTGAATATTCTTTATTTTCTGCGTTTATTGTATATCTCTCTTAGAAATTAACCCGTTTAAAATTGTGCTTGAGAATATTGTCTATACTGGCCTAACCAAATCAATAGACTTAGAAATTTGAGGAAGGTCCTCAGTTTAGAGTCATTGGTTTGTATGCTTAAAGCAAACATTACTCAAGTTTAAGAATGAGACGAAGAGTAGGGCTTAAATATGAGGCGCATTGGACATAGAACCATGTGTTTTGGAAACAACTGTTTTATGACCGGTTTTCTCAACTTTTTGTATTCTACATTCTAGAGCTAGTGCTCATGATTGAACAATTAGAAGAAGTACAAAAGCTGGGAAAACAAGAGGTGATCAATATTGGAGCCAGACATGGTGTCGTGTGTATCCAAATAAAGTCCACCTCTATTCTTTTATACTTCTGAACACGTTTGGATGATTGATTAGTTTTATCAAATGGCATTAAGAAAATTATCGTTTTCTGACTTGGTCAAGAAATGGTACTTCTTTAAGTTCGGTAATAACTTTCATGGCATTTATTTTGGAAATAAGTGTGGGAACAATACATCCTTACTAAAATTGTTAACACGATTTGAAAGTTTGGAATTAGTGTACTGTGAACACATAAACTAAAGAACGTAGTATGCTAGAAATAAACTGGAAGAATTGTTTGGCACCTAAGATTAGGTCATGCCTTACGAGCATAAGATTCACTAGTTAGGAGAAACGTGGGGGTACAAGCCCATTGGGATTGGATCCCTATCCAAACTTAAGAATTTCATCTCATAGGTAAGATGATCAAATCTCACAGGGAACATATTAAAGGGCCGCTCAAGTTCTAAAGTTTGTGCGTACTGACGTCTACAGTTGAATATATGGTATCTTACTAAGACACTACAATTGGATTGTAATGTCAAGTGTATGATTTCCTAATTTGACCCGTTCCTAAAAGAACGTAACATAGTTTCATAGTTGACCTTTCCAGCGACTTTACAAATGAATAGGGTATTAGTATGCAAGAATGAGACATTGTTGGACATGACTCATTCTGCTAAGCTACATAGAATTACCCGATTCATAGTGAGTCTTGCTCTACTCATAGGTTCATCTTGAATAGATGTCTCTCCAGATTCATTCCTAAGGAACCATATCAGATGTGGAGCCAGTGGAAGCCTGATCATAAACACGTGACGGTATGGGAATTCCCAACGTACGTAGAAAAGATAAAGGTAAAGAATCTGGAGGCTTAGTCCTTAAAAGGACGTTTTGTTTGTTATCCCAAAAATTCAGTGGGAGAACTCTTTTTACCTACATGATGATCAGGAGATCATTAGGGCCTTAGAGGTCTGTTGTCTCGAAGATAAGATCATTCGAGAAATTGGAGAAGGTGGAAATATTATTCTAAAAGAATAAAGCAAAACATCTTAGGATACTACTATTCAAGGAGCCAAACTAAGCCCATTAAAACACAACCACCAATGATTGATATGGAAGAGTCTCTCAGCCACCTGAGAGAAGTCGTTGTTTGCTACAAAGAAAGCATAGGATGAATGATGTAGCGGAGGAGAAAGGATACAATCCCTCTACCATGACAAATCGATGGTGGATATGAGAAGGTGTCGAGGTTATGAAAGTGAAGATGGATTAGATGTCTTTGAATCAATCCTGGACTCTAGTAGATCGCCCCAAGAGTTTTGTACTCATCAGAGGCGAATACATATACAAGAGAAAGATTGATTCGAATGGCGAGGCCAGGCTGATGGCGAAATGGTGTAGTCAAAAGAAGGGCATTGACTATGAGGAAGACCCTTTGCCACAGCTAAAATCAAATTCATTAGAAACTTTCTTTCGATAACAACACACCAATATTATGAAAATCTGGCACGTGGATGAGAAGACTCATTCATAAATAGATTCCTCTAGGAGGACATCCATTTCGAACAGCCCAAGGGTTTCACATTTGAGGTCAATTATCATAAGGTCTACAAGCTATATGAATCTATTTATGGATTTAAGCGGACCTCTCATAGTCAGAATCTTCACTTTGATGACATAATTTGGAAATATGATATCATCTAAACGAAGAGAGACCATCTGTGTGCAATAAGGTCAGTGGGAGCGAGATATCATGTTATGAGAAGTGATGTGGGCTCATTGACTATGTCAAGACATAAACATCAAGCATGTTCTCCATGAAAGACTTGGGAGAAGCCATCTTTATCCTTATAATTTGCATCTATGAAAATAGGGCGAATAGGATAATGGACCCTTCCCAAGCCTTTTGCTTAGAATAAATCCTAAATCAATTTAGGAAGAAGATCTGAGAAACGGCTCTTGCCTACAGAGGAAGAGCAATGGGTAGACAAAAATATATCATGAAGTACTTGCGAAGAACTTAGGATATATTCTTCATCCATGCCCATAGAGAACTGATAGTGGAAGTTTTGTACTTACTCGGACCTTGAGTCTGACAAAGGAAATTAAAAATTCCACTTTGGGTTAGTATTCACCCTCAATTGTGGAGTAGTAACTTTGAAAGGTTCCAAGTAAAATACTCTACTACTGAGAATGAATATGAAATGCTTTGGAGCCTTGGAGGTTGTCGAAGGAAACTGTTTGGATCTGAAGTTCGTGGTAGAACTTCTATTGGTCCCTAGCGCAGAGCTTGCATTGTAACTTTACTGTGATCAAATGAAGTTCACGCATATGAAAGGAACCTAGGTCTCACAAATCCAGACAAATGGCGAGAGATACAACATCTCTTGAGAGATCGTTGGAAAGGGCGAAATGGCCTTGTAGAAAATAAGCTCAGCCAATTAAACGGCTGACCCACTCACTGGATATTATCACAGCCGGTGCTAGAGAGACATCTTTAGAAGATGGGTATTTAATACCATAGCGATTGGCATCGAGTGCAAGTGGGAGATTGTTGGGAATGTGCCCTCGATGCCAATGAGGAGTTAGAATATGAGGCACGAGTTTATATTATACAACCTCTAATTAATATAAAGGCAATATTATGTTGTTAGTATAATTCTCGATGGCATCTATAAGTCTTAAATGAATAATTAGTCCATGTGTGTCAAGGCAAACCTTCGCACTCCTTGAGGAGATGGGCACTGGAAGAGTTTGATACTTGATCACTTAAATCGTTCGCAAGTCGGAGAATCTCAATTGGGCATTGAGATTCGTATAAGAGTTGTATGACACATACTCTGACAAAGGAGTGATAGTCAAACACTATAGGATAGTGGGAGTTTGTGTCATAGATACATTGATGGAATTAGTGTATTCGAACACGGCTCGTAGTAATCCAATCACATGGGTTTTTACTCAGTGACTGTCAATGATTGGATTACTGATTATGAAGGTATGCGTGAGCCTTAGACCAGAGGAGTTACAGTCACAGTGTGCTTGTGACGTTGGATTCTGTCACTAGAGTAGTTAGGCCCAATTCACCCCGTTGGTGGGGCTGACCTCAAAATGAATTCCAATGGGCAAGTAGCATGTGAGGTGATTACCAAGATGGAATTCACTGTCACGAAAGTAAACGAGAAGTATCCTATGCGGTCATAGGTAAATGAGATTGAAAGTCTGTGGCCAGAGCTGATGAACTAACTCGTGTTTAGTGATCTCATATTACTATGATTCTTAAGCATAGCATCGAGTCCTATGAGTTTGACATATTCCATGACTCTCACTCGATCGGGATACGTCAGTGAAGAGCTTATACTCATACGGTATCATAATCTAGAGGTTCGTAATGATATAATCTTTTCGTATTCGGTTGGGCTACGATGTGGGGCCACGGTGCTGGCTAGGTGTCACCCACATCCTTTGGTATCCTCCCATTGCCAATTGAGACGAACCTAAAGAGTCACGCTATAAAGGAATAGACGGTAATTTGTCCTTGGGAAGGATGAATTAATTAATTGGAAAAATTAATTTAATTAGTTGTTTAGTTGGATTAAACAATGGTAAATTAAATTAATTAGTTTGAGTATTTAATTGACTAGGTTAATTAATTATTTAGACTAGAATAATAATTAATTGTTTGATTAATTAATTAATAATGATTTAATCAATATATATTTAATTGGGTTATATATTAATTGATTAAATTAATTGGACTAAGTTGACTGGGTCAACTTAGCCCAATTATTGTCCAAAAGGCCTAATAGGCGTGTACTGGTGGGCTTTAAGTTGGAGGATTTATTTAATTCTCCAACACAAATCGCTAGCCGCCCATGGAGATTGGAGATGGAGATTTCTCGGAGTCTGTTCCTGCGTGATGATCTAGAGATGGTACAATTGAACCGTTGGAGAACATTGAAAAATCGTGAGGATTGAAGACTGAATACGCGAAAAGGTAAGTTTTTCGTATTCATCTTTTTCTTGTTCAAAATCGACGAAAGCCACGAATTGATCTTGGTTTGGGAATCCGGATCTGTTTTTCGTTTCCACTGCGCATGCCGACAGGATTCCCAACAGCTACCTCATTTGTCATGTGCTTGTGTAATTTGGGCCTCATGGCAATAGTCTTTTGAAACTTTTGACCTTAGAGCATATTTCCCTTATTAGCATTATTCCTTTTTGGGCTTGGTGTATGAAGCTAGAAAATTGGAATCTCCAAATTGGATGACTCATCTTTCTCATTTCCTGGTAGTATTCAAGAGCCCGTGGGCTTTGGACCACCGAGAAGGGGTATAAGAGTCGTTGACTTAGTTCCCGCTTTTCATTTTTTTTCGAGCTAATTTATTTGTGGGCTCATTATAACATTCTTGTTGTTGGGTTTTAGACCCAAGATTTTCTTTGCCCCATATTTATGTTCTTGGGCCACTTGAATTAAAGTACCCTTGCCCCTGTTAGCATTTTTGCTTTTCGGGCTCGGGACTCCGGGTTTAAAACCAGAAGAAAATTGGGCTCCTCCCCTGGGGGTGCTTATTTTTTTAATGCCTTGGTGGTCTTTTAGTGCCCGAGGGCCATTAACCATTGAAAATGGGTACTGGATTTCTTGACTCATTATCCAATTTTTAGTTTTGTTAGACCCATTTGTATTTGGGTTAACAGTATTTGCTCAATGACGAGGTTGTGGTCTTGTCTCTATCGTCGTAAGCCCACATGAGTTGGGTCTTACGACAAATGTTTTGTTGTGCCCCTGAATTGAAGTACCCTTGCACCTGTTAGCATTTTTGCTTTTTGGGCTTGGGACTCCGGGCTTAAAGGCAAAAGAAAATTGGGCTCCTCCTCGGCTAGGGCTCATTTTTTCAATGCTTTGGTGGTCTTTTAGTAGACCATTGAAAAAGGGGTACTGGAGTTGTGACTCATTACCCACTTTTCATTTTTATTGAGCCAATTTATTATTGGGCTCATAACATGTTGGTTGTAGGATTTTGGCCACACAACCTTCTTTGGCCTAGATTTGTGTTTTGGGGCTACTTGGATAACATTGCAAGTAGTTGGATGAGCCAATAATACATCATTCCATGTTTTGGATGTTGGCCCATTCTTTCAGATCACGAGCGTGAAACCAGGCTTGACAATGATAATTTCTTTCCTGCACACTCAACCAAAAGTATTAGTAAAGGTGACAGAAAAATAAATAAATGTTTAATTTTTTTTAATCATTTATTGCAAATATAAAACTTATTTTATTTTAATTCTTTAAGATGGGAGGAGGAACAAGTCCCACTGGGCTTGCCAGAAATTTGATGACACAAAATTTTTGAGAAAATATGTATTTAATTTCCATTTTATATATTTTGGAAAAAATCCTCGTGAAAGGACACTCAAAATTTTTGGTCAAGAAATCCCCCTTGTTCTTATGTGTGAACGGGGTTTATTATTTGAGTGGGTTCGACTCGTTCTCGATTGGTGTAAACACTAATCATTAATTACGCACTTGCAACTTCCGATTAAAGGAATTAAAAAGAAATAAATAAATGAACAAATGACATGGAAATAAATAGATATGAATATGCATGGGGAATATCCATTTTATTTATAAGCAGAAACATTGGACTGAAATTTTACAAATGAAGAAGAAAGAAATCTTGCTAGCACAACCATTTTACCTAGCTCGATCCATCATTTGCAAAAGAAGCCAAGCACGTAATTAGGGGCGGATCTACCTCAGGCCCGGGGGAGGGGGGGCAGTGCCCCCACTGATGTTTTTTTTCATATATAGATATGTTTAAATTTTAATTTATAAATTACATTAATGCCCCCACTCAAATTATTAAATGTCCCCCTTCAATTTTGAAAAATCATTTTTTAACCTTACAAAATTTTGTATATTTGAATTTCGTCCCCCTCAAGATCGAAAATACAAAATCCTAACTATAACAAAAGAGGTATAAGAGTATAAATTATGTCAAAAATTGTAATGAAACCTAATTTCTTATTATATTTTTTCCATAAATATAGCGTACCGTACCGTGGGGGACAGCCCCTCACACCCCCCTTAACAAATTGCATAACTATATCACAACAATCTGGCCCCCCGTATAAAATTTCTGATGCCCCCACTGAACAAAAATTCTAGATCTGCCACTGCTCGTAATAGAATTTTATTTCTTTCCTCCCGTGAGTCGAGCGATAGACTCTTATGGCTGACTTCTTTAGTCTTTCTCCGTCTTGGGAAAAACCGGCAACTTTTGAGCTTTCTGGCTGGTCGTCACGGATTCGTTCCAGCAAGAAGTAATACTTATACCTTTGTTCTCTATTTCTGGCAGCAAAAAGCCTTTAGTCCCCTTTGCTATTTTTTTTTTTCTCTATTTTTTTTCTTTTCTTTCTTTTCTCTAATTTTCTCTCACTTTTTTGCTGTGAGTCTCCCCCTCTTTTCCTTTGGCCGAACATGCATATATATATAGTGCATGATAGTGGAGTCGGAATTCATTTCCAACTCTTTCAAAAGCTAAAGCTTATTGGCCGAGCAAATATTTTTCCCAACAATATTTGATTTTCATAGTTATCCACGTGGGGAAGAAAAGTTTCCCACTGTCATTTGGCTTCTTAGAAGATAGGTTGAAGTTCCATGCATGGCCTATAATTTGTCGCCAAGTGTCCATTTTTGGAGTTTCATGTTTACATCTCTTCTAGAAGTTTATCGCCATCTGATAATTGTGAATCATATCAATTTCTTTTCTAAGCCGAGAATGAGATAGCGCCGTATCCCCTAGCATGAAATATTCGGTTGACTTTTAGGAAACACTTTATCTTCCAAGTTTTTTATGAATCTTGCTTTCAGGGATGGAGCCAGAAATTTGAATGAGGGGGCAAGATTATTATGATATAGGTAATTTTTTTTTTTTGGCAGATAGTTCTTAGGAGTCAAAGGGGGGTGCGGGGGGCAAGCGGTACGCTATATTTGTGGAGGAAAATATAATAAAAAACTAGTTTTAATTACAACTTTTGACATACTTTATACTCTTATATCTCTTTCGTTATAGGCAGGAATTTGGGATTTGGGGGGGAGGGGGGGCGAACTCAAAATAAAAGGAAAAAACATGATATTTTTCGATTTTGAGGGGAGGCGAAATCCAAATATCAAAAATTTTGTAAAGTAAAAAAATGATTTTTCAAAATTGAGGGGGGCGATCGCACCCTCCAGGCCCCTGGCTCCGTCCCTGCTTGCTTTTATTACAAGAAGATAGAGATTGTTTATCTCCAACCATAAATATTTAGCCAATATTTACAATGATATATTTATTTAATTAATTCAGATATAAACTTTAATGTATATTCATACCACTAATTAAAAAAGATGTCACTTAGCTAATAATTGTCAAATTTTTGATATCAACAATACTCTTTGTTAGAGCACGCAGAAGTATGCAAATAGATATTATATTTTCATATATTATTATAAAGGGTGGTGTTAATGAAAAAAGTAATAAATTTGCTTGCAATGAATACAAGTAAGAAAAGATGATGTTGTGGCAAACTAGGGAAGAAATGCAGATTATTGATTATATGTATGAACATGATAGAAAACAATAAAAAAATTTAATTTTCATTTATATAGATCAAGTTAAGAATGCTTGGAGATGATATTAATTATAAAACAAAAGGTTAACTATCTTACACTAATAAATAATCCATTATTCTCTTAAATAACTTTTCAATAAACTAATTAGGTTTATTCGCTAATAAATTAAACATTAAAAAAACTCTTGATATAAGTTTCATGAAAATCATGTACGACACACGCGATCCTTTCTAGTTATTAAAATAATTTATGTTTCAAACATTTTTTTTTTCTCTTGAGTACAATTAAAGGGCTGACCTCCAAGCATTTGAAACAATAAGCAAGCGAATTCAAGTTCTCAAATAATTCTTCATGGGTTAATATTTTCTCTTTTGTCATTTTTCCACATTACAAGATAATACGACGATGTTTTGGCCTAGTGGTGAGACTGATGCCCCATGACTTAGAGCTTATGGTTTCGATTGCACCAAATGTGTGAGTTGTTTCTTTACTTATAATTCATTGTTTTTAGTTTATAATAAAAAAATACAAATTGCTGCTAGTTAATTCGATAGTCGATATAAAGATGTAACCGTCTCATTAACAAAAATGAGCGAACAAAGGCATACCTTCTGAATTTTGGTTCTCTTGGACATTGAGAATTCATTTGGCATCTTATAAACATCTTATAACGTGCTCGTAGTTCAAATAATGTACTTTGATACACTAATCTATCAATGCTTGAGTAAAACTTACTAGAACTCGGCCTTTTTTTTTTTAATTCTAGACGAAGGAGATACCCTGACCCGACAAACTTGATGCCAATAATTTTTAATCACGAGCCACACAATTTTAATTTTGAGATGGTATATTATATTGTATTCACAGTATTTTTGTAGTAGAAATATATATATATATATATATAGACACACACACACGAAGATATATACCTATATAATTATTTTTTAATTTCGACATTACATACGTAGAATAAAATAAAATATAAGATGAAATGAAATTTTCAAATTAAGTTATATATGGAAGAATTCTTTTTTTAAAAGTTGTAATGGGGACTTTAACCATTTTTATTATTATCTAATGAAGTTGATTATATATATATATATATATATATATATATATATTATCTATATTTTCTATTCTAAAAGTATGGATGATATGAGATGATTTACAAGAAAATGATTTACATGAAAATGATTTACATTTCTTAATTTTTTTGTTAAGACTAAAATAACCCTACATTAATAAGTTAGTATTATCCTCAAATAAAAATAAAAATATTATTGTTATCAATGAATGTGCATGAATTGAAATTAATAGAGAACAAACTTGTTCAATGTATATTATTGATTCACACGAATATGAATGGGTGAAGACACTATGTATAACTATAGGTGTTAATTTATATATCAAACAAGAGCAATGTACATCATTGTTATTTTTAGTGCCCTTGCCATGAATCTCTTGTGGAAAGCTCTAAATCAATTGATCCACAACCAAGTGCAAGTTGATATCAATGAGTTAATTAGAAATTTGCCGTGACTGAAAGATGCGCATTGGGAAGCCCAGGAAGAAATCGATTTTAAGGGCTGACGGAAAATTTTTAGAAACCAATTGATCTACATTGGAGTTGCATGGTCCCCCTCCTCGGATGCCTGTTACGTACAGTGATGGTAAAGCTTCCTTGGCAGCTGTTATTAGAGATTTTGAAGGCTGGAGTGGTGTTTGCAGTTACTAAAAATTGTCCGGCAAAGAATCCTTGCGGTGCTGAGATCCTCATTTCGGACAAATTTAATTTGGACCAAGTGATCTTTGAATCAGATGTCACCTGGACTAGGAGAATTTTGGAACTCAACAACAAGTGGAAGCTTATTTTTGTGCCTAGGAAATTTAACTTCGCTGCCCATAATTTAGCATCTTTGGCTTTTTCTTGTATCTTGAATGGGCCAATTCCTCTTTCCAATTTATCCGTTCATGTACTTTGTGAGGGGTAATTCACCATTAAGTTCTTTAAATTATTTACTTAATTAGCAAAAAAAAAATGTTATTATGATTTATGAGATATATATTGCTGAGGAGTTGTGATTTTTTTTTTGCTGCTTAAACAGACATATTTTCAGGATTTGTGCTTAAACAGATTTATTTTAGTGCTTAAACTTGTAGTATAAAGTATACTGTAAGTAATATGGTTGTCAAAAGTGAGATCGGACCTGGGCTAAATTAGATTTCCCTACACATTTTGTTAGTTTCTTGCAATTGTAAGAAGATAAATGAGAATTGAAGAATAATTTGAGTATTGACGAACTCCTATCATTATTGAATTCTTGATTTTATTTCTTAGATTATTTCAAAATGCATGTTCATGCATAAGAGAAAAAATGTTCTTAATGGAGTTAAGTGAAACAAAATTTGAACATTAGAAATGTGGATGTTAATTTTTTTTTTTCTTGATGGATCACTCTTAACACAAATTTCTACTTCAAAGACTAAAAATGTCATTATCCCGTTTTAAATCACTTGAATTATTATTGATTCACTGACCTTAAACAAAGATGTATGTTTAGCATGTGAGTAAAGTTTCGTTCCGGGAACTACTTAGAATAAAATAATTAGTAGAAACTATAGTTAGTTAAATTATGCTAAATCCTAATTTAATATTAACTTGTCTAAACACACCTCAAAAATAGAAAACAATTATTTATTAAATGATTGTGTATAGCTAATATCATTATTTCTTATAATAAAGTTATATATTTTGAAGAACATTACATTTACAATAGAGGGTTTAAAACAAAATTTTAGGATATAAACACAGTTCCAGTAGCTATTGTCTTTACATTTTTTGTTACATCTTTCATGGATTATAACTTCAACGCCCCATGTTATTGATTCATCCACCTCAAATTGTCAAATAACTTTTCCGCAGTTTTTGTCGTTTTAGGTTTAAAACATATGAAGAACCAAACCAACGGGAAAAAATTGTGTAAATTCTATATATAAATTCTTAATGTGGATTTTGTGGAAAATTTAAGATGTTAACTTTTACAATTGAATAGGATACCATCGGATAGAAGAAAAAGAGAGATCTGAGAAGTATTAGTGATGAAATTGTGACATAAAACGCATATGATTTACTACATTCATATAAAAATAAAAAACGTGAAAGAAAGTCTGAAATTTTTTTGGAAGCACATGATACCAAACATGTGGAATTGCTAATAGATCCCTTTGTTTAACCCAAGAAAAAAGAAAAGGAATTGCTGATAGATATAATGTACGGGATGTCAGTACTATGATAGTGGTTGCGGTGGGGTGACAAAGTGATGATGTTTGAGTTTTGAGGTCGAGCAACGCAGGATCAGTCTTTACTTTGCTTTTATCCAAAAAAAAAAAAGTATTTACTTTGCAGAAGAGAGAGAACGTATAGAATGTTCTATTATGTTTATCAGTAAGGAGGAATCAATTAATTCAATAAAGGAGTTATTACTTATTAATTCGAATCTATGTTAAAAGATTTTAATACAGAAATTATAGTACATTATATTATTTTACTATTATAAAGCTGCAAAATACTTTATCTTTCTTATTGTTTTTATTTTCATGAAAATTAAGATAACTTTATTATCTAAATCCTTCAAAAACGAAAAAATTAATTTTATATTTTCTACACACTTCTACTACAATAAAATTTAAATACATTTTATCACAAAATATTTTAATTAAAAATAACCAATATTTCTTACAAAAAAAAAATTATTCATAATTCTTGATTAATAGGATATATGTTACTACTGAAAGAGTTGCAACCTCTCTTCTTGCCCTGCATATATCCTTCTATATCCTTTCTAATTAAAACAAAATCGTATAACATAAAAAACTAAATCATCTAATTCGTTCTAACTACATTTCTGGTCCAATAATTGTCATGATCTTCAATAAATAATTATCATCTTCTTATAAATTTCAAAATCTACTCTAAATGCTAATTCAAGTTGTGGATCTCAAGTTTATCTTCTACTTTACATTATCTTATAATATGGCTCTTTTTATTTGATCTTAAATTTTATGTTTTTTTTTATCACCCAGTGTTAGAATATGTATTAAGTATTATAATAAATAAATAATAATTAATTAAGTTTTATAATTATTTATTTAATATGTATTGAACTATGTATGCATGCCAAAAATTATTTTTTGTACTATTGAAAGGAAGAATACAGAGAGAACATTAATCACTAATTAACATAAAAAAAATTATTATGATGAATTAGTGTGTACATTTTCCATAATAAAAAAATAATATAAATAGGCTTATCACCTTAGTTTTAATGAGTAATATAGTATTGGAAATTATATAAATGATTAATTTTATTCAACAATATTATTCTAACAACGAATAATATGAATTATCAATATTAAGTTAATTAAAGTACCACTAGAAGACTGATATATGAGAGAAAATACTTTTTAATAGTGGCCACAAAAATTAATGTCAGGCTATCTTTAGTTTAGTTTATCTTATTTATAATGTCAGAATCATATTTTACTGTTTATTTCATTGAAAGTTAATTAATTTAATTATTTAGCATTAAATCAATTTTGGGGTTAAATTATACAGAAGTTTAATTGTAGAGAGACAAAGTGTTTTAGATTATAATAGATTGGCAGAAAGTGAAACTATAATTTTACATAAATAAATGGCATTTTTGCCCATCAATACATCAAAGGAGGTGTTTGAAGGATTTTTTGGCAAACAAGGGGGTGCTTGGAGGTTTTTGTTGTACAAGGGGGTGTTTGATGCCTTTTCTATAGTATCGGAGTGCAAAAAGAATTTACCCTAATAAAAAAAATAGTTTATTCAACTTTTAATTATTTTTCTTCTAATTTTTATCTATATAAATTTTTTTTTAATGAGCTTTCAATAAAAAAGTCATAGTAGACTGCAGATAAAATAATTATTATAAATGTTTTAGGGCATAAAATTATTACGTCCATTTTTTTTTTAAAAAAAAAACTTTGTCATTAAAGATTACTGATTAATAAGTTACAAGACTAACTCAAAACCCATATGATCATATTTGAATGGCTTTCCGAATCTGGTAATACACTTTTATCAAATATTATGACCATATTTTTAAAAAATAACTATTTTTTTACATTTTAGAGGTATTTTCAATTTCATACAATCATATATGTGGGTTTATCTTTTGTGTATTAGATTAATTATTGATTTGATTTGATTATATTTGTGTTCAAAAGAAGTCATCATTATAAGATTAGTCATTTTTCAATCACAATGAGAATCGACCTTGCATTGCATGTGGACATTTTTTTTCTTTCCTCAATTAGCATTTTTGTTTACTACCTTGGTATGTCTTAGATCTCTTGAGTTAGTATTAATTTACTCATCTGCATAAATATGTTGCATTGTTTTGTTTCTTGAACAACTTAGAATAAAATAAATTATGACAATTATATTATAATAAAGTACATACTAAACCTAATTTTTATTAACTTATCTAAAGTTAATTAATTATTTTTTAAATGGTTATCATCATTATTCTTATAATAGTTATATCATTTTATCATTCTGAAAATACAAATACTCTTAAATTTCTTATTTTATTTATTTTTGTGAACATTAAGATAACTTTATTGTCTTAATTCAAAATACATGAAGAACCCTATTTCATATTTCTTACACCATTATATATTACCATAAAAAATAAATACATTTTATCACAAAATATTTAAATTAATAATAACCAATATTTTCTGAAAGAGATATTCATGATTCTTGGTCGATAATACCAAATACTATTATGCAAAACTTTTATGGTCTGCTATAGAAGTTGATTATTTATTTTTGAGATTCACATAATTAATATGTATAGGTTTAAAAAAAATATGAGGGGGTAGAAATGCCCCTAAATTCAGTGAGTTGTTATTGAGAGTTGGGAACAGTCATGAACAAATTGATCACAAAGGTAATATTAAAATTCCAAATAAGATTATTATTGAGTATGATAATGCAGATGAGTTAATATACCGTCTTATTGGAGCTATTTTACCAGATTTTTACAAAAAAAGCATGCTTAGCTTATTACATGAAAAATAATGCAATATTACCAGCTAAGAGTGAGCATGTTGACATACTGAAATTTCTAGGGAGAACATAACCAAAAGTATTATAATGAAAGAGCCTATAATTATTAAATGAATTCAGCTTTCTCATCGCACTTACTAGAAAAGCAGAAACTATTAAGAGGAAGCTTGTTGTTATAGTGGATCCAATTATATGAGTATAATCACAAATTAAGAAGTAGAGAAAAAGAAAAAAGAAAAGCAAGAATGGGTGGGAGATGAATGCAAGTGGAACTCTTTAAAAAGTTTCTGCGTCGAATAAACTTCAAATAAACACACTAAAAGTTCTGAAGAAAGTTACGCAACCAAGACAAAGCAACGGACAACAAACTATAAGAAATGAGACGTCATAACATAATTTCAAGCGATGAAGAGAAGTGAGCAACTTGAAGAAATAAAAATAAATACATGAATTCAAGTAAAAATAAGGTTGCAATGTTCATCAAGATCAAACAAGAAAAAGAACTTGTCAGACCTTAATATAACAGTACAACTTATTAATTAGATTTCATGTTATTTATCATTTCAAGATTTTTTATTTTATGTGTATGAACTACCATTGAGATTTTTAATTTTCTTCGTTACAATATTTAAATTATGATTGCTAGCATAACTTGAACGATGAGGAGAAAAGAAAATGTTGTCCACATGTTAATGAATTTAGAAGCAGCGAAAAATGTGTGAATCCTCTTCAAGTACATAATTGAACAATCGAAATTGTTTTGAAGATAATCCACAAGTTAACAACTTAGTCATATGAAACATTTCAATTAGATAATTTTTAGTAAGGATGCTATGTCTCCTATTCATATTTATTTTACATATTATATTAATATTTATTTAATTTTTCCAAATATTTTAGTAAATTCTTATGATTTACGTGCAACACACGTACTATTTACTAGTAAATACAAAAGCAAGCACCAAATCCAAAGACGAGAAATACTTGTAGTACTAAAATGGAAAATACGACACTACAAAAAAAATAGGCTTTTCCTACAGGGGCTGAACCGTAGCTAAAAGGTGTAAACGTAGGAAATACACTAATGCCTACGGTTTAGCTACGCTTTGCACCCAGTAGTAAATGCAGAAATAGGCAATAATGGCCTACGGTTTGCTAGGCGTAGTCAATTTAAAGCCTACGTTTGTGCCTACGATTTTGTCAGAGTGGGAAAAGATGTTGACAAAAAGGTCAACAATACCTCCGAAGACAAAATCGTAGCTATTATGAACTGATGCCTATGCTTTGGCGCCAGTAGGTATAATTGGTTTGTCTTTCCCTACGTTTTTACCAGAGTAGTTAAAGGTTGTTGGTCCCAAGTGGCATACGAAAGGGTCTAGAAGGGGGGGGTTGAATAGACCCTTTAAGTCTTTTTCGACTTAAAATTGATTTCGTATTAAACGTATTTGGACGCTTGAAATGATAGGCGCTTGAAGAGTGTGACGCTTCACTTTAGCGTTCACACAAGATATTTGAGACTTTGTCAAGCGTCTAATGAAGACTGTTTTATAAAGTTAACTTAGACTTCAGGAATTGAATACTTTGACCTTGTAGGTTAAGCGTTCAGTTCTTTTAATCAGGGTTAGCACAGCGGAATGATTTTGGAGTCTTCTCTTTGAAAGTTTTAGCGTCACAAGATGTTTCTTAGGTGCTTAGCTTTTGATTGTGTTTTACTTATGCAGTGATATGATAGATGAATGAAATGACTGAAAAGTAAATAACACAATATTTGTAAGGTTCGTTGGGTGGTGTAATCCCAACTACGTCCTTCTTCTCCTTTGCACTTGGAGGCAATCCACTAAGATGATTCTCAAAGAATCACACAGAATCTTCTACAAATTAGGGAGAGATGGATGTCGATGACTTGAGCTCCTTGATCACACAGATTTCTGCTTCAAATCACTTCAACCCTCTTGCTTCTTTCACCCAGAAATGATGCAAGTATCCAACTTCGACTTCACACAGATCGCGAGGCTTGGATGGGATTTTCTAAAAGGTTTGTTTGATTTTGATGAAGTTCAAACAACTTGGTAATATCTCAGTAGGAATCTGGTTTCTGCAAAAAGAATGTTTGAGATATTTGTTGACTGTCTCAGGAATATAAGAAAAGCAATTTGGATGTTTCTTGAAGTTTCGGGCTTTTCTGAGAATTTAAGGAATGAGATTTTAATGCAACAGCAATTTGGCTTTGATAAAATTGTTGCGTCTATCTTTTTTTGTTTGTTGTTGAAGTCCTATTTATAGGTATTCTTGGAGAAAGTGTCCGTTTGACACATGCACTGGCGCGTGTCTCTCACTTTCGCGAGTGAACAGCTTTTGTCCTTTTTCCTGAAAATCTGCTGCACGAAAGTTGGTGCTACAGTCTGAGATAGTTGACAGTCCAATAGGGTGGCTTCTCCGTACTTCTGACATTGCTTATCATATTAAATGCTCTTATCAACATTTAATGCATTTGAAATTAATACCCGTTGGTATTTAATGCTTTGAGAATATTTGCATTAAACTCCTTCTGGACTTAGAAGTAAATTCAGGTGAGATCACTTCTGTCCCATAAGGTAACGCTTGATATAGCTGGCCAAAGTGGACGCTTGGAGATTGTATCTATCTTCTGAGATCAGGCGCTTGAGTCTTCGAACTTTACCACTGATAAACTCACTCAGAAATCATCAGACGCTCAGCCTAAGACTATTTTGCCTAACACTCTAAAGTAAGATAACAAAGCCTAATAAATCTATTATAAGTCTAACGCTTCAAAGCCTATACAAGTTTTCTACAAAAAATAAACTTACAACTTTTTGGGGTCTAACAAAAACTTAATTGTCATCATCAAAACTTCTAACATGAGATTCCTAACAATTTCCCCCTTTTTGATGATGGCAATACTTACTCTTTTATAGTTCAAGAGTTAGATAGCCAAACGTAAAAGTTAGCTTTGATCAGTAGACGTTAGTTAAAGTTAGTTACGCTTCAACGAGATGTTTCAGCAAAAAAAATGCATTTCATATTTATCGAGAATTACAAGCATTTTTGCAGCTGAATGTTTAAAGATATAAGAGACAAGAATATAGATAATGTAAAATCAGAAAGCTTTAATGACTTGGTCTAACTCTGTATCGCTTGGACATTTCAGCTCGGATAGCTTCAGTCAGATTGTCTTCCAAGATCATCATTGCTTCATGATCTTTGTTGATGATAAGCTTGTTTTCTTCTTGTTGTCTCTTTTTGAATACTTTAAAGTGATTATCCCAGTCAGTTGGGTCAATACCAATGTACCTTAGGCAGATTCGAAAAGCTTGGCTAAAATCAGTCATTTTCCTTTCTTCAGCTAAGATCTGTGGATCTGTAGGTTCTGAAATGGATGTTCTCTGAAGAGGAATGTCAAACTGTTCAAGCAGTGCTCTTGTAGGAATTGGTAGGTTTGGATATAACGCTCTAGGAGGTTCCCTTAGTGTACTACTGGGCGCTCCGGATGAACTTTGTGTCAGAGCAGTTATCCAAGACGGGAGATTAAGCGCAGACTGAGAAGGAGGCATTTGACGCTTAGCAGATGGAGGATCTTCAACTTTTGAACTGGACGCTTTCCGCTTTTCTCCTTTCTTCTTTTCTTCCCCCTTATTGCCATCATCAGATTTTAAGAAGTGGTTTGTGAGTACACTTACCTGATGAGCAATCTGGGATAAGGAATCTGTGATGTCATCCAGACGCTTGTCGAAGCGTTCCTGCATAACAAGAAGCTTAGCGCTGGTGGCGTCATTCACAGATATCTCAAGGGTTGCAAGGCGCTTTTCAAGTTCTTCTTTCATGGCAAGTTGGGTGGCGTGGGCAGCATCCTGCATTTCTTGAAAGTCTTGTTTGCACTCACCAACTGCCGCTTGAGCTGAACTACGCATATGAGCAATCTGAGCGCTCATTACGTGAGTTTCAATCTTTGCCAGGTCTTCCTTAATCCAATGGAGAGATTCTTCACTCTGAGTAGCTTGAGCGCTAATTGTCTCCATAACAGATTTAAGCAGGGGACCGAAGGCTTGACTCTCATCTGATTGAACCACTTGAGGAGCTGGTCGCTTGAATCGTGATGAGTGTTTGAGAGAGTCAAAAGGAACTTGATAGGCTGGATCAAAAACAGTACCTCGAATATCCAGGGAAGTATCTTCAGCACTATCAATGGTAGCATGTTCAGGAGCGTCAGGAATACTGGTATCTGCAGATTTGGACGCTTCAGATGTCTCAGCAGGCGCTTCCTCAAGCGTTGACTCAGGCTGGCGAAAGTCAGTGAATTGAAAGTTCCAGCTTGCTGAGTCGGCATAAGAGGTGGATGTAGAATCCAAGAGTTCAATGAGTCTGGTCCTGGACATACAAGTACCGGAGATAAATGTGCGAAGAGGACTATCAATGGCCCTGATGTACATTGGACCAATGATATCCAGCACATGATCTGGGAAAATTTTGGACGGCGCTTGAGCGATGGAGAATAGGGAATCTGTGCAGTGAGTTCTGGAAAATCCAATCAAGCAATCTGAGGGAAGAGATGCAGGACGTCGATGTGTAGGCACACAGTC
Organism: Buddleja alternifolia; assembly: GCA_019426215.1. Lineage (NCBI taxonomy): Eukaryota > Viridiplantae > Streptophyta > Magnoliopsida > Lamiales > Scrophulariaceae > Buddleja > Buddleja alternifolia. The sequence continues at coordinate 15,405,043 of CM033396.1, forward strand.
CGCATAGTACTCTTCAAGATACGGATAAATGGCTTGAGCGAGCTCTTGATTCCTTTCAAGCAGAGAAAGAACATACTCATAGTGATTGAGTACCTCACTGCGAATGGAAGGGAGCAGCGGATATCCTTTGAATGAATTGATCACTGAGCCATTCCAAGATCTGAGATTGGCAGTGAAGATTTTATCAAAGAGAGATACGGGAGATAGAATCTTTACCATCAGATTGAAGTTTTCTTCACAGTGGCTTGGAGCAAGATTTAAGCACCGTTCACCAACTGTACCACTGGAAGACGCTTGAGCATTAAACCGAAGAGGGGTGATGGATAATCTCTGAAGTTCTTGACGTAGACATTGTTCTATTTGATGTCTAATAATTGGGAGCTTGAGAACAGGTCCGAGTCTTTGTTGACGCTTCAGGAGGCAATACTTGGCGAATTGACGCTTCTTGTCATGCATGCCTATGCCGAAAAGATGGGGAGCTTGGACTAACTCTGGGAAGGTGTATTTATGTCCCATGTACGCTTCAACCCAATTTACTTCATTTATACAGAAGTCTGTGCCAGCATTCACCATAGCACGAATACCTTCAAGATGAATATCTCTTATGGCTTCAAAGCGGTGCTTATCAGGCTGATAGTTGGCATTCCAGACGCTGTCAAAGTAAGCATCAGCTTCAGTCTGGAGCAGATCGGTCAACGATTCAAGGCGCTCACCAGCATGAATCTCTTTATTTTTCCATAGACAGAGAGGTCGGGCCGATGCAAGATTTTCAGGGCTGTGAGCCGTCTGAGGGAAATGTGTGTAACCTTCTCTGTTCAAGACTGACTCTGAGGGATTGAGAAAGCTAGGACGGAGAGGATCATACACACGAACACTGTAATCCCTTAGCGCGAACCCAGTTGGTCTGCTGTGGCCATTGTCAAGATAGTAAGCCACATCCACGGCACATCTAGGAGGTCTGTCTCCTGGTCTGTCTAGAACGGTTGCTTTGATTGCGCTGTCAAAGTCAATCAGTCTTGCAGCGTCAGCTTCTGCAGCAATATATCTTTCTATATTATATCCTGCAGGAATGAAATCTTCGTCGAGCGCTGGGGGCATATAGTTAATTGAATGATCAATTGTCTTCAGCGGATCGAGTTGAAAGAAGTGACGAGGAGCTCTAACGTCTTCAGCAGCGTTCTGATCTTCTGAACGTGCCTCTGTTAAAGTAGCAGGTTCCTCAGGTTCAATTGCAGCTACTTGAGCGGCAACATCTTGAGCGATAGCTACAACTCCAGTCAGGTCCACATCCAACAGAACATCTGTGGACACTTCAGCAGCAGCTGGAACTATAGCTGAAAAACAAGAGCCATCCTCTATAAGAGCAGGATCTTCTACAGATGTAGGAATAGAAATGCTGTGGGAAGAAATAAACTTACCCTGAGAACTAAGCTCAACAGTAGTTTCTGGAGCGCTTGGCTCAACAGCAGCATCTTGAGCGCTTGGCTCAACTACAACTTGAGCGCTTGGCTCAACGGCAACTTGAGCGCTTGGCTCAACAGCAACTTGAGCGCTTGGCTCAACTGTCTCAGGCTCTTCAGGAGTAGCTTGACGCTTGCTAGTCCTGGAACGCTTAAAGATTTTCTTAATGTTGACTCCTTCAACTAGTTTAGCCGGAGGAGCGGGAGGATCAACAGCTGGTTCTTCAAAGTCTATTTGCTTAATGATCCCTTCAAGCTTTCGTCTTTTGAGAGGCAACTTGTCCTCGGCATCTTCATCAGTTTCCTCATCAATCTTTTGAGAGGGGACGGCAATTTTAACTTTGGGTTTTCTGGGGGCTCTCTTCTTCGTTACTGCTGGACGCTTCACAGCTTCCTCTGGCACTGGTCTCTCAGCCTTTTGAGCAAGCAGTTGGCGTTCTTCCAGTCGCTCAGATAGGGGTCTAGCCGCACCATGAACTTTTGGAGGATTGAACATATTGGTCAGAATCCTTTTTCCCAACAACTTGGACTTATTCAAAGGAAGTCCAGACGAGTACACACAATTCGATTTAAACAAGATGTCACTCAGGATGAGTCCATAAGGCTTATTTGAAGCGCTTAGACTGTCCCGAAACCGTCCGAAGATGTACTCACTCCAGTTGATTTTGATGTTGAAGAGTATAGCAACCATCATCTGAAATTGGACAGGATTTACTTTATCAAAGGTTCCTACGCGGCATTCTATGATCTTGCTGCAGAAATCAGCCAATAATCGATATTTGGACACCAGATCTTTCTTCTCGAAGTATTGAGTGTAAGGAACGTCGTCGTACGCACTCATGATTGCCCATGCTTCCTTAATTTGTTTTAACGTAACAGAATCCAGTGCCTCACCCTCATTAGGCAAATTGAAGTTCTTGGCAATAGTGGAAGCAGATAGGATGAATTCCTTTGGAGACTCCTTCTTGGAGAAGGGAATTTTACAAGAGATGGACTTCTTGTCCTCTGAAAGGGTAGCAGTTTTCCAGAAAGTTTCAACTTCAGTAGGAAACATATAAGAGTATTGGGTTAAGAAGGGTTTGAGCCCAGCTTGGACGACCATGTCCATTACATCCGTCAGGTTGATCTGAGTTTGTTCATATAGGAATTTCCAGTCGACAACAAGACCTTCAGTTACCTTGATGGTAGTTTCAGCAGAAGTAGATGATGATTTCTTTGGTGCCATTTTTTGTTTAAAACGAAGAAGATGAACTGAGATTTTCTGTTGTATTGAGAGAGATAAAGAGAGATTTGCAGATATGCGTGAATAGAAAGTAAGTTACTTTTTCTGCAGAGTTTGTGTTTTAAATGACACAGTAAAGAGTTTTTGAAACTTGTGTTGTGTAGTCTTAGTAGGATTTAAACACGTGTAATAACTGTTGAATCTTAGCCATGAATTTATTAACTGCGGACGCGAGTTTTGTGTAAAAGAGAGAAGTTACATTTGGTAATTCTCATATATAAAGATTTGACATCCGAGTTAAAGAAAAATTAACGTTTGGTATTTTCAGAGTGTAACACACGCGCATGTTTGTACACTGACACGTACACAAACGCGTGCTATCTCTGAACCGTCATTTTTAAAAAATTTGAGTACCCGCCAGTTTGATGTGATAGAGGCGTGTGAGTAGATTACAAAATAGACCTTTGAGTCTACCCACGACCTTGAAAGAAGTTTGAAAAATTTTATGCATGGCTTGTAACAAAAATATTTTATAAATTTTTGATAAACTATTCAGCGCTTAGCTGATAAGATGGACGCTTGAAGTCAAAAGACTTCAATATTTTGAGCATTCAATATTTTATGCAAACATAGAACTGAGCGTTGATGATTATGCATCTGAAAATTTTATCATTGACGCTTACAGTTATGATCAAGTAAAAAAAATTTGTTTAAGAATATTGTGAGATATAACTTAAGTGGATTCCCCCTAAATTATATGCCTAATAAAATATGATGCTTCATGATCAAGCGTTTAAATCAATCATACCTAGTTCACTTCTCAAAGTGAGAAAACGTTGTTCATTGAGTGCTTTGGTGAAGATATCTGCCAGTTGTTTATCAGTTCCAATGAAGTGCATGGAGATATCTTTCTTTTGAACGTGGTCACGAAGGAAATGGTATCTAATGTCAATGTGTTTGGTTCTTGAATGAAGAACAGGGTTTTGAGTCATGGCTAAAGCGCTTTGGTTATCACAATGAATGGGGGTTGGTCCTAAGATTGTTCCGTAATCTCTAAGTTGTTGCCTCATCCATAGAACTTGTGCACAACAACTTCCTGCAGCTACATACTCAGCTTCGGCTGTGGAGGTAGCTATGGATTGTTGTTTCTTGCTATGCCATGAAACTAACCTATCACCTAAGAATTGACAAGTACCACTAGTGCTTTTACGATCTATTTTGCAACCTGCAAAATCTGCATCTGAGTAACCGATTAGTTCAAAAGGAGAATCCCTGGGATACCATAAGCCCACATGTTGTGTGCCTTTTAGGTATTTAAGGATTTTCTTGGCAGCAGTCAAGTGTGACTCTTTAGGATCAGCTTGGAATCGTGCACACATACATACCGAAAACATAATATCAGGTCTACTGGCAGTGAGATAAAGAAGTGATCCTATGATACCTCTATAATTAGTTATATCAACTTTCTTTCCACTTTCATCTTTATCTAACTTAAGCGTTTGGCTCATTGGGATTTTTGAATATGATGCATTTTCCATACCAAATTTCTTAATCATATCTCGTGTATATTTAGCTTGGTTGATAAATATGCCATTAGGGAGTTGTTTAACTTGTAGTCCTAAGAAGAAGGTTAATTCACCTATCATGCTCATTTCAAATTGTTCTTGCATCATTTTCGAAAATTTCTCACACAGACGCTTATTAGTAGAACCAAATATAATGTCATCAACGTAAATTTGAACTAAGAGAATATCTTCATCATTGGTAATTTTAAATAACGTTGTGTCAACGCTGCCTTTTGAAAAACCTTTACCAATAAGAAAGATAGAGAGAGTGTCATACCATGCTCGAGGTGCTTGCTTAAGCCCATAAAGTGCCTTTTCGAGCTTGTAAACCATACCCTTACCATGATTGTTGATGAATCCTGGAGGTTGCTCCACATACACTTCTTCTTGGAGTTTACCATTCAGGAAGGCACTCTTTACGTCCATTTGAAATACTGTAAACTTGTTAAACGCTGCGTACGCTAGAAACATGCGGATTGCTTCAAGACGAGCAACAGGAGCGTAAGTCTCATCAAAGTCAATGCCCTCCTCTTGGCAGTATCCTTGAGCTACGAGTCTGGCCTTGTTTCTTACAACAATGCCGTCCTCATCCATCTTGTTTCTATATACCCATCTAGTTCCAATAACTCCTTGATGAGTTGGTCTTGGTACTTTGATCATGCATCGATTTTGAGTGTAACAAGCAGTGTTGATCGCTTCGGCCCAAAATCTAGGAGCAAGCTTAGATTCAGCTAACATAGTCCTAGCGGCTTCCTTAAGCGTTCGGTTCCGGCGCTCAGCAACACCATTTTGTTGGGGAGTTCTGGGAGCTGAATACTCATGATGTATTCCATTTTCTGCACAAAACTTCTCAACAACCTTGTTAGTAAACTCAGTACCGTGATCGCTTCTTATTCTTGCAACCTTAAGATTTTTCAATGTTTGAAGTTGCCGAATAAGCGCTGTTAACTTGTCACATGTTTCATCTTTGGATGAAAGAAATTCCACCCAAGTAAATCTAGAGAAATCGTCTACTACCACTAAAGTATACTTTTTACCGCTTACACTGATTGTTTGAACAGGTCCAAACAAATCCATGTGAAGTAGTTCAAGTATTCTAGAAGTAGATAGATGAGGTTTTCTCTTGAAGGATGATTTAACTTGTTTACCCATTTGACAAGCGTCACAGAGGCGATCCTTATGAAATGGTCCATTTGGCAATCCCTCTACAAGATTTTGACTTATAAGCTGAGAGATTGTCTTAAAGTTGAGGTGATTCATTTTTCTATGCCATAACCAACCCATTTTAGATTCATTTTTAGCAACAAAGCATGTTGGGTTGTTATCAAGTGTTGAACCCCAATCTACCAAATATACATTGTTATTCCTTTTTCCTTTTAGTTTAGTAGATTTAGTCTTAGCGTCGTTTATATAGCAATAGTCACTTGAGAATATGACTTCAAGGCCTTTATCGCAAAATTGACTTATGCTTAATAAGTTGTGCTTTAGACCCTCAACAAAATAAACATCACTTATCATGATGTTCCCCCTATGCACAGTACCTATACCTTTGGTTTTACCTTTGGAGTTATCACCAAATACAACCTGAGGACCATTGGCGGCTTGATAGTTGATCAGAAGATCTTTGGAACCTGTCATGTGCCTTGACGATCCACTATCAAAATACCAAACAGATGTATTGACTTTAGCTCTAGGTACCTGCAATCAAAAGGGAAGTTCTATTTCTGTTTAGGTACCCATTGTTGCTTGGGTCCTTCAACATTAGTATCCTTGTTAGTGTTAATTAGAACTTTAGGAATCCAAATTTGCCTTGTCTTCATAGTAGGAATATTGGCTTTTTTTGGTTTCACCTTGTGCTGTGTGTAATTTTTGGATGTATAATAATATCCACGATTATAATAATAGTCATAATCATAATTATCATAGTATCGATAATATGATCTTGACTGTTTTGGATATCGACGCTGGTATTTCCTTGGCTCTGGCTTGAGTTGCACGTTTGGTGCTAGACGCTTAGCGCTTGATTCACAGTGACTAGATTTATCCTTAGCTTTTTGAGCGTTTGGATGAGTCTGTCTTTGTGGATCATTTGCTTTAGCCTTACCCTTGTCTGAGTTAGTTTTGACTTTCTCATTTGGCCTCTTACCATTGTCCCTTGGTTCATTTTGAGTTTGACCTTGTGAACCTTTCTTAACAAAGAAAACACCCTTTCCTTTGTTGTTTGCCGTAACATTAGGTTTGTTTGGTTGTTTACCGAATTCATTGCATCCTAAACCGGTCTTTTCTCCAAACAACCTTGTTATTTCAGTCACATTGTCGAGCTTTCTGGATGCTTTGGACAACGATGAGATGAGCTGTTCTGACTTGGCAAGTCTAGCCATCAGATCAGCTTCTCTCTTGACTATTATATCAATATCACCTCTCAATTGAATAACTTCACTCTCAAGCGATTGGTTTTTCTCAATGCACTGTTGCTGAATTTGCAACTCTGCTCTGAGCGTTACTTTATCGTTTGTGAGTGATGAAATAATAGCGAGATCATTTTGATATATTTTGGCAGCTTCTTGACATTCATTGTAATATTCTTTGACTTTGTCAAGTAATTCATCATAAGAAAGAGGAATTGATAATTCATTGATTACCTCAGGGGACGCTTCATCATCTCTGGCCATGAGACATATGAGCGCTGAGTCATCTATCGGCTCATCATCATCACTACTTTCGTCTGATGATTCTAAATCTTCAGGTGCTGATGCTGGTTCTGATTCCGCAAGCAAACCTTGTTGTCGAAGGTTGCTCCTGAATTGGTTTCTATCCAAGTAATCCTGCCTTGAGGGCTTGGATACATTTGGATAGGGACAATTTACCTGGTAGTGCCCCGGTTTCCTGCAATTATAACAAAGATTGGTTTTCATTTTTTGTTCACTTGTTAGCCTTGCAGTGTGTGGTTTAGAAACCACTGGAGCTGGAAGATTTTGAGTAGACGCTTGATATTGAGTAGGCGCTTGAGGTAAAGGAACAGAATATTGAGGCGCTTGAAACTGTTGTTGTATGGGAGAAGGCGCTTGATATGAACTTTGTCCTTGATTATTAGGACCTTTTCCTTTCTTTTCATATCTCAAGAACTTCCTGAATCTATTCAGCAAAGCCAACTCTTCTTCCTCATTAATGTCCGAATTCTTTCCTTTGTTACCCGATTTGCCTTTGATTGATGCAATGAGCGCTCCAGATTCAATCACTGGATTACTCACAATGTCACTAGCAGAGTTCAACTCGAACTCAAAAGCTTTTATCTCTGAAAAGGCGTCTTCTGGAGTTAAGAGATCCAGCATGTTTGATTCTCTCATAGCTGTTGTCTTCATCAAGAATTTACTTGGTAGACTTCTAAAGATCTTAACCACCATTTCTCGATTCTGTAAGTCCATTCCCAATGACGTAAGTTCTGTGACAAGAGCTGTGAATCTTATATCCAATTGCTCTAGTGTTTCATTGGGTAGCATCTTAAATCCGTTAAACTTTTCCTTAGCAATGGAAAGTTTGTTTTCTTTGATTTGAGCTGAACCACCACAGATTGTAGCCAGCTTATCCCATATTTCTTTAGTCGTTTTGCAAGATTTGATTTTATTGAATAAGTTATCATTATCACCAATAGCCGTATACAGAGCGTTGCGACCAACATTGTCCAAGTTAGCTCTTCGACGCTCATCTGGAGACCATTCTTGTTTTGGTTTTTCAACGTAACCATCAGGGGTTTCTTCTGTGGCTCCAGGCGCTCTTGTGATAACTTTGTATATTTTGATTGGCCCATCTGAAATAATATCGCACATGTCATCATCGCATGAACATAAATACGTAAATGCTTTGACTTTCCATGTGTCAAAATTTGATTCTGTCAATTTGGGAACTTTAGCAAATGCCATATCTAAGCTTTTTTTTTTTTTTTTTTTTTAAAAAAAAAGATTTTGAAAGAAAAAGATCTAAACAAGCATTTATGCTTGGAAATTTTTAAAAAATTTCAAAATTAACCGCTCTGATACCACTTGTTGGTCCCAAGTGGCATACGAAAGGGTCTAGAAGGGGGGGGGGGTTGAATAGACCCTTTAAGTCTTTTTCGACTTAAAATTGATTTCGTATTAAACGTATTTGGACGCTTGAAATGATAGGCGCTTGAAGAGTGTGACGCTTCACTTTAGCGTTCACACAAGATATTTGAGACTTTGTCAAGCGTCTAATGAAGACTGTTTTATAAAGTTAACTTAGACTTCAGGAATTGAATACTTTGACCTTGTAGGTTAAGCGTTCAGTTCTTTTAATCAGGGTTAGCACAGCGGAATGATTTTGGAGTCTTCTCTTTGAAAGTTTTAGCGTCACAAGATGTTTCTTAGGTGCTTAGCTTTTGATTGTGTTTTACTTATGCAGTGATATGATAGATGAATGAAATGACTGAAAAGTAAATAACACAATATTTGTAAGGTTCGTTGGGTGGTGTAATCCCAACTACGTCCTTCTTCTCCTTTGCACTTGGAGGCAATCCACTAAGATGATTCTCAAAGAATCACACAGAATCTTCTACAAATTAGGGAGAGATGGATGTCGATGACTTGAGCTCCTTGATCACACAGATTTCTGCTTCAAATCACTTCAACCCTCTTGCTTCTTTCACCCAGAAATGATGCAAGTATCCAACTTCGACTTCACACAGATCGCGAGGCTTGGATGGGATTTTCTAAAAGGTTTGTTTGATTTTGATGAAGTTCAAACAACTTGGTAATATCTCAGTAGGAATCTGGTTTCTGCAAAAAGAATGTTTGAGATATTTGTTGACTGTCTCAGGAATATAAGAAAAGCAATTTGGATGTTTCTTGAAGTTTCGGGCTTTTCTGAGAATTTAAGGAATGAGATTTTAATGCAACAGCAATTTGGCTTTGATAAAATTGTTGCGTCTCCCTTTTTTGTTTGTTGTTGAAGTCCTATTTATAGGTATTCTTGGAGAAAGTGTCCGTTTGACACATGCACTGGCGCGTTTCTCTCACTTTCGCGAGTGAACAGCTTTTGTCCTTTTTCCTGAAAATCTGCTGCACGAAAGTTGGTGCTGCAGTCTGAGATAGTTGACAGTCCAATAGGGTGGCTTCTCCGTACTTCTGACATTGCTTATCATATTAAATGCTCTTATCAACATTTAATGCATTTGAAATTAATACCCGTTGGTATTTAATGCTTTGAGAATATTTGCATTAAACTCCTTCTGGACTTAGAAGTAAATTCAGGTGAGATCACTTCTGTCCCATAAGGTAACGCTTGATATAGCTGGCCAAAGTGGACGCTTGGAGATTGTATCTATCTTCTGAGATCAGGCGCTTGAGTCTTCGAACTTTACCACTGATAAACTCACTCAGAAATCATCAGACGCTCAGCCTAAGACTATTTTGCCTAACACTCTAAAGTAAGATAACAAAGCCTAATAAATCTATTATAAGTCTAACGCTTCAAAGCCTATACAAGTTTTCTACAAAAAATAAACTTACAACTTTTTGGGGTCTAACAAAAACTTAATTGTCATCATCAAAACTTCTAACATGAGATTCCTAACAAAGGTGACAAAATTGAATTAGGGATGCCTGTGTAAACATAAGTGTAGGTATTGTTGTTTAGGACCTATGTTTTCCCAAGGCTTCGCCTACGGTTTAGAATCCTATAGTTGATAGTATTTTGCATTTTAATTTTTTTTTGATATTATTTTGATTCCTAATTTTTTTATCCTGTTCAATTTATTATTCACCCACAAATCTGGAATCAGCAATACAACAGTTCACAAATGTAAAAATCTTTATAAAACATAATACATAAAACCAAACTTCATCATCCAATCTAAACACCTAACATTTTAACCAAAAACATTACATAAACACAAACTTCATCATCCAATCCAAACACCCAATACTTTAACAAAAAACACTACACAAATTTCATCATCCAATCAAAATACCCAAATTTGTAACCAAATAATTAAGTTCATACTCAAAGTAACCTTGCATTGTACCAATTCTCTAGTAAATGAACATTGAAATGAACTAATAAAACATAAACTAGAATAATCACCAATAATCAAGAAAATTTGATCCTTTACTTCATCCATGATTTCTGAATCATTTGTTTTCTTCATCAACTTACACTTGACCTGTTAACAAAAAATCAAACCAACAAACAACACAAATATATAAATTTGAATTTAAATATTAAAGATGACATGATAAATAACTTATCAATTACTAATGACATGGACAAACAATAGGGGTCATTCAACTCCCTGATTTCTAATGACAAAGACAAAACTAAAATTTAGCAATCTGAGACCAGTAAATTACTTGAACAAGAGTTGCCTCTTTAGAAAAATTAATTGATAGTAAATTTTATGAATGCATAAAAACAGTAACTTACAATTTAGTAATTAAATTTAATGTTAGTGTGGAAGTAAAAAATTATACCTACATCCTCATAATACTAGTAATAAAGCAATTACATATACCGCTGGAAGAACAACAACGCTCATCTCAAATGAACTCCTTCATAAAATTATCCCGTAGATATCATCTATAATGTTTGATTTAGAGCATGTATTCTTAACATTTGCGCGTCAGCTCAAGAGAACATATTAGGAAAGGAGTTTTTTTTAGAAGTCTTCGACACAACAGTAGATTATATTTTTTCTCCTATAAAGGCACCCTTGCAAAGAGCAGTGGACGAAAAGTACGTCAATTTTCAAAAACTAATAGTAATCTACACATCAAAATTCCGAAGAAGCTACTATGCTTCTAGAACACAGTCAATCTATTCAAGTAATCTCAACAAGTTGCAAAAACCTCAAGCTACATTCTGAAATTCTGAGTTATAACACATACCAAAATCAGTTTAAAAACTTTGTAATTCCATTAAGCTAATAGGAATGAATAGATTTTTTTTTCTTCAAAATAGTAGAGTCATTAAGTACAAAATTACCTCTTCATAATTTTTCAACAACAAAAAAGCAAAAAGAAAAAAAAATACAAGCTTCCACCACATTATTAGCATATGTTACCTATCACATACTCCATATTATAGCAAGTGGTTATTAAGGTTGCAATGGAGTTGTTTCCTAAGTAATAGGGTGCCTACATACCTCACCCCACCCCTCGCACACAAAAACATCCATAATGTGAGAAAAAACTAAAAAAGAATTGGTGGAGAATGAATATGTGAATGGGTTTTGTGCCTGAAAGTGGTGGAAACTAGAATAGTAAGAGTCAAACCTCTTGTGTTTCACGATCATGCACAAGGACAATATGTTCTAGAGACCTGCAATAGACAAAGGTATTAATGAAAAATTTGCATGGAACAAGAGCATATTTCTCAATTAACGTATTAATTCATACAAGACTACATCAACTTCTATGTTAAAAGAGACAAGAAACATGAATGTCAGATTGATACTCAGTCTTGTGCAAGTTTCTATGATTCATACTTGTCAAGTAGCCAGTAAGATCTAGGAACAAATGTTGTTTTGTCTTCACCATGTGCTTAGCACACATGAATTCTTTCCTCATTGCCAACCTGCATTACAAACAAAACAATGCTTACATGTCAATACAGATAAGATGAATATAAATCCTCAAATCAAGTGCTATACCAGTCATATTCATGCAGAAAACTTAGTTGTAAGTAATTTCTTTACACTGTAAGCAAATACTTCACAGATTAAAAAAGTCAAAAAAAGTCGAATCTAGAAAGTCAACCGGCGAAGAACTCAAAAGAAGAGAAAATGCATAACCCCTTACGTATAACTTCAGTAAGACACGAGATTAGGAAAGACCCTTATCTGAATTTATTCAGGGATTTATTTGTGTTTGTCAACTATTCTACTAATAAATATTTTCTTGAGATTATGAAAGGTATAGTTTCTGAAAAATCACACTCATGTTCCAAGCCTGAAAAGTATAACTAAAGTGCACTTTGACATCTCAAACTTAAACAAGTTGTCCAACTTTACAACTCAAGCATGAACAAATTGAATAACTAGCAATTTTAAAGCAATTGTAACTAGTAAAATTACAAAATAACTTATTAAATTTTCTATTCTTCTTGATAAAAGTCCTAAATTTATAATTCAACCTAAATCAGCCAACATAAATTGCTTAAAAAAATTGAAAAAAAGAGCATACGGAATGAATCATACATTGAATCAAGTGACCAGCTGAAGCTTATTCACTAGAGGTGATGCCTCGGTTTGCATAGCTATACCCAATATGACTTGAAACATAAACCCTAACTTTCCAATGATTGACCTCTTGACACAATTGTCACAAATCAGACCTACTTAAAACTTGAGAAAAATATTGAAAAGTTCTCACCACTTCGAAAATGAAACGCCGGTAGGACTGCCGTCTCTACGCCGCTCGTTTCGAATCTGCACCAAAAAATGAAAAGCCCCAATTTTTGAAACATAAAACCTAACTTTCCAATAATCGATTGGTGTACACAAGTATCACGTATAACCAACTTACCATCTCCAAATTTGTGGCTAGAGGTGAAGCTTTCGCCGCCATAGTTGAGGTTGGTCGATGCGACCCTCCGCCAACATGAAATGCCTATTCTCATCTCCAGATCATCTTTTTCGCATAGTCTTTGTGTGAAAGGAGAATCAGACCATTGCATGATGCTGCCGGCAAAGTAGTTACATGAGGCACATTACGGCGAATTAAATTCTTTACTTGTGTTACCTCAATCTCTTGATGTTGGCGATGATGAACGAAGTTAATGGAATCCAAAGATAAACACGAAAGCCGACCACCCATTTCATTTCGGACAAGGAGCTGACCTAGGATGGTGGAGGAAGATTGATGGTTGATGTGCGATTTGATGAAGGCTGGATCGTCGATGATTCGGCGCTATGACTTGCAAACGCCCCTCCACAGAAGAAGAGACTCGACGGGCACTCGACAGAGTATATGGTGTAAAAGTTCCGACGAAATATCGGACATTTCTAAGCGATATTTATGCAAAAGCAGAGAAATTAGGGTTTGGGAATGATAAAATGGATGAGGCATTCGAGATTTCTGGCAAACTGAAATGCCTTTTCTCATTTCCAAAGCACAAATTACCGCCATTATTTTCCAAATACTCCCTCCCAATTTCAATTGCAATTTCATTTACAACATTTTAAATTAAATTTGCGTGAAATTTTGAATACCATTCACCAATATTTCAACTAAAAATGAAATTGGGGAAAAGAGATAGAGAGAGAGAATCGAAGAGAAAGAGAGAGAGTGGGATGTACCTGATTAAATCTGAGATGAAGATTGTCTTGGCTTCCTTGAGGAAGATGATTGTCTGTGTGAGAGAGAGGATTATGAATCTGAGCGAGTAAAGGAACGGAAAAAACTCGAGGGAGAGTGAATAAAATAGAACCCACCCAATTTTTTAGAGCCCCGCTGAATTTGAATTTTATTAAAGTTCTTACTCTATTAATACCTACACAAGCCTAAAGAATAGGTAATATCAATGTGTTCCCTACATTAAAGTCCAAAGAGCAGGTAATACCAATATTTTCAAAAACTTAATATCTACATGGGCTCAAAGCGGAGGCTTTAGTAACTTTTACCTACGATTTAGCAAATTCGTGTAGGCTTTACAAGTTATAATGCCTCCGGTTGCCAAAACGTAGGTAATAAGTTAATTCCTACGCTTTTCTTCGTGTAGGAAAAAGTGGCGTATGAAAAAGCCCATTTTCTTGTAGTGCGATGAGATGAATAATACAATAAAACTAATAAGTCTAGTACTTTCTAGCTCAACCGTCTGAATTCCATACACCTTTCTACCTTTCCCTCCCTCGCTTCTCAACCAAAACTCTCAATGCAAAAGTTAGCACTACAGTTAGCGTTACTGATTTTCCACTCTTCATTAAGGGGGTGAAAAATTTATACTCAGTCGAGACTAATCTCCTAGTGCTTATCAATGTTGTTAAACCTGGACCGGACCGGCCGGTTCAATTGGTTTAACCGCGAACCAGTCAATGGTCCGGTCCGGTTGCTTATTGGGTCCGGGCAGCAATTGACCCACTTTGAACCGGTAAGAAACCGGCCGACCCCTCCAAAACCGGCCAACCCGGTCGAAGTGGGTCGGGCTTTAGCCAATGTTTCTAGCTTTTAAATCCCAGATAGAAATGCACCCACCATGATTTGAACACTGGACCTCATGTTAAGAACCTTGATGATCTTACCACCAAACGTAGTGTTGCTTGTTGAAAGCTTTTTAATTGTATTTATACATAATAGTTTCTTCTTTGCATTTTTTAATGAGTAATTAAATTTCAATAATTATTTATATCATAATGTAAATTGTTACACGGAAAAAAGTCAATTCCATTATTATGCTAAATTTGTTTGAACTGAGTATATTAAAATGATGTACACCGTTAATCTCCAAATGGATGGAGTACTTAAAATACTAAAGTTGAGTGTGAAATATTTTATTATAGTGATCTCTTGAAGTTCATCAATTTAAATGCATACATATTTTTATAAATATATATTTATTTGTGATATATTTAACATATGTATAATATCTATATTTATTATAAGTACATAGTCTCATATTTCTTTTATTTATAATATAGTATGCAATATATATGTCTAATATATATAATCCGATTTAATTGGTTTTTTTACACCGGTCCAACGGTTGAACTAGAGACCCAGTGACCCAACTAGCTTCCCGGTTCGATTACTGGTTCGGTTTTAAAGACATTGGTGCCTATATCTTTCTCACAGTAAAATTATCTATGTTAAGGTGTAAATCCCCTTGAACATTATTAATAATTGACAAAGTTTATATAAAGATAATTACAATGAAATAGTAAATAAGGAAATAGCAATAGAGATCTAATATAAAATGAATACTTTTTTTTTGAGCTATAATATAAAAGGAATACTAAAAATACGGGTTATTTGCGTCCACCTCCCCTGAAGTATTGCACTTTAGCAAGAATCTCCCCTCATGTATTAAATTTTGGCATCCACCACCCTTTTTTATAATTTTTTTATATAATACCTATTTTACCCTTAATTTTTCCTTTTTGTGTATTTATTACTTTTCCTTTTCCTTTTTTCTTTTTCTTACTAATAGATCGAGAAAGAAAGAAATAGAAATTAAGCTCATGAAAATTCATATTTACAAATTATCCAAATTATTAATTAAGAAATATGTATAACAAATAATGTATTAAGCTTATTCTAATAAGCTTGTATATTTGATTTCTCAGTTACCTTTGTGTCGTTCTTAATTATATTTTTAATGTTTTAAACAAACTTTTAACATGTTAGTAATATTCTTTTATAACAATATAAAAATGATATCTATATATATTTACATTATTGCTTATAAATGAAAATCTGAAAATTAAAAGAATAGTTTCCTTTTAATTTCAAACTCCGGTTCTATTTATCCACTTTGTCTCTTTTTATTTTTATATTTTGTTCTAAGTAGAATAACATGAATAAGAAACAGTATAAATATAAAAAACTTTCTGATAGCTTGAGCTGCAACAACTCCATATCTATGTGGTCTCGGGGGATGCATCTCATTGAATGTTTTCAGCATAAACAATCACTCCTGAAAAAAATTATGATTTGAAAAATGAACACAAATAATGAGATAGCTAAGTTTTCACTCGTAGAACATCTTTATTTTCTAATGATATCATCTATTTCAGAGTCATCTATGGCTCTGTGAGCAAAGAGATTAAAGTGAAATTGTTCTTTCAATTTTGATTTTTTATTTGCTATAAGTCAATAACAAAAACCTAGAAAGATAAAAACTTTTTGTAGTTTGTAAAAAAAAAAATTGTTTGCAATAGTCAATAATACAAACCTAGCAAGATAAAAACTTTTTGTTGTTTCTAAATATATAAAATAAAATAAAGCACTATTAATTTATTTAAAACTTGTTTGAAATATTAAAAATATAATTCGAGAATCACAAAAAGGTAATTGAAAAAAAACAAACATTTAAAGTTTATTTAACATAAGCTTAGTATATTATTTGTTATAACTATTTTTTATTCTAAAAATATTATTAATTAGAATTATTCTTAAATAAGAAATAAAAAATATTATTCACAAGCTTAATTTTTGTTTCTTTCTTTATCCATTTAATAATAAGAAGAAAGTAATAAAAGGAAAGTAGAGAATAGAAAAGAAATAAAAATTAAGGGTAAAACAGGTAGTATATAATTGTTTTTACACATAAAAATACTAAACATATATGGAACTGTAAGGCCTCGATTGGATGGGATGTTGTTTCCCATTTCTCGATTTTTCTGAGATTTTTTTCATAAAAAATGCATATATTTGACATCTCCCAAAAGTATCCCAAAGAAATACTACACACAATTTCTCAGAAAAAAATCTCAAATTTCTTTGAAAAATGGACATTTCTCTCAAATTTTTTTCAAAAAGTCAGAATTTTACTATTCATGATTAGACAGTTCACCAAATAATTAAAAATATTTTATCCGCGAATATCTTGATATAATCATCAAAATAATCACATATCTTTATTTGAAATTATGTAAGCTACGAAATAAGATCCACTTTGCATATTTTTGGATGTCTTAATAGATGAGTTTAGCTTAAATATGTTAAATATTTTTACAAAAACAAAACTCATCCATACCAATTTCCCACAAAAAAAGATTTTTTCTCCCAAAAAAAATATATCACATCACACTTAATCATTACACTTTTTTCTACCAAAAAAACTCATCCAAACACACTTCCTCTTTCATATCTCTATTTCCTTAAAAATAATTTCTCCTAGTTTAACAATGAAAAATGAGAAATTGGAAATAGATGTCCATCCAATCGGGCCCTAACAGTCTACACCTTTATATATAAACTCTAACAATCTATACCTCTCAAAATAAAGTATATTATGTGCGGTTTGGACTCTGACATAGAATTAGCCACGTGTATGCCGCTTTTGCCACTGTGTTCTATCATTGTACTTCTTTTTTCTTCTTCTTTTGTGTGGGATATGAATCCCATGCACGGTTACATTTATTTCCCCTTTTCTTTTCTTCTGATTTTTTCTACTTGGTTTTTTCGTGATACTAATTTTTTTTTTTTTTTGTCTTAAAGTATAACGCAGCCTAGCAGCATTACTTGTGTGGTGATTGATTATTTATCCACTTTGTAAGTATTTGGTCTTTGGTCCCAAAAATCAAACTTGGAAAGCTATTTTTATTAGGTGTTTATTTTATTTGGTAATTTATATTATTGATGATATTTTAGTAGAGTCATGCTAGGAGTAGTTATAGGATTTAGCCTTGTCTGACAAGTTACTCACGAGTGAGTGGTTAAAGTTGTTTAGGAATCTTATATTATATAGGATATCGTTGTTTATTTATAAATATGGAGGAGATCAAATTATTAAAGTTAACAAGTTTTAATCCAATTTTAGTATTTCTTTCTTCTCCCTCCTCTTGAATTCTAGTTGTACGTACGTCTTCTACTCGAATCGAAGACAAAGGAACTGGTGCATTATCAGGTAGCCCAATTTATTGTTTGAACTCTTTCTCGTACACTGTTTATTCTGGGTATATATAGAGATGCGTGTTCTCAAGATTTCCCGGGGGGGGGGGGGGGGGGGGGGTTGAGATACGTTTCAAGTCAATGTTTATATTATTTCTATTCCATTATTATGGAATTTAACATTCGTATATCTTTTTCCTTATTGCAGAGTTCTTTAGCAAATGAATGCTGAGAGATTCACCCACAAGACCAATGAGGCCCTTGCTGAGGCTCATGAACTGGCTATGAGTGCTGGCCATGCCCAGTTCACTCCTCTTCATGTTGCTGCTTCTTTAATATCTGATCCTAATGGAATATTCCGAGAAGCGGTTGCCAATGCCGATGGTGGTGATAAAGCAGCGAATGCGGTCGAGAGGGTCGTCAACCAAGCCATGAAAAAGGTGCCCCCTCAGACCCCTCCTCCTGATGAAATATCCGCCAGTATTTCGCTGTTCAATGTCATTCGACGAGCAAAATCCTTGCAGAAATTCCGTCGCGACACCCAACTGGCAGTCGATCATGTGATCTTAGGCCTTTTGGAGGATTCTCAAATCCAGGACCTGTTGAAAGAAGCAGGGGTCACTACCGCTAAGTTGAAATCAGAAGTCGAGAAATTAAGAGGCAAAGAAAGAAGAAAGGTGGAGAGTGCGTCTAGGGATGCTACGTTTCAAGCTCTGAAGACGTATGGACGTGACCTTGTTGAGCAGGCTGGGAAACTTGACCCTGTGATTGGTAGAGACGAAGAAATTCGTCGAGTTATTAGGATTCTTTCAAGGAGGACTAAAAATAACCCGGTCGTTATTGGAGAGCCTGGTGTGGGTAAAACTGCAGTGGTTGAAGGACTAGCACGAAGGATTGTTAATGGGGATGTTCCTAGTAATCTTTCTGATGTAAGGCTTGTAGCTTTGGACATGGGAGCGTTAATTGCCGGATCGAAATATAGAGGAGAGTTTGAGGAGAGACTGAAAGCTGTTTTAAAGGAAGTTGAAGGAGCACAAGGGAAAGTGATTTTGTTTATTGATGAGATTCATTTGGTTCTTGGTGCTGGAAGAACCGAGGGGTCCACCATGGATGCTGCTAATCTGTTTAAGCCAATGCTTGCAAGGGGTCAATTGAGGTGTATTGGGGCGACGACTCTTGAGGAGTATAAGAAATATGTGGAGAAGGATGCTGCATTCGAGAGACGTTTCCAGCAGGTCTATGTGGCTGAACCGAGTGTCCCTGATACAATTAGCATTTTGAGGGGTCTGAAAGAGAAGTATGAAGGGCATCATGGTGTTAAAATTCAGGATCGAGCCCTTGTAGTAGCGGCCCAACTGTCAGCTCGCTATATCGCAGGTATGAATCTATTAATCTGATTTACGGCGACTCGTATATAAATATAAGTTTGTAGAATTGCAATCACACATGAAAATTTGGTTGCAGGGAGACATTTACCCGACAAGGCAATCGACCTTGTAGACGAGGCTTGTGCGAATGTAAGAGTCCAGCTTGATAGTCAACCTGAAGAAATTGATAATCTCGAAAGGAAGAAAATTCAGTTGGAGGTGGAGCTCCATGCTCTTGAGAAGGAGACAGATAAAGCCAGTAAAGCTCGTCTTGTTGAAGTGAGTACTTTGTGTTTTCATGTAATAGATGCCCTATTGTCCTTGAGGAATTGCATGTTCATTATGCTAACACTTGTAATAATGTTCCAGGTGAAGAAAGAGCTCGATGATTTGAGAGATAAACTTCAACCACTGATAATGAGATACAAAAAGGAGAAGGAAAGAATTGATGAGGTCAGGAGACTCAAGCAAAAGAGAGACGATCTCTTAGACGCCTTACAAGAAGCGGAAAGGAGATACGATCTTGCTAGAGCTGCAGAACTGAGATATGGAGCCATTCAAGACATTGAATCTGCTATTGCCAAACGTGAATCAGGTGGAAGCGAGAATGCAATGCTTACAGAAACAGTTGGACCAGATCCAGTTGCTGAAGGTGTGAGCCGTTGGACGGGTATACCCGTCACACGGCTTGGCCAGAATGACAAGGAAAGACTGATTGGTCTTGCTGATAGGCTTCACCAACGGGTCGTGGGACAGGACCAAGCGGTTACAGCTGTTGCCGAAGCTGTGTTGAGATCAAGAGCTGGATTGGGAAGGCCCCAACAGCCAACGGGCTCATTTCTTTTCTTGGGTCCCACTGGTGTTGGCAAGACTGAGCTTGCCAAGGCTCTGGCTGAGCAACTCTTTGATGATGACAATCTGATGGTCAGAATCGACATGTCTGAATATATGGAGCAGCACTCCGTCGCACGATTGATTGGAGCGCCTCCTGGGTAAGTAAAACATCTTCGTCAGTCGAACTTGGTTACTCAACTATGTGCACTCTGTTCTGAATTTATGGCTATCATTTCCTCTCATAAATGTCAATATAAGACTCTACTTTGGGTTTTAAAAAAATTCCAAAGTTAACTTCTCTTAGTGGCGTGATATAATATTATATTGTCCTTACCATTATTAAGGGGCATAATGTAAAGTACATGACAGGGTTTACCTTTCTAGTTCATCTAAAACTATATTGTTCGATAAAAAATATCAAATTGACAAATTGCATGAACTTAAGATTGATCAAATAATGACTTTTCTATGCAATAATTCGCTCTACTCAAATTCATTTGCCCATTTAGATTGTATTTGGTTGGAATATTGATAAAGAAACCGGGAGGGAGCAGAGAATCTACAAAAGAAGGGATTCCTAAAAAAGAAAATAGTTTGATATCTGTTGAATCTAATGGTCTACTTCACGGAAGAAAGGCATGTATTTGTGATATCTTGTGGGATCAAATTAGACCCATTATTTTGTGATAGACGGAGTAGTTTGTTACTAGTGATTATCTAACATATTTTGTATTGACTAGCTATGTGGGGCATGAGGAAGGTGGGCAACTCACAGAAGCTGTGAGAAGACGGCCTTATAGCGCTATTCTTTTTGATGAAGTGGAGAAAGCACATCCCACTGTATTCAATACTTTGCTGCAAGTTCTAGATGATGGAAGGCTGACTGACGGGCAAGGGCGGACAGTGGACTTCACGAACACCGTCATCATTATGACATCAAATCTTGGAGCTGAATTCCTTTTGAGAGGATTAACGGGCAAATGTACAATGGAAAGTGCTCGCGAGTTAGTCATGCAAGAGGTAAAGATTGGTGTTTAGCATCCCATGCTTCGACTCTTCCCAAAAGTGGTACTTAGTTTTTTGTCATTTAACAGGTGAGGAAGCACTTCAAGCCTGAGTTGCTCAATAGACTGGATGAAGTTGTGGTATTTAATCCTCTATCTCATGACCAACTGAGGAAGGTGTGTCGCCTCCAGTTGAAAGACGTTGCGAGCAGATTGGCAGAGAAAGGTATTGCATTGGGTGTCACTGAAGCAGCCGTGGATGTTATACTTACTGAGAGTTATGACCCGGTAAGTATCAAATTTCCTGAACCGTATTCATGTAAGAAATTTGTGATTTTGTTATTATTGCGAATAATTAAGAAACTGTTTACATACAAAATTTATCCTCTAAATTCTGAATAATTGGGATGATATCGACATGGGGTCCAATTCATGGCGTATATGCGAGGAAGAAGAAGGTTACTAAAATGCATTTATATTCAATTATATTGACATTGTTGAAACACCGATGAGATTGGCGTAGAATTTGTCAGATTAATTTTTTTGAAGAATAATTTAGATGATAAGATTATGAAAAATATTACTGGATCCTCGCCCTATAAACCACTGAGTAACTTGTGGACAAAATGCGGATAATTTTGTTGTTGCTGAGAAATCTGATGATAGTGATTTGTGAGTTTCAGGTATATGGCGCAAGACCTATAAGGAGATGGCTGGAAAAGAGGGTGGTGACGGAGTTATCGAAAATGCTTCTGAGAGAGGAGATTGATGAAAATTCGACAGTGTACATTGATGCATCAATAGACGGAAAAGAATTGTCGTATCGGGTTGAGAAGAATGGAGGACTTGTGAATGCTGCAACTGGAGAGAAGTCTGATATATTGATTCCGTTATCGAACTGGCACAGGTCGAGGAGTGATGCTGCTCAAGCAGTGAAGAGGTTGATGATCCAAGAAATAGTCGACGACGATGATGAGATGGATGAATGGGCGACTGCTTCCCCATAGTTGAAGTGATGACCTTTGTACATACATGTGCATAAGTGGTTGTCAGCTTTAGTGGTCTGTGGTCTTTCTTTTTGTTTTCTTTTTCGGTTAAATGGCATGTGCTATGATTCAAGTTAGGATCACGAATTTCAAGTTATGGGTGAAATTTTGTGGTCCCATTCCTATTTACCCGCCAAGCATGGATTGGTTAAAAAAAGTTATGTTCGTTTATAGTGGAGGTGTTTGAAATTTGACCGGTTTCGAAACGGTTATTCCTACTTCTATTTTCTCTAGGGTAACCTGGTGGTGGTTCTCTTGAGTTTAGGTGTCTAGTTCGAATTCTAGGTTCCACTGCTATTAGTTGTGACACTTTTTCTATCAAGACGTTATGTTTTTCGATTAACGATTCTAGAGCCGCAACTACCAGAACATTTACCATTCCCGAGAATGCATTGCAAGTTTGGTTTGTCTCTCCTAATTCGGTCACAATTCGAGTAACCTCTCGAGCGAGACCCTCTTGGGCACCCACAACGATATCTTGCACTATTGATGTGAATATTCGAGAAGATTCTTGAGTCAATGCCCGATATTGATCATTGAACTCTCTTTGTTGATTATCACGAGCCCCTACTAAAGTCTGTTTCATGACTTTAACAAATTGCTCATACATCTTATCTGCTCTAATCCTGTGCTTGGACACAGGCTGTGCCTCGAGATCATCATTTGGCTCTTCTCTAGAAGATTCTTCTGACATTTTTTAATGAATTTATGGAAGTCAATTTCGACTAACTCCCACTGTGGTCGCGAAAATTTTTCTGGATAAAAACAAATATTGATTAGGGAAGTATTTCGAGTGGTCGGTCTAAGCCCCTTGCTAATTCACAACTTAGAATTATCTAATAACCCCTGCTTCGATATGCTAACGGTGGTCTGTGAATTGAATTAATCTCGTTATATGATTCACGCAGCAATTAAAGAAGATATATTCAGATTTTAAGCAAATAATCAATACTTAAAAGCTTAAACAAAAATATACCTCCATGAATTCTCTGATGAATTTTTCTTGATACAGGAATAGAGTGTTCAAGTACAATGCTGTTAACACACTTATTTATGTTATTGACTACGTAATCTAGAATTAAACTAAGTTTAACTACGTCTAAGACTGCTAAAACTATTGAAAGAAAGAAAGTTTGCAGAGTTTTCTCTGATTGTTTGGTGATCCCCTTTCTTTCTTTTTTAGCCGCATATATCTTATCCTTGGGAACCCATGTTCTTCTTTTTCGGGAACCACCTTCAACTGTCTCTTTCAAAATTCTCAACTTGGCGCGTCTTCCTCCAATGCAGCTAACTGCTTTTGGGCTCTCTTCATTTCTTCAGATTCGATTATTGGTTTTTTTATTAAATCAGCTCATATCTTGTCATCCCTCGAATTTAATGGGCCTTGTCCTATTCATTTATGGGCCCAATTTCCTTCTTTTCGAATTTCCCCCATTTGGGCTTTATAATTCGAAGGCCCATATTATTTTATAGTGTAAACAATCAGATTGAGTTTTTTGGTGGAAGAAAGACTAGGAAAACTAAAGTGGATTGGATATTCTATTTCGGGTATATGATTAATTATTATATAATTTTTTATTTTAAAAAGAGTAATTTTTATTTAATTAAAATTTATCAAAATGAAACGAAGCTTCTCAAATGGCTCTTAAACACCATTAATGTGGATGTAATGGTTTTTTTCTTTTTCTTCTTTTGGATTTAACCTGATTACTTAGATAATGTGTATTTTGTTAAATAGGAGAGATATTGTATATATTCTTTTGTATATCTTTACTTATTTTGTATATCTTTCTATGTTTATCTAGTTAGGGTTTTATTGTATTCTCTTGTAAACTATTTATACGTGAGTTGCAATACAGTTTTCCCTACGGGGTTTTCACTCTAATATGGTATCAGCCTAAACCGGTGTTTTTTTCTTTTTCAAACACCATTGATCCACTTCTCCCTTCCGCTCCTTCAAACGCTCATCTTCCACTACATAATCCTCCACTGCCGTTTTCTCTATCTTGGTAAGTTTTCTGTCTATTTCGTCTTCTTTTGCGTTCTTGTTCCTTGTCACATTGTTATTACATGGCCAATCCCATAGATAATCCAAAAACCACCTAAACCACCAATTCCTCTCACCCGACATCTCACCCCGCATACTCCGTTAACACTGTTGTCCATCTTTTTAATTTCAAATTACGTGAGGAAGATCCTCATTTCAAACTATGAAAAACTATTTTCACCGATATTTATCATAGCTATCATGTACTAGGTCATATCAATGGGTCCTCTTTACCCAAAGATGACAACGATGAAGATTGGTATTTTGTCGATTCCAAAATTAAAACTTGGATGTATAATTCTGTCGATGCCAATCTTTTAGACAGTGTTAGTGATAATGGTTTTACTGCGAAACATATTTGGGACAATCTTGAGTCTTGTTTCAACAATAACAAACCTTCTATCGTTCCCTTCAATTACAAGATCATTTTCGAAATTACAAAAGAGTGTCGCATCTATCTTATATTTTTTTCGTGACATGAAACGACTAGCTGACAATCTTAAGGATGTCGATTACCCATATCCGATCAAGAACTCGTCCTCCAAAATGTAAATAATCTCCTGGATTCCTACAATAGCATAATCGATGTTATTACAAATCAAACTCCTTTTCCCTCTTTTTCTAAGGCTTGTAATATGTTACTCTTACATGAATCTAGTGAATCTCAATTATTTCCAAATGCCCCTTCTCCTGATTCTTAACTCATTCTTTACTATCAATCACCCACCCATCATGATAATGGCAAAGGCAAGGGCAGAGGAAAGAATTATGGACGGGGTTACGGAAGAGGTAAAGGAACCGGTCCTAATCAATGTCATAATAATTCAGCCCAAAATAATACATGGGTTAATTCTTCACAAGCTGGGACCAATCGTGTTCCTACTTCTTTTATAAATAACTCTCCCTTCCCATATTTTAATGCAAGTTTAGGTTCAATTGGTTCTCTAACCAACAATTCAATCCCTTATGGCGGCCCAGCCCAGCACACCCAGCACCAAGCTTATTGTGCTGGGCCTCATGGATGGGCACCGAATCACTCACCTCAACAGGCTGCCCACCAGCATATTTGGGCGGCCGCCCTTCTACTCGGCCCAGACGCCCTAGCAGCCTAATCAAGTCTCCTATGGGTTACAAGTTGGGCCTTTCTACAATCAACCCACCTCACCCATGGACACATACACAATTGCTATCCAAAAATCATCCCACACAACTCAGCCAACCACTCCTTCCCCACAGCAAGCCACAGACTTGGAGTCACTTTTTTCCACCATAACAGTACAGCAACCCAATTAAGGTTGGTATATGCATTCCTGGGTCTCTGCGCACATAACATCTCACAAAGGTAACCTTAATTATTTCGTACCTTGAATTTTGTCGAAATCTATTGTGGTTGGTAATGGTGGTCTTATGCTTGTTTATCACATTGGCAATTCATTTCTCTCCACACCTTCCACCTCCCTGAAGTCATTTTTGATTTTAAAAAGATTTCGTATAACTTTGAAGAATTTGAACGCTTGGAAAGTTTAGCGCTAGGTCAGGCGCTTAGGAATAGATAACTTAGACTTAGTGATTTCAACAATTACCAAAGTAGGGTAGTGCTTCAATCGCTTAATCAGGGTTAGCACAATGGAAATGATTTTATAGCTTAGCATTCTCTTGAACTTGAATTAGTCGCTTAACTGTTTTGAATGCTTTTTCAAGATATAATATGCAAATGTAAAGTAAAGCAATAAAACAGTAAATAACACAAGATATTGTAAGGTCCACTGGGTGATGTAATCCCAGCTACGTCTTTTTTCTCCTTTGCACTTGGAGGAATTCACTAGAATGATTATCGAAGAGTCACACAGAGATTTCTACAAAATAGATGAAAGAGAAGACGATCTTTGAGCTCCTTAGTCACCCAGACTTCAGCTCCAATGAAGATCTTCTTCAACAAGCTTCTCTCACACAGAAATGCTGCTTGTAGAATCAACAAATTTTCTCACTCAGATGAAAGATGTTGAGGGTTGTGTCACGGGTTTGTTTGATGTTGGAAAGTTCAAACAACTTGGGATATCTCAATAGTAATTTAGGATTATTCTGTGAATAGGTTTGAGATATCTATAACTATCTTTAGAATGTATTACGAAAAGCTTGAAGAATTTTAGCTATGGAGTTTGTAAGTTTTTCTCTCAAGTAATTTCAGCAAAGTTTTGACCTTTTCCTTGTGCATGTACGTATCTTTTTAGGGTTTGCTGAAGGGTACTATTTATATGGTTTCTTGGGATTTGTTCGTTGGACAAATGTGAGCGCGTGTAACTCACGCAGTGCGTTAAACAGTCCTTTTCTAACAATCTTGAAATTCTGCTGGTTCCGATTGGACAGGAGCAGGTTTTGAACTCTGAAATCTGACAGTCTGGTCAAAAGGTAGCTTGTCTACAAGTCATAATAGCTTATCACATTTAATGCGCTTATCAGGCATTTAATGCATTTGAATTTATTTCCCGTTGGAAATAAATGTCCGTTGATGATTGCATTTTAGTCCTCTATGACTTGAAAATTTATTTCAAGAGAATCTGATCCTTGATCGCTTGAGTGCTTTGAGCGCTTGATTCATAAATTCTGAAACAGTCCTTGAGCGTTTGACAGACGCTAAGAACAAATCTTTATCTTCACTTGACTTTAGATGCTAATTTTCAACTTCATCTCCAATAGACTCACCTAGAATTCTATTAGTGACTTGGTATCAAATACTTAGTCTAAAATCTACAAAGATAAAAATTACAAGCCTAACAAAATAACAAACATTCAAACGCTTATACAATAGTTCTATGAAAACATAAGCTTACATTTTTTTTAGGTCTAACATAAAATCCTATCTTGTCATCATCAAAACATCTAACATGAAATTTCCTAACAATTTCCCCCTTTTTGATGATGTCAAGACCTTAACTCTTATAACTCTTTTATAGATTAAGAGTTCAAAGAAAAGCCCAAAATAAATATAAGTTAGCGTTAGAATGTTAGTTATGTTAGCTAATGTTAGATTAGCCTCAATAAGATGTTTCAGCGCTCAATCATTAATTCAAATATGGAATATAAAAACATACAATGATTGCGCTGAACAAAGAGAAACGACAACAGATATATAAAAGATAAAGAATTATAGCCATTTATTTCTTCTGCCACTTCTTGGAAGCCTCTTCCTGGAATATTTCTCTCGCTAGATCCAGAAGGACTCGATCGATGTCTATCATTGTTGTATGATAGACTTCATTACAGTACCCACATCTCTATTTAGCACTTAGATTCAATTCCAATAATCTTTCCACCCATTCCCTTAGAGCGATCCCGAGCATCCTAATCAAATCGTGATAAATGTCTTGCGTTCGGTTGCTGAATGGTTTCCAATTGAGAGGTCTTCTCAAAGGTTCAGCGTATGGATGAAAACCCATACCTTCTAGAAACTTAACATCAAGTTCCCTATGCCTGCCTTGGTAGTATCTTAACTTTGGCTTCTTAGTGAACATCTTCTTTAGGCACTATTTCTTCAAACATGGAGCGCCAGTGCTCATTGGCTCCGTCAAGGCTTTTCCTTTAGCTTTTGATACTTGGTGCTTTTGTTTCGCTTCTTCCCCCTTCTTGGCATCATCAATGGAAGACTTCAGCTCGGCTATGTCCCGGCGAAAGAGTTTTACTTCATCAAATAGAAGTGCAACCTACTTAGCGATACTTTGACTAACTAAGTCGGAAGTATTATGTCTCTCAGTATCAGCAGATGCATTCTGAGCTAGTGACTGGTTGAATTCTTCAGAAAGACCGGTAATCACTAGAACAATTGCATCAAGGATTTTGTTTGAGCTCTGAGTCGCTTGAAGTGTCATATCAGTCACTCACTGTCTTTCCACTATTCAAATAATCTCTTGAGAGGATTCAACTAAGCGAGAGAAGGAACCCTGAATATCAATTAGTGAGTTCTTGACTGCTTTCTTGAAGTCTTTGGCTTCAGGATCACCCTCAGAGTCTGAAGAGTCGCTGGAAGATGATAGCTCTTGAGAAAGCATCGCTGCAGGAGCCTTGCCTTTAGCTTTATCTCGGATAAGAGGTTTTTCCTCAGCAACTTCTTTCAGATCAGCATGTACCTCTTCAATAGCTTTCTCAACAGATTGAGTTGCAGCATCAATCTCTACAACCTGAGCAACAATTGGAACCTCGATTACTAGAGCGCTAGGGGAAACTTTCATTTGCAAATCAGCGTCTATAGTAAGAGAGACTTCCACAGTAGGAGTTTGTTTCAATTCCATTTCCACAATCTCCACTGGAGGAGAAGGTTTCTCAACAGCAATGACCCAGAGTGGGCCAATTGTTTCCATCATGTGCCTTGGACTGATCACGTTCATCTACAGGATAAAGAATATAGTGTCTTCGCGCTCTTCAATGCTGAGTGCAAAATGCACATCCTCTGGCAGATCGATACCTGAAATATAAGAGTTGTAAAAGTCCAAAATAAATAGCATGAGACCTTGAGCAGCTTCTTGATCCACTAGCCTGCTTAGTGATAGGATTTTGGCCACTTGGATATTTTGGTCACACATGAGGACATGCAAAAGATTATAGCCTCTGAAATTGTTTAGGCCATAATGATCATTGGAGGTTATGTCTAACGAGTGAGCATTTTCAACAATCGCTCTTCTGTCTCTGTGAAAAACAGCATGCACATCAGTAAGTCGCATGTGCCCTTGACTGAGCTTTGGGATGGCATCATGCTTGCTTGTAGATGCATCCTCATTTAGATCTGGAAAGATACGCTGGAGAAAATCTTGATGTTAGTAGAAAACCTAGCGTCCTCCCTGACTAAATAAAGCAAGCTACTGGCGAACATAGCGTTCAATAGGTTGTCTATAAGAAGGCAAGTCACTAATGTTCCCAACAAGATTCTTTCGCTGCTCAAGTAGAAATACAGCGAATCCTCGGCGTCTGTATTCTACACCAAATTCAAACAAAAATGGATATCTCACAAGCTCTTCAAGAGTGTAGAAATGAAGCACAAATTTTTCAGTCCATTGAGCAGTATCCATCATCCACCGCTTGCCAAGTTTCTCAAACTTCTTCTTATCTGTTCTAGCGGCGAGATACTTCTCAAAGCGTTTGAATTCGCTTTCATAATCATTTGTCCAAAGTCTGGAAAGGTATTCATGAGCTTCATCTTCGAGCCACGAATTAATCGGATTGGGATGCTCAGCAACAACTGGTCCTTTTCCTTTCCAAATTTTGAGGGGCTTAGGAGATAGAGCATTCTGAGGAGAAGGAACAACCTTTGGCAGAGTAGAGTATCCAATTTTGTTGAGATCCTCTTCATCTGGATTCTTCAGCCAATCACCCATGTGGGGATTCTTGATGACAATTTTGTTTGGGGTGAAGAAAAGGATTCTTCAGAGTGACCTGTAAAGTTGAAACGCTCTTGGTCGAAATCTGTCAAATTGATTGCTGGTAGCCGAATATATTCTAAGCGAGATTGCAGGCGCTCAAGCGAGTACAGACCAAGATCGATAAGTCGCTCGAAAAACTTAAATTTCTCAGAGTTAGAAAGAGAAGGGTTGCGGAGAGTATCGTGGAAGGTGATCTCCATTTCAGCCAAACTCTTGGTGTCATGTTTTCTGGCTGCAT
Source organism: Buddleja alternifolia (assembly GCA_019426215.1). Lineage (NCBI taxonomy): Eukaryota > Viridiplantae > Streptophyta > Magnoliopsida > Lamiales > Scrophulariaceae > Buddleja > Buddleja alternifolia. Next base: position 15,434,799 of record CM033396.1, read on the forward strand.
AATAATATTCAACATCTGAATCATAGCCACTAGGATAAAAGTTGATGACACGGGGAGGAGGTCCGATTGGAGTAGGGATAATGGCCATCGCTTCAGTTGGGATAGGGGCCACTTCTATCGACCGCTCAGCATAAACAATCGCTTCATGAGCTGGTGAGATTTCAGTGTCAGGAAGGACTTGAGCAATTTCTTTAGCGATATTCACAACTGTTGTTATATCCACATCTAATTCTGCATTGACCTCAGGAGGTGGAGGTGCATCAGTGTCTGAGGCATTTTGAGATGATACAGGCAAGCGCTAGAGAAACAATAGATTTTTACTAAGTAGAAATAGACGATAAAAATACTACAACGCTTACCCTGAGGAATCTCTTCAACTGTTTTAGTCCCTTGATCTTTGGAAGGTTCCATATCCTCATGCTCCAGAACTACTTCATCATCTTCAAGATTAATGAATGAAGTAAGGGGATCAGCACGAATAGGGATTTTGAATCCTTCTAATAAATTTAATGTATACTATATAGTATGTTCCCTAAATGCTGAAAGAAACAATTTAATCTAGCGTTAAAAAGAAGAACACAAGAAAGGATAAAATACATTGTCTAAGACAAGTACTTACCCCAATCACTAGCGAATTCTTTCGAAAGAGCTCCAGAAATGGGAATTGATTCGGGAACAGCGTCAGAAGGAGGAGGGGAAGAAACACGCACTGGTTCTTCAAGCGCTGGCTCGACTGGAGTGCTTGTTGATCCTGTTGGAGTGGACCAAGGAGTATGCTTGCGTGCTAACGGTATTTCTTCCTCTTCTGCTTCTTGTTCTTCTAGAGAGATAACAAAAGCGGGAGGGAGAGAGGGAGACTTTTGCGTTTTCTTGGTCTCCTTCTCCTTCTTCTTCTTCTAATTCTTGGCTGGCTTGGATGGCTCAGCAACTTTTAAGATGATTTTTCTTTTCTATCGCTTAACCACCACTTCCTCTTCTGATGATGATGATGATGAAGACGATGTCGCTTGCTCCTCATCATCACTGCAAACATTACCTTCAGCAAGGAGTTGCTCACGTTCTTCCTTGGGAACCGCTACACCACCCAGTTGCTTGGGTTTTAGCAGTTCGCCGATCATTTTCTTGTCGTAGAACTTAAACACTGGAACCTTTTTACCTGTGGTATTAACGTAACCGCTAGCTCTTAAAAAAAGACTCAACACAATCCCGTATGGCTTGGGATTAATCGATTGTTCAATCGCTGCCTTGAAGCGATTAAACACATATCTAGACCAATTGACCTTCAGCTTTGTCAAAATAGTGACCATTAACTTGTACTATATATTGGTAACCTTATCAAAACTTTCTTTTCTGCACCCAATTATTTTTGGCAGACATCAGCCAAAATGACATATTCGCCCTTCATGTCATTCTTCTTGAAATTTGATGCGTAGACTACGTCAATGTCATCCTTCTTGATTAGATCCCAGACCTTGGTGGCGTCTCCAAGGTTCACATCTTCAACTTCTCCATCATGAGTAGGCAGTTGCAGTAAAGTGGACAGGAGTTGAGGAGTAAGAATGAAGGTTTCTTTGGCAAATGGAAATACGCAGGAAATGGAGTGGCCGTCGTAAAAAATGACAGCATTCTAAAAGAAGAAAAGGGTTTCTTCTGTGTGAATCGAAGAATGGGAAGTCAACATTGTTTTTAGACCCAATTCTTCAACGAGAGGAAGAATGGTTCTTAAAGGAAAGTTTTGGTTGTTGAAAAGATAATCTCAGTTTACCAGAAATCCGGCATTGATTGTTATTTCCTTCTCAGTCTTGGACTTAGAAGATTTTTCGGCAGCAGATTTTGAAGATTTTGGTGGCGCCATTGATGAAAGATTGACGCGTTTTGAGAGAGTTAATAAGAAAGCCTTTTTGCCTTGAGAGAATTTTTACAGTAGGGAATTTAAAAGTGATAAAGTTTTTTTGTAAAAGTTTGAAGGGTTTAAATAGAAGACAAAAAGTAACTCCTCAATAGCTTAGATAAATGCCACGTGTAACGGTAGTTAATATAAAAATGAAATTCATTGAATCTGAGCTGTTAAATAATAAAGACGGATGTAAAAAGGCACAATAAATTTAGTTAACTGCTTTGAAATAAAAAAAATTTGGAGTCCGCAGTTATTTTTCAAAAACGTTTGAGATTTTGAAAATGTTCAGCGTGAGCTACACGCGCCTGATGGTACACTAATACGTACCAAGACACATGCATTTATTGAACCGCCTTTTATTAGATAGGAATCATTAACCGTCAGTTTGATTTGATAGGAGCGCGTGGACAGTTGTCAAATCTTATCCTTTTTGGACTTATCCACACACTACCTTTTAGCGATGAAAACAATGCATGATTGTCAGAGAAAGTTTCTTAGCGTTTAAGTGGGAATAGTCTTAACGCTGAAGTCTTTTAATAAAATTCAATCGCTTTTAATTTTTAAAAGATATTTTTATTTAAGTTTATTAGAGATTGATTTTGTCATGCATAAAAGATAAACGCTAATGATCAATGCACAGAATTATTGAAAATCGTTTTTGATCATAGACGCTTATTGGTTGGAATAAGTACAATTTTAAAGTTCCCCACTAAAATTGATAACTCATTTCAATTTTCAAATCGCTTTAGACATAATAATAAATTGGATTCCCCCTAAATTATATGCCTATGAAAGATATGATGTTTTACGATTAAGCGTTTAAATCAATCATACCTAATTTACTTCTCAAAGGGAGAAAACGTTATTCGTTGAGCGCTTTGGTAAAGATATCTGCCAATTGTTTGTCAGTACCAATGAAATGCATGGAGATATCTTTCTTTTGAACATGGTCACACAAGAAATGGTAGTGAATGTCAATGTGTTTAGTTCTAGAATGAAGGACTGGGTTTTAGGTCATAGCTAAAGCGCTTTGGTTATCACAATGGATTGTGGTAGGACCTAAGATTGTTCCATAATCTCTAAGTTGTTGCCTTATCCAAGGGATTTGTGCACAACAGCTTCCAGCGGCTACATAATCTGCCTCAGCGGTAGAAGTCGCTATGGATTGTTATTTCTTACCATGCCACGAAACTAGTCTATCACTTAGAAATTGACATGTACCACTCGTACTCTTTCTATCTATTTTTCATCCTGCAAAATCTACATTTGAATAACCAATTAGTTCAAAAAAAGAGTCCCTTGGATACCATAAGCCCACATTTTGTGTGCCTTTTAGGTATTTAAGGATCTTCTTGGTAGCGATTAAGTATGATTCTTTTGGATCAGCTTAAAAGCGTGCACACATGCATACCGAAAATATAATATCAGGTCTACTAGCAGTAAGATAAAGAAGTGATCCAATGATACCTCTATAGTTAGTGATATCAATTTTCTTCCCACTTTCATCTTTATCTAATTTAAGTGTTTGGCTCATTGGAATTTTTAAAGATGATGCATATTCCATACCAAACTTCTTAATCATATCTCTTGTATATTTAGCTTAGTTTATAAATATGCCATTAGGGAGTTGTTTAACTTGTAATCCTAAGAAGAAAGTTAATTCACCCATCATGCTCATTTTAAAATGATCTTGCATCATTTTCGAAAACTTCTCACACAATCGCTTATTAGTAGATCCGAATATAATATCATCAACATAAATTTGGGTTAAAGAATATCTTCATTATGGGTAATTCTAAATAACTTTGTATCAATGCTACCTTTTGAAAAGCCTTTACCAATGAGGAAGATAGAGAGAGTGTCATACCATGCTCTTGGTGCTTGATAAAGGCCATAAAGTGCCTTATCCAATTTGTAGACCATACTTTTGCCATGGTTGTTGATGAATCTTGGAGTTTACCATTCAAGAAAGCACTCTCACATCCATTTGATACACTGTGAACTTGTTGAATGCGGCAATCACTAGGAACATCCGAATCGCTTCTAGACAGGCCACTGGGGCATACGTCTCATCAAAATCACTACCCTCTTCTTAGCAATAACCTTGAGCGACTAGTCTGGCTTTGTTTCTTATAACAATGCCATCTTCATCTATCTTGTTCCTAAACACCCATCTACTCCCAATAACTCCTTGGTGAGTTGGTCTTCGTACTAGCGTCCAAACCTTACTTCTCTCAAATTGGTTAAGCTCCTCTTGTATCGCTTCTACCCAACTTGAATCACTGAGCACTTCATCCACTTTCTTTGGTTCGACTTGAGATAGAAAACTTGCGAACATGGCCTCATTGATTGTAGCGGCCCTAGAGTGCTCCAATATCTCCAATAACTAGCTCTGGTGGATGATCTCTAAGCCATTTACGATCTGGTTGGAATGGGTTGAGAGACTCTTGATTATCAGTCGCTTGACCCTCATTTGTCTCTTGCACAGTTGCTACATCATTCACAGTTCCAATTTTCTATTAATGATCATTCTCTTCATGATCATCAACGTTTCTAACAATATCATCATTAGTAACCTCACAAGTAACCTTAGGATTGGCACAAAGATCTCATCATCCTCATCATCATCACTGTTATCACCAAGATTGATTTGTGACGCTTGTTTGGCAAGATCTTCAATTCTTACATCATCAGTATTAACCTTACCCGGTTCTTGGTTAGCATCATCAAACACAACATGAATGGATTCTTCAACCTTCGATTTGATCTTATTTAGGATGTGAAAACTCTTCAATTTTTGGCATAGCCTGGAAAGATTCCCTCATCCGCTTTAGGATCAAATGTCCTTAGATTGTGGGATCCATTGTTATGAATGAAACATTTTGAACCAAATACATGAAAGTATGAAATGTTTAGCTCACATTCCTTACACAATTCATAAGGAGTCTTATCATGTTGCTTGTTGATCATACACCGGTTCTGAGTGTAGCAAGCGGTATTGATTGCTTCGGCCCAAAACCCTTGAGGCAGCTTGGACTCTGCTAACATCATCCTAGCACCTTCTTTAAGCGTTCTGTTCTGTCGCTCAGCCACTCCATTCTGTTGAGGTGTTCTAGGCGCAGAATACTCATAAAGTATTCCAATATCTGTACAAAACTTCTCAACAATATGGTTAGTAAATTCAGTTCCTCTATCGCTTCTAATTTTTGTCAACTTTAAATCTTTAGAGGTTTGTAATTAACGAACTTGCGTTGTGAGCTTGACACTAGTTTCATCTTTAGTCGCTAGAAATTCTACCCAAGTATATCGAGAGAAATCATCAACTATTACTAGTAAGTACTTTTTACCACTAACACTCATGATTTGAATAGGACCAAACAAATCTAAATGCAATAGTTCAAGAATTCCAGAAGTAGATAGACGCAGTTTCTTCTTAAAAGATGATTTGACTTGTTTACCCATTTGACATGCATCACATAAACGATTTTTCTGAAATGAACCCTTAGGTAGTCCTTGTACTAGATTTTGCGATATTAACTGAGAGATTGCCTTAAAATTGAGATGATTCATTTTCTATGCCATAACCAACCCAATTCATTCTGACTTTTAGCAACAAAGCATGTAGAGTTGTTATCTATTGCTGAACCCCAATCTACCAAATACACATTGTTTGTTCTTTTTCCTTTCAATTTAGTAGACTTAGTCTTAGCATCGTTAATATAGCAACAGTCGCTTGAGAATTTGACTTCAAAGCCTTTATCACAAAATTGACTAATGCTTAACAAATTATGCTTAAGACCCTCAACATAATATACATCACTTATCATGATGTTCCCCCTATGCATGATACCTATACCTTTGGAGTCATCACCCAATATAACTTGAGGACCGTTGGTTGCATGATAGTTGACCAAGTGATCCTTTGAGCCAATCATGTTCCTTGACGACCCACTATCAATGTACCAAACTGAAGTATCGGTGTTGGCTCTAGGTACTAGCATTTAAAGAACAGTTCTAATTCTTCTTAGGTACCATTTTGTCTTGGGTCCTTCCACGTTAGTATCTTTAGTTTGAATTAAAACTTTTGGAACTCATATTTTCCTTGTCTTCATTACGGGAGGACTGGCCTTCTTGGGTTTCGATTTGTGTTGTGTGTGCTTTTTAGGTGTATAATAATATCCTTGACTATAATAGTAATCATAGTCGTAATTATAATCATAATCATCATAGTATTGATAATATGATCTAGATCTTTGAGGATATTGACGCCGGTATTTCCTCGGCACTGGCTTAGGAGTCGCTTTTGGCGATTGACGCTTGGCGTTTGATTCACATGTAGATGGTTTATCCTTAGCCTTTTGAGCGTTTGGATGAACCTTCTTTTGTGAATCATTCACTTTTGTCTTCTCCTTGTTGCCTGAGTTGGTATTGACCTTCTCATTTGGCCTCTTACCATTGTCCTTGGGTTCATTCAGCATTTGACTATTTGAACTCTTCTCAACAAAGAATACACCTTTTCCTTTGTTGGTTACCGTAACCTTACATGATTTTTATTTTTGACCAAATTTATCACAACCTAAACCGGTCTTTTTACCAGAAAGTCTGGTTACCTCAGTCACATTATCTAGCTTTCTTGACGCTTTGGATAATAATGAGACAAGCTGCTCTGATTTGGCAAGTTTAGAGATGAATTCAGGTTCTCTCTTGACTATTATATCAATATCACTTTTTAGTTAGATAATTTCACTCTCAAGCGATTGATTCTCCTCAATGCATTATTGCTGAACTTGCAACTCTGCCTTGAGCGTCATTCTATCACTTGTGAGCAATGAAATGATATCAAAGTGATTGGCTTCTTGACAATCTTTATAATACTCATTTACTTTGTCATGTAATTCATCATAAGAAAGAGGATGAGATATTTCAGTGTTTATCTTAGATAGTGAGTCATCAGCCGCTTCTTCATCTCTCACCATGAGATAAATTAACGCTGAGTCGCTTGATGGCTCATCATCACTGCTTTCATCTGATGAATCCAAATCCTCTTCAGGTGCGGAGAATGGTTCAGATTTCGCTAGCAAACCTTGTTGGCGAAGGTTGCTCTTGAATTGGTTTCTATCCGCATAGTCTTGCCTTGTAGGCTTAGACACTTTGGATAAGGGCAATTTACCTGGTAGTGCCCTGGTTTCCTACAGTTATAACAAAGGTTAGTTTTCATTTTCTATTCAGTTGATAACCTTTTGGAAACTACCGGCGCTGAGAGATTCTGAGTGGGAGACGGAGGCGCTTGGTATAGAACTGGCGCTACTAGTTGAGGTGCAGAATACACTGGCGCTTGATACTGAGGCACTGGTGCAGGGGGAGGGGTTTGAAATGAAGTTTGTCCAATAGGGTTTCTTTTTTCATATATTAGAAATTTCTTGAATTTCTTGACCAATAAAGCCATCTCTTTTTCCTTATTGGATTCTGTCGATTTCACCTCACTAATCACTTTACCCTTATTTCTAGTAGTAGCGATTAAAGTTCCTGATTCAGTCGCTGAAGTCGATGTGTCACTGACTTCATCCAATTCAAACTCAAATGCCTTTAACTTTGAAAACACATGTTCTGGAGTTAGAGTCTCCAAAGTCTGTGATTCTCTCATGGCAACAGTCTTAATCAAATACTTGCTTGGAAGACTTCTGAATATCTTGTTGGCCATTTTCTTCTTGGTCAATTCCTTGTCTAATAACGCTAACTCTGTGATGATCAAAGTGAACATTGCATCTAATTGATCTTGTGTCTCATTGGGATGCATCTTGAAATGCTCAAATCTTTGCATGGCTATGGAGAGCTTGTTTTCCTTCATCTGTGCTGAACCTTCACATGTGATAGCCAACTTATCCCATATCTCTTTTGAAGTCTTGCATTGCTTGATCTTGTTGAACAGTGCATCATTGTCTCCTAACGCTGAATATAGAGCACTTTGTCCAACATTATCTAGATTCGCTCTTTTCCGATCTTCTGGCGTCCATTTTAACTTAGGCTTCTCGACATAACCATTTGGAGTAGCCTCAGTCGCTCCATGGGCTCGAGTTATAACTTTCATGATATGAATGGGGCCATTTGTAATTACATCACACATCTCATTATCACAAGAACATAAATATGCAAATGCTCTTAGTTTCCATGAGTCATAGTTTGACTCAACCAGCTTAGGCATCTTGCTAAAAGTCATGATATGAGACTAAAATAAATAAAGCGACTAAGTTTAGAAAAAATGGATCCAAACGAGCAATTACGCTCGAAAACGCTTAGGTTTCTACTTTAACTACTCTGATACCACTTGATGGTCCCAAGTGGCATACGAAAGGGTCTAGAAAGGGGGGGGGTTGAATAGACCCTGAAGTCTTTTTCGATTTTAAAAAGATTTCATATAACTTTGAAGAATTTGAATGCTGGGAAAGCTTAGCGCTAGGTCAGGTGCTTAGGAATAGATAACTTAGACTTAGTAATTTCAACAATTACCAAAGTAGGGTAATGTTTCAATCGCTTAATCAAGGTTAGCACAGCGGAAATGATTTTATAGCTCAACGTTCTCTTGACTGTTTTGAATGCTTTTTCAAGATATAATATGCAAAAGTAAAGTAAAGCAATAAAATAATAAATAATACAAGATATTGTAAGGTTCACTAGGTGATGTAATCCCAGCTACGTCCTTCTTCTCTTTTGCACTCGGAGCAATTCACTAGAAAGATTATCGAAGAGTCACACAGAGACTTCTACAAAATAGATGAAAGGGAAGATGATCTTTGAGCCCCTTGATCACACAGACTTCGACTCCAATGAAGATCTTCTTCAACAAGCTTCTCTCACACAGAAATGTTGCTTGTAGAATCAACAAACTTTTTCACTCAGATGAAAGATGTTGAGGGTTTCGTCATGAGTTTGTTTGATGTTGGAAAGTTCAAACAACTTGGGATATCTCAATAGTAATTTAGGGTTCTTCTCTGAAGAGGTTTGAGATATCTATGACTGTCTTTGGAATGTATTATGAAAAGCTTGAAGGATTTTTGCTATGAAGTTTGTAAGCTTTTCTCTCAAATAATTTCAGCAAAGTTTTGACCTTTTTCTTGTGCATGTACGTATCTTTTTAGGGTTTGCTAAAGGGTACTATTTATATGGTTTCTTGGGATTTGTTCGTTGGACACATGTGAGCGCATGTAACTCACGCAACGTGTTAAACAATCATTTTCTGACATTCCTGAAATTCTGCTGGTTTCGATTGGACAGGAGCAGGTTTTGAACGCTGAAATCTGACAGTCTAGTCAAAAGGTGGCTTGTCCACAAATCATAATAGCTTATCACATTTATTGCACTTATCAGGCATTTAATGCATTTGAATTTATTTCTCGTTGGAAATAAATATCCGTTGATGATTGTATTTAAGTCCTCCATGATTTGTGAATTTGTTTCAAGTGAATCTGATCCTTGATCGCTTGAGTGCTTTGAGCGTTTGATTTATAAATCCTGAAACAGTTCTTTTGCTTTTGAAAGACGCTAAGAACAAATCTTCCTCTTCACTTGACTTCAGAAGCTGATTTTCAACTTCATCTCTAATAGACTCACCTAGAATTCTATTAGCGACTCGGTATCAAATACTTAGCCTTAAATCTACAAAGATAAAAATTACAAGCCTAACAAAATAACAAACATTCAAACACTTAGACAATAGTTATATGAAAACATAAACTTACATTTTTTTTGGTCTAACATAAAATCCTATCTTGTCATCATCAAAACATCTAGCATGAAGTTTCCTAACATTTCCATTCGTCAATTTACTAAAGATAATCATTGTTCAATCGAATTTGATCCCTATGGTTTTTCTGTGAAGGATCTTAGTTTTGGCACTCAACTCCATCTCAGTGATAGTCATGGTGACCTTTATCCTTTTCATCCTTTCGATGTCTCTTTCCCATCCACTACTGTTAGTCTCATTGTTGTCTCTCCTATCATATGGCATCGTCACCTCGGGCACCCGGACAAATCTATTATTCATTTTTTAGCTTCTAGGAATTTTATTAGGTCTCAGGGTAATTTATTATCTTTATGTCATGCTTGTCAATCAGCAAACACCGTCGTTTTCCTTTTAGTAATTCTACTCATAAGACTTCTAGCATTTTTGAGATTATTCATTCTAATTTATGGACATCCCCTATTGTTAGTTCCAATGGATATCGTTACTATGTTTTATTTTTAGACATTATACACACTTTTTATGAGTTTTTCCTATTTTTAATAAATTTGAGGTTTTTATTTTTTGTTAATTTTCATACTTATGTTCAAACTCAATTTAAAAAAAAAACATTCAAGCTTTTCAGTGGGATCATGTCCGTGAATTTGACAATAACAATTTTCACAATTTCTTAACGACATAGTTTTTCATTTTTCTTTCCCATATACCTCTCAACAAAATGGCAAAGCTGAACGCACTATACAAACTGTAAATAATATTGTCCGTTCTCTTCTCATTCAAGCTCAATTACCCTCCTCTCTCTAGGTCGAAGCTCTGCATATATCTGTTAACCTCCTAAATATTCTTCCTACAACCTCTATCTCTTATCGCACACCGTTCAAATTACTTTTTAATGTGTTTCCCACTTATGACCACTTACGTGTTTTTGGTTGTCTGTGTTACCCAAATCTCACTTCCATTGCACCTCACAAACTAGCTTCTAGATCAACTCCTTGTATATTCTTAGGTTACTCCTCTCACCATCGTGCCTATTGTTGTCTCGATCTCACCACAAATAAAATTATCCTCTCTCGCTATGTCACCTTTGATGAAAGTGTGTTTCCCTTTCCTCTTTCCATCATTCTCAACCCACTAATGATTATAGCTTTTTCTCTCCCGACGATGACCCCTCACTCCCATGCTACCTCCTCTTATACCAATCTCATCTCTTCCACCCGACGTTGCACCATCGATCACTGAACCACCTACTGCCCCAGATTCTTCCCCTTAGTCACTCACACCTCGGTCCCTACTTCTGCCCAACCCATGACCACCAGATCCAAAGACGGCATCTTTCGTCCTCGCCAACTTCTCAATCTCTCTACTTTATCTAAACCATCCCCTATTCCTCGGTCACACACTCCAGCTCTTCGTGAACCTTTCTGGAAGGAAGCCATGGATGTTGAGCTCTCTGCTTGAGATCTTGTTCCTTGACCTTTCAATGTCAATATTATTGGCTCTAAATGGATACTTCGGCACAAATTTAAAAAATACAAAATAAAGTTTCCACAACCGCTTTCGAAGCCATTGTACATGTCAATCTATTTAAGGGGGGGGGGGGAAGAGAAAACTAAACTTCTATGGATCCTCAACAGTCGTTCTAGATGTTGAACATAAGCCAACGACTCCTCATTAGCCAGTGAGACAGTCTAAGGTATCACAACGGCTCCATCAGCCATTTTTGCTGGCTCTTTTCAATTCGGCCAACTAGCCGGTATGGATGTTAATGTGGCAAATGATCACTATTCTTTTAGTGTGTTGGAAGAACAAAAATTACAATATACAATTACAGGTCAAATTCAACATAATATTCGACATTAATTGCCAAAAAATTACAAGTTTTAAATATCAAAAAGTGGATCCAATTTAAATGCACGATTTAGTTGCTTTTGATCGGTCCTACGCTATCTACAAGGATGCGAATTTCTTCCAAAAGACAAATATTTGTTTATAACTAACATTAGGAAACAAATCAACAGCAAACAAATTTTGTTCAAATATGGCTTTATAGATAGTTTTAGCAGGAAAGTGTTTTTGTTGTTGATTCTGCAAAAAATATACTTAATTGTGTTTGCTGATTAGCAACAAAGATAACCTAAAACAAATTTGTTGATAATCAGTAAGGAATATTTCGCGGCTATATTTTGGCGAGAAAATAATTTGGGAAAAATTACACACACTCCTTCACTTATTATGTAATTACCAAAACCTCCCCTCACTTACTTAAAATTACCAACACACCCCCTCATGTTAAGGATTTCTTACAATTACACCCCTATATGTTTCAAAATCCTTGTAATTTTACCTTGTAAACCTTACAAATAGACCCCTTGAGGGGGCGTGTTGGTAATTTCACTAAGTGAGGGGAGGTTTTGGTAATTACATAATAAGTTAGGGCTCTATGCGTAATTTTCCATTATTTGGTGCAAAATTTGATGCTAAAATATTAAAAATATTTAAAAAGTATATTATTTAACAACAATTTCTTTTGTTTATAAAGTTGATATGCAAGAAATCATTACCCCTAAAATCGTTGCTAAATAAATACGATGTGGGATTACTATGTGTGTCACATGATGAGCACGTGGGGAGGGAATCCAATCCGACACACAACAAACTAGACACTCGGTGATTTGTATTTGGATTGACTAACTCAAGGCAAGCTGCCTAAGAACCCACTTTGATGGGATCAAATATTTTCGTAGTTCTATTGTGAGGTAGGTCTCTAAAGATCCCAACGGATTTCTCTGTAGCGCTATTTTGTGGAGAGAGCAGATAATGATATTTTACCACCCACATAGGGTATTTATAGTGCTACACATGGGTTGTGGGCCAAAAACCCTACAAGCGGTCCATCTGACTATAATTAAATATACAATTACATTTATTAATATAATTGCTTTTTTATTAGATTTTATGGCCCATTCACCATGTTAGCCATATTTCGTAACAGTCCATTAATTTATAAGCCCAATCAATTATGGACCACATTGGCTTTACTTAGTATATTTGGGTTATTCTAACCCAAATATGAGTCAGTTACAAATATGCCCTCAGGATTTATATGGCACATCATAATGCCCCTAACTCTCGGGTATGTTGCACAGGATATCCAGGAGTAGAAACATGTAGGGTATGTGACGATCTTCACACCCTGCTGGGTCTACCGAGTCTTCCCCTTTTAAGGCAGGTGTTGCCTTGATGAAACGTGAGTGTAGTCTTGAGGTGACACTCGGTTAACTGTGAGACCTGAGGTCATGCCTCGAGGTTGTTCGCCTCGGGTCTATCTGTCCCAAGGCAGGTTGCCTTGAGGTAACATTCCTCATGGCGACCTAGCGCCCCCTGAGGTGCTTTTATCTTGGTATGTTTTTTGCCTCTCGAAAGTTAGGATTTTTATCGACATTTGCGTCAAAACAGATTAGAGTGAGACTTCGTACTAGAATTTTCTTGGTGGATACCTAAGATTTCTAGAACCCTTTGTGCCTCGAGGGCTTCATGCGGGGTTGTTTAGGCCCTATATGATATTCGTGAACCTTGTTTGCGAGGTCTTTATGAACGAATTTTTATTTGTGAATGTGCTTCAAGTACACTTTTGTTTGTGAGATGTGTCTCATAAAGAGGGGTTCTATGCCATGCCTGCGGGAGCTTGCGCCTTGCCCAAAGGGAGCTTGTCGTCTCAGAGGAGACTTGGAATTTTGAGGCCTTAATCCAACAATTCGGCATCCCAGAGAAGACTTTAGAGTGGCTCAGTCATAGCTAAGACAAAGTGCAATGTGAGTTAATTTCTAGAATCAACTTATAAAGGACATGATGAGCTAACATAAAGACATGTTGCCCCTCATTCCTAAATGCTTCTACTAGCTAATAAAACAATTAGGTGCAAAATAAGTGCACCTAGAGTCAAAACTCACTCTAGATAGAACATAGATTGGTGGATGACACCAACTCTTTAGTTTTACACAGTTCCTCAGTAATCAGTGCATTCCAGGAATGAGTCAAGAACTTGCGATGTTCGAACCTCGTACTTATGATCTCAAAAAAATTGTTAGGCGGACAATGGAGCCTCGACTGAGAATAAGTTCGAAGGGTTTATTTATTATTTTTAACTACCACCTTTGTTTGTGAGGCGTGATTTGGCCGAAGTGGCGTGCGCCTTACCCAATGGTCATACAGAACTTATCCTCTCGAAGTGGCTTTGGGATTTTTAGGCTTCACTTTGTCTCAAGGTGGCATGCGTCGCCACCCTACCCGAGATGGCATGTGTCTTGCCTGGAGACGGGGACAAGAGGCTTTACCTTAAGGAGAGGGGGCAACGGCCTTTGCCTCTAACTAAGGAGCCAATGGCTTTTACCTTGAGGTAAGGGAACAAGATCCTTTGCCTCGAGGTGAGGGAGCAAGGGCTATTGCCTTGAAATATGGAGGTAAGGTCTCTTTTCTCAAAGTGAGGGGACAATGGCTTTTGCTTCATGGTGAATGGGCAAGGTCCTTGCCTCGAGGTGAGGGAGCAAAGGCCGTTGCCTCGAGGTATGGGGACAAGGTTCTTTGCCTCGAGGTGAGGGGACAAGGGTCTTTGCTTCGTGGAGAGTGGGCAAGGTCCTTTGCCTTGAGGTAAGAGAGCAAGGCCATTGCCTCGAGGTATGTGGGCAAGGTCCCTTGCATCGAGGTGAGGGGTCAAGGGCCTTTGCTTCATGGCGAGTGGGCAAGGTCCTTTGTCTCGAGGTGAGGGAGCAAGGGTCGTTGCCTCATGGTATGGGGGGCAACGTCCCTTGCCTCGTGGTGAGGGAACAATGGCCTTTGCTTCATGGCGAGTGGACAAGGTCTTTTACCTCAAGATGAGAGAGCAAGGGCCGTTGCCTCGAGGTATGGGGACAAGATCCCTTGCCTAGAGGTGAGGGAGCAAGGTAAAATTTTAAATTTATCCATTTTATTCTTGATGCTCATAATGTGATAATTTTGCACGTTTTTCTCTCATTGTTGTGGTAAATTCATTTTTCATGCTTTTTTAAGATTGTTTGGTGTTCTTATGTAGAACCTTGAGGTAGGTAGGGGTGTATTTAACATGTTGAACACTCATTAGGTAGGAGAGTCCGACCCTTCTAGAGGAAAAAAGAAAGGGTTCCGTCTGGAGATGGAGTCTCGCCTCGAGGTAATGAGGGTGTCACCTCGAGGTAACACTTGAGGTGGCCTCGAGGCCTTTCCTCGAGGTCTCACCTCAAGGCGACGGCCTTGCAGCCTTACCTCGAGGCTGCTCCTCGGGGTTTCCTCACCTAGATGTTGTGTGAGTTACCTCGTATAGGCGAGTAAGATTTGACGTCATGGTCTAGATTTATTTTCTCCTTTCGATGCTTGAGTTGTGCATATAGATTTTGTTTATGCCATTCATAAATTTACTCATATATCCTGGCTTATGTTTGTGTTCATTAAAAATTGATTCTGATGATACTCATGGTTTTTTTCTTAGGATTAAGGAGTTTCTCCTCATCGAGCAGTGAGGAGTGGGATAAAGAGCCCCGAGTTGAGAAATTCTCACGGGATAGCACTGTTGATCTTTCAACATGTGACACCACTATCATTAGGGCCGAGTTGATGGCATTTTTTGGTCGTTCTTACTTGGTAAGGCTTGAGCTAGTTTAATTTCCTCCACTCTCTTGTTTATATTTCATCGTATGGCATATTTACCTATGAATCACATGTTAGGTCATTTAAGGCCTGGGGTAAGTCTTCACCTTCTACCTAGTGGCTTTAAAAATAATAGGTTGGTTACTTAGCTATTTTGAAACTGTGACATCCATCCTTGTCGCCTTATGGGCTTTGGTGGGGTATCATAGCGACATCTCCTCTTTGTTGCCTCATGGGCTTTGGTGGGGTGCCACAACAACATCCCCTCTTTATCGCCTAGAGGGCTTTGGTAGGGTGTCTTAGGATACTTACAATGAAGTATATCTCAAAGAAATAATGAAGTAAGTTTTGAGTCTTTTCAAGTCAAGATAGTATTTTATATTTACTTGCCCTATACTCCCTAAAGTTTGTACTATGAGTGAAACATTTGGGAGTAAGGTTTTTATGGAGTGATTTATAATACACTTATGGAGTGATTTATAATACACTTTGTAATCTTTGGTATGGAATGAATCATAATCTTTAATAAAAGTTTACTATGTAAAACCTCAGTCCAGAGTTTAGTTTACATTGAAGAGGGGGCTTCTAATTTTTTAGAGCCTCGATCCCTTCTTATACTACTAGAAGGGTTATAAGGTAGGCAATAGGGCCTTAGCCGAAACTTCATGAATACGGGGAGCTTTCGTATTACCACCTATGTCGGCCTCTGATGGGGCCTTGTATTAATTGAATTTTGGCTTCAATTGAAAATATTGGCTCCGAGGAGCACTTATAAGTGCTGTTAAATCATTCACCATTCATTAGCATACAAGCTTGTATTATTGCATAATAACCACATAAGCTAATGATTGATATTCAGATGAGATGTTTAGTATGCACATGAACATAAAGGAAAATGTGCTCGAAGGCACTTAATGAGCATATAGAAAAAACTCAACGTACCTAAAATTCAATAGAAAAACTAAATAGGGTGTACATTGGCACATTAAAATTAAAAGGGGTGCTCATAGGTGCCTTATTCAAAGCCTAGAAGCCAAGTCGAGATCAGTTCAATTGAAATAAAATTGAAAACAGAAAACAAACTAACCCTTTTGCTTGGTACCTCTCAACGCCTCATTAAGCGTAATACTTCGTTAAGGTGAATATATTCCCGATGCATGGCACTTCGTCACCATGGGATACAGTATTGATCACTACTTGCTTCCCCTTATCATCTTACACTAGTTTCCTCGATCCATTATGCTTTCTCATGGGAGTTTTGAGTGCTTTGGCATAATACTCTCTTGCCAATCTCATATCCCTAACAGCCTCTCTAGCCCAACAGGGTCGATAACTTTATCTTCATGTGATACATGGATATGATAGCTTGAAAAAGATTTGACGATATATATGGAGGGGGCTTTGACGACTAAGAACTTCACCATTTTTGTAGCTCAGGATTGATATGACCCCAGGGACAGGGGCAGGGACACTTCTCCGATTGCTTCCACCACTTCCCGAGTGAAGCCGTTGAGAGGGGTATTAACCCCTTGGAGCTGAGCATTATCAATCTCAAGCTGGACATACACATTGTAAAAAATTATATCCGCGGAGCTTCCGCTATCCACTAGGATTTTCTTAACCCAAAAATTTGCTATGGTGGTCGAATTCACTATAACATCGTTGTGTGGGGATATTTAGTTCTCCAAATCTCATACTTCAAACTCGATACTCTACATGTCCAGGTCTACCTTGTAAACTTGGTCCCCTTGGGGGGCATTAGAAGTATGCATCCCTGTAGCGGCTCTTAGTAAAATTTTTCTAGAGTTTGCTGAATCTCCGCCCATGGGACCTCCTGAAATGACTCCTATTACTCCATTTAATAGGGCGTTATCCATGCGAATATCTGTCCTAGGTGGATCACCTTTACCACTCCTTTCTCTTTTTTGAGGTCCTGCTGGGTTCCTGGGTGTCGACTCTTGGGGATTGGATCCTGTCGGTTGTGCTACAACCTCCTGCAAATAACCTATTTTAATCAACTTCTCTATTTCCACCTGTAGATTGTGGAACTCCTCAGTAGTATGTCCTTTGTCTCTATGAAATCTGCAGTACTTTCTAGACTTCAATCGAATAGGAATGTCTTTCATTTTCTTTGGCCATTGTACTACGCCCTGCTACTCCGCATGGCCAAGACTTGTTCTCGCAGAAGTGTGAGTGGGGTATACTTAGAGAATACCGGTGGAGGCATATGTTTTCGCTCCTTGGGATACGACACATTGTCATCATCCCTGGCCTTCCTCTTATTACTGCCCACTTCTTATCTGATTGGCCTTATGTATTTCTCTGCCTGACCTAACAGCTCATCCATGGTGGATGGCGGTTTTCCAGTAATGGCTCCTTGAACCTACTGTTGCAAAGGTTCCGTTGCATTATTCTTGAAAAGTAACTCATGATTGACATGAGGTACCTCTGACACCACCGTGGAGAAATTTGGCACGTACTCCTTGAGCAACTCTTCATCTTGCTGGACCACCTTAAACAAGTAAGAAGCTATTTTTTAGGTACTTCTTGTTCATTTAGAAGTGGTTGAGGAACTGTTGTGTCAATTGCTTGAAGCTAGTAATAGTACCAGTGGTAATTGATTAAACCAACTAAATGTTCAACCGGACAAAGTAGTCCAAAAAATCTTGCAATAAGCAACATCGCTGATATCTTGCATACCCGCCTTGGCATTAATTTTGTCGATGTGCTCTTAAGGGTCTCTTATTCCCCCATACTCACTAAGATGCGGTATCTTTAATCCTTGTGGTATGAATTCCGCCAAGATGGCTGAGCAGAATGGACTTCTCTTGGGGGTGATACCGCTAGGGGGACAAGTTGCACGTCCTCATACCTCCCCCTATTTTCAATGCTTTTATCTAAATGAGGTACTTATCTATGCTGGCCTTCCCACCTCGGCATAGTCTCTTCAAGGGTCAAGGACACTCGACCTCTATGTGGAAACCTAGGAGGCATCGACCTTCTATCTTTTCCTCGAGGCGGCCTCTCATGAGATGAGGCCATACTACTCTCATCCATTTCACGTGCTGCTTTATTGACCGGTGAGCTCGATGGCCTCGACCTAATCCTTCTAGGGGTCAAGGACTCTTGGCCTCTTCAGGGGGACTGTGAAAGATCAACTCGAGATGGGCACTTCCTCACCCGAGGCTCTTGAACCCAATGAGTGGACCAAGGGGTACAAATCATTGTTCCCTCTCTTAAGGTGGGGGTGCACCTTGAGGATTCCTCCATGAGGGGCTTGTCCCCAATGAGCTGATGGAGGGGGCGCGACTTGAGGGGGGTGTGCCTTAGCATATTGCTAAACAGCGCGAGTTGCCGCCCGGACTGAGGTATCCTCTGCTAGAGCAAGGAGGGCCTCTTGGGTGATCTCGAGCACCCTAGTGGCAGGAGGTGGAATCACCTCTGGTGTCACGGGTGGCGCATTCCGTACGTTTGATGGAGTCGTTGGGTTTGGTCCCCTCCTTCAACCTGCGGGCCTGGAAGGCCTGTTGGAGGCGGTGGGTTAGGGGCTCCACCACCAACTCCTTGTGCGTTGTTGCTAGTCATCCTATCATCGTTGGTACGTGCCTAAGATTTAGTCCGCATACTCAGTTGTTGGACCGTCTTTCCCATAGACGGCACCAAAATGATGCGGGATCACTATGTGTGTCACGTGATGACCACGTGAGGAGGGAATTCGATTCGACGCATGACAAACTAGACACTAGGTGAATCATATTTGGGCTGCACTAGCTTTAGGCAAACTTCCTACGTACTCACTTTGATAGGATCAAGTCTTTTCGTAGTTCTATAGTAGGGTAGCTCTCTAGAGATACCAGTGAATTTCTTTCTAGCAATCTTTTTATGGGGAGAGTAGATAATGAATTTTCATCACCCACATGGGGTATTTATAGTGCTAGAACATGGGTTCTGGGCCGAAAACCCTATAAGCGGCTCATCTGACTATAATTAAATATACAATTATATTTATTAACATAATTGCTTTTTACAAGATTTCATGGCTCATTCACCATGCTGGCCTTATTTCGTAACAGACCATTAATCTATAGGCTCAATCAATTAGATTGGACCACATTGGCTCTACTTAATCTGTTTGGATTATTCTGGACCAAACATGAATTATTTACAAATATGCCCTCAAGATTTATATGACACATCAATTTCCAAACAAAGTTTAATTATTTTCAATATAGTACAAATGTGAATTGTTATACATAATCAAAATAATATTTCAATATAGTAACATGTAAAATGTCATACATAACGAAGTGTTGACAAAATCATCAAATGTGAAAATATCCAATTGTCAACATATAATCAAAAGTTCTAAATGAATCAAAGCAATCTAGCAAATCAACAAAATTAAATGGTATTTACCCTTTGTTCTTCATATGACATTTCTCAAAAGTTTTTCCTTAAAGCACTGGTTCCAATCATTCCTTTTAGTATATAATTTAAGAAAAATGCTTAGAATTAATATACCGTTATCAAATGATAAACAATAAAAGTAAATGATGTATTTTCTCCATAATCCAGAGTTACCAACTAGACAATATAAGGCAAAGATATAAACTTTTTTGTCTCATGAATCTCAATCACCAAATAAAAAAATATAATAACAAGAAATTAAAATTCATAATAGCGACAAATTATAAAAAATCTATACCTAAAAATAGTTGTTTTTTTTTATTTTTTTTATTGCAAAGAGAAGGAGGGGAACTTAACGATCTATCCCGATAGACTCGATTTTATAGTCGTTTGTCTAGGCCAAGTATGGCTTACTCGATCTCATTCCACAATAATTAATGTCCAGATCCGAGTCCGGACATTATATAAAAATATTTATTTGAACTATATAAATTTGCCCCTAAGTAGTATACGACAAATTTTAAGTTAAATACAAATGCATGTATACCGTACACAACGTATCTCAAGTTGATTGCAGCCATATAATTAAGTCAACTTAGTAAGTTACGAGAAATCTTTTAGGCCCTTCAACATAAGAACACCAAGAAATATCTAAAGAATTGTGTTAAAACTTGTAAAAATAAATTTATTGAAGAAGACTTGAATAATTACAAGAATGAACAAGAGGAAAATAGCTAAGGAACAAAACAAGGGCAAATGAGTAATCTGCAAAGACTTGGCTAAAACAAAGCTACAGAGAGAAAATGTTAAAAGCTATTGATAGGAGTCGTTTCTGCACGTGTTCTTTACCCCTTTTCATTGACGATTTAGGTACACTTATAGCTTGATTTGTGCCACTTGTATGTTTAATATGTGTATTAAGTGAATTCAGGCACTAAGCGACGATGCACGAAGAAAAGAGCAAAAGACAGTGTATCGAACGATTTCCTAAAGGATGCTTCGCAGATCGGCGCCCAGGCGCCAGTTCGGCCACGCCCAGGCGCCAGCCGAAGATATGAGTACAGAATGCTATGCAGCGCGGCGCCCAGGAGCCACATTACCCGCGCCTAGGCGCCGTCACTTCCGCGCCAGTTGTCCCAGGTCTGGGTACCGTTCGACTTCTCTCCCAAGTTATCTCTACCGCGTAGGCGGCGCCTAGGAGCCGATCCACCCGTGCCTAGGCGCCGCTGTAACCGTTTTTGGAGACTATAAAACCCAGATTTCAGCAATTAGAGGGGGTTCGAACTCCTGGGGATTGAAGGCGATTTTTTGGGTTTTTGGGCCACTTTCTCATCAATTGGAAGGGATTAAGAAGGAAGATTAGCTTGGGGATTGAAGATTCACTTGAAGATCCATCATCAATTCAACATATGGAGTTTTAATTGCTTTACATTTTCACTATTGTCCATGAATATGTATATGAATCCATCTATGTCCTTTATGCCATCAACTATGAGCTAAGCTTGTAAGACTAGGGCCATGTAAGGCCAAATTGTAGAGGATTGTTGAAGTGATTCTTATGTTGTTTTGTGGTATGAATTTGTGGTTTTGCTTGTTTGACATATGCTTGATCGCCATATGTTAGAATTTTATACCTAGGTGAATATTTCGAGAGAAACTTGACTTAGGGTGCAAGAAATTCACACCATAACCCACAACTAATGAGGAATTGCCCTAGACATAGGTAAAGATTCCCGGGTGAAGTCGTTCGATCTCAATCGAGTGAGCTCTAGTGCGTTAATGCATGTTTAGTGATTAGATTTCTGGGTAGATATACTTAGGAAACCGTCATTCTAGCATAGGAGTTTAGCACGAGACATCGGTTATTCTTTACCCTAGAAGCTTTCACCATAGCAATATGAGAGTAACTCTTCAACAAGAGCCTTTATAAGTATAATTGAGCAATTTGGACCTAGCATGTGCCTTAGTCTCCCTTTATAATTGGTCTTCAATCTTTCGTGTGTCTTTGTTCTTATCTTACGCGCTTTACCTTTACTTTAGTTGTTCTTTTTCATTATAAAATCATAAACTAAAATCCAAGTCTCCGTGGTTCGACAACCCGGACTTTTAGTCCACTTTTATTACTATCACAACTAGTGTACTTGCTATTCAAGCACGTTAGCTTCTAGCGTGTCAGCTACAGTATAAGATGAAAAGTGAATATGATTTTAGGGTTAAAAGGTTTATATACTACCCTAAACACTAAAAGCATAAAATACAATAACACCCTTGTAAAAAGGTCTTCTCCAACATGGTTGTAGACAAGCCAAGGCTTGTAATTGGGCCATACAACTCTTAGGCCATCCATCTTGAACCACAGCAAGCTGGACCCTTCTTAACACACACCCCTCAAGCTGAAGGGTGGTGAACATCAAACATTCCTAACCGAAATAGCAGCAGTTGATGTTGAGCACGACCAAGTGGCTTTGTAAACACATCAGCAACCTACTGGTCCAATGGAATAAAAGCTGTGGTAATAGTATCATTTTTGACGTAATCGCGCACAACATGGTAGTCGATCTCTATATGTCGTACAACGCAAAACCGGATTCGCAGCAATGTGCAAAGCAGCTTGATTATCTCAATAAAATGAAACAAGTTTTAGACTAGTTACGCATAGATTAGAGAAAATCCTAAGAATCCAAGTCAATTCTCCACAAGCGGAAGACATTACACGGTATTCAGCTTTCGCAGAAGATTTAGAAACCATAGTTTGTTTCTTACTCTTCCACGAAAGAAGGGATTTTCAAACAAAACACAGAAACCTGTCATAGATTTACGAGAAATAGAACATGATGCCTAATCAGAGTCACAATAAACTGATAAACAACACTGTGAGCTGCTAGGAAAAAACAGACCTAATCCGAGAGAAGATTTTAGCTAACACAGCACTTTAACAGCAGATTTATAATGCAACTCCTTAGGTTTGTGCATGAATTGACTCAATACTTGAACAGCAAAAGATAAATTCGAATGAGTCATGGTTAGATATATTAATTTTCCAATTAACTTTTGATAACCATTAACATTATCAATGAATCCATCTCCGATAGCTTCTTCCAAAGAAAATTTTAAATTTTACTCCATAGGAACAAAGAAAGGCTTTGCTCCCAATAAGCCAAGTCATTCAACAGAACCAGAACATATTTACGCTGAAACAGACAAATACCCTTAGGGGATCTAGCAACTTTTATCCCCTAAAAATACTTAAGTAACCCCAAATTCTTAATAAGAAACTTAGAGTTCAAAAAGATTTTAAAAGTATTGATTTCAGCCACAGAATTACCAGTTATAACAATGTCATCAATGTATATTAACATAGCAATAAACAGATCACCACGATCCTTAACAAATAAGGAATGATCATATTTGCTTTGCCTAAAACGATTTTCTGGTAAAGCGAAGGTGAACTTTTCATTCCACTTCCAAGGGGCTTGTTTTAAACCATAATGGAACTTCTTAAGCTTACAGAACCTAGTATCATCGCTAGAAAAATAACCTTGAGGTAAGGTCATATAAACTTCTTCATTCAAATAACCATGTAAAAAGGCATTGTTTACATATAATTGATACAATGACCAATCCCTAGTGACAGCAAGAGCAATCAGCGATCTAACAGTCACCATTTTCACCACCAGTAAAAATGTCTCACGATAATCAATGCCTTCTCACTGACTAAACCCTTTTGCCACTAGCCTAGCTTTGTATCTTTCGGTATCACCATTAGACTTATACTTTATTTTATAAACCCACTTAGAACCTATTGGTTTCCGATTTGTGGGAAGCAATGTGAGATCGCAAGTACCATTTTGCTCTATAGCAGCCACTTCTAAATCCATTGCCTCTTTCCAATTCTGAATTTTAATGGCTTCATTATAACCAATTGGTTCACTAATTTTATTAATTTGAGAAACAAAGCACATATGATCATCATTTAAATTGCTATAAGAGAGATACACAGATAAGGGGTATGGGGAAGTGGACGACAAAAGATCTTTGCAAGAGAATAAGGACAAATCAAAATCCTTGAAATGAGAGGGAGTTTTCGCAATAAGACCTGATTTCCGAACATTGGTTCTATCATCAAGGTGTTGAGAATTATTTTCAGCAACTAGTAACATAATTTTCAACAGATTGTAACATATCATAATTTTCAGCATCTGCATTTGGAATAAAAACAAATGATGTTGTAGGGTAATTTGTCTCAGAATTGCTGCAAAAATCATTCTTTCCGACGGACTCAGTTGGTACATGAGTACCAACATCATATATATTGTTGGGAATCGATACACGAAAAGTGAAGCGGAATAAATTTTGATTCCCGAAGCCATGGATCAATTTGGGCTATCGTTGATTTTAATAACAATAAGAAATAAAAAAACGTAAATAACCTCATTGTAGCGTGTTTCGTTTCTTGATCTACCGTCTACAACAGCAATCCCCAAGACTTCTGCCTCTAGATAATCACGCGCGGAATTCGCTGAAAATCTACCTCCTCCATCTCCAAATGGCGGCTGGAAGAGAAGAAGAGGGAGAGAAAATCTTCTCTCTTCTTTACTGTGTTATTTTGGTGGCAACTAAAATCCCTTCTTAACTTAAGTCTAAGTGTTGGAGGATTTAAATAGAATCCTCCTACTTGGACCTAGGTTACACGCCTCATAGACCTATGTGGACGGCCAAGTGGGCTAAGTTGGTTCAGTCAACTTAGTCCACTTTAATTTAATTACATTTCATATTTAATCCAATTAAATATGTATGTAATTAAATTAATATTTAATTCAACCAAATTTATTTAACCCAGTTAAATAAATATTCAAATTAAATATTCAAACTAATTAATTAATTTAATGTTCCATTGTTTAATCCAATTAAACAACTAATTAAATTAATTTGTCCACTCAATTCATTTGTCCATCTAATGACAAATTACCAAAATGCCCCTCCAAGTACACAAAGTGATTTCCCGCTCATTCCTTTTAGCGCGACTCTCTAGGTTCGTCTTGATTGGCAATAGGAGGATACCAAAGGATGTGGGTGACACCTAGCCAGCCCTGTGGCCCCACATCGTAGCCCAACTAAGTACGAAATGACTATGTCACTACGAACCTCTTGACTATGAGTTCCATATGAGTATAAGCCCCTCACTGATGTACCCCGATCGAGTGAGAGTCATGTAATATGTCAAACTCACAAAACTCGATGCTATGCTATGAATCATAGTGACATGAAATGGCACAACTGCTCTCTGTGTGCCACACAAGTCAATTCTATTGCTTTGGCCAAAGACTTTTCATTTCAGTTACCTATGATCACATAGGGCATCTACTCGTTTACTTTCGAGACAGTGAATCCCTTCTTGGCAATCACTTCACAACTGCTACTTGCAAATTGGGATCGCACTTCGAGATCGGCCCCACCAACGGGTGAATTGGGCCTAACCACTCTAGTAACAGGTCCAACGTCATAAGCACATCGTGATAGTGATACCTCAAGTCAAAGGCTCACGCATACTATCATAGTCAGTAATCCAATCATTGACACTCACTGAGTAAAAACCCATGCGATCGAATTATTGCGAGCCGTGCTCAAATACATTAATTCCATTAATGTATCTATGATACAAACTCCCACTATCCCATAGTGTTCGACTGCCCCTGTTTGTCAGAGCATGTGTCATACAAGTCTATTCGAATCTTAATGCCCAATTAAGATTCTTTGACTTGCGAACCCTTTTGAGTGTTCAAGTACCAAGTCCTTCTAGTGCTCTTCTCCTCATCCCAGAAGGAGTGGAAGACTTGCCTTGATACACATGAACTAGTTATTTGTTCATTACTTATAAATGCCATGAAGGTTTACATGAACTAAAGATAATGCCTTTCTATATTTATGATTAGGTGTATAATACAACTAAGTGTCCTACTTAATCTAATTCCTCATTGGCATATGAGGGCACATTCCTAACATATATCATACGGAGAAGAAGTCTCATCATTGACAATTGTTCTTGATGATACGTTAGTATCATCAAGAATGGTTGACGGGCTGCGAATTTGATCAATATCTGACCTAACATTAAAGGGGAAAATATTTTCGTAAGAACGAACATCATGAGAAATTACAAATTATTTTCTTTCGATGTCAAAAAGTTTATAAGCCTTTTTATTTTCTGAATAACCCATAAAGACACATTTAATGGCACGTGGCTGAAATTTGTCTTTATGGCCTTCAATAGCGATATAACAAAGGTAGCCAAAAGTTCAAAAAAGACTGAGGTTTGGTTTAAAGTTGAATAAGACCGCAAACGGAGACTTCCCATTTAAAACAAGACTAGGGGTTCTAATGATCAAATATGCAGCTGTCATAATACAACTCGGATCAAATACTAAGCGGACACCCACTCTGAAAAAGAATGGAACGCGAAACATTCAACAAGTCTCGATGTTTTCGTTCCACAATCCCATTTTGATGAGGGGTTTCTACACAGGAGGTTTGATGTGTAATTCCCTCATCAATGGGTGTCGAATCCACATTAAAATAATTCATACTCCTAAACTTGTAGATAGCAGTGAGTAGGGTCGAATCCACAGAGATAGGTTCAGATTTAATTCTCAATAAACGAATAAAATAAAAGGGGGGATTTTTTATGAACGATTAAATTAAAAATTATTAAAAATAACAAAAATTACTAAAGATCAAGAAAAGTAAAAATAAACAAGTAGAATAATTCAATAAGTAATTAGATTCTAGCCTAAGGAGTTATCTCTTTTTTTATTCCAAGAATTGATCCTTGATACAAAGATACTTCAATGTTCATGAATAAATTGGCTATAGTTGTTAACAAGCTCTAACAACCTAGTTTCTCCTTAATTTATCAATAACCAAAACAAGCCCTTTGATTAGTTCTCTTATTGATTAAACAACCCTAAATAAGCTCTTAGGATTTAATTTAACAATAGCGTTAAGAAATAGAGAAACACCATTTCTAACCAACAAACTCGCAGACTCGATTCATTTAGATTAGATCAAATATTCCCATAAAAGCAATCGAAAACTTGTCCACAATCAATGTTATTAGCCGCCACAAATATTAGAATTGACTCAACAATTATGAATTTGGGATTCTAAATGGCTATATACTATTCCGACAGTCAAATAACGGGATCTTATTATTCAATTAATCAAAATAATAATTTGAACAAATACAGAAAATATGCAAATACTCAAGAATAAAGGAGTAAACATAAATTAGATCTCACAACTTTTGTAAAATCAAAACTTCAATAATTTTTGGTTAGAAGTCTTTAGCAATACATTTTGAAAGAAAGAAAAACGCGGGAATTCTCCTCCTTCAAGAGAGAAATTAACATGTAGTGTAAAATGTTGTAGGAGAAATAATTATTCCAACTATTAATAATAAAAAAAACTAGGCAAAAAGGATTCTTACCAAAATGAAACTTTAATTATAGTTGAATAAGAAAATTACTTTCTTACTAAGAAAAAACATTTATAACACTCCTAAAAATTAGGAAAGACTCCTAAAATACAATTCTTGTCTTGCTACTTCACGTGATAAATGCCTCTTCTTTTCTCTTTCTTGTTTTCCTATGTCTTTTTGTTCCTTATTCTTCTTCTTTGAAATTCCACCAATCAAAATAAAAACCATAATAAATATCTATCATTTAAACTCAAATCGAGATAAAAGAAGAAACGAAATACATGAAATATATGCATGAAATGCGCATTAACACTTATTTTGAAAAAAGGATTTTAAATCATTATTGACAAACTCGGTAGCCAAACAGCCCTTGAAAAATCATCAACTATGGTTAAACAATAGTTAAAACCATTATAGCTATCAGTTTTGTAAAGTCCCCATAAATCAAGGTCAAACTTAGATTTGATTTTATGAATACTAGTACCAAAGGGTTCACGAATTTGTTTAGCTTTGTGACAAATATCACACGGTGAAGTGTCAATAATACCTTCAAAACTTAAAACAGATTATAAAAGATTTATAACTCTATTGGATGGGTGCCCTAACCTAGCATGCCAAATGTTGACGGACGTAATAGAGTTATTACACTTAATACGTACCTCATTTACCTTACTTACCTCAGATTTGGCATTAGGCTCTAAAGAAAGATAGCAAAGACCGGAGTCCTGGTTACCAGTCCCCAGGTACTTTTCAGTCAGAGAGTCCTTGATAAAACACTTACTTTCAGAAAAGATAATAGATCAATTGTTATCCTTTGTAAGCTTAGAGACAGAGAGAAGATTGAACTTGAAATCAGGGACAAATAACACATTTGTAAGAGTTATTCCAGAAATTAGATCTAACTTCCCATAATAGTGCACATTGACAACTGAATTTGTAGGGAGTTTAATGGACATATTTGTAACACAAACAACATCATATAAATCATCCATACAAGAGATCATATGGTCAGTTGCTCCCGAATGTATAACTTACCCCTTAGTACTGAATTTAGATGAAAGGGAGGTTGAGGATATACTTGCCACGCTAGCCTTGGTATCCTCATTATCCTTTTGTCCATTCAGAAATTTAAGGAGCTGGTTATGTTGTTCAGGAGTAAAAGAAAGAACTTTAGAAGGAGTCTCTTCAAAAACAGTTTTTGCTGCAGAGTTTGCCTCTTTGGATGTTCGTGTTTCCCTTTTGATTTTTATTTATGTTAGGGAAACCAATCAGTTCAAAGCAGCGCTCAATAGTATGTCCCGACCCACCACAATGTTTGCGTATTAAATTCGGGTTTTTAACACTAGGTTTGTTATTAGCCTTAGACAAAAAAATGGATGTAGATTTATCATTACTAGAGGAGCTAGTGCGCACAAAATTTTGTCTATGTGTTTCCTCTTGAGACACAATATTAAAGGCATGCATAACACTGGGGAGGGGATCTTTCATCAAAATTTGACTGCGAATGGGAAGGTAAGAGTCATTAAGACCCATAAGAAATTGCATTAATTTCAAATTTTGATCATGCTTATTAAATATAGATGAAGCGGTACATGTACAAACAGGTAAAGCAATAAGAGCAGCATACTCATCCCAAACTAGTTTAAGTCTAGAGTAATATATAACCACAAAATAAGTTCCTTGATTCATTCTAGAAATTTTTGGATACAGATTAAAGATTCTAGAGCCATCAACTTTGTTATAGGTTTGATTTAGATCTAACCAAACATCAGAAGCTTTGGTTGAAAAAATGAGACCAACATAAAGCTCTTTAGAAACCAAGTTAAAAATCCAGGATAGGACAACAACACTGCACTTATCCCATTGATTTTTCAAATTATCATCCATAGTTATAGGAATCGTGCCTAGAATGAAGCCAAGCTTGTTTTTACCAATGAGTGCTATACTCATTACACGATACCAAACTGAACAGTTATCACAACTAGTGAGCTGATAAGAAATTAGGTTTGTGTTAGTAGAGTCTGACGGATGAAGGTATAAGGGATCGTTAAAATGTAGGGTAGACGTGTTTACAGGATCAGGGGCTCCCGTTGACACAATACCAGCAAATTCAATGTCCCCCATACTTTACAATAGGTCAGACAACAGAAACACAAAAACACACAGAGCAGATAGCCAACTAGGAGCACAAAAACAACATAGCACAAAAAAAAAGACAAACAGAGAGCAACATATAACCAGTCCGATTCACAGGTCAAAACAAACAAAATGTAAAAGAAAATCCACCAATGTGTTTTGTTATGAAAAACACAGAAAAAGCAAGGGATAAGGACGAAGTGGAAGTGAATTTAAAACCGAGAACCACAAATCCTCAAACAACAGGTTGCCATAGGCCGAAAGAAGCCTCGACGATGAAGAAACCCAAATCTATTTGTAATTTTCAACAGATCTGCACAAGATTCATACGAATCACCAAGAAGACTGTTAGATCGATCAACAAAACTCAGATCTAACGTAAAAAATGATAGATCTAATAGATACGATAACTGATCGGAATGAAGTTTCAAAATCGAATAAAGACTTGAAGAGAGAAGTTGTGGTTATGACGTCTAACGGAAATAAATCTGGATCGTACAATAAGACATCCACGAGGAGACGAGAACGTTTAGTCACGCACTAAACTTAACAAGAAATACGCCCAGAATCGAAGAACGAAGAAGAGTATCTTGAGCCTAATGTCACGGACTTAGCCTCAATACTAACGTCTCGTGCGGCACTTAGCTTAATCCACCTCTTGCGTGACTTGCTAAGTCAGCCTCTCCCAAAATGTGCTCGTGTGCTAAAGGGAAATGGCAAAGTGCACAAAGAAGTCTTTTAAAGGAAAGCACTCTTATTGCTCTTCCAACTCTTGGATACAACTTGTTTGGATGTTTACAAATGAATGCCTAGCCCTCTATTTATACTAACCATCCTTGGAATGGACGGTTGAGATCATCTTGATCCTACGACTAATATCGAACATCTAGATAATTCTCCTAGACATTTACATAGAAGCTTCTAGGTGATTCTACCTACAAATGTCTCTACAACATTCTAGAAACTTCTACATTGCTCCACTCTTATCCAGAATATTCTAGAACCTTCTACAATGTTCTACAACATTCCGGACCTTTCTCTAGTATTCTAGAACATTCTAGAATCTTCTAGATCTTTCTAGAATCTTCTAGATTTCTCCAGAATATTCAAGTAGCTTCTAGTCTCTTGTCACCCGGGAAAAATGTCATGTCCCCGTCGCCTCAAAATACTTCAAATTGCCAGTGCGTGACATTTTCCCCCACCCAATTCGACGACGCCCTCGTCGTCGTGCAATGTTGATGTCCCTCGGCTGCCTCCGAAGTTGCTTTGACTCGTGTGGATTCTTCTCGCAAAAGTCCACGGTTGGTCTCTTAACACCTGGCTTCGGCCCATCCTTCGCATCCTCGATGAGTTGAATGGCCGACAAATACATGGGCTTTACCTTGGCTCCTTGATTATTCCCGATTGTAGGCACCATGCACGGCGAACCCTTGTCCAAAATCAATATACAATTGAAAATAGGCATTGGAATAGCGCATACCTTGCGTAGAAAATCCAAGCCTAACACGACCTTGTAGTCGTCCAACTCGGCCTCCGAGAAGTCCACTCGTCCCTTCCACGGCCCGATACTCGTCTCCACGTCCCGAATCTTACCACCGAGGCGTATGGCGTCAGAATTCACCGTCTTGACCCATCCCTCGCCTCGTGTGACCTTGAGGCCCAATCGTTTCGCCTCCTCCGCAGTCACAAAGTTATGCGTAGCTCCAGTGTCCACCATCGCCTTGGTAGACCGCCCATTGATGTGCGCCTCCACGTACATCAGCCTCCTGCTTGATGCGGTTGGCGTTGGCTCCTCTTTGACGGCATTTAGAAGTTGCACAGCCCCTAAACGCCTTGGCCCCTCCTCTAAGCCTTCATCGGGTTCCTCCACATATTTACATTGCGCTGCCTCCTGACCCTCCATGATCGCGTGCAACATCCCGAGCTTCGGGCAATCCTTGTAAGAGTGTGGCCCCTTGCAAACATAGAATCCTTGCTTTGGCACGAAAGATTATTTCTTCATCTCGTAATCCTTTCGGCCCGACGAGCTCCCCGAACTCACCCCTTTGTAAGACGCCTTGTGGGTTTGGTCATCCTCATGATGCTTGCCTCCCCCACCATTGCCCGTGCCATCCCTCTCGTGCTCCTTATGATGGTGTTGAAACTCACTTAGGGACTCGGCAGTGGCAATTGCCTCATCTACCGTGTGGACGCCCCATCGATGCAACTCTTGCTTTGCCCAATTTTGTAGCCCGTCCACAAAGTAGAAGAGTGAGTCATCATCGCTCATGTTCGGGATTTGAAGCATAAGAGTTGTAAATTCTTCGACATAGTCCCTAATGGTGCCCCTATGCCTCAACTCCCGCAATCTCTTACGAGCCTCATAAACGACATTCTCCGGGTAGAAGTGTCGTTTAAGCTCCCGTTTGAAGTCTTCCCACGACTCAATCTTGCATAAACCTTTCCCGATATCGGCATGCTTCCTGCGCCACCATAACATTGTGGTATCGGTAAGGTAAAGTGTAGCCGTACGTACCTTCGAGTCCTCGTCCGTCAAGTTGAGCCCCTCGAAGTACAACTCCATTTGCCATAGGAAGTTCTCTACCTCCTTGGCGTCCCTTTTGCCATCAAACCCCTTCGGCTTATGGTGGTCCACCCTTGGACCTGACACGATGGTGCTAGCCCCGCTAGCAACGACCCTTTTACACAAGGCAACGTCTTCACGCATCTCCTCGACCATCGCTTGTAATGCTCTCATATCATCCTCAAGCCAAGCAAGACGTTCCTCCTGAACGGTGCTAGTGTCAAGGCAAGATCGCACGTCCGCCTTAATCGACCCAATCTCTTCGAGAACGTGGCCCTCCAATGTCTCGATTGTGTGCTCCGCACGTTCAAGTCGCTCGCCCATCTCCGAGATGACTCCCATGACACCACTCTCAAGTGGTCGACTTGCATCCCTCGTCATCTTCGAGTGGGGCAGAATGGCCTCCCTACCAAGCTCCCCTAACAACCCCGAAGTAGTCTCGCTTTGCCCAACTTGGTTCTGATACCACCTGTCACGGACTTAGCCTCAATACTAACGTCTCGTGCGGCACTTAGCTTAATCCACCTCTTGCGTGACTTGCTAAGTCAGCCTCTCCCGAAATGTGCTCGTGTGCTAAAGGGAAATGGCAAAGTGCACAAAGAAGTCTTTTAAAGGAAAGCACTTTTATTGCTCTTCCAACTCTTGGATACAACTTGTTTGGATGTTTACAAATGAATGCCTAGCCCTCTATTTATACTAACCATCCTTGGAATGGACGGTTGAGATCATCTTGATCCTACGGCTAATATCGAACATCTAGATAATTCTTCTAGACATTTGCATAGAAGCTTCTAGGTGATTCTACCTACAAATGTCTCTACAACATTCTAGAAACTTCTACATTGCTCCACTCTTATCCAGAATATTCTAGAACCTTCTACAATGTTCTACAACATTCCGGACCTTTCTCTAGTATTCTAGAACATTCCAGAATCTTCTAGATCTTTCTAGAATCTTCTAGATTTCTCCAGAATATTCAAGTAGCTTCTAGTCTCTTGTCACCCGGGAAAAATGTCATGTCCCCGTCGCCTCAAAATACTTCAAATTGTCAGTGCGTGACACTAAGCTCTATACCATGCTAAAACTTGTAAAACCAGATTTATTAAAGAAGACTTGAAGAATTACAAGAAAGAACAAGAGGAAAATAGATAAGGAACAAAATAAGAGACAGATGAGTAATCTGAAAGACTTGGCTAAAACAAAGCTAGAGAGAGAAAATGTTAAAAGCATTAGTAGAAGCTGAAAAGTGAATATGATTTTAGGGTTAAAAGGTTTATATACTACCCTAAAACACTAAAAGCATAAAATACAATAACACTTGTAAAGGGGTCTTCTCCAACATGGCTGTAGATAGCCAAGGCTTGTAATTGGGCCATACAACTTCACTACTACAGAAATGACCTATTACAGCGATTTTTTTAGGCCTATTACAGCGGTTTTAACAACTGTCATAGGTACCGTTGTTATATGGTTTGGACCTATTACAACGGTTTTTAACCGCTGTAATAGGTCACCCTATGACAACGGTTCCCCAAAAACCGCTGTCATAGGATCCACCCTATGACAGCGGTCACGGCACGAACCGCTGTCATAGGGTTAAAAAAAAAATTAAATTAATTCGAACCCTATGACAGCGGTTCCGGATGAACCGCTGTCATAGGGTAGAACCTGCGACAGCGGTTCAGCCGGAACCGCTGTCACAGTATTGAATTTTTTTTTCTTTTTATTTTATATTTATCACCCTATTATTATAATATTCCTGTACAGTAATATTCAATAAACCAATCAACAAACTTCAACTAACAGCAAAACATATTCAACATAAACAACAACCACCCCAAACGTCAATATTACCATCTCTTTCCTCCAACAATATAATGTTATAATCTCCAACAAAATTTACAATCAACTAATTAAATTACTAATGACAATTTAAATACAATAAATCAAATCACAATTTACAACAAGTCCCAATGCACAAAAAATAAATTACCTAATTTCTAAGGAGCTGCTAAGAAAATGTAACGTGCCACTTCGCAGCATACTTCATCAATTTGCTCGTGAGTATAGAAGGATTGAGAATCATGAAAGTATTGCAAGATATATATAGAGATTAATTGCAAACTAAAATGACGTTTCAATTACCTACCAAAGGTTTAATAATTTTAAAAGGAATAGAATTAAGTATAAATTAGGATTATGCATACCGCTATTGGGATTATAGATTGTCTGTGGCTAATAATCTCTTTCATGAATCTCATAACGAAGTAGCCACAATCCACCTCGTTGGTCTGCCGGGGCCACTACAAAAGTAATCAATTTTACGTTGTATTAGAACACTAACTTCTATACGAATATATAATCTCATGAAACTAGAAAACGCTAACCTTTATGTTAAACCATTGACAGGCCGAGGTTTTGAATTTCTTGGATTGGTTGTTGCGATTTGCACGAAATATCTGCACAGCCCTATAAAAAAATATAAAAAATAAGGAAATATGTTAAAAACAAGCAATTATGTGAAATAAATACAGTTTAAAAAATATTAAATATAACAGATACATTGATTGAATGAAAAACTTACTGATTGATTTTTTGTATCATATCATCTCGGTATTGCGACCCACCATGCACAGAATCCAGATAGTAAACGATCTCTTGAAATGGATCAATTGCAAGCAACAACCAATGTCCCCTACAAAGCATTCAAAAGATAAGTTCAAAATTTGTTTTGCGTAGCTAGTTTTACAAATTAAAGTTGATTCTTTAGTAGCTCACCCGATGTTGTAAGGTGCAAGAAATAACTTATTTGTTTGTGCACGCTGTATCATAGCACGTGCTATGTACTGCACTTGTTGAATTTGCGGGCTTGTTCTCGCAGATATGGAATGTGGGTTAAGGAAACCGAAACTTGCTTCTTTCCCTTCGGGGATTACGTATTTATCCCACAAACACCTAAATTGAGCATAAAAAATGAATTTCGAATAACGAAAATAACCGTAGTTCAGATGCAATAAAATAATTAAAAAACTTACTTTATGTATGCTATAATGATAGAGACTCCTATCTCTTTTTGACGCAGAAGGTGACAGATCTCCTCCTTTCCAATATACTCTGGGAATGAAAAATTCATAATGGGTTCCTCTATGTCTATAGTGATCTGGGCACTAATAGACATCATCTTCGTGTACTTTCCCAGAAATACTAGGTCATGAGGGAGTCCATCTAGTTGAAGGTTTGCACATCTATTACCTTCACGTGCAGGCTTGGCCACTGGAGTTTTTCCTTTGACAGCTGATTGCTTCGACGTCCCTGATTTTTGGTTTCCAGATGATTTGGATGGTCCTAGAGATTGTTTAAGCAAAGAAAATAAAACATGAATCTTACACACCAAAGTATATTTAATAACCTCAAACAAATTGTTATAATTTATTAATGCCTAGCTATTAATTACATACCGATGCATCAGTGACAATGACAAGACTCGCTGGTCAAGCAATAAAGGTACCCAGAACACTAGAAATGGTGAGCATTTCATCATTGAGAGGGACGGGTAAGGGTGTATTCGCCTCAACTGCAGTGTTAATGCGCACTTTCACATGGTTGGTGGCTAATGGACAGCTGTGAAATATTCTATCAGTCTCAGGTCGATTGTACATCTGTCCTTTAGCCACCACACGATATGACGGTGATGAGAGTGCTAATTAACATGGAGCGATAACCTACACACACACACACATATATATATATATATACACACAACATTATATTAGAAAGTTTTGTGTGATTTACAGAAATAGAGAGTTGCAAGTTGTGTGATCAATAAACAAGTTCAAATCATTACCTCAGGAAGCATCTTATAACTTGGTTCTGGGCTGCTATCTTTCAAAGAAATCACGTCATCTTCATGTGGCTGACGCGAGTTAGGCACTTCCAAAACATCAATTCTTTGTTGCATGACAACCATAGTTTCGGAGAGGTTTTTCACCATGTTTCTCAAGCTTTCCATCTCTATCTCTGTAGGAGGCTTTGGATCCTTAAAATAGTCTCTTTGTGAGACCCCAAAGCCAACACCCCTAACGCGACCCGGATGCTCCTTCTTTTTAAGAGCTTTAGCCAATAGGTCATCTCGACTCTTCTCATTTTCACTATGGCTAGTACTCTCTTGTGAAATGCTCTCCTGTAATAATACATTTTAAAAAATTAAAAAAATTAGTGAACTTTGTTCTTTCAATAGTATTTCAAAACAAACATACAACACATTATAGAGCTAAAATTGCAAATAACTCACTATTTCATTCACTACTCTTCTAACATTGTCGTTATCAATTTGATTTGTTTTATCGGAACGCTCAATCCTCCACATGAGTGCTCATGTCACCTCTGTGCAATCGGATCCCGAATCCCTTCTTCTATTCATCTATATTTTCATTAAAAAATATATATGTATTAACATAGAGTTTTTATTAAAAAAAATTGTAAGGATTCACTGCTAAATGAACTACATACCTCCATTTGCTCCACAAGAGCATGTCCAAGACTCGCTTTCCGGTAAGGATATTCAGGTTCCTTTGCTCTTTCCTGATTTTCCCTACTTAGTTTCTGTTTATTACATTATCAAATTATTAGCTAAATATAAACGCAATAACCAACAAATGAAACCGTAAATTAAAATGACTAGCTACCTGAAAACCTTCATCTAAGCGAACAGCTAAAAATGTCGTCCAATCGGCTTGAGATATCTCATATTGTGGGGGTGGGTTGTCATTAATGTTTCCAACATCATCTCGCACCCACTTTCTACTCAAGTAGCTCCTGAAGTTACGTGCTAGCTTCCCAGCTTCTGCTAGTACGTACTTTTGTCTACTTTCGTCAATATCAAATGCAAACTACAAAAAACAAACAACAAAGTACATATAAAATTATAATTTAGAGAATATGATAATACATTAACACTTACAAATATGATAATATCCAAATTACCTTTATTTCATCCCAAATATTTTTTTTTATTGGTGACGAGACTTTTCGCCAATCACTCATGGTAATCGACACCTTCTGTCGAGCCTGCACACCTATATAACCAACAAATATTGATTTGTTTGGGCTAACTGCCTGACCTCTGTCATGCCAGCCGACAGGTAGCCTTATGCCTTAACTTCTGGCATTGATAACTTTTTTCATAGCCGTGACACATCTCCGTATCTCCGCCTCATGACAGCTATCTGATCCATATACATCATCCTCGGGAAAACTACCAGCAGAATCTAAAGCTATCGACCTACAAAAGCTAAAAAATACAGAAGTTAGATTCATATAAATTTGGCAGATTCATTTGGCAATAATAATTTTAAAATAGAAGTAATAATTACAGAAGTTAGGTTCATATCCATTATTCTAGAACGTAATTATCCTAAACCACAAAATAAACAAAATTTAATCCCCAATTAAACATAATTAACCCCCAGCTAAACCAAATTAACCTTAAATTCAATCAAGCCCCTATTTCCCTTAAATTTGCCACAAAAATAGGCAAATCTCAAGAATATAAATTTTCTAGCAACTAAGTATAAATATTGATCAAAAAATAAGTCTATCATACAATTATGAAATAAGTTCAAATACCTTTCATCGTTTTCTTTTTATCGTTGGCTTAGCAGTCTTTTGCTTCCCATCGGTACGACCATTTTTTTTAGTACAACCGACGAACTGATGGATTAATCCATATCCCCTCTTGGTGATCTTATCGCATATACAATTCATCATCACTTATATCCAAGTCATCGTCACTATCAATTGATTGTGAATCACCTAATGAGATAGGATTTTCTCCATCATCTTCACTTTCTTCATAATCATCATCAATACAAGTATTTTTGTTTGCCGATAAAACAATGGACCACCTCTCATCAATAGGATTGGTGACAAAAAACACTTGTTTAGCTTGTGACGCTAAAATGAAAGGTTCATCTTTGTATCCCACCCTTTCAAGGTCTACTCGAGTGAAGCCTATTTCACTATTATCGACACCATGTTTATTGTCAACCCACCTACACCCAAATACAAGCACCCGAAACCAACTATAATCAAGCTCCCATATACGTTCAATCACCCCATAATATGATAAATTGGCATAGATATGATTATTATCTTTCACACTTGAGATATGCATTGCTTGAGCTACAAGACTCACACCACTATTCTGCAATGTACTTCGTTCATCTTGGTCTTTTGTATAGAATGTGCGACCATTTATACGATAACCTGAATAACAAAATACTAGTTTGTCCGGACCCATCGACAGTCGTGTCAATTTATCTGAAACTGAAAGTTGTGGATTCTCTTTCTGTTTCTCTTCAAAATGCTTTCGGAACCAATCGATGGAACTCTTATTATGCTTTCTTGAAATCCAGCTCTCATTTTTAATTGGATTGAATCTCCTAAGTTGGTTCTTATGTTCTTCAACATATGGGCCAACCTCATCGGTGTTGTGGAGCACATATAGGTGTGTCTGATCCCTTTGTGTAATATGAACACTAACTAATTGCTTTCCAATTACGCTTTTTCCTTCTGTTCCCTCTCCCACAACATGAGACGGTGCTAAGCCTGCAACATTATAATCTGCCAGATACTCTGTGCAAAATGAAATGGCTTCATCAACTATGTATCGTTCAACAATG
This sequence comes from Buddleja alternifolia, assembly GCA_019426215.1. Taxonomy (NCBI): domain Eukaryota; kingdom Viridiplantae; phylum Streptophyta; class Magnoliopsida; order Lamiales; family Scrophulariaceae; genus Buddleja; species Buddleja alternifolia. The sequence continues at coordinate 15,473,352 of CM033396.1, forward strand.
TAACCTTCCGGTCGACTACGATTTTTCACGTAGCCTTTCAATACCTTCATTTAATGCTCAGCCAGATACATAGATCTCATAAAAGTCGGCCCACATAGTTGAGTCTCTCTAACCAAGTGAATGGGTAGGTGAGTCATTATATCAAAAAAAGCAGGTGGAAAATACATCTCAAGCTCACACAAAGTGATGACAATTTGTTTCTGAAGTGCAGGAAATTTCTCAGGATCAAACACCTTGCTCCACATTGTTTTGAAGAAAAAACACAATCTAGTTATCGTGTCTCTCACCTTTTTTGGCAAAATGGCCCGTATAGCAATTGGTAGCAAATGATCCATGATTACATGACAATCGTGAGTCTTCAAGTACTTTAGCTTCAAGTCCTTCATTGATACAAGGCTGCTAATGTTTGAAGAATACCCTTCTGGAACTTTCACTCCATTAAGAAACTCACATAATGCAATTTTTTCTTTCCTGGCTAGAGTGTGAGCTACTGGAGGCAAATAAGTACGTTTCTCCTTATTTGTTGGTGCCAATTTTCCTCTTATGTTCATTTCAACCAAGTCTAACCGTGCCTTTACGCCATCTTTTGTCTTTCTGGGCACATTTAGAAGTGTACCAATGACACTATCAAATACATTTTTCCCAATATGCACAATATCAAGAAAATGTCTAACATGTAAAGACGTCCAATACGGCAACTCAAAGAAAATTGACCTTTTTTTCCACCTAGTTTTTGCAAGGCCACCTACAAAAGTCCTTCCAAATTTAACCTCCAAGTCTTTTACATTCTCAAACACTTCTTCACCAGTCAAGCACTTAGGAGCTCGGCCTTCTTCTATATTCCCTTTGAAAGCTTTCTTCGACCGACGATATCGATGGTTCCGATTTAGCCATCTCTGATGCCCTTGGAATGCATATTTCTGAGAGTGTGTCAATCGATATTGATTTGTACTCTTGACACATATGGGGCATCCACATTGGCCATGTACACCATATCCCTCGAGGTTTGCTCTTGCCGAAAAATCATTGATTGTTCCAAATAACATGACTCTGAGATTAAAATTTTCTTCTTTGAACCCGTCATATACTTGAACACCAGTGTCCCACAACACCTTAAAATCCTCAATTAAAGGAGCCAAGTAGACATCTATATCATTTTCAGGTTGTTTCGGCCCAAAAATGAGTATAGGCATCATTATATGCTCTCGCTTCATGCATCGCGATGGGGGAACGTTGTAGATCATCAAAATCACCGGTCATGTACTGTGTGAGCTACTTTGCAAGCCATGAGGGTTCATGCCATCTGTAGCCAATACAAGGCGCAGGTTTCTTGATTTTTCACCAAATTCAGGAAAATCATCATCAATCTTTTTCCATTGAGGAGAATCTGAGGGGTGTCGAATCTTGTCATCTTCAATCCTTCTATCAGCATGCCATGTCAAGTCCTTGGATAACTCTTTACTACTGTACATGCGCTTAAATCGTGGTATTATAGGCAAATACCACATGGTTTTGACAGGCGCAGATCCATTCTTCTTGTACCGTGAGGCGCCATATTTTGGACAGGCCTTCAATGATGCATAGTCAATTCTAAATAATATGCAATCATTGAGACAGGCATGTATCCTCTCATATCCCATGCCAATTGAGGTTAACATCCGTTTAGCCTCATAAGTACGATTAGGTAACACATTATCCTCGGGTTGCATGCTTTTTAATAGACCAAGTAAGTCTGTGAAACTCTTATCACTCCACCCATTGTTGGCTTTTAACTTGTATAGGTTTAGAACTGCTTTCAATCTTGTGAATTTACTACTACTATACAGTGGTGTCTTTGAATCACTTGTCAATTGTCAAACATTTTAGGACAATTTTGCAAATCCTCCTCAATCACATTTGTCATCTCCTCCAAAAGATCAGGCTCATAATCATTCATGTTGAAATCCTGTGATGGATATGATGTACCACCCAAATCATCTGACGTGACACTGCTTTCACCGTGTCTTGTCCAACGTGTGTAGCTTTTATCAATTCCATTACACACCAAATGATTTTCCAACTCACGTGGACTAATTCTCTTTCCAAAACAACAACGTAAACACGGGCAAGTGATCCTAGTTCGATTTGGTGCATGCTCAACCGCAAACTTTATGAACTCTTTCACCCCTTTCTCATACTGTTCCGACATACGATCCACTAAAATCCACCTTCGATACATCTTGATTCTGAATTAATTAAATTAAAAAATTTTATCATCAGTTGATAATTGAATTAATTAAATCATTTTCATTTTAATTTATTTTCCATTATTCTAGAAAAAATTCGGCAGAGTAACAACGCAAAAATTTCTACCAAGTTCTCGACTTAATCTTCACCCGGGTAGATTGCAACCAACAAAATTCGGATCTTACGATCCGCTAAAATCCAATTTCGATCTTAATTAATTAAATTAAATAATTTTAACATCAGTTGAGTTGAGTTGAGTTGAATTAAATAAAATATTTTAATTTTAATTTATTTCCTGTTATTCTAGAAAAAATTCGGCAGAGTATCAACGCAAAAATTTCTACCAAGTTCTCGACTTAATCTTCCCCCAAACTGGCAACCAACAAAATTCGTATCTTTCAACCACAACAAACCCAAAATGTCGATCTTACTATACGAAAATATTGATCACCAGTTGGATCACATAAAGAATCATATTTCAAGCAACTACAAATATTGATCACCAGCTGGATCACATAAATCACATAAAACTAAAAATAAATCATCATTTTATAAATATATATTGATCAACAGTTGGATCACATAAAACATCATATTTCCAGCAACTACAAATATTGATCACCAGTTGGATCACATAAATCACATAAAACTACAAATAAAACATCATATTTTCAACAACCAAGTATAAATATAGATCATTAGTTGGATCAATGTACCCTAAACCACAAAATAACCACAATTTAATCCCAAATCAAATGTAATTAACACCCGACTAACCCAAATTAACACTACATTCAGTCAAATCCATATTTCCCTTAAATTTTACAATAAATAGGCAAATTTCAAAAATATACACAAATATACATACACCCACACATACACAAATATATATATACATACACACACATATACACAAATATATATATACATACACACACATATACACAAATATATATACATACACACACATATACACAAATATACATACACTCACACATACACAAATATACATACACCCACACATACACAAATATTTATCTAACTCAAACTCTATACTCTAAGTGTGTGTGTGTGTATTTATTTATCTAAAAAAAATTACCCACTAAATGGCGGCAGCAGCGGCGGCGGGCCGGGGCGGGGCAGGGCGGCGGCGGCGACGGCGACGGCGACGGGGCGGCAGCGGCGGTGTATATATAGAAAAAGTTAAATATTATAATATATATACATATATATATATATATGCACATATATAGAGAGAGAGAGAAAGAGAGAGAGAGAGAGGGAGATACCAAAACCCAAGATGGCGGCGACAGACGGCAGCGGTGGACGGTGAGTAGAGAGAAATTGTCACATAATTTCCTTTCTTTATGCTATTAACTCGATTTGCTTCTACATCTACTATACAACTTACAATTAATACTAGTTTTGCTAATATATATATGAACCATTGTTACAATATTAGGATCTCTAATAAATTCCTTAAAAATGCATTTTGATAGATGTAAATGTCATGATTTCACCTTTTCTAATTAGGGTGTCTAAATTTTACCCTGGCATGCAAATGGTTTTTCTAAAATGATTTAATAATTGATTATTTAGTTAATCGGGATTCTTTTAAATCATAGGCATTTCCTTTCAGATCATAGGTGCGTAGATAAGTTCGGCTAATTTGGTTTACTAAAAGGACAAGGATCCTACTGTGACAAGAAGAGTTTGAGTTTTTGGCCCCTTTATGACTACGCTTATAAAATAAGAGCAGGGGTCACTAACGAGCGAGAAAATGGATGCGCTATGCTTGTTGACGAAAAAATGGGATTTGAGAGGACCACTAGATAGCAGATCAAATTCATAAATAAAAGCTCCAACACTTCGGGGGAATTTTTTTTCTTGCTTTTAAGCAACTTTTTGACTTCTACTATAAATAAGCTTTGTTCCATTTATCTTTCTCAATGTGGACCCCATGAAATGGGCTTTGAAAAGTTCTAACATAACTGGCTCTCTAATTTTGCTTATGCTTCTACGTCTCTAAAGTTTGGCAAACAAAATCCATAATCATGTAGGAAGGTAGGAAATGTTTTTTCCAACTAATGAAATTTTGTATATTTCGAAATTATTTGATATAGATTTCATTGTAAGTTTTTCATTGTCCCAACTTTGCTCCTTACATTTCTATCACCATATTCACTGTATTTCCCCCCAATTTACCCAATACTTAAACAACCCTCCACTATCCATTCTTTACCACCACCACACATGGTGCAGGGCTAGAAAGGGTTATGCAGACAAGTGGTAGCAATGGTGTATCGAGGGAGTTGGTATCTGACAGAGGCTGAGGTTGGGAGGGTGCTCCTAGCAGTGGTTGGGTTTGTGGACAAGAGTAGTTGGTCTGTATATCGTGGCGGTGACTTAGGGGTTGGGTCGCTTGCCGTGGCTCAAGTTGGGTCGCCAAGGGTTGCGTGGTGGTTAGATCATACACAGAGGACTCATGTGTACAAGGGTCCCATGATCATGGGCGTCTGGATCAGGTATCCATCTACCAACCCGACCTCATCAAGTTCAGGTAAAATAGCTCGGGAATTTTGCTGTAGCAAATTTTAAATGGTACCCCAAACATGAATTTCGAGAACTTGATAGGTCAACTGTCCCAGATAGTCAGTACTCGACTATATTTTAAAATGGTGCCCGAGCCCAGCATACCCAATAAGACAGACACCTCTAGAAATAGATGAGGCTCGTAATGGTGCAGGCACGAGGCGGATTTTCTATAACAATTTGGTGTAACACATAACACACCAATAAATGAGTAACATGTGTCTATCTAATTTTTTTTTTAAGGGAAAGCGGTATTTTATTTCATCCAATAAAAAATTTACTACGTCAAGAACAATACAACTAAGACTGCATCTAATGATGTAAAAGAGAATAATTGAAACACCAAATATCGAGATTCTTCAAGATAAAAATCTTAAGAACTAACAAACGAGCCCAAAAAAATTCTTGTGCATCTCCTATTCAAGGAGAGACGAAACTCTCATTCGAGAGAGAAAGCAAACTCTCATACGAGGAAGAAAATAAAATACTAAACAAAATATCTAAAATGTTATATAAAAGCTTATGTATCACCCGTTTTGATCTCGTCAGATCTGTCTCTGTCTCATTAGATCCATATTCGTCTCATCAGATTTGAACATGTACAACTTGAAGAAGGATGCTCCAACCCAACCCGCCGACGATGGTGGTGGTAGCAGTGGTGAAGTAGAAGACCGCTTCACCAAGCCATCATCGACGGAAAAATAGAAGAAAAAATAAGGTTAGGGTTTAGAGAGAGAGGTTGTGGTTTTTGCTCATTGTTACATGTGTCTATCTAATTAAAAGGTGGAAATTCATCTTCATTATTTAATTATTGAAAAGAAAAAAAAAATTGATTGCATAATTTACATTCCCTTCGGTCTGTGCCCCTTCTCTCTCCGCTGCTTTAGTCCTTATCTCAGATTTTATGTTCAGTTTTCACATTCTTGGAAGACTTTTTCATACAATTTATGGAGCATACACAAGGAACAATCCCCTCACTTTCTCACATCTCATTATCTTCGTGGGCAATCCATACAATTCACACCCAATTAATTATTCTATCTTTGCTTTTTCTTTTTTCATCACTTGATTTAAAAATTCTCATAACTGCTACCTAATAAGCAAAAAGGCAAGTACTAAACCTCTATATTATAATATCTTCAAATCACTAAATTACTCAACTGCTCAAAAGGATCAAACTGGGAACCACCAAATGATATTGCGTATAAGATTAACTGTTAAAACTAATGTAGCCTCCATTATTTTGTATCAATGGGACTTTTGTGTAATTCATATTCTAAACATTATTTTTGAATGTGAAATGTACGAGAAAAAAGGTGAACGAATAATTGTGAATCAAATTAATCCTCTTCATTTCAGTCATAAATTTTGTATGAATGAAAACTGGAACATGAAATGTGAGATAAGAATGAGGAGAGAGACGTGAAAAGAAACGGAAGTTAATTATGGAATCAAATTAAATAATGAATTATGCATTAAGGTGAATTTCCATCTTGTAATTAAAAAGACATGATATGTCATTAGTGTTATAGGAAATCCGCACCAATGTACGTAGATGAGGTTGGGGGTACAGGTGACTATGAACGGTGACGAAGACATCAAAATTTGATTTGTGAAGGAGACCAAAACCCTTATTTTTATGAGGGGGAGAGTTGGTATTCGACTCAATATAATAAGTTGCTTTTTACCTATTATGGAAAACTTAAAAGATGATTGTTTCTTAATGGGTATTTTCATCTTTCTCATTGACGATGGTAAAATCGTCAGACAGTGATTGTCACATGATAGACCACATGGAGTAAGGGAACCGATTCAACTCACGACAAACTAGGCTAAGAGTTGGTTAGGTTATAGACTGCACTCGATTACTTCAAGCTACTTACGTACCCAAGGTATGTGAGATCAAGTCAGTTCGTAGTTTTTTTGTAGGGTTACTCTCAATAGCCAGTGAATTTTTACTGGGGGAATAGATAATGAACCCTTCCCAGCTCCTCTAAGGTATTTATTTGGAGCTGGCAGTGGGCTATGGGCCATGGGTTTAGCTTTGTCAGTAGCCCATCAGGCTTAATAATATAACCCTTAGATTAAAAAAATAGCCCAGGTATTCTTAACGGGTTGCCATCCCATTTGAGCTTGACTAGTATGTCACCCGCGGATTTTAACCCACAGGTGGTGTCTCGGCCTGAGCCGGGGTCGTGTTTTATTACTGTAATGCCCTTAGACATTTTTGGTGCACATCATAATGCCCCCCACTCCCGGGTTTTCTAGGTGAGATACCCGTGAGTAGAAGTACTCCCGCTTAGGCAGTGCTATGATAATAGCTTAGGAGATAGCGCTAGCTTGCTCTTCTACCCCCATTTTAATTGATTTAACCTAGGACCTCTCCGCCAATTTAACCTATGACCTCTCCGTCCTCAAGGAGCACTCTTATAAGGGTCGTTGGCTTTTATCCAGTAGTGTGGCGAGCGTCGCTTGATGAATAAGGGAGGGGACGCCAGGACACGACCTCGGTGTCTCGCGGCTGGTTGCGAGGCCCTCGGTGTTCGCGGTGGTGCGAGGCACTCAGTGACTCACTGCTGGTCGCGGTAGTCGCGAGGCACTTTGTGCCTTGCGGCTGGTTGAGAGGGATTCGACTGGTTGAGGCTAGTCACGACTGGTGGCGCTAGTCACGAGGCATTTGATGCCTCACGGCTGGTCGCGCTGGTCGCGAGGCACTCGGTGCCTCACCGCTGGTCTCACTGGTCGCGAGGAACTCGGTGCTCGGTGCTCGAGGTGGCATGAGACACTCGCGCTGGTCAAGACTGGTCTCGCTGATCATGAATGGTTGCGCTGGTCACGCTAGTCGCGACTGGTCATGCTGATCGAGCTAGTCGTGCTGATCGCACTGGTCGCGAGGGACTCAGTGCTCACGTTGGGGGGAGGCGCTCGGTGCGTCGAGGCTGGTCGCGCTGGTCGAGTGCCTCGTGGATGGTGGCGCTGGTCGAGTGCCTCGCGGCTGGTCGCGCTAGTCCCGCTGATCGCGCTAATCGTGCTGGTCGCAAGGCACTCGGTACCCGTGGTGGCGCGTGTCTGTCATGCTAGTCGGGCGGGACTCGGTGCCCATGGTGGCTCGAGGCACTCAGTGCCTTGCTACTGGTCATAACCGGTTGCTCTGATCGTGAGGTTCTTGGAGGGTAAGTGGGGTGCTTTGTACCCCGCGGCTTCATGAACGCTAGTCGGGTGTCTTGTACCTCTTTACTTCATAAGCGCTAGTGGGGTGCTATGTACCCTTTGGCTTCATGAGCGCTAGTGGGTGATAAGTCCATATTTTACAGTATTTTATGCCCCATTGTAATATGATTTGATCGTTACTTTGATCATGTTTTATCCCTCATAATGCTTTGATTGGTATATTTTTTTTTTTGTAGGATAAAAGTTGATTTACGCATGAAAGACGAGAAAAGAGATCCGAATTGAGCTTGAAATTGAAGAAAGAAACAAAAGAAGATAGTTGACGAAAGATTTTATACAATGTTCATATATAAATGAGGTTTTCGTCCTCTTACAGGCCAAATAAGATTAAGGTTTCTTCTTCAATATTGTAGATCTGTTTCTTAGCTTCACTTAGCAACTTGAATCACCTCAATCCAGCATTTTTAGAGAGAGTTATGATTAAATTACGAAAGCTGCGAATTCTGCGTGAGACGACCGCGGTCTTGCTTCGGAAAATTGGTTCGCACTTTTTGTGCCGCGGTCTGCTGATGTTTGTGCCGCGGTCCGATTCTCCAGCTGCCCTATTTTTTATATCCGCCGTTTTTGGTCTTTATAACACATTCTTCACTTATCAAAAGGCTAGACATGCTCTAAAACACCAAGGGGGAGCCATGGGAAGTCCTAAGGAAGCTTGAAGAGCCATCATCATCATCATTTTCATCATCAAAGCTTGGATTCACACTTTATAATAGGGAGTAATTCAACTCTTTCTCTTGATTAGTATTTTCAATTATGTCTTGTAGAGTTGTTGAATCACTTGTTGTTGTAAGTATGAGCTAAGTATTTTTGTGATTGGGTTATGTGAATACTTTGTGATGTTTTGTGTTTAATAAATCATTAATTTCCGGATTTATTACATTCTTGTTACATGTTTGATTTTGTGCTTAATGCTTGCATATGCTTGATCACCATGTGTTTGATAAAATGCTTTGTCTTAAGACCGAGAGGAGATAGATAAAGGGAGATCGAAAAATCAATCATCATAACGTAACAATTGACTAGAGATAGAATCGATTGCGTTGTGTGGCTTTTTGTGATAAGATGACCCGATTGAATGTAGGATCTTCGTAAACAAGGAATTCCTTTGAACCTAAATGCATGTTAGTTAATTCAATCTTCACTATACAGATATAGGAAGTTATTAACTAGTATAGGCTTGTTATTTCAAGAGATTGAATAATAAATACATTAGGGGGTTTCGCCATAACAAGAACGTTCTAAGAATCTAGATAATTGAGAGTTCATGAACATAGAATAGAACATAGTAGGATCATAACCCAATCACCTCTTTCCATTCGATTTATTATCTTGTTTATCACATAGTTGTCTTTGATTATTTTCATAGTATAATCATCTATCATCTTATAATTTGATTTAGATTAGAGTTAGATAATATAGCAATTATGAGCATTGAATCCAATTGTCCCTGTGGAGACGATACACCCCGAGCTAAATAGTCCACTTTATTACATTGCACGACCTAGTATACTTGCTAGGATTTTGCGTGTCAGTGGGGTACTTAGTCATTTTCATGCGCCTTTTGGAGGATATTATGAGTCCCAAGGGTCCTTGCCTCTCTATCATTTTGCTAATCCTGAGCATCACTTACTAGCATATTTACTTAAAGGACACTAGAGGGTTAGGGATGGTTCTTTGATGATGATGAGAGCTGTAGGCTTTGTTCGTCGAATGCCGACCCCAATGATTTTGTAGACTAATGCCCTGAGGCTTTGAGCCTCACAATTCTTCACTGGGGTGATCTCTATCTTAATTTTAGGAGGCTTGGATAGCCCCTAATGTTCATTATTTGGAGCATGAAGCAAAATATCGCCCTAGCCACCCTGGTATAAGGTGAATTATTGCTCTTATTTGTAGATGGTGAGTTTTCACCTTTGTTTGTATGAGGTGAGTATTCACCTTTGATATATTGGTATGATCTCGTTCCAAATCCCATGTCAGAGGGGGTTTGTTTTTAGAACCTCAGACCCTCTCGGTAATGCTAGAGGGATCACAAGATGGACTATCACCCTTGTTATGTTTGTTTGAATGAGTGACATGGTTTTTAGTACTCGAAGCCACTTAGTGGAGGCTTGGTCGTCTCTTATTTGTTTATTTTACATACTTTAACGGTTAGCTACTTAACTATATTTTCTCCCCGTATGCCCCCTTACTCTTTAATTGTGCTAGTTAAATTTAGGAGTAAGTTACCATATAGTCAGAGAGTTAGAAAATTTTTGTTCTTTTTGTCATGTAGTCATTGCCTATCCCCATATTTTGGATGGTGGAGTTGAATAATATTTCCTATGGCTACTTAGTAATCAGCGCCATAGCTAGCTCTTTATTAGGCGGCTACTAGCCTGCAGCTGGTATTTTTCTTGCTACTACTCACTTCCTATACTACTCATTGGGGAGTAGATGCCCAAGTAGTATCAAAATAATTGGCATGTGGTGCCTTGACTATTTCGTATTGGAATTCATCTTAGGGGCCTTAGATAGATGTTAACTCCAAGCCTTGAAATCATGAAGTGAAAGTTGCATCTTTGGCTAGCCACCTCTTTCTTGCCATCTCTTTTGTGTTTGGTTATATCAACACTTGGATCAGCGAGGTCTATTTGCATTATATATATTTAGTTGAATGAGTGACACGGTTCGTGATACCAGTGGTCACTCATTATTGGGGGCTTGATCTCCTTTTATTTGTTCACAATCTCAATCCATAACCTTAATGGGAGCGGGGAGACCTTCTGTAGGTCTTCAACCTCTCTCGATATTATTGGAGGGATTATGGGGGCATGGTTGCTTCTTGTTTGTTCACAATCTCAATCCATAACCTTAATTGAAGTGGGGAAACCTTTTGTAGGTCCTCAACCTCTCTCGATATTATTGGAGGGATTATGGGGGCATGGCTGCCTCTTGTTGTTCACAATCTCAGTCTATAACCTTAATGGGAGTGGGAAGACCTTTTGTAGGTCCTCAACCTCTCTCGATATTATTGGAGGGATTATGGGGTGGCCTATCCTCAATCGAGTCTTTAATAGCTCGGGGGATTTTCACGGTGCCACCCATATTGACCTCGAGTGGGGTCGCCGATAATTTTTATAACGCCTTTAGTGGAAACTTAGTGAGCTTCCAGGGGTCGTATTTGTATTTTCGTTTTGCCCTTATGTGAGTGAAATGTTTAATCAACAATTACTGACAACAGTTGTCATGGAAACTCGTAGAATAACAAAAATAAACTAAGTACTAGAATTTTGTTGTTGCCTCAGTCGGATGCAATGATTCCGAGGGGCTTTGGATCAGGGTGTTGTTAAATCACCCATCGTTAGTGTCACACTCTTTTGTATGAAGTGAAATGCCTATTATTTAAACAAGCCTAGCATATCTAGCTGCATAAAAGTTGGTGTGCTTGAAGGCACTTAGCAATCATATGACAAAAACTTAAAACACCCAACACTTAATAAAAAGGTGCAGGGGCACACATAGGCACCTCAGAATGTAAGTAATGATAGTTGGCACTGTGGGCGTCCCCAGTCAACACTTGACTTGTTCAATAGTAATGTAGGAAAAAAAATAGTTTTAGTTACTTGTTACTTGATAAGGCCTTATAAGGCTTGACATCTTGTCAAGCTTGGGGAATATTTCCCATGGGGGTCACCTTGCTAGTGGTATCTACTGCCGGCGCGCCCGCCACTTTGGAGCTTTGTCCCTCAGCAGTGGTTGATGTATCTTTGAAATAGGCATTGTCTTCTTGGGGTGGCATGTCGTGGCATGTGTGTTGTCCACCCCTAGTTAGGTGAAGGCACTGTAGAGGATGATGTCTGCTGAGCTCCCACTATAGACCAGAATCTTCTTCACCCAAAAGTTGGGGATGGTCAGCGAGATCACTAAGGCATCATTCACTAATGGGATGTTGTTTTCTAGGTCTTGTAGTCTAAACTCTATGGCTTGCGTCTTTGGCTCCACTTGATTCACTTGCCCTCCCCGTGGGAAGCTGATGGCATGTTGTCCAGTAGCAGCCCTTAGTGAAGCTTTCCTTGAGTTTGTGGAGTAACCCCTTGCTGGGCCTCCTAAGATCACCATTATTATTCCATTCACTAGAGGGTTATCCATCTCTGAGTCTACCCTTGGGGGGTTGCCTTTGACTCTATCTCTACCCCTCTGTCTCTTCGATTCTTGTATATTCTTCAGCTCTGGCCAACAACTCTTCCATAGTTGATGGGGGCTTCCCAGTTATACATTTCTTGAACCTACTATTACATAAGTCCCTCTGCATTATTCCTAATAGCAACTCACAATTGACGTGCGGTACTTCAGACACCGTGTTAGAGAAACGCTTGGTCGGCTGCTCGAGCCCGACGATGGTACTGGCAGGCACTCGATTGAATCAATTAAGTGCCCTTCCAGAAAGGATGGTTCGAAACTTTTTACAGTAGGCAGCATCACTGACGTTGTACTTATCAGCCTTGGCGTTGAACTTGTCAACATGCTCTTGAGGGTCTCCAGCTCCCTCATACTCGCTCAGATGAGGTAACTTAAGCCCCTGAGGTAAAGACTCTGCCAAAATCGCAGGGCAGAAAGACTTCTCTTAGGAGGTGCTACCGCTAATGGCACCAACTGCATATCCTCCTCTCTTCCAGGGTTGTCTAAACTCTCATCACATCGGGTAGGTGCCTATGTCGGTCTTCGCGCCTCAACAAGGTCTCTTCGGAAATCGAGGATGCTTGACCTCTACGTAGTGACCTTGGGGGTGTTGGCCTTCGGTCTCTTCCCCTTGGTGGCCTCTGAGAGGGTGAGACCACACTATTCTTTTCTCTTTCTTGTGTTGTCCCATTCACCAATGAGTTGGATCTCCTTGATCCAATCCCGTCGGGGATCAAGGACTCTTGACCTCGGCGGGGAGATTGGCTTGGCGCCCCTCGGTGATGGTGACTCTTCTCCCGAGGCTCCTGACCCCTGCGTGCAGATGGAGGGGACGGATCTTGCGGCCCCTTCTCTTAAGGTTGGGGTGCCTCCTGATGGCCCATCTCTTGGGGGATTTGCCCCTTGTTAGTCGATGGAACAGGTGTTGCTTGCGACGGGAGTGCAAGGGCATATTGCTGGACTGCACGAGCGGCTGCCCTCACTGATGCATCCTCAGCAAGTGCAAGTAGTGCCTCCTGAGTGATCTCTAACACCCTAGTGGCAGGGAGATGGAATCACAGATGGCGTCACAGGAGGTGCGTTCTGCTCGTTCATCGAGGGTGGTATGTCTGGACCCTGCCTTCAGCTTGCCGGGTCGGAGGGTCTTGAGCACCACTCTCGGCCTTGGGGTGATCTTCAGGCGTTGGGTTAGGAAGTTCATCAACAGCTGTTGGCTGATAGTGGCTACTTATCCTATCACCGGTAGTACGTGCTTGAGACCTAGTTTGCATACTCAGTGGCTGGAGCGTTGTTCCCACAGACGGCGCCAATCTGATGATCGTAAAAATCGTCAGACAGTGATTGTCACATAATGGACCACGTGGAGTAAGGGAACCGATTCAACTCACGACAAACTAGGTTAAGGGTTGGTTAAGATATAGACTGCACTCGGTTACTTCGAGCTGCCTACGTACCCAAGGTATGTGGGATCAAGTCAGTTCGTAGTTTTTTTGTAGGGTTACTCTCAACAGCCAGTGAATTTTTATTGGGAGGGTAGATAATAAGCCCTTCCCAGCTCCTCTAAGGTATTTATATGGAGCTGGCAGTGGGCTATGGGCCATGGACTTAGCTTTGTCAGTAGCCCATCAAGCTTAATAATATAACCCTTAGACTAAAAAAATAGTCCAGGTATTCTTAACGGGTTGTCAACCCTTCTGGGCTTGACTAGTATGTCACCTGCGGATTTTAACCCACGGTTGGTGCCTCGGCCTGAGCCGGGGTCGTGTTTTATTACTGTAATGCCTTTAGACATTTTTGGTGCACATCACTCACCACAATAACACCACAAGTTAATCTTGAAATAAGAAACTCCTTACTATCTTCTTACAATTTATCGACATTACTATTGGGCATGCATAATTTTTCACTACTAAGCATATGAACATCAGTCATCACTCTCTATTATAATCAATTGTACCAAAACTACTCAAAAAAGCATTTTGAGTTGGTAAAACATTTAAGGGTGTAGAATGCCAAAAATGCAAATTAAAAGTGTATTGTCTTAAAAAGTGGCAATTCGAAGGTGCAATCCGCCAAATATTCAGAAATTGACATTTTTACCCTCCCAAAAATGAGTCATTTAGTTTTTTTGGGGTGATTAAGATGCTTGAGAGTACAAAATGCTAAATTATATACAATTTGAGGGTGCAGTAGGCCATAAATCAAATTAAAGAGTGCAAAGTGCCAAAAAATCCTTTAATATTGATAACATGTATCATTTAACTTTAGGGGTAATGATATTTTCCCATTTAAACTATTCGAGTTTTTGCACTTTTGTAAACAAGCTTTATTTTTTTTGCACTTTCTTATCCGAACTATATTGATTTTTACAAAATTTTATATTTTAGCATTTTCCGACGAAATAGCGGGGCGGGGGCTCCATCATATATATCACATGTTATTTTCTTAAGGATAAATATGAAAGTTTATCAATTGAAACAACAATTTGTTGTGATTTCGTTATTTTGAATTCTACTATTCAAAGTATCATTTCAACTTAAAAGGGTAAAAATAGTGAACCACAAGTTCCATTAAATGTCATTTTTACCCTTATAAGGGTTATATGCTAGGTTGCACGGGTGCGGATACGGGGATACTGATACAACACGATACGGGAACGGCGATACGAATTTTTCAAAATTTTAGGAAAAGACACGCCGAGGATAAGTGCATATATATGCATGTATAATATGTAAACATAAATTGATTCGATAAATTCATTGATATAAATAAAACTTTGTCTAGTTGTGTAAATTTCTTTGTCATTTATTTAACTTTTATGTGTTCATTTTTAACAAAAGACCGAAAATATTATCTCTTTTCCTATTTTAGTCCAAAATGTATTGTACAATATTTTAAAAAAATACTCTATCTGGTATCTAAAACGTGTCGGATACTTCAAATTTTGTGTCGGATACGGTATCCAAAATTTTCTCTTTTCTTTTTATTGTTGGACACTTCAAAAATGGTCCGAACATGGTATCCGAGAGTATCCGTGCCGGATACGGGTACATACAAATACGATACTGCACGAGGTCAATTTTAGGAGTATCTGTGCATCATAGGTTATATGCAATGTATGTAATGGTTTCCGGCTAATATTCCACCGAAAAATGTTAAAAGTATAAAATTTTATAAAAATCCGTGTAGTTCAGATAAGAAAATACAAAAATCAAACAAATTTAGATAAAATAATGCAAAACCCGTTTAGTTCAGATAAAAAAACAAAAAAAAATATTTGCAAAAATGCAAAAAACCGAATAATTTAAATGGAGAAAAGTCATTTTCCCTTAACTTTAGTTGATTCAATAAAAGAATAGCAGGCATGGCATATTTTTGGAAAAATTTTAAGTACACCCGGTTCGGGACTCATTTGGATGCACCAACACACACCAAAAAACAATAAAAAAAATTGTGACTTAATATTATATTGAATATATATTGTTTATTATTTTGTGGTGTGTGTTGATGAATCCAAATGAATCCCACACCGACTGCACACAAGAGTTTTCCCATATTTTTCACTATTAAAAATAATACTCATCAGTCGTCGCTCTTTATTATAATCAATTGTACCAGAACCATTGAAAATAGCAGTTTGAGTTGGTAAAACATTTGAAATGTTGAAAACACATTCTCAAAATATCTCTTAAATAAATTCCATTTATTATTAATGAAAAATAAAACCAAAAACAACAGATAATTGAAGTGTCCCAATTAAAGACACCCCACTTGTGGGGCCAACATATTGACAAATCCCATGTCTCTTCTTCTAATATGATATTCCCTCTCTATCTATCTATCTATCTATATTACTATATATATATCTATCTCCACCTTCTTCGTAAAGTGTGTGTGTATGTGTATGCGTAGTGTGGCCCCATCAGATCCAATTTATTCCTCATTCATCACAACACAACACCACCATTTCATTTCTCTTTCCTTCTATTAAGCCTTTTGCTTTGCTTGTTGACAAATTTATTCCTCTTCCCTTTTCTTTTCCACTCCACCAAAAATGTTGGCTTTTATCAAAGTATCTGACCTCTTTTCCTTTCATTTTACTTACTGCAGTGGATTCCACTGATATTTGTTGGAATTGGGTCATGAGAGTTGCTTTTGAAGCTCTGGGTTTTCAGTGATTTTCTTTTATCTGCCGTCAGGTTAAGTTTTCTCTAACTTTCTTCAATTTTGTTTTTCTGTGACATTAATCAGTAATGGGTTTTTCATGAATTCTTTTTCTCATCTGTTCAGAATATGTGTGTCAGTGTGTGTGTGTGTGGGTTCTATGATGATTTTTATGATTTCATTTTTGACCCATGCATTCATTCCTTCATTCTGAGATGATGAAACTCACTCCATTGATATATAAATGCATTTTTTTTCTTCTATGTGATATGTCATATATATATATATATATACAAGTTTCATATGCTGATTATGGCTTCTAATTCTTTACCCATCTCCTATATTTATTATTTATCTGTTCTTAATTGTGGTGGATTTACCCACAATCTGATCTGGGCTGGGGTAATTTTTGGCCTAATGTCAACAAAAGGATTTTTATCCTCATTTTTTATTTTATTTTTTAATATTTGGGAGGTGGGGGGGGGGGGTTAAAGCTAACTTCATCAAAAAGGAATCTGATTACTTGTTTGTTTGTTCTTGCTACCAAAATTTATCTATTCTTCTTAGCTGGAAAATGCCATTTATTATTACATGGGGAGGCAAGAAACAGAGATGAATTGATTTATTTTTCTATTAATGAGATGCTACATAAATTTTTTTTTTTTTCATAATTAGAAGAATCTTAAATGAATTTGGATGATAATTGATACCCCACCCAAACCCCCAACATACTTCCATTTGTCTTAAACTCCAAAATCATTGAAAAGCAAGCATACCCAAAGTATTATTACCTTAATACTAATATTCCCATTTGTCTTTGCATTTTAGGTGTTACAATGCAGTGTACTAGTTACATTCCTGTATATTACAATGAGAGGGATATCGATGTCGGTGCTAACTATGGACAAGAAAGAGGGTCGAGGTCGACCTTTTCTGTGCCACAATGTACAATCGAACAGTATTTAGGTTATGAAAAGGAGGTAATGAGGCGTATAATACAGAATCATGAAGCCACATTTAGATATCAGGTATATATAGTTGAACTGGTCACATTTTATCTTTGGTAAATGCTCGTTTCTCTTTAAATAACTATATTTGCTTCAAAATTAAATTTCAACTAGTGTTATAATTCTTCAATTTTGCATAAAAACAATTGCTCTAACTGGAGACTGGAGTTATATATTAATTTCTTTCAAATAGTCAATTTCTTTACAACACTTTATTGTTATGTTGCTCTCCAGGTCCAGGAACTACATAGATTATACAGTAGACAAACAGTTTTAATGGATGAAATTAGCGTGGGAGAAACCTTTACACAGCATTTACAATTGCAAACATCAAAATCAAATCTTTGTTCATCTCAAGCCCGGTCCCACATTTTCCATGCTTCACATACTCCCAGCTGTTGCCCTGCTCCTTTTCCAAGTAATAATGAATTTAAAGCTCATGATAAGAGAGTTTTGGATCTTGAACTTCCAGGAAATGCTTTTGAAACTCCTGAAGTTACTTGTTGCACTCATAAAAAACCAGAACTTGTGCCTGCAAATGGTTCAGGACTTGGTTATGTTAAAACCGGAGAAGATTTTTCGAGTTTTAACACAAGTAGCTGTAAAACAAAGTTTATGATCGACTTGAACGAACCCGTGCAGATCGAGTCGTTGGATTCAAGCTCAGATGGTACAAATTCATCTGTGGCCATTGATTTGAATTCTATGCCTCTCAGTTGTTTGTCGGAGACGGCAATCAATCTTGAAAATCTCCAGAATTTAAAAAAGAATACTAAAGATGGAGATCAAGAAGAAAATATGCATGTGTTAAGAGAAGACTCAGATTGTAGTAGTGAGATTGATGATAAAATGTTGAAAATCAAAACTTACATCGACTTAAACGGTGGCAACGAGCCTTTTCCACCACTTTCAAGTACAAATGTGGAGATGGAATCTGCTGGAGAGGCGGACTTGGAGGCTCCGGTGAGCCCGGAGAACAAGGAAGGATCTCCTCCTAGAGGAAAATCTGAGGACATTCCTATTTTGTCTCAACTTGACAGAATTGCTGCAAATAGTCTAATTATGATTTTCGATTCTGGAGTTCTAGAACATTCCGAAGATGCAAGAGAGCCACTAAGGAGCTTTTATAACCCTCTACCATGGTTTGCTGAAATAGTTTCTTCAACGGGAAATGATCTAGAGAACAATGCTACTAATTTTTCTCGTGTTGTTAAAAAAGAGAAAAAAGCGGGTACTTGTTCGAGTAGGTCCAAAAGGGGTAGTGCCCGGGCAGGCAGCAATGGTTGTGGAAAAGTAATACGAAATTCCAAGTTAGATGATGTCAGCAAATCAACGAGCGCCATTTGGAAGCAGCCCAGTACTCGTAGTAAACAGGGTGTCTTGCAGAACTGGGGAAATGTAAAGAAAAGACGAGGAGGCTGTAGATGTCGGGCTAGTAAATTTCTTATTATTAGTTGAGTTTTTTTTTTTTTTTTCAAATTATGGTGATACTGTTTATACTCCAGATAAGTATTTTGCTCTGATCTTGAATATTTGGGACTTGGGATTTTTTGAGTTGGTTAAATGTTGAGAAACGAAAATGGGACGTTGATGTCGGGCTGGTAATATGATTAGCCGAGTAAGACCAAGGGAAGGGCGTGGCGAAGCAAAAGTGTAAGTGTATGCTTTTGTTTCATTATATGGAGGAGATCTTCCATAGATAGGATGTTATTTTGAGGTGATCAAGATTGTGAGGTGGTTTATGAATAATTCATATATATATATATATATATATATATATATCAAAATTAGTTTTAAATTAAAGATTTTTTCTTCAAAAATCCCCTTTTTTCTAAGAGGAGAGTTATGAATACATAGTCTCCATTTATAATTTTCCACCGTACATTCTCAATTCCTAATTAATACTTTAACTTGTGCTTGTCGCAGCCGGGAGAAGAGACCCGTTATGGCTGCTTAGGTTATCTTAAACAAGCTGTAGATCAATAATCGATTCTTGGGTTATAACCAAATTCAATCTTAAACATGTTTTTGGCTTTCTATAGTTGGAACAGAATAACAAGTAAACAATAAGTATTTTGAAAAAAAAAGGTGTTCAGCATAAGACAAGATATCACCGAATCCCTGGTTTTTGGGGCAAATCAAATTCTCGTCGAAAGTAAATAGAATGAATGCATAGTTTTTGAGTTACTAGTAAAGTACATGTGCATTGAACGGAGATCATCTTATAGTAAAAAAAAAAAAAAATTAAAAATATTTATAAGAAAACAATTAAACAATTTATAAAAGTTCAAGTATGAAATTTTCTGAATGACATGTGATCGGCCTCTTTTTCGTCAAGAAGAACGAGGCAAATCCAACGACCCAAGAGAGTCAAAATCACACAACAATATATTGTATTATAGACTGAACTTGATAAAATCAAGCTGCTTACGTACCTGTTTATATAAGATCAAGTCTATGTGTAGTTCCAGATAATTTTTCTCTTGTATAAGCAATGGCTTCGTACAATACGAGGCTAACTATTTATCACGATTTTATATGTATATTTCCTTTGTATTGCTAAACAGTATTTTTGAGAATTTATTGCTTGTCCCCTCATAAATGAACAAGAGGGGGTATTTATAAGTGATAAGATAACCACTATTCATGATGTGATAACTAGGCATGTCGAGACTGAACAGGTGCCAAGGAATGATTGGATTTAGGTCACATGTGTGACCCGGTTTGACGAACCGGGTCGGGTCGTAACTCGACCTGGTTATGCTATTATTTAATACTCAACAGTAGCAGTATATTGCTGACCATTGACCTGGAGAAAGTAGAGGGATGAATATTTTATACTCATCATTTAGTCCCCCAGTTCGTAGGCCATGACGCGTGGCCATCGTGCCTATGAACAGATACCAATATATATATATATATATAAAAAAAATTGCTTTGAACACTCTCTCAATATCGAAGTAAGTGGTGTAGAATTCAACCTATTCTCTGCAGACAGACGAAGACACGTGTTGAGTAAGCTTTGGGGCAAGTGACGACACGCGCCTTCCACAGTAATAACTGATGTGCAATTTATTATATATATTACTAACGGTTAGATAATGGGGTGAACGAATAGTCACTTTATCTGATCCATTCATCCTTAACTTTGAAACGGTCAGCATTTAAACTTTTGGTATTCCCGCCTAATGAAGTCTATAAATAGGAAATATTAGGCTTATTTTTACTTTTTACCTTTTTCACCTTCTGATAGAACTCTTGAGAAAAGCCACGGCCTGAAAGAAAAGGAGTGATTTTGCAATTCTTTGAGCAATTCCTCTATTTTGTGACTTCAGGAAGATTGAAAGGGAATTTTTTCTTGGCACTTGGAACAAAGGAGAAGAAATAATAACATACCCAGGCCGAAATTCAGGGTTGCGCAGATTAGGGCTTGTTTTCGCTTTAGGCCTCTTCTTATCCTCGCGCAAGATACCATTGTTAGGTATTTTTCTCCTTCCTGTGTTCGTCTGTATTCATCCTCAAATTTTTGTGGTGTGTGAGTTTATTTTTCTGCTTCGTATTATTGTTGGCCTCGTATATTTTCTATTTTCACCAGTTTTGCATCATGGTCCGTTCAACTTCTAGGACTAGATCCGACGAGTCCCTCACGTCGTTGGCAGGGGGGCAAGAAGTAGAACAGTTAGATTCCCTGTCTAAAACTATGGATGATGACGAGTTAGAAATAGACGAATACGAGGCTCATAATAACGAGACGGGTGATGAGGTGATAGGTGAGGATAGGGGGTCTGACCATGAGGGTGGTCAGGACGAGGAGGGAGATAATGAAGATGAATCTGAGGACGAGGTGATTCGTAGAGTACCTCGCGTATACCACTCCTGGAGTGGTATGCGATCCACCTTACATCCTGAGATGATCCCAGAGATACGAGAGAGATATTATATCTCTGAGGAATTTGATATTAAAATTCCTGGTCCAACCGATCGCATAGACACCCCTCCTTCTGGCTACAGAACCTTTCACCTCGCTCACTTGCAAGCCGGAGTGAGATTCCCCCTTCACCCTACAATAGTTCGAATTTTGTCTAGATTAGAGTTGTGTCCTACCCAACTCTTGCCTAATTCTTGTAGGCATATTAATGCCTTCATTGTCCTCATGCACCATTGGCGTGCAGCAGCCTCGTTGGCCCACTTCATGGAGACCTTTAAGTTTAGTAGGTCAGGGACTGGGGACGAGGGATTCTTCTATATTTTCCCTCGTAATCCCCGCATTTGTATTTTCAAAAAGAATACTTCCTCGTATGGTGTGTGGAAGAATAAGTATTTTTATATAGCCCAACCTAAATTTAAGAAGTGGGAAGTACCACGTCATTGGAGGTTGGATTTACCTCGTCTTGAGGATATTGGTGAGGTGACTTGGGGTCAGGATTTTATCAATGAACATTTCTGGCATTTATATAATGCTGATTTTCTCCTCACCGAAGGGGTCTTGGTTCGATTACGGATAAGTCATGCTCCCATCGAATCCGAAAGAGTGGGTAAGCATCGTACTTAGCTTAGTTCGTAGCCTCATAGCTTAATTTTATTTCATCGTATTTATTTTGTTTTTGTCGTTTTCTTTCAGGCATGACAGAAAAGACAGCTCGTATGCAGAGGAATTTGGCAAAATGTGCTGCCGGGAAGACTAGGCGAGGTGCCCCCGCTGCAGCAACGAGGGCACAGCATCGTGCTCCTACTCCCAGCGGGGGTGCATCTGAGCCTTCCCTCCATGATGAGCCGGTTTATGATGTTCCTCCTCTAAACGAGACAGGACCCCTGAGGGATCCAGTGGTCGAGATATCAGAGGGCTCCTACACGAACCTATCCTCTCCCGTGGGTTCTGCAGCAGGCGAGTAAAGGAAGAAGAGAAGGTTTGACGGGACTGGGTATAGCCCGGAGCTTGGATCTAGAGCAATGGGCGAGCTCCATGAGACATCTGTGGCTAGGCTCGTGGAGAAGTTCGAAGGGATCTGGAAGATGGATAGAGCCGAAGCCACAGGTGGTCGTGATCCTCCCTTCATATACCGAGGCAAAGCTGCGATTACCCCAGATTGGCGAGTTTATGATGATAGCTCAATAATGGGGCCAGGGAGTTCGTTGACAGCCTCAGAGTTGATACAAGGTATCATTCTGCCCAAGGATAAGGCCAGCTTTGCCACTCTCCCTCATACCGTCATTGAACAATAGGGCTTCGAGGCCACTGCAAAGGTAATAGCCTCGAACATATATAAATATATATGTATATGTCACTTTACTTCAATCTGTATCTTCCTTATTTTAACATTGGTGTCGTTGTTTTTCAGATTGCTCTCTGCTTACACCAGCTCTCCCTTGGTCTCTCCTTTTGGCGTGACCGGAGACTTACCACTGAGAATGAATTCAAGGAACAAAGACTTAAGTTGGAGAGCGAGTTGAAGGAGGCTAAGGTTGTTGCGGCCGAAGCTACAGAATTCCTCAATAGTGGAAAGGCCAAGCTTGAGAAGCAACTAGATGCTCGCATATTCGAGGCCAATTCTTTGAGGGAACAAATGAAGGAAATGCATTCAAACTTACAACTGCTGCAAGCAAATATGCAATCAGCCAAAGAGATGGAGTTCCAATCTGGGGCGGCTGAGGGCAGATCCAGGTTCTTGGCCTCAGGAGAATATCAAGAGATTAGGAGGCAGACTCGCTTCGAAGCGGCTAGAGATTTCAAAGGCTCTGTTGCCTTCGAGAGATTGATGGAAGAGAGAGAATCTGACTTTCTCTTCGATGGCTTCGTAAAAGCACTTGATTATTTGAAGAGAGAGAAAATCCTGCCGGAGGATTTCGACAACAAAGATTTTACTCAAAAGTTCATGGCTTCACCTCCTCTTCGAGATTCTTGTGCTGATCCCAGCCCACCAGCTGTTCCCTTCCCCGAATTCGATCCTCTGGGTCCAGTTCCTGAGAGAGAAGATATTAACGAGGCGGCTCAAGCTTCTGTCGCTGAGAATATTTAGATTAGGATTTTACTTATTTAATTTTAAGGAACAATTAGTTCGTCTTGTCATCATTTTGTTTTTAAACTTCATGAATTGTTTCTTGCTTTAGATAAATTAGCTACTATACATCTGCTGAGCCTCTTCGTAGCATTCAATTAACGTTAGGCTTGAACATTTGCTTCGTAGAATTTATTAACAGTTGCTTGTTTTTAACTATTTCTATCAATGAGGCAACATATAATGCGTATGAACATTGCACTCTCATAATTTCACGCCAAAAATGTATATGTATACCATTAGAAGCAGAAGATGAGTACATGTATACAAGATCAAGTCTCCCTATGCAAAAAGAGGGGTAAGCTTCCCATGAGTTTTAAGCATAGAACCTTCGTAGGTTCTGAATATTCCAAGGACGAGGCAGATCTTTCCCCTCTAGATCTTGTAGCCTATAAGTCCCTTTCTTGTTAATTTTATGACCTTAAAAGGTCCCTCCCAATTTGGGTCGAGTTTTCCAACATACCTCGACACCTCAACTTTCTTCAAAACAAGATCTCCGCTCTGGAGACTTCGTGGTGTTACTTTCTTGTTATAAACTCTTGGTTGCCTTTTGCATTTGAATCCTGGCATAGGCTTTATCCCTCAGTTCTTCAACAACATCCAGTTTGTATGCCTTAGCTTCTGTGTTCTCCTCAGGGTCGTAGGAGCGTACTCTGTACGACACCATTCCAATCTCGGCGGGAATCACCGCTTTCGAACCATATATAAGACAAAAAGGAGATTCTCATGTCGATGTCCTCGGCGTCGTACGATATGCCCATAGAGTTCTGGGTAATTCTTCGGCCCAGTTACCTTTCTTCCCTTCGATCCTAGCCTTAAGGTGCTGAAGAAGTATCCTGTTTGCGACCTCAGTCTGTCCATTGGCTCGGGGATTGCCTACCGCTGTGAAGTTCTGTTGGATTTTTAATTCTTCACACCACTTCACCACGTTTCTACTATTAAATTGGGTCCCATTGTCTAAGATTAGGACACGAGGTATCCCAAATCTTCACACAATATTTTTCCACAAGAACTTCACTACCTCGTGATCCGTTATTTTTGCCACTGCCTCGGCTTCAACCCACTTCGTAAAATACTCCACCGCCACAATAATAAATTTTCGTTACCCCACGGAAGGAGGAAAAGGACCCAAGATATCTATCCCCCATTGATCAAATGGATAAGCAATCTTAATTGGTTCCATTTCAGTAGCCAGACGATGCAATAAGTTCGAATTCAACTGACATTCTGTGCATTTTTTGGTAAAATCAGAGGCATCCTTCACCAATGTGGGCCAATAGTATCCCTGCCTTAATATCTTTTGGGCTAATGCACGACCCCCTGAGTGGTTTCCACAACTTCCTTCATGAATTTCTCTCATTACATACCCTGCTTCGGAAGGAGTGAGGCAACGCAATAGTGGACCAACTGAGGATCGTTTATAGAGCTCCTCGTCAATAATTGTGAATCTCGAAGCTCTATATACGATCCTTCGGGCTTTATTACGATCCTCAGGTAATTCCCCCTTCAACAGGTACAATTTTATCTCGTCTTTCCAGCTCAACTCAGTGACTATGACCATCAGCTCTGTAGCTTCGTTTGACAAGATCTTTGACTTCTCGGATACCAACAGGGTAACCATCCGACTTTTCATTCCAATAATTAGGTTTGCAAATTTTGAAAGGGCATCAGCTCTCTCATTTTTACCTCGTGGGATTTGGTAGATATTTATCTTTTCAAATTCATTCGTCAATTCCTTCACCTTGTTCAAATATAATACGAGGCTCTTTTCCTTCGTTTCATACGAATCCATGATCTGATTCGCTACGAGCTGAGAGTCTGTATACGCATTTAAATGTTTCACCTTCATGATCTTTGCCATCTCTAAGCCCATCACCAAGGCTTCGTATTCCGCTTCG
Source organism: Buddleja alternifolia (assembly GCA_019426215.1). Taxonomy (NCBI): domain Eukaryota; kingdom Viridiplantae; phylum Streptophyta; class Magnoliopsida; order Lamiales; family Scrophulariaceae; genus Buddleja; species Buddleja alternifolia. The sequence continues at coordinate 15,498,687 of CM033396.1, forward strand.
TTATTGGTTACCTCAAGATTTAGCTTGATAGCAAATTCATGATCATTGCCTGCATTGAAGAATTGCAATGTAATTGTTTAAACTAAGAGCAATTTTAATATGGCCATAGGCTGTTATTCGTTAATTACGACGCGTAAGTAATGATTACTGTGCTTTGTGCTTTTATAGAGCTAAGCTACGAAGCTAAGCTTCGTTGAGTCCTTACTGTTATAAGTAATGATTACTTTACTTTGCATTGAAGCGGTGCTTTTATAGAGCTAAGCTACGAAGCTAAGCTTCGTTGAGTCCTTACTGTTATAAGTAATGATTACTTTGCTTCTGACGCAAAGTTTACGTTATGCAATACAATTAATCATTGTACCTTCTGGGTCTCGTAACCATACTCCTATGCCCCCTTTCTGGGTCATGGATGAGCCATCTACATGAAGCAGCCATGGGCCAGTAGGTGCACTGTCAGGTTCATCGTTTACTGTCATTTTGACAATAAAATATGCCAATGCTTGCGCCTTTACGGCGGTTCGTGGCTTGTACTCGATTGAGAATTCACCGAGTTCGACAACCCATTTTACAAGGCGCCCTGAAACATCAGGTTTTGCCAAAATTTGCCTCAGCGGTTGATCAGTTAGTACCACAATATGATGTGATTGAAAGTAGGGTCGCAACTTACGAGCTGCAGTGACCAGGGCCAATGCCCATTTTTCAATTTGAATATAGTTCTTCTCAGCTCCCTGCACCATTCTACTGATGTAGTAGACGGGTTGTTGATTCCCTTCCTGTTCACGAAGCAAAACAACACTTACTGCCTCGTCGGATATAGCTAAGTATAACATAAGAGGTTCTCCAACCACTGGCTTCGTTAACAACGGAGCAGAGGTCAAATACCTTTTTAGTTCTTGAAATGCTCTCTCACATTCCTCTGTCCATTCGAAAGTTTTTACCTTTTTTTAGGATTTTGAAGAAATGTAGACCACGACCTGCGGACCTTGATATAAATCTGCTGAGACTAGCCATTCTCCCGGTTAACTTCTGAACCTCTTTTACAGATCTCGGGGATTGCATCTCCACTACTGCTTTTATCTTCTCCGGATTGGCTTCGATGCCACGCTCCGTCACCATAAATCCCAGGAATTTTCCCCCTCTAACTCCAAAAGCACACTTCTTCGGGTTTAGCTTCATACCGTACTCACGCATAGTCTGCAAGGCAGTGCGCAAATGATCTAGGTGTTCATTCTCCTTTATACTTTTAACTAACATATCGTCAACATAGACCTCCATAGTCTTCTCGATTTCTTCTCGGAACATTGTGTTCACCAATCTTTGATATGTCACTCCGGAGTTTCTTAGCCCGAAGGGCATCACATTGTAACAGTATACTCCTTTCGCTGTAACGAAGGAAATCTTGTCCCTATCTTCTGATGCCATCATGATCTGATTGAAACCTTGATATGCATCCATCATACTCAAGAGAGCACACCCAGCCATCGAATCCACGAGGAGATCAATACGAGGCAATGGGTACGGATCACGTGGACAAGCCTTGTTTAAATCAGTAAAATCCACACACATACGCCATTGACCCCCGGACTTGGGTACAAGCACCACATTTGACAACCAATCAGTGAACTGAGTTTCTTGGATATATTTCACCTCAAGCAGCTTATTCACTTCTGCTTCTATTATTGCATTCCGTTCCGGCCCAAAATTCCTGTGTTTCTGCTTCACTGGTTTTGCTTTTGGGTCCAAATTCAGACGATGCACTATTACTTCGGGGTCGATCCCTCTGAAGTCCGAAGCCTGCCATGCAAACATATCAGAATTCTCCCTAAGGAACCCAATCATCATCATTTCCAACCTCTCCGGTATTTGAGACCCTATTCTGGTAGTTCTGTTTGAGTCTCCATGGAACAGTTCAACAATTTTATGTTCCATTGGTTCGACTCTTCCAGATTCTGTGCGAACCCTTTTTCCAGGATCTTGCCTCACCTCTTCGATAGGTGTAGCAACACCTTTTAACTTCTTCATTTTCAATTGTTTTTCTCCTTTGTCCTTCCTTAAGGCCATGGTGTAACATTCCCTGGCAACCTGCTGATCGCATCGTACAACTGCGACTCCACCACTTGTCATAAATTTTAATTTCAAGTGTATCGTCGACACCACGGCTTCAAACAAATTCAACCCAGGTCGGCCTATAATGGCATTGTAAGAAAAAGGTGCATCAACCACCAAAAACTTCATCATTACCGTTTTTCTCTTGGGTTCGTATCCCAACGAGGCGGGTAAATCTATCGTTCCCAAAGGGGTGACTTCTTCTCCTCCGAACCCCTTTAAAGGAGTATTCACAGGGGTAAGTCTCTTTTCATCAAAATTCATTTTTCTCAAGACATGTAAGAACAGAATATCCGCAGAGCTGCCATTGTCTACTAGCACTCTGTGAACAGAGAAGTTTGCCACATTCATAGTGACCACCATTGGATCATCATGAGGACGTATCACTCCTTCATAATCACGGTCATCGAAGCTAATGACTTCGTAACCTGATGCAACATTCATCGCATGCAGTTATCCGCCTCTTTTTTTGTGGGATCGGACATCACGAAGGTGCCTTCTTCGTGCACTCTGGGAGTCTCTGTATGATGGACCCCCGACAATGGTATGAATCTCACCCCACAGTTGTGGATTATTTTGAACTTCGTGAGTTCGTTTTTCATCACGTCAGGGCAGATTCTTCCAGTCATCATGATATCTTTTATCATCATGCTCGCGACCTCTGCCTCTCTCCGTTTCTTTTCCTCGTTCCCGGGATCGACTTCTAGACCTACGGTCTTGTCGTGTCCCTTCTCCTTGCCTTTTCATTTCAGCCTCTCGGGCCTTGTCAATAAATTCATGCAAGTAACCTTGGTTAATCAATTTCTCGATCTCATCTTTCAATTGAAAACAATCCTCAGTGTCATGTCCATTGTCCTTGTGAAAACGATAATATTTGTGGCTATTTTTCCTTTTTGGATCGTATTTCATCTTTTTGGGCCAAACGATCAATTTTGAATTTTCAATGGCCATCAGGGCTTTGCCTCGAGTCGTTTTTAACGGTGTGTAACCTTCGTACTTCGCGTATCGTGGTTGCCGTTCCTGATCCTTATCGGATCTCGGCATTCCACGTTGCTCATGTTGCTCTTTATTTTGCTTCGATGCCTTCTTCTCGGCTCTCTTAATCCTATATACCTCTTCTTCGTGTATATACTGCCTCGCAAGGATCATCATTCCTTCCTGATCTATGGGAGGGTTCCGTATCAACGCCCCAGCCAATGGCCCTTCCTTCAAACCATTAATGAACAATTGCTGAATTACCTCATGCTGCACACCTTAGACATCTAGGGCTTCGTCATTGAATCTGTCTACAAACTCCCTCGGCGTTTCTTCTTCTCGCTGCTTTATCCCCAATAAAGTCGATACTGACTTCGCCGTGCGAGCCTTACTAGCAAAATGATTCTCAAATTTACGAACAAATTGTTCATACGACACAATTGTGCATGGGGGCTGATTCACAAACCAAACCAAAGCCCGACCCACGAAGGTAGTTGGGAAAATCTTTGCATTCACCGCATCACTTAAATTATGCAACACCATCATCGTTTCAAAAGTGACTACATGTTCCCTAGGATCCCGAGTTCCATCGTACTTCGGAAGATCCGGTACTTTAAAATTCAACGGCATACCTTCCGACGGGATATCCACATGAAAAGGTGAATTACGACGCTGCAGCGCTGAAACCTAGATCGTCCGCTTCTGCGGCGCTTCACTGTGCCTTATCTCGCCGTGCTCTACCTCAATTCTGGCTCTTTCACGCTGTGCTGAATTAGCGTCACTTCGTGCCTCGTTTGGACTCCCTTCCCTTTCACCTCTTCGGTCCCCTTCACCTCGGCTCGTTCCACCCTGTTCCCTTCCCGGGTCAGGTTCACGAAACAGCCTTCGGCGTGCCCCCGTATCGCGGCCATCTTCCCCTCGTTCCCTTTTTGGGTCGAGTTCTGAGAATTGCCGTCCTGGGATAGCTGGGGTGGGATGAGCAGTCCCCACGTTTGGCGTCGGTGGCATCTTAGCCATTTGTTCTTGAAGGAACTTCTGCCCCCACTCTTGCATCCTTTTATTGAACTCTGCCTCAGTCATCGTAATCAATCTCTCCTGTGACGGTTCTACTTCGAGTTCTTGCTGGGGATCTCTTACTGGTGATCCCTGAGGTCCTATCACCACATCCTCTCCTCGTCTCTGATCTGTTTCTTCCATTACTTTAACTAATACCACAAAATAAAGGGGAACGGGGGGGTTCCCCACAGACGGCGCCAAATGATCAGCCTCGTTTTCGTCAAGAAAAACGAGGCAAATCCAACGACCCCAGAGAGTGAAAATCACACAACAATATATTGTATTATAGACTGAACTTGATAAAATCAAGCTGCCTACGTACCTGTTTATATAGGATCAAGTCTATGCGTAGTTCCAGATAATTTTTCTCTTGTATAAGCAATGGCTTCGTACGATACGAGGCTAACTATTTGTCACGATTTTATATGTATATTTCCTTTGTATTGCTAAACAGTATTTTTGAGAATTTATTGTTTGTCCCCTCATAATGAACAAGAGGGGGTATTTATAAGTGATAAGATAACCACTATTCATGATGTGATAACTAGGCATGTTGAGACTGAACAGGTGCCAAGGAATGATTGGATTTAGGTCACATGTGTGACCCGGTTCGACAAACCGGGTCGGGTCGTAACCCGACCTGGTTATGCTATTATTTAATACTCAACAGTAGCAGTATATTGTTGACCATTGACCTGGAGAAAGTAGAGGGATGAATATTTTATACTCATCAACATGATTTATCAATATCTCATTTAGTCTTTGGACTCTATTAAAAGATTACCAATCCTATGTTATTTACTTTTTACTTCTTTCAATGAATGAAATAGAACATCTTTCCTTATAGTATTTCATGAGATTATTGACGTTTCAATTTATTAAATATAAGTAGTGTACGTATCTAAGACCGTGCAACAAATTGATTCTAGGTGAATTTAATTTTTTTTTATTGATAATGTAAAAGATATTATGCAGAACACCACTACATAGAAAATGTTTGCAAACTCTACTGCTTTTAGAGAAGTGCTTTTAAGTGAAAAATAAGCAGAATCACTTGAAAAGCAAAAGTGGGTAGTGTTTGCAAAGACAAGCAGAAAATAGAAAAAAGCTACAGGGAGTGTTTGCAAATAGAAGTGATTATCAATTAGCTTTTTTGCAGAAAGTACAATATTGCCCCTAAAATAAAATAAAAATCATATTTTCTTCACATTATGTTCCTACTATTTTTTTAATAAAATACCTCTAAAGACATATGTTTATGAAATAATATTGATTTTTAAAGGATAATCAACATATTCTACAAGTGTCTGACACATGCTCACATTCAATTTTTTTTATTTCTTTTATCTTTCTTTTTAAGTTTTTCCAGGCCCCATTGGCTTGCAATAAACATTTTAACAAATATTATAAATATAAAATGAACCTCCACCAAACGTTGATTGCCCAGATGCTTTTCCTCTAGCTCCTCTAGCTCCTCCATCCTGGATGTAGGAAAATATCAAGGTGAAAATTGATGAATATGAACCACTATTAAGACCCATCAATTTTCTCTAAGCATCACCTATACATTGTTTCGTGATACACATGCCGAAGAAAATAAAGTAACAGCCGCATAGACTCACTCTATTATCATTTAGTTACTCACTTGATGAGATTTATCACTAGTTATCTATTTTCACTGGGTTATCGGTATAAAAGTTGGACGAAACTAGTTCACATAGTTTTTCAAGATCCAGGAAGATGTCTACATGTTAAAATCATTGACAATGTATAAGGGCGTATATTCTTGTAACAACAGTTTGTTGGATAAAAATGAGTTTTTAACAAAGTGTGGTTCCACCACTTTTGTGTACGAAATTCGAACACCGTAAGTATTTGGGATACAAAAGATTATTGTATAATCTTAATCTACGTTCCGAGTAGATGAGATTAGCATTTCGAATTTCTCAAATCGGACTTGTAACGAATGAGAAATTAAGTGCTAAAGTGATGTGTTTGAACTTGTGTATCCCACAATGGATATACACCACCAATTAAATGAGTTTATAAGTCCTTACCTCAAGGTAAAGGGTTGGCCCTTTGTGTCATCCACTTTGGGCTTTTGTGTGAAAGGGGGAGGAGCTATGCAATTGTGTTTAGGCTCAATTTCTTAGCTCCTCACTCGGGTGGACAGGACCACGGGCTCGGGCCAGGGCCGGGTCGTGGGCCTTGGGCTTGAGGTTTGTGGTGTGTTGTGGGCTTGGGCTTGGGCTCCTATATTATTCTTTTTGGACAAAAGTTTAATTGGGCCTTTGCAGAAAATCCAACAAAGATAAATCTGATTTTATTAAATCAATTTGAATTAATAAAAATGCTGGCCACATTTTTTTTTAAATTCGAATTAAACTTAATTTAGTCTTCTAGAAGGACTATTGACTGCAGTCAATAGTCCAACAGCCATTTTCTTCCATAACAGCTGATTTAATTTGCTATTACAGAAAATGGTAAAGGCAGAATTAAATTTCTGATTTAATTCTATCAGATTTCTGCAGCTATAAAAGGGGCTCCTCCACATTTAGATTTTTCACACCAACTCAAACACATTCTCTCTAGTGTTCTTGAGTTCATATCATCTTCATACATATTTCTTGAGATTTCAACAGTTTAGTAAAGTTCGTTGGTTTCTGAAATTAAAGTGGTTTAATCTTCAGAAACGTTTTCGTTGTATCTTGGGACACGTTTTTTCAAGCCGGTACCACCTATAGCGGGGGCAATTTCGTGTTAAGGAAAGAGTTAACTCTCGCCTCGAAAAACACATCATTGTTCATTGCAATTTCAGATTCTTCGTTAAGATTTGTTCAACAAACTTAACACGAAATTTTTTTTTTTGTTTCTCCACATGTTCGAAAATTCTGAAAAATGGCAAACCGTGATGATATCGTTGCTGCTGATGCTCTTGACTTTGGCCTAGGTCCGGGAGCAGGCCTTGGTCTCGGCATTGGTTCCGGTTCAGGGCTGGGTCCTGCTTCCGGTTCTGGTTTCTGTTCTGATTTAGGGCTGGGTCCTGCTTTTGGTTCTGGCTTCGGTTCTGGTTCAGGGCTGGGTCCTGCTTCCGGTTCTGGTTTTGGTTCTGGTGGGGGTGCCGGGTTAGGCTTCGGATTAGGACTAGGTCCTGGTTCCGATTCTGGCTCTCGTTCGATCCCTTCATTTGCTCCAATGGCTAATCCGGTTATACCGGCGCAGGCTGAAAAATCGTCGAAATTCAGCGGGGCTGATTTCAAGAGTTGGCAACAAAAGATGTTGTTTTACCTCACGACTCTTAGCATGGCAAGGTACTTAAGGGAAGATGCTCCCTATGTCCCGGAGGAGTCAACTGATAGTCAACTGAGGATGGCATATGATGCCTGGATCAATGGTGATTTCCTTTGCAGGAATTACCTACTCAGTGGATTAAGTGATTCTCTTTACAGCGTATACATTGAAGTAAAGAGTGCTAAAGGCCTCTGGGAGGCACTAGACAGGAAGTACAGAACTGAGGACGCCGGACTGAAGAAGTTCGTGGTCGCGAAGTTCTTAGACTTCAAAATGATGGACTCTAAGTCCGTAACGAGCCAAGTCCAAGAGCTTCAGATCATAATACATGAAGTTCACGCTGAAGGAATGGCTCTAAGTAAATCCTTCCAAGTAGCTTCTGTTATAGAGAAGTTACCGCCCTCGTGGAAGGATTTCAAGAACTACTTGAAACACAAGAGGAAGGATATGAGTCTCGAAGACTTAGTGGTCCGACTCAGAATAGAGGAGGACAATCGGGGCTCTGACAAGAAGCCTCAAGTGCAGGCGATGGCTAACATTGCCGAAATTCCGGATGGCTCCAACCGGAAGAGAAAATTTCAGGGGAAACCCAAGGGAAATTCCCAGAAAAAGCAAACTGGGAAAGGAAAGATGAAACAGGACGGAGGCTGTTTCAACTGTGGCTGTCTGGGTCACTGGGCTAGAGACTTCAAAGAGCCCAAGAAAAACAAGTCTCAAGGGCAAGGGCAAGGTTCTGGTCAGAACCAAAACAAAGGCAAGCAGGTTCAGAACCGGGCTCCGAACCAGGTTCACTTGGCTGTCGATGACGTCCAAGGCATCAATGAAATGATCGATGACCTGTCTGATAATCGGGTCCCACTTGATTTGTCTAAACTCGATCTCACCGCTGTTGTATTCGAGACAAATCTGGTGGACAACCCGAGGGAATGGTTCATCGACACTGGGGCTACTCGCCACATCTGTTCTGATACGGAGGCGTTCTCATCATACTCTCCTTCTGATGGACGAAGACTGTACATGGGAAACTCTGCCACTTCTCCGGTTCTAGGAATTGGTAAAGTGGTGCTGAAGATGACATCCGGCAAAGAGCTGACTCTGACCGAGGTGCTACATGTTCCTGATATTCGCAAGAATCTAGTGTCAGGATCTGCCCTAGTGAAGAACAGGTTCAAGCTGGTGTTTGAGGCAGATAGGTTTTCTTTTACAAAGCGTGGAATTTATGTTGGAAAAGGTTACCTCGAACAGGGCCTTTTTAAAATGAATGTTATTCGCGCTGTTGTAACCGAAATTGATGATAATAAAATTACATCTTCTGCTTACTTGCTTGAGTATTCAAATTTATGGCATGTTAGACTAGGACATGTGAATTTTAATACTATGCGAAGACTAATAAATTTAAATTTATTACCAACCTTCAAAGTAGACACTCAACACAAATGTGAGATATGTGTTGAAGCGAAACTAGTCAAACAACCATTTCCCTCTGTGGAAAGGAAATCCGCACCTCTGGAACTTATTCACAGTGATATCTGTGACTTAAAATTTGTGCAAACTAGAGGTGGGAAAAACTATTTCATTACATTCATAGATGATTGCACAAAATATTGTTATGTGTATTTACTTAAAAGTAAAGACGAAGCGCTTGGAGCGTTTACACATTATAAAACTGAAGTTGAGAATCAACTTGGGAAAAGCATAAAAGCTATCCGAAGTGATAGAGGTGGAGAATATGGAGCGCCATTTGATGAATTATGTACCAATTCTGGAATTATTCATCAAACGACGGCACCATACTCACCTCAATCAAATGGTGTTGCTGAACGCAAGAATCGCACTCTCAAAGAAATGATGAATGCGATGTTGATAAATTCTGGATTACCTCAGAATTTGTGCGGGGAGGCGATCCTCTCTGCCAATTATATACTTAATAAAATACCCCACAAAAGTAGGAGTGAGACTCCGTACGAACTCTGGAAAGGTCACAAACCTTCATATAAGTACCTCAAAGTATGGGGGTGTTTGGCCAAGGTAGAAGCACCCAAACCCAAACAAGTTAAGATAGGGCCTAAAACTATTGATTGCATATTTATCGGCTATGCACTTAATAGTAGCGCCTATCGATTTTTGGTACATAAATCTAAAATTTCTGAGATTCATGGAGGTACTATCATGGAATCTAGAAATGCTTCTTTCTTTGAGGATATCTTTCCAAATAAGGAAAGAACTGAAGAAAATCCTCTTAAAAGAACATTGGATGAGTCTACGAGTAGTTCTAATCCCAGGGATGAAGAACCACGTCGCAGCAAAAGGGCAAGAGTTCCAAAATCATTTAGTCCCGATTTTGTATCGTATACATTAGAAGGGGAGCCAAGAACAATTAAGGAAGCTATGTCCGGTCCAGATGCTCAACTCTGGAAAGAGGCTATCAATAGTGAAATTGAGTCTATTTTACACAACCATACCTGGGAGTTGGTTGATCTTCCAAAGGGAAGTAAGCCTTTAGGCTGTAAATGGATTCTAAAGAGAAAATATAAGACTGATGGATCTATTGATAAGTACAAGGCCCGTCTGGTAGTCAAAGGATACCGACAAACGGAGGGTCTTGATTTCTTCGATACTTATTCTCCGGTAACGAGAATAACATCCATAAGATTATTCATCGCTATTGCCGCTTTGCATAACCTTGAGATACATCAAATGGATGTTAAGACTGCGTTTCTGAACGGAGAATTAGATGAAGAAATATATATGGAACAACCCGAGGGGTATGTTGCTCTTGGACAGGAGAAAAAGGTATGTAAACTTGTAAAGTCCTTGTATGGACTTAAACAAGCGCTAAAGCAGTGGCATGAAAAATTTGATAACACTATGTTGTCAAATGGTTTCAAGATAAACGATTGTGACAAATGCGTGTATGTTAGACAAACACATAACACATATGTTGTTGTATGTCTCTATGTCGATGACATGCTAACTATGGGTAGTAATCATGAAATCATCATGAATACTAAAGGAATGTTAAAGAAGAACTTTGACATGAAAGATATGGGGTTGGCAGATGTTATACTTGGGATTAAAATCTTAAGAACATCTGAAGGAATCATACTGTCACAGTCTCATTATGTTGAGACAATTCTGGAAAAATTCCTTCCCAGCGACAGTTCGATTGTTAAGACGCCAGTAGATATGAGCGCCAACTTATGTAAGAACTATGGCGAACCCGTATCGCAGTTAGAGTATGCTAGGGTCATTGGAAGTTTGATGTATATCATGAACTGTACCCGCCTTGATCTAGCTTACTCTATGAGCAAGTTGAGTAGGTTCACGAGTAATCCTAGTTTAGACCATTGGAAGGCCTTAACTAAAGTACTTAAGTACTTAAAGCACACAAAGAGCTTTGGATTACACTACTCAAGATATCCAGCTGTAATTGAAGGATACAGGGACGCGAATTGGATATCAGACACAAATGACTCTAAGTCCACGAGTGGGTACAATTTTACCATCGGTGGTGGAGCAGTGTCGTGGAAATCATCTAAGCAAACTTGCATAGCCCGATCCACAATGGAATCAGAATCCATAGCTTTAGACAAATCTGGTGAAGAAGCTGAGTGGCTACGAAATTTCTTAGAAGATGTTCCCTGCTGGGAAAAACCAGTGCCACCTATCTTAATTCATTGCGACTGTCAGTCTGCAATTGGTAGGGCTCAAAATAGTATGTATAATGGTAAGTCTAGACATATTCGTCGTAGACACAACACCATTAAACAATTGATCTCTAACGGAATAATTTCCATTGATTATGTGAAATCAAAGGAGAATATTGCAGATCCTTTGACGAAAGGATTGTCTAGAGATCAAGTAGAATACCTATCAAGAGGAATGGGTTTAAAGTCTACAAATTAAAGAATGGACACAGTGGTAACCCAACCATGTTGACTGGAGATCCCAAGATCTTGGTTCAATTGGACAACTAAGCTGTGAATATTCAGCAAGGCACTTAAGAGTTTAATTCACATAAACTCTAAACCCATTGCCTAAGATAAAGAAGTGCAACCTGCAAGTTGTAGCAAAGGTTAAGCTGGGCTTTTAATGATTCATACACTGTCTAAATAAAGTGGAGTATTGCAGGATACTCTTAAATTAGGAAGTCACCTATGTAAGTGTGAGGTGTAGGCCGCCTCAACATTGAGAAAAAATGTAAACACTACTAAAACCAAGAGGAGGTGCCACGACCAAAATGGACCCAACCATAAGAACTGAAAAACTGCTGAAAGTTTATTATGTGAATATCGTTGTCTGGGTTTACACGAACGGCCTATCAATTCAAGACATCACGTTCATTGGGTAGCCTAGTAAATCCGATGATATTTCACTAAGAAAGGTTCAAAGCCAAAAGCTACCTCTTCTGATGTGATAAACTTTCAATCGAAATCTCAAGAACATGCATTGCATTATTTTCATTCGTGTGGGGGATTGTTGGATAAAAATGAGTTTTTAACAAAGTGTGGTTCCACCACTTTTGTGTACGAAATTCGAACACCGTAAGTATCCGGGATACAAAAGACTATTGTATAATCTTAATCTACGTTCCGAGTAGATGAGATTAGCATTTCGAATTTCTCAAATCGGACTTGTAACGAATGAGAAATTAAGTGCTAAAATGAGGTGTTTAAATTTGTGTATCCCACATTGGATATACACCACCAATTAAATGAGTTTATAAGTCCTTACCTCAAGATAAAGGGTTGGCCATTTGGGTCATCCACTTTGGGCCTTTGTGTGAAAGGGGGAGGAGCTATGCAATTGTGTTTAGGCCCAATTTCTTAGCTCCTCACTCGGGCGGTCCGGTGGACCAGACCGGACCTCGGACCACGGACTCGGGCTCGGGCCGGGTCGTGGGTCATGGGCCTTGGGCCTTGGGCCTTGGGCTCGGGCCGGGTCGTGGGCCTTGGGCTTGGGATTGAGCTAGTGGTTTGTAGTGTGTTGTGGGCTTGGGCTTGGGCTCCTATATTATTCTTTTTGGACAAAAGTTTAATTGGGCCTTTCCAGAAAATCCAACAAAGATAAATCTGATTTTATTAAATCAATTTGAATTAATAAAAATGCTGGCCACATTTTTTTTTAATTCGAATTAAATTTAATTTAGTCTTCTAGAAGGACTATTGACTGCAGTCAATAGTCCAACAGCCATTTTCTTCCATAACAGCTAGGGGTGTTCATAAATCAACCGAACCGACCGAACCGACCGAGAACCGAAATTTCGGTCCGGACCGAAAACCGAACCGAAAATTTCGGTTCGGTTTTCGGTTTTTTTTTTTTGCAATTTTCGGTTTTTCGGTCCGGACCGATCGGTTCGGTCGGTTAACCGAAAACCGAACTTTTTTTTTTATTTTTTTTTATTTTTTTTTATAGTATAATATAGACCAAAAAATTATAAAAAATGTGTTTCCTAATGACAACTTATAGGAAAATAAAGAAAATGAATTAAAATTAGTCATAATTAAATTTCAATTATTTATTTATATCTAATTTATTTATATATTTATACCGAAAAATCGAATCGAACCGGTTCACTTTTTAATTTCATTATGTCAATTTTAGTTGACCGAGCTAAACATAATTATAAACATATAAATGTATGCATTCCAAAGAAAACGTGAACAACGGCAAAAAAAAAAAAAAAAAAAAAATTTATTTTTCGGTTTTAACCGAACCGAAAAAAAACCGACCGAACCGACACTGTTCGGTTCGGTTTTCGGTTCGAAATTTCGGAAAACCGAAATTTCGGTTAACCGAAATTTCGGTTCGGTTCGGTTAAAAAACCGACCGATGAACACCCCTAATAACAGCTGATTTAATTTGTTGTTACAGAAAATGGTAAAGGCAGAATTAAATTTCTGATTTAATTCTATCAGATCTCTGCAGCTATAAAAGGGGCTCCTCCACATTCAGATTTTTCACACCAACTCAAACACATTCTCTCTAGTGTTCTTGAGTTCATATCATCTTCATATATATTTCTTGAGATTTCAGCAGTTTAGTAAAGTTCGTTGGTTTCTGAAATTAAAGTGGTTTAATCTTCAGAAACGTTTTTGTTGTATCTTGGGACACGTTTTGTCAAGCCGGTACCACCTATAGCCGGGGCAATTTCGTGTTAAGGAAAGAGTTAACTCTCGCCTCGAAAAACACATCATTGTTCATTGCATTTTCAGATTCTTCGTTAAGATTTGTTCAACACAGTTTCACAACCAGGTTGTGTCCACTTTTCTTATATCTCCCACATGCACACTATTTAGTATCTAGGAGGACGTCACCATTCATGAAACATAGATTTTCTAATAAACTAAACAAAAATGAAACGCAAATCATGAGAAAAGAAGTCAAATCTTAGTCAACTCATGGATTCTTGACATGTTTCTATATGATAATAATGAAAATTTTCTATTGTTCTTTATATATAAAAATGTATATGTATATCATGGATTCTTGACATGTTTCTATATGATAATAATTAAAGAAATAGTTTTCGATTAATATGAATTTTCCGAAAAATAGGATCAAGCATGATAGAAAATAAAGGAAAATGTTTTCTTTGATTATATGTATATGACATGAACTTTTGAGAAATTTGATTATAATACATGGAGATATTCTGTGATTTCGTAAGCTCTCAGATGCATGTGTATGGTCCATTTCCCTTTGAATGCATTTGTCCGTCCCCAGGGTCATCTGCTTGCTCTTCGGTCAAGAGTTCATCTGTTCATCCCCTTAGCCAGGGGTCATCTGTTCGTACCCTCAGACCAAGGGTTCATCTGTTTGTTCGCATTGGGTAATTGTGTGTCCTGCATATTGTGTTCTGTGAGCTAAAAATAGTTGACTTTTGATCATTTGTAAATCCTCTATGTTTTCGCAAAAGTATATTTAAATTATTTTAAATGAGATCTTTTCGTTTATGCTTGATTCGGTAGGAGAATGTTGAGAATTACTTGCTGAGTATGCGGCTCACCCCTCACAATGTTTTTTACCTTTTTCAGATATGTAGTTTCATGGACTCAATGGACTGAATGAATCTAGGATATAGGATTTTTTTTCATGACTACCTTTTGTAAACTCATTAAATGAATGTTTTGTGGAATATTTTCGGGGGAATTCTTAGATGCTCTGTACCTGTGTTTGGATATTGGACGCTTCCGCAAAGATTTTAAAGGATATATATGGATTGAGTTAAGATTGTGGCTTCGTGTCATTATGGTCTAGGTCCATGGTGGCATGGCCGGTCACGTTCGATTTCGGGGCATGACAATTTTTGTGCAGCTACATTAACTACTCTTTAATGTACCGCAACATTTTTCACACAAAAAGAATATTCCCTAGAATATTCTTTTTTACACCTCATTTGTACTATTTATCATATTTTACAAATAATACCCAACTTTAAATTTATTGTTACGTATTCATCCAAGTAAATATAGTGTGTTGTTTTGTGATATTACAATTTATTATATTTCGTAATTTAAAAATAAGAAATAACTATTTAATAATAAATTATTAAAATTTAATTTAAATCTATTTTGATATTTTATAAATTAAATTAAAAATTTACAATATACAATTTATATACCACATTAAACAAAATTTGATAAAGAGACATACAAAACAAACATTAAATTGATAAAGGAGACACACAAAACAAACATGACAAAACAAAATTTGATACAACACGATTGAAAAGGACTTGATAATATTATTCATTAATTTTGTGAATTACAATGTTGCTCCCATAAATGCGACACAAAACAAACATGACAAAACAAAATTTGATACAACACGATTGAAAAGGACTTGATAATATTATTCATTAATTTTGTGAATTACAATGTTGCTCCCATAAATGCGACACAAAACAAACATGACAAAACAAAATTTGATACAACACGATTGAAAAGGACTTGATAATATTATTCATTAATTTTGTGAATTACAATGTTTCTCCCATAAATGCGCTATTAATGCATTACGAAGTTCAATATGAGCATTTCTGTCTTTGATTTGTCTATATCGACCAAGGAATTGTTGAAATCTCTGACTTTTATCCACCGGATCAACTGTTGAAGCTGGTGCTTCTACCGCATCTGCAATTGGTTCAGTGAGATCACGTTTATCCTCAATTATCATCTTGTGCAAAATAATGCACGCGATCATGATATCATGTAGCACTTTTTTTTTTCCAAAAATGTGCCGGTCCTGCAACAATTGCAAATTTTGACTGTAGAACTCCGAAAGCACGCTCTAGTCTTTCCTACATGATTCTTGTTTCTTCGCAAAATGCTATTTTTTTGGTCCCCACAGCTCTCGAATAGTTTGCACTAGAGTTGACCATTTTGGATATATACCATCAGCTAAATAATATTCCATATTGTATTATTTTCCTTGAATAACATAATGTGCTAGGGAAGAAATACCTTGAGCAATATTAGAAAACAAATGCGATAATTCTAACATATTAATATCATTATTGATACCTGGCATGCCAAAACACGCATGCCATATCCAAAGATCATAATCGGCTACAGCTTCAAGAGTAATAGTTGATGATCCACTACGTCTTGTCCAGCCCAGGTTGTGGGACAATTTTTCCACTTCCAATGCATAAAATCAAGATTGCCCAACATTCCTGGAAAACCACGGATCCGATTTACCACCATATTAACATGTTGTTGTCTATCTAATTTCTTAGTCTTATTATCTTTAGTTACTCTTTTTTCAAATCATGTACTTTGGTATTTTGTGTAATATAATCTATGTTGAAATGAATATTTTAATATTTTTAACTTATATTGTATATGCATTTTGTACTAGTTTTAATATATATCGATTATTCATAATTGAATTAAAATCATATATAATAAATTAAAAAAAATTACAAACATAGAACCTACTTATAACTTTTTTCAAAATTTAGGGGCCTAATTATATAGGACTTAATTGTAACTATATAAAATTATAATACTAAACTGAATAAAAAAAAATTGAGGGCCCCACCCACGTCATATATGGCGTGGGTTTGCCGCTCCGTTGGAGTTGCTCTCACAGAAGAGGAAGAAGAACTCCCAGCATTTGGGGGTTTGCAATAATGTTATTTTTCTTTTGTTTTTTGATTGTCTTATTTAAAAAAAATTATTTTTTTTTTCTTTTATCTCAAAATACATGAGCATTTAATTTTATGGATTTAAATCCAATGGTTAGTAATTTAAGGGTATAATGGATATTTTCAAAAAAAAATAACGGTGTTAAGGCCTATTATAATTAGAATACTGTAAGATGGTCTTTGGCGGATATTTCTGCCGAAGGCAAATGAATATCAAATGAAGGCAAAGCTATAATCTTTTGGCGGATATTTTAGCTGAAGGCAAATGAATATCAAAATAATTATCTTACAAGGAGCAGCCGGATTGTTCTGATTCTTTAATCATGTAATGTGGTCACGCAAACTCATGTTATTATAAAATTAATTTGTCATATTATCGTCTTTAATTCCAAATATAAGCACTGACGTATTTTGAGACTTTATCTTTCATGCTGAATATCCTAGCATTTCATATTCGACCATCATTTTTCGATGTAGAGTATACGTTCCAAAAAGGGTCTTTTCTCTTTCTCCACGTTAATAGGAAAAATTGCCTCTTGTGTTCAAGAGTTTCTGTTTTCTGTAGTTTCTATGTTCCACTTCCACGGTTCCACCTATTAATTAGGAAAACTCTCTCTCTCTCTCTCTCTCTCTCTCTCTCTCTCTCTCTCTCTCTATATATATATATATATATATATATATACACTTTAAAATGAATTTTAAAAATTCGAATAACCTAGTTTTATTGAAGTAATGTAAAATATTTTTTATATTACTTATCATAATTTAAATAATTAGAATTTTTGTTACTTCTGAAGACCAAACAACAAATTATAAAGCATACATTACTACAATTTGTATTTAAACTACATAAAGTAAATCAACGACAATTTTATGGAAATGTTTCATATTTAAATTATATTATAAATAAATAAGATAAAAATTGTCTAAATACTATTTACATTTTGTTTCTTTAATTTCAGACAGAACAAACACAAATCATCATCTTCTTAAATTACCAGATTCTGTTTGCTTACAAATAGTGTGAGTGGGGACAAGATTGACCTTTGATAATATTCGGTTTCATTTTTCTTTTTGTTATTTTTTCACAACTTAACAGCTCAAAGAACTTTTTACATATTCTGGAAAAATTTATCACCCTCTTGATATTTCCAAACTTGGAATGGGAAGGATGCAAATATAATAATAAAGATAAGAAGGGTACTTTGTGCAACTAGACTATTCTTCAAATGGGCCAAGTGGTCCACTTGTCTGTACTTTTTGTGAGATATTAGTATTAGGATGTATCTTAGTGTGTATATATAGGTTGTCTAAGTCGGGCATGTTGTGTACTAGACTCATAATTTGAAAAAACAAAGGAAAAATTACACCAATATTCACTACTAGCTAGAACATGTCATGTGTGTGCGTGTATATATATATATATATATGTGTTCCAGATTTATAAATAGGGCAAAATACACTTTGTATCTCTGAACTATTCATTTTGTCTCATTTAGATTCCTGAACTATCAAATGTAATAAAATGGTCTCTGAACTATCAAACGTAACAAAATAGTCCCTCAATTTGATGCACGTGTTTGGCTTGCCATGACATGTTGCTGATGTGGTACTTAGTTTCACCATTGCAATGTGGTCATTGAAAAAATTTACTTATTTTGCCCTCACTTGCTTTCAATAAAATGCATTTTTTGTATTTATAGTTTTGCTATTTTTTAACCATTTGGTTACCATTTTTTTACGCACTTTTGGTTACACCAATTTTTTACTAATTTCTTAGGAAAAATTTACTAAAACCTTCTTTAAATACATTGTATATCCAAAAAAATCTTTTATAATATTTTTTAAT
Source organism: Buddleja alternifolia (assembly GCA_019426215.1). NCBI lineage: Eukaryota > Viridiplantae > Streptophyta > Magnoliopsida > Lamiales > Scrophulariaceae > Buddleja > Buddleja alternifolia. The sequence continues at coordinate 15,517,115 of CM033396.1, forward strand.
CCAAAAATTGCATTTTTCCAACTTTTCTTTTCAAAAAATCTAACATTTAGGGTTAATAAATTTTTGGACATGATTGTCCTTAACCTTTTATAGCAAAAAAGAATCAACTATAGTTTTGTGTAACTGTGAAGCTATAAGGTATCATACCTTGGAGATCTAAAAATAATTTATGTGAAGATTTTATATCGATAATTGATACTAATTATGATTTTAACTTTACATTTTAAGTTTCTTAATCTTTTTAAAAAATTTAAAAAGTATATTGTTAAATAATTACCATACTAAAAATAAAATAAATTATATAAAAATATTTAAAGTACTTAATATTCAAAAATAACATTCGTATTATATTATTTATCAATTTAAAAAATTAGCCAAATACATTCTTAAGTCAAGGGACTATTTTTTTATATGATAGTTCAGGAATTATTTTGTTAAATTTAATAATTAAAAAATTTAAATAATACAAAATGAATAATTCAGCAGTACAAAATATATTTTGTCCTTATTAATACCTCTCAGTCGTCAAGAAGAAAAGAACAGTCTTCCTTATTAAATTAGAAACAAACATATTAAATTTGCTCCGAACTTAGTGGCCAGCTGTGGCTGATGCTTTTCTAGGCTACTTCAACGCTCATATTTTTATAAGACAATTAGTTTTACGTTATTTAAAGTATATTATTTACTGCCATATGGTTGACTTTATTATTTTCCTGATATTAAAATGGCATTTGCTAGTGGCCAAAAAGCAAAAAGCAAAAAGCTCCATTAACAAGAACCTAGTTTTAACTGAGTATGTGAGGTATCAGTATGAGGTAGAGAGAAATAATCAGAGAGAAATAGTGTGAGTGGGGGACAAGATTGACCTTTGATAATCTTCGGTTTTCATTTTTCTTTTTGCTTATGTTTTAACAACTTAACAGGTCAAAGAACTTTTTACATATTCTGGCAGAATAGATCACCCTGTTGATATTTTCAAACTTGGGAAGGATGCAAGTATAATAATAGAAAAAAGTAAGCCAAAAGTGGAGAAGGGTGTAGGGTGGTATAGGCAATATAGCTGTCAGAAATATTTGATCAAAAAATACCTGTGTTGGTGAAAAATGGATAAGTCAAACGAGTTTTGACCAAAATTTTGGTCAAAATATAGTTTCAAAATAGAAACAAACAAAGCCATATAGCTTGTCATTTTGTTAAAAAAACAAAGAGAAAATTACAGTAACACCCACAACTATATATAATAGATAACTACACAAATTTACTCTCTTATAATTGAAATTATAAATAAATTACAAATGTCTAATACGCTATAATTCAAAATTACATTCCCCCTCCCTTTCGAAACCCTCGTTCAATGGTCACACAGTACTAACAGATATTTTTTGCCCTTCACTTAAATAATTAAAAAAATTCGTCTGAAAAGACGAAGGTGATTTACTACCATACCCCCTCTTACAATGTGTAATTACCAAAAAAAACCCTCTTGCTTTCTGAAATTGCCAACACCCCATGAGGGGGCTTATTGTAAGGTTTTTGGGGGTTAAATGTAAGAATTTTTTAATATTAGGGGGTTGATTGTAAGAATTGTATTATAACAGGGAGTTTGAGTAATTCTAAAAACAAGATGGAGTTTTTTTCTGAAACACATTATAACAGAGGAGGTTGGTTTTTTTTTCTTTTTTTCTAAATGACATTTGGACAGTGACATTTTTGGAAGTTCATATGGTGATGTCACCACAAAACTGATCTCGGGAGGGTAAATGTAATTTTCAATTATATTAGGTTAAGTATTTGTAATTTCAATTATAAAAAAGTAAATTTGTGTAATTACCTATTATAGCAGTAGTTGTTGGCGTAACTTTCCCAAAAACAAAAATGGGCCAAGTGTAGTTCACCCTAAATTGGGTATGGGATATATGCTAGTCAACCACAGGGGAGAAGCCAGTCACCGCCAGAGATTGCAATATTTGATGGAGAGATACTATGAAGTACGGATACTCCTAAAATTGATTCCGTGTAGTATTGTACCCGTATCCGGGACGAATACTCTTGTATACCGTGTCCGGATCATTTTTGAAGTGAAAGATAAAATTTTGGATACCGTATCCGACACAAAATTTGAAGTATCCGACACGTTTTAGATACCAGATAGAGTATTTTTTTAAATATTTTACAATACATTTTGGATTAAAATAAGAAAAGAGGTAATATTTTCGATTTTTTGTTAAAAATGGACACATAAAAGTTAAATCAATAACAAAGAAATTTATAAAATTAGACAAAGTTTTATTTAAATCAATGAATTTATCGAATCAATTTATTTTTACATATTATACATGCATATATATGCACGTATTCTCGGCATGTCGTATTCTAAAATTTTGAAAAATTAGTATCGCCGTTCTTGTATCGTGTCGTATCCGTATCTCAGTATTCGCACCCGTGCAACCTAGGAGAGATATATCTCTCCGTTCAGTATGCCGTCATATTAACCAACCGTAAAATAACATCACATCTACAATTTGAAGCCTTTATCAAAAGCAAGAACATGTCATGTGTGTGTGTGTGGGAATATATATATATATATTCCAGATTTATTAATACCTCTCAGCAATGGTATGAAACCCAACCCGGATCGGCCGGTCGGACCGCTCAAAACCGGAACCGGTCACAAAAACGGTCCGGTTATGTTAAAAAACCGTTCAAGGTCAAAACCGGTGATTTCGGTCAAAAACCGTTCGACCCGCCGGTTCAACCGGTGAACCGGTAAAACCGGTGCTAAAAGTGATGAACCGGGCGGTTCTTAACCAAAACTTGAAATCCTTATTTTTTCAACCCAAATCTGAAATTAAACTCAAATTTGAAACAGTTTTTCAACCCAAATCTGAAATTAGCCCCAAATCTGAAACATTCCTTTTTTGCAAAAGATCGAAGAAAAATTACGTAAAGAAAAATAGATAAGAATAAAGAAGAAGAAGATTAGGAAGAAGAAGAAGATTAGGAAGAAAGGAGAAGAAGAAGAGGAAGAAGAAGAAAAAAGGAGAAGAAGAGCAGCTCACAGTCACCAAGCATATGTGAGAGAAGTGAGAAAGACAAGTTATTATTTTTGACTTTTGAGTTATATATATTATATATATTATTATTTTGTAATATTTATATATTTATATATATATTATATTATTTTGTAATATTAATTTTATATTAATTATTATTTATTGCATAATTGTGACGTCACCGATTCGAGCGCGATTGACCCAACGGTTAAATCGGTGACCCGTGATCCGATCACTTTTTCGATTCGTTGTCCGATCCAATTTTCAAAACCCTGCCTCTCAGTCGTCAAGAAGAAAAAACAAACGTACATATTAAATTTGGTCCGAACGTAATGGCCAGCTGTGGTTGATGCTTTTCTAGGCTCTACTTCAATGCTCATATTTTTATAAGACAATTAGTTTTACGTTATTTAAAGTATATTACTGCCATATGGTTGACTTTATTATTTTCCTGATATTAAAATGGCATTTGCTAGTGGCCAAAAAGCAAAAAGCTCCATTAACAAGAACCTAGTTTTAACTGAGTATGTGAGGTATCAGTATGAGGTAGAGAGAAATAATCAGAGAGAAATAGTGTGAGTGGGGGACAAGATTGACCTTTGATAATCTTCGGTTTTCATTTTTCTTTTTGCTTATGTTTTAACAACTTAACAGGTCAAAGAACTTTTTACATATTCTGGCAAAATAGATCACCCTGTTGATATTTTCAAACTTGGGAAGGATGCAAGTATAATAATAGAAAAAAATAAGCCAAAAGTGGTGAAGGGTTTAGGGTGGTATAGACAATGTAGTTGTCAGAAATATTTGATCAAAAAATACCTGTGTTGGTGAAAAATGGATAAGTCAAATGAGTTTTGACTTTTGACCAAAATTTTGGCCAAAATATGATTTCAAAATAAAAACAAACAAAGCCATATAGCTTGTCATTTTGTTAAAAAAACAAACAGAAAATTACAGTAACACCCACAACTATATATAATAGATAACTACACAAATTTCGTGTAGTATTGTACCAGTATTCGGCACGGATATTCTTGTATATCGTGTCCGAACCATTTTTGAAGTGAAAGATAAAATTCTGGAAATCGTATCCGACACAAAATTTGAAGTATCCGGCACGTTTTAGATACCAGATAGCGTATTTTTTTAAATATTTTACAATACATTTTGGATTAAAATAAGAAAAGAGGTAATATTTTCGATTTTTTGATAAAAATGCACACATAAAAGTTAAATCAATGACAAAGAAATTTATAAAATTAGACAAAGTTTTATTTAAATCAATGAATGTATCGAATCAATTTATTTTAACATATTATACATGCATATATATGCACGTATTCTCGGCATGTCGTATCCTAAAAAATTGAAAAACTAGTATCGCCGTTCCTGTATCGTGTCGTATCCGTATCTCAGTATCCGCACCCGTGCAACCTAGGAGAGATATATCTCTCCATTCAGTATGCCGTCATATTAACCAACCGTAAAATAACATCACATCTACAATTTGAAGCCTTTATCAAAAGCCAGAACATGTCATGTGTGTGTGTGTGGGAATATATATATATATATATATATATATATATATATATATTCCAGATTTATTAATACCTCTCAGCAATGGTATGAAACCCAACCCGGACCGGCCGGTCGAACCGCTCAAAACAGGAACCGGTCACAAAAACGGTCCGGTTATATCAAAAAACCGTTCAAGGTCAAAAACCGGCGATTTCAGTCAAAAACCGTTCGACCCGCCGGTTCAACCGGTGAATCGGTAAAATCGGTGCTAAAAGTGATGAACCGGGTGGTTCTTAACAATTCGTATTTTTTTAACCCAAATCTGAAATTAAACTCAAATTTGAAATATTTTTTCAACCCAAATCTAAAATTAGTCCCAAATCTGAAACCTTCCTTTTTCGCAAAAGATCGAAAGAAAATTACGTAAAAAAAAATAGATAAGAATAAAGAAGAAGAAGAAGATTAGGAAGAAGAAGAAAAAGATTAGGAAGAAAGAAGATGAAAAAGAAGAGGAAGAAAGGAGAAGAGGAAGAAGAAGAAAGAAGGAGAAGAAGAGCAGCTCACATCACCAAGCATACGTGAGATAAGTGAGAAAGACAAGTTCTTATTTTTGACTTTTGAGTTATATATATTATATATATTATTATTTTGTAATATTAATTTTATATTAATTATTATTTATTACATAATTGTGACGTCACCGGTTCGATCGTGATTGACCCAACAGTTGAACCGATAACCCGTAATCCGATTATTTTTTCAATTCGCTGTCCGATCCAATTTTCAAAACACAGCCTCTCAGTCGTCAAGAAGAAAAAACAAACGTACATATTAAATTTGGTCCGAATGTAATGGCCAGCTGTGGTTGATGCTTTTCTAGGGTCTACTTCAATGCTCATATTTTTATAAGACAATTAGTTTTACATTATTTAAAGGAAAGTATATCACTGCCATATGGTTGACTTTATTATTTTCCAGATACAAAAATGGCGATCTTTAAAATGCAAAAAAGCTTTTCCATTAACAAGAAAAAGCAGCTAGTTTTAACTGAGGGAGTATGTGAGTAGGTAAGAGGTAGGGAGAGAGAAATAATGAGAGATGGGTTTTGCTGCTTTGATATCTCTTAAGCGAACAATAGAGTGCCCCGTTAATTCATCTCGTGTTTCATTTCCTAATCCATGTCCAGAACTCGAATTTCTGTACGATGAGCTTCTCTCCTTAGAAAAATATCTTTTCTCGTTAGATGACAGAGCTACTATGAACAGGGAGTATGCTTTATATGGACAAATCAGAGAGTCATTACAAAAACTAGCAGGTGTAATTGAATCCCGTGTATCGACTCAATTTAGTTTGTCACAATCTCAAATTGGAGATCATGAGACCGCTCATCCGTCGACGTTCTCTACGGACTGGAATGAATTTCTCGAAAGGACCTATATTCTGGGAATGAATAGGATGGAAGCAACATCCAGATTAAAAGATGCTTTAGGAGAATTCCTTTCAGAATCTGAAAGCGGCCTTGGAGATGAAAGCATTGAAATTATTCACCCTGGACTTGACGGATGTAAATAAAGAGATTAACTCTTAATTTTACCACTAGGGTGAACGAGATTAAGGAGGAGTACACTGCAGAAAATATTGGTCTTTCCAACAGAATTGATTTTACTTCCTTTGCCAAAATGATGAAGAAGATGAAGGAGGTGTACATAACAGAACCACCTAAATTGGTAGTCGGATTACATGATCCATTGATTCAACTCAGAAGTTGGCTTGCAAATGATAGAGACGACCTCCAGATTGCCTCAATCGTTGGGATGGCAGGAATCGGTAAGACTACTCTTGCCAAACAAGTTTATGAAGATCCATTCATTTTAGATCATTTCCGTGACCGTGTGTGGATCACAGTAACCCAAAAGTATGAAACGGAAGAAATCCTGAACCGTATCCTAGCTCAACTGAATCCTGAGATCAATCAAAATGATCTGGTTAGCAACGAGTTTATTGCAGTGTGTGTGAAATTGTTGGATAAAATTGTTCAAATTATGGTTGAGTATGAAATTCGAACGTCGTTAGTATCCGGGATACTTAAGATTATTGGATAATCTTAATCTACATTCCGAGTAGATGAGATTAGCATTTCGAATTTCTCTAATCGGAACGAATGAGAAATTAAGTGCTAAATTGAAGGGTTTGAATTTGTATATCCCATATTTTGATATAATTTTATTTAATATGTCATGCATATATCATGAATGACACAACACATTTTAATGGAAAATATGTCATGAATACATCATGAATGACATATGAGCACTTCAAGGTGGTGGAGCATCTTGGATGGCTAAGATTTGATCTTAGAAATGGATGGTATGGATTAATTCTTATGGAAATGGATTTTGCCTATAAATAGCAACCATTCCAACCATTTTGAAGCATACCAACTCAAAACACAACATATTCTCTCTAAGTGTTCTTGAGTTCTATAAAATCATTTTCATCTTTTTCTTGAGATTTCAACAGTAAATTAAGTTCGTAGTTTCTGAAATTGAAGTGGTTCAATCTTCAGAAAAGTATATCGTTGTATCTTGGGACACTTGTTGCAAGAACTCGTACCACCAAGGCGGGGCAATTTAGTGTCAAGGATAGAGAGTTCTCTCTCGCCTCGATATAATCTTTCTTTGTTAGCAATTTGATACGTTTGTGAAGTTTTGAGACAACAAACTTAACACTAAATTTTCTTGTTGTTGTTCAAAAGTTATCACTTGTTTAAATGAAAAATATGGGAAATGTTGATGGTACTACTCTTGATTTCGGTCTTGGACCAGGTGCTATTCATGGCCTCGGTATTATCAATGGCTCCGGTGGAGGTTCTGGTTTTAGTTCCGGTTCAGGGCTGGGTCCTGGTTCCGGTTTTGGCATTGGCTCTGGTGGGGGTGCCGTGCTAGGTTTTGGTTCAGGGCTGGGCCCTGGTTCCGGTTCTGGCTCTGTTCCGGTCCCTCCAGTTGTTTCAATGGCTAATCCTGTTATACCGGTTCAGGCTGAAAAATCGGAGAAGTTCAGCGGGGCTGACTTCAAGAGGTGGCAACAAAAGATGTTGTTTTACCTCACGACTTTGAACCAAGTAAGGTACTTAAGGGGAAATGCTCCTTATGTCCCGGTTGAGTCAACTGGTAGTAATCTGAGAAAGACATATGATTCCTGGATACATGGTGATTTCCTTTGCAGAAATTACCTACTCAATGGATTGAATGATTCGTTTTACAGCGTATATTCATCAGTAAAAACTGCCAAAGACCTCTGGGAGGCACTGGCCAAGAAGTATAGAACTGAGGACGCTGGACTAAAGAAGTTCGTGGTCGCGAAGTTCTTAGACTTCAAAATGGTAGACTCTAAGTCTGTGACAAGCCAAGTTCAAGAGTTTCAAATTGTATTATATGAAATTCATGTTGAGAACATGGCTCTGAGTGAGTCCTTCCAAGTAGCTTCTATCATAGAGAAGTTACCGCCTTCTTAGAAGGATTTCAAGAATTACTTGAAGCACAAACGAAAGGAGATGAGTCTAGAAGACTTGGTTGTCCGACTCAGAATTGAGGAAGACAATCGAGGATCAGACAAGAAGCTCCTTGTGCAGGCAATGGCAAACATTGCGGAAGTTCCGGAGAGTTCTGACCGGAAGAGAAAATTCCAAGGAAATTCCCAGAAAAAGAAGGCTGCTGAGAAAGGAAAGTCAAGGGCGGGAGACCGCTGTCACAACTGTGACAAACCTGGTCATTGGGCCAAAGATTGTAGAGAGCCCAAGAAAAACAAGTTTCATGGGCAAGGTTCTGGCCATAACCAGAACAAAGGCAAGAATCGGGTGCAAAATGAAGTGCACCTAGCTGTTGATGATGTCCAGGGTATCAACAAGATGATCGATGACCTGTCGGACAAACAGGTGCCGATCGATCTAACAGATCTTGATCTCACTGCCGTCGTGTTCGAAGCCAACTTGGTGGACAACCCGAGGGAGTGGTTTGTTGACACTGGAGCTACTCGCCATATTTATTCAGATAGGGCTGCCTTCTCGTCCTATACCCCAACTGAAGGACGAAAACTGTTTATGGGCAACTCAGCCACATCTCCAGTGTTTGGAATGGGGAAAGTTGTGTTGAAGATGACTTCAGGCAAAGAACTGACATTGACTGAAGTTCTGCATGTTCCGGAGATTCGCAAGAATTTGGTATCCGGTTCAACTTTGGTCAAGAATGGGTTCAAGATAGTTTTCGAGGCTGATAGATTTTCTTTAACAAAGAGAGGATCTTATGTTGGAAAAGGTTACCTTGAGCAGGGCCTTTTCAAGATGAATATAATGAATGTAATCCGCTCTGTTGTAATTGAAAATGAAAGCAATAAAAGTATTGAGAATTCTGTTTATTTGCTTGAGTATTCTAGTTTGTGGCATGTCAGACTAGGACATGTAAATTATAATACTATTCGAAGATTAGTCAACTTGAACTTATTACCAACTTTTAAAGTTGAAAATGAACATAAATGTGAAATTTGTGTTGAGGCAAAAATGGACCCAACCGTGAGAACTGAAAAACTGCTGAAAGTTTATTATGTGAATATTGTTGTCTAGGTTTACACGAACGGCTGACCAATTCAAGACATCACGTTCACTGGGTAGCCTAGTAAATCCGATGATATTTCACTAGGAAAGGTTCAAAGCCAAAAGCTACCTCTTCTGATGTGATAAACTTTCAATCGAAATCTCAAGAGCATGCATTGCATTAATTTCATTCGTGTGGGGGATTGTTGGATAAAATTGTTCAAATTGTGGTTGAGTATGAAATTCGAACGCCGTTAGTATCCGGGATACTTAAGATTATTGGATAATCTTAATCTACGTTCCGAGTAGATGAGATTAGCATTTCGAATTTCTCTAATCGGAACGAATGAGAAATTAAGTGCTAAATTGAAGGGTTTGAATTTGTGTATCCTATATTTTGATATAATTTTATTTAATATGTCATGCATATATCATGACTGACACAACACATTTTAATGGAAAATATGTCATGAATACATCATGAATGACATATGAGCACTTCAAGGTGGTGGAACATCTTGGATGACTAAGATTTGATCTTAGAAATGGATGGTGTGGATTGATTCTTATGGAAATGGATTTTGCCTATAAATAGCAACCATTCCAACCATTTTGAAGCACACCAACTCAAAACACAACATATTCTCTCTAAGTGTTCTTGAGTTCTATAAAATCATCTTCATTTTTTTCTTGAAATTTCAACAGTAAATTAAGTTCGTAGTTTCTGAAATTGAAGTGATTCAATCTTCAGAAAAGTATATCGTTGTATCTTGGGACACTTGTTGCAAAAACTCGTACCACCAAGGTGGGGCAATTTAGTGTTAAGGATAGAGAGTTCTCTCTCGGCTCGATATAATCTTTCTTTGTTAGCAATTTGATACGTTTGTGAAGTTTTGAAACAACAGAAATTAAGTTTGAGGCATAGGAGATACCTAATCGTGTTAGATGATATATGGGACTACAATAACTTGTTTGAGTTCAAAAGACTCTTTCCAGATGACCATAATTGAAGTCGAATCCTACTGACTACCAGGCTAGAAGAACATGGCCAGCTCATATGGAGGATTATACAATATGCAGTTTCTGAGTAAAGAAGACAGTTGGTGTCTGCTCCGTCGGAGTTTGTTTGAGCACGAGTTATGCCCTCCTGAACTTGTGAAATCTGGAGAAAAGATTGCCGAGAATTGTGAGGGGCTTCCTCTCTTGATCATTGCGGTTGGCAAGCACCTAGCAAAAAATGAGATAACGTTGGTGTACTGGGACCACATAGCAGAGAATGGAAATGCAGTTGTCATCGATGAAGATAATGAATTGTCAAAAGTACTACTTTCGAGTTACAAGCATTTGGCACCCGATGTTTTCTCTATTTGGGAGTTTTTCCTAAAAGTTATGAGATCCGTGTCTCCAAGCTCATCAATTTGTGGTGTGCTGAGGGATTTCTTGAACTATATACATCCAAAACATTTGAAGATTTTGCTATGGGATGTTTGACGAAGCTTAAATCCGCAAGTCTTATTTTGGTCGGCGAGCAGGGCTACAGAGGTAGAATTAAAACATGCAAAGTCCATTCTGTCTACTGGCATATATAGTTATGCCAATAGCTTCACCAAACATTTACAAAATCAGCGTCGGTTGTGTATCCATAAGAATGTGTTATTCGGCATCAAGGATGTGCATATGTCGATGGAAACAGTTTCAAATACGGCTCGTTCTCTCCTATGTACCGGTCCACACCATCAGTATCCAGTGCCAATGTGTTTTGGCTTGGGGTTGCTCAGGGTCCTAGATGCTCTCACAATCCGCTTCTACTATTTTCCTGCTGAAGTTCTAAAATTACTTCAATTAAGGTACCTCTCCATTACTTATTATGGAAACCTACCAGCTTCTATATCGAAACTTTGGAATCTTCAGTACTTGATTGTCCGTCAATATTTAAGCATCAATTCTTGTGGAGCTCGGTCATAATTGCCTATGGAGATATGGAATATGAAAGAATTGAAGCATCTCCAAATCATGGGAAGCGACCTACCAGATCCTTGTGGTCGCTTCTTACCAAACCTTTTAACACTTTTAGACGTGAGCGCTCGTAGTTGTACCAAAGAGGTTTTTAAAGGTATCCCTAATTTAAAGAAATTAGGAATTCGAATAGAATTATCACTGGACGTTGTCGAGCCTTTGTGTTGCTTCGATCATCTTGTGCATCTCAATGAACTTGAATCGCTCAAATGTGTCGTTGTGAATCCCAACACTAGGTCCCCAGTTGTTTCCCCGCCTGCTCCTATTTCAATTTTTCCATCGGGTCTTAAAAAGCTGAATTTGAGTGGGTTTGGATATCCCTGGGAATACATTAACACAATTGCTAAACTTGGGAATCTTCAAGTGCGAGACTATGCCTTTCGAGGCTCAAAGTGGGAAGCAAATGAAGGGGACTTTTCAGGACTCAAATATTTGCTAATTGAGGACACTGATCTAGAGTACTGGGGAGGCGGTTTTGACTGTTTCTCAAGTCTTGAACGATTAATCATTAGAAACTGCTACAAATTAAAAGAGCTACCCCAGGCAACTGCTACAAATCTCAAGATAATCGAGCTAGTCGACTGCAACCCTTTATTTGTTGCTTTTGTAAAGCAAATAGAGAAGAATGGAAGGTGCCACAGATATGAACCCTTAGAGGTGTCTGTCCATTTTTCAGCTGATGATGAGAAATCCAAGGCCTGACTGGCAACTTAGCTCAAAAGGTAAGTCAGTTCAATTACAATTACTTATTGCAAACACAACCCACAATAACACTATATATCTTTTGCATTTGTTTGTGGAATTTAGTTAATTAAGACAAACACAACCCACAATAACAAAATTGAGTCGCTTTGGGCAATACAAAATCCAATCACATGAAAAACGTAATTAGGAATTGATATGTGAAGTTTTGAATTCATATTTTTCTTCCCTACATCTACTTTGAATTTAAATTTTTGTTTTCTGTCACATACTATATATGTTGCACTAGTCAATTTTTAAGCAAGATGTTTTTAGTACAACTTAACTGAGTAATCTCTGTATTCCTACTTTGATTTATGCAATACCAGGTCACTGATTTTAGTTAAATTGGTGTTGCAGGCAATGCAGAGATTGTAAGTGCAAAAAGGGAAACTTTGAAGAATGAAAAAAAATAAAAATGTTTGTGAGAGAGTGTGTTTATCAATATTATTTTCTTTCTGCGTATTCCAAAATTACATTTGTCTCATGATGTAGGTGGCTCTTTTGTATTTCAAAAAATATCTTTATTGTTCGACTGATATTTGTACTATTGTTGTTACATTTCTATTCTTATGGCTCCTGAGTATCGATATTCAGTTTTCTATGCTTGGATATGTGTAGTAAATTTTTCTTGGGAAAGCGGGAAATCATGGTGCTCGAGGTTGCAGTTCGTTCAATTATATGGTGGTCCTCAGTTACGTGATGTTGAGGTTTGAGAATATGTGGATTCTAGTGTGAAGAGAAAAACGGGTTTTGATTGCGATGTCCAAACACACTGTTATCGTTCATAATCAGTAATATATCTCCTGTGTTTAATTTGATGAAATGTCTACCTAACACAAATGTAAGATAGCTGGAAACGAGATATAATGGATTGTTATTGCCCATTTCTTAATACTGCTCCTAATGAAATGTATGTTAAATGTGGAGTACTGCTACAATCCCTGGACAAGTAATGAAGGGATTTGAAAATAGCTGAGTTAGGAATATTTCTGCATAATAACAAGTGAAGATAGAGTCTTATACAACTCACAAAATGCAAAATCGATGAGGACGTAAAGGTTCTGTATTTCTGCGTTGCTCTAAACTTTCCTTCTTTATTTTTCTTCTGAATTATACTTAGTTGCTAATTTTATTTCGTTTTTAGAAGTTGTAAGCTTATCTTAAAAGGCAGAGCTATAATCTTTTGGCAGAATTTCAACTGCAGGTAAATGAATATTAAAATACTTTTCTTACAAGGAGCAGCATATTCGAAAGATTACATCTATGTCATAGGTTTGACAAATAAACACTAAGCTCGGACATATTCTCAGACTTTATTCTTCATGCCGAATATGCTAGCACTTCATATTCGATCATCATTTTTTAATTTAGAGTATAATTTCCAAAAAACCAAAGGGAAAAACAAAATATTTCTTGAGCAAGCCATCTTCAAACATATCGGCTTATACAGCAGCAACGGAAGGGTAAATTAAATAGGAAAATTTCCTTCTTGTGTTTTAGCGTTGTATAGTTGTAATCGTTGTTTACGACTAGTGGAACAACGAATAGGAATAATTACTGTAGAATATATGATCAAAATGGGGCGTATAAAATTCATGATGTAAAATCTTGAGATCCATGTTGTTTGAAGTGAGGGCTATTATGAGCTACTTGAAGCATATCTTCATCTTCTTCATATGAATCACGGTACGTCTCCAAGTTGATTTCGGAATTCCTTAGAACTGAAAGGCAAAGTTCTTTCCTCCACTCTTCTAAATGTGGGAAATCGATATAGTCTGCATATTTATCACAATACTGCAAAAAAATAAAAGCAGAACAAAAGTTACAATTATCTCTTAGAATAACAACTATTGTAAGGATTTATGTATTATGACTAAACTAGAGGCAGAATTCCAGGATCATCAGTTGAATTTCGTATTAAGAACCCGTGTTTCCAGTTATGTATTGTTTTATATCAATACACTCACACATGCACATATGGTATGATGTGATAGATTGAATTCATTATTGTATATTCAACTTGTACATTAGTTATGTGGGAATAGCAATTAGCATTCATCGGTACATCTATGATATACGAGACAAGTAGTCGAAGATTGTAGGAAACTCAGGAAAGGTGAATGTAATTTCAGAAACTTGAGGGGTCTATCTGTATTTAGATGAAGGAGATTTTTGTTATTACCTCAAAACTTGCAAGATCATGGGTATTGTGCTTTGGAATGCCAGCAATATCCCTTGAGTGATAAAACTCTTTAATTGATTGCATCATATCATCCCATGATGGCAACCTTCTTTTCCCAGACAAGAGTTGAGCAATCCATTTTGCTTGGGATTCAAAGAAAGGAAACCCTATAAGCTACATTCAATCATATAAAACTTAGAGTTAGTCAAGTAGTTGCTAGTCGTTTAATTTGGATTATTCGACACTGGACCACACTCGGTCCACCACTGATTTTTAATTATAAAGCGTGGTTGTTTTTCACTATCCATCTCCTCACAATCCAATATTTTTGGATGGACCGATGAATGTTCAGGTCCGTTGAAGAATATCACATGATCTTTTCAATTTTCGGTAGAAATCGAATAATTTAGAAGATAATAATTAATAAATTTAAGGGAAAAATTACCTTTTTAGGGATGCCAATAAAAGATAGAGAGGGAGCTAGTGAAGGAGGAAATGTGTGCTCATAGAGAGGTCCCACCCTGTCATCATCTACTACTACTATTCCTTTGGTGTCAAGAAATGGAAATGAATAAGAGTACCTGCACAATATTCCCCACTCGTATTTTAGCTAATATTTTGCATATTCTTATGTATATTTTATTGATGTTGAGTTGTTTGACGTTATAAATATATGATGTTTAATGTCATGATTACTATCCCAATCAAGTCTGGTCAAAATTAATTAAATCCCCTATATAATAGATTCTTTCAACTTCGAATTTTTTAATTAAAAATCGATTAAGATAATGGATTGTCAAAACGAAAGCAAGTACCGTATTCAATCACATTTAGAATGAATTGCTAGTATGATTTATATGTCGAACAATATATCAATTTATGTAGATGTAAATTTTGTTTTTCACATGCATATATATTAGCTTGACAAGGTTGGGAGTTCACCCCGTGCAGTATATGATAGTGTCTGCAATAACCCAAGATCCATCACTGAACAAAACTCGTCCATTTTCATGAAGTGACTCTATCTGCAACAACATGTTACATACAAATCATTACAAATTATTATTTTAGTACTGTGAGAATAATATGAAATCAGCTACTATTTTTCTCCTATTATTTTTCTGTAATTAAGTTATGATGAAAAGGTTAATTTAACAAACCTGTGGATGTAGATGAAGATTATCATATTTAGAAATAACATTTGATAAGCCATGGGAAATGTCAAGTGATTTGGCACTTAGATGTATCTCCTTTGCCATATTTACAAGCTCCATTGATATGTCCTGTCCACTCAATGAATTTCCAACAACCACAACTACCTGTAAAGTAATAAATATGGAATTAAGAGATTCGCAGTGTGCTTCAAAACAAAGCGATCAACCTTTCAAGTCTAAAATAGGTGTTGCATGTATATATATATATATATATATATATAAACCTTCCTTAACAGGAAATTCTTTCCGGGTGGGGCCCATACGGAAATTTACTGTGGCTTTTTAATTTTTATCTTTTGTCGAGATCTATGATAATAATGTACAGTTTTATTTAATGATACATTTACTAGGAAACTGTGGAGTGCAGTTGGAGCTTTGATTTTGGTTCATGCACATGCTTCGGTTAAGAGGGTCGATATCGTGTTGGATTCGGCCATTTGATCCAACAGATTGGAAGCTTGTGGAGAAAAAATGTTTTGTTTGAAATGTATGGCAAACAAAAGGGATTATTACATCCGCATCATCTCATTTATTATGTAATTACCACCGATTTTTAAGGTTTTGCAAATCACCGACATTTTTTTAGAATCGGACAACTCGAAAAAAATGGGATGAAATTATAATCTACCATGAAGTAAAACTGTGATCAACTTTTACTGATAGGGAAAATTATTGCAACTTCTTTGATCTAGTGGGTTTTTTTTTTTTTTGGTTATTAGGATACGACATAGGTCATATCCTAGAGAAAAATCAATTTTACATGAAGAAATTAAACCCAAGTGATCACCTCGTTCCTAAAGGGTTCTGCAACCCTGTAAATGTGACTGTGCATCTGCTTTCTTGTCCATGCATCCATTCCTAAACAAATTCAAGAGCACATTTAATTGAATAATTCACATGATGAACATATGATAGCTTGAATAAACATTAATAAATGAACCCTCAAAAATAAACATACATACTAAAATATAGATTGTACCTTTAATTTTAGGCAACCTAGGCTGCGAATAGTGGCCGGTGGCGACGACCACCGCGTCGTAGACTTCCTCCACCGCCTTCTCCTCCCTACTTTTCACCACCCACTTCAAATCTTTACCCAAAATAGAATGATCCAACATCCCTACATACTCAACCCTAGTATTGAACCTTATCATCTCTCTTAATCCAAATTTCTCACAAAAATCTTTTAAGTACAAAAGAAGTTCCTCATGGCCAGGAAACCTCCTCATATCCCTACCTTTCTTCACCACAAATGGGAAATCAGTGTACCCCATAATTTCCCTAGGTGAAGTTAACCTCAATGAGGCATAGATGCTACTATGAACTTTCAAAAAACTCCCTTTCCCCAAGGGGTTCTCTAAATCAACTTTAGGTTCATATAGCCATTGCCCTCCGACGTCGTGTCTTTGTTCAAGAACCACCACATTGTGGCCTTCTTTACTTAACTCTCGGGCAGCGACTAGCCCGGCGGGGCCCGCACCGATCACGCAAACGTATTTCGACGTATTGCTTTCGGAAACCATGGTTTGGTTGATTTTTTGATCACTTTTCTTGGCTATGAGTAATTAAGTGAAGTATGGGGTGAGGGATGACATACATGGTTTTTATAGTTGAAAAGAAGGATGGATAATTGGCATCCACGCCCCTCACTTTTGGAATATTAGCCCCTCACTTTTGGAATATTAGCATGGAGCTTTCATCCTTCAACTTTTCAATTAAGTTTATTAATTAATGACTAAAATGCTCTTTATTATTAGATCTAAAAATGTTGAATTAGACTTTATAATTTGTTGGAATTTTTTTACAAAGTATCATTAAATGACATATTGTAATAAAATACAAAACATAATCATCCAAAATTATAAAAAAAAAATTAGAGATGTATTACTAAAACTCTTAAACCATAAATCAATAATAAAAAAAACCTCGAATACTTCTATTCTTACGTTAAAATTTTAAAAACGTACAGTGAAAAGTTAACTTATGAATATTGTATAAATAAAATACACATTAATGAAAAATTATAACTCAACAAGTAGTAAATATACACACACACACACACACACATATATATATATATATTAGTGAATTTCACTTTATTAAATGAAAAGAAAAACCCAAATATCACCATAAATCCTTAATTCCGAATATGAAATTATACTAATTACGATTTTAAACAATTACTTGATAGATTGATTTAATATTGTGATAGAAATAAAATACGATGTAACAAATAAAAATAGCACAATTAAAATAGAAAATATTTGTTGATGAAAAATTATTCACGAAATTAGGAAAGATTCTTTCTAAATATATAATTTAAGGTTTAGGAATTTTAGAAATATTTCTAAAATGAAATTCGTTTTAAATATTCAATTACAAAGTAAGTTGATAATAATTTGACAATTTTTCATTCAAATTAAACCTTTTTAGCTAAAATGTGAAGGGTATAATTGTCTTTAACATGTAAAGTTTAGGATAAAGTTGAAGGAGGGGTGGTCCTTGCCAATAATCAAACGTGATGGGGAGGTAAATGCAATTTTCCCAAAAAAGGACATAAATTTAATTGGGGATTGCTAGTTTGGTAGATAGGAGACAAACGTGGGAAGGTTTATCATATTCTTTTATAGTACATGTATATGCAATATTTAATTTGGAGTCATCTTTGGAAATCTTACAATGAAAGAGTAGTCAATTTTACTGGATTTTGAGTGTTTAACTAATCTCCAAGGAAAAGGAAACCACAAAAGGGTTTGGTAAAGTATACACGTAACATGGATATATAGCTGCATGGAGTGCGATGCTCGTTTCAATGTTTGTCTGCCCCAAATGGTGTTAAGTTGGTGTGACGAACTTTTTCATTATTTATTCAATTATTTATATATTTATTTATTTTGATAAGCAATGCGGCCGACTTTAATTTTTTTGCTTTTGTAAGAAACAATCAAATACATATTAATTAGTTTGTCAAACTATTGACAATCTTCTATTTTAATTAAGGAAAGAGAGAATATTAATTTGTTACACATATCAGCTAGTGAGAAATATTAAATTTATCAATAACTCTACGCAGAGACAGATCCACATGGGGGCTAATAGGGGCATCTGCCCCTTCAACTTTGACAAATTTATTTTTTTGCTCAATAAACTTTTAAAATTTGAATTTTTTGCACATCAAAAATCCAAAAATATCAAGTTTTGACCCCATTTTTTGAATCCCTCAACCCCAAATTCTGGCCCCGTCACTGATTATACCTTATTAGCTTTACTATGTATATAATTTTGGTATTATCACAATAATACAAATTTGTAGTCATCTTCTTTTATAATACATGTATATGCATTCTTTAATTTGGAGTCATCTTTGGAAATCTTACAATGAAAGAATAGTCAATTTTACTGGATTTTGAGGGTTTAACTAATCTCCAAGGAAAAGGAAACTAAAAAGGGTTTGGTGAAGTATGTAACAACTAAAATGCATATATAACGCTGCGTCCTGCATGGAGTGCGATCCTCCTTTTGATGTTTATCTAGCCCAACTGGTGTTAAGTTGGTGTGATCAACTTTTTCATCATTTAATTTATTTATTAATTCATTTTGATAAGTAATGTGACCAATTTTAATTTTTTTCTTTTGTAAGAAACAATCAAACACATATTAGTTTATCAAACTATTGACAATCATCTAAAGGAAAGAGAGAATTTTAATCAGGTAATCAGAAATATTAAATTTCTCAACAATTATACATATTAGCCTACTATATATATTTTTTGTATTACCACAATAATGATTTTTCCAGATTTAAATATAAAAATATTGTGTAGGAGTTTCATTATTGATAATTAGTGATATAAAAATTGTGTAAAAGTTGATATTATTGATATATAATCATACATGTATAGCAACAATTTAATGACAAAATGTCATGTCATAGTGCTTTCATGTGCACAATTTGTGGCTGAAAAATGATACTTGTGTATAAATGATACAATAAGTTGATGTCAATATGTCATGTCATAGTGCTTTCAACATTAAAGCTCCTTTTGTCTCTTTTATAAATTATACATACAAAGCTCCAAACTCTACCTCACCCTGGCCCCAACCCCAATGTCGGTTCAATGGAAAAAACTCAATCATACCAAAAATAAAACTTAAAGCATAAAACTCATGTAAAATAAAGTCCTATACTTATTTTTTTTTTACTTTCCTCTGCTTCTACATTAATCATTTTGTCTAAAAATTAATGAACGAAAAGGGGAACAAAAGAGAAAAAAACAATTAAAACATATAGCTGAGGACATGTAGCATGTATTGTTTGTGAAATATAATTGATTTTCTTCGGAATCTAATTCAAAAATTAATTAAAGAGTTAAAACGGGAAAAAATCATTTTTCTTTAGTAGCAAAATTATTCCACATGAAGTTTTAGAATTTCTCAATTCCATCATTCTAACCATATTCTTATTTTGACTTTTGACAAAAGAATAAAAATAAAAGGCATTCTAGTATTCTACTCTTATAGTTATGAGAAATTTCTATTTCCAACCCCTAAGTGTCATTTGGGCAGCAAAATTATCCTTTATATTTTAAACACCATTTTCAATTCAGTTTTTCATTTTAGAGAGATGGTTCACTAATAGACCGAGGGACAAGTACTTCAACTTATTCCATTCCAGATCATGAATGTTTGGAATTCATATTATGCAAGGAGACATTGCTTTTGCTAATTCGAATTGAAGGGCGATATAAATCTGAACTCTTATATGTCCAAGGTTAAATATTGAAATGATTTCAGAGGTTTTCCAGCATCACTTGTAAAATATGATTAATACTGAATCCTTCTAGAGGCCAAACCTCCATTTCTCCTACTCATTGTCCCCCTTGTTTTGCTCTTTCCCTAAGGGATTGTTGTGTAACAAGCGCATAATGTCCACTAGAACGTCCATGTATTTTATCATCAACTTGATGCTTGCATATCCATCATTTGAGTCTCCAACAATTATTCCAATAATTACATCTCTGATTTGACCTATGGATGAATATGCAAGCATATATTGCATGCTTGTTTGAGTAATAGCAATGATACTTCCCTTTTTTTTTTTTGTTTATACCAAAGGTTTCTCCCAACCGGACGCTAGAGACTAATCCCTTTGAGACGTAGAGATCATTGAAGTGAGTTTTGTCTCTCCCAACAAAGTCTTTTTCATACACACGACTAGAGATCGAACCCTGGACAGCATACTTAAGGAATCCAACTATCTACCAATTGTGCGGAACCTTGTTGGCGCAATGATATTTCCCAATATCATGCTAAGAATAGCTAGGATTTGCAGAAGAAGATGTCATTCATTTGATGAGAAATAAAAAGGAATATCAAAAATTCGAGTGGCTGAGGCTGAAGCAGCTACTTTCGAAACAAAAAAAATAAGATCTTAGTTATTTGACTTGTTAGTTAACATTTAAAAAAATATAAAAAAAATTATTATAACCACGATGGGAAATCATTCCCTTCTTAAATTCACTTGATTACTATATTTACTTTGTTTAAAATCTCTGCAACAACTTAGTTTTGTATTTCTTATTTTCCATTCTAACCTATTTGTTATTCATGATAAATACTTTTTTTATTTTCATTTTATTTGATTTTTAAATTTCTCTACTCGTACCTAATCTCTCATATTGAAATCGCTCTATTTATTACGTTTTACGATTTACTAAACTAAATTGGTGACGTCGGAATAAGTTCTTTGTACATGTAAATTGAAGAGATTAAGAAAAGACGTAAATTTGGATTAGTTGAATTTTATTTGCTCTATGCACATCAATACATTCTCAATACCACTTCTTATAGCTGCAACTTCTCTATACATGTAGCTTTTATTGCTGCTATAATTTTCATTGAGATATTTTAAAACTATAGTTGGTGTCCAATTTAAAATTTACTTTATTTTGTGCAAATTTGGTTATATTATGGGGTGAAGCCCATTAAAAAAAATGCTTGACACTATTTATTAGTTAGGTTTGCATAAATTTTTATGTGCATGATGTAATCAAAGCATGAAGAATTTAGAATATATATATATATATATATATATAATATTATTCAAATAATACAATTTATAGCTAATATTTTATATTTTATCAAATTTATGATATTTATAGAAATACTTAATTCACGAATTTATATTATTTCTTCTGCAATAATTAAAGCAATTACTCGAGAATATTATTATTATTAATGTTTGACTATGATAATACTATTTGAAACATGACAACGAGTAAATATTCGAGAAAAGTGAAATTTTGAATATATATATATGTGTGTGTGTGTGTGTGTGTGTGTGTGTTACTGTCAAATTGTCATGCTATTATATAATTTAAAAACTTTTTGCAACAAGGAATAAATCAGAAGTAAAATCAATTATAGGGTGTATTTTCTCAATAATATTCCCCTTTTTGCTTGAAAATTTCTTGTTTGAAAGATGAATTGAGAATCTCTAACACTTCAGAGATGATTTTGCCTCTTGGGGAACAAAAATGGATTTCATCCGAGTTATGACATATTCGACATTTTAATAACTTGTTTTGTGAGCTTGTACGTTTTGTGAGATTTCAATTTTAAATCATTGGACCAGTACAATATTATTTTGGCAATTTGTTCTATATTTTTGAACTACTATTACCTTTCTGATTGCAACAACTACAACATATATTAATTAAGACATGATCCAATAATTAATTAAAAATACTGATTATTCAATTTCAACACCGTACATAACAAATTGATATACATATTAGATCAATACTGCATACTTCTAATAAAACTCGAACTTAATACCGCGTAATAAATTGTAATATCTTGGAATCTTAGCACTTGTTATTTGAATTAATTAAACATCCTTGTCATTTTCACTTGTTAAACTAATGTGTATAATAGTAAGACCTGTCGGATTAGAGTTAGATTAGACTATCAATTATATACCCAAAAGTTCTTAAATTATTGCTTAATTCATTTATTTGTCATCTGTCAAAATAATGAGTATCAATTACGCAAATATTGCTTCATTTGGTGCTTTCATTGAAGAAATCGATCAATCGATGAATAATGATTTAGTGCTTCAATAGTCTCTATCATTTTTATAGGAGCGGTTGATTAACATGTATTGTTCTCTGCACTGGAAATTTTTATATTGAATGAATTGAAAGGTGAAATTGCAACTTTAATCCCACGGGGATAGAGCCAAGAACTAGTCCCATTTTTAGGTTATTTTAGAAATCATCCCAATATTTTTCAAAAGTTGTACCATTAGTGCTTTTTTTTAAAATATTAGTCTTCACACTAATTTTCCGTTACGGCAACTAACTTTTCAAAAGTTGTACCATTAGTCCTTTTTTAAAAAACATTAGTCTTCACACTAATTTTCCGTTACAGCAACTAACGGAATGTATTTTTGAAAAATTGTATTTTGCCCCCCTAAACTATATAAGTTCTATCAAACACCCCATAAATAAAAATTAGTGACACTTACCTTAAAAAAATAATTTTAAAAATTATATGTTTTAATTGAAATTTTAAAATAAATTGATTTTACCTAGCGACATTTTGGGGAGGGTTTAATGTGGCTACAGTGGGAGGGGGGAGATGCTGCGGTGGCGACAGGGAGGAAGGGAGCTGATGTTGCTGCGGCGACGGGGACGATTTGGGGGTGGCAGGTTAGCTGGGAGAAGGAGAGGTGTGCATGGGGGACTCAGGAGTGGGGCTAAGGATGGGGATTGGGGAATATTTTGTGTGTTTTTGTTTATTTTTTTAAATTTTTAGGTAAGTGATAAAATAAATTATTTTGGGGGTGTTTGATACAAGTTCTATTGATTATGGGGCAAAATGTAATTTGAGTTGAGCAGTCCGCTAACTAACGGAATAAAACTTCGTTAGTTTTTAATGGAAAATAAAGTGTGGCAATGGGACTAACGTTACTTAACAAAAGGATTAATATTGCAACTTTTTCAAAATATTAGGACTATTTTTAAAATGATGTAAACTATGGGATTAGTTCCCAATCGACCCTATCTTATGGGACTAAATTTGCAATTTTGCTAAATTGAAATGATTGATTTAATTTTCTCTTCCATTTTCTATTTATTCTTTATCTATTTCATGAAGGGTGAAACATAAGATTACTAGCTAGCTAAGAAGAAATAATTCAGTCAATATGTGTCTCCCAATTCCTTGTTGAAGTGTACTATAGTTTCATTTTATATTAATTTTATTTGTTTCATTATTATTTTAAACTTTAAAGACAAACTATATTGATGGTGGGGTGTGGTGAAATTTAACTTGAGAACAATCTTTGCGAAAGGACTACTTTTTAGTGTTTGAACTTAGAGATCAAGCTTTATATGCTGCACAAACAATTATAACATGTTTGGTCATGTTGGATTTTACTTTTCTAGAGTTTAGGTCATGGAGCAGTCAAAACTTAAAGGTGCTCTTTTTAGCATATTTGTTGTTCTTGGAATTGGAAAACAAGAAAGTAGGCAAGATTGACTTGACTATGAATTTTCTTGATCATTACAAGTTAGAATTTTTATGAAGGTTGTTTATAATAAATAATAAATGGTAAGTGGGCCATTCGAAAAATATCATGAAAAAGAGACTGAATGGGGATAGGCCCAAGTAGGGAACGAAATGATATGGGCCACTTGAGCGAATATAAAGAGACAGGAAAATGAGGCCCATTTAACGAGGAAGTTTATCCAAAAGAGAAATGAACGCGCCAAACTCTGAGATTTTGAAACAGGGAGTTGAGAACGGTTAGCTAAAATGGGGAACGTGGGGCGTCCGCGAATATAAAAGGCGAGAAGAAGAAAGAAGAAGGCAGACAACATCTCAGAGAAAAAACTTATCTTTTCAGATTTTTCATTAAAGCAGTTTACGTAGTGTAGTTCAGTTTTTCGTAGTTTCCCTTTTAGATTAGAATTTAGATTCTGTTCAATCACTTATAATTTTTAGTATAGAGTAATCTGGTAGCATAGTAATAGACGTAGTGAAAGGCTGAATCCATTGCTTGTACTTCGAATCAAGAATCGATGGAGGTATGCTCATTTTTCTCAATTTGATGTATTTTGGTTGTTTACGTATTACGATCATATTTGCTGCATATACCGTAGAGTAAGTAAATAAAAAGGCGTAGGACCACCATTAGCCTATTTGGGCAGGGGTCGGTAGATAATCCTAAGTTAAGGTTATCACAAGGCGGGGACCGTCTACTCGAAATCCCTCCTTATTCTAGTCTGTTTTTCACGTGAAACAGATTTTTGGCGACCACAGTGGGAGTCCAGTCGAATTTGGATTCCATAAACGAAATATAAAAATGTCTGACGAATCTTCTAGGGAAGAGCCTACAGACGAACTCGAAACTCAACCCGTATCCAGACATAGAATTAGAGCGGATAAGATGTATGAACAATTCGTCAAGGTTATGAAACAAACTTTGATAGGCGCTCGAGATGATCAGAGAAGGGAGTTCAATGATCAATATCGAGCGCTGGTCCAAGAATCGGCTCGAATCTTTACTGCGATAGTACAAGATATCGCAGTAAATACACAAGAGGGTCTAACCAGAGAAGTTACTCGAGTCGTAACTGAACTAGGAGAGATATTCAACCAAACTTGTGACGTTTTCTCAAGAATGGTGAATATTCAAGTTGTTAATGCATTAGAACCCCTTATCGAGAAACATAACATGTTAATAGAAAAGGTATCACAATTAATCTCCGTAGAACCAAGAAACCGTACTCGAAACGTAGCAATAGGAGAACCACCACCCGGCTACCCTCGAGAAAATAGAAACAGGAGTAATCGCTTCGAGATAGGGCAGACTTCGAATACATCTCCTGAAAACGAGCACGGTTATGTTAATCTACCGAGACCTGGGGGCAGACAGGTCTAGGGCCGCAAAGATTCGGTCAAAATGCACGTGCGGCGTCGAACGTCCCGTATAATAGCAACCCAAGCCAACTTCCTCCGTATAATTTGAGACCCAACTTCCCATTTTCCCCATCAAATTATGGACAGGTGTCGGTAGGTTACCAGCCGAACGTCCATGTTAACAATTTTGAAATACCTGCCGTATTCACCCAAGGACAATACCAAGGGATACCCAATCAAAACCCGATGCCTAATTCGACAGAAGTCTCTAACACTCCTTTCCCAATGGGAAACAATAACTTCCTGATCCCAAACATGGGTCCAGGGGTCCCTATGTTTCCAAATAACGTACAAGTGCCATACCCAGGGGGCAAGTTGTTCCCGAAGCCCATATCGGAGGTCTATTACCGGACCCGGTCCAAAATCAAATCGAGACAATCATCGAAAGAATGTATGGACCAGGTTTTCGAAGGAATCATAGGCCAATGCCCGGGAAACCTTGTCCCGATTGGGTGGATAGGAGTTACCCTTTTCCTCGAAATTACAAAATCCCCGACTTCACACTGTTCTCGGGAGATGATCACATCTCTGCTCTCGAGCATTTGGCAAGATTCACTTGCCAATGTCGAGAAGCGTCTGATCAGGAGTTTCTCAAATTGAGACTTTTCCCGAGTTCGTTAACGGGATCGGCTTTTAACTGGTATATAAGCTTAGCCCCGAATTCTATCAACAGTTGGGACGAGATGCAATTTCAGTTCCAAAACCACTTCGCTCGAACAGATCCGGGTATATCGATGAGTGACCTGGCCAAAATAAGACAAAGTGTAGGAGAGTCAGTAGAAGAATTCTTAACCCGCTTCAAAAAGGCGAGAGTTAAATGCCATCTCAACTTACCCGAAATGGAGTTTGTACAACTGGCCCAACAAAACATGACCTTCGAATTTAGGGTGAAATTTGACGGTATGCCATTCGCCGATTTTAGGAGTCTGGCCGAGAGTGCCATAAGATACGAAAATATGATTAGGGAAGAGAATAATAAAAAGCACCAAGGACTCAACGCCTTCGAGGTAGGAATCCCCTGGGTATTTGACGAAACCTTCGAAGTAGATGTGGCAGAATTTATTAAAGGACCCCCTACCAATGCGGGCCCCTCGAAAAGAAAGATTGTAAAGCAACCGGGTCTTTACAGACGAAAAAGGAAAAAAATTATACCTTCGACATTAATAAAGCAGAACAAATCTTCGATTGGCTAGTATCTAACAAAAAGATAAAATTCAAAGGAAAACATAGGGTACCCACTAAGTCAGAAATTAAAGGAAAACCTTACTGTAAGTGGCATAACGCATTTTCTCACGATACGAACGAGTGCATTTTATTTCGAAATATAATCCAAGAAAAAATAAATTCAAAGGATCTCATATTCCCTGAAAACCAGAAAACTAATATTGATGAAGATCCTTTCCCAGTTTTAAATCTCGAAATTAATACTATCGAATGTACTGATATGCAGGTCACGATCGAAACCAAAGTTGCCATCAGGACGTTCAACAGGCTTATCGACGAAGGGATATTGACCTTTCCAAAGGTCAAAGACGAAGGGCTCGAAGGTATGTGCCGCTGGCATATGAACACCCTCCATACTACAGACCAGTGCCAGATCTTCAGGCGCTTTGTAGCCAAGCAACTCGAGAGGAACTTGATCATCCTGTCCTCGACTGAGAAAAGGATTCTGGGATTAACCTCAGAAGGGAAGCTAAAAGACAAACAGGAGGAAATCGAACCTCCTAGAGAAAAGCCGAAAAGCGAAGAAAAAACTTATAAGCAGGTGCTCGAAACACCAGTGCAGAAAACCAAATATGAGACACCTGCTCGAGTGGTGAATAATTTGACCAAATTGCAGAAGGCTTTATGCCATCACTGTGTTGACACCCTTCACTACGAATTAGTGAGGCTCCAAGTAATCGAAAACGACCCGAACTGGATCCCTGCCTACCAGAGGGCAAAAAACTGGAACAAAAGGCCTCGACAAGACATGAGCAGCAGATATCCGACCCCACTGCTTCCACAAAGACACTTTCGAGGACGAGGAGGGCGAGGATTACCATACAATTACCCTCGAGGGAACGATTATAGGGGCAATGTCGAACTCAACAGGCACAATAAGGCAAAAGCCATGGCCCAACAAGTTGCGTACTCGAGAGCAGCCATAGCCATGGAGATGCAGCAAGAAGCTGTCATCGCCAACTTAAGGATCGAAGAAGAATCCTTAGCAAAGGGAATATTAAAGTCCAAGGTAGTCAAGGGATCAAGCCAGGAAGATCTTGAGAAAGAGATGGATAGTCTGAGCGATCAGATGAAGGAGGCGAACCTTCAAGGAAAAAAGGCGGAAGGTGAAGATGAGGATTTAGATTGTTTCGATTCTGGAGACAATCTGGATATTCTGTTAGACGAAATACCGGAAGAAAAGATGACGGATGAGTTTGGGAAGGACAAGAAGAGGGTCGCAGTGCGAAGGGCTTTGGACATGGAAGAAACAAGGGATTGCAATATGGTGACAGTATTGCCGGCAGAATTCGCTGCCAAAGAAAGGGCATATGACGAAGAAGAAAAAGCGTTGGAAGCATTAACCACCCCCGAAAAAGGTAACTCCACTTGTTTCGAATTCATTAATGATGTTGCCAGTAAAAGAAAGAAATAAAACGAACACTTCTTAGAACTATTGTTTTCGAAAGAAACAATAAATAACAACCATATGAAACCATTGTACGTCCAGGCTGAGATCGAAAATGTTAAGGTCAGTCGAGTCCTAGTGGACAACGGGGCGACCGTTAATGTGTTACCCGAAAAGACCTTAATTACATTAGGAAAATCCCTAAAAGATTTGGTAGCAGCCGATGTGGCTGTATATGGATTCTCAGGACAAGCCACGAAAGTCCTAGGGGTGTTACCATGCCAAGTTAGAGTAGGATCGACAAGTTCTTACTCGGCATTTTTCGTGGTGAAAACTAACTCTTCCTTTAACGCATTATTGGGAAGAGATTGGATTCACCAGAATTACTGCTTACCTTCAACTTTACACCAATTCCTTATATGTTGGAATGGTGATAAATTTGAGGTAGTGAAAGCCGAATCTAACTCTTACTTTGTTGATGCTCAAATTGTGAATGCTAGGCACTGCATCGAGGAGCTCAAGCTAGCCGGGGAAGCGGAAGCGCCCATTCCAGGAATCGAACTAGAAGGAGAAGATGAAACATCGAAGTCCAAGAAGAGGAAGGTCGAAGCTATCAAGATTAGCGAATTTTTTTTTATTATTATTTATCGAAAACAATGTCTTTTGAATTTATGGATTTATCAATGATTGAAAGTAGGGAAGATGTAATCGAAGATGCATGCAAACGCTTGGTTTTAGAAAGAATCAGTTCGAAATTGTTTCCTTATTCATGTTGTTCATTCGATAAAAGCAATATAGAACCCGATGAGTTTGAGGACCCTAATCAAATTAGGGTGGTAGGAGAAGGAATTATAGAACCCGATGAAGATATTAGACAAGAAGTACAAGATCATTTGTTAGAAATAAATCTTGGGACAAAAGAGAGACCACGAATAACTTACATTAGCTCGAAATTAGAAAACGAGGAAAGAAACGAGTTACTTCAAATACTGCAAGAATACAGAGATTGCTTCGCCTGGGCCCATCATGAGATGCCTGGGATAGACATGACAGTAGCTAGGCATGAACTACCCATTAAACCTTGTTTCATTCCAGTAATACAAGCCCCAAGGAGACTGTCACCCGACCTCATGGGGGCAATCAAAGAGGAAATCAAAAAATTAGTTGAGGCTAAATTTATCAGACCGGCGAGATATGTCGAATGGCTAGCCAACATCGTGCCCGTAATCAAAAAAAACGGCAAGGTTAGAGTGTGCATCGACTTTAGAGATTTAAACCGAGCTACTCCCAAAGACGAATATCCAATGCCAATGGCCGACGTCCTCATAGATGCAGCGGCCCGGCATCAATATATGTCATTTATGGATGGATATTGGGGTTATTATCAGTTAAAAATAGCCGAAGAAGATAGGAGTAAAACAGCGTTTCAATGCCCAGGAGCTATAGGCACATTTGAATGGAATGCGATGCCCTTCGGATTAAAGAATGCCGGGGCTACTTATCAGAGAACTATGAATTACATGTTCCATGATTTAATTGACAAATCAATGGAAGTGTACATTGACAATATCGTAGTTAAGGCCCAAACACATCGAGACCATATCGAATCATTGGCCAAGAGTTTCCAACAAATGAGACGCTTTAATTTAAAAATGAACCCCTTAAAGTGTGCATTTGGGGTAAGAGCGGGCAACTTCTTAGGATTTTTAATCCATAACCGCGGTATCGAGGTAGATCGAAATAAAGCTAGGGCAATCATAGATGCTGAGCCCCAAGAAATAAAAAGGAATTGCAAAGATTCCTTAGGCAGGTTAATTTCCTGAGAAGATTCATAGCGAATCTGGCAGGAAAAATCAAAATATTTTCTCCTTTGTTAAGACTAAGGAACGAAGAAGGATTCATCTGGGAAAGAGAACAGCAAGAAGCTTTTGAAACATTAAAACGATATTTAGTAAAACCTCCAGTTTTGATACCTCCTCGAAAAGGAAAACAATTGAGGTTATACATATCGGCTGCAGATCATTCGATAGGGTGTCTACTAGTACAAGAGAATGATAGGGGATTCGAACAATCAGTCTTTTATCTGAGTAGATTACTGAATGATACCGAAAAGAGATACACTTCTATGGAGAAATGGTGTCTCAGTCTATATTTTGCTTCAATAAAACTAAGACATTATTTTGCTGCCTATACCATAGAGATAGTGTCACCCACCGATGTAATCAAATTCATGATGAACCAGCCATTAGTGAGAGGCCGGTTGAGCAAATGGAGTCTCAGCTTGCTCCAATTCGATTTAATATACATACCACAGAAAGCGGTAAAAGGTCAAACACTGGCTGATTTTCTGGCTGACCATTCTACGAAAAACTTGAATATGCTCGAAAGATTCGAATTCGATTACATAGAGCTGGTGCCATGGATCTTATATTTCGACGGGTCCAATGCTCGAAGTGGTGCGGGTATCGGGGTCTACATCATTTCACCTAATAAAGTGATCACCAAAGTATATGCTAAACTTGAAGGAGAATGCACCAACAATAGGGCAGAGTACGAAGCCCTCATTTTGGGTTTGGAAAACATGATAGAAATGAAAGCTAAGAAAATCGAGGTGAGGGGAGATTCTCAGTTAATTGTGAATCAACTAAAAGAATATTCAAGTGCGTGAGTCCAGTGGCAATTGCCTCATTCGCTCGAATTCACGAATTAGTTAAGAATTTTGAAGCAGTTAAAATCATTCACGTGCCCAAAGAAAATAACGAGATCTCGAACGATTTAGCTCAAATGGCGTCGGGGTATAAGATTAATAAGGATCTACACGAGACCTCCATTCAGGTCAAACCCAGAATCCTTGTACCTTTCGAGCAAAGGCAGGCATATGTTAATAAAATAGATATTATGAAATAAAAAGAGGATTGGCGACTCGAAATTATAGATTATCTCGCAAATCCATCAAAAGGAGGATTTTCGAATAGAATCAAACTAACAGCTCACCATTATTTTTATGATGGGAAGGAACTATATAGAAAAGATTTACAGGGGATATTGCTAAGATGTCTGGACCTGGAAGAAGCCATGATCACAATGGCCGAAGCACATGAGGGTATATGTGGGGCCCACCAGGCAGGCCAAAAGATGCGATGGCAGATACATAGGTATAGGTTCTATTGGCCCACTATCCTCCGTGATTGTTTGAATTACGCCAAAGGATGTAGACAATGCCAGAGATTCGGCAAGATATTGAGACAACCAACGACAGAATTGAAATCGATAATCAAGCCATGGCCATTTAGAGGATGGGCAATGGACATCATTGGAGAAATTAGACCAGCTTCCTCGAAGAGACATAGTTACATCTTGGTGGAAACTGATTATTTCACTAAGTGGGTAGAAGCCAAGGCATTCGAAAACATCAACTCAAAGCAAATAACAGAATTTATAAAAGAAAATATTATATCAAGGTTCGGTATCCCAGAAACAATTACGGTGGATCAAGCAAAGGTTTTCAATAGTACAGTAGTACTCGGATTTCTAAACCAATTCAATATAAAGCTATTGAATTCTACACCTTACTATGCCCAAGTGAACGGACAAGCTGAATATTCGAATAAACTTATTAAAGCATGTATTGCTAAGATGATAAAGAATAATCCGAAGAATTGGCATGAATTACTGATAGACACGTTATGGGCCCTCAGGGTGACCAAAAAAGATAGCCTAGGAACATCGTCTTTCCAATTGGTTTATGGCCACGAAGCAGTTATCCCAATGGAGATTAATATAAAATCAAGAAGAATACTTGAGCAAACCGAGCTCACCTCTGAAGAATATGCCAATAATATGAACATAGAAAATTTGGATCACGAAATGGTACAAATTATGGCATTACAGCAAATCGAAATACAAAAATGAAGGATTGAGAAAAGTTATAACAAAAAGGTAAAGGCGAGATCCTTCGAAAAAGGGGACTTGGTTTGGAAAACGATATTACCAGAGGGCTCCAAGGATCACTTTTATGGAAAATGGTCCCCTAAGTGGGAAGGACCGTTCTTGATCGCCAACAGATTATTGGGAAACTCTTATAAATTACAACACTTAGATGGAATCGAATATGGTAAAACATTAAATGTCAAACACTTAAAAATGTACACACCAAGCATATGGAAAACAAATGAAGCAGTAATACTAGAAAGATTGCCCGAAACAGGCCAGAATTTCTTACACAAAACTTAGAAAGCAAAAAATCAAAATAAGTACAAGCCCTAGAAACGAATGAAAGGGAAAGAACTAGCTAGAACTTCCAAAGATGTCTCGAAAGCATCTTTTTCAACAAGTGCAGGTCGAATTATGTTCTCGAACTCGTCCTCCAATTGGGCGACTTGATCATCAAGGGATACCATATCCGCTTCTACTTGGTCGGCCAAGGAGACAAGGCGATCCCTCTCTGCTTGCAGATCAGCAATTTGAACGTCCAAATCAGCTATTTGGGCTAAGTAATTAGCCCGGGTGTTGGCTAAAATAGGGGCTTGATCCTGTAGCTGATTAATGCGCCTATTATGCTCGATAGACGCCTCTTCATCCAAAGGGTTGATCCCTTGGTCCATATAATCTCTAAGATTATTCAGGCAGCTCTCGAGCACTTTGCGGGCCCCTTCAAATATGGGGAGCCACGTGCCTGATACTCTCGACTGGGCTTCATCAAGAAGAAAACGGAGTCTCTGAATTAATGCCGGATCATCAGGGCGGCGCCGAATGTCGTAAAGCGCCGTAGTCAACTCGATCCTCGAAAAGGCAGGGACGACGACTTCATCTGAAAAGTTCGAAAGGAAAGTTATGAAAAAGAAGCAAATACGAAGATAAAAAGGGCCAAAGACAAACTCAAAAAATACCTTCGGGAGGAGCCACCGTTGTTGGAGCGGTCGAGCTCGAAGGCGCCGGATCCGGCGTAACTATTGGTGAAGAAATAGGGGCCTGATTGGGGTCAACGTTCACGGCCGGCGAAGATTCATCTAAAGGAGGTGAAGGACTAGGGGTGAATGGGATCCCCATGTCAGTCGCGGGTATCGGTTCATGACTGCTCGAGGCGACAGCAGTCGGAAGCTCTGAAAGAAATCACGGGTAGTTAAGCAGATAGCACGTAAGAAACGCTCGAAGAAATATGCAAGAAATATGCTATATTAATTACCTGGAGTAGAAACATTTTCGGCTAAGGCTGATTGTCCTGGATCCGATGTGAGTAGAGCCACCGCAAGGGCATGATCCTCTCGAGAGGCAGTCTCCGTTGCGGGTGGAAGAGTTGCAGATGCAGGGGTAACTACAAGTCGATAAAAAAATATAAGGCAAGGACTTTAACATAATAAAAATCTAAAAAGGAGTGAGAGAAGCACCTTCCAAACAAGGGAGTTTGCTGTTTTTCAGGAGAAGAGATGGCTCCTCATCCTCTTCTTCACCTAATCCTACTTCTTCAATCGAAGTCAAGGTGCTAGAAATCGGCTGTTCTCGAATAACCATGGCCAAGCGCTTTCGAGTGACCGGCGCCGATGTAGGATTGGCTTTCGATTTCTTGGAGCCAGAAGAACCAGCCGCGGAGGTTTGTCTACTGACCGAAGAAGCTCAAGCAGTAATTTCTGATTCTCGAAGAGCTCGATAGAGGCTATCACCAGCTCGAACGGAGGAGTCATCTCTTTCAAACTGCCACCCCGAGGTAAGAGAGTGGGGAATCACGTAAGCATCTTCCTGACAAGACAAACGGCCAGGTAACAAATGAGAATCAAAAGTCAATAAAGAAAACAAAATAGGAGAATCGAAGATACCTCTATAGGTAATAACTTGGAGAGGTCGGCAACGTTTCCAGAACCCCCAAAGCTTCTGGTGGCCTCGGTGACCAGTCGTCATATGATACCCCTCGAGAAGTCTCGTTGTAAAACTCTATTCCAAAAATTAGTGAAACAGGGTTCCACTCGAATAACCCTGCAAAAAGTGGGTACCGGCAACGGTAAAACCTGGCACAATGACATCCCTCGAATAATGGTTTCTACTCGGTCTCTTTTCAATTTAGGGATCGTGTATTGCCTTTGGAACCAGGGACGGTTCATTGTGCCGAGAAATGGTAGAGCGAAGCTCTAGTTGATACCAAACTGCCTCGAGCATAACTAGGAGTAGATAGAAAAGATGATTAGCACAAAGAATGAAAATCCCATGAAATGGCAGTACTATCTAATACCAAAATAACGATTCGAAACAACAAATAACAAGTACCTGGGGATTATAAACCTCAACAACGGGAGTGTTGTCGGCATACAGAAGGTCTCGAGAAAATAAAATGGCACGCCAATACGGTTGATCATCCTCTTGTTCTTCGAGGGAGTCAATGTCAGCCATCCAATCTGGAAGGGCGGTGTGAGACCAATGGGTGCCGGCTTGATCATGTCTGGTTTCAAAAAAGGGCACCAAGTCGACACGTACAAAGGGTTGTACAGAGTGCACAAAGTCGCAAGATAAGACCCCTTTTCGAGAGGGATCAGAAGGTTCACAGTGGCTTCACCATAACAAGCCCAACTCGAAAGAGGCTTGAGGTTGCTCAAGGAACCTAAGGCGGTCTCGAAAGAGGGAAGGCTTCTAACATTGAGCAATTCGGGGTAGTAAAGGAAGGCCCAACAAGTTAATAACCATAGGGGGCCAGATACCCTTTTCACGCTCGAAGGACTTTGGAAAATATGAAACATCATTCGATAAAAATGGGATAAAACTGGGGGAGCTAACTCGATCGGCCCGATGGTTTCAGCGATATTAACAGCCAGTGGAAAAAAAGTCTTGTTCACGACACATCCCGAGTTCATAAATAACCGACAAAGAACAAAATTTAGAAAGAGTACCTCCTCGAAGTTAGGTACCGGATCCTCGTTCTCGACGAAATGTTTGACCAAAACCGAGTAGGCTATGTTGGAGCCACTACTCTTGCCATGATGTTGTAGCCACTGGGAGGCGGCCACCAAGATTGATTTGGCTGTAGAAATAGGTTCACTCGAAGGGAGAACTGTGCCATGTGGAGACAGCCCAGTGATCAACGCCACGTCCTCGAGCGTGACTGTTTGAATCCCTCGTGGTAAAACAAAGCAATTATAGGAGGGATGCTAAGATAGGGCTAAAGAATCAGTCATCACCTGCTCGAAGGGTAACACCTGATTGCAGGCTAATCGAATCAGGCCTAGAATGCGATTTTCCCTCCATTTGGGATGAAATTGGCAGAGGCGCTCGAACCAAGGGAAGGCGTCGATACTCCCAATCCACCCATTTATGGGTTTCCTTATGTTAGTCCAGGCAAATTTTCACACCTCTCGATTCATACAAAGGGGAGTAAGAGCACCCTCCAAAGCGGGCCAAACCCCTAACAACTCGGGGGCTCGCGGAGCCGCTCCATCAAAGACGGCCGAATCGAATCGAATCTCCTCTGTGAGTAGAAGCTCCTCGAGGAACTATATGGGACGTCTCGATTGATGCCACTTTGGTATCGAGATAATATTGTCGAAAATTTCTCGAAATCTGGTGGATCTCCTTAGCATCCTCACAACCCAAAATCGATGCTTGGGGAACTAGGAAGGTAAGATCATGAGCGGCTAGATGGGGAGGCACGGCCATAATATGACTCGAGCAAAGAAAATAAGTGCACCAGAAGGGCGGCAAGCGATGATGATGCTCGAAGAAGACGATGGGTAAGAATGAAAGTAGAGGAGGAAAAGTAAAGAGAAAATTAGGCAACCAACCTATTTATAAGGGTTGAAATGACCGGACATGAAAAACCACGACAATTGATGGGTAGGATATTGAAAAGACGGCAATTTGAAGGAGTTATGATGATTCGCGTGAATCGATGCACATAACACCGGGAACGAAAACTTATAATGATTGAAAACCCCGGAAAAAACCTTGAAGGATGTATTATTCAATAACCGTCAGGAAAGTGAAAAGTCTCAACATTTAGGGAGGAGACGGGTTATTTGAAAGAAGAAAAGACCCGCGAAACTGAAGCGTCCCCAGAGAGAGACGTATCTATTTGATATACATGAACTCGAAATATTCATATATATCAGGGGGGCATTTGTTTATAATAAATAATAAATGACAAGTGGGTCATTCAAAAAATACCATGAAAAAGAGACTGAATGGGGATAGGCCCAAGTAGGGAAACGAAATGATATGGGCCACTTGAGCGAATATAAAGAAGCAGGAAAATGAGGCCCATTTAACGAGGAAGTTTATCCAAAAGAGAAATGGACGTGCCAAACTCTGAGATTTTGAAACAGGGAGTTGAGGACGGTTAGCTAAAATGGGGAACGTGAGGCATCCGCGAATATAAAAGGCGAGAAGAAGAAGGAAGAAGGCAGACAACATCTCAGAGAAAAAATTTATCTTTTCAGATTTTTCATTAAAGCAGTTTACGTAGTGTAGTTCAGTTTTTCGTAGTTTCCCTTTTAGATTAGAATTTAGATTCTGTTCAATCACTTATAATTTTTAGTATAGAGTAATCTGGTAGCATAGTAATAGACGTAGCGAGAGGCTGAATCCATAGCTTGTACTTCGAATCAAGAATCAATGGAGGTATGCTCCTTTTTCTCAATTTAATGTATTTTGGTTGTTTACGTATTACGATCATATTTGTTGCATATACCGTAGAGTAAGTAAATAAAAAGGCGTAGGACCACCATTAGCCTATTTGGGCAGGGGTCGGTAGATAATCCTAAGTTAAGGTTATCACGAGGCGGGGACCGTCTACTCGAAATTCCTCCTTTTTTTCACGTGAAACAAAGGTATATCATGCACATATACATAAGTGTGAGTATTTGGGTATATAGACGTGTATACTGTGCAATTTAATTGTATGTCTCGCATTATCTTTATGTTTTAGTCTAATTTAAGTGATCAAATTAAATTATATGGGCCCACGTTATCTTATATTAAATATGAGGTAATAATTAAATATGTGTAGATACTTAGGGACTTAAGTTTAATTTATTTTAATTTATGTTGGACTAATTAAAAATTAAGTCTAAACATATCCATTAATGGGGGTTATGATTCCTAGTTATGCATAAAAACAGTTTATGTTCTTTACCCACTTGTGTGATATCCATCATGTAGAGAAATAAAAGGGTATACATTACAAATGAAAGGCATAATCCAAAGAGAAATTGTATTTTCATGGATTGGTTCGACAACTCTTAACGTGACTATCATGAAGTTCTATGGGGCAATAAATTTCTATCATTACAATCAAAAATTTAATATGTAGTCCATATGTACCGGATATCGTTTATCTATATCGTTTATCTAGCATTACATTCGTAGTCCAAGAGTTCCACATCGAGCTGCTTGGACTCGAGCTTGAGTTCATTAACGAACATGCCCCAAACCTAATTATACTTACTGACAGGTTTGAGAGTCGTTGTATATATATATTGGCTCGGTTGGTCGAGCTTGAGCTCCAAACTTGGGTCGAACCAAGTAATTTTATTAAGTTCACACGTGAATTCAAACCAAGTTCGTCAATCTCAACTTGTGTGCACTTCTACATAGCCTTGCTAATTCAACTCGCCAGGCTTAATGTATCCTTTTATGAAGTCACCTATCACTATTAGGAAAAATAGAAAATTACAAAATTGGACATTATTTGGTCTATTGGCAATTTGGATATACTAACTTGCAAATATTGGCAATTTCAATACAAATTTCGCCAGAAAATTTAAAATTGACCGGAAAATGTCATTTGGCGGGAAACTAATTTGAATTTGGGGATTTTGTTGAAATGGAGGGAAAATTAACCTTCAGTTTGGGGATTTTACTTAAATGGAAGGAAAATCACTTACTTGGACCCGATTTTGGAGGAAGTGAAACTGTTGTTTTACCAAATTGCCCCCAATCTCCAACTTTTACCAATTTAACCTATTATTTAGATAAATACGATTTTTTTTCCATTGGCGAAATAAATAAATTTAAAAATTTAGAAAAATGAAAAAAGTAAAAACAAAAAAGAAAATCTGAAAAAATTCAAAATAATCAGAAAAATAAAATGAAATTAGAAAAATAATCAAAATTTCTTTTCTTTTCTATTTGTTTTTTGAAAATATTACAAAAAATTTTTAAAAAATTAGAAATTATAGCTCAAGCTAATTTTAAATTTAAGTCAAATAAATATTAATGTGGCTAAAGAATTCCATTGACAAAAAATAAATAAATTAAAAACTTAATAAAATCGTAAAAAAAAACTCAAATATCGTAAAAAAAAAAACTAAAAATCGTAAATAATCAAAATAGTTTTGAAAATTCAGCAAATTATACGAAATATTAATAACAAAATTAGGAAAATAAGGAGAGAAAAGAATCCATATTTTTTGAAAAAATAGTAAAATTCAGAATATTAAGTAAAAAATAATTAATATAGATTTTATTTACAATAAATAAAAAAATGTCTTTGATAAACAAATATTTGAATTGAAGTTTTCAAAAATTTAAATAAATTAAAAAAATTGAAACTATTTGAATTAAATCCCCATAATACAGGTCAATTTTCCCTCAATATGTAAAAATTCTCAATTGAAGGTTAATTTTCCCTCCATTTCAACAAAATCCCCAAATTCAAGTTAATTTTCCCGCCAAATGACATTTTCCTCAATTTTGAATTTTCCGGTGAAATTTATAAAGTTGCCAATTTTCGCAACTTAATGTACCCAAATTGCCAACAGACCAAATTATAATACCAAAAAAATGTACAAACCAACTTGGAGTACCAATTTTGTAATTTTCCCTAATGTCGATATTGAAAATGGTTAAGTAGACTATCCATAACCCATGCACCATTCTTTTAAAGGATTGCATTAAATTAACCTAGTTATTTACTCAAGCAAAGTTGTCTTGTTTAATAAAATCTCTAAATTTTTCTCCCTTTTAAATATGGTTTCCTAGTTTAGTAAAATTAAAAAAGAATTGAGTATTTTTTACTTAAAGTTTGTCTCTTCAATTCTAATAAATTAAAAAATAGTAACATGCATGTGAATAAGCATGTCCATATGTGCATTTTATTTCTCTTATTTATTTACTATTCAGATAATAAATTTTGTGGTGAAATTCAGAAATTGTTATTTTTTTCCTTCAAATTTAAATTGAAGAAACACGCATAAGTTACCATTGTTCCAGGACTTTCCTGAGAATAACTCACATAAAACTCAAAAGTAATCTTATCTACACATTAATAACTAATATATACACCATTAAGTTACACTGTGAAATCAGCAACAGCAAAAGAAGATTTAGTTTAGCAAAAATAAAAACCCATCTAAGCCTAGCTACTGGTTGGAATTTCCAATAATTAGCCGAAATTACAAGATAATTAATAATTATACACGATACTAAATAATTTTACAAAATATTAAACGAAATCACAGAGCTTTGGTAGACGACTCCTGTATATAGGCCT
Source organism: Buddleja alternifolia (assembly GCA_019426215.1). NCBI lineage: Eukaryota > Viridiplantae > Streptophyta > Magnoliopsida > Lamiales > Scrophulariaceae > Buddleja > Buddleja alternifolia. The sequence continues at coordinate 15,556,498 of CM033396.1, forward strand.
CGGCTTCCTCTAACGAGAGTTGCTTTCCTTGCACAAGGCCTTTTATCAAAGTATTAGCATACTCTTTGCATGGAGGATTGATTGCGAATTCACCAGATATGAAGCTATCGACATCAGAAAGAGTGCACCTGAATACATGTAGCAAGAAGATTTATATGTGAAAATCGACAAGAGTTTTAAATTAAGGATAAAACATAAAAATGTAGAAAGAAGAGGATATAAAGGTAATATTTAACCGACGTCATTGTGAGAATTGGAATATCGTTCTCTTTTCCCAAGTAAACAACATTGTGGTACCAGCCTCTCTGCGTGAAAGAGGAAAAAAAGAGAATTATAACCACGTTATTAGTTGTGCATGAATATAGAGATCATATTACAAGTATGCTGAAGTAATAGAAAATTTGAACACAATTTTTCAGGAAAATAATTAATGTGGCATATTATGTAGAGAATGACTCCATTGAGAATGGATTTTAGGTTTGCTTTGTTATGAGACTATCGTATCTATTTGGATAACAGAAGTATTAAGTTTACTCACCATTTAATTATTGTTCACAATAATTATCATGTTCTTGTAGAATCTCTTACCTTAAAACACTAAATTTTCCTAAATATTTAGGAAATAGGAAAAAAACTTACAATCAGATCAACAATCAAACAGACCACAGTCACCAAATATAAATTGGCAAAAAGAATCAAAAAAGTTGATGATTGTGAGTATTTTGACACTTATTTCTGCAAAATGGCTAAGCAGTATATAATGCATATTCGACTGATATTTTAGGGATTAAAATGTAATTATTTAAATTTTCAGTCCTTAGAGACGAGAGAAGAGACCTCGTATTTCTTTTAGGTGTAGGAGTAAAAAGGAGAAACAAAAAAAAGTAACATATATTTATCGATGAAATGTATCTATTCGCACTATATTAATATAGAAGGGAAAACTCCGTCATTTGTCAGTGATTCATCCAGTTAATTGAAGTACATTTTTGTTCATGCCTAAACCCTTTTCTGCATCCAATAACCGCATTGTATTATGACAAGTCGTACCCACAATAGTTAATTAATTTTTTCATTATTTCCCTAAAGTCAATAACGCACAATACTTTTACATATCATCCACAACTTGTACAAGCACATTGCACACTAGTCATTAACCACTCAAAATCCCATCGAGGAACGTAAGAAGAACAATTATATTTGCAAGGCAGTTCAATGTTGTGCAACCAAGTGCAACTCATAGGAGTTGGGGAATTTCTCATCTTAGTAGGAGCTTTCCAAAGAAATAGCTTAGTTGATCACTTAAGAGAAGCATGTTTCTATATGTAATGCATACGAGCCTTAGATGACATACCTGGACAAACTCCACTGAGATGCACTGTTCATTTTGTATAGTCTGTAACGCAGTCAAATCAAATAAAGGATGATTCAAGTTATAGCTTGAAACATTTTCCTGAAGCAGCACGTCATTAAATTGCTCCAGCCTGAAAAGGAAAGGCAAAAAAGCAATAAAAATTAAGATCTCGTAGCATCTTGAAGCTGGAACAAATTCCATATAGGAATAACAGTATTTCGCCCAGAAATAAACTTCTATCTTAAGTAGTCTAACTGAATGATGCTATAAGAATTACTCACTCTGCACAAAAATATGGGCAGTTTGACCAGACATGGAATTTCATATGAGAGTTGAAACTGTACAAGTTTTGCGACTTTTGTTCTAAGTACCTTTAAAAGTGGTGGTTGAGAGTGCACATTATTACTTTAATTGGAAAAGATTTAATTTTATGAAATAAAGTCTTATATCAGGACATAGCATGAAGGAAATTGAAGTGATAAATTTGGCACAGAGAGGATATCAGTATATCTTGAAAGAGTTGAATAAATTACTATAAAATGACAACTTAAAAATGAAATGGAATGTTAGAGAAGGAATGAGAACAGGAGTACATACGTAATTTTGTAGAGGCACATGTAAGTTCTCTCCTTAACATCACTTTTGGGATGAAGAAAAGCAACACCTCCCGGGCCCCACGTAGCCGTACGTTCACGACCAAAAAATAAACGATGAGGGAAAGTTTTCCATTTAATCTCTTTGGGCTTACTTTTGTCCATCGAACCCACACATGGCCTTTTCATTCCTTCTGCCTGGCAGTCATTTCACAAATACATTATTATTTTAACAAAAAAAGAAGGGTTTCATCAATTCAAAGCAGGCGAAAGCTAATCTACCTGTCCACCTTCAATATAGCAGCGAAACCTTGACATGTTCATATTGGACCCAAAAGTTGCATACCAAATGTCAATGTTGGAAAGCTCTGATCTCCATGAAGGTGGAGCAGCAATACCTCCTTGATCTACATTCAATAATTGTTTCATTCAGCCAAATTTATTCAATAAGCCGATTCACGTCTGATTTTTAAAAGGACTTTTAATGTGTCTGTTACCTTGACCAGCTTCATTGACTTTTAGGTTCTTGAAAGGTTGTATAACATCCTCAATAGTCTGGACTTCTTCCGATACAGTAAGAGAAATATTCTCTTGCTCACCATCAGAATCAGAGCTTGAGATCTACATTAGAGAGTTAATTAGAATGATGACGCGTGACGATGCTAATAATGGATAGAGCACCATCATCAGAATCAGAGCCTGAGATCTACATTAGAGAATGAATTAGAATGATGACACGTGACAATGCTAATAAAGAATAGAACACCAGAAAATTGGAGGGATAAGCCCAAAGAATCTAATACAAAAGGGAATGAAAAAAACGCACATTCTAGTATTATTTAGTCTATGTTAGTTCTTGTAATTTTTAACTTCGGTTGAGGTTAAAAATGAGAGTAGAGGAAGGGAAGCATAGGTGGAGGTATAAGAAAATATCCATTAGTATGGTTATAGAAACTAATAGGAGAGGAGGTAAAATATAATCAGTAGGCCCCATTTTGTTTCGGGCACATTTTGTTTCTATCAAAAGACAAAAATCCTGAATTCAATTTCTATCATACTCCCTGCAACAAAAATTCTGCATGAGGGATCCTAGTTCACGTTACTTGTATTCCGCTAATCCAGCACAGTAGATGCATATTTTCCTACTACACACAATGGCTTTTGGAGCAAAGGCAAGTCAAATGCAGGAACGAAATTCGTCTCTCCAGTTAATTGGATAAGGTGGCAACTAATACATTTTTGTTCTGGAAAAAAGAATGATCTGATATAACAAGATTCCACACTTTCATTTTTCTTGTCGTAGGTTTTTTACAAGTTTGAAAAAATAACAGTTCACATAATGTAATTGGCTTTTTCATCCATGTATTTGTCTTTCTCAGCCGTGACTTAATCTCTTACTCAATTCTGTGAAGTCTGAGTATTGGTTTATTGATGATTGAAAAGCCAAGGATCTGTATGGTTGTGTTTTCGAAAATGAATTTTGAGTTTTTTTTGGAGAATGTGTATTATAAAAATTCGTGTGAAAATATTAATTTTTTTTGTTTGTTTGGATGTGTTTTTGAGAAATGTTTGGAAATTGTGTAGATGTGATATAAAGTTGATTGAATTAGTTATATATGTAATGATGATAGGAGAAAAAATTATAATAATATTTTATTTATGATAAAGTAAGAAAGAGAACGTGTTGGATAGTTGAATTATGTAATTAATGAAGAGAGAGAATGAAGTGATTGAAATGATGAGTAGTTATATAGGGGGATGTGTAGTAGGATTTAAAATTTGAGTATTTTCTGTAGAATTTACCTTGGAGTGCGTATTTTCATTTTCTGGTGATCCAAAAAATGAAAATACACTCAGAATACCTAACCATACAAAGCCCAAGTTTATTAGGAGGTTTGCAAAAGGTTTTGGCTACGGGTTTGTTATAGTCATTGGTTAAGATCATACTTTAATATCACTATTCTCTTTCTTTGGTAAATCATTCACTATTCAGTTTCAATAATCTTGTCTCAGCTTCATAGCAAACAGCATAAGTTATATTCATTTGCATTCCGGTATCTTAAATGGAGGAAAGGGCAACTTGACTCTTTGAGATGACCGCGACGAAATTCAAAATCGAGCATTATTTTAGGCATTCCAAAAAGAGTTGAAATTGAGTTTTATTTTAGGAATTGAGCCTTACTTTTAGGACATTCCAAAAAGAAAATGGTAGCAATAAATTTGGAACCAAGGGTGTATAAAATTTCAGGATCCTATAGGTGCCATTGAATGAAGTCATATTCATGTTAATGTTTCAAGATCTGACACACCTAGCTATCAAGGGAGGAAAAAATGGCCACATCACATGTTCTTGCAAAACACGGATTTGACATGAAATTTACTTATATGTTACTGAACAGGTAGAGACTCTATCCGACTCTAAGGATGGTAAGAAAGTCAACTTTGTTATGAAGATAGATTCAAAACTCTAACAACTATGTCTTTTCTAGAAGGTAGCCTAAAGATTTATTATCTAACCAAAAGACAGTTTCTAAACACAAATAAGAATATGTTCTTTCCAAACACGTAATATCTAGATTGCAGATTATGCTGAGGAATAGATTTATGGAACGTAATAGTGGCATTTTAGTATCTCTTAATGATGATTATATTTGAACATCATTTATAAGAATCTAGCTATTGGCGCACATTCGATGAGTGTGCAAAGAAAGAAAAAAGTATAAATATTTTATATAAATAAATAAAATTGCTTATTATATTCAAGGAATAGCAAACCTATGGAAAAGATTTCAATAATGCTAATTATAGTTGAGCTGGCTCAAAGCCTCAAAAGTTCATTCATTTCCATGGTAAATGTAGATTTATAATAAGAAATGAAAACTATATCATGCCACGGCCCAAGAACTGAGAATAATGGAAAGCGCAATTTATGTGGATAATTTATGTTGGTGGTGTGTGGTTGGTTTAAATGCAACATATTTATCAGCAACAACAAACAAGGTTTAAACGCAAAAAGAAAAATACTTTTAAGGTCAATTTAATAAAAACACTTCATATGACCAAAAGATTCTGTACCAAGTTAGTTTCTCTAATGTTTCACACTTAATAATTAGGATAGATGAAGAGTTATATACTTCTAATGACAAACATGTCTCATGTCATGTCTAATGAAAAATCAAGTTAGTGACGGAGTTTAAGCATTTTCTTGATTGCCCCTAAAGTTAATGATAGATTTTGTCTTTTGTTTTCTTTTTATGTTCGTCTTTACTCATTTGCTTGGTCAGCAATGAAAAAAACTGACTTATCATATAGTTACTTTGCAAATATAGAGAAGCTTATGGAAAGCAAAAGAAGCAAGCAACTATAAATGAACTTAAAAGGGCACAAACACTGGTATATTAATATGGTCACTTGATACGTTAATTATGAAAGATAAATAAGGAAATATTTCATAATGGAATTTGGACATTAACAGAATTTGACAAACATTGTGATGTTATGCAGTGAGAAGTTTGGTTATTCAATTGACAAAGAAGATATGAAAACACGGCAGAGGTCATTAAATTTGTGACATGCTATGATGCATTCCGAGGTGACAGTGGCATTTTATGGATCCCAGAGTAAGGTTTGGAAAATAATAATAGAGATATGTTCTGTTTTCCATTTTATCTAAGCATATTACCAGCTTCCATTGATTTTTTCAACAAAGAAAAATATGTAATTTGCATTTAGCTATTTTTTAAAATTCTTGGAAGTCATTGTAGACTAACCCAGATGCAGAAAAGCGGAGATATACTCGAATTCATATCTATGACAATGATATTTGCAAAGAACAGAGCTATCGGTAAAAGTATTGCTAGTCTTAAGGGGGAAAAACATCAACGGGCAAAAGTGGAAAATGCAAGTCAATCAAAAAGGCAAGCCATGCTGTTGAATCTCCCTATGTTTGTCACAAGCCAACTTCCTAAAGATATATGAGTCTATAAAATTTCCACACTTCCACAGAAGCAAAAATTCTGAACCAACAACAACAGACGCACAGGTAAATTTTTTATTAAAGCTTAAAAATCACATAGAACAAATGCAAATCAATCAAAGGAGGCAGGTCATGGTATTGAATCTCTCTATTCTTGTCATCAGTAAGTCTAATTGTCACACTAAAAGCAGAAAATCTGAATCGAAAAGCTGAGACATTTGATTTACAAGAATAAAAGTAGCAGTTGCAGAGAAGCAAGTTAGGTTGTAACATCAGAATATAAGTGGCTCTGATAATACAACACGAGTGCTAAAGAGGGTTTTACAGATTGTCCAAAGGAATATAGCAACTTGGGCAAAAACATCACCCACGAGCATAGACTGAGGATGAATTAGTTGCTGAATTAAAGAACATAGAGATTCCTGCTATATTGTTCGTATGATGCTGCTCTTTACAGTCTCAAGTGTCCATTGTGATTGATGTGGAGCGGTTTATCAGCAATTAATTAATTAAGAGTCCTATTTTATTATTATTGTTATTATGGTTATTGTTTATTAAATAAGTCAGTTGCTGTTTTTATTAGGAGTCTAGTTTGGCAAGTAATTAGGGTTAGTAGTAGTATAAATAGGATAGCTAGGGTTTTATTATTTTTTATCAGACGATTTCTGATCATTGAGGCCTTTGGCTTTTGGGATCAAGAACGTGGTTCTTGATATTTGGGGCAAGAACGATTTGTTCTTGTTATTTACTTATTTTCGTTTAATAAATTGTCCTTATTTTTATAGCTCATCAGTGATTAACGCTTTCTGCGAGGTACCCTCTGGAATGCATTTGGTGATGTCATATAAATTGATCTTTGGTGCCAAGAATGGTTTGAATACTTTGAGTTCAAATCGACAATTTCTTGGCACCTTGGACATTTTGGTTTTATAAGTACTAGTAGTTTAGGATGCTTTACCAAACAACTTCTGGAAAATAACAATAATGTTCCCTTTACCCCTAATGAACCAAACAAAGCCTAGATTTCCTTGGCAAAAATGTCAAAAGATGTTGAAGAGCAGTCAAAGATTATAAAATACAGAACAAATAAGATATTCGTACCTCAATATGAGATGTTCTCTTACTGATTACCTTGTCTGGTATTTTAGGAACAAGTATTGGCCAATATGTGCTTAATACTTGACGTACCTGAGAAGATAAAACATGCAAGAAATATTACTTTAAAAGAAACAAGAAAACATATTATAAGTCCTAGTACATCAAGAAAACTTAATGTTCTGTAATTGTTCTAATTCATGTATATAAGTCCATGTATATAGTTGAAAACATTCATAACTTAGGGGAACTTCAAAAAAAAATCTCAATATATTGGAACGCTTACCTCTTGTATCACACGCCATGTAGATTCAAAAGGATAAGCCTCCAAGGACCCAATAATGGGCTTGTCTTGTAGCAACACTTCAACACATGCCTTGGCCGAATTTCTTAATGCATTAAGATTGTATCCCCCTTCAAGTGCCATAACAATCTTTCCTCCCGCAAACTCCAACAACTACACATAGCATCACAAAAAGTAATTATCGGAATTAAAGATATAGATACACGTAAATATATATGTATATATATAGTTTAATGTCCAGGCATATCGTTAGATGTTTATATTGAACAATGACTGATCATTAGTGCAACTAATTCAAGAGCTAACCTTGTTAAGCATGATTGAGTACCCATATGGACTAACACGACAGCCACCAAGAGGATCCCCTATGGCTGTTCAAATCCACATCACAAGAATTAACGTTGTAAATTAACCTTTATTTCATGAACATACTACACTGCATTTGAAGTAGTATCAGTTTAAACAGGGAAAGAACTTAAATTAGAAAAGCATACAACTTCAATTGTCACAGCATAGAAAAGGAATGTGAATGAGTGCCTATGTAATCTATTCCTCCTCCATGTTCGAGCAGGAATTAAGAGGAAATATAGTCAGGTAAAAGGGATTATTCATTCTTATTCCCTATACGTCGGTAGGTGTCGACAACTAACATTACTTGGAAATATATATTTAAAAAAATTGCAGTTGAATACATGCAATATTCACCTCGGTGATGTCCTAGCTTTTATAGCAACAAAACTAACTAGTAATCTTCAAAATTTGAAGCAGATAAAGTAGTTTAATAAAAATAGTAATTTTTAGAAGGTAATTTTTATGCAAGACTCAATATTCTAAAGCAAAACGATAACAACAAGCCTTTGTCATACATGGAAGTATTTAGGGTTTTTAATTTGCTAATATTAATAAAAGTATGCCCCAACACACATGCGCTGGAGTGGTACATATCAAATAGCCCTCTCTAAGGATACCTCTTTAAGAATCTATAAACTCTGATGATGGGATGTGGGAAACAGCTTGACCCAAGCACAACACTCTCAATGTTCTGCCATGGTTCTATCTCCACTAAAATTATGCACATAAAACAGTAAATTTTCATTTTTCATAATTATTTTCTGGAATGATCGTGTTTTGAAATCTTTACTCCTCGCATGTGTTTCTAATGACTCAAGTCCAACTATTATGGTATTATTACCAACCTCCAACTATTCTTTGACATAACAAGTAATGTGGTAACTTTGTAAATTTTTAAGAAGTAAATTCTTAAAGCAATTTCCCTTTGTTTTCAATAGTAGAATGATGAACAAAAGATGCCTGAAGCATGTCACCAAATATGCGAAAAAAATGAGCTCGGCAGTTAAATTTGGAAATTTTTAGCTGACCTGCATCAAATCCAGCAGAGATAATTATCAAGTCGGGATTAAATTCCTTAGCAACAGGAATTAATATGTGGTCCCAAACTGCAAGATAGTCGGCATCTCCACACCTACCATTCTCCCAAGGGACATTAATATTGTATCCGGCACCTTGTCCTTCTCCAGTCATGATATGTGAGCCATCATCACCACATGGATAGAAGCCCCCAAATTCATGCCTAATTTAGACAAAAGGTTAAAATCCTATCAAAATCGAAGTAACGATATCAGGACAGATATTAATATTCAATGACACATTAATGTATTTAAGACACTTGTTAACTTGGTTCCGACCCAGTCTCTTTGTCCCCTTAAAAAAAAAAAAAAAATAACAACAACAATGTCTGACTTGATTAAGTTAAGGGGCTTTAAGACGCATCGGATATCAAAATGTAGACTTCAACCGAAAATGGCTTTCAAATTATAAGATGACAAAATCTAGCTTCGCAAAAGCATAATATTAAAAGAAAAAAGTTAAAATAACTGGTAACAGAGAAAGAGAGAATTAGCTTGTTCATGCCGATTTTATGATTCTCCAATCTAATGTGCTTTGTTGAATTCTATTAACCATTTAGGGGCCTTCACTAATACAACCCAAAAAAACTAAACATGATTTTATTTCTCTTATCTCCGAACTTTTGTTTAATGCAGTCAATCATTTTCATGTTATCAATTTATGCAAAACGATGACATAATTAATTATAATCATGTGATTAAGCATGTGGTATCCACATTTGTCAATGTGCCATTTCCACGTACATGCTTCTTCTGATATAATTAAAAGACCTGAATTTTAATTTTCATGTACCTATGCACCGAGAAGAAAAGTACTCGAGAATCATTGTAGAACATCTTTTGAGTACCATTTCCATGATGTACATCCCAATCAACAACCAGGATTTTTTTGATCCCAAACTCGCTCTACATTATGAAAAGTAATGACAGACATAAGTAAAATAAAGTATTGAATCCATTGAAAGTCATGGTTAAAGTGAATCCGAACTGAAAGAAGCTCTTACTCTTTCATTCAATAAAAAACTTGCAGCAATAGCTACATTGTTGAATAGGCAAAATCCCATTGGCTCAGTTTCTTCTGCATGATGCCCAGGAGGCCTGACAATAGCAAATGCAGAATCCAGTTCACCTTTAGCAACTCTCTCTGCAACCTATATTAAAATATATCAATAGTCGACAAATGCTGCACAAAACCATGATGATACATTCCTAAAAACTAAAGACACCACATTACTCGTAAAGTATTTATATTTACTCATAAAGACACCACAGGATGAAGAAAGATGAAGGGACCTTATCCTAGGTCGACGTAGTAATAGAAGATAGTCTATCCATTTTATATGAATAACAAACATTATTGGAGATTCCTGAAAATTTTAGTACGAAATGTCATTACATACATTTTAAAATTACTGCAATATAAGACTTACCAAGATTAAGCTTAAAATCAGCTTTACAAATAGATGACTTGCCACTTATGGACATGTTAAACTTACTCAATGTTAAGCCGAATTTACAATAAAACAATCTAGGACATATTTTAATATCAACTTAAGAGTCATACCTCTATGACACAGCCAGCAGCAAGATAAGCAGCTTCTGATGAGCCCTCATTGAAATATATAGAGTTAAATTTTGCAGCAATCCTTTTTCTCCTTGACTCCGAGTTTTTTGAGCTAATATTCTTAATCAAATCGATGTGATTTTTAGTGTGAACCAAAGCTAAATGATTATCCGCTGCTTCCTTGGCATTCACAATTACACATCTGCAAGTGGAAAGCATTAATACATTTCCAGTTTCTTTGGAGCCAAAAATAGTATTTCCACCAACGCTCACTCACTATAACATTGTCACAAAAATGTACAATTTACATATCCATTGAAGTATAGCAAAAGTAAAGGCTAACCACATTGATTTTTAGAAATTAAGTAAACCATTGCCCTTTTAACGCACTTATATTGATAACATTTCAATTTGCCTAAAATTCAGCACCAATATCGAAAACATGGGATATTAAGGAAATAATTAAAAGAACAAATATTTATCCAACAGCCAATATCCCCCAAAACACCTCAAATAAAACCCCAAAACCAAAGACCATTCCATAAGTAAATTTCTTGCAACTCTACAATTTTTGAAGAATTTCAATAAGGAATTAAATAAAGTACCACAAGTAGTCACTGAATTCTGCTCCAGCAAATCACATACAAAGAAACAAATAAAAAAAAGAAACCACAAGCACATCCACACACACACACACACACACACACACACAGAGGAATCATATATATACTAAAATACAATAAAAAAACATTTCTGAAATTGAGTTGAAACAATTGATCATAGTACACAAACAATTGGGTTGAAAAGAAAGGACCTATTTGCAATCCCAGAAGAACTGAGGGCGTCCCAGATGAAACGAATACGATCGGGCTGTTCAGGGTGACCCTCCTCAACAGGGGTGTGGTGTTTACACATTCTCTCATCGTATATCAAACCCACACGCCGTCGTTTTGGATTAATGGTGATGTTGTTGTTACTGCTCTCCATCCCACCATTTAACTCCATTCCTTTGTTTCTAACTTTGGTGGGATGGTGAGAGAGTGCTTTCAAATTCCAAGTTTGAATTTTGAAGGCTGCAGTACAACAGAGAGAGTTTGAAGAAGAGAGGAAAACTAAGTTCAGAAAATGTTGGGAACGAAAAATTATTGGGCCTATTGCTTTTTTTTATTTTTTTCAGTCAAAGTTCTTCTTTTTCTTTTTTTCTCTTTTCCTTCTTTTTTTTGTTTTTCTTTTGAGCAAAATGCACTCAAAAAAATTCTTTTTCTCCTGAGATTATTTGATGGGAAAATTTATGGTGAATAGTATTTGTTTTGGTAAAAATGTGTTTGTTTTATTTTGAAAAGTTAGTGGTTATCTCGTGCCTATGCATTTTATTGTTTATAATTGCAAAACTAAAGATTTGGCTCACTTTGGATTATTATTGTCCAAAATATTCCCTATATGAGTATTAAATTGTATTAATTTAGTTTTAAGTATAATAGGGTTTTTTATAAATAACCCCCCGTGTTAGGTCGAAAACACTGAAAAGAAAATTGGTCAAAATGTAATCCTTAAAACATCCATATACATTTGCCCTGTTTGTAGGGTTAAAATTCACTACAAAACAAAAATATAGGAATGTTTTAAGGGTTACAATCAAATAAAAATCAAAAAGAAAAAGAATTGATATTTCTCATTAGTCATTGGTAATAGTTACTGGAAAAATTAATTGTTCATTTAAATTCGAATTATATTGGTAACTACCTTATCTTTAATTTTAAAATTTTGTTTATATTTAAATAAAAACTGATAACCATATTTATCCAAATATAATTTCTTATGAGGAGTTCAATTAGCACAATGTACTGATCATGTAAAGAAAACTAATCAAAACTATAAATTTATCATTATATAATTATTGTTTATAATCTGCGATAATTCAATTTTTGATGATTATCATCAGGAAAAATAACAATATGACTATTAAACTATTTTAAGTTAGTGGTGTCGCAATAACCGGGGATTCATCGGGAAGTCGCTGCACAAGTGGCGCCGCCGCGGCGCTTTACAATTAACCGTATAAATCCCATGAGAGTTTCTTGTACATAAAGGTTTCACATTAAGGGCAGGGATCTATGGTTTCTTGCTACATTTTTTCTGTGAGAGCTGGATTTATGGTTCGCCGAAATGCTGGTTTCTCGATCGGAACGGCCAAGTCGAAACGAGAATGGTGGTCAGTGTTCCAAAGGTCCAAAGTTCCAGGTCATGATGATAGAAGCATAGATCGGACTATGGATCGGGTGATTTCGGAGTTCTGGCCAAGATATCGGATTGATGCAGCTGAATTGCCCAATTTCCCGGCATGTCGGTGGATCTCGCCTGACCAGTGTGTGATATATTCGAGTTTGATCCGGGCTTTGATCTGGTCCTAGTCCTGGGCCAAGTTGGGCCAACCATTGGGATTTTGTTTTTAATTTTTGAACCATGCTCTCCGCCATTAACATTAGTCTACGTGATCATTAAAACCACACGAGATCTTCTACTATAAAATAATGATGCATCTCGTGTTGCATATCATGTCTTCTCAACAAATGTATATAATTCATATTAAATTTATATTTGATGATGCTAAATATCGTCAGACATTGAATGTCACATGTTGACCACGTGGGATGGTGGAACCAATCCAAAGCACGACAAACTAGGTTGGGGGTTTGGTTAAGTTATAGACTGAACTCGGTTATGTCGAGCTGCCTACGTACCCAAGGTATGTGGAATCAAGTTAGTTCATAGTTCTTTTGTGGGGTTACTCTCAATAGCCGGTGAATTTTTATTGGGGAGTAGATAATGAGCCTTTGCCAGCTCCTCTAAAGTATTTATAAGGAGCTGGCAGTGGGCTATGGGCCGTGGGCTTAACTTTGTCAGTGGCACATCAGGCTTAATAATATAAACCTTAGACTAATAAAATAGCCCAGGTATTCTTAACAGGTCGTCAGCCCTTTTGGGTTTAACTAGTATGTTACCCGCGGATTTTAACCCACGAGTGGTGCCTCGGCCTGAGGCGGGGTTATGTTTTATTACTTTAATGCCCTTAGACATTTTTGTTACACATTATAATGCCCCCCACTCCCGGGTTTTCTGGGTGGGATACCCGGGAGTAGAAGTAATCCCGCTCAGGCAGTGCCATGATAATAGCTTAGGAGATAGCTTGTTCTTCTGCCCCCATTTTAATGGATTTAACCTAGGACCTCTCCTCCGATTTAACCTATGACCTCACCGCTCTCAAGGAGTACTCTTATAAGGGTCGTTGGCTTTTATCTGGTGGTGTGCCGAGTGACGCTTGATGAATAGAGGAGGGGGCGCCAGGAGACTACCTCGGTGTTTCGCGGTTGGTCCTGCTGGTCGCAACTGGTCGTGCTGGTCACGCTGGTCGCGAAGCACTTGTTGCCTCATGGCTGGTCGCGCTGATCGCACTGATCGCGCTGGTCGCGCGGCACTAGGTGCCTCGCAGCTGGTCGCAACCGGTCGCACTGATCGCGCTGGTTGCGAGGCACTCGATACCTTGCGGCGGGTCGCACTGATTGTGTTGGTCGGGCTAGTCGCTAAGCACTCGGTGCCTCGTGGCTTGTCGCACTGATCATGCTGGTGCCTCGCGGCTGGTCGCGCTGGTTGAGACTGGTCGCACTGATCGCGCTGGTCACGACTGGTCGCGCTAATTGCGAGACACTCAGTGCCTCGCGGTTGGTCGCGCTGATCGCGAGGCACTCGGTGCCTCTCGCCTGGTCGCGAAGCAGATGGGTTTGTTTTTCCCCAGTTCGATTTGCCCCAGGGGTATGCTCAAGGTCGTGACATCAAAGTCGGGTCGACCCTTGCTTATTTTTTATTAAGTCCCTTTGTGTGTATGTGTGCTATCATTCTAGATAACATCTATTTTAGACTTGATGTTAATTGGACCCCCCATCTTTTGCAGGTGTAGGGAGCTTTCTATCCCCTGATAGCGAGGGTCTCATTTTTTACTCTTCTGATTCCACCGTCAATGAATTCGAACTTTCAACCTGACACGAAAAATCCTTACGTGTTTGCACAGCAAGTGGACTGGTCGTGTGTAGTAATAAAATTAGATTTTAAGTCCAGGATGTCGAACCCACAGGGACTCGTATTTTAGATTGACAAAATTTAAGCAATTAAAATTAAATCAAAAGAGGATGATTAATTGACAATGAAAAAGTGAAAACGATACTTGACAAATTGATTAAGATTCTTATGTGAGAAAGCAACTAAGGCACATGCTTCAACCGTTATTACTCGTTAATATATATGAGTGATTATTCGAATTATTGGACTACTATTGCTTTGGTGGAAAAAGCCTTAATTAATTACTACCCGATCTCTCGGCTGTAATAATCCTATGACTACGTGACGGTTCTCTAAATATTTCTATCCGAGACTCAAATCATTAGCCATGCATTCACGTTTTAGAATTTCTGCGGATTAATCCGGCTAACTGCACCCGGAAATCTATACCTATCTCTAGGAGCAATTTCTCATGTTTTTCGGATGATGTGATGATTTCTCTAATCCCTAATCTATATTCTCTCGAATCATAAACTAGGCTAATTAGCAAGCATATGTTGATCAGGCATACGATTGGAATAAACGCACAAAATCAATACACAAAGCAATACTAGAATTAAGACGAACAATCAATTCATATATATAAACTCATAAAATTGGCATTCACATGACCTTAGTTAAAGTAAATTAATTCATACTCATAATTGGAAAAACAACTAAAAACATAGAATTATTCATAGACAAATAATCTAGAATTAAAAGTCTCCCTATTATGAATTGAAGAATTGATGTAGAATCGTCGTTCTCTTTGTCTTGCTCATTTCTTGGCTCCAAAATTTCGAACCCTAATCATGTTGGAAGGGGATATATTTATAGATGAGGATCCCCCAAGTCTCCTAGTTGCATTAGGAATAACAACTCGCCAAAATTCGTCCAGCCTCCTCTCACGTCCGTACGTTGCCCCCTCACGTTCCAACGTGATGATGTGGGATAAGTTTGTTGACTGGGAGCTGACTAGGCCAACGTTCGAACGTTACATGCCTCACGTTCGTACGTTGATGACGTGGCCACGCCCGAACGTTGATATCTCCACGTACGTACGTTGCATGCAGAAAAATAATGTTTTTCCGCCCTTTTCGCTCGATTGTCATGATTTTACCCCTGTACTCATTTAACACACAAATCAAAGTCACAAGTGGTAAAGATCACTCATAATCGAATCTAAACCAACCAATTATCGGGCCCTAAAACACGTAAAACTCAAGCTTATCAACACCCCCAAACTTAACATTGATCGTCCCCGAGCAATTAAACAAAAGAAAACTACGACTAAAACAACACCAAGATAAGGGATTAAAACAACACCAAGATAGCTCACTTTCGTAGAGAGCACGATTGCATTTAGCGTATGCAACAAGCCGTTAAACCTCAATTTTCCCAAAAGAGGACGAGTTTCGTCTCGTGAGGGTTTGCAGAAGATATACCCACAAAATCCAACAAAATTTCAGTCCCACCCAACCAACACAAATCAACTTAATCAACAAGAAAACAATGGCATAAAATCGACCATTAAAGCTCAAAAACTGTATACACATATCAATGACTTGATCATGTTACAATTTGACTCGAATAAACCTCCAAAGGGTGTAGTGATCTACGGCATTATAGTCAAGTGGCACCCTTACCAAATTTCAGATTTTCTCCCATATCTATTAACCTTCGATCAATCCTAAAGCACAAGCCTCATAGAAAACATCATATCCACTTACATTTCATTACTTAATGAATTTAAATGGAAGTTTCATGTGAGTTTAAAGTTTAAATGGTTTAAGGCTAGGTCATGTGCAATGTTCTATTCCCTTAGGCTTTCTATGACACCCATGTATCGAGCTTTGGGTCAATGACTCCCAAACTAGATAGTTTTAGGGCATTAAGTGTCCAGACACTCCTTACGGATTTAATCACTCGAGTGACAAAGGCCACGAAATAAAACTAGACCTTTCATTCACTTTCAACTTTAATTAGCTTGAGCAAAGCTCAAATTAGCATAACAGTACAGTTTATAGGCATGTAACTTTTCACCTCCAGTACATATCAGCCTGACTTTATAGTCATACCAATTATCAACCTTATTCATTAATTATTCAGCATATGAAGCAACTACTCAACTCATAACCCTAAGAAAAATCTAAGTCAATATTTCCGGGAGAAATTCCTTAAGTGTTTCAGAATGATTATCCAACTTAACTCCTCTACCCTCGACTTATTGTGCATTTGTGATTCATCTAAGGAAATTCTACTCTCATCTAGGGTCCCACGAGCAAAGTAAAGACATGTGTATTTTCCATTAAATTCAAATATAAGTCAAGAAATTATGCCATCAAATTCAAGTTAATCAGTTTCATTGCAACAATTGGGGACTAAAAATAAAATAAAATAAATAAATAAAAAATTACATGCTCGATTTTCTTGAATTTCGCCGTATAAGCACAAAACATGAATATAACTAAGCATTACCTAACACCCCCAAACTTAAACCTAACATTGTCCTCAATGTTACATCTAAACTCATACCGTGAACAGAGGTAAAGTAATACAGCCAAGGATGCTGAAAAGCAATCCGTTATCTCATATGCGTTTAAAAAAAAGGGCATCTCCTCCCATTATGATAAGCATCTCCAAACAATGGGAAACCGCTACTATCCATGCTCACTATACTCAAACAACTAAACCATCAAGCAAGAAAAAAAACACATGCCAAAAGTGCATGCTCAAAAAAAAAAAAAAATAGAAAGGAAACCTATGAAAAACTAAGCAAAACAAAAACTAGAAAATAAAAGAAAAATTTACAAACTTGGGTTGCCTCCCAAGAAGCGCTCTTTTATAGTCAATAGCTTGACTGCTCCGCTCTTTGAGGTTTAAATGGGTGGCCCATTTAGCACGACAATATAATTGTCATTTCTCTCTCTATCCTCTGGTTGTACACCCGTCTTTGTTGCCAAATTGCAACTTGAACCCCTTCTTCCATGTATTACCCAAGTGGCGTCGTCCAGACTAAAAAGATTTATAGTGTAAAGCTTCCTCCACTTATATTGAGGTTTTTCATGTTTATCAATTTCACGAACACCTTGACATGCTTTAATGTCTTTCATACATGTATCTTCTCTTTTCACCTTGTCCACTTTTTTATTGGGAGTGTCCTCATCCAACTTGCGGGCACCTTTAGTCTTGCCATTCTGACACTTCTCATCAATCGAAGGGTTAAGAGCATCGACATTTAAACAAGTATGATTATCCGTAGATTGTTTCTGATTATCATAAACATCGAATATAGCTTTTTCCTCTCCTACCTTCAATGTCAACTTACCCTTGTCGATGTTGATCTTGGCCTTACCAGTGGCTAGGAAAGGTCTTCCTAGGATCAGAGGAACATCAGTATCTCCATCCATCTCGAGAACCACAAAGTCTACCGGGAAGTAAAACTTGTCGACTTGCACGATGACATCCTCTATGATTCCCTTCGGGTGTTTTATTGATCGATCTGCAAGTTGGAGGCTCATCGAAGTTGGTTTCAGATTTTCCAAACCCAATTTTTGGAACAACGAGTAAGGAAAGAGATTTATGCTGGCGCCCGAATCACATAGCACTTGATCGAATTTGAGTTTCCCAATTGTGCAAGGAATTATGATGCTCCCCGGATCATTGAGTTTCTTTGGCAACTTGTTCAACACTATTGCAGAGTATGCTTCAGTCAAGCACACTGTTTCATTTCCTTCCCACTTTTGCTTATTGGAGAGAACATCTTTGAAGAACTTGATGTAATTGGGCATCTGCAAAATCGCATCAATAAAAGGAATGTTAATGCGAACTTCTCGAAGAATTTCTAAAATCCTAAGAAAACTCTTATACATTTCTTTTTTATGTTGTTTATGTGCAAGGGGGAAGGGGAGACGTATTTCAACAGGTTTAGACGAAGAGGGAGATAAAGTTTCAGAAGAGGCCCTTTCTGCCTCTGACGTTCGAACGTTGTCCTTCCTAACGTTCGAACGTTGATCGGTCAACACCCGAAACGTCAGGATGGTCACATTCGAACGTTGGAGACAGTGTGTCCGATTTTCCAAAATTTTGCAACGTTCAAACGTTGTCCTCTTCACGTTCGGACGTTGGATGCTAGGGAGGTACATTTTTCACTTCTTTGCCACTACGGAGAGTAACGGCATGGCACTGTTCCTTCGGATTCTTCTCTATATCGCTCGGCAGTGTCCCGTGTGCTCTTCCACCCGCATCAGCCGATAATCGTGCAAATTGGTGCTGCATCTCTTTCATTCTCATCATAACACCATGTAACATCAATCGAAGCTCCGCGAATGATTCGTCCGATTTTTGCATGTGAGCCTCCAATCTTTCTTAGACAGCAAGAGGTCTCTGAGCTTGACCTTGTGGTCTAAAATTTCCAGGCCTTTGAGGTTGAGTATTGTTGAATGGAGGCCTTGGTGCTTGGTAGATGCCTTGTTGTGCATTGTGTGCCGGATTTGGCCTTTTCGGAAAGTTCTCGGGTATGTGGAAGTTTAGTTGAGGTTTATTTGAATTTTTGACATAATTCACATCGCCAATAATGGGCTCTTCCTTGACCTCTACTTCTACCTTCTGAACATTGGCAACCCTTCGGGATTGTGGAGGAAACTCATCGTCATCTTCAGGGTACAGTTCATCCTCCCGTGCCATCTGCTCTAGTTTAGCCCACACTGTGCTGCTATCGAGACCCAAAAGATCACCACCGGCTCCTGCATTAAGTCTGTGATGAATCCGAGACCGGACTCCACTAAAGAAGTGTAGCACTCGCTCATCTCTTGAATAGTTGTGATCGGGGCACGTTCGAAGCAGACTCTTGTATCTTGCCCATGCTGATGCTAACGATTCATCCCGTTTTTGCTTAAAACCCTTGATCTCGCTTCTTAACTCGTTAATCCTTGATGGAGGGAAGAACTTGTTGAGAAACTCCTCGACTAACTCTTCCCACGTTTCAATGGATTGTAGGGGCAATGACTTGTACCACAAAGTCCCTTTATCCTTAAGCGAAAATGGAATAATCGGAGGCGGATGGCATCAAAATCTCTTGGGTGGAATTGCATGGTAGATAACACATTCTCGAAGTGCTCCAGATGGTCATGAGGCGACTCTTTCGGATCACCATAAAATTGTTCAGCCTGAACCATGTTGAACATGTGAGATGGAATGTGGAAGTTTGGCGTGGCAAAATTGGGGAACACAACAGGCCCCGACGTAGTGTGTACACGAGGGGGTTGGTTACCGCGAACAGATGCAGGTGGTGCCGGAGGTGCTGGTTGCATAGCTTGAAACAAGTTTTGAAACCATTCCCTGTTCTCTAGGAGATTGATGTCAGGAAGATTTCCAGCCATGGTTCGATTCCTGAAGTTTGCTCGAAATGTTCGTTCGATTTCGGGGTCAAATTCTTCCAAAGCCTGTCCGGAGGCTCGGGTCATTCACCACAAAAATACCCTGTTTAAATAATGAAGCAAATCACAGGAATGCAGAGCTAGAAAATAAAATTAATAATAAAACGATAACAAGCAAGTAAACTAAAAATTGCAATAAACTTATAAACTAAAATAAAACAAGTCCTCGGCAACAGCGCCAAAAACTTGACACGAAAAATCCTTACGTGTTTGCACAGCAAGTGGACTGGTCGTGTGTAGTAATAAAATTGGATTTTAAGTCCGGGATGTCGAACCCACAGGGACTCGTATTTTAGATTGACAAAATTTAAAAGCAATTAAAATTAAATCAAAATAGGATGATTAATTGACAATGAAAAAGTGAAAACGATACTTGACAAATTGATTAAGATTTTTATGTGAGAAAGCAACTAAGGCACATGCTTCAACCATTATTACTCGTTAATATATATGAGTGATTATTCGAATTATTAGACTACTATTGCTTTTGTGGAAAAAACCTTAATTAATTACTACCCGATCTCTCGGCTGTAATAATCCTATGACTACGTGACAGTTCTCTAAATATTTCTATCCGAGACTCAAATCATTAGCCCTGCATTCACGTTTTAGAATTTCCCCGGATTAATCCGGCTAACTGTACCCAGAAATCTATACCTATCTCTAGGAGCAATTTCTCATATTTTTCGGATGATGTGATGATTTCTCTGAACCCTAATCTATATTCTCTCGAATCATAAACTAGGCTAATTAGCAAGCATATGTTGATCAGGCATACGATTGGAATAAACGCACAAAATCAATACACAAAGCAATACTAGAATTAAGACGAACAATCAATTCATATATATAAACTCATAAAATTGGCATTCACATGGCCTTAGTTAAAGTAAATTAGTTCATACTCATAATTGGAAAAACAGCTAAAAACATAGAATTATTCATAGACAAATAATCTAGAATTAAAAGTCTACCTATTATGAATTGAAGAATTGATGTAGAATCGTCGTTCTCTTTGTCTTGATTGTTTCTTGGCTCCAAAATCTCTTCCAATGCTGAAAATTTCGAACCCTAATCATGTTGGAAGGGGATATATTTATAGATGAGGATCCCCCAAGTCTCCTAGTTGCATTAGGAATAACAACTTGCCAAAATTCATCCAGCCGCCTCTCACGTCCGTACGTTGCCCCCTCACGTTCTAACGTGATGACGTGGCATAAGTTTGTTGACTGGGAGCTGACTGGGCCAACGTTCGAACGTTACATGCCTCACGTTCGTACGTTGATGACGTGGCCACGCCCGAACGTTGATATCTCCACGTACGTACGTTGCATGCAGAATGTGGCCAAAATAATGTTTTTCCGCCCTTTTCGCTCGATTGTCATGATTTTACCCCTGTACTCATTTAACACACAAATCAAAGCCACAAGTGGTAAAGATCACTCATAATCGACTCTAAACCAACCAATTATCGGGCCCTAAAACACGTAAAACTCAAGCTTAGCACAGCCCTCTTTGAGGACACCCCGGTGGACTTTGAGTTGCTAGTGTCTGTACCGAGTTGGAAAATCTTAGGTCCTTGGAGGGTAAGAGGGGTGCTTTGTGCCCCGCAGCCTCAGGAGCGTTAGTGGGGTGTCTTAGACCTCTTGGCTTCATGAGCGCTAGTGGGGTGCTATGTACCCTTTGGCTTCATGAGCGCTAGTGGGGTACTTAGTCATTCTTATGTGCCTTTAGGAGGATCTTTTGGCGTTTTATGCGCCAAGGGTCCTAGCCTCTCTGGGGTTTTGCTAATCCTGGGCATCACTTACTAGCATCTTTACTTAAAAGACACTAGCATTTTGTTAGCTAGTTACTCACTAGCGTTTTGAAAACACTAGCATTTTGCTAGCTTGTTGAAACGCACCAACTTGGGGGGTATTTTATATTGAGATTTGTATCCCTCTTGGTAAATGTATATCCACACATAGGGGTTAAATAGCGATGGGCGTTAGGCCTCACATTTACAGTGGGGGTCGCCATTCGGAGAAAGTGCCTCAAGGCTGGCTAGCACCGGGAGGTGTGTGCCTCGCTGCTGTCGCGAGGCGTCGTGCCTTTCAACTGGCCACGAGGAATTGT
This sequence comes from Buddleja alternifolia, assembly GCA_019426215.1. NCBI lineage: Eukaryota > Viridiplantae > Streptophyta > Magnoliopsida > Lamiales > Scrophulariaceae > Buddleja > Buddleja alternifolia. The sequence continues at coordinate 15,578,456 of CM033396.1, forward strand.
GCCTCTCGGTGCCGCGAGGCACCCTCTTTTGGGGTATTGCTCCGGGGCTTAATGTCTCCGCGGTCTTTAATGGGGGCGACCTGTGGCATTTTTATATGCCTTACATATGTATCCGCATACTTTTTCATACGGTCGCTTTTTGTTTGTACGACTATGAGCTAGTCGAACATTAGCAACATTCTTGCTTTTGACTTAGCACATTTGTGAGCTACTCATTGGCCCTTAGTAGGCTTTGAGTAGGACTTTTGTTTTCCTAACCCCAGTGCTTCATGAGCTTTGTCGGGGTGTCAGCGGTGGCGTTACTTGTTAGCGCCATGTGATGCCAATGAGTGCCCATGGTGGCATTACTGTGCTAATGATAAGTTTCATTTTTCCTACCCCCATGATTAGATTTGGTGGGTGGACAACTTTGATGGGTGGACTTAGCACCTCATAAGGTTCCCTGCCCCCCACTCCTTAGTGTATTTGCATGGTTAACACCTTAGGGAGTAAGGATTTTATGGGGTAGATGTTATCTTTTGCTAGCGGAGGGATAACTTAGAGCTTGGACTCATCCTTTACTTATGTCTTTTGAGTAAGTAGCGTTTGATTTGTGACACTAATAGCCACGTTTTTATGTAAAGGCTTGGGTTGTCTCTCGTGCTTTTATTCTTAGTACGACTTTGGTCGTCACTTATTTTTAATTGTATAATCTCAGTCCAAAACCTTAGTGGGAGGGGGGATCCACTGCGGAGTCTCGACCTCTCTTGGTATTGCTGGATGGATTATCAGGTGGGCAATCCTTGTTTGAGTCTTTGTTAGCTCGGGGTTTTTTTCATGAATATTGACCATCCCTTTTTTCATGAATATTAACAGTTAGCTACTTAGCTATATTTTCTCCTAAGTGGCCGCCCCTTTAGGTTCAGTATGCCACATGGTGTATTAATTTTGTGCTTAGTTTAATCTGATATTTAGTTAATTAACTTAATCCAATTAATTAATTCAATTAAATAATAAATAACCCATTTAATTAATTTTATTTTTTCAAGAAATATTATATTAATTAAATTATAAATAAATTAACTTATTCCTCCAAATAATTAATTCTATTTATTTAATTTTTAGTATCCAATACTTAAAATATTCCCACAAGAAATATTCCATTTTTCATTAATTTTTCCTTTTTAAGCATGACTCTTTAGGTTCATCTATATTTGGCAATGGGAGGATTCAATTGAATATGAGTCCCACTTCGCCAGTCAAGTGGTCCATAGTTTAACCCAAATTAGATGAAATGATTAGATCATTTATACCTTTCCATTTCGCTATGTCTTGTTCAGCACGCCGTTTCGTTATGACTGTGCGAATTTCGTGTCATTCCGACAACGCAAAATTTCAACAGAGAAATATTTTCGTAAATACACAAATATACATACACCCATCCACACATATACAAATATACATACAACCACATATACATAAATATACATACACCCATCAACATATACACAAATATACATACACCCATGCACACATACACAAATATACATACACCCACACATGCACAAATATACATACACCCACATATACACAAATATAAATACACCCACACATACACAAATATACATACACCCACACATATACAGATATACATATATAGAGAGAGAAAGAGAAGAAGCTTACGGTCGTGGTGGTGGTGGCGCCGGCGCCGGTATGTGGTGGTGGCGCCGGCGCCGGTATGTGGTGGTGGCGCCGGCGCCGGTATGTGGTGGTGGTGCCGGCGCCGGCGGTGGTGCCGAGCTTTTGGGGGGGGGGGATCGAGCGAGAAAGAGAGACCGAGAGTAGAGAGAGAGAAAAAGACTGAAATGAGTTTTAAGTTTTGAGAGTGAGAGAGAGAAGCGGGAAGATAAAAAAGTTTCAAATTTTTTCGTTTTGGTCTATTATAGCGGTTCTTATAAGAACCGCTGTAATAGGGTACACCTATTACAACGGTTCACATAAGAACAACTGTAATAGGTATTTTTTTTTTCTTTTGTTTTTTTAAATATCTGCCGCCTATTACAGCGGTTCTGTCCGAACCGCTATAATAGGCCGATTTTTAATTTTTTTTTTAATTTTTGCAACCCCTATTACAGCTGTTCAACCGAACCACTGTAACTAGTTCGAACCTATTACAGCGGTTCATCCCGAACCGCTGTAATAGGTTTCAATTTTTATTTATTTTTTATTTTTGATTTTTTTTACAGCGGTTCACCCCGAACCGCTGTAATAAGTTAAAATCGAAAATACCGTATTATAGCGGTTTTGCAGAACTGCTATAAGAGTGTATTTTTGTAATAGTATAACTCAAGTATTCTGAACGGGTCGTCAGCCTTTTTGGGCTGGACTAGTATGTTACTCGTGAATTTTAACCCACAGGTGATGCCTTGGCCTGAGTCGGGGTCGTGTTTTATTACTATAATATCTTTAAATATTTTTGGTGCACAATAATATTCAAAAAAATATTTTATATACATATGTTATATCTGAATTGCATAAAAGATTACAACATTATTTGCAATAAAATATTCTGACTCAAAACCCCAATGCAACGGCTAGCCGTCACTCGCTCGGGATGTCATCTCTTCAAACTTGGGTATATTACTTCCACTTCAGCCAATAATCCATACATGCATGTATCTTCTATTATTTATATAAACAAAAAAGATATATAGTCCAAAACAGGCGGAAAGGAATTAGAAAAAGAGAAGAAAGGAAAATGAAAAGGGAATACGTTGAAGAAAAACAATTAGATCATCATCAATTCCACCACCACCGTTCTCAGCCTCAGCTCTACCACCCCACCACCACCACCTCCGAAGAAGCTGCAGGCAGCCACAGCCCCACCCATTACTCAAAGGGGTACTACTCGCCGCCTCTTCCTCCCCCGCCGCCGCCAAGCAACGACGGCGCCACCATAGAAGTAGTCCGCCGCCCCCGAGGCCGCCCCCCCGGCTCTAAAAACAAACCCAAACCCAAACCCGTACTCGCCGTCATCACATCTGATCAGCCGCTATCGCCATGCATGATGAGCCCTTATGTCCTGGAGCTTCCTCCCGGCGTTGACGTCATCGAATCCACCACTCGCTTCTGTCGGAAGCGGAACATGGGTCTCTGCGTCCTCAGCGGAAAAGGCGCCGTATCCGACTTCACACTCAAGCAGCCCACCACCACCACCCCCGGCGCTACCGTCACGTTCCACGGCCGTTTCGATATATTATCCATCTCCGCCACTATTTCGCCGGCTGTTGGGAATAATATTGGAGGGTTGTTCACTATAACGGTGGCGGGGCCGCGGGGGCAGATGTTGGGCGGTGTTGTAATGGGCCCTTTGGTGTCGGCTGCCACCGTTTATTTGATAGCTGCCACAGTTAGTAACCCTTCATTTCACAGGCTGGATAATTATACTAATAATGAGGATGTAGAGGGCAGGGACGGCGGCGGACATGAGGCGTGTTCCGGCGGAGATAGGGCAGCGAAGTCGTTTGGTAGGGTTCCTATTTATAACAGCTATCAGCCATTTACACCTACTGCTAGGCAGCCGCAGCCACCACCACCGCCACCACCACCGTACTGATGATCAGATTATGAGTTGATGATATTGTCCCGTTTTATTAATCAATTAGTTCTCTCGCTCGCTGACTAATTATTAAGCTAGCTAGTTTTTTGTTTTACTCATCAATTTTATGGGAAAGTCTATTCCACTTTTGCTCCAACTTTATTTCACAAAATGGGTGATCTCGTCCAATTATGCGAAAAATATAATATATGGCTAGAGTGTGCTAGAATTTTTTTCAATTTTATTCACTAATTAAATTCTTTTTTATTTTTTATTTGATGAAAAAAAAATTATTAGTTAACCTTACTGAATTAGTTTAATTAAAAGTAGCTTACTATAGTAGGTAGCTAGTTTCTTCTCCTATATATTTATTTAGTTTAGAAAGAGGAGGTTTTTCAAAAAAATATTAATCTAAGAAAAAATAATTCTCAAACTAGTGTTATTTGAAAAATATTTCTCAAATTATTACTCTTAATGCCTCATGTATTGCCATGTGTACAAAATTAATTAGTTGGAATTTTTTTTTCACTATTTTAATGACTTATATAAATTTATTGGTTATTATATTCCTCACCATTTTTAATCCTTCTCTCTCTCCAAAAATTTTTTTTTGTCTTTTCTTTTTCGTTTTTCTATTACACAAATTTCTAACAACTTATAATAATTAAATTAAAATCATATGTAAAATTTATGTATGCATCATTTCGATAAACGTCACATGTAGTATTGGACCAAGTTTTGAATAAATAATCAGATGCACAATAATTCATTTATAATTACTGTTTTTTTATATAAAAAAATAGCTCTAAAATGATGATATTATAGAAATACTCAATGCTTTTATAAAAGGGATAATTGTAGATACCCCTTCAGTTATTGGGTGAAGTGCGTTTTGTCCCCTTACTTATCATAAAATGTGCACTTTCATCCTTCGGTCAGCTCGGGCAGAAAAAGTACAAAGGAATTTCCGTACGTTGCTGCCCGGATTTGAATTTTTCTTTGTATTTTTTTGCCCTAAACTGCCCGAAGGACCAATGTGCACATTTTATGATAAGTGAGGGGGCAAAGTGCACATTTCAATAAATGAGGGGGTAAAGTGCACTTCACCCCATAACTGAAAGGGGTATATGCTATTATCCCTTTATAAAATGTTAATTATTGCTTTTGAATACAATAAGAATTACAATTCTATGATTGTCAGCAAACACCTAATCTTAACTTTCTTGTTTTTTAGATAAAAATAAAAAGTTTGTTGAATGAATTTTCTATATTGAAAATATTCTCATGAATTTTTTGGATATAAAAATTTACTTTAGGGTGCTTTTAGTAAATTTTTTATTTTTCATGTTCAAGCAACCCAAAAGAAGAATATTTGGGGAAAATACTTAATCTTCTTGCCCCAACAACTGTCAGTGTGTTGATAATTGGTGGAAAAGAAAAAAAAATTTCAACGATTAGTGGAGATAATGGTGCAAAAAGAGAATTGTTTCCATGGAAATCTATATTCACAATTTTTTTGTTCGTGACTTGGTGAACATGAATTATCAAAAAAATAGACTTGGTGTACATGAAGTTGGGAAGACGTGAGTCTTCTACAGAGTAGAAAACTAAAATTAGTAATTCCATGTGGGCCATGAAATTAGGAGAAAGAATAAGAAAATTCAATTAAATAAGTTTTTGTACACATGACAATACATATGACACTAAGAATAATAGTTTGACAATTATTTTCCAGGTAGTACTAATTTGAGAATTATCTTTTCTAGGAGTAATATTTTGGAAAAAAACTCTTAGAAAGAGAAAGAAGAAGGGGAACTCATCCTTTTTAACTTTGATATTGTTCTTCTGAGCGAGATAAGATGGAAAGATCTATATTAGATTGAATTCAATGATTTTAGTATTTGTATCTCTTAGATCATCTTCAATATTGTGCATTATTTTACAGCAGTTACAGTACTATTTTACAGCGGATATAGTACTTTCACAACAAGGTACTGCATTATTTTTTGCACCAAATCACTATTTACTATAATAATATTATATTTACCCTTCATTTATACCATTTCTCATATTTCACAAACACATCAAATTTTAAGTTTATATTACATATTCATCCGAGTAAATATTTTTGTTATTCATCCAATTTATTTATATTGTATTATGTTCATTTCCCTTTGAATTGTGTAATTTTTGCATTTTGTGTAATATTAATTTATGGTGGATGTAATTTTAAAATATTTTAAATTTATGTGAAATATGCATTTTATACTAATTTTAATAACTATCTATTATTTATAATTAAATTAAAATAATATATAATTAAGTGGGGGAAAAATAACATAACTTAGGACCTAATTGTAACTTTTCAAAGTTTAGGGACCAAATTATAATGGATATAATTGTGACTATTACAAAATAATGAACTAAATAAAAATAAAGAAAAAACCAAAAAAAAAAGAATTAACTATTGCAAAATAATGGATTAAACAAAAACAAAGAAAAAACTAAAAAAAAAAAAAGAATTACATACCAGCACTATTTTAGAGCTAGTTTTACAGCTCTAGCACCTTTTTTGCCCTCCATCGGAGATGGTCTTACACAATAAAATATATTATTGTAATTTTTATATACATTTATATCGAAGAGATAAACACAGAACTTATATTTGGATTATTGAATTGAGTCGTAGAAATATTCGAGATAAGATTAGTGTTCCGCCTAACTCCAATAGATGAATAATAGGGTTTGTAGGTGGATAGGGATTAATGTGCTGGCATTTGCAGTGCATCGATTAGAGGGGAGATGTTGATCCCAATTTGCTCTATCCAATGTATGATGTATTATGAGTCTGAACATAGAGATTCATTCGGAGATACGTTTACTTTTTCCACTTCTTTGTTTCACTCTCATTCATCAACTTGTACTTCGCTTCGTCTTATTAGGTTAGGCCGGAGCCGGACTTTTTCATTTTTTAGGAATCGGGATGATGACAATTGACAACCCACAAAGACATCATTTCAATGTCTCTTTTTCTTTTTCCAAATTTTAAGGCTGTCACAGATAGAAATTCAAAAACTTTTCTTGGAGTTTTTTTTTATTATTATTATTAAACGGACTTCTTGTCCAGACATGAGATATTATAAAAACCTCGACCTTCTATTAATTTTAAAAAATAGTACAAGAATTTTACTGAAGAAAAAAATAAATAACGAGTATGTTACATATAATGATGTGGAGGGAAGAGTTGGGGAGGAGCATTTGAAAGTCTCTGAGCGAAGCGGGAAGAAGAACATTTACACTATATTTGATTCAAGAAAATTGATAAAAAAAAAAAGAACAGAAAATAAAATAAAATTATTTTCTTTTTCTCACCATTTTCCTCACCAAATGGCGAGAAAAAAGTATTGGCTCAAATTAATATTAAATTTTCTCTCTGATTTTCTTTTTATTTTTTCTAGTAACCAAAACAATAAAAAATAATTTTTTTTTATGTTTTATATTTCTTTCCTTACTATTTTCTTGAACCAAATAGAATGTTAATTTAGGATGTTAATTTATTTGTCTTTCTTTCCTTGTTTAAGTTTCCTAGTTGGTGGCTCTAATTATTTCGGTTAATCTTTTGTTATTCTTTAATTCGCGTTTTGAAAGAAATAAGAATTGAGTTTAGGCTTGGGGCAAACTTTTTTATAATTTTAAAGGAAGGAGTTCTTTGATTTCTACTTCCATGAGTTCCATCAATTTGGTACGATCGGCAGGTTCTTTACGCTGCCACCATGACACGATCAATTAAATCACGATTCGCGACACTTGAGGAACCACTCGTTCAAAATCAATCTCAAGTGAACACGCGATTGGATTATGTCGAAAACTGCTCACACCGCATTTGCTTATCCTTCCCAAACAGCGCCCCTTTTGAATTATTTCAATCCCATCGGTTTATCACCAAAGCCGATCCATTTGACAAAGTAGACACATTACTTTCCTCCTTGTTTCTGCACGCCGTACTTTAGCACAAATCTCCCTTAATGGCGGTAATAATTTTATACCAAGTATTTGTCCCCGAATATCGTCTAGACCCTGATTTAAACCTTGTAAAAAATCAAATATTTGGTCATTTTCTAGCATTTTGCTATATAGCACCCCCATCGTCGGAAGACTTCCATGACATGCTATGAAACATATCAATTTCTTGCCACAATTCTGATAGGTTATTGAAATATTTAGTAACAAATAATATTCCTTGATAAGTATTTCGAATCTTAAAACGAACCTTGAAACTTTGGGATATGTTCTCTAAGTGTGAATACATGTCTTTCACTGAATCTAATATTTCCTTTGTTGTTTGGTATAACAAACACAATCGACCAATTTTTTGGTCCATAAAATTGTTTAGCCATGTCATTACTTAATAATTTTCGGCTTCCCAAACTCCATACTCGACTGATTCTAGTGGAGGTGCCTTTCTCGTTCCAGTTAGGTATCGTATCTTTCCTCTGCCCTTGATCACCAGTAAAACTGTTGATACCGCTCTCTGAAATTACTCCATTTAGTTTGTGAAAGGTGATTCGAATTGAGGGGTTATCAATGTGATTGGGTAGGCTTGGGGTTTGTGGGTTAACTACAGTAGGCATCCGAATTGATTCCTCTGCATCTTCTATACATATGGAAGAACTCGACCTCTATACGGCTAACGTTGACAAGGGTGGGCCGGGCCGGCTTCTTTATTAGAGAATGACCGGTTCTTGATACCATGAAACAAACAAAAAGTAACACACAAGAAATTTAATGTGGTTCAATCGTGAAGACCCAAGTCCCCGGGAGGCAGAAGAAATGGTTTCTTATTTCTGTGATGCCAAAATTCAGCAGTAAAGAATTCTCTTTATAGGAGCCAAATACACCAAAAAAGGGAAGCTAAATATACAGAAAATCAAAGCAATATTACCTCCTGATTTTCTGTGATTACAATAACTAATAAAATCTTTAATATCGTACTAAAGAAGAAGGTTCAGCTGCTATTAAACAGGAAACATATCTTCAGTTTCCCACAATTCCAATACAAGCGAGTGTTCCCTGTGATAACTCGCATAAATCCAATGAAAATGATCAATAAATGTAAACCATCATGTCACCCACTTTGGTACCACCTAACTCCAATGAAAATGATCAATAAATGTAAACCATCATGTCACCCACTTTGGTACCACCTAACTGTGAATATGAACGATTGATCCATGTATAATGATGTCATAAAGTGAAATAATGACATCATCATATATCATCCAACGGTTTACAACCCAGTTGGGTGACATGTAGTGAACCGTTAACTAGAGTACAATAGTATATGCCAACAACCGTTTCTTGTGAAATGAACTAGAAATATGAAATGAAGAAACACGTAACTAAGGTGATACAATTTGTCAGATCATATGAAGTAACGGAACACATAATATAGAGTAAATGATTAACGACAAATATTCTATGATGGTACTAATTACTATTGAAGTCTGCTATTCTATTCTCATCAGCAATTAAAATCCACCATACACACGACAAATGTAAACCAATTTTCCCAACACTACAATAAACTCAATTTTTAACATGCAAACTTATATGTCATTCCACAAATTAAATAAGTATGACAAGCACATAGATTCACGTAGTTAACCCCAAATCAATCATATTTTATCATATGTAACCCTACACCATCAACAGGGTTAAAAAAATGCCAGCTCGAACCATGAAAGGCTCGAAACGAATCATCAGAAAAAGTACTAACTCCGAACTCTTCAGTGAATCTCCTTACAGCTAAAATATGCTTCCTCGAATTTTCCACAGCTGAACTCTTGACAACTGAGACATGCTGTTCATATTCACTGAAACTATTCCCAAACACTATAAGACGATTCACTTGATCTATTCGCCAATTTGCTTCCAATAGATTGTCATACAACTCTGCCTCACAATGTGGCATGAAGAACAGTGTAGGTTCTAGAACTTTCCGGCGACCTTGCTCGTTTAGTGATAGAACAGAGCAACCTAGAGGTGTCAAAACATTAGATTCCACCAAAGATATTATTGGATCAAACACTTCGATTTCTCCAATCCAATCAAATTTCCTCTTCATCAAAATTGCGAGACTAAGCTGCAATCGAGGGGGTTCAAACGATTCAATGCTACCAATGCCATAAATTACCAACTTCATCTTTTCTTCTGAGCCCAAAACTTTAATAAACCTATTCAACATATCTGGATTTTGCATTTGATTCAAGAAAGAACTGAAGAATTCGGACTTCTCAAGTTTCTGCATACAAATCTGCATTTTCTGAATCAACTTCGATTCTCTCTCGGGATTTGTTTCTAGATCAGCTGGCGCCCATAGCTGCACTTCGTTTTGTTGTTTTGGGATCACAAACTTGCGCAAAGTTCTATTCTTCTTACCACGACGTGGCAATACAATAGTCCAGTCTTCAGCTGAATTAGAATTTTCCGGGACCAGAAGATTTGCAGAAGAAGCCATTGCTGGAGGCACTAGATTCTTCCACAAATCAGAGTGTCGTGACCGTTCAATTTGAGGGAGCGTAGCCTGATTTTTCGTTATACAAAAACATTCAATACCACAACTGAGTGCATCAATACAAATAGAGAATAAAGAGTCTATCTATAAGAACATCCTAAGGGCCACAACATTTTTGCAGCAAATTGAAGTTGGATCAAGCTTCTCAAGCGTCACATGATCAATCTCGTCTAAATAATTTCCAGTTCATGCTCGGGTTTGGAAGAATCAATTCGAGCACGAAAAGTATACAACTTGATTTTTTACCACATTATTCTATCATATGCGACAGCCATAGTTACAACCATCAAAATAAGAAAGAGAATACTAAAAAGACATCTAGAACCCCAACAGATGTAAAACGAAATCAAATTTACCTAACTTCAGAGCATAACTCAAAAATGAATTCACAGGAACAAGAAAAAGAGTATAAGGAAAGAAGTCCAAATATGAAAAAGAAAAGAAAAAGAAATCAGGAGAATTATCACAAGATGGGCAAATGTTTGTCCTGAAATAACATCAAAACAGTGAAAATTCTGTCCATACAATTTAAGAAATATCACCAAATGTGCTATGAATCAGAAACCCTCAAAAAAAAATTGAAACTTGAAAATATCATTGAAAAACGTAAAGAAAAGATGGGAGATTACCGAGTTTGGGACGGCGGCGGCAGCGCCGGTGCTTGTGGAATTTGCAGATGAGAGCCGATGAGACTTGAGGGCCTTTTAAGGCAATGCTATTACGAATTAGAGTTGAGACATGGGCCAGTAGTTTTCTTTTATTAATGGCTGCACTAATCCTATAAAACACCAAAATAAAAGATAAAAGTAACTTTGAATTTAAACTCAGGGCCTTTTATATAAAAATAAAAATTGATATCACTGTACTAACAAGGCTCGATAAAATATATACTTTTTTTGTAGCCAAAGTTCTTGTATTAAAATATTCGTGAGCCCATAAAGTATGGTCTCCGACAAAATTAATAGGCCCGGATGATTAAGGAGTCGAACAACCACCGGAGTATTGGACCGCAGCTCGGGTTGACCACTTCCAAAGTGTTCAACCAAAGCTTATGGTCTTCCATAGTGTTCGAGAAACTCAAGAGGTGATCGCCCCGAGACTAGTACCAAGCGATAAGAGTTAACTCCCACGATGTAAATCCATTGCGAGATTTATGCGAGCCACAACCCATTGACCGCAATGCAGAAGATGGAGCACTACAGAAGAACAAGAGGATTTCTCAGCTATAAATTTCAAGTAAACGAGTAGAATCAGAGGCTATGTTTGTTTCTATTTTGGAGGGTTTTTTTGATGAAAATTTTGATGAAAAAGTTTATTGGGAATTGTGTACTTTGGTGAAAATGTGTTTGGTTTTGTGTTTGATTTTATTTTCAAAAGAGACAAAAGTTACTGTACCAGTCAAATCACGTAAGTTTTTGTCTAAAAAGTTATGTTTATAATTAGTTAATGATTGAAAAATATAATATAAAATTTATATAATACAAAAAAGTAAGCCAAAAGTTGAGAAGGGTGTAGTGTGGTGTAGACAATGTAGGTGTCAGGAATGTTTGGTCAAAAAATACTTGTTTGGTAAAAAATGATAAGCCAAACGAGTTTTGACCAAAATTTTGGCCAAAATATAGTTCCAAAATAGAAACAAACAAGGCCTCTCTTTTTGGCAATTTTTTTATCACTTCTACTCTGTAACATCTATCCTCGTGTTCTTAACAATAAAAGGGAATTCTTCTGGTTTATTGCAAATTTTTACTTCTTTTCTTGAAATCCAAACTTGACGATAGAAAATCAATAACAAAAAATAACAAATAAAACTTGTAGGAAAAGCAACAAATCTTTATATATTAGAAAAGAATGTGGTACATACTGCTGCACCAATTGTAAATTCCTTCATGTATATGTCACATGCAAAAAAATCTTGCTCTAGCCTATAATTATGGGTGGTTGCGGTGCGATTTTACGGTTTTGTCTACTAATTCAAAATCGAATTGCCAAATGCAATTTTATAAAAATGCGATTTCAAATTGCGGCATCGTAAATTAAAATCAAAAATGCGATTTTGTGCGGTTTGACGATTTTTCAATTGATGTTAACTTTATCAAACTAAATAAATAAACAAAGTTTGTCATCTTTTTCGTTATACTTAAATAAAACTAGATTATAATCATTTATAAGTAAGAAAGTACTAGTTAACGACATATTTACTAAGACTAGTAAAGGGCACGGGCTTTGCGCGTGAATCATTATGTTAATTGTAATTTTTAGTACAATTTTTTTATAATATAAAGATAATTCTAAGAATACACAAATCCGTAACAAAACTTAAAATGATAAGCCAACATGATTCTAATTTACATTCTTAATTTAATTTTATCAAGTTAATATTTTTATTTTATTTTTAACTTAATCTATAATAACATAGATAGTTAAGTTTTATATTAATCTTACTATTACAGGACAATTAAACTTATACACATTATCAAATTATACAAGCTTAAGATCGAGTAATTAATAATATATGATCCATATCTCATTTGATTCGACAAAATCGCACAATTCAGTCAAATTGCCTTGAACTATTAATTCTTAACTGATAATAATTTGCTTCAATGCCTTTTGCAGTTTAGTTATTTGTCACATGTGATAAAAAGACATCGGTAAAATGAAACAATTAGTTTAGCAATTATTTTTTCAATTTATTTATCCATGTAACAACTACTTACACTTTTATTTCTAACATATTTGTCAAATATTGATCTTCATTCAAATTATGCGAATAAACTATGTTGGATACCAATAGGAAGGGTACTTAATTGTATTATAGTTAATTTTGCAATTGAAATAATAAATTATCGACTTCTTGTAAGATTACATTTTCTCTTATACTACTATTTTTTTTCGTCATCTCATTACTTTAATATTTGGTGGAACTCAAGTTCTGTCAATTGTAGGGGTGTTCATCGGTCGGTTTTTTAACCGAACCGAACCGAAATTTCGGTTTTCCGAAATTTCGAACCGAAAACCGAACCGAACAGTGTCGGTTCGGTTCGGTTAAAAAACCGACCAGTTCGGTCGGTTTTTTTTCGGTTCGGTTAAAACCGAAAAATTAAAAAATTTTTTTTTTTTTTTTTTTTGCCGTTCACGTTTTCTTTGGAATGCATACATTTATATGTTTATAATTATGTTTAGCTCGACCAACTAAAATTGACATAATGAAATTAAAAAGTGAACCGGTTCGATTCGATTTTTCGGTATAAATATATAAATAAATTAGATATAAATAAATAATTAAAATTTAATTATGACTAATTTTAATTCATTTTCTTTATTTTCCTATAAGTTGTCATTAGGAAACACATTTTTTATAATTTTTTGGTCTATATTATACTATATAAAAAAATAAAAAAAAATAAAAAAAAAGTTCGGTTTTCGGTTAACCGACCGAACCGACCGGTCCGGACCGAAAACCGAACCGAAAAACCGAAAATTGCAAAAAAAAAAAACCGAAAACCGAACCGAAATTTTCGGTTCGGTTTTCGGTCCGGACCGAAATTTCGGTTCTCGGTCGGTTCGATTGATTTATGAACACCCCTAGTCAATTGGATTATGTCATATTATTTTAGAATTATGGGGTTTACTTTTTCCTTTAGTATGTATTTTTCTTATAGCCGGTGATAATGCCCGAGCACTTCTCCTACCAAAGCAAACTTAGCAATATTCAAGCTATGCCCCTTCATGGTCAATAAAGTAAATGCAGCCACTTTTGTCAATCTCTCTCCTATAAATAATGGAATCATTTATTTCTCTTTCTCTCTCTAACCTTATTTATTTATAGCATAATTCTTTCCCCCATTATCTCTAACCTTATTTATTTATTAGTCTCTCTCCTTGTCATCATTTCGATTGTTTTCTTCATTACTCAAGAATTATATTTCTTTTTACTGATGAGTGCTTTTCAATTTTTACAAAAGATAAAAAGTAAAACTTAATTTATTTCTCCAAGAATCAATTGCATCTAAGAAGTCAATTGTGACTAGGTGAGTGCTTTTAAAATGCTACTTTTTCTATATAAAAAATTCTAATATATTTTATGTTTTTAAATTTTTTATATAATCATTCAATAATCATTGAGTGATGTCTTTTGCAACTTTCTCGGATAGCTAAAGAATGAATATTCACATTATATGATAAAATGGGGAAAGATTGTATAAAATTAACGTGATATACTTTATTTTTCTCCTTAAAAATTTAAGGGACAAAATTTGAATTTCTCCTTAACAATTTAACGAAGAATTGAGTGGTAATTACATCAATATCTCTCGGGACTTAGTATATGGAGGGGGTGTAATCGGATCAGATCGAGTCGTACAGGTCTTTTAATAAGCCTGCTTGACTTCTTATTGAACTTGGTTGACCGTAATTGAATTGAATTTGAGTGAGTTTAATCGAGTTGAATATAAGTTGAGGTTCGAGCTTAAGTGGTTTAATTTTTTTAAATATATTTTATTAGTTTTTAACTAATTGTATCATATGGGAACAAAATATTGGCTAGCCATAGTCCGGAAGTATCATTAATGACTATATTATAAGTAGGAAACCTAGAAAATGGTTATAAAAAAATGTATTCACTCACAGACACACTATATAATATGTTTCTGTGGAATTTTTTGTGTTTAATCGGGAAACGGATTATGGCATTCTAACAATGTGTAATTTGATAGCTGGGCCCACAAAAAATTGAACTGATTCTATTTCCTATGGTTTCCCAAATGTACAAACGTGCGTAGGTTCCTTGATTTATGCTTTACTAATGAGGATTCTTGACCAAGGAGTGGCATACCTGGACTATTTCAAAGTTTGCTCTGGCAAGAGGAGAATTGCTCTGGCATTATCAACAGCCTTTTCTTATATTTACATGAGGTATTTGGTCCTTCTAATTTGTGAGCAAATTTTTCTATTCGTCTATAGTTCTGCAAATATCATAAATCGATTAATTTGCTTAGTTCATTTATGCCCAATTAATAAAATATTGATTCTTGTACAAGTTGATATGAAATTACTAAATGTCATATATATTAATTCTACAAATGAGTGATAATGTTACTATTGTTATTTCAAAAGGTAAAATAAAAAAAATGATATTGTCATTGTCATCTATTACTTGATCTCCCAATGTGAACATTTAAAAATTCACAGCTTCAAATTTATTCATGCATGAGAAAATAACTTAATAGCAACACAAATTTTGATTCCCAGCCTCCTAAAATTTGTAGAAAAATATTTATAAATTCAAGTGGAATTAATGTCAAAGTTATTAACTACTTACTCTTTCATTTAGAGCTAAGTTAAGAGTCTACTGCTACTAATTAAGCATTTATGAATTACTTATTGCTTATTGTCGTTTAGTTTGAATAAGACTAATGTTTAATTTTTTAAAAATATAAAGAACTGCAAAATATTATAAATTATTCATACTCTATATAAAAGTTAGGGTTTTAGGGGTTTTTTTGTGTGTATATTTTTCTTATATATGTGAATATGTAGCATGTGTGCTTTAATTTGGCAGGAATAAAATAAAAACAAAAAAGCTTATTTAGTTGTCTATAAGTTCACAAATAGTCTCTATGAATTAAATTGTTTGGTATCTTTCGTTATTTAAATTTTCTTAATACTATATGGCAAATAAGTAATGTAATATTTATTATTGCAAAAATGTTAAGAAGGTACACTAAAATCTAATGCGCGTGCATGTAATGTACCATTTATTCTCATTATACTAACATTTCATGAATTATGAACATTGTTATAACAAAAGATAATTGGGCATCGGCCAAAACCATTTAGAGTTTATTCTTATGCACTATTGTGAATTTTAGATTTTGTCTCATTTCTCGACCACTATCTTTTTTTTATATATTTACAGAGGGTATCAAAGCAATAAATTTTCAACCAAAATATAAATGTAAATGTAAATGTTAATTTTATGACCTCTTATCGTTAAACTAAAAGAATGAACAGATAAGTTCTAAATAAAATGTCCTTTTGTTCATTTTGCAAAGGTATATATAGTGTGAAAAATTTCTATCTCGTATAATTCTTTTTCACTTGCTCAGTCATGTGTTTGTAGTGAACTCTCATAGTTTTGGAATACTTTTTTTAATACTTATTATTTATACTCTTATCTCTACTACCATGATTATGTACCAAATGAAATTAGCCATTTAATGTTTAATTGTAACTTGAAATCAATGAACTAAGGAAAAAAAAGCATATCTCGGACTAACAAGCCGCTATCTTTTCGTTCATATGTTAATTTTATATTTTCTTATGTTATGGAATTGATGTGGAATACACATCGAAATCTATAACAGGACATATAACTCATTTATGATTCATTTAAGAGTCTAATGTTGCTAATCAAACAAATACAGTTTATTTCTTTTTTAAGAATGTGTATTGAACTATAGAAATATACTTACTACCATGTAAAGTCATATTTATCATTTTTACGAAATACTATAAATAACCAAACAAAGAAATTTAGATACATATTACTAATGAATATATACGAGGAAAAAGTAACTCACTTATTAGAGTACTATATATAAGGAACAACGATAATTCTTCTTTTATTGTAACTGAAATTCTCCTTTATATATTTTTGCAAGAGACATGTGGATCTAAATTATTTCTCATCATGTTTTCTTCTTCATCTATACTATTATATAAAGTATACGGGGTCAAGAGTAATTACTTTGAGCTGTCAATTTTTTGGTAAAACAATTTCAATTCTTAAATTTTGACAAGTGTCACATTCAGTTTTTTTTTTATATTTTATTTCGTATATTATTTTCTCTTTCCTATTTTTTTCCCACACACTATCTCTTTCTCTCCAAATATTTCTCTCATATTCTCTCTCATCTCCTAATACACGGTTATTTTTCTTTCCGCTCATTTTTCTCTCCCTATATACATATCTATCTAGTTTTTTCCATTAATCACATTAAATATACTTTCCACCTTATTTCTCTTCTATTTTTTATTCTCTTCTTTCATATTTTATTTAAACTTAATTGAATTTTGTTCAAAAAAAGTTCATATCAATTTTATTTTGTTGCACACGCATAGAGTGTGCCTTTACCGACTAGTTTCAATTACATGTTAACTGTAAACTCTTATAATTTTGAAATGTTTTATTATTTAAATACTTATTATTTTATGGTCTTGTCTCTACTGGCCTATACTAAATAAACTTTGTCATTCCCTTACTAAATTTTTTAATGAAAATTTAAAAATCAAAGAATTAAAAATAAAATAATAAAGTGGACCCACAATCCAATATTTTTCTTCATCAAATTTTATTTTTAAATTTTCTTATGCTATGGAATTCGCATCAAAATCTATAACATGTCATATAATTCATTTTCGGTTCACATAAGAATCTAATATTTCTAATTAAATAAATAAAAATTATTTATTGCAGAAAAAATATGTGGTAATTTTGGAAAATTACTTACTACCCATATAATTCATTTTCGGTTCACTTAAGAATTTAATATTTCTAATTAAATAAATAAAAATTATTTATTGCAGAAAAAATATTTGGTAATTTAGAAAATTACTTACTACCATGTAAAAAATATTTATTGTTTTTATATAAATCCTAAATAAAGTAGCAAATAAAAAATAAATGAGATAAATAGTACCTTTAAATATATACAATGAACAAAATAACTCATTTATTAGAGTGAAATTTCACTTGTTCGTTTTCGCAAGAGGCATATGGAACTAAAAAAAAATTATTTTAATTTAAATATTTATTCTTCTCTATTTCAATTATGTGTTAGTTGTGAACTCTTGAAATTTTGAGATATCTTTTAATTTAAATATTTATTCTTTTATGCTCTTATATATCTCTACTACCTTATACTAAATGAAATTTGTCATTTGATAACTGAATTTTTAATGGAATTTAAAAATCAATGAATTAGAATAAGAAAGGGGACCAGACCAACAATCCAATATTTTTCTTCTTAAAATTTTATTTTTTGAATTTTCTTCTATTATGGAATTCGCATCAATATCTAAAACAAATTATATAATTCATTTAGAGTTCACTAATATTTCTAAACAATTAGAAATTATTTATTCTAGGAAAAGTGTATGTTAATTTAGAAAATTACTGACTACTATGTAAAAATTATTTATCATTTTCACAAAAATACTAAATAAAATATCTAATAAAAGTAAATTAGATACTACCTATGAATCAATGAACAAAATAACTCATTTATTAGAGTGGTATATACATTGAACAATATTAACTCTTCTTTTAATATAGATTAAGTGATTTTTTAATATATTATCATTAAGTTATTCACTTAATGAACCTCACTTTTTTTCCTAGCATATTATTCACGTAAGGATATTTTAGTCTCTACAAAAAAGTTAAAAAATATAAATCATCTCCTAACATTCACACTTTTATAATAGTTATAGATTATAGATTACAATTACATGAGCCATAAAATAATACTAACATCATTACGTAATGTTAAACAAGAATATCATACGCTAGAACAACAAAATGAACTAATATCATCTTAAATATCGATTTGGGATTGAGTATAAATAATATATATATATATATACACACACACATATACATAAAAAAAGTTGCTGAGTGTGGAGAGGGAAGAGCCTATGAGAGTTGAGAGTGGAGACAATACTATTAAACGTTCGAAGAGTGGTTATTAGATTAAATTCATTTTACCACAGTATTATTTAACTGTGTTTATATGGATGATTATAAATTATAACCTTTTATATATTGATATGGGGTAAATACCGCATAATGAGCTCTTTACCAAATTGCCCTCCATATAAGCTAATAATTACAGGTCACCCCGAGGATCCGCGTGTTTTAGCATGGACCTCGCTCTACCCGGATCCGACCCAGCTAGACCTGACAATCCAGCCTTTTCATTATGGATACATGGAGGTCTAAGATCTCTTAGACCATAATGACCCCTGCGACTCTTCATAATTACGAAATAACCAGGATCCACGGTCTAAAACATGCGGACCTTGCATAATCTGACCAGACCCAGTCGGATCCTTTAAACTAGTCCTTCATTGAGGACACGTGGAGGTCTTAGATCTCTCCACCTGTCCCACCCCTGTCATGTCCGTACTATTCCATAACTCTATAAATACAACACCATTTCCTGACTACCAGGTATCCCTTTCTTCCCTCCTTTACACCTTTACTGTGTGTTTCTTAGACCTCAATACTAACTTGAGGGGCCATCCCGGCTAGGCTAACGAACTTTGTGATTTCAGGACAGATCTAGATCAACTTAGAGCTCAAGGTGGACTTGACCTCAAGGACCTCAAGCTTTAAGACATGAGGTTTTAGACCCAGATCATTTGGCTCCATCTGTTGGAAACTCCTGAAATTACGCATAAAGTTGTCATAAGCCAAGAAGATGTGGTAGGGGAGAAAGCACCAAGGAGGAATGGCCATCTATTTTCAATCTAAAGTGACCTCGCAGATCCCATGCGAGGAAGGACCTTCATTGGAGCCTATAGTCCAAGTGAACAGAGCCGAGCTTAGAAAGATGATGATCAATGGAGAGTGAGAGCTCTAAGTGGAGAAGACCTCGAGAGCCAACCCATCCATGAGAGAAAATCAAGCTCATGGCCCACAGCAAACTCGAACTCGAGTTGGAGTAGTACTAATGGAGGATATGCCTCTGCCTCACCAATTATTTACCAAAGAAGAGAGGATTGATGATGATCTAGAAGAGAAGCTCCACCATGAGAAGGAGCACGTCCCACCACCAAGGAGGCCACCACATCAAGAGCTATGAGGTCTATAGTAGCGCATGACCCTATGAAGCAGAGAGTAGATATCCAACACCTATAACCCTGCCTAGGAACTTTGACTACCTATTTTGGTCTGGAATGACCATGATGAGCCCATGTAGAGAGGGACCATCGCCAGGACCTGCACCTCAGATGACCAGGTCGAAGAAGGAGGACCAAGTGGTCCTCATGTTAGAGCAATCTCAAGCGACAAAATACCCCCACCACAACAGTTGTTTCCTGAAGAAGGACCCACACATAGTGAAGTGGAGGAAGAATACCATGGAGAAAGAGAGCTTACCTAGAGAAAGTGAAGTGGAGGAAGAATACCATGGAGAAAGAGAGCTTACCTAGAGAAAACCCACAGGGGCGCCAGAAGATGTATAGCAGTGGGTGGTCAAATGAGGGCAAGAGCCGACCTAGCCATCTCTTTTAGAAGAACGAAAGAAGACAAGAAGGAAATGATGTCCTAGTCATTATCACATAGCATTGGTCAGGTCTCCGAGCCAATGGAGAATGTGAGTAAAAATTTCAAGCGTCAATTGTGATATGTCAAAATTATCCTGAAGAAGAGTCTCCTTTCAAGAGTGCACCTGGGCCGAAATGTTGGTACCCAACCTTAGAATCCCGAGCCTACTTCAATGTGATGGGAGCAAAGATCCAGATGAGCATTTCGTAGTCTTAAAGCACATAATGATGTTGCACGGTCAGACGAATGCAATAAAAATCCGAATATTCATTAAAGCTACAAGAGGATTAGTTCAAAAGAGGTTCACATCTTTACCTCCTAAGTACGGTGGTCTCATATGAACAATTAGCCGGAAAGGTCAAGTACCATTTCACAAGAAAGAGAAATATAGTGATATCCTCAACTCACCCTTTTGGAGTCAAGCGAAGGCAAGATGAGGGAATATGCATTGATTTGGTAATGAACATCTTAAAGCAAAAGATGGGAATAGGTCTTCTAGCGCCTTGCTTAGCTTAAAAGCATCTGTGGACTTGGAGGAACCAATGGCATTGGCTCACCACTATACCTAGGAGGAAGTTTAAGCCAGAGAGATGATCGCCATCAAGGATGTTGAATAGGGAGACTTCCCGTATCATAAGGCGGGCTGAAAAGGGGAGGAGAGAATCACGATCATTGGAGAGCACCTTGACTCGAGAGAGGTCCAAGAGTCCTTTTATGGAAAGTATAAAGATGACACTATGCTAATGACCACACGAGCTCAAGCTCTTGAAGGCATAAAGAGATCCAACATGATGGAGTGGTCCAAAAAGATGAGGAGGACCTCGAAACAAAAGGTCTCTAGCAAGTATTATCTTTTTCCAGAGAATGAAGGTCGGAATCCCAATAAGTATTTTCAATTGAGAGACAAAAGGTGATCTATTAATCAAGCAATGGTTCCTGATGGAATTTGTGACTAAAGCTAGATGGAAATAGGGTTCTAACCGGAATGATGATTAAAGGACCGACCTTGTGAGAGTAGCGGTCCAAGAGCAAGGAAGAAAATAAAGAGGTCAAGACGAAAATATTGGGAAGACCCCATAGACCAGTCAACCGCCCGTGGGAGGAAGACAATCAATCCTGTAGATGAGGCATGCACATAATGGCAAGATATCCAAGCAAGGGAAATTCAACTCAAAAGGGAAGATAGAAAAGCCAAGGAGACGACTCATCAACATAATTTTCATCACGATCTATTAATCGTGACCTATGATGATTCAATAATAACGTTTGATGATAAAGACTTGGAGAAGGTAGTAGCTCCGCACAATGATTTCGCGGCGGTGATTATAGATATAGTAACTTTGCTGAACAAATAACAATAGTAGATAAAGGTTGGCTCAACAGACATCTCATTTATGGAGGCACTAAGAATAACAGAGCCGAACTTAAGCATCTTAAGGATTTTCGGAAGAAAGGAGATCATGACAGGAAAAGCTAGTGACCACCCGACATCTATGATGATAACCTAAGAGAAAAGCTACCATGGTCATCTACTTGGTAGTAGATACATCTTTCATGTACAACACTATATTTGGGAAGACCAATCCTGAATAAATTTGGAGCTTTCGTATCCATGCTACACACCAAAATAAAATTCCCTACAAAATCTCAAGAAACTGAAGTTTGGCCAGAAAAGGCTGCAGAGTGTCTTTGAGGTCATCTATAGAGCTATTCAAAAATTCAAGAATCAAGAGTACTCATAGCAAAGGGTTGAGGTCGGGAGAAAGTAAGCTCGAGTTTATGGACCATAAGAGATCAAGTTCTTCACAGAGAGCCCGACCATATTGACCATAAGGTGACATGACGGGCAGTGCGAATGAGCTGAAGTCTCAAGTTGTTCAGGAGTGACCTTCTTCAAAGTGCTGATATATTTGCGTGGAGACCCTTAGACTTCGAAGGCATAGAACCCAATGTGATAATCCATCATTTAAATGAAAAGGCCAGGGGTTAAACTAGTAAGGTGTAAAAAACAAAAAAACTTTGCGCTGAAGCAGAAAAATATTATAATGGAGGAGGTCAACAAGCTCTTGGAAGCTAGATAGATAATAGAGGTCCAATTCATGGAATGACTCTCAAATGTGGTCATGATCGTGCAGGATGAAGGACAATGGAGGATATGTGCAAATCTCACAAATCAAAGTAGAGTGTGTCTCAATGATCTTTACTCCTTACAAGAAATGTTATTTTGATAGATTTAATGATTGGATATGCGTTGTTAAGCTTATTGAATGTGTTCCTAATGTACAAGAGCGACAAATAAAAGTATGATGAACTTGATGTTCCACGAGCAGATAGGAAAAACCATGAAGGTTAATGAAGATATGTTACTCATAAAGAGTTCGAAAGAGGAAGATCATGCGAAGCATCTAAATGAAGCTTCCCAAGTCACAAGAAAGTTGAGCGTGAAGTTAATCCTTAACAAATGCACTTCTACGATCAAATGAAGAACATTCTTGGGTTATATGGTGGCCATAAATAGGCCCTCACCAAGGTCGGTCAAAGATGTCAAAAACATTAGTAGGCAAAACCAGGTCCCTTACTCGATTCATTTCAAGAGCATGTAAAAAGAGTGCTCACTGTATAAGAAGATTGCACAATATTAATTTCTCAACTTTGGATCTCATAAACTCACTCCAGAGTTAAGAAATTGGGGGACTAGATAATACCCCACAATGATCTCTCGACCCCTATTGCTTGAACGAGTTGCGAAAGAGAAACTATTTTATATCTAGCAAATTCAACAAAAGCGGCGAGCTCAACTTTGATAAAAGCAGAGAAAGATGAGTATAAACATGTCCACTAGGATAATGTGAGAGATAGTGGTGATCACCAAATCAACTCATGAGGAAGATCTTAACTACGCTTGGAGTCTCTGAAGACCTTCTAAAGAAGCAAGGAAGCTCGGAGTGCTCTATGGAGTATGAAGCTCGACTAGTGATCAAGGTCCGAGCCATTATGAATTTTACAATGAAAACACTACTAGAAAAAAGGCTTTTTGTTACAACACACATGTTGTAACAAAAAGTCAAAATTCGGAACAAAAGGTTTTTTGTTACGAGTTTGGTACGAATTTGGTGCCGTTCCAAATGCAACCGTGACAAAAATTTTGGTACGACCGGCAGGCGTAACAAAAGGTATTTGCTACGAGAAGAACAGCTTTTGTTACTCCTTAAGATTCATAGCAAATAAATGTAAAAAATGACCACCTTTTGGTACGCTTTATGTGTTGTAATAAAAACAAGGTTTTTGGCACAACAATATGAATGTAACAATAAGCTAGAATATTTGTTTACTCAATTGTTATGGTTATTTGGGCATAGTAAAAACTTATAAAATACATTATCAATCTTAAATACTAATTTCTTTTCTATAAATCAAGCTTCACCAAACAAATTAAGATCTTATATAAATAAAGGATAAACCACCATATTTCACGTGCAATTTCATAGAAAATATCCAAACTTACACAAGAGTAACTAAGACCGAAATGTGACATTAATATCCAATAATGACTACAAATAACAAAAAGGTCAAATTTTAAAATTCTACATTAGCATGAACATATAGAGATTAAAGGTAGCTCACATATATAATCTAATTTGTTCATGTAGCTTGCAACAATATCAACATTTAACAATGTTTTTTAAATCTCCATCACCTGTAAAATAACAAAAATAATATCACTTATTAATTAAATCTTATAAGTAAAGAAAACAAAAAAAAAACCCTTAGAATATTAAAGTAGTCAAGTTTTAGACATACATCAACAAATTCCCAATGAATGTATTTATGAATTGCTTCTCCAATAGTTCTAGCACCTTCATGAGGTCGTAGTAGCTTTTCATTTGATATCAATGCTTTTTCAACATACACCTTGACAAATGCGTGTCCGTCTTTCTTTTCACCACCAATCAAATCAACAACTACACCCTGTGCCACAATGCTTTTTTGGTATTCTATGGCAAAATAAGTGTACTCGAGTCCCAATCTACGAGAGCAAAACAATAATCAGCTACACTTATTGTATTAACTTTTAAATAATCTAATCAACCGCAATACATTGCTAACAAATTTTCTAAAATAATATAGTATGGTAATACCTTGATTGAATTATCATAGTAATCTTGGACAATCTTTTGCTTCTTAGATTTTCCACAATTAATCTGCATATATAATCACTTTATTCAATCAATACGAGAGCACAACCACTTAAAAGTGATAAAATGATATGATCAAACTATCTCAAAACAACCAATTAAATCATAAATCTTACAAAGTAAAAACTAAACTAGATGATAGCTTCAATTTACATATAAAACTAGTTTCAAAACATTCATACAAATAAGAAATTTTCTCCGCAACGCACCCAACATACATAAACAAAGTCCTACAAAATTCAAAAATCACATACATTGCAAAATCTTAAAATCAATAACCTTTACAATTCTCTGAAAAAATCTACAAGAAACCAACCAAAAATAGTCACATACAAAGAACATTTAACATATTACATGGAGCAATAACTTCAGCTCAAAGCTTATGACTACATATGCTGGTCAAATATATATCTCAGTATCTCATTTTTGCCACTTCAACCAATCTGTTTGCTGGTGAAACAGTTTTCAAATGTTGAGTTTCAGAATGAACAGAGATGGCAATTGGTTCATGCTCAAAATCCATGGATTTTACAAGCTGCCTATTAACTTGTCAAAAAAGTCAGGGGGGGGGGGGTGCATTTTACAGTGCATGTAATTACTTCACATGTGCAAATACTCCTCGGATATGGTTCTAACTTCTAACAAGGAAATGGTATCCCTGTGTTGCATCTTTACCCAGGACAGTGAATCCATTCACCCTCCCCCAATCTTTCTGCAAATGACGAAGGCATCCCTAGTGAGGCTGTAGATATTTGGAATTCAACCTTTCTGATTCTTTCAAGCAACTTAGCAAATTCCATTTCTTGAAACAAGATTACTTCATGAATGACACAGACATCCTAGGAGGATGCATGGATATTAATCTTCCTAAATTTCCTTAATGACTTGACTGA
Organism: Buddleja alternifolia; assembly: GCA_019426215.1. Classification (NCBI taxonomy): domain Eukaryota; kingdom Viridiplantae; phylum Streptophyta; class Magnoliopsida; order Lamiales; family Scrophulariaceae; genus Buddleja; species Buddleja alternifolia. The sequence goes on from CM033396.1 coordinate 15,604,026, forward strand.
AGTTCATGAAACATGTCTTGAACTAAACTTTATGTGTTCTAGAACATATAATTATCCTTTACAAAAGCTAAGTTCAGCAAATCATCTCCCTAAAGATTCATCAGAGCATAGAATCTAAAAGTTTCAAACAAGTTAAAGAAACACTAAGAAAGGGAAAGGAAAGATCAATAACAATCTTCAGAAAAAGAATTTACTCATCTTCTTATGGATCTTGCATCCAATTATGGCTCTGAAACATCATAAGCCTGAGTTCTGCCAGATGACCTAAGTTCTCATTCAAAATGTACATAACATAGAGTGCTAATTTTGCACCTAATAAAAGTGTCTAATAATCGTAGTAACAATTTTCTGCAATTTTAACAGAAAACTCGTAAATCTTACCGATAAATTATTTGAAGTGCATAAGACACAATGCCACTTTTAACTTCATGCTACCCTGGCTGCAGCTCGCTCTAGCAAAACCTAGTCTGGCAAGCATGCTATCGAATGACATAAGACGGCACCTGACCCATCAAGGCGACTGCCAATGAAGATTTATTAGACACCAAATCCTGACCATGCTCCCAGCTAAGCGAAATATAAAAAACGAAAATGCCCTCAACGAACAGTGCGATGCACACAAAACTAATCTATACAATTATGACACTACAGCATTTATGAGGCAAGTGAATCAGAAATAATAAAGCAATCACAAAGTAAAATATGATGTGATCTCATTTTTTCTTCCCCTAGTGTCATCGTTTCCTTAACTTTTGACAGGTTTATCTCCAAGCTTTAGCTTTTTTTCCATCTACAACTAGACCATACATCAGAATATTTATTTCATAATTGAGAGGTGAGTCATATAAGTCCAATGGTTAGAAGAATCACACCCAATATTTTCAATTGGAGATACGAGAGAGAAGCATGAACCCTCAACATGAGATCAATAATCACACGGTTTACAAGACTTGTGTTTCCTCTGAGCCTTCATAGAACTCAGGGATCTGTCATTTGGCAATAGTAGCACTATAATTTCAATTTAAGTTAAATCAGTTAAGAGTTATAAAAGCACAACCAAGCAGCTACTAGTTTTGTCATTAGCTTTTACAGTTTTTTTTTTTTTTTGGAACTAGTAAGCGAATTTCATATATCTCAAACGATTACATCTACGCCAGGCATACCTGGGAATCAAATCTCATCATATTTACAAGTAATGGTACTCCATACCCTCTCTACTACATCCCTGACAGAACTTACACTTTGACCAACTAACCTCAAATTCCACTCCAACCAAATATAATAAATGATTGCTGCAAATAAACTCCTCTTTTAAACTCAATTGCGACTTACCTTTGCAAAACTGAAGCACCCACTTTAATGTTGTTTCCAAAACGTATTTGCACTACAACCCGTATTCAACTTACCCCAGCAATCTGTAAATAATTTATGTGCATATTTACAGTTTTCACTATACCCAGAAAAGCAATCCAGAAATAGGTACATGCTGCACACTAGATTGAAAGAGTCCAACAGAAATAATAGATTCATAATAAATTGTTACAATCTCTCGAATGAATTCCCTAGTTGCACATATACACAAACACCTAATTAATAATGTTCTTGATAGTCTCACTAAAAAACTTTATGTCAAACAGAACGAGAACTCTCAGCCTTAAGTGATTTAAGCGTAAAATGGAATCACGGAAAATGCTAGCAGTAGGATTATAACATATATATGTCTATCATAAACTGATAATTAGATATGTATATCTCACTAAAATTTTGAATACAAAGTGAGTAGCAAAACTTGAATCATGAAAGGAGTACATATTTGAAAATACCTTTAAGTAAACTTATCCAATTTGCTCCGAAACGGCTTCGTTATGCTGAAAAACGAAATCACAACACCAATGTATAGTTGAAAACGTACAGACTCATTTTATCTCACATTCATGAGTGAAAGGTTACACTTACATATAACACACTTTGAAATAAAGTTAAACAAATTTTAACACAACAATTACCAATTGCAGCATACTTCACACCAATTTCAGCATAACGCACACCTATTTTTAGCATAACTCACACCTATTTTTAGCATAACTCACACCTATTTTTAGCATACTTCACACCTATTTTCAGCATATTTCACACCAAGTTTAGCATACTTCGCACCAATTTCAGCATACTTCGCACCAATTTCAGCATACTTACATATAACATGATTATCTTTCCGCCCTAACCTTTCTTCTATTTGTAGGGGTACCCCTTCAGCAACAGCTCAAACACATTTACACTTCGAGAAATCTACTCTAATAATTTGAAACATCATTCTTGAGACATCTAAATCCAAAATATGACCCAAAAGAGCACAATAACAAACCCTTATTCTTCCTCTGCCAAATTCATCATAAGGGCAAAACCCTTTCCTAAAAACAAAATCAAAAAACAAAAAAGAAAAGAGTGGGAAAATCATATTTTGACAAATTTCAGAGCCAAAATAATACATACCTAACAATAAATCAGGAGTTGTGTGGAATTTCAGAGGAAAATTGCAAGACCCAGTTAGGTAGGATGAAATTTCAATTTTCTCTTCACATACTCTTTGATAACTCTTGGGCTTTCTAGATGTTAGATTCGTCGAAGAAGGGCATTCCAACACCGTAGCAGTCCAAGAGCAAAATCCCCTAATGTAAACAAGCTTTAAGAAAGACGTTGCTGCTCAATCATGGTTGGTGGTGGACTAATCTTTGTTTGTGAATATTAGATAATAATTAGGGTAATGGTTTTGCTATGGTAATTCTTAAAAAAATTGGCAGAATTTTGTTTGATTATTATATGAGGATGAGAGAGTGGGTTCTTGTGAGAGAATTGAAAAACTTAAAAAGAGAATAGAAAGGGGAAAAATTCTTTGTCTTTGGGATGAGAAAAAAAATGATAAAAATAAATGGAATATTATAAGATTTTGGCGGTATGTGAAAAGATTGGGGGGAAATATTTTTAGGAGCTAATAATTTATAGATTTTTAGACATCTTTTACTACAATGAATGTAGCGTGACAAATAATGTATTTGTTACGCGTTTCATTCGTAATATAATCGTGAAACTACATCGTTTCAATGTTTCTTTTGTTACGCCTTGACTTTTGTAGTTATTGGATACCTTTTGGAACGAATTAAACGTTTATTGAGGATGCTTCATCCAATAAACAAAAAGAAAGAATTAGAGTTTAACTACAAGGACCCACTGAAGGAGGCCTAGAATTTTGAGATCAAAATAGATTTTGAAGATACTAACAAAAAAGTGGAGTATGAAGCACTCATTGCGGGCCAGGAGATGATTAAGAAAATGAATATAAATATTTTGATAAAGGAATGAGACCATGAAATAGTTGAGCTTTAGACAATAATAAACTGACGATAGGATCGAGGCGAGAAGGTCATGAATAAAAATGATCGATAAATGCTCATAGAGGAGGATAGCACTTTATAAAAAAAAAAAAAAAAAAACTAGTTGCTAGGAACCTAAGCAGTCTATTGTACGACCTCAAGAGCTAGCACAGACGAGATGCCACTCGATCTTATGTACAGATTAAAGGCGGACATACCCCTATAAATGACTATACCAAACAAAGGTGAGCACATGTAAGTTAAAATCAAATCGATGGCGGAAGCTTATCAACAACAAGCTCTGGATGGAGAGGATCTTATACGATCTCGGAAGTCTTAGAACCTCAAAAGATTTTATTCATACTTTCTTATCAAATTTGATATCTCTTTTGTTTCTTTAATTATTGTGTTCAAAAGTTCAAATAATTAGTAGAGATACAACTATCTGTGAAGGACCTTTACATGTAATGATCCTATGAGATCTAACATGCATGACCATAAGAAAGATCAAGAGTCTAACATGTAATGACCCCATGAGGTCTAACATGCATGATCATCAAGAAGATCATACAAGATCAATAGTCTAACATGTGATGACCCTATGAAGTCTAACATGTATGACCATAAAAAAGATTAAAGAAAGATAAAGAGTCTAATATGTAATGACCCCATGAGGTCTAACATGCATGACCATCAAGAAGATCTAAAGAAAGATCATAAAAAGATCAAGAGTCTAACATGTAATGACCCCATGAGGTCTAACATACATGGCCATAAAAAAAGATCAAGAGTCTAACATGTGATGGCCCTATGAGGTTTAACATGCATGACCATCAAGAAGATCTAAATAAAGATTATAAAAATATCAAGAGTCTAACATGTAATGACCCCATGAAGTCTAACATGTATGACCATAAAAAAAATCTAAAGAAAAATCAAGAGTCTAACATGTGATGACCCTATGAGGTCTAACATGCGATGACCCTATGAGGTCTAACATGCATGACCATCAAGAAGATCTAAAGAAAGATTATAAAAAGATCAAGAGTCTAACATGTAATCACCCCATGTGGTCTAACATGCATGACCATTAAGAAGATCTAAAGAAAGATCATAGCATGACGAGAGTCTAACATGTAATGACCCTATGAGGTCTTACATGCATGACCATAAAAAAGATCTGAAGAAAGATTATAGCATGACAAAAGTCTAACATGTAATGACCCTATGAGGTCTAACAGCATGACCGTCAAAAAGATTTAAAGAAAGATCAAGAGTTTGACATGTATTGATCCGATGAGATCTAACATTCATGACCAAAAAAGATCTAAAGAAAGATCATAATACAATAAGAGTCTAACGTGTGTACTGACCCCAAGAAGTCTAACATGCATGACCCTAAGAGTCTTGCATCCACTAACCTTAAAAGGCCCAACATGCAGGACTCTCAAGCAATTTGAAGAAGACTGACATTCAAGATATGATATCCATAACCTTAAGGTCTAATATGCACATCTCAAAAGCTGTTTGAAGACGATCCACATTCGAGGTCTAATGTGCATGACCACGTGGACTAACACACACAACCTCAAAAAGCAATCTGGAGAAGATTCAAGTGCATGACCCTAAGGTCCAACAAGCATGATCTCAAAAGCGGCCTGAAAATGATCCAAGTTCAAGGTCCAACATGAATGAGTCCAAGGCCGAACAGGAATGACCTAAAAATATATATATGAAGAAGCAAGTTCATAGTCTAAATTTGCATGACCTTCAGATGATAGGAAAAAGACCCAATTCAAGGTCTAATGCGATGCACACAAATGGATTTAGAAAAGTTCAAATTCAAGGTCTTACTTGCATGACCTCAAAGTTGAGGACCTCCTCATAAAATGGAGAAGGGATTAAAGACAATCTAAGTCTAAGGACAAATTGCAACAACAATCTCAAAGATGGTTCAATACGGACCAATCACTATCTGCATAAGAGTTATGATATTAGAAGATTTATCCAAAAATATCTTTAGAGCCACATAAGTAAGCAACAAAATGTGAGCTCTACCATTCTAATATATTGTGCAGATACACCCATCTAATGGAAGTGCAAAAACTGACTAGATTGTACCCGTTTAACGGGTAAATTCACTATTAATTTCCCAACTCTTGGAGCTCATAAACTCACTCCAAAAATTAAGAAATTGGGGGACTAAATGATATGGGGTAAATACCCCATAATGACCTCTTTACCAAAATGCCCTCCGTAGAAGCTCATAATTACAGGTCACCCAAGGATCCGCATGTTTTACCATGGACCTCGCCCTACCCGGATCCGACCCAGCTAGACCCCACAATCTAGCCGTTCATTAAAGACACGTGGAGGTCTAAGATCTCTTAGACCATAATGACCCCTGCGGCTCTTCATAATTACGAAATAACCAGGACCCGCGGTCTAAAACACACGGACCTTGCATGACCTAACCCGACCCAGTCAGATCCTTTAATCTAGTCGTTCATTAAGGATGTTAGGTATATACCCTAGATGCCAATGAGGACAAATAGTTAGATTAGGGTATCTTATTATGTTGTACAAACTATTAAAATGATATTAATAAAGGCATCTGTATTTTGTTCATATAAATCTTTATGACATCTAAATAAGTATTGAACATATTGTCCATGTGAACAAAGGTTTGACTCTTTGCCCTTTATGTAATAAAGACGTGGCATGGGAAGAGTCTTACACCTTATCACTTAAAAGGGTTCGCAAGTCAAAAAATCTTAATTGGGTATTAAGATTCGACTTGTATGACACATGCTCTAACGATGAGTGCCAGTCGAACACTATAGGGATAGTGGGAGCAAGTATCATAGATATGTCAATGGAATTGACATATTCGAACAAGGCTTGTAGTAATCCGATCACATGGGTATTTACTCAGTGACTGTCAATGATTGGATTACTGATCGTAATAGTATGCGTGAGCCTTGGACCTGAGGGTTCATGATCAATGTGCTTGTATTATTGGATCTGTTACCAGAGTGGTTAGGCCCATATCACCCGTCGGTGGGGTCGACCTCGAAATGCGATATCAACGAGACAAGTAGCAGTTGATAAGTGATCGCCAAGATGAGATTCACTGTCTCGATAGTAAATGAGTAAGTATCCTGTGCGATTATAGGCTAATGAAATTATAAAGTCTTTGGCCAAAGCATAACAACTAACTCATGTGGGACACTATGGGTAATTTAGTAATTTCATTATGCTATAATCTAATGCACAATATCAAGTTTAGTGAGTTTGACATTTTTCATGACTCTCACTTGATCGAGATACATCAGTGAAGGGCTTATACTCATACGGCATTTATGATCAAGAGGTTCGTAAAATGATTCATTCATTTCGTACTCAATTGGGTTACGATGTGAGTCCACGGGACTGGCTAGGTGACATTCACACCCTTAGGTAATTCCTCCATTTGCCAATTGAGACGAACCTAAAGAGTCGCGCTATAAGAAACGAACGGGATGTATCTTTTTGTGTAAATCTTTTAGAAAGAATTAAATGGACTGGTTGATTTAATTAGATTAAATCAATTAATTAAATATTTAATTTAATTAGATTAAATTAAATTATTTAATTAATAATTAATTAAAAGGAATTAATTAATAGTATATATTATATTTAAATTGGATTTAAATTAAATATATACAAATGGGCTAGAAATTAGACAAGCCAATTAAAAGCCCACCCAGTCCAAGGAAGCCCTAGGAGGGGCGGCCACTTAGGGTTGGAGTAGCCTCCAACTTGTTCCACAAGCTACTTGAGTTTAAAAGGACTCCTATAGTGGAACAAACCCTAAGACAAGAAAGAAACATAACACAAAAGGAAAAGAACTCTCTCCCCTCTCTCCTCTCTAACCGTCCACTACTGCAAAGAAGGAGGAGTTTCGGGATCTTTGGAAAGCTTGTCTTGCGTGAAGCTTTAGAGACAGGAGCCCTTGGAGGATTGCTGTTCTGCAAAAGCAGTAAACGAATCAAAAAGGTATTTTTATTCGTTTTAATTTTCGCGAAACCCATTAAAAATCATCAGATCTATTTTTGTGATCTGTCGGTAGGAATCCTTGAATCTTCCGCTGCAATTCTCTGTTTTCATGTATAGGATTCCTAACAAAGGACACGTGGAGGTCTCAAATCTCTCCATCCGTCCTACCACTGTCAGGTGCGTACAACTCCATAACTTTATAAATATAGCACTATTTCCCCACTACCAGGTATCTTTTTCTTCCCTCATTTACACCTTTACTGTGTGTTTCTTAGACCTCAATACTAACTTGAGCGTCGGAGGGTCTTCGCCGGGGACCACCCTGGCTAGGCTAACCAACTTTGTGGTTTTAGGACGGATCCAGATCAACTTAGAGCTCAAACCTTAAGCTTTGAGATATGACCTAGGTTTTAGACCCAAATTATATATATATTTAAAAAAAAATAGAAAATTTACTAACCCTCTGTCCCAAGAAAATATATATTTTGAATATTTAAAAAGTCCAAAAAATATTTTTCAATCTAATATATATATATATATATATATCTCACCAATTTTTCTTTTGGAAAAAGCCAATAATTATGGTTAACCTTTTATGGACTAAATTACTCTTTATTTCTTAATTTAAGAATTAATCAATTTGTTTTTATTGTTGAAAAATAGACAACTATTATGGAAATGGTATAGTTGAGGTAGGGGTTACGCGGTTTTCGTAACATAATAACGCCCCGCTCTTGGTGGTAACAGTATATGATGTTTGTGTCCCAAGATATAATGACTATCGTCTTAGAATTAGGACCACTCCAAAATTCTGAGCCTATTTTGAACAAGATTCTGTTAGAACTCTCGGTTATAAAAAATAACTCTTTTATATACTCAATTTAATAGGCACTTAAAAGAGAGAAATAGATAAGAGTGAATGAAGAGATTACATCGGTGTGTAAAATCCGAAAGTAGGAAGGTGTTATTTATAAAGAACCAAAGGTTGGGGCTGAAAAGATGTTACTTTTCGGATGTTACAAAACAGCCCCAAAATGGTTGAAAATGAACCTTTGCATCCCAATCGGGCACCCTTTTGGTGGGAATGGGTGCACAATGCACCCGTTCGGATAGGTTCGCACATGACTTGTGGTATACTACACCCATTTGATCGTGGCTATTGATCAAAAGGCTTGTTGATAGGAGTCATTTTTGCATAAGTTTTTAGGCCCCTTTAATGACAATTTAGGCTCGTATATGGTTTATTTCGTGCCACTCGTGCGTTTAATATGTGTGTGAAGTGATTTCAGGTAGTAAGCGACGATGGACGAAGAAAAAGGAAAAAGACGACCTGTTTCATCCACTTTGCTCTGGCTTCTGAAACGCCCGCCCGGGCGCCACCCAGGCAGAGAAAAATCAGTGTTTTGAAGTGCCCGCCTAGGCGCCACATGTCGCGCGCCCGGGCGCCACTTATCTCCACGCCTGGGCGCCCCGGAACTTATGCCCCAAGAAATAAACGCCACATAGGCGGCGCCTAGGCGCCAATCAACGCGCGCCTAGGCGCCGCAATAACAGATTTTGGAATGTATAAATAGGAGTTTTCAATTCATTTGAAGGGTTCGAAATCTGGGAGATTAGGGGCGATTTGCTGGGTTTTGGGCCATTCTTCATCAACTCTAAGAGGCTAAGAAGGAGATCTAGCTTGAGATTGAAGCTCTTGACTCGGATACATCATCAATCAAGCAATATAGGGAGTTTTCATATGTTTTTCATTACATACTTGTCTATGATTATGTATATGACTACATTAGGATCTTCTATATTATTGATTATGAGCTAAATTTATAAGACTAAGGCCATGTGAAGGCCAATTTATGAGTCAATATATGTGAAGTTACTTTTTGTATTAATTCTCCTATTGCTTTGTGTGTTAATTCTATGCTTTTATTCCAATCATGTGTTTGATCACCATATGCTTGCTATCTTGCCTAATCTAGTTGTTCGAGAGAAGATAGATTAGGGTGCAAGGGAATTAACACATCACCCGAAACAAATGAGGGATTGCTCCTAGAAATAGGTAAAGATTCCCGGGTGTTGTTAGCCGGATTTATTCGGGGAAGCTCTAGAACGTTAATGCGTGATTTTTGATTAGATTCTCGGATAGACATATTTAGAGAACCGTCAACTAATCATAGGATTATTATGAGCCGAGACATCGGGTAATAATTAATTTAGGAGTTTCCACCAAAGCAATAGGAGTCTAATAATTCGAGGAGTAACCCATATAAATTGACGAGTAGATTTGGTTGTAGCATGTGCCTTGGTCATTTTATCATACGTGAAGTTTAATCCATAGCTTGTTCCCTCCTTTGGTCCTTCATTTACTTAATTGTTTTAGTCCCGCTTTACTTTAAGTGTCTTTTGTCTTTTTGAAAATCAGAAACTAAAAATCCAAGTCTCCGTGGTTCGACAACCCAGACTTTTTTTTGTCGAATTTTATTACTATCGCGACTAGTACTCTTGCTATCCAAAGCACGTTAGGTTCTAGCGTGTCAAGTATTTGGCGCCGTTGTCGGGGACTTGTTTATTTTGAGTGTTTGATTTTCATTTTGCTTTTCTTTTCTTTTCTTTTACGTTTTCATAATTTTAGTCTTTTCTTTATTTACTTGCTTTCCTTTTGTTTTCGTGCTCTTCTAATTTCATTCTTGTGTTTACTTGTTAGGTTCTTGTGTGGTGCATGACCCGCTCCTCAAGCGAGCCTCTATACGAGTTGGAGCCCGAAATTGAACGAGTTCTTCGGGCTAGTAGGCGAACAAGGGAACTGGCCAATAATCTCAACCAAAACCCGAATGGAAATTTTCCCGATATGAATTTATCGGAAAACAGGGAGTGGTTCCAAGGTGTTCTAGAAGCCATGCAAGCGGCACCTCCTCAACAATTACCATCGGTTCGGGGTAGCTTACCACCTAGGGTCCATACCATTCCGGGGCCCCTAGTCTTGCCTAATTTCTTTGCACCAAACTACCACATTCCGGCTCACATCTTTAGTATGGTGCAAGGAGAACCTTTCTATGGAGAACCGGACGAATCACCTCACGCTCATTTAGAGACTATAGACGTGCTCTTGTAACCATTCAATATCACCCACGGGATCTTGATGCAATTCGTCTAAGAGTCTTCCATTTCTCATTAAAGGATCGAGTGACAACATGGTACAAATCCTCACCCCCGCAATCTATTACGACATGGGGTGAGTTGGTCGATGCCTTTTTAAATAAATTCTTTCCACCCTCCAAAATCAATGAGCTCCAGAGTAATATAAAAGGGTTTAGGCAAAGGAGCAATGAGTCTTTAGTCGAGGCTTGGGCTAGATATAAGGGCATGCTCCGAAAATGCCCCAATCATAATTTTGGGTTGAATGAACAAGTACTCCATTTCTATGATGGGGTTCGGTCACGTATTCGGAATAGACTCAACGCGGGAGCGGGAGGAGACCTCCTTGGGTTAGACTGTCAAAGTGTATGGGACAAAATAGAACAGTTGGCCCGAGAAGACGAGCTTTACCCCGACGATGAAGAGGCCTCATCCTCTAAAAAGGTTGCTTGTATTGAGGAAGTAGTTGAGGGAGTAGTAGCCTTGGAACTGGAGGTTGGCAACGTCAATTATGTGGGGAATCACAATCAACCTCGGGTGAACTTTCATGTACCCCAGAATTTTCCAAAAAGGCCCAACCCCGCACAAAACGCACAACCAGGGATCTATCAAGCTCCACGGCCACCTTTCAATAACCCACCCCCGAGGCAAGGCAATTTCAATGGACAAGGTCAAGGTCAAGTGCAAATGCGACCTCCCACAATCGATGAGAAACTAGATGCGCACATGAAAAAGTCCGATACATTGTTCAACAAACTTCGGGGTATGATAAAGGATATGTGTATGGAGATGAAGGATTTGCGAACACAAGTGGGGCAACTGTTTAATGCGGTTAACGGTAGAGCCACGGGGACTCTCCTAAGCCACACGGAAAAGAACCCGAAGGCTCAATGCAATGCCATAGCCTTGAGAAGTGGAAAACAATTGGAGAGTGACACTGCCAGTACATCCGCGCCCGAGCGCCCCGAGATGCACGCCCAGGAGCCAGATCTCCCCTGTTCTGGACAAGATTCTCTGTTTTCCGCGCCCGAGCACCCTTCTGACGGCGCCCAGGCGCCGCCCACAACCTTGCAAGATGAATCCGTTCTGCTTCCCGCGCCCGAGCGTCCAGAGATGCACGCCCAGGTGCCTACAGATCCGCGCCTAGGCGCCAATATACGCGCCCAGGCGTCGCCTCCTGTTTCAGTCGGTTTTCATCCTTCCAATCCAACGCATTCTCTCCCTATCGAAGTTCGTCTCCCTTTCCCAAATGCTCACAAAAAGAAGCAAAAGGAGATGGATCCGAGCTTTCTTCGAATTTTGGCCATCCTTCGAGAGGTGAGGATTAATATTCCGTTTATTGACGCCATTCTCCAAATGCCGAATTATGTGAAGTACTTCAAAGACATACTATCTAACAAACAGAAGTGGGAGGAAAAGGAGACGGTGTGTCTCACTGAGGAATGTTCTGCCGTCTTGCTCAATAAATTGCCAACTAAACTCAAAGATCCCGGGAGTCTCGCAATACCGTGCACTATTGGCCATCTCAAGTTCGACAAAGTTCTTTGTGGTTCGGGAGCAAGTATTAACCTTCTTCCCTACTCTATTTTTAAGAAGCTAGGCCTTAGAGATCTTACGCCAACATCCATGTCCGTGCAATTGGCGGATCGCTCTATCAAGAAACCAAAGGGCATTATCGAGGATGTCATTGTACAAGTTGACAAGTTCTTCTATCCGGTCGACTTCGTGGTTCTCGAAATGGATAGTGACATTGATGTCCCCTTGATTCTAGGAAGACCCTTCCTAGCCACTAGCAACGCAAAGCTCGACATGGGAAAGGGTCGGTTGACATTGAAGGTGGGTGATAAAAAGGTGATATTCGATGTTTGTCATGACATGCAACCGCCTATGGCTGATCTTACTTGTTTATATGTCGATGCTATTCACCTTTTGTTTGATGAGCAATGCACACTTGGTAAGACTAAGGGCACTCTTCCGGTGGAGGATGAGGTCCCCAATGAGCAACAAGGCAAGGTGAGAAAAGATGATTTTTGCATGAAGTACATCCCACCACATATACGTGTTCGTGAAATCGATAAGACAAATCCGACACAAAGGGCTTATCGCAAAACACCGCAATATGAGTTGAGGCAAGTGGGACATATGAAGAAAAGGAGGAATGGCAAGGATATTGTTGTTCTAAATGGGCCACCTATTTGAACCTTAAAGCACAAAAGTCAAACTAATGACTATAAACAAGCGCTTCTTGGGAGGCAACCCAAGTTTGTAAGTTTTTCTTTTTTCTGTCATTTCATTTCTGTTTCTTCCGTTTTTTTTAGTAGATGCATGTTTGTTTTAGTTGTCTTGTGATTTGTTGTTGGTTGTGTTTCGTTTCTCATTTATATCCAATGCTTGATGATTCGTATGGCTAGCATTGTTTAATGTGTAGTTGTTGCATTGATTTCTCACACCGCTATTGCCACTCTTGGACACATTTGCATTCGAGGACTCGGGTCTGCTTTTCAGCACCCCTATGGTGACGTGTACTTTGCCCTTATCTTTTTCGAGCATTGGGGACAATGTTCATGATAAGTGTTGGGGGGGGGGGGGTACACTAGATCCATTATAGTCATGTTTTTTCATGTTTTACATATTTCGGTCCAAGTTTGGGGGGGGGGTGTTGTACATCTACATGTGAAATGTGTGCAATTTTAATTTTTTTTGGATAGAATTTCAACCCTTCACTTGAGGCATTGAGCATGGTTAACTTGAATACATGGTATGCTTTCTCTATCAATTTGGTTTTTAATGGCTATACACATAGTTCCTTGCTTGTGGGACCCTAAACATGACTAGATTATCTTTAAGATGTTTCACATACGCACATAAATCAAGGGTAGAGGCGTTGAGTGGGCAACCATTTTGAAACACTTAAAGGCTTGATCCCGAAAAATATCAACTTAGAATTTTCACGTGAGTAATGAGTTGAGAATGTTAGCTTCGTATGCTTAATAATAATAAAAAGAGGTTGAACATTGGTATGACTGCAAAAGTCAAGCTTAATAGATACTGGGGGCGAAGAGCACCATGCCTAGAATACTGTACTATTATGCTAATTTTAGCTAAGCTCAAGCCAATGCAAGTGTTAAGTGAATAAGGGCCTAGTTTGATTTTGTGGCCTTTGACACTCGAGCGATTAAGCCCTTAGGAGTGTCTCTACACTTGATACCCTAAAGCCGTCTGGTTTGGGAGTTATTGGCCTAAAGCTCGTTACAAGGGTGTCATAGAAAGCCTAAGAGGATCGAACATTGCACATGGTCTAGCCTCTAATGTTTCGAGTTGAAAGTGCATAAGTTAAAGTCGAAAGTGGAATGAAGTGATGAATTTTTTTTAGTGGCTATGAAGTTGTATTTAATTCTCATACCATGTGACTAATCAAAAGTTGATAAATATGGGATTAATGCGTGAAAAGTGGTAAGAATGCCACTCGACTATAATACTAGAGATTTTACTACACTACACCCTTAGGATGATCTTTTCGATGTTAAGGCGTAACATGAGCAAGTGGGTGACGTGTATATATATGTAACTTGAGCTTAAACAGGTGAATTCATACCATTGTGTTTTATTAATCATTGTAATTTACGTTGAGTGATCGGGGTTGAAATCTTTCGATTTTGTGGGTAGATCGTGTGCAAACCCTCACGAGACTATAACTCGTCCTTTGGGGTAACTCAAGGGTTCAAAGGCTTGTTGCATCTGCTAAATGCAACCGTTTACTCCACGAAAGTGAGTTGTGCAGTTTCTTTTCTTTTACCTCCCTGTGTTTGATGATGAGCTCGTATTCTATGCCTTCTCTTACTCGAGGTCGAGCAAGTGATAAGTTTGGGGGGGTTGATAGGAGTCGTTTTTGCATAAGTTTTTAGGCCCCTTTAATGACAATTTAGGCTCGTATATGGTTTATTTCGTGCCACTCGTGCGTTTAATATGTGTGTGAAGTGATTTCAGGTAGTAAGCGACGATGGACGAAGAAAAGGGAAAAAGACGACTCGTTTCATCCACTTTGCTCTGGCTTCTGAAACGCCCGCCCGGGCGCCACCCAGGCAGAGAAAAATCAGTGTTCTGAAGTGCCCGCCTAGGCGCCAATCGAGGCCCGCCTAGGCGCCACATGTCGCGCGCCCGGGCGCCACTTATCTCCACGCCTGGGCGCCCCGGAACTTATGCCCCAAGAAATAAACGCCACATAGGCGGCGCCTAGGCGCCAATCAACGCGCGCCTAGGCGCCGCAATAACAGATTTTGGAATGTATAAATAGGAGTTTTCAATTCATTTGAAGGGTTCGAAATCTAGGAGATTAGGGGCGATTTGCTGGGTTTTGGGCCATTCTTCATCAACTCTAAGAGGCTAAGAAGGAGATCTAGCTTGAGATTGAAGCTCTTGACTCGGATACATCATCAATCAAGCAATATAGGGAGTTTTCATATGTTTTTCATTACATACTTGTCTATGATTATGTATATGACTACATTAGGATCTTCTATGTTATTGATTATGAGCTAAATTTATAAGACTAAGGCCATGTGAAGGCCAATTTATGAGTCAATATATGTGAAGTTACTTTTTGTATTAATTCTCCTATTGTTTTGTGTGTTAATTCTATGCTTTTATTCCAATCATGTGTTTGATCACCATATGCTTGCTATCTTGCCTAATCTAGTTGTTCTAGAGAAGATAGATTAGGGTGCAAGGGAATTAACACATCACCCGAAACAAATGAGGGATTGCTCCTAGAAATAGGTAAAGATTCCCGGGTGTTGTTAGCCGGATTTATTCGGGGAAGCTCTAGAACGTTAATGCGTGATTTTTGATTAGATTCTCGGATAGACATATTTAGAGAACCGTCAACTAATCATAGGATTATTATGAGCCGAGACATCGGGTAATAATTAATTTAGGAGTTTCCACCAAAGCAATAGGAGTCTAATAATTCGAGAAATAACCCATATAAATTGACGAGTAGATTTGGTTGTAGCATGTGCCTTGGTCATTTTATCATACGTGAAGTTTAATCCATAGCTTGTTCCCTCCTTTGGTCCTTCATTTACTTAATTGTTTTAGTCCCGCTTTACATTAAGTGTCTTTTGTCTTTTTGAAAATCAGAAACTAAAAATCCAAGTCTCCGTGGTTCGACAACTCGGACTTTTTTTGTCCACTTTTATTACTATCGCGACTAGTACTCTTGCTATCCAAAGCACGTTAGGTTCTAGCGTGTCACTTGTGATTCACCATCACCACTGATTGATTCAAAAGAAATCTAACGATTCAAAATTATTCTCAGAGTAATAATTAAATTAATTAATTTTAAAAAAATTTATCTATAAAATAAATATAGGCGACCCACAACCCGTGCCCATTTCCAATCCACTAGACCATGGGTGTGATGATTTAACAAATTAGGCCAAAACCCAAATTTATAGATTTTCCCTCTTACCAACAAATTGGATGACCCAAGGTCAAACCATATCTCATTTGTGATATATAAGCCCACTTATATATCAACCTTGGGATAATTACAATTTTTGTCCCTAAATTTGTCATCAAAAACACATTTGGTTCCTCATGTTACAGACTCGACACATTTGGTCCCTCAACTTACAAACTGTGCACAAATGTGTCTCTTGCCGTCAATTTACTGTTTACAACTAACGGAAGTGCCCATGTGCCGCGCATGTGAGCTGCTTTTGGGGGAAAATATTCGGTTTTAGCACTGAAATCATTCAATTGCACCAACTACCTCCCCCTTTTTTTAAACCTTTTTTTGACCGATTTTGACCAACTACCATCATAAATTTGCTCTAAAACATAATTGATTATAATCATGACTGTAATACTAAGTTAGAAAGAAAAATATATTAGCTTAAATATTAAATTGAAATATTATTTCTTTAGATGCTTTTGTTTCTAGAAACAAAAAATATATACAATTTGTATATATATATATTAATATCTGTTACATATTGAACATTTGTAAATACATAAAATTCATCTACAAAACATAAGTTTTTACATCTAATATTTGTTTATGAAAAAATAATTATTACATATCCATAAATACACAAATATCTAATTGGTGTTAATTATTTAGATATCATGTATAAATTATGTACAACAATATTTTTTATTTTAATTGTTATTCTAAGCATATTTCGTAATATTAGTTATATCAAATTAAATACATAAACATATTTACTGAGACATGGTGTTTGTATAGAATATTAATACATCATACTCATATGAAAGTATACCTATTATATACAATATTATAGACATTAACATTAAAAACTTCAATACAATTAATATTTTAGTGTTATTATCAGTTGAACAAGGATTAAATACTAAATAATGTAATTTTGGAGCTAACTTATCGTGGTAGTTGGTCAAATCAAAATCAGTCAAAAAAGGTGAAAAGGTGATTTCAGCGCCAAAACCTACTTATTACACCCAAAAGCAGCTCACGTGCATGACACGTTGACACTTCCGTTAGTTGTAAATGGTATATTGATGGCAGAGACTACATTTGTGCATATTTTGTAACTTAAAGGACCAAATGTGTTTTTAAAGTTTAGGGACGAAAACTGTAATTTTTCCATCAATCATGAACAAATGTGGGATACCCACATTTTTACCAATTCAAATGCCAAACTTTAACACTTAATCTTTCATTTACCCAAAATCGAAATTGAGAAATTTAAAATGATAATGACATCTACTCGAGATGTAGTTTCATAATATGCAATAATATTATGCATCCGAACAACGAGGCATTTTCGAATTTCCATCTAAAGTGTGAGAAAACACACTTTAATGAGCTTGATTTCCAACCGTTTTTAGCCTTTTAGTCATACTCTTAACTTAATTGCATATTACCCTCTTCTACTCTCAACTCTCATTAGTTTACTCCATTGCATTCTTAAAAATTCAAAGATTGGTCTCCCTCCCAACAAGTGCACTTCCCGGTATTCGAACTTATATTCTCCTCCTAATGGGGGTGAAAGCTGCTTACGACTCTACCAACACTATGTTGGTCATTGATGTACTTATACTTTAAATAAATTAGTTTAATTTATAGAATTAAAAATATTGTTATTTTTTAAGATGCGTAAAATGAAAGCATTTAGAAAATAATCTATAATTTAAATAGATAATGTTACATCGCTAAATTCATAATCTAACTATTATCTCAAGAAAAAAAATTATATAAAGTAATTTAAATATTTTGGTCTTTTACAATAAAATTTTAAATATGATCTTTTTCTCTTAAACTTGAAATTCTAAAATATTTTTCTATGTCAATTTTTAAACAAGTCTCTCGAGAAAATATTCTAAATTGACATGCATTATAGATAAGTTGAAAAGTAAAAGTTTTATATCTTTATAATTATAATTAGGGGAAATTATGTATTTGATCCCATATGTTTGACCCTTTTCAATTTTGGTCCTATTCGTTACGAAACTCTCATATTGTATCCCGTAATCTTTAACGGTCAACTTCGTTACTCAACATTTTGACCCATTTTTTGGGGAGACTTTACGTGTGAGTAACGCGTGATATTGAATAGAAAAATCATGATAATGAATATAATCCGTGTGTGAGTGTATTTAAGCACGAATTCTACCAAAAAAATGGGCAAAAATGATAACTAAAGGAGTTGACCGTTAAATTGGAAGGAAAATTCCATTGGTACCAAATGTGAAAATTTCTAAAAATTACAAGACACAATGTAAAAATTCCGTAACAAATGGGACCAAACTTAAAAGGGGGGGACTAACATTTGTGGCCAAAATCACAATTTTCCTTATATTTATATTCTCATAAAGTTCATTATAGGTTCTTTTCTCCATCTGAAAGATAGGGTCATTAGGCTCAAACTTGTTGAAGAGGTGAAATATAGCCAATGTATATCATTATTATCAGAAGTCGAATCGATCATCACAAGAAGAATTAGGCCAAATCAGGATACATGATAGGAGAATCAAACTTCACGAAGAGAAGCAAATGAAGGGGCTTTTATAAAAACACTTGGAACTTGAAAAAAAGAAAAAACAAAAATAATGGGTCAAGTAAAGCAGAAAACCACAAAGACTAAATACAAATCATTTCAAGGTTGACTAGATATGGGAATTTTCAGAAAGAACAAATAAGATTGGCAGGATGAGAATGGGAGATCACTGCAGAAGAAAACAACAAAGAAAAAACATCAAACTAGAACTGTGGTTAAGGATAGCTTTTACAAACTCAATTTTGTAAGGTAAACCACAACAACAATCTAGTATCTATCAATATGCTCTGTACTTTCCATGCCTAAAATCTAACATCATTTCTAAGTCAATCACACATATTCACATTTCAACCTTCACAGTCAAAGATGAAGACAATCATTTCACTTTCATAGATCAGTAACGCTTCTTGAAACCTAAATTATCTGCTTTAGAAGTTGGAGAATTTTCCGGCTTTACATGTTGTTTCTCTCTAAGAAGTTCTCTTTGAACAGGAACATCTGTTCTTCCAACATCAACGCCACCGATCATGTCAATGTCCATGTCAACCTCCTCACAATTAGCGTCCTCTGAAGATTGTACTGACAACTTGAGTCCCATAGTATCCAAGTCTCGTCTCACACGATGAAATAGTCCCCAAAGGAAGTACTTTCCTCCCAGACCTACAAAAACATCCATATATGAAACATTAGGCCATAATGCTCAAGTTTTTTATAACCACAATCGCAGAACTCAGATTCAGAGCGGGAGGGGGGGGGGGGGGGGGGGGGAAGAGAGCGAGAGCGAGAGAGAGAGAGAGAGGTCTGAAATAGGGTTAGGCGGTCATGAGGTGGCGGTGGAGGATTGTGGATCCACACTATTTTTAGGTGAGTTTGATCATAGACAATGGTGATTCAACCATCCCTCCATTGACTGATAATTGTAAGAGTTTAAACCCCGTTGGAAGTGTGTATCTTGATCAACATAATGAAAGGAAAAAGAATTCCAGAAGCAAATGAAACAAGTTGACACAAATTTACCAGATAAAACAACCACATAGCATATGACTCGTATGGATTAAGAAAAAAATTCCAAGTATTGCAGCCAATTTTAACTTGGTATTAACAGAATATTCGTAATAGCTGAAGTTGCATCAACTAAACATGCATGGAACAAGGTCCAGTGTCCCCTAGGAGAAATATAAGAACTATGATAGCATTAAATTATCAGCAGTGGACAAATATATTTCCTTTGACATATATAAATTAACATATTTACAAACAAGAACTCACATTGACAATCGACAGGCAGAAGTTTGGATGTAAAAACCAAAAGCTCAACATCGTCAATCTGTTTTCTCAATGCCATGTTTTTCTTACTGATGGACTCCAGCAAGTTGAAATAATCCTCACATCTGTAAAGCCAAAAAGAAAAAGATAGAAATAAATATATTTAAAAACTGCATTACCAAGTTGGAGGGAGGAAGTTTTTACTAAAGCCCATGAACAAAAAACAGCAGCACACCTCACTCTGTCACTAGGAACGAAATACAGTCCAATGTCTCTTCTATCTGGAAAATAATCCCGGAATAAATTGATCCACAATTTTTTGACTGGGACTAATTGAAAGTGCAGTATTTTAGGCATTTTCTTTGAGAATTCATAGACCTTTTTACGAACTTGGGAAGGAGGAAGAGCTTGAATTTGATAATTCAGTTTCCCATGTATAAGATCATCCTGGATGCTGAAACAACCCCTAGAAAATGAATGTAAAATTATGAAGCACATAAAATTTTCGTTCTGTAATATAAGACTGTACAGAAATCAAACCATGAGAAATAAATTGTCTGCAAAATAGAATAAATACTGTTACCAGCAAGTGTCTATTGATGAAATATGAAGATACAAATATATAAACAGGGCTTAAGGACTTCCTACGAGAAAGAGGACTTCCATTCTAAACAGACAACTAGTGATTAGTAAGTTTTAGAACAATTTCTAGGTGCCTATGGATTCAAGTAACAATAGAAATCCTAACTTAAGATCTGCTATCACAGAAGTCAGCCATTGTTTAAATTACTAAAAAAGCCTTGATTTATTTGTTATGAAAAATAATAGAACTTAATCAGAACATTCTACAATCACCAAGCGCGGAACTAAAAGTAAAATGAGCCTATCTATTAAGTTCATGCACATTTCAAAACTCATTTTGATATTTTTAGTGCTTTTTTTGGGTCAATTTTTGTCATTTTTACTCACAAATATATTTAACCAACACCATATTATCTATTATTTTATTACCGTACTAGTCACATAATCATCACTTTTTACAAATTCAATCATTTCACACATTACAAATAATCAAATCATCAATTCCAACCATTTTCAAAAAACACAACCAAACATACCTACCATTTTCACACAATTATAATAAAAAAAAAACTCATTTTTCCATAAATTTTAGAAAATTGCGGTTGAAATGAAATGAAAACACATGCAAACAAAGCATTAGCTTATTGCTAATAAAGTCTATAATGACAAGGAAGTGTCACGTTCGAAGAAAGATTAGGAAACTTACATCCATGAAGCACTAAAATCAGGCAAAAAATTGTTATTCACATTCGTAGCATTACAAGTCTCCAGCTCCGTAGTTGTGCATTTATTACCACCTATATATAAGATTTCTATTGAGTGCTAAACATCATCAAAGTCACAAGACAATTCTACCAACGTTCAAAACCAAATTTTGAACCTTTTATACTACATGTTGTGGCATCAACTCAAATCAAAAGAAAAGGGATAGTATTTATTATGTGAATGTGCATCTTTTATTTCTCATTTCTCATAAATAATCTTTATTAATGTGACAAGTGATATGTGAGACATTTTGTCTTGGAAAAATGGACGAAATCACCATAGCCTACAGCAATAGCATCATCCGACATGAAAAGAGAAAATACAAACACTTGATCATGCCAGCCTTAATTGTTCAAGTTTGTTAGATATTCCCATACGAAAAGAAACTTTTAGTCAATATAGTCTCCCTAAGTATCTTAATTTGTTATCAGACAAGTTTATTCTTAACTACCACAAATGCCTTTCAAGTGATAAAATTATAACTCTACATCTCACTGATATGAAATTTATTTTTGTCATGATAAAAATTTCCAAATTATAAAGAATTATGACTTTTTTGTACAGCCTTGATAAAACAATTATATATGTAAAATCCCCTGGTTGTCATATTTCACTATAACTGTTTTAGTATTGATTCACTGATGTATGCGCTCTAAATCTAATCTCTCCCTTTGAGATCAATACGATCCAATTAGGAATTGATACCAGTTCATCGATTGGTATTAATTCGTCATCAAGGAGTCATTTAAAAAGGAAAAAAGAAAACAAAAGCATGCAGAAGCATGACAAATATGGGCGCTTGCCTGAGATGGTAACTGGAGGAGCATAAGATGATGGTGGCGCCTTAATCAAACTTTTCGCCTTTGTTTGAGGCAATTTAACTTCTGTTGGATGGCCTTTCTGCACGTGTTTGTTTACAGGGGCTTCAGAAGGCTGGAGGCTGCTCAATGATCTTTGCGCTTCTGATAAAACCATATAGAATACATTTGTTACATTAATATTTTTTCAGGCTGCTACATAAAACAGTTAATGTGGAAAAGTACTCACTTGTGAGTTGTTTGGATTGGTGTGGTTGCCCTTTGGAGATGTCCATATTTCCAAGTCTTTGAGAGGAGAAATTCATGGGTACAGTTGTGGTCCTCATTGGTGTTCTCCCTGCTATATTTAACCTACTCTTGGGTTGTGGGGATTTTTGATGGCAGCCAATCTTTAAAGGGGCAACAGAATTCTTCTCTCCTGATGAGAGCTTGATAGCATCTTTAACACTGATGTATTTAGTCTTCCCAGTTTCAACCTTCTTTTCCCAATGAATGGAACTCTTTTTAGATCCATGCAGCAATTTTTTACGCTCTGCAGGCAGCACAGTGCCTTTGCTTACTTCCACAGGATTTGTTAACTTTGACGCACCCCCAGTAAGAGAAGATGATGGTAATGGCTTTGGCTTAGAGGTGGATTCACATATTTCACAACGCCAATCATCTGGATCCCCCTCAAGAGGGGTTCTCATGCAATATCTAAAACAAGGATGAAATATAACTGTCGCTTAACAAATTATTGAACACAGAATCTGAAAAGAAGCAAACTTAGTTTCATACTCAAGTACACCATACGACCAAAATAAGCAAGGAAAATTCTAGTTCAGATTGGGTTTGCCACACCAAACTAATCACATAGCAATTGCTATAATACTTGTTTTGTGATTAGTCATTCGGATACACCAATTGCATGGTATTCACTTGGGTTTGGGCGAAACCTGTTCGCGCTAGAATTTCGCAATGACCAAACAGTTTCTCCACCATTTGCCACCATAGAGCTTCCCCAACGAAACATAAAAATAGAATTACATACATAAAACATATAACAAGCTACTGAGCGACACGTGCACAGAGAGAGAGAGAGAGAGAGAGAGAGAGCAGTCTTACATATGCTCACAGTTAATTTTACATTGAGAGCAAGTAATTATTGCATCAGCAACACCAACGTCACCACAGATATCACAGCATTCCTCCTGCAAATAGAAAGATGTGGCATCACATCCCTTACCGGGGAGTTATCCAGGTTTTTATTCTTAAGACAACAAATAAGTATAAAATATGAGTTGTTTGCACATTAACTGTTCCACATACGATGAGTTGGAGCATGCATCCATGAAATAAACTCATTATCAATAAATCATAAGATTATTACTCACTGAGCGTCTCAATCAACCCCAAAAGTTTAGAGAAAAATAAAAAGAATTACTTCATAATCTATAATATACTATGCATGAAAAAGTACATGCAACAGGAACTACTTCACAATCTATAAGATAACTCTGGTTGCTGACATCCAGAGGAGATTAGCTGGAAACTCATTAAATACACTTTCAGAATCTCATGGAAATTGGCTGTATTTCAATATCAGAGAAAATCTAAATACCCCTGCAGAAAAACAAATTTGTATAGAACTTCTATTACCCTTGGCTGATTTACTTAGAATTGTCAAGAATTCAACAAAACCAAGCAACATAAAATCTTTTCTAAGAATTCATTTTAAATTTTCTTTTTTCAATACTTTTCTTTGGAACTAACATGACATCAGAAGAACTTGAAGTATTTATAAGGCACATGAAAGAGAAGATGGAACCATCTCACTTTCTCTTCACATTTCAGTTTGAGAGCTGAAGCGATCACGTAAAAAGGAAATGTCAGCATGTAAGTTCACGCTTATGGCGCGAGGCTCACACACCATAAAATAATTTATTAATCTGCTTATGTTATTATTTAATTAAATTAAAGAACATAAGCAGATTTTTAAATATTTTACAATAACATAAGCAGATTATTATCAAAGAACATAAGCAGATTAAATCAAATTGATTTCAAGAATCCACTATCTCTTTTATTACAATAACATTACAGCAAAGTATCTTTTCCCCTAGAAAGTTTCTGTGCTGGACTCATAAGTCATAACTCATAACCGACTATCATATAAGTATCAAGAATCCAATTATCAAAA
This sequence comes from Buddleja alternifolia, assembly GCA_019426215.1. Classification (NCBI taxonomy): domain Eukaryota; kingdom Viridiplantae; phylum Streptophyta; class Magnoliopsida; order Lamiales; family Scrophulariaceae; genus Buddleja; species Buddleja alternifolia. The sequence continues at coordinate 15,628,216 of CM033396.1, forward strand.
AAGAAAGAAAAAGTATAAAGAATCTTTTTATGCAAGTTGACTAACTAATAAGTATCAAGAAAACAGTTTGTTGTCTCTTAGCAAATTCGTAGGCTAGATGCCAAAATAGTGAAGCAAAACGTAGCTGTAGCAACCACACGAGAAGACGACATTGCATGAAAAGATAATCAATAAAACATCAACATGTTTGTGAAAATGAGTTCCAATGCACTTTTTAAGCTTCTATACCTATATGTCAAATAATCACATGCAGAAAATCTAACCTACCAGTTCTAGAGGCAGTTAGATAGTTTTGAGTACTCCGAAATAGTTTTGAGTTATTTGCTAAATCACATGCAGAAAATCTCACCAATGGCTCTTTGGTACTCTGAACTAGTTTTGAGTTCCTCAATGAGGAGATACATTATTATGGTAAATAAGGAGATTTACTTCAACGCCTATAGTAAATTTCACATTAGATCATGAACTTAAGAAAAACAAAAACCGTACATGCCAGCTTTAGCAGCACAAGATTAGGAGAATCTGAGACAATATTGGAGATTCTTCAACCAGGTCAACCTTAAGCATGCAGGTGACAAAAACCAAAGTCCCAAAATTACAGAAATGCTCACAGAAAGGTTGATTAGAATAAGTTGGCCATGCATCCTATGGCATGGAAATGGGACATTTCGATGACTTGATTAAAAAATTTCGAAAGCTCCAAAAAATTTCAGCCCAACAGCTTCAATTTTTTTATGAGAGAATATTCAATATGCTATCATAATCATGGGAATGGGAAAGTTTGAGTTCCATCTACTTATGAAAAAGAAATCTGCATGTAAGGAATGTGGTCTACAAGTGATATGAGAGACATTAAATACACACATATATATATGTATGTATAATATACAAGAATTATTGTGTTTCGTGTCTATGCTCGTGCGTCATAGGAGGGCATAAACATATGTATGCAAGAAAGACATCAGTGCGAGTACCAAACAATCAAACAAAAAAACGAAGTCTTTTTGTGATGTTGGATAATGTAAATGTAGACCATTATATTGCTAAAGAAAAGGGGCTCACTTTAATAAAGAACCTAAAGAGAGAAAAAGTAAATTTAAATGAGGTAACACTGTTTTTCAATTAGTTTTAGAGCTTCTACTTTCATTTTGATAACTCCTAAACGCATAACACTATTTTTCAATTAGCTCTAGAACTTCCATTTGTAGTGAATGCTTCGATAACACCTAAACGCATAATACAATGACAAAAGTTTCCAAACGTGTCAAACATGCCATGAGCCGTGTCAAGTTAATGTCGTGTCATACTTCTCCTTTTCTGTTTAATTTATGGACATAACCATGTTGGTGCCAACAAAATATTGAAGTTATTTTTCAAAGTGGCGGTTCCCTACAAGATATCAAACTTGTTCAACACAATATGATTGTTCGAAGTGTTAGTGCATCTATTATTCTCTTCACCACAACAACTTCAACATATTCTGGTCATTTAAGAATAAGAATAATTCCATTTGTTCACCCAAAGGCAATTACAACATATTACAACATTTATTGTTAGCTATAACTATAACTATACTGCAAGGGTTAGATACTGTCATATATACTACTACTTTTACAACCTTTTCTTTAATACCCCAATGGCATGTAAATTTTTCCCTAAACCAATACAGAAACAAAAAGGGAGGTTCAGAACAAATTTCACCAAGAAATATCAAAATGAAAAATATATTACTGTAACATCTTGAGAATCCAACTGAAAAACCAGTGTTAATTTTATTTTGTTTTTAATTACCACCAATCATTCTAAGATTTATATTTCCTACACGTATTCTGAAATAAATTCAAGATTTTATTACTAGTCTAATCATGTGTTCAATTGTTTGTCGCATCTTAATTTCTTAAATAGATTCACCAAATAAAAAATATTTCGATAGAACAAATACAATAAGAATAATCGAAGAACCTCAAAAACGAAGACTTTTCAAAGAACCCATAGCAAAACCCATTTCACCATTTTGTCCTTTACATATTAAAAATACAAAAAAAAAAGGACAAAAATGTTCCCTTGGAATAGACGTACACACGCGCGCAAATACATACATACATATATACACACACACATATCTCCATAAATTCAAGAAATAAATACAACTTTTCAAAACTAAAATAGAAAAAGAAGTAAAATTCAAAAAATTGCAACGCACAATGCAGCTGCAACAACATGACAGTAATTTCTTAATGGCGGAAGAGAACAGAACAAAACAAAAAGAAGCATTATTAATTAATTTAGTGTTGGATGGAATGGATGTAGGGTTTTCTCACCATGTGGTGGGCCTGAGATGTTGGAAAGCAAAGCAAAGACGTGCAAGTGCTGTATTTTTCTCGGAATTCTATACATACAATACAGGTTGTATAAATGTAGAGAGAGAGAGAGAGAGAGAGAGAACAGGTGTTGTGTGTGTGTGTAGACTGAAAGGGACAAGGCGTGGAGGAAGGGAGGGGCCTACACTATTACAGTCTCTCACTTTAAGTGCACATAAATTTAGCTTTCTTTTTTTTTTGTTAACTTTTCTTTTTAATTGAGAAATGAAATGCAAGCAATTTGTCAAAAGCATTGGACTTGATTAATTTATCTAATCAAGAACATAAGTACATGTAGTGTAGTATTTGATTAATGATTATGGTAATGAGTGAAAAATTGTACAATATGATAAATTCATTAAGTGGCTCTTAATCTACTACGAGCACATTTAATGTTAAGTAAATTAGAAAATGAATCTATTTTTTTTTTTGTTTTCCCACAGGATATTCGGGTCAGTTTTCGCGTAGCTTGACTAATCCCCGCTCGCGATGGGTGGCTGCCGCTGGCCAAATATTATTTTGACAACATTGAGAATCGATTTTGGGAGCACACCAGATCAACCCTAATTGTCCCAATGGTAATATTATATCACTGAACCAAGAGACTTGATTAAAATGAATCTATTATTAGCACACTTTTCGCAAAAAAGAATCTCTTGCTATGTCGGGCACATTTATTTCGTTGAACAGATTAGAAACAAGAATCTCTTTAGTAAAGTAGTCGCGGTCGTTCTTACCAATAAGAAAAGAAGTAGTCGAAATTTTTGTTTTAAATTTAGAAAGAAATACTATTAATAGTTAGGCATAATTATAGATGTGAAAAAAAGAAAAAGTATATGGCGGAAATTTAGTAATCACAAATTATTAATTGTGTATTAAATATGTTTTTTTAATTCATCTTTCTTATAGTCTAGACAAATTTTTCACTTAAACTTTATGAGACTTCGTATTCATTCTTTATACTAACAAAGATGACATTAATCGCCAGATTGATGGACAATCAACAAAAAATTTAACAGAGTTCATGTGTATGTAGTTTCAAAATAATAAAACTCTATAGAAATGTATGAAATATTAATTTTTTGATGTATTTATTTTATTTATTTTTTTGATAATTTTGTGTACTTTATTTTAATAACGAAAAGAGTATGGTCATATAAATATCGATATACATTTAACAAATGAGCAAATAAAAATGTAAACATAGCCATATAAATTACTAAAGCACATTTAATATCTCCCATGTGCTTATAGTAATGTAAATACTTAATCAATATCAAAGTGGATTATCTTGCACTTTTAAATGTTGACTCCACATGAAAAAAAAAATCAAATTGAAAGTTAATTTTCTCTCATGTGTAAAACAATTTAAAAATTAAAAACCAATTTTTCCTCCACATGAAAAAAAATTGTGAAGGTCAATTCTCTTGCCAAATTTGAATGTTTCGACGAAATTTGTACTCAAATTGTCATGTTTTTAAGGCCACATAAAAATTTCGAAAGAAAAAATGTGCAGACCATTTAGTGTATCCAAAAGACAATTTTGCTAAAATGTATGATTATATAACTAGTGCATGACTTTGGTATATACATATTTAATAACATTGCATATGTAATCTCAAGGTATTGAACAAATAGTGTACACATTAGCTGCGAATTATGACTATCGAACACCTCAACATACAGTACTTATACGGTCAAATGCATAGAAATTAATTGAAAATGTGAAAATGGATTATATTAAATCCAACAAATCCCAACCGGAATTGGTATAAGTACTCATACGCATTCATCTAGATATTCTACGTAAAATACATCATAATTAAAACCTTTGGTTCCAAAGTCAGAATTGTGTGTTAAAATTTTTATAGTCATGACACAATTTTCCATATGAACTTTATGATACATCGCATTCATTCTTTATACTAACAAACATGACTTTTTTTTTTTTTTTTTTACAATTTTAACAAACATGACATTAATCGCTAGACTGATGGACAATTAACAAAAAATTTATCAGAGTCCGTGTGTATGCAGTTTCAAAATAATAGAACTCTATAGAAATGTATGAAATATTAGTTTTTGATGTATTTATTTAATTAATTAATTTGATAATTTTTATGTGCTTTATTTTAATAACGAAAAGAGTATGATGATCATATAAATTCAGATAAGAAAAGAGTATGATCATATAAATTTAGATATATAGTTAACAAATGAGCAAACAAGAATGTATGCATAGCCACCATATAAATTACTGAAGCACATTTAATATCTCCCACGTACTTATAGTAATCTATATACTTATTCAATATCAAAGTGGATTAACTTGTACTTTTAAATGTTGACTTCACATGAAAAAACCCCTCAAATTTCTCTCACATGAGAAAAAATTAAAAATCAATTTTCCCTCCATATGAAAATATCGTGAAGGTCAATTCCTGGCAAATGATTTTTTCTACCCAAATTTGAAAGTTTTGGCGAAATTTGTACTGAAATTGACATTTTCTAAAAGCCACTTTAAAATTCAAAAAAAGAAAAAAAGAAAAAGAAAACGTGGAGACCCATTAGTGTATTAAAAAAGCAATTTTGCTAAAATAGATGATTATATAATTAGTGCATAAACGTGATATATATATATATATATATATATATATATATATATAGGGTCAAGATCTAATACATACCCTATATTAGATAAGATATGAGACCCAATATACACCATTGGATCAATTAAATCAAACAGTCCAAATTAAATAGTGTAAATAGGCTGGAAACCCAATTATAATTGACTGAGGGGTATAATAGTAAAATACACATCATTACATAGTAATCACGTCCTAAATTTACTCCACAATCTCCCCAAAAATCTCTCACGAATTTGAAGAAATCTCTCTCGTCTCTACCGAATTAAATCACACCCCATCTCTTAAATTCAAATCCATTCCCCCCGCCGACCGACTGTGTGTGAAAACCCATCCCCATTGCCGGAATTGAACTACGGCGAATTTGTAGAATTCGAATCATGTGTAGCTTTTGACTTTCTGGGACCATTAATTACCATCTTATTATCAATCTTTGCTCTTTGTCTCTCTCTCTCTCTATATATATATATATATATATATTCTCCACTAATTAAGGAGAAGGATTAAAATCTCCTGAACTGCAAATTCTAATCCACAAAACCAATGTTGCAGTGCAATCAGTCTCGATTTAATAGTCTGTCGAATTTTCAATTGTTACCACCTGCTAAAGAAAAACACATTGTCTGAATTACATTACTTACTTTTGGTTTAATAATAAACACACACTGTATAATGAGTTATAAGATACTGTATAATGTGTTATAACATACTGTATAATGGGTTGTAAGATATTGTATAATAGTTTATAAGATTGTAACTATATGATGTATAAACACACATTGTATAATGTGTTATAACATACTGTATAGTTGTTCATAAGATGCTGTATAATTGTTTGAAATCACTAATTGTATTGTCGCTAATCACACATTGTATATCACCTTTGTTTTTACTATATAATAATTTATAAGCCACTGTATAATGGTTTAAAAGTGACTGTATGATGGTTTAAAATTAGTATTTGTTATGTCACTAATATAACACTGTATATCACCGTTGTATTTACTGTATAATGGTTTATAAGCTACTGTATAATTGGTTCAAATAGGGACTTGATGATGATTTTATATATTTGTGATTTACAAGCTACTGTATATTGAGTTTTTATGGTACCAGAGCAACGTATCCTACCATAGCTTCCACTTTTTTTTTCTTTTTCTTTCCTTTCAGCCATTGGCCAATGATTCAGCAGGTCAAGAGGGTTTGGTATCTATTGTAAATACACAGCAAGTTGAGAAATCACAAAGTATTGCAATAGATATTAAATCGTCGTTCTATTTGTATCCATCGGATTGAGTTTGACGATGATGATGAATTGACGATGATGATGAATCGAGCTTGAAGATTAATTGAGTTTGATGATGAATAATGTAAATATTTTACGTTCTTTGAAATAATGTAAATACACAGCAAGTTGAGAAATCACACACTGTATATCACCGTTATATTTACTGCATAATGATTTATAGACTACTATATAATGGTTTATAATTTACTATATAATAGTTTATAAACTACTCTATTATTGTTTAAAATCACTAATTGTGTTGTCACGTATAGATTGATATAAAAATAGACACGCAGCTGCAGGCTTTGATATGTATGGACTAAGAACATGGCATGGAGGTCTTGCAGTGTTGACGAGAAATTAATTTACCCACATGGAAGTGATACAATATATGCAGTAGGTTCACATGGTTTATCATGGTTTGATGTTTATCAACTCAATGTTAAGAGTGGTGAGCTGCTGAACTATAACTTCTTTCCTGCTGGTTTTTCTGGGGTTATGAGACTATCCATATATATGTGTGTATATATGAATAGAGAGAGAGAGAGAGAAAGAGAGAGAGAGAGAGAGAGCGGAGTGAAGTTGCATATTTTCGAATTGTAAAATCTGTTGACAGCCCATGCCAATCTGTTAACAATTTATTGTTTATTCTTTTTTGATTAATTTATGTTTGGAAATTACCAATTAATTGTTAGACCTATTGACTAAAATGCCCCTATCATCATTAAATTAAATATAAAAACTGAATTAATGGCTTTAAATATGGACCTTGGGATCAAATAGTTTAAATGGTTTAGATTGGGTCTTATATCTTACCTAAAGTATAGGAATGTATTTGATCCATACCCTATATATATATATATATATATATATATATATATATATATATATATAACATTGTATATGTAATCTCAAGGTATTGAACAAATAGTGAACACATGGCTGCAAAATATGACTCTCGAACACCTCAACATACTTATACATTGAAATACATACTATAAATTAATTGGAAATCCTCCTCCTCCTCTTGCTCGATGGTAGCGACTGTTGGAAATAATGGTATGTGAAAAGTGTGATTGAAAATTTTTGCACACAAAATTCGAACACTATAAATATTGGGGATACTAAATATTATTGGATAATATTATTCTACTTCGGGAGTAGATAAGTTTAGCATTACGAATTTCTTGATTCGGAGTTGAAACGAATGAAAAATTAATTGCTAAAGTTGGGTGTTTGATTGAGCTTTGTCCCACATGGGATATAAGATACAAGTTATGTATGCTTATATACAATGGTGGGCGAAATGATAGTTTGGGCCTTTGGGTCATGACAATTTTGTGCAAGTTTGGAGGGATGAAGACTTAGCCTTAGTCTGTTTTGCCTCTCGCGGCGCCGCCGGCCGTCCGACCGGCCGGCTTGGCTCGAGCTCGGGCATGGGCCGTGGTTGTGGTTGTTGGGCTTTGGACTCCTAATTATCATTTTGGGCCAAATATTAATTAATTTGATTTGGGCCTAGATAATTTTTCTGTTGGGCCAAAATTAAATTAGTTTAACAAATTAATTTGGGCCGGCCCAATTCCTATTTCTTTTTCCAGCAGAAAACTGAAGAGGCAGAAGCAGCAAAAATCTGAAGAATAAAATGGAAAAACGAAAGGCCTCGTTTTTACGTTTTCTTTCTTTATTTTTTTCTTTAATTCTGAAGTTGAAACGTTTTCAAACGTTTGCAATTCAGTTTCTCTCTTCTTTTTTGCCTATAAAAAGGGTCTCCCAGGCTGAAGAAAAATCACACCAAAAACCGAAAGCATTCTGCATTTTTTAGCATTTTCTGCATACTTCAAATCTGAGAGCTCTTGAGCAAAATAAGTTCGTGGAGTGTTGTTCTTGAAGTGGTTCAATTACAATACGTAATCGTTGCATCTTGGGAAGTTAATTGCACGATCCTGTACCACCGTAGGCGGGGCAATATAGCTTTAAGGATAGAGAGTCCAACTCTCGCCTCGATTGTTATTCAATTGTTCTTCGCATATTTTTCCAAAATTTTTTCTTTTAAAGTGCAGATTTTGCAACAAGCTTAAAGCTATATTGTTGTTGTTGATTTCTGTGACTTTTCGAAAATTATGAAAATGGCTGATTTCGGTTATAATGAAAATGCTGCTGCTACTCTCGACTTTGGCCTTGGACTTGGAGCTAGTCTCGGTCTTGGTCTTGGTTCTGGTTTTGCCTCGGGTTCGGAGTTTAGGTTCGGTTCAGGCTCTGGTCTGAATCTACCGGTTATAAATCCATTTAATCCGGTAATTCAGGCACAATCTGAAAGGTGAACTTCGATTGTACCACTGGTTAATCTGGTTATCCCGGCACAGGCTGAAAGGCCAACGAAGTTCAGCGGGGCTGACTTCAAACGTTGGCAACAAAAAATGCTTTTTTACTTAACTACTTTGAACCTGGCGAGGTTCTTACGGGAAGACGCCCCGTCTGTCCCTGAAGATTATGACGATGTTCAAATGAGAACGGCATATGATGCCTGGCAACACTGTGATTTCCTTTGCAGGAATTACGTGCTCAACGGTTTGGATGATTCACTTTACAGTGTTTATCATTCCATGAAATCGTCAAAAGACCTCTGGGAGGCATTGGATAAGAAGTATAGAACTGAGGACGCTGGACTGAAGAAGTTCATGGTCGCGAAGTTCTTAGATTTCAAAATGATGGACTTTAAGTCCGTGGCAAGTTAAGTCCAACAACTTCAGATTATCATACATGAAGTTCATGCCGAGGGAATGGCTTTGAGTGAGAATTTTCAAGTGGGGTCTATGATTGAAAAATTACCGCCCTCATGGAATGAATTCAAGAACTACCTAAGGCATAAACGAAAGGAGATGACCTTAGAAGAGTTAGTTGTCAGACCCAGAATTGAGGAAGAGTTAGTTGTCAGACTCAGAATTGAGGAAGACAACTGGGCTTCTATCAAGAGGGCTCATGTTCAAGCAATGGCAAACGTCGTTGAAGTTCCGGAAAGTTCTAACCGGAAAAGTAAGTTCCAGGGGAATTTTCAGGCCCAAAAAAATCAAGCTGGGAAAGGAAAGCCGAAACAAGGTGACGACGATGACTGTGGTTGCTATAATTGCGGCCATACTGGTCATTGGGCTAGAGACTGTAAAGAGCCCAAGAAAAATAATAATTAGTCTCGGAAGAGAGGTTCTGGCAAGAATAAAGGTAAGAATCAGGTTCAGAACAGGGTTCAGAACCAGGTGCAACATCAGGCGCACCTAGCTGTTGATGATGTCCAGGGCATCAACAAGATGATTGACGACCTGTCAAATAACTAAGTGCCAATCGATCTGACGGATCTTGATCTCACTGCCATCGTCGTGTTCGAAGCCAACTTGGTGGACAACCCGAGGGAGTGGTTCATAGATATTGGGGCTACTCGCTACATCTGTTCCGACAGAAATGCTTTCTCGTCCTATTCCCCAACTGATGGACGGAGATTGTTTATAGGAAACTCGGCCACGTCTCTAGTGGTTAGAATGGGGAAGGTTGTGCTGAAGATGACTTCAGGCAAAGAATTGACATTGACGGAAGTTCTGCATGTTCCGGAGATTCGCAAGAATTTGGTATCCGGTTCGGCTTTAATCAAGAATGGGTTCAAGATAGTCTTCGAGGCTGATGGATTTTCTTTAACAAAGAGAGGATTTTACGTAGGAAAAGGTTACCTTGAGCAGGGCCTTTTCAAAATGAATGTAATGAAAGTAATCGTTCTCTTGTAATTGAAAACAGTGGTAATAAAAGGATTGAGAATTCTGTTTATTTGCTTGAGTATTCTAATTTGTGGCATGTTAGACTAGGACATGTTAATTATATGCCACCAGTGCTTGAAGAAGATTTCATTCCTACGGGTTACAATGAAGAAAATGTCATAAATGCAGAAAATGACATAGCCAAGCTGATTAAGTTTGATTAGACTATCCGAGATACTATCTTCAACTCAGAGCTCACAGCAATTGAAAAGGCATATTGTATTGCTATTGAACTTGGCAAAACTCCTCGTCAGATACCTACTGCTGTTGCCATCTAAGAAGTAAGACTAGGTGGTAGAACTCCAAGATTTGATGTCGACTTGGCCTATTATAGAGACTATGGGCACAGCAAACCAACTGGTTTTGCCCTAAGAGACTACAACATCCGAGTATATGATCCTTTCCATCCAACCTTTCTCAATCCATCAGAAAACGTTTTGAACAGAGAAGGATACACACATTTTCCTCTTGTAGCAAACAGTCTTGAGAACATAAATTCTGTTAATCCACTCGGTTGTGGAAGAATAAAGCCGTTCATGCAAGTGAACGTCTAGCATCTCTCACAGATATGATACAGACCGAAGCCGATGCGTTCTTTGACAGCGTCTGGAATGCCAGCTATCAGAATGATAGATATTACTTTGAGTTTATCAGAGATATCCATCATGAGGGCGTTTGAGCTACAATCAATGCAGGTCCTGATTACTGCATGACTGAGGTAAATTGGGCTGAAGCGTACGTTGGCAATCGATACAAATTTGAAGAACTGGTCAGCGCTCCTCACCTCTTTGGCTTAGGCATGCATGACAAGAAGTGTCAATTTGCCAATTACTGCCTGCGAAATCGTCAACAACGTGTTAGACCAGTGCTCAAGTTTCCATTTGAGCGTCAACAGATAGAGCAGTTTCTACGCCAAGCATTGCACAGATTTGCCAACACTCCTCTACACTTCAACGCTCAAGCGTTAACTAGTGGCAGTTTCCCAGAATCGTGTTTAAACAACCGTCGCAGCCACTGTGATGACAATTTCAATCTGTTGGTCAAGAAAATGTCACCTCTCGCTCTTTTCGACAGAATCTTCATCTCCAATCTGCGACGATGGAATAGGTCAAGGATTCACTCCTTCAGCGAATTCCCACTGCTCCCCTCTATCAGAAAGAAAGTACTCAATCATTATGAGTTTGTCCTCTCTCTGCTGGAACGGAACCAAGAGCTTGCTCAAGCCATCTATCTGTATTTAGAAGAATATTACAGTGCCTATGTTCCTGAATCATAGAGACTCCAAAGTCTTCCAACAGATAGGCTGATCGGATTTTCATGGCAGTACCACTCAGACGCTCTCTTTTCAATCTGTCAAGCGCTTTCCAGAACATTTCCAAATCATGTGCTGGATATCTTAGGTCCCATGTACATAAGGGCCATAGATAGTTCTTTGCGCACATTCATTTAAGGTACTTGTCTTCCTTCTCAACACTTGCATGAACTTCTTCTGAGTGCCTCATATCCATATGCAGATGAGCCATTTGCCAACATGAATTTCCAATTCACGGATTTTCGCTAAGAAGAGTCAGCGCTTGCTGAAGCGCCTGTTGAAAACATTTTTGCGCCTCAAGCATCACCCATTGCTGAGTGTTCAAAGGAACAACCTCAAGCTTCTCTTCCTGCGGATAGTCCTGACGCCTCTGACTCTACTACCTCTAATAAATCTGATCTTACACCAGAGCTTCAAGGGACAATGTTTGATCCTGCCTATCAAGTCCCCCTTGAATCTCTCAAGCACACATCTCGTTTCAAGCGGCTCGTCTCTCCAGTGGTTCCTTCTGCCCAAGCAGTCATGGCTGAATGCTTTAAGCAACTTCAATAGATGACTGATGTTACTCAGGCAAGTCAGTTGGCCTTGAAAGAAGATCTTATTAACCGCTTTACTGCTCTAGAGACCTCTCTGACTGACGCTAATCAAGCCAGTCAATTAGCTATGAAAGAACACTTTGATTAACGCCTCAACAACTTAGAGGCTTCTGTAGCCCAGCTTGCTAGTCAAGTCAGTTTTCTCACTGAGCATTTCATGAAGTCTGATGATGGCAATAAGGGGGAAGAAAAGAAGAAAAGGGAGAAGAGGAAATCTTCTAGTTCAAGAGCTCAAGATCCACTTCCACCACCCAAGCATCAACATACACCTACTCCTTCTCCTCCTGCGCAGAATCTTGAATTTCCATCATGGGTGATTATCTCTGGAATAGCTGAATCTTCTGGAGCACCCAGCAGAACATCAAGAACTGCTCCCATAGCCTTATATCCTGATCTTCCAGTACCTTCTCTTGCGAGGCTTGAACAGTGTGATATCCCTCTTCAACGAGCGTCAATTTCGGAACCCACTGATCTAAGGCTCCTAGCTGAAGAAAGAAAGATGGATGACTTAAACAGAACTTTCAGGATTTGCCCCAGGTACATTAGTATAGATCCAAATGAATGGGAAAGGCACTTTGTTATCTTCAAAGAAAGACAGAAAAAAGAAAACAAATTCATCGTCGACAAAGATCACGCTGCAATGATAAAATTAGAAGATCACTTGACCTAAGCGATTCGAGCTGAAATGGTTAAGAAATACAAGATCAAGCCACGTCATTAGATCTTTTAATTTTGTGTTTTTCTTTGTCTCCATACTTTTTCAGTTGTAAAATGCTTGTACTTTCAATGATATATATAAAGTGCATTTTTTAGCTGAAACATCTCGTTGAAGCTTAACTGACTTTAACTAACATGTACTAACCAAACACTAACTCTTATTTTGGCTGTCTAACTCTTGAACTATAAAAGAGTAAGTATTGCCATCATCAAAAAGGGGGAAATTGTTAGGAATTTCATGTTAGATTTTTTGATGATGACAATTAAGTTTTTATGTTAGACCCCAAATAAGTAAGTATAAGCTTTCATAGAATATTTGTATAAGCGTCTGAAAGCTTGTATTTCTACTAAGCTTGTAATTTTTATCTTTATAGATTTTTAGACTAAGTATGTGATACCAAATCACTAATAGAGTTCTGTGTGAGTCTATTAAGTGATGAAGTTGAAGATCAAGCGTCTAAAATCATAGTGAAGATGAAGATGTGTTCCAAGCGTCCGTCAAACGCTAAGGAACTGTTTCAAGATCTGAGTTTGCTCAAGACATTTCATGGATTTTGGTCCAAGTATATAACACTAAATCAATGATGGAATTCTAAGTGAGTCTATCAAAGATCAAGTCGAAAGTCAAGCATCTGAAGACTGAGTAAAGATAAGGACTTGTCTCAAGTGTCTGTTAAAGCGCTTAGGAGACTATCTTAAAGACAAGCTTCTGGTAAAGCGCTTAGAGACTGTCTCTAAGTCAAGCGTCCAAAAGACTCAAGCGCTTAGCTCTCAAAGTTACCTGAAGGACTATAACCCAAGTTATCAAGGACTTAAAATGCATTAATCTATTAATAATTATTTCCAACGAAAATAATACAAGATGCATTAAAAGTCGGATAAGTGCTATTAAAATATAAGTACTATAAGTTATGGGCAAGCCACTATTTGACCAAGACTGTCGGATCTATGAAACCAAGAACATGCCTGACCATTTTAATATGTTCGAAAATCAGGAATGTCAGAATCAAGGAATGTTTAGGGAGACGTGCCCCTAATTGTGTCCAACAGACAAAATCCCAAGGAACCTATAAATAGTCTCCTCAGCAAAACCCTAAGCATCATGAAACATATTAACTTATAAGTCATATATACGTGAAAGATTCACAAGTCTTGTATATATAAAAAAATATATACAAAAAGACACAAGAAAATGGTACAAACTTTGCTGAAAGAAAAGCCTACAAAATTCATAGCCAAAAATCCTTTCAAGCTTTTCTTACCTATCCAAAAAGACAGTCACAATATCTCAAATCTCTTTTTAGAAGAACCATACACTATTACTGAGATATCCCAAGTTGTTTGAACTTCTCAAAAACAAACAAACCCGTTACAAAAACTTTCAACATCTTTCGTCTGAGTGAGAAAGTTTGTTGATCTACAAGCAGTATTTTTATGTAAAAGAAGCTTGTGGAAGAAGATCTTTATTGGAGCTGAAATCTGTGTGACCAAGGAGTTCCGAGATCGATTGTAACTTGCATTATTTCTGAGTGAAAGAAGCAAGAGGATAGAAGATCTTTATTGGAGCTAAAATCTGTGTGACCAAGGAGTTCCGAGATTTATATCCAATTTCTCGCTACTTTGTAGAAGTCTCTGTGTGATTCTTCGACAATCAACTTAGTGAATATCCTCCCTGATAAAAGGAGAAGAAAGACGTAGCTGGGATTAAATTTGATAAGTGCAATATTTATATATTTTATTACCTCTATCTTTAGCATTTTATTGTGATTATATGGCCATTGAAACTCATTTTATCTCATTTTGTGATTTGGGCAAGATTTGAAGTGCAAAATATCAATTTCAATCAAAATGACAGATTTGGCGATGTTTCGGAAATACTGATATATCTGGAGATGCAGACATTAGTTTCTATTAAACTTTATCTAGTTGGAAAGCTAAGACAAAGGCCTATATTTCGTATGAAGAAGTCTAGACCCAGTTAGGAAGTTAAAGGGCTCGAAAGTGTTGAAGAATTTAATGAAGATTTCTGTTCTGGACTGGACTGGAATGCGCAGATTTGGTGAAAAATTCATAACTAGAGTTATGTGTCTTGGATTCAGTCAAGGCCAGTTGGAAATGAAAGCTAACACATAAAGCTACAAATTTCTAGAAGGAGTCAAAGTCATATTTGATGAAGTAGAGGCGAAAAATCAGAGTGTAAAGGGAAGAATATATTCTCCATGCTTTGATGTTAAAGAGAAGAATATATTCTCCATGCTTTGATGTTAAAGGGAAGAATATATTCTCCATGTCTTGATAAAGGAAGAGAGAATATATTCTCTCTATGATTATGTCATCTTTTCATTGCCTATATATATGTCTTGCAAGAGTTGAAGAAGAACAACAAAAACAAGAAGAAAACAAAGAGAAGAGAGTTAAAAAAAATAGTATTTTCAAGTTTTATGCTTACAATTATGAGTAGCTAAGTTTTTATTTCGATTCAAGAGAATTCCAATTAATTCATACATTGTGAGACATGAAGCTTTTATTTTAATCTATTCACGGTTTGATTATCTTTTGTTTCTTGATTTCAATTCTTACAATTGTGTATATGATTATCTAAGATGCATATTAGTTGATTATATATGTCAATTGTTTGCTAACAAATCTTCATAATCCGTAATTGTTATGTTTGATTTGTGCATGTAGTAATTAGGTTTTCATGATTAGGTTCCCAATTTTTGTTGATAACCTAAGGGAAACATTGGAGTAAATTAAATAGTTGGCGCTTGCTTAAACTATTGTTTATCCTTAGTCGCTTCTAATTCGTTATGCTATTAATAACATGATTAGGGTTGCTTAATACCGAGTCAGTTGATAATAAGAATTTAATCGGGTGCTGGGCTTTGATTAATGATATAAGGAAGATTATAGGGATCTAGATAGCTGGTTATTTAGATTCTTGGCTAAGTAATCAATGAGTGGATAGAAATTTAGGTGTCTATGATCAATGTGTGAATTAAGGGTTGAATTTCTCTCGAATCGTATTTTCCATTAATTGAATTTTCAAGCATTTATTTTCTACAATTTTAGTTAATTAAATCTTCAAAACCCCCTTTGTTATTTGATCAATCAGTCTCTAGGGTTCGACCTGGACTTACGAGTACTACAGATTCTTGTGAGAACAGTAATTATATTTTGGTGCATTCGACACGTACCAGATTACATCACCCAGTGAACCTTACAAATATCTTGTGTCATTTACTACTTCATTCATCTACTGTTTTATTGCTTTACTATCCATACTGCATATATCTTAAAAAAGGTTTAAAACAGTTAAGCAACTACTTGGACTTAAACCGAACGCTAAGCTATAAAAATTATTTCCGTTGTGCTAACCCTGATTAAGTGACTAAACATTGCCCTACTTCGGCAAGTGTTAAAATCACTAAGTCTAAGTTATCTTTTCTCAAGCGCCCGACCTAGCGCTTAAGCTCTTCAAGCGTTCAAATACATCAAAAGTGATACGATTTTTTAAAAGTCGAAAAAGACGTTAGGGTCTATTCAACCCCCCCCCCTTCTAGACCCTTTCGTATGCCACTTGGGACTGACAAAATAACACAGAATCTTCTACAAATTAGGGAGAGATGGATATTGATGACTTGAGCTCCTTGATCACACAAATTTCTGCTCCAAGACACTTCTATCCCCTTGCTTCTTTCACCCAGAAATAGTGCAAGTATCCAACTTCGACTTCACACAGATCACGAGGCTTGGATGAGGTTTTTCTAAAGGTTTGTTTGATTTTGATGAAGTTCAAACAACTTGGTAATATCTCAATGGTAATGTGGGTTTCTCCAAAAGAATGCTTGAGATATTGGTTGACTGTCTGAAGAATTTTGAGAAAAGCAAAAAGAATTTTTGCTTGAATATTCTGGCTTTTCTGAGAATTTAAGGAATGAGACTTCAATGCAACAACAATTTGTCTTGGAATGTGATTATATGTTTTGGCTTGTTGTTGAAGTTCTATTTATAGGCAATCTTGAAAAAAGTGTCCGTTTGACACATGCACAGGCGCATGTCTCTCACTTCCGCGAGTGAACAACTTTTGTCATTTTTCCTGAAAATTTGCTGCACAAAAGTTGGTGTTGCAGTCTGTAAAAGTTGACAATCAATGGGGTGGCTTCTCCGTACGTCCGAAAGAGCTTATCACATTTAATGCTCTTATCAGCATTTAATGCATTTGAAATAAATGCCCGTTAGCAATTAATGATCTGGGAATATTTACATTAAACTCCTTCTGGACTTAGAAATAAATTGAGGTGAAATCAATCATTGATAGACGTTCATTCATCCTTGAATAACTTTTGTCCTATAATCAAAGCTTGATGTAGCTTATTGTTTGGACGCTTGGAATCTTCATCTTTATTTCGATTTCAGGCGCTTGAGTCTTCAAACTTAACTTCTGATAAGCTCACTCAGAAATTATCAGACGCTTAGTCTAAGAATACTTAGCCTAACAATCTAGAATAAAATAAAGCCAAGCCTATAAAGCCTATACAAATCTAACACTTCAAAACTTATACATGATTTCTAAATAAAATCAAACTTACATAGATTGGGGTCTAAGAAAACATCCTAATTGTCATTATCAAAACATCTAACATGAAATCTCCTAACAATTTCTCCCTTTGATGATGGCAATACTTACTCTTTTATAGTTCAAGAGTTAGGAAGCCAAAATAACAGTTAGCTTTGGTTAGATAAGGTTAGTTAAAGTTAGTTAGGAAGCCAAAATAACAGTTAGCTTTGGTTAGATAAAGTTAGTTAAGCTTCAATGAGATGTTTTAGCTGAAAAATGCATTTTATATATATCACTGAAAGTTCAAGCATTTTACAACTAAATCAAAAAAAATATAAAAGAGACAAGAATATAGATAATGCAAAGTAAACAACAGATCTTAATCATCTTATTCTTGAGCGTTGAGTCTTCTGTTTACTTCAGCCCTGATTGCTTCAGAAATGTTTTCTTCAAGCCTGATCATGGCAGCATGTTATTTATTAATCATTGTCTTTTTTTCTTCTTGCTGTCTCTTTTTATAAGCGACAAATTGTTTATCCCATTCAACTGGGTCAATTCCAATCATTCTTAGGCATGCTCTGAACGCTCTGTTGAATTCTGACTTCTTCTATTCTTTAGCAATTATCTTTAGGTCAGAAGGCTCTGGAATAGGCGGTCAAGAGAATGGAACATCAAACTGTTCAAGCAATGCCCTTGAAGGTACTGGCAAAATATGAAAGAAAGTTTGACGCTTGAGAGGAGGGCTGGAAGCTCTTGAACTAGAAGCTTTCCGCTTCTCCCATCTTCTCTGTCCTTCCCCCTTATTGCCATCGTCAGTTTCAAAAAGTGCTCAGTGAGTAGACTGACTTGACTAGCAATTTGAGAAGCAGAAGCTGATAGATCGTCCAGGTGCTTATCAAAATGCTCCTTCATGGCCAGTTGGTTTGCCATAGTAGCATCATGCAGTTCTTGAAATTCTTTTCTGTATTCACCAACTACCGCTTGAGCAGGACCTCTCATATGGGCGACTTGAGCGCTCATGTTCTGAGACTCGATTTTCGGCTAAGTCAGTCTTGATCCAGTGGAGGGCTTCTTCATTTTGCGTAACATGATTGCTCACCTCCTCCAAAAATGATTTCAGCAAAGGTCCAAAAGTCTGACTCACATCCGAAGGAATCGCTTGAGGAGCTGGTCGCTTAAATTTGGATGTATGCTTGAGTGAGTCTAGAAAAACTTGATGTGCTGGATCAAAAACTTTGACTCTTCCTTCAATTGGGATATCTTCAGCAACATCAGAATCAACGAGTTCTGAAGCGTCATGATGATCTTTTGGTGGAGACACTTCAACAGGTTCTTTAGCAGACGCTGGAATACTAGCAACTTCTGAGGCGGACGCTGGAGCAGACTCTTCAATTAATCTCACATGCACTTCCTCAAGCGCTGACTCTTCTTGGCAAAAGTCATTGAATTGGAAATTTCACTTGGCTATATCTGCATAAGAATCAGAAGCAGCTTCCAGAAGTTCATTTAGTCTTGAGCGAGAGATGCAAGTTCCTTGAATGAAGGTACGGAGTGGACTGTCTCGGGCTCGAACATACAATGGACCTATGATGTCCAATACGTGGTTTGGAAAAATCTTTCACTGCGGCTTTGGAATGAGAAATAATGTGTCTGGGCAGTAATTCAAAGAAAATCCAATAATCCTATCAGTAGGAAGACTTTGTGACTTATGAGCTTCTGGCACGTACATGCGGTAGTATTCTTCCAAATACAGATACACCGCTCGAGCTATGCCCTAATTTCGGTCAAACAGAGAAAGAACATAGGCATAATGGTCGCTTACTTCCTGTCTGATAAAAGGTAGAAGTGGATAACCTTGGAAGTTGTGAATCCTCGAGCCATTGGGCTTCCGCAGATTTTCAGTGAAGATCTTGTCAAAGTGAGGAATGGGGGCTATGATCTTCATCATCAATCTAAAGTTGTCATCACAGTGGCTTGGAGAGAAGTTCAAGAAAGACGCTGATGAACTTCCACTGGTGGACGCTTGAGCGTTGAATTGGAGAGGAGTGATGGAAAGTCTGTGCAGCGCTTGACGTAGAAACAGCTCTATCTGTTGACGAACTTCGGGTAACATGGCAATAGGCCCAATTCGCTCTTGACGTTTCTTAAGGTAATACTTGGCGAACTAACGCTTCTTGTTATGCATGCCTATGCCAAACAGATGAGGAGCTTTGACCAATTCTTGAAATGAGAATTGATGGCCAACACATTTTTCACACCAGTTAACCTCATTCATACAGTAGTCAGCACCTGCATTGACCAACGCTCAGATGCCTTCATGGTGGATGTCCCGGATGGATTCAAAGCGGTATTTGTCAGTGTGATAGCTGACGTTCCAAACACTATCAAAGTACGCATTAGCCTCGGCTTAAATCATTTAAGTTATAGATGCTGGACGCTCACCGGCATGAACTCCTTTATTTCTCCAGAGACGAAGGGGATGAGCTGAATGCTTATTTTCTGCACTGTTGGCTATATGAGGAAAGTTAGTGTAACCTTCTCTGTTTAGAACTTCCTCTGTTGGATTAAGAAACACAATAGGTATACGCTCATAAACGCTTATGTTGAAGTCTCTTGGAGCAAAACCAGTTGGTTTACTGTGCCCCATATCCCGATAATAACCCAAATCAACATCTGCTCTGGGAGTTCTAACACCTTTCCTTGCTTCTTGGATGGCAAAAGATACACGGATCTGACCAGGAGTTTTACCAAGCTCGACAGCCAAATAGTAGGCTTTCTCCACTTCGGTCAGCTCTGTGTCAAATAAGGTATCCCGGATGGTCCTGTCAATATCGATCAGCGCGGCTACCTTATTCTCAGCATTGACGTATCTTTCTTCATTATAACCGGTTGGGATAAAATCATCTTCAAGCGCTGGAGGCATATAATTGATAGAGTGATCAATTATCTTCAACGAGTCCAGCTTGAAGAATTGTCTGTGTATGGTAATGTCTTCAGCAATGCTCTGACCTTCTGAGCGTGCCTCTGTTATAACTGGAACAAGAGTTGATGTTTGGACCTCTTTGGGAGCAGGTTTCTCAGCTTCAATTGCAGCAATTTCGACGGCAACATCTTTGGCAATAGCCAGAACATCTGTTATCTCAACATCCAGATGGACATTGATTGACGCTTCAGCAGCAGCTGGAACTCAAGCTGTAGCACAAGAACTATCCTCTATAAGAGCAGGATCTTCTACAGATGTAGGAATAGAAATGTTGCGGGAAGAAATAAACTTACTCTGAGAGCTCGGCTCCGCATCAACTTCTTAAGTGCTTGGCTCAATAGTCTCAGGCTCTTCAGGAACAGGAGCAGCTTGATGCTTGCTTGTCCTGGAACACTTGAAGATCTTCTTGACGTTGACTCCTTCAATGAGCTTTAGCGTTTGGGCTGGAGGAGTAGCAATTGGTTCCTCGAAGTCTATCTGTTTGATGATTCCTTCCAATTTCCTCCGCCTAACTAGAGAAATCTTGTCCTCTTCATCTTCATAGGTTTTCTCATCGTCCTTATGAGGAGACGGAATAGCTTGAGTCTTGGGCTTTCTAGGAGCCGTCTTCTTGGTAGCAGCTGGACGCTTCATGGCTTCCTCTTGAGCTGGACGCTCAGCTTCTTCGTTAGATGCTTCTCGTACAACCTGACGCTCAGACAGAGGTCTTGCAGCACCTCCAACTCTGGGTGGGTGGAAGAGATTGCTGATGATTCTCTTCCCCTAGAATTTTGACTTGGCCAGAGTAATCCCAACAGAGCTAACACATTCTGCTCTAAAGAGTAGGTCGCTGAGAATTACGCCATATGGTTTGTTCGAAGCGGTCAGGCAGTCTTTGAATCTGCCGAAAATATATTCACTCCAATTGATCTTGATATTCAGGAGTATAGCAGTCGTCATCTGGAACTGCATTGGGTTCACTTTGTCAAAAGTACCCACTCTGCATTTAATGAACTTACTGCAGAAGTCAGCCAAAATTCTGTATCGGGATACAATGTCCTTTTTCTCACAGTGAGGCCTGTAAGGGACATTGTCATAGGCACTGATCTTTGTCCATGCTTAGTCAATTTGTTCAGCGGTAACGGAGTCCAATGATGCACCCTAATTCGGTATATTGAAGTTCTGGGCAATGGTGTCAGGAAAAAGGACGAGTTCTTTGGAGTCCTTTTTGGATAGAGAAAAGAGGCAAGAGATAGACTTCTTGTCCTCTGAGAGTTTAGCGTTTCTCCAAAAGAATTCAACTTCATCAGGAAATAGATAAGAGTATTTGGTGAGGAAGGTTTTCAGTCCAGACTCAGAAACAGAGTCCATGATCTCCGTCAGATCAACTTGAGTCTGTTCGTACAGAAATTTCTGGTCTACAACAAGGCCTTCAGTGACCTTGATGGTGGGGTCAGCAGAAGTAGCAGTGGATTTCTTGGGTGCCATTTGAGTTTTGTGAAAGAGATGAACAGAGATTGCTTTGAGAGATAGATAGATAGAGATATAGTAATTTTGCAGAGAGTAAAAAGTGAATAGTTCTTCTGCAAGAATTGTGTTTTAAATGACGCAGTAGGATAATTTTAAAACTTGTGTTCTCTCGTCTCAGTAAGATGTGGACACATGTAAAGTTAGTAAATCTCAGCCATGAATATTTTTTACTGCAGACTCTAATTTTAGGCAAGAGAGAGAAGTTACATTTGGTAATTCCCATATATAAAGATTTGACGTCCGAGTTAAAATTTTGAAACGCTTGGAATTTTTAGAGTGTAATGCACGCGCCTGATGATACATTGTATGTATACAAACACGTGCTATCTCTGAACCGTCATTTTGAAAAGTGTTTGATTACCCGCCAGTTTGATGTGATAGAAGCGTGTAAATAGAGTACAAAATAAACTTTTGAGTCTATCCACTACTTCAAGAAGCGTGTAAAATTTATGCATGAATTTTATAGACAATTTTATATTAAGTGTTGAATGGAATAAGTTCAACGCTTAACACATACCACTTGTAAGATTTACATTGACGCTTGAGATTAAAGTCCTTTTATGTTTGAGCGTCCAACATATTATGCATAAATAATACTGAGCGTTGACGATCTATGTATATGAAAGTTTTTTATCATTGACGCTTGCAGATATGTTCAAGTCCAATCTTAAGGTTCTCCCTAAATTTGATAACTTGTAACAACTTTTCAAAAATCTTTTAGACACAAATAAAGTGGATTCCTCCTAAATTATATGTCTAATAAAATATGATGCATGATGATTAAGCGTTTAAATTAATCATACCTAGTTCACTTCTCAAAGTGAGAAAGCGTTGTTCATTGAGCGCTGTGGTGAAGATATTTGGCAGTTGTTTGTCAGTTCCAATAAAGTGCATGGAGTTATCTTTCTTTCGAACATGGTCACGAAGAAAATGGTATCTAATGTCAATATGTTTGGTTCTGGAATGAAGATCAGGGTTTTGAGTCACGGTTAGGGCGCTTTGGTTATCACAATGAATGGGGTTTGGACCTAGGATTATTCCATAATCTCTAAGTTTTTGCCTCATCCATAACACTTGTGCACAACAACATCCTGCAGCTACGTACTCGGCTTCAGCTGTAGAGGTAGCTATCGATTGATGTTTCTTGCTATGCTATGAAACTAACATATCACCTAGAAATTGACATGTACCACTAGTACTCTTTCGATCTATCTTGCAACCTGCAAAATCTGCATCTAAGTAGCCAATTAGTTCAAAAGGAGAATCCCTAGGATACCATAAGCCCACATTTTGTGTGCCTTTTAGGTACTTAAGGATTTTCTTGGCAGCAATTAAGTGTGACTCTTTTGGATCAGCTTGAAAGCGTGCACACATGCATACCGAAAACATAATATCAGGTCTACTAGCAGTAAATTAAAGAGGTGATCCAATGATACCTCTATACTTAGTGATATCAACGTTCTTTCCACTTTCATCTTTATCTAACTTAAGCGTTTGGTTCATTGGAATTTTTGAAGATGATGCATTTTTCATACCAAATTTGTTAATCATATCACGTGTATATTTAGCTTGGTTAATAAATATGCCATTAGGGAGTTGTTTAACTTGTAATCCTAAGAAGAAAGTTAATTCACCCATCATGCTCATTTCAAATTGTTCTTGCATCATTTTCGAAAATTTCTCACACAGACGCTTATCAGTAGAACCAAATATAATATCATCAACATAAATTTGGACTAGGAGAATATCTTCGCCATTGGTAATTTTAAATAACGTTGTATCAACGCTGCCTTTGGAAAAGCCTTTACCAATAAGGAAAATAGAGAGAGTGTCATAACATGCTCTAGGTGCTTGATTAAGCCCATAAAGTGCTTTATCTAGCTTGTAAACCATACCCTTACCATGGTTGTTGATGAATCCTAGTGGTTGCTCCACATATACTTCTTCTTGGAGTTTACCATTTAGGAAGGAACTCTTCACGTCGATCTGATAAACAGTAAACTTGTTGAACACTGCATACGCTAGAAACATACGGATTGCTTCAAGACGGGTGACAGGAGCATATGTCTCATCAAAATCAATGCCCTCTTCTTGGCAATAACCTTGAGCAACAAGTCTGGCCTTGTTTCTTATCACAATGCCATTCTCATCCATCTTGTTTCTATATACCCATCTAGTTCCAATGGCTCCTTGGTGAGTTGGTCTTGGTACTAGCGTCGAAACCTTACTACGCTCAAACTGATTGAGCTCTTCTTGTATTGCTTCAATCCAACTAGGATCACATAACGCTTCATCCACTTTCTTAGGTTCCATTTGAGATAGAAAGCTTGTGAACATGGCCTCATTGAATGTAGCGGCTCTTATCCTAACAGGTGCTTCAATATCTCTAATAATCTGCTCAGGTGGATGATCATGTAGCCATAGTCTATCAGGTTGGAAAGGGTTAAGAGGTTGAACAGGCGCTTGATTCACTTGCTCACTTGATTCTCCTCTTGCGTAGGCGCTTCAAGTTCACAGACTCTTCTTTGCTCTTGATGATCACTCCCTTCATGATCATCAGTATATCTTACATCATTATCCAAATTAACCTCACGAGTAATCTTAGGAGGTAGCACTAAGATCTCATCATCGTCGTCACTATCATCTTCAATGGTGATCTTAGACGCTTGATGACACAAATCTTCAACTCCTACATCATTCTCATTAACCTTACTCGATTCTTGGTTAGCATCATCAAAAATAACATGAATAGATTCCTCAACCTTCGATTTGATCTTGTTTAGGATGCAAAAATAATTTCCATTCTTAGCGTAGCCTAGAAAGATTCCCTTATCCGCTTTAAGATCAAATGTCTTTAGGCTTTGGGATCCATTATTAAGGATAAAATATTTAGAACTAAAGACGTGAAAGTATGAAACATTTGGCTTACGTCCTTTCCATAGTTCATATGGAGTTTTCTCATACTGTTTGTTGATCATGCACCGGTTTTGAGTGTAACAAGCAGTGTTGATCGCTTCGGCCCAAAACTTAGGAGCAAGCTTGGACTCTGCTAACATTGTCTTAGCGGCTTCCTGGAGCGTTTTGTTCCGGTGCTCAGCAACACCATTCTGTTGAGGAGTTCTGGGAGCTGAATATTCATGATGTATCCCATTTTCTGCACAAAACTTCTCAACAATCTTGTTAGTAAATTCAGTACCATGATCGCTTCTTATTCTTGCAACCTTAAGATTTTCCAAAGTTTGAAGTTGCCGAATAAGCATTGTTAACTTGTCACATGTCTCATCTTTAGATGAAAGAAATTCCACCCATTATATCGAGAGAAATCATCTATTATCACCAAAGTATACCTTTTACCACTCACACTGATCGTTTGAACAGGTCCAAACAGATCCATGTGAAGTAGTTCAAGTATTCTAGAGGTAGATAGATGAGGTTTTCTCTTAAAAGATGATTTACCCTGCTTCCCATTTGACAAGCGTCACAAATGCGATTCTTGTGAAATGGTCCATTCGGTAATCCCTCTACAAGATTTTGATTTATAAGCTGAGAGATTGTCTTAAAGTTGAGGTGATTCATTTTTCTATGCCATAACCAACCCGTTTTAGATTCACTATTAACAACAAAACATGTTGGGTTGTTATCAATTGTTGAATCCTTGGCTTTTTTGGCATTTTGATAAACCTTTCTTTGTGTATCTTTTGCTTTCATCTTTCCCAGGCCTGAGTCAGCTTTGACTTTCTCATTTGGCCTCGTACCATTGTCACTCGGTTCATTTTGTGTTTGACTTAGTGAACCTTCTTCAACAAAGAAAACACCCTTTTCTTTGTTGTTCGCCGTAACATTAGATTTGTTTGGTTGTTTACCGAATTTATTGCATCCTAAATTGGTCCTTTCACCAAATAACCTTGTTACCTCAGTCACATTGTCTAGCTTTCTTGCGCTTTAGACAATGATGAGACAAGCTATCATGATTTAGCAAGTCTAGCAATCGTTTCAACTTCTCTCTTGACTATTATATCAATATCATTTTTCAGATTGATTATCTCACTCTCGAGTGATTTGTTTTTCTCAATGCATTGTTGCTGAACTTGCAATTCTGCTTTGAGCGTTACATTATCACTTTTGAGTGATGAAATGATATGGAAGTGGTTTTGGTATAATTTGGCGACGACTTAACAATCATTATAATATTCTTTGACTTTGTCAAGTAATTCATCATATGAAAAAGGAAGAGATAATTCAGTGTTTACCTCAGGGTACGCTTCATCATCTCTGGCCATGAGACAAATAAGCGCTGAGTCATCCACTGGCTCATCATCATCACTACTTTCCTCGGAAGACTCCAGATCTTCAGGTGCGGACACTTGTTCTGATTCCACTAGTAAACCTTGTTGACGAAGGTTGCTCCTGAATTGGTTTCTATCCAAGTAATCCTGCCTTGAAGGCTTAGATACGTTTGGATAAGGGCAATTTACCTGGTAGTGCCCTGGTTTCCTGCAATTATAACACAGATTAGTCTTCAACTTTTGTTCATTTGTTAACCTTGCATTATGTGGTTTTGAGACCACGGGTGTTGAGAGATTTTGCTAATTAGATGCTTGGTACTGAATCGGCGCTGAAGGAGAAGGTGCAGAATATTGAGGCGCTTGATACTGTTGTTATACTAGAGCGGGCGCTTGATATGAACTCTGTCCTTGAAGCTCAAGACTGTTTCCTTTCTTTTCATATTTTAAGAACTTTCTGAATCTATCAGAAGCGCTAATTCCTCATCCTCACTGATATCTGAAACCTTTCCCTTGTTACCCGATTTACCTTTGATTGATGCTATAAGTGCTCCAGACTCAATTATCGGACTGCTCACAACATCGCTGGCTGAATTCAACTCAAATTCAAATGCTTTGAGCTCTGAAAAGGCATCTTCTGGAGTTAGAAGATCCAACATATTTGATTATCTCATTGCTGTTGTCTTCATCAAGAATCTACTAAGTAGACTTCTAAAGATCTTAACCACCATTTCTCGGTTTTGTAAATCCATACCCAAAGATGTTAATTCTGTAACAAGAGCTGTAAATCTTATATCCAATTGCTCTAAAGTCTCATTGGGTAACATCTTAAAACTGTTAAATTTTTCTATGGCGATGGAAAGCTTATTCTCCTTGATCTGAGCTGAAGCACCACAAATTATAGCCAACTTATCCCATATTTTCTTAGTAGTATTACACGACTTGACCTTGTTGAATAAGTTGTCATTATCACTGATAGTCGTATATAGAACGTTACGACCAACATTGTCTAGATTTGCACTTCGACGCTCATTAGTGGACCACTCTTGTTTTGGTTTCTCAACATAGCCATCTGGGGTTTCTTCAGTAGCTCCAGGTGCTCTGGTGATAACCTTTAGAATTCGTATCAGTCCATCTGAAATAATATCACACATTTCGTCATCACATGAGCAAAGATATGTAAAAGCTTTGACCTTCCAGGAATCATAGTTTGATTCGTTCAACTTGGGAACTTTAGAAAATGCCATAAAAGGAATGAAAAGCAACTAGATTTGAAAAGGATCTAAACAAGTTGTTATGCTCGGAAATTTTAAAATTTCAACTTTAACTACTCTGATACCACTTGTTGGTCCCAAGTGACATGCGAAAGGGTCTAGAAGGGGGGGAGGGGGGTTGAATAGACCCTGAAGTATTTTTCGACTTCAAAAATTATTCGTATTAAAATTAGTTGGACGCATGAAAGTAGGAGCTTGACTGAGCGTCTATTTGAAGACTTGTTTTAGAAAGTTAACTTAGACTTCAAGATTTGAATGCTATAACCAGATAGGTTTAAGCGTTCAGTTCTTTGATCAGTGTTAGCACAGTGGAATGATTTTAGAGTCTTCTCTTTTTGAAAGCTTTAGCGTCACAAAAAGTGTTATAGTTGCTTAGCATTCGATTGAGTTCTACTTAACAGATTTATGCAATAATATGACAATAAGAAATTTGACTGTAAAGTAAAGAACACAATATTTATAAGGTTCGTTGGGTGGTGTAATCCCAACTACGTCCTTTTTCTCCTTAAATACTTGGAGGCAATCCACTAAAATGATTCTCAAAAATCACACAGAATCTTCTACAAATTAGGGAGAGATGGATATTGATGACTTGAGCTCCTTGATCACACAGATTTCTGCTCCAAGACACTTCTATCCCCTTGCTTCTTTCACCCAGAAATAGTGCAAGTATCCAACTTCGACTTCACACAGATCGCGAGGCTTGGATGAGGCTTTTCTAAGGGTTTGTTTGATTTTGATGAAGTTCAAACAACTTGGTAATATCTCAATGGTAATGTGGGTTTCTCCAGAATAATGTTTGAGATATTGGTTGACTGTCTTAGGAATTTTGAGAAAAGCAAAAAGAATTTTTGTTTGAATATTCTGGCTTTTCTGAGAATTCAAGGAATGAGACTTCAATGCAACATCAATTTGGCTTGGAATGTGATTATATATTTTGGCTTGTTGTTGAAGTTCTATTAATAGGCAATCTTGGAAAAAGTGTCTGTTTGACACAAACACAGGCGTGTGTCTCTCACTTCCGCGAGTGAACAACTTTTGTCCTTTTTCCTGAAAATTTGCTGCACAAAAGTTGGTGCTGCAGTCTGTAAAAGTTGACAGTCAATGGGGTGGCTTCTCCGTACGTTCGAAAGAGCTTATCACATTTAATGCTCTTATCAGCATTTAATGCATTTGAAATAAATGCCCGTTGGCAATTAATGATCTGGGAATATTTGCATTAAACTCCTTCTGGACTTAGAAATAAATTCAGGTGAAATCAGTCATTGATAGACGCTCATTCAACCTTGAATAACTTCTGTCCTATAATCAAAGCTTGATGTAGCTTATTGTTTGGACGCTTGGAATCTTCATCTTTATTCCGACTTCAGGTGCTTGAGTCTTCAAACTTAACTTCTGATAAACTCACTCAGAAATTATCAGACACTTAGTCTAAGAATACTTAGCCTAACAATATTTATCAAAAAAAAAACATACTTAGCCTAACAATCTAGAATAAAATAAAGCCAAGCCTATACAAATCTAACGCTTCAAAGCTTATACATGATTTCTAAATAAAATCAAACTTACATAGATTGGGGTCTAAGAAAACATCCTAATTGTCATCATCAAAACATCTAACATGAAATTTCCTAACATTGTATTTATAGGTATAACAGGAAGAGTCCATTTAGGTTTAGAATTGGAAATTTCCAAAATTGTTCTGCCGATATCAACATTCGAACGTTCTTCACTGGCATCCGTACGTAAGACTTTCTCAATGTTCGTGCGTAAAACCTCCCAGCGTTTGAACGTTGTAAGTCCATACGTTCATACATAAACGTTTTGACTTTCGTACGAGGAACTTTGATTCTTTGGTTCTCCACTGAATATCTCCTTTATTCCCCTATTTTCCTCAATTGCGATGATTTATACCTGACTTCAAATATTAAACTTTTTACATGCATTTATAGCATAAACTACTCATAAATAAGCTTAAACCATATGAAATCATAGGATCAAATTACATAAATCTCAACCCTATCACCCATCAACTCGTATCAGTCTAACAATTTAATCCCTCCGTACAACCTTTTATCAGTATCTGGGGTGAAATTTTTTCCGATCGATCCCTTCCAATGCACTAAAGAAGATTAAGAATCATATCTTAATGTATAATGCCTTTTTGCTTGGAAGATGCTATATGCCAATACATCAGATGTGACTCCATCTTCTAAAGTTAGAGTCGGGATATCCAATACCCCTTACTTACTTACTATTTAAGTTTGGGAGAATTTAATCATTTGTACTTAAGTCTCACTTTGCACAATAATTTCTTTAGCACAACAAAATGGATATAAAAGTGTAGATAACATCCTAGATAAATCTACCAATGCACAACCTATGGACTTTTTAGATTGACCCAAACCAATAGGCCAATCAGGAGATATGGGTATATTCTAAAACTTGAGCTTCCACCAAGGAATCAAACTCCGGACTCCAAGCACTGTGGGTCCATCAAGCTCTACTAGACCTATCTCTAACTATCACAAATAAAGCTTTATACAAGAATCTATTTGCAATAAAATATAGATACGTCATTGGGGGGCTCAAACTTTGGCCCAATACAACCCAAATATAAATCAAAACTAAAACAAGCTTAAATGCATGGAATGTGTCAATCACAATGTACATCAAAACATGTAAATAAACTGTTTAAGTTCATGTTGACACTTCACCAAAATAAATTAAAATATAATTTTAATTCATTCATTTGAGGCATAAATAATTCATTAATTAAAATCTAATTTAATTATTTAATTTAGACTTTGCAAAAATTAAAATCCAATTTTAATTATGTCATGGAAAGTCAAAGTCAAATTAAAATCTAATTTTAATTTGTTTAACATAATCCCTCAAAGTTAAATTAAAATCTAATTTTATCTATTTCATTAAGGACCAAAAAATAAAAATGAATTTCAATCAAATGTAAGTTTATTTACAATGGGTTTTAAGCACAAATAAATCAAAGTCCAATTTTATTTAGTCATGAAGGGCTTAACTTAAACTAAAGTCCTATTTTAATTTAAATGATTGAGCTTGCATATTTCGTGTAATTAAATAATCTAACATATTTAATTTCAAACCCGAGTCACTAACCCATTGGCCCACCCGAGCCCAAAACTCAAAATTTCAGAATTTTTTTATAGAAAGACATTTGTACGTAGGGGCCTGGACTGTTGTGCAAACAGGATGCACTGTTGGGCGTGTGCTTTCTGCTTAGCATAGGCCCAGCGTGTGCCGGAGCTCCCAACACTCTCGTGGTGTGTGCACAGGTTTGCCCGTGTTCGTTGTGCCCAAGGCTGGCAGCCACCAGCGCCTGGCAGCACACAAAGCATGCCTGACGTGTTGTGTGTCTCCCGGTGTTTCCACTTTCGCACCCAAATGCAAGTTTTTCAACATATAAAATATTTTGAATAACAGAATTAAATATCCTCAAACATGAAATTCAACAATTAAATTTCAGATTCATTCATAATATATTTGTCAACATGAACATAAACACAATTAAAATTAAAAAACCACCAAAACCGGCTCTGATACCACTGTTGGTGTTTGAACGAGCATGAGCAGCGGAATATAAAAATTGAACAACCAAGCCAAGCATCGTTTTGGGGTTTTTATAATTTTAATATAAACTATTCTAAAGAAAAATCAATTCTCAAGAATATACTATTGGACTAACTAGGCGTAGTTCACTTGAATCGTGCATCTGCAGTGGAGTCAAATTACTAAAATTTACCAACGCCGCACGTAAGGGTATTTACATGGCACGATCAAATTACTAAACCACATACAAAGGGAGTTTTCAAGCCATTACACCTTGTCAAGTTGTGTCTAAACAAACTCGTGATTTTTCTTGAGTACTTGAAATGTGTTCTTCAATTTCTTGAAGAACGGACTTTGATTTTGATCTTCCTGCTTTTCTCCTTCTTGGATAGACCCCTGAACACATGAAACGTAGCGTCTCTAAGTTTATCCACACCTCAAGTATTATCTTGAACTTTGTTTTATAACTTAGTGCTAGATTAGTTATATTAAATTGGCTTATGGAGAGTAATGGGAGGAAAAATGTATAGGCTTTTTTTAGAGAGAAAATGAGAGAAGAGAGATTTTTGCACTAAGAAAAATTCTCCCAAGTGTGTATTTGAAGGTGGCCATCCACCTCTTTATTTAATGGGAGGTAGACGCCTCCCTCTCCTTCTCTCATTGGGGATTTGACTTCTACTCAAATCCCTTTCCTTTTTGGACTCTTTCAAGTATATCCAAATCCTATTATATCTCAAATATCTTCCTGCGCAAGAAAGATATATATATGATTTGGATTCCTTATTTAATTAATTATCCCACCAAGGAATAAATAATTATTTGGATACTATTTGCCCTTAATTAATTAATCCACATAGGATAATTAATTAACCCATATTATTTTTTCTTTCATTAGTTAAACTAATGAATTAATATCTCTTAATTAATTCTATTTAAGAATTAATTTAATCCAAGTAGGATTATTTCCCATTTAATTAATTCTATTTTAAAATTAATTTAATGATCAATAGGATTAATTCCACAGAAGAAATTAACATTTTCCATTAGGAGGTTCATACTTGAGTTAAGTGTGTGACCCCTTAGGTTCATTTACATGCTAACAATGAGATGTTTTCTTAGGCTTAAATAATTATCCCATAGATAATTAATTAAGGTCTCAAGTCTTATCACCAAACTCGACTCGAGGCTACGATCGATCATGATTCAATGTCTAGCAACATTGTCATGAAGACCTAGATATAAATGAATATAGCGAAGGACCTCTCCAGGTTACGATCTTTGTATGAGCCACTCCTTCCATCATTTTCCCAATCGGAGTCTAGAGTTTGGGTTCAGTTGAAACTCAAGTAACTCAGATAAGTATGTTTGTGTTGTGATCATAGTGACCTTTGCCATCTAAGAAGAATCACCACTTCTTCTTAATGACTTTGATACTCTGGCCAGAGATTTTTCACTGGTTATTTATGTCATACAACAACATAGAAAATCTCCTAATATCTGGACCGTGGATGGATCCGCTTTTGATGTCATTTATTTTTTTCATACGGCGGACTACACCCAACCTTATCCACTCTCGTGACTCTCCTAGAATCAAGAATAAGATCAAAATGCAGTGGACCGCACCCATTGCAGCCATGACATCTCAGGTCATAAGGATTATCTCTACTACGTAACCCTTAGGATTTCAAGTTCGACATGAAACCAATATGAAATCCAGCGGGGTTGTTCAGTCTTCACACTACACAAGTGTAGACCCTCTGCACAAACACTGATCCCCAATCAATGACCATGCAACAAGGCACACCCATTGCGGGATGTAGTATGAGCAAGTCTTCACGAGATTATGATTTTCTTTTCTTATGACTCTATGATTTGGGACTAGTTTAGGATCATGGGCCTAGAAAACGTTCCACAGTCGCCACCTACTTGTGCACGACCATTCCCGTAGCCATGCAATGATTCTTGGAACTCTATTAACTACGGAGTAGATTTATAGATAAAGACAAATGACATATATAGATAAAATACTTGATATATAAAACAAGACTGTATTCAAGTGTTATTATAGGATTGGCAGCGTCACTAAATGGCTAGCCGGCCACCTAACACTAACATATACAACCTTTGTAGCAAAATGGTTGTAAATCCACAAGCTAAGCAACGAAAGGCTTGTCCCTCGCCTCTAGATCGTCACTCGAAAACAACGTCGGAAATCCTCCTCCTTCCTTTGCTCAACCGCGGCGCTTAGGTGTGATTGGGAGAGACTTTTCTTTCTTTCTCTTGTGTATTAGGAGGCTAGATTAGATGATTAGTGTGTTATGACTTATGTTGGAGGATTAAATTAATCCTCCAAATTAAGCCCTATACCATATGCCTAACTAGGCCTGTAGTATGCCTATCAATGGGCTAAGTTGGCCCAGTCAACTTGGTCAACTTTAATTTTATTACATTAGTAACTTAATCTAATTAATTAATTATGTGATCAAATTAATATTTAGTTTACATAATTAATTAATCCAGTTAATTAATTTATTAAATAATTAATTTAATTTTCTATCATATAATCTAATTAGATAACTAATTGAATTAATTTGTCCTTTCATCTAATTTCTCCATCCAATGACAAATTACAAAACCGCCCCTTATACACATAAAGTGATTTCCTTGTTATTTTTTGTAGCATGGCTCTTTAAGTTCAGTCCTGTGGCCTTACATCGTTGCCCAATGAAGTACGAAATGATCACATCATTATGAACCTCTCGGTTATGATTTTTATATAAGTACATTCACTGAGGTATCCCGATTGAGTGAGAGTCATGAAATATGTCAAACTCACATAATACAAAGCTATGCTATGAATTATTGTAACATGAAATGACCAAACTACCCTTCGTGTCTTACACGAGTTAGTTTATTGTTTTGTCCAAAGACTTTTATTTCAGTTGCCTATGATCACATAAGATATCTTCTCGTTTACTACCGAGGCAGTGAATTCTTTCTTGGCAATCACTGTTAGAGTATGTGCCCTCGAATGCCATAAAGAGGATAGATTTATAGGGCATAAACATTGTAACTAAACTATAATTTTTCTATTAATATAAGACAGTTGATTGTTGTTTTCTTATAGGCATTTATAAGGTGTGAATAAACAACGTAAAGTCCTTGATGACAAGGCGAACCTTCTACCTTCTATGGGATAGGAGGAAAGGCACTAGAATGGTTTGACCCTTGACATCTAAATGGGTTCGCAAGTCTAAGAAATATTGATTGGGCATCAATAGTGAATAAAGACTTGTATGATGTAAGTTTCGACAGAGAAAGTGCCAGTCGTACACTATGGAAATTGAAGTGGGAACTTATATCATAGACGTGTCAGTTGGACTGATATGTTCGAACACGGCTCGCATCAGTTCATCACATGGGTAATTCACTCATTGACAGTCAATGATGAAACTGATAAGTAGTGATAGGTACGTGTGAACCTCTAACCTGAGAAATCGAGTTGAAGATGTACTGATAGGAGTCATTTTTACGTGTTATTAAGCCCCTTTGCGTTTATGTTTTAGGTTCATTTATCGCTTGATTTTGTCACTTGTGCGTTTAATTCGTGCATTAAGTGATTTCAGGCCTTAAGTGGATACAATCGAATAAAGGGTGAAAAAAAGACGTATAAAACAAGTTTAGGCCAAGATGTTTCACACCTCTACGACCAAACAAGCAAGAAACAAGCTGGAGTTAGCCAAAATCATATTTTAGTACCATTTCCACACACCTGGGCGCCAAATCAGAAACAACCTCCACATTGGAACGTCATTTTGATATATTTAGAGACAGAATTGGATGAAGTGGCCTTCTACAAAGTTGTAGATGTATGTCTTATCGTCACATGGGTACTTGAAGCATCAAATTTGGAGGTCTGTGGAGAATGTTATGAATAAAACACTATCTCTGCGCTGGAAAACACGAAAGTGGCAGCTCCCATTCTTAGTAGGTGGAAAACAAGAGAATGGTAGTTCACATTCTTGGTAGATGGAAAGGAAGAGAATGGTAGTTCACATTCTTGGTAGGAGGAAAGTAAGAGAATGGTAGGTGGAAAACAAGAGAATGGTAGTTCACATTCTTGGTAGATGGAAAGCAAGAGAATGGTAGGTGGAAAGAAAAGATAATGGAAGGACATGTTCTTGGTAGGTGGAAAGAAAAGATAATGGAAGGACATGTTCTTGGTAGGTGGATTTTTTGGCTATAAAAGGAGGATTGAAGGTCATCCTACAAACACACTTGAAAACACATTCCCCATTGGGGGAGCCTAAACACATCCTATCATCATCTTCATCATCCTTAGATTAGTTATAAAGATTATCAAGAACCTTTGAAGGTGAAGAAATCAAGAAGCATGGAAGAGATGAAGATCGAAGTTCAACCATCAAAAATACGAGGGAGTTTCTTAGATTTAGATTTATTTTTGTCTATGAATATGAATTTTAATTTAAGTTCCTATCTTTTATCTTTTATGATGAAATAGATTCTTCGAACTAAGGCCATGTTGAGGCTAAATTATGATAATTGAGTTATAAATTGTGTTTTTCATATTAATTCTATTGTTGCTTTGTGTCTTGATCTTGTTTGAATGCATCATATGCTTAGCTACCATATGCATGATTTATTGCTTAAATTATTCGTTCGAGAGAAGGTAATTTAAGGTGCAAAGAGGATCATCACATAATCCGTAAAAAATAGGGAATTGCCCCTAGAGATAGGTAGAGATTCCCGGGTGCAGTTAGCCGGATTAATCCGGGGAAATTCTAGAACTTGAATGCATGATTGTTGGTTAGATTCTCGGATAGACATATTTAGAGAACCATCAATTAATCATAGGATTATTACAGCCGAGACATCGGGTAGTAATTATTTAAGGTTTTTTCCACCAAAGCAACATTCGTCTAATAATATGAGAACATGTTTATAGTGAAAATTGATTAATTTATGCCAACACATGTGTCTTAGTTGCTCTCTTCCATAGCTATCTTGATTTCGACATCTTGTTTCTTTTATCTTACTTTCATAATATTTTAGTTAATTCTTGTTTTAGTTTAAGTTCTTCAATTGCTTTAAAATCATAAACTAAAATACAAGTCCTTGAGGTTCGATAACTCGGACTTTATTGTCCACTTTATTACTACACACGACCAGTCCACTTGCTGTTTAATACACGTAAGGATTTTTCGTGTCATGTACTTGTGACATCAAGTCTGTCATTAGAGTAGTTAGATTCAAATCATCTGTTGGTGGAATCAACCTCGAAGTGCGACTTGATGGGCAAGTAGCATTGTTAACTGATTTGCAATATGGAATTTATTCTCTCATAAGTGAATGAGTAAAATATCCTATGCGATCATGAATAAGTGAGGATGAAAGTGTTTGGCCAAAGCATTTAAATACCTCGACTTATTATGAGCTTAGGCACATGGTCAAGTTATATGAGTTTGACTTTAAACCATGACTCTTACTTGACTGAGATATAAGAATAAAAGATTTATACACGTACGGTATTCACGGCGTAAAGGATTGGAATGATCCTATTCATTCGTTCTCAATTGGGTTAAGGTGTGAGCCACAAGACTGGCTAGGTGTCACTCACACCCCTTTGGATTCCTCCCAATTGCCTTTTGAGACGAACCTAAAGAGTCGCGCTTAAAGGAAGTGCAAAAGGAAAACCATGGGAAGAAGACTTGAGAGAAATTCACGACATTGGATGCCGTAATTAATTAAGTAATTATTGGATAATTTAATTAATTAATTAAATTATTGAGTTAATTAATTTCTTGGAGAAATTGAATTATAAATTAATTAGGAATTGAATTAATTGGATTATCAATTTATTTATTGGATAAATAAACTATCTGATTAATTAATTAGCAAGCAAGATAAAAGCCCGAAGGCCTTCGAGCCCACTAAGGGGCAGCCAAATAGACGCCGAAATAGGGCTCTTGCATGCTAGTGTTATTGTTTCATAATGATATAAATATATCACAAGGTGAAAAATAACACAAGGCAACTTACATAACTTTCTCTCCAAGAAAAAGTCTCTCACCTCTCTCTCTCTCTCTCTAGCCGTCTTTGACAAGGAAGAAAGGAGGAGTTTTTCGTTTTTGATTCCGGCGTGACGAATTAGAGACGTTGGCAAATTCGGCGTTAGAGAAAAGGATCACGTTCAGAAATCAACATACGCGAGAACGGTAATCTTTCTATACACAATTAAACACGAGGATTAGAAATGATTCGGGTTTTGGGAATTAAATTTACTTTCGTTGTGTTTTATTCAAATAATTCCCAACAATCACTTCATAACTGCTACTTACCCATTGTGATCGCACTTCGAGATGGGCCCCACCAAAGAGTGAATTGGAGCTCGCTACTCTGGTAACACATTCAAATGTCACAAGTACATTATGACCTTGACTCGCTAGGTCAAACGCTCACGTATTATATTATAACCAATAATTCAATCATTGACAGTCATTAAGCAATACCTACGTGATTGGATTATTTCGAGCTAAGTTCGAATACACTGATCCCATCCTGCTATCTCATACTGTCCGACTGGCACTCCTTGTCAGAGTATGTGTTATACAATTTTATATGGCATCAAGATCCTCTAACTTGCGAACTCTTATATTTCCAGTGCCCTTCTTCTTATCCCATAAGAAGTGGAAGACTTGCCTTATTAGACCAGGATTATGTGTTTGTTCAATACATATAGATGTCATACAGATTAAGATGAACAAAACTAAATGGCTTTTCTGAACTTTTCCTTCTTTTTTTTTTTCTGATTTTTCTATTTTTTTCAAGCTTATTTTTAATGTTTTTTGAATTTTTTTTCAGTTTTTTTTTTGTCTTTTTGACAAATTATTAATATTTAAATTTAAAATATGAAGATTTAAGAAAATACAAGAAATTTAAGTTCATCATACAACCCCCTATTATATGCGGTTCGAAGCATTTTGCCCCCTGAGTGACGATTTTACTCTGACATGCCCTGTTGGTCCCAAGTGGCATACGAAAGGGTCTAGAAGGGGGGGGGGGGGTTGAATAGACCCTTAAGTCTTTTTCGACTTAAAAAAGATTTCGTATTAAACGTATTTGGACGCTTGAAATGATAGGCGCTTGAAGAGTGTGACGCTTCACCTTAGCGTTCACATAAGATATTTGAGACTTTGTGAAGCGTCTAATGAAGACTGTTTTATAAAGTTAACTTAGACTTCAGGAATTGAATACTTTGACCTTGTAGGTTAAGCGTTCAGTTCTTTTAATCAGGGTTAGCACAGCGGAATGATTTTGGAGTCTTCTCTTTGAAAGTTTTAGCGTCACAAGATGTTTCTTAGGTGCTTAGCTTTTGATTGTGTTTTACTTATGCAATGATATGATAGATGAATGAAATGACTGAAAAGTAAATAACACAATATTTGTAAGGTTCGTTGGGTGGTGTAATCCCAACTACGTCCTTCTTCTCCTTTGCACTTGGAGGCAATCCACTAAAATGATTCTCAAAGAATCACACAGAATCTTCTACAAATTAGGAGAGATGGATGTCGATGACTTGAGCTCCTTGATCACACAGATTTCTGCTTCAAATCACTTCAACCCTCTTGCTTCTTTCACCCAGAAATGATGCAAGTATCCAACTTCGACTTCACACAGATCGCGAGGCTTGGATGGGATTTTCTAAAAGGTTTGTTTGATTTTGATAAAGTTCAAACAACTTGGTAATATCTCAGTAGGAATCTGGTTTCTTCAAAAAGAATGTTTGAGATATTTGTTGACTGTCTCAGGAATATAAGAAAAGCAATTTGGATGTTTCTTGAAGTTTCTGGCTTTTCTGAGAATTTAAGGAATGAGATTTTAATGCAACAGCAATTTGGCTTTGATAAAATTGTTGCTCTTCCTTTTTTTTGTTTGTTGTTGAAGTCCTATTTATAGGTATTCTTGGAGAAAGTGTCCGTTTGACACATGCACTGGCGCGTGTCTCTCACTTTCGCGAGTGAACAACTTTTGTCCTTTTTCCTGAAAATCTGCTGCACGAAAGTTGGTGCTGCAGTCTGAGATAGTTGACAGTCCAATAGGGTGGCTTTTCCGTACGTCTGACTTTGCTTATCATATTAAATGCTCTTATCAACATTTAATGCATTTGAAATTAATACCCGTTGGTATTTAATGCTTTGAGAATATTTGCATTAAACTCCTTCTGGACATAGAAGTAAATTCAGGTGAAATCACTTCTGTCCCATAAGGTAACGCTTGATATAGCTGGCCAAAGTGGACGCTTGGAGACTGTATCTATCTTCTGAGATCAGGCGCTTGAGTCTTCGAACTTTACCACTGATAAACTCACTCAGAAATCATCAGACGCTCAGCCTAAGACTATTTTGCCTAACACTCTAAAGTAAGATATCAAAGCCTAATAAATCTATTACAAATCTAACGCTTCAAAGCCTATACAAGTTTTCTACGAAAATAAACTTACAACTTTTTTTGAGGTCTAACAAAAACTAAATTGTCATCATCAAAACTTCTAACATGAAATTCCTAACATGCCCCAAAATATTCCTTAAGATTCCACTGGATCCAATCAGAAAGGGTTAAATGCAACATTAAGCAAAGGTGAGGGTTGGGAGAGGTCTGCATTTATTACAAAGGGTTAAATGCAACATTTTGATATGGTTAAATGCAATATTAAGAAAGGGTGATTAGTGTCGCGTTAAATGCAAAACACCCTATCTCTAAATATTGTCACGAGTTCTTTAGACACTTTGGTCTATGAATGGCATCGTGCAATACTCAACTTTCTGCTGTAGAGCTCTCCCAATTCGCTAGAACATATACAAACTTTATGATGCCATTACAACTACCAAGAGCATGCACACCAATGTCTCCTTTTACTATTCTTATAACATGACTTATCATATATAGGAACTCTATCAAAAATATAACAATAGAGTTGTGTCAAGACTTAATCTACCGAGGCACTTCAACAAGCTACAAAGATAAAGTTGTGCCCATTCGCGAATTAGTGGGTGTATATAAACTCTTTTGTACCAATCAATAAAATGATAATCTTATTGTTAAATTATATCTTCTACATATGATAAATTTCCTTCAATCTTAAATAGTTATGAAATACGATTTTATCGAGGATGGCGATTCTGAACTATGTCTTCAAAGGTTATGGTTTTCAAACTAATTCCAAATCATATAATTTCAAGAAATAAATATTAATGATTCACTAAACCTTGCTTGTATGATGTATTTTTTTATGTGAGTGCATCCCCTTTTATGGATACTTATATGGTGTATGCTAGTCCATGTGCAAGGATATTTATTGAAAATGAGTAAACTAAACAATCCCACCAAAAGATCTTGATTAGTTTCAATTGAATATGAAAGTTTTTCGGTTATGTAGGTCTAACAATTGATCCTTATAGACCCGAGACTCCATCTGATGTCTTGTAGCTTACTACACTTTGATATAACTTATGACAGTCAACCAGTGGACTGAATGTTGAGTGTACTCTGGTTATATATGTAAACACATAAGTGTCAGCATTAAATCCATCTATGATCTTCTTGAATCAAATAATCTCCTATGATTTCATGGTGCCTTGAAGTGTTGGTTCCAAGTGACATACGAAAATGTTCTAGAAAAGGGGGGAGAGGGGGTTGAATAAACCCTGAACCTTTTCAACTTTAAAAAAATTTCGTACTTAAAATATTTTGAACACTTAAAAAAGTCTCAACACTAACTGAGAGTCGATTGAAGACAATTTTGGAAAGTTAACTTAGACATAAGTTTTGAATGCATAGTCAAGGTTACATTAAGCCTTCAATGCTTATATTAGGATTAGCACAGAAGGATTTTAGTCTTTTTAAGTTTACAGTTTGAGCTTTCAGTTTTTACTTAGTTGTTTAACTTTGAATGCAAGTAAATGTTATGATACATATGCTTTTATGAAGATGAGCGTTGAAATGAAACAAATAAATTTAGAATAAATAACGTAGTAATTTATAAGGTTCACTGAGTTTATATAATCTCAATTACATCTTTCATCCGTTTTTACTTGGAGTCATTAGCCACTGGAGGCAAATAAAAAAAATGACGTTTTTAAAGAAACTAATTGTACAACAAAGTCAATTTGAGGTAGTCCATCAAGGTCGAGCAACATGATCTATTTTTAGAAAGAAGAAATAGTATAAGAAGATACTATTAATTAACAAATATAAAAGAAAGAAATGGGATCAAACATGCAAGTTGTCTATCCGAAAATATAT
Organism: Buddleja alternifolia; assembly: GCA_019426215.1. Classification (NCBI taxonomy): domain Eukaryota; kingdom Viridiplantae; phylum Streptophyta; class Magnoliopsida; order Lamiales; family Scrophulariaceae; genus Buddleja; species Buddleja alternifolia. The sequence goes on from CM033396.1 coordinate 15,669,455, forward strand.
GTGGAATCAATTCAACCATTAGATGGAACATCGACGACTATGATAAATATGACCTACATAAGAAGATGCATCCCACTATCCAAAGCGCAGTATAAATCGAAGAAGGGCCAAGACATTTAAAGTTGTCTGGTTGTTGGTCCCAAGTGACATACAAAAGGGTCTAGAAGGGGGGAGGGGGGAGTTGAATAGACCCTAAAGTCTTTTTCGACTTCAAAAAGTTTCGTACTAAAAGATTTTTGGACGCTTGAAAAGATAGACGCTTGAAGTGTCTAACGCTTGACTTAAGCGTTTACTTAAAAATATTGGCTCTTTGGTGAAGCGTCTGATGAAGACTGTTTTTAGGAAGTTAACTCAGACTTCAAGATTTGAATACTTTGACCAAGTAGGTTAAGCATTCAGTTCTTTAATCAGTGTTAGCACAGCGGAATGATTTTTGGAGTCTTCTCTTTGAAAGCTTTAGCGTCACAAGAGGTTTCTTAGTTGCTTAGCTTTTGATTGTGTTTTACTTAATCAATTTATGCAATGATATGATAGATAAAAGAATTGACTGAAAAGTAAATGACACAATATTTGTAAGGTTCGTTGGGTGGTGTAATCCCAACTACGTCCTTCTTCTCCTCGAACACTTGGAGACAATCCACTAAAATGATTCTCAAAGAATCACACAGAATCTTCTACAAATTAGGGAGAGATGGATGTCGATGACTTGAGCTCCTTGATCACACAAATTTCTGCTCCAAATCACTTCAATCCCCTTGCTTCTTTCACTCAGAAATATGGCAAGTATCCAACTTCGACTTCACACAGATCGCGAGGCTTGGATAGGGGTTTTTCTAAAAGGGTTTGTTTGATTTTGATGAAGTTCAAACAACTGGAATATCTCAGTAGTAGTGTAGTTTCTTCAAAAAGAATGTTTGAGATATTGGGTTGACTGTCTCAGGATTTGATGAAAAGCAAAGAGAATATTTTCTTGAGTATTCTGGCTTTTCTGAAAGTTTAAGGAATGAGACTTCAATGCAACAACAATTTGGCTTGATAATTGTTCTATGTTTGGCTTGTTGTTGAAGTTCTATTTATAAGCATTCTTGGAAAAAGTGTCTGTTTGACACATGCAAGGACGCGTGTCTCTCACTTTTACGAGTGAACAACTTTTGTCCTTTTTCCTGAAAATCGGCTGCACAAAAGTTGGTATTGCAATCTTTGAATAGTTGACAGTCCAATAGGGTGGCTTCTCCGTACGTCTGAAAGTGCTTATCACATTTAATGCTCTTATCAGCATTTAATGCATTTGAATTAAATGCCCGTTGGCATTTAATGCACTGAGAATATTTGCATTAAACTCCTTTCGATCTGACGCTTCAGGAGAGTGTTTGTCATTTGATAGACGCTTCATTCATGAGCTGAAAGTTCCATTTAATCTGGAGGATTATTTAATGTTTAGACGCTTGGAAAAGTCTTCAGACTTCATTACTTGACACCTCACTCAGAACATGTCAGGCGCTTAGAGTGAACTTCTTCAAACTTCATTCACTATTGATTTCTTGGACGCTTGGAGTCTTCAGATTTCACAGTCTTGATAAGCTCACTCAGAAAGTATCATACGCTTAATCTAACCGACTTCTTGATCTAAGAATGTCAAAAGTAAAGGATAAAATAAAGCCTATGCATTTCTAATGTTCAAATGCTTATACAAGTATCTATGAAATTTAAGCGTACATAACTTTGGGGTCTAACAAGATTCCTAATTGTCATCATCAAAATCTTAACATGAAATTTCCTATCAATTTCCCCCTTTTTGATGATGTCAATACTCACTTTTTTATAGTTCAAGAGTTACGACAACCAAAGTTAATAAGCGTTATGTTAGTAAGTTTGAGTTAGTTAAGCTTCAACGAGATGTTTCAGCTGAAAAATGTACTTTATATATATTCGGAGAATTCATACATTTTACAAACTGTGTAGAAACAAAAGAGAGGATTAAATTACAAAGAACTATCATGATCTACTTTTTTCTGGTAAGATTTCGTCGTCTGATCATTTCTGTTTTGATGGCTTCTTCGATGAGATCTTGAAGGGTGATCATTATCTGATGATCTTTGTCAATTACGAAGCAATTTTTCCTTTTTCTCCTTGTTTCATACAGTGTATGCCGTCGATCCCATTCGGATGGATCAATACCCATATGCCTAAGCACTGCTCTGAACGCTTGAGATAAGTCTGAGAACTCCATTTCCACAGCCAAGTCTTGAGGAGTAGTAGGCTCTGGAAGTGGCGTTCGCTCCATCGGTATATTGAATTGTTCAAGTAATGCTTGAGATGGAACAGGTATATCTGCTCTGAAAGCGATGGGAGGAAAACCAGTTCTTCTACTAGGAATTCCCACCCATGAAGGGTAATTAGATTCGGGCAAAGGAGGAGGAGGTGGCAAGAAGATAAAATCTTGTGGATTTTTCGGCTCTGAACGCTTCACTTCTTGACGCTTAGAACTTGATTAAGCTCTTGAACTTGTATGAGCTTTCCTCTTTTCCCCCTTATTGCCATCATCAGCCTTTACTGTAGTTTCAGTAAGAATGGCAATTTGAGCAGCCATTTGGGCCATGGATGCAGCCAACGCATCAAATTTTGTTTCAAGAGATTCTTTCATAGCAATTTGATTAGCTGCAAGTCCATCGATCATCGTCTACATACGAGAAAGAGCAGTATCTACGGCAGCATCAGCAACTCCTCGCATATGAGCAACTTGAGCGCTCAGATTCTCCTTCTCGATCTTAGCTAAGTCTTCCTTGATCCAGTGGAGAGATTCTGCATGATTGGACGCTTGAGCGTTCATCTCTTCCAACGCTTCAGTGAGGAGAGGCACAAATGTTTGAAGCACATTAGGAGAGGTAGCTGGTTGTTTAAATCTTGAAGTGTGCTTTAGTGACTCTATAGATGGTTGTTGAAAATTTGGATTTAAGACAGACGGATGGATTGCCATCTCAGCAACCGCAGGAACAGGTGATTGAAGCGTCAGGCACAACCTCTGGTTGAGACGCTTGAACTGGTTCCACTATTGGCGCTAAGGGAACTTCTGCATCAGATGTAGAAGGTAAAGAAGAGACAGTAGTTAGATGACTAAAGTCACAGAATCTGAAGTTGAGCCTTCCAAAATCTGAGTCAGCAAACTCCGTTGATGAACTGGTGATTAACTCATTTACTCGAGAAATAGGAATGGTCGAGAAATCCCTTAGAGTGCGAATTGGAGTGTCCATGACTATGACCCATCCTGGTCCTAAGATCTGAAGCATGTGGTTAACAATAATCTTGCATTGTGGAGCCTTAATAAAGAATAGAGCATCGTCATGTTGAGTGAATGAGAAACGTAGCACTCTATCTTTTGGCATCTCCGATAGACGCTCAGACTTTGATACGTACATTGCCATGTATTCTTCAACGTAAGGCAAGGTTGCACGAGATGTCTGGATTTCTTTTGAGTAAAAAGAGTACATAGGTATAGTGTTCTATCAGTTCCTGTCAGAAAGAGAAGAGCAATGGATACCCAAAAAGAGGTCTTATAATGGATCCATTTGGCTTCCTCAGGTTTGCAGTGAAGACGTTGTCGAAATCCAGTAAAGGAGGGAGCATCTTCAACATACGTCTGATGTTGTTTTCCTGCTGGCCAGGTGTAAGCGTCAAATCTGAAGTAGGCTTTGTTTCGCTTGTTGACGCTTGGCCACAATAATTAATTGGCAAATCTGCAATCCTAGGCAACGCTTCACGCAGAAAGCGTTCAATTGGTTGACGGAAAGAGGGTACGAGAGCAAGTGGGCCAACTCTTACTTCTCAGCGCTGTAAGCAATATCGAGCAAACTGTCTTCTTTTATCTAGCATGCCAATTGTGAACAAGTGAGGTTCCTTGACCAAGTCTTCAAACTTGTAACGCTGGCCAACGTAGGTTTCACACCAAGTAACCTCATTCATGCAAAAGGTTGTGCCTGCATTCAGAATGGCATGAAAACCTTCATGATGAATATCTCGGATGGCTTCAAAGCGATGCTTATCAGGCTGATAGTTTGCATTCAGGACGCTTTGTAAGAAGTAATCAGCCTCCTCTTGAATGAGAGCGTTTAGAGAGGCAGGACGCTCACCGATATAGGGACTTTTATTTTTCGACAATCTTAGTGGGTTTGGAAGATGCTGTAGCAGCACTGTGCACAACTGAAGGAAAGTGGGAATAACCTTCTTTGTTTAAAATTTCCTCTTCAGGATTTAAAAACTCCACAGGTAGACGCTCATAGGCTCTAATCTTGTAGTTTCTTGGAGCAAAGCCTGAAGGCTTGCTGCGTCCCAGATCCAGAAAGTAAGCTAAGTCCACAGCCCCTTGTGGAATTTTATCAGTACCCCGTTTTTCAAAAATCTGTATAGAGGCTGGGGTAGGAGGTAGAGGATCTCCATTGGCGAGTGCCAAGTAGTATGCAAATTCAACGCTTGTGACTTCATTACTAAACAGCATTTCCACAAGAGCCCGATCTCTATCAATTATCTTGGCTAAATCATTTTCAGCGATGATGTAACATTCTTCATTATAGCCAGCTGGAATGAATTCATCTTCAGGGACTGGAGGCATGAAATTGACAGAGTGATCAATTATTCTGGAGGGGTCCAGACTGAAGAAGTGCCTTGGCACAGGAGAACGCTCTATTGATTTTGTAGCGTCTTCAGCAATGCTCTGATCTTCTGAGATTGCCTCCGCTGTAATCAATGTTGTTGGTGGTGGGGGAGCTTCCTCTGAGATAGGTTCCTCAATGTCCAAAGTCATCATGCTTCTGACAACATCTTTGGCAATGGCCACCACTTCAGTCAAATTGACATCCAGATGGACATCAGTTGACGCTTCAGCCGCAGCTGGAATAAGAGCTGAGAGAGAAACATCCTCTATAAGAGCAGGATCTTCTACAGATGTAGGAACGAAATAGCTGTGGGAAGAAATAAACTTACCCTGAGAACTTGTCTCAACAGCAATATTTTGAGCGCTTGGCTCAACAATCTCAGGCTCTTCAGGAACAGGAGCAACTTGACGCTTGCTAGTCCTGGAACGCTTGAAAATTTTCTTCACGTTGACTCCTTCAACGAGCTTAGGCGGTGGAGCGGGAGGATCAACAGCTGGTTCTTCAAAGTCTATTTGTTTGATGATCCCTTCCAGCTTCCGTTTTTTGAGAGGTAACTTGTCCTCAGCATCCTCATCGGTTTCCTCATCAACCTTTTGAGAGGAGGGGACAAATTGAACCTTGGGCTTTCTGGGAGCCCTCTTCTTTGTTGCAGCCGGACGCTTCACAGCTTCTTCTGGCACTGGACGCTCCGCTTCTTTATCAGACGTTTGACGTACTTCCAGATGCTCAGACAGTGGTTTAGCAGCACCACCAATTTTGGGAGGATTGAAGAGATTATTCAGAATCCTTTTTCCCAGCAACTTGGACTTATTCAACGGAAGTCCAGACGAGTATACACACTTGGATTTGTACAACAAGTCGCTTAGAACGAGTCCATAAGGTTTATTTGAGGCGCTTAGACTGTCCCGAAACCTTCCAAAGATGTACTCACTCCAGTTGATTTTGATGTTGAGGAGTATAGCAGTCATCATCTGAAATTGTACTGGGTTCACCTTATCAAAGGTTCCCACTCGGCATTCTATGATCTTGCTGCAGAAATCAGCCAACAGCCGGTATTTGGACACCAGGTCTTTCTTTTCGAAGTATTGAGTGTAGGTACATCGTCGTACGCACTCATGGTTGTCCAGGCTTCCTTGATCTGTTTTAATGTAACGCAATCCAATGCCTCACCCTCATTTGGAAGATTGAAGTTCTTGGCAATGGTGGAAGCAGATAAGAGAAATTTCTTTGGAGACTCCTTCTTGGATAACGAAATTAGACAAGAGATAGACTTCTTGTCCTCTGAAAGTTTAGCAGTCTTCCAAAAGGTATCAACTTCAGTCGGAAACATATATGAGTATTGGGTCAAGAACGGTTTGAGCCCAGCTTTGACGACCATGTCCATCATGTCTGTTAGGTTGATCTGAGGTTGTTCATAGAGAAATTTTCAGTCGGCAACAAGGCCTTCAGTCACCTTGATGGTAAGTTCAGCAGAAGTAGACGAAGATTTCTTTGGTGCCATTTTTAGTGAAAGAGATGAACTGAGATTTTCTTTTGCTTTGAGAGAGAGAAAATAAGTTTTGCAGATATGTTTGAGTAAAAGTGAATTGTCTTTCTGCAGAAATTGTATTTTAAATGACACAGTAAAGAATTTTTGAAACTTGTGTTCTCTAGTCTCTGTAGGATTTGGACACGTGTAACGATTTTTGAATCTCAGCCATAAATTCATTAACTGCGGACGCGAGTTTTGTGTAATAGAGAGAAGTTACATTTGGTAATTCTCATATATAAAGATTTGACATCCGAGTTAAAAATTTTAAAACGTTTGGCATTTTCAGAGTATAATGCACGCGCCTGTTTGTACACTGACACGTACACAAACACGTACTATCTCTGAACCGTCATTTTGAAAAAGAAACTTTTGATTACCCGCCAGTTTGATGTGATAGAAGCGTGCGAGTAGAGTACAAAATAGACTTTTGAGTCTACCCACTACTTCGAAAGAAGGTTGTAAACTTTATGCATGGCTTGTAAAGAAAATATTTTATATTAAGAGTTGATTGGACTTGATTCAACGCTTAACTGATACCACTAGTTGGTATAAGATTTCTATGTATGAAAGTTAGATGCTTAGGATTGAAAAGATTGTTATGTTTGATCGCTCAATATTTTATGCATATGTAATACTGAGCGTTGATGATCATGCATCTGAAAATTTTGATCATTGACGCTTGTAGATATGGTCAAGTACAATTTTAAGGTTCCCCCTAAATTTGATAACTTGTACCAAAAAAAATTTTGAGACACAAATTAAGTGGATTCCCCCTAGATTATATGTCTAATAAAATATGATGCAAAATGATTAAGCGTTTAAATCAATCATACCTAATTCACTTCTCAGAGTGAGAAAACGTTGTTCGTTGAGTGCTTTGGTGAAGATATCTGCCAATTGTTTGTCAGTTCCAATGAAGTGCATGGAGATATCTTTCTTTTGAACGTGGTCACGAAGAAAATGGTATCTAATGTCAATGTGTTTGGTTCTGGAATGAAGAACAGGGTTTTGAGTCATGGCTAGAGCGCTTTGGTTATCACAATGAATGGGGGTTGGACCTAGGATTATTTCATAATCTCTAAGTTGTTGCCTCATCCATAATACTTGTGCACAACAACTTCCTGCAGCTACATACTCAGCTTCGGCTGTAGAGGTAGCTATGGATTGTTGTTTCTTGCTATGCCATGAAACTAACCTATCACCTAGAAATTGACAAGTACCACTAGTGCTTTTACGATCTATTTTGCAACCTGCAAAATCTGCATCTGAGTAACCAATTAGTTCAAAAGGAGAATCCCTAGGATACCATAAGCCCACATTCTGTGTGCCTTTCAGGTATTTAAGGATCTTTTTGGCAGCAATTAAGTGTGACTCTTTAGGATCAGCTTGAAATCGTGCACACATGCATACCGAAAACATAATATTAGGTCTGCTGGCAGTAAGATAAAGAAGTGAACCGATGATACCTCTATAATTAGTAATATCAACTTTCTTTCCACTTTCATCTTTATCTAACTTAAGCGTTTAGCTCATTGGAATTTTTGAATATGATGCATTTTCCATACCAAATTTTTTAATCATATCTCATGTATATTTAGCTTGGTTAATAAATATGCCATTAGGGAGTTGTTTAACTTGTAGTCCTAAGAAGAAAGTTAATTCACCCATCATGCTCATTTCAAATTGTTCTTGCATCATTTTCGAAAATTTTTCACACAGACGCTTGTTAGTAGAACCAAATATAATATCATCAACGTAAATTTGGACTAAGAGAATGTCTTCGTTATTGGTAATTTTAAATAACGTTGTATCAACGCTGCCTTTTGAAAAGCCTTTACCAATAAGAAAGATAGAGAGAGTGTCATACCATGCTCGGGGTGCTTGCTTAAGCCCGTAAAGTGCTTTTTCTAGCTTGTAAACCATACCCTTACCATGATTGTTGATGAATCCTAGTGGTTGCTCCACATACACTTCTTCTTGGAGTTTACCATTCAGGAAGGCACTCTTCACGTCCATTTGATACACCATGAACTTGTTGAACGCTGCATACGCTAGAAACATGCGGATTGCTTCAAGACGAGCGACAGGAGCGTATGTCTCATCAAAGTCAATACCCTCCTCTTGGCAATATCCTTAAGCTACGAGTCTGGCCTTGTTTCTCACAACAATGCCGTTCTCATCCATCTTGTTTCTATATACCCATCTAGTTCCAATAACTCCTTGGTGAGTTGGTCTTGGTACTACCATCCAAACCTTATTTCGTTCGAACTGATTAAGCTCTTCTTGCATAGCTTCAATCCAACTTGGGTCGCTTAGCGCTTCATCCACTTTTTTAGGTTCCATTTGAGATAGAAAGCTTGCGAACATAGCCTCATTGAACGTAGCGGCTCTAGTCCTAACAGGTGCTTCAATATCTCCAATAATCTGCTCAGGTGGATGATCACGCAGCCATAATCTGTCTGGTTGGAAGGGGTTAAGAGGTTGAACAGGCACTTGAGGAACATACGCTTGACTACCTTCTTGCGTAGGCGCTCCAAGTTCACAATTCCTTGTGTGCTCTTGATGATCATTCTCTTCATGATCATCAGCATTTCTTACATGATTATCTAGAGTAATCTCACGAGTAATCTTAGGAGGTGGCACTGAGATCTCATCATCGTCGTCAGTATTTTCATCAATAGTAATCTTAGACGCTTGATGACATAGATCTTCAACTCCTACATCATTTAAATTAACCTTACTCGGTTCTTGGTTAGCATCATCAAAAACAACATGAATAGATTCCTCAACCTTTGATTTGATCTTATTGAGAATGCGAAAATTCTTTCCATTCTTGGCGTAGCCTAGAAAGATTCCCTCATCCGCTTTAGGATCAAAAGTCTTTAGGCTTTGGGATCCATTATTATGGATAAAACATTTAGAACCAAAGACGTGAAAATATGAAACATTTGGCTTACGTCCCTTCCACAATTCATATGGATTTTTCCCATGCTGTTTGTTGATCATGCAGCGGTTTTGAGTGTAACAGGCAGTGTTGATTGCTTCGGCCCAAAATCTAGGAGCGAGCTTGGATTCTGCTAACATAGTCCTAGCGGCTTCCTTAAGCGTTCGGTTCTGGCGCTCAGCAACACCATTTTGTTGGGGAGTTCTGGGAGCTGAATACTCATGATGTATTCCATTTTCTGCACAAAACTTCTCAACAATCTTGTTAGTAAACTCAGTACCGTGATCGCTTCTTATTCTTGCAACCTTAAGATTTTTCAATATTTGAAGTTGCCGAATAAGCGTTGTTAACTTGTCACATGTTTCATCTTTGGATGAAAGAAATTCCACCCAAGTAAATCTAGAGAAATCATCTACTATCACCAAAGTATACTTTTTACCGCTTACACTGATCGTTTGAACAGGTCCAAACAAATCCATGTGAAGTAGTTCAAGTATTCTAGAGGTAGATAAATGAGGTTTTCTCTTGAACGATAATTTAACTTGTTTACCCATTTGACAAGCGTCACAAAGACGATCCTTATGAAATGGTCCATTTGGTAATCCCTCTACAAGATTTTGACTTATTAGCTGAGAGATTGTCTTAAAGTTGAGGTGATTCATTTTTCTATGCCATAACCAACCCATTTTAGATTCATTTTTAGCAACAAAACATATTGGGTTGTTATCAAGTGTTGAACCCCAATCTACTAAATATACGTTGTTAGTTCTTTTTCCTTTCAATTTAGTAGACTTAGTCTTAGCGTCGTTTATATAGCAGCAGTCACTTCAAAATATGACTTCAAAGCCTTTATCACAGAATTGACTTATGCTTAATAAATTGTGCTTCAGACCCTCAACAAAATAAACATCACTTATCATGATGTTTCCCCTATGCACAGTACCTATACCTTTGGTTTTACCTTTGGAGTTGTCACCAAATACAACCTGAGGACCATTGGCAGCTTGATAGTTGATCAGAAGATCTTTGGAACCAGTCATGTGCCTTGACGATCCACTATCAAAGTACCATACAGATGTATCGGCTCTAGCTCTAGGTACCTGCAATCAAAAAGGGAAGTTCTATTTCTGTTTAGGTACCCATTGTTGCTTGGGTCCTTCAACATTAGTAACATTGTTAGTTTGAATTAGAACTTTAGGAACCCATATTTGCCTAGTCTTCATTGTAGGAATACTGGCCTTTTTGGGTTTCACAACGTGTTGTGTGTGCTTTTTGGGTGTATAATAATATCCTCGATTATAATAATAGTCATAATCATAATCATCATAGTATCGATAATATGATCTTGACTGTCTTGGATATTGACGCTGGTATTTCCTTGGCACTGGCTTGGGTTGCACTTTTGGTGTTGGACGCTTAGCGCTTGATTCACAGTGGTCAGTCTTATCTTTAGCCTTTTGAGCGTTTGGATAAACCCGTCTTTGTGAATCATTTGCCTTAGCCTTACCCTTGCTTGAGTTAGCTTTGACTTTCTCATTTGGCCTCTTACCATTGTCACTTGGTTCATTTTGTGTTTGACCTTGTGAACCTTTTTCAACAAAGATAACACCCTTTCCTTTGTTGTTTGTCGTAACCTTAGATTGATTGGATTGTTTACCGAGTTTATCGCATCCTAAACCGGTCTTCTCACCAAATAATCTGTTTACTTCAGTCACATTATCCAACTGTCTAGAAGCTTTTGATAATGATGAGATGAGCTGCTCTGATTTAGCAAGTCTTGCGATCAAATCAGCTTCTCTCTTGACTATTATATCAAGATCGCCTTTTAATTGAATAATTTCACTCTCAAGCGATTGGTTCTTCTCAATACACTGTTGCGGAACTCGCAACTCTGCTCTGAGCGTCACTTTATCTCTTGTGAGTGATGAGATAATAGCGAGATCATTTTGATATATTTTGGCAGCTTCTTGACATTCATTGTAGTATTCTTTGACTTTGTCAAGTAATTCATCATAAGAAAGAGGAATTGATAATTCATTGATTACCTCAGGAGACGCTTCATCATCTCTGGCCATGAGACATATGAGCGCTGAGTCATCTAATGACTCATCATCATCACTACTTTCTTCTGATGATTCTAAATCTTCAGGTACGGATGCTGGTTCTGATTCCGCTAACAAACCTTGTTGACGAAGGTTGCTCCTGAATTGGTTTCTATCCAAGTAATCCTGCCTTGAGGGCTTGGATACGTTTGGATAAGGGCAATTTACCTGGTAGTGCCCTCGTTTCCTGCAATTATAACAAAGATTAGTTTTCATCTTTTATTCATTTGTTAACCTTGCAATGTGTGGTTTTAAGACCACTGGAGCTGGGAGACTTTGAGTAGACGCTTGGTATTGAACAGGCGCTTGGGGTGAAGGAACAGAAAACTGAGGCGCTTGAAACTGTTGTTGCACAGGAGAAGGCGCTTGATATGAACTTTGTCCTTGATTATTGAAACCTTTTCCTTTTTTTTCATATCTCAAGAACTTCCTGAATCTATTCAGCAAAGCCAACTCCCCTTCCTCATTGATATCTGAATTCTTTCCTTTATTACCCGATTTACCTTTGATTGATGCAATAAGCGCTCCAGATTCAATCACTGGACTACTCACAATATCACTAGCAGAATTCAACTCGAACTCAAATGCTTTTAGCTCTGAAAAGGCGTCTTCTGGAGTTAGGAGATCCAGCATATTTGATTCTCTCATAGTGGTTGTCTTCATCAAGAATTTACTTGGTAAGCTTCTAAAGATTTTAACCACCATTTCTCGGTTCTGTAAATCCATTCCCAACGATGTAAGTTCTGTAACTAGAGTTGTAAATCTTATATCCAATTGCTCTAAAGTTTCATTGGGTAGCATCTTAAATCCGTTAAACTTTTCTTTGGCAATAGAAAGTTTGTTTTCTTTGATTTGAGCTGAACCACCACAAATCGTAACCAACTTATCCCATATTTCTTTAGTGGTTTTGCAAGACTTGATTTTGTTAAATAAGTTGTCATTATCACCAATAGCCGTATATAGAGCGTTACGACCAACATTGTCCAAATTAGCTCTTCGACCCTCATCTGGAGACCATTCTTGTTTTGGTTTCTCAACGTAACCATCGGGAGTTTCTTCCGTGGCTCCAGGCGCTCTTGTGATGACTTTGTATATTTTGATTGACCCATCTGAAATAATATCACACATGTCATCATCACATGAACAGAGATATGTAAATGCTTTGACTTTCCATGTGTCAAAATTTGATTCAGTCAGTTTGGGAACTTTAGCAAATGCCATATCGAAAATTTTAAACGCAACTAGGTTTTGAAAGAAAAGGATCTAAACAAACAGTTATGCTAGGAAATTTTAAAATTTCAATTTTAACCGCTCTGATACCACTTGTTGGTCCCCAGGTGCCATACGAAAGTGTCTAACGCTTGACTTAAGCGTTTACTTAAAAATATTGGCTCTTTGGCGAAGCGTCTGATGAAGACTGTTTTTAGTAAGTTAACTCAGACTTCAAGATTTGAATACTTTGACCAAGTAGGTTAAGCATTCAGTTCTTTAATCAGTGTTAGCACAGCGGAATGATTTTTGGAGTCTTCTCTTTGAAAGCTTTAGCGTCACAAGAGGTTTCTTAGTTGCTTAGCTTTTGATTGTGTTTTACTTAATCAATTTATGCAATGATATGATAGATAAAAGAATTGACTGAAAAGTAAATGACACAATATTTGTAAGGTTCGTTGGGTGGTGTAATCCCAACTACGTCCTTCTTCTCCTCGAACACTTGGAGACAATCCACTAAAATGATTCTCAAAGAATCACACAGAATCTTCTACAAATTAGGGAGAGATGGATGTCGATGACTTGAGCTCCTTGATCACACAAATTTCTGCTCCAAATCACTTCAATCCCCTTGCTTCTTTCACCCAGAAATATGGCAAGTATCCAACTTCGACTTCACACAGATCGCGAGGCTTGGATAGGGATTTTTCTAAAAGGGTTTGTTTGATTTTGATGAAGTTCAAACAACTGGAATATCTCAGTAGTAGTGTAGTTTCTTCAAAAAGAATGTTTGAGATATTGGGTTGACTGTCTCAGGATTTGATGAAAAGCAAAGAGAATATTTTCTTGAGTATTCTGGCTTTTCTGAAAGTTTAAGGAATGAGACTTCAATGCAACAACAATTTGGCTTGATAATTGTTCTATGTTTGGCTTGTTGTTGAAGTTCTATTTATAAGCATTCTTGGAAAAAGTGTCCGTTTGACACATGCAAGGACGCGTGTCTCTCACTTTTACGAGTGAACAACTTTTGTCCTTTTTCCTGAAAATCGGCTGCACAAAAGTTGGTGTTGCAGTCTTTGAATAGTTGACAGTCCAATAGGGTGGCTTCTCCGTACGTCTGAAAGTGCTTATCACATTTAATGCTCTTATCAGCATTTAATGCATTTGAATTAAATGCCCGTTGGCATTTAATGCACTGAGAATATTTGCATTAAACTCCTTTCGATCTGACGCTTCAGGAGAATGTTTGTCATTTGATAGACGCTTCATTCATGAGCTGAAAGTTCCATTTAATCTGGAGGATTATTTAATGTTTAGACGCTTGGAAAAGTCTTCAGACTTCATTACTTGACACCTCACTCAGAACATGTCAGGCGCTTAGAGTGAACTTCTTCAAACTTCATTCACTATTGATTTCTTGGACGCTTGGAGTCTTCAGATTTCGCAGTCTTGATAAGCTCACTCAGAAAGTATCAAACGCTTAATCTAACCGACTTCTTGATCTAAGAATATCAAAAGTAAAAGATAAAATAAAGCCTATACATTTCTAATGTTCAAATGCTTATACAAGTATCTATGAAATTTAAAGGTACATAACTTTGGGGTCTAACAAGATTCCTAATTGTCATCATCAAAATCTTAACATGAAATTTCCCATCACTAGTTATAGGTGACCACAAAAATTGGTTACACACATCGGGTTTTCAAACACCATGATCAGGATAGAGATACGTTACTTTTATCTATCATCAATTGACCATGTGACTTCATCCTAACCACGGGGTGATTGTAAATACTCTAATTTATCATTTTCCAGAGTCAAACAATCAAAATCAATTATAAAAATAATTATAGAGAATTCAAAAAGATGACACGTGGGAGCATTCTAAATCTCCAATAGAACATCCATGGCGAAATATCAAAATGACCCACATATGCAACCTTAGGCCTGTATTCAAAAGACAAATACCAACTAATGAAGAGCCAATGCATTCATAGATTGTCTAGTTAAGGTAAGAGCCAATCCATTTATAAATTGTCTAGTTAAAGTAAGAGTCAATGCATTTATAGATTGTCTAGTTAATATAAGACAACCGAGCAAATATGAAATATGAACAACAAATAATGATGTCATGCACAAATAAAATTAAATATACAATTACACAAATTCAGAATAAAAGAACTTTTCTTTTTGCTAATTGGAATAAAAGAACTCAACTTTAATAAATACATATTCACTATTCAAGAATTTAACAATGAAACTTTCAATTTCAATAATAGATGTGATGTGGGTGAAATTAGCTATTGGTCCAAGCTGACAAGCCCAAAACTTAATGGGCTAAAGCTCTATAAAGAGCTGGACCAGGGCATGCACAAGTATAGCTCGACTAGGCCTGAAGCTTGGCTTGCAAAGGAAGACCAAATCTATAAGGAGCAAGGATGGAGACAAGATTCAAATAATTGGGGACTTATCATAACATGTTGCGGATATCAAGCTGATTGGGCTTGATCCGGGCCCAGGGGCTCCAATTCTTCCTGAATAGCTGTAGTTACCATGTGTAATAATGGAAGGAAGCTAGCTTCATTCCAGCAACCATAATTAGCCAAGACTATGAAAACTTGTATAAATACTTGCATTGAAAGATGAATAAAAAAACTTTTACCTTTCCAAGCAATTACTCTCTTATTTTATCTATCATTTACGCATTATATTCTCAAATTTCGAATATATTATTATATAAAATCTTATTATCTTCTAGATTATTTAATACAAGTTAACTTGGAAAATTCACTAACAAGATCCAAAGAATAGACAAGTATACACGCTTTTAATTTCATGAAACAAGGAAAAGCTACATTGAACTTAGCGATGATCAATACAAATCAAAATCGCAAACAGATAAGTGTCATAGTTGTTAAAACAAACTATTCGTAGCACATGTTTTCACATACATACATGCATAAAAGTAAAACACAAAAAGATTGAAATGAATCAATATGCGTGACATCATAAAAAGCTCCAAAGATGAGCAACATTGTTCTTTTGCCCTAATGAGCATGTCAAAAACAAGAAAAATAAATACATTGTTCATGACAAGAGTTACATAGCCCACAAAAACTAGCAAAATTATCAAGAAACCCTACTCAACAGTAGTAGGGGTGTTTTCAACAACAATAAAAGAACCACTTTTAGCAGTTGGATGATCAGCTAAATTGCCAGCAACTCGATCAACCGAAGGATCTACAACCAAAGCCCAACTAGGACAATCCAAAAGATTCAGCCCAGTTAGGGCAATCTAGCCCAACTCTGGCGATTCATCCCAACTAGGGAAATGCAAAAGATTTAGCCCAACTGGGGGGATCTAGCCCAGCTCTGGTGGTTCAGCCCAGTCAGGGCAATGTAGAAAATTTAGCACAACTAGGGCAATCTAGAAGATTTAGGGCAACTACAGCGATCTAAAAGATCTAGCCCAGTTAAGGCAACCTAAAAGATCTACCCCCGCTCTTACAGAGAGAGCTTATCATCAATGCAGGATTGCAGGATCCAAGACAAAGAGATCAATGTCTAAATTACTAAACTGAGTGGATCAAATCCTCTTGATTCTCACTTAACTCCGCAAGCTTGCCTAGATTGACTAACAGTAATTAAAGACTAGCTGCAAAGCAGGAAAAACTGCAAAAGCATCTCTAATTGATCCATAAAGGGAAGAGGCTAACAAAAATAAAAGGAAACAACCAAAATATACATTTGGGGCACTCTCCAAGGCCAACTCAATAGCCCATTGCGTAGGCGATGATTCCAAGTGATGGCGATCAAGAAAGTTAACCATACTCTACACAAAATCCCGCTGCACAACCGGATCACTGCTTTTCAATATAGATTGCTGAGAAGTGTCTTGAGCTCTGGAGCAAGTACACAAAAATGGAGGATCTAAAGATTAAAAAGACTCAATAAGGAGAGTATCTCCTATATGCGTACGAATATTTTTGTGTTTACGAAGAGGTAGGGGTGTTCATCGGTTCGGTTTTGTCCAAATTGAACCGGAATTTTAGTAATCACAAATTTCAGAGCAAAAATAGAACAAAAACGGTTTGGTTAGAGTCGGTTCAGTTTCAATCAAACCAAATTTCCAGGAAAAAAAAAGCTGGCCAAAATTCAATTTTGACTCTCCCTTTTCTATATCAGGTCGGAATATTAATTTAAATTATAAAGTGGCAGAGTCAATTAATCAGCTATAGAAGCATGCAAATCAAATGGGTTTCTTAAACTTCCACAAAAAATTGAAAACTAGATGAAATAATTGAATTTTAATTAGGGCTAATTTTAATTGTTTTTCTTTTTTTTCTTCATTTTTTTAGGTTTATACTATATATATTATTCAGTTAACCGAACCGAATTGCACCTCAAAACCAAATCCAAAAATTGAACCTAATTTTCTGGTTCGATTTGATTCGGGTAGATAACCGAGATGTGCTAATTCCTTCGAGGAGGAGCATCTAAAGAGGCCTCTTGCGTAACTGGCCCTTTCCTCGTTGCTATTTTCCTAGCACACACAAGATTACGAGCTGAATGGGGTTGGAGCCGCATGACCTAAGCGAGGTGAAGAAGCAATAGGACGTTGCCCCACTTGTGGCTGCAGACCTACAGAAGCACCTAGGCCTACGGGAAAAAAAGAAGGATTCACCTCCTGGAGAGTAGGTCGCACCACCACCGAAGCAACTAGCGAACCACCATCGTGACCAATCGAACAAATCTTGTCCGCAATGGCTAATATTCTGGAAGAGCCAAATTTATAGTCTCATCTAAAGAAATGGGGTTTTGAGTTAAAACATTTAACATTGTTACAGAAAAGTAGAGGAGTAGAAAAAGCCAAGCAAAACTAGGTTTTCAAAACCCACTTGAAGAAAATGGAGCTTCATAGCTAGAACTGCCCTGCATCCTAAGTTGCTTTGCAACTTGTCAGTTTGGACCTCATAGCATTTTTTATTTTTTTTTACAACTCTCACAGCTTGACAAATCAAATTTTAGAGTTTGGGGGGCTATTGATGTGGGTGAAAATTAGCTATTACGCCAAGTTGACAAGCCCAAGGCTTAATGGGCTAAAGTTGTATAAAAAACTGGACCAAGATTGCTGAAGTACAGCCCGTCCGGGCCTGGGGCTGGGCCTGCAAAGAAAGAAAAAATCTATAAGGAGTAAGGTTAGAGACAAGATTCAATAATTGGGGTGATCTAGCCAAGGTTTTATCCTTTTCTATTTCAGTCGAGAGGATCAACGATATACAGGAATGAGAATCTCAATATTAAAGACTATGCTCACATAAAGGTGAGCTGCCTACGTACCCCTTGGGGATCAAGTCTAGACGTAGTTCGAATAAAGGAGCTAGTATAGATATGACTCGTATTAGTGATCTCTCGTATTTATATGATGGGTTCGTGCTCTCGAGTCTCCGATTATCTGGGCTTACGAGTCTCAATTCGTAGTATTTATTGCTCAGATTCCCGATCCGCCAATCTTCATAAATGGCTGTATTTATAGAACTTCCATTCAACACTGTAGAGTGAATGACCAACAAGACGTTGTACCTGTGGATGTTATACACGTGTCCGTGATGGGCGGTATAGATTCGATGTTTACTGGGCCGGGTCTTGAACCGCCCCTACCCGTATTTACAAAAACACGCGGATCTTGGAGTGTAATGTAAATATTGTAGTTATAGGGATCGGGCACGAAATCTACTCCATACCCTCGTATACGAGGGTATATCTGGTTTATACGACCCCCCATATTTCTGTATATACAAGGTGACGACGTAACGCATTTTAGGTATATCATTAAATCCCCACTTCGTGAGTGATGGGGAATTTAACTTCCAAGTTTTTGACCCTTGACTGACGAAGTATTATTTAATGTTTTTATTCCCTTCTGTATTATTAATTACCATCAATTCGCCGCAATCATTACTTACCTGCAGCGTTTCGTCATAACTCTCGTCCATGGGGCACGGACCTTGTTGACATGAGTAACGTGGGTCGACCCACTATACCTCGACGAACATTGAAACGCATCCTTAAGCGACTATTCAACCCCGAGGTCGTGATGAGTGAGTCAGTACTCGTCACTTGCGGGCTAAGTAGGGCCAATGTGCCTCCCGTCGAGAATCTTGGTAATTTTCACGCTTGTATTTTATCCATTACTGCACCTCGCAACATATTCTATCGATTGGATTTTAATCTAAATAATAATAATATATTTATTAATTTATTTATTATTTTTTTTTTGTTTTATTATAGCAATGGAAGAGAGGCAGGCTCGCATGGATAAGAGGGCCGTTATCGCAGCCGAGGCGGCTCAGCGGGCCGCTGTAGCCACAGGTCGAGGTACCGGCCGGGGTCGTGGCCGTGGACGAACTCAGGCGCAACCCGCCCTGCGAATCGGCGAGCCACAAGGCCAGGGTCCCATTCGTGCACAGCCACCTCGCACGGCCTCAACCGCCCCTCGTCCTCCTCGAAGCAGCAGCACTGCTAACGACCCCGAGATGGAGGAGGGGTCTCTCGTTCGCCGGCGACGCTCCGAGGCCATCGGTGAATTGACGGGCGCTCCATATGGTCGTCCTGAAAAACGACCTCATCGGGAGGGAGCCTCTCAACCCGCCCCCACCGAAGGGGCAACTCCAGCTCCGCCGTCCAGTAACCCAGACGAGCCTAGTGCTCACGATATTGAAATGCTCAACGAGGCTGAGTCGTTATTTCTTAATGACTACCTCGAATGCGAGGTGACCGAACGTGCGCCTCGTCGTCCGGATCAACAGCCCCTTATTCAAGACTGGCACATATATCCAGATAGCAGCGTTATTAAGGATCGCAGCGGCAATACCGCGATCGAGTTATACTACCGCACCCTGCTGCCGAAGGATAAGGCTCTAATCCTCGACCAGCCTCACCCTATCATAGAAAAGCAAGCGGCTCAATATATCGAGAAGGTAAACGCATAGTATCTATGTATTTAGGTTCCCATCTTCCATGACCTCATTTGATATCTCATCATTTCAGACGAAGCTCTTGCTACATCAAATGTCTCTCACTAGCTCAACCTTCAAGGAAATCTTGAGAAGAAAAGAGCAAGAGCTTACGGACTATAAAGGACAAGTCCAGGCCGAGTTACTTGCTGCCCAAGAGGACAAAGAGAGAGCCTCTTCCCTACAGGTAGGCTCGACTTATAGCTGTTCTTTATTTTTATTATATATGATGTTAGAATCTTATTCTCGTCATTCGCAGACGGAGCTCGATACGCTTTGTCGGTCCTACGATGCCGATAAGCTTAAGATGGCAGATTTGGAACAAGCCAATGCTGGGCTTCGTCAGCAACTGAATGTGCTGCAAGGGGGCACCGAGGCCGAAAGGCGGCGGCAATTCAACTTGGGCAAAGCCGCTGGTCGTAGAGAATTCCAAGAGTCATCCTCGTTCCGTCGCCAGCTCGATGAGGCTCGTCTAGGTGGAGCTCGTGACATGCTACGCTCCACTGTCGTTGACAATCGTTTACTTGACCAAGCCCTCAACGACGTGCGGGATGGTTTCTTTAAGGCCCTCGATTACCTGAAAGAGGCTGGGCATCTCCCATCCAATTTTGAGGAAGAAGAGTTCGCCGGGGCGTATCTGAGGGCCCCCCTAAAACGACCTTCTGCCACCCCCACCGAGAGCACTACATACACATACTTCCCAGAGTTTGATGCCCTGGTAATCGGCGAGTCAGGGGCAAGCGTCCAGTTCGAACGAGAATTAGAGGCAACGATCGATCGAGGAGATGGACAAGGAGAGGGTGGGGAAGCAGCCGCCGCTGCTGACGAGCCTCAGCTAATCGAGGATTAGGCTAGATTTGTATTAAATCGGCTTGATTTCACAGTTCACACCATCTTTGTAGTTCCTCACTTTGATAATTTTGAATGGTATACTTCGTTTTGTTATTAGATTGTGTTCGTTATCGAATGAGTTTTGCTTTGTTCATCGGATTGCATGTCACGAGCATCTTGTTCGTTTTTAAAGAGTTGCATTACAACAACTGCATAGCACTTCGTTTTGTTAACAGATTGTGTTTGTTATCGAACGAGTTTTACTTTGTTCATCGGATTGCTTGTCAAGAGCATCTTGTTCATTTTTTAAAGAGCTGAATTACGACAACTGCATTGTAAACTCGTACAAATAAAACTTGAGATCCAGTTATGCTACTAGGCATAGAATTTTCTCAAGTTATTTACATTCCAAGGCCGTGGTAGGTCTTTACCCACGAGATCTTGTAATCTATAGGTCATTGCCTTTGTAATCTTTACGACCTTAAACGGTCCTTCCCAGTTTGCTTCCAATTTTTTTACATGTCTCGACACTTCCACCTTCTTTAGAACAAGGTCCCCAACTTGAAAAGATCGCTCCCTCAGTTTTTTATTATACGCCCTGGCCATTGTGCTTTTTTGCCTCAATATGTTGGCATAAGCCTTGTCTCGCACTCCATCAACGACATCCAACTCGAACTCCCTTGCCGATCTGTTCTCCTCAGGTTTGTATGCACTCACTCGGTGTGTCATCATTCCGATCTCCGCCGTAATAACTGCTTCAGAGCCATACACTAAACAGAATGGAGTCTCTCCTGTTGACGAACGTGGTGTCGTACGGTATGCCCACAACACCCCATTTAGCTCCTCTACCCATCCCCTTCGCTCACCATCGAGTCTGGCTTTCAGATGTTGCAAAAGTATACGATTCGCAACTTCTGTCAAACCGTTAGCTTGGGGGTGACCGACCGAGGTAAAGTTTTGCTGAATCTTCAATTCGGAACACCAATCAACGATGGCTTTCCCATTGAATTGCGTGCCGTTATCGGATATCAGTATCCGAGGTATACCAAACCTGCATATTATGTTCTTCCCGATGAGGATTATATCGTCAATAGAGTTTACTCAATTGTATGTGGTTTAATTAACCTGCATATTATGTTCTTCCAAACGAAGTCAATGACAGCTTTCTCTGTGATACGAGCTACCGCTTCCGCCTCTATCCACTTCGTGAAATGCTCAATAGCCACAATAACAAATTTCTTTTGATTTTGAGCCGGAGGGAAAGGTCCTGCATATAATTCAATCAGTTAATTAAGCACGTTTTTTCGCCTGATCATGTGTATAATCTGTGCGTCGATGAGTATGTACCAACCTAGGATATCGATGCCCCATTGATCGAATGGATAAGCAATTTTTATTGCTTCCATAGGGGTCCCTGGTCGATGTATCTCGTTAGAGTGCAATTGACATTGACGACACTTTTTGGCAAATTCATGAGCGTCTTTCACCAAAGTGGGCCAGAAATAGCCTTGCCTCGTTACTTTTTGAGCCAATGCCCTTCCTGCAGAATGATTTCCACAACTTCCCTCATGTATTTCCCGTAAAACATACTCCAATTCTGATGGAGTCACACACCGCAGCATCGGCCCCCCGACTGATCGTTTGTAGAGCTCTCCGTCCAATATTACGAACCGAGTTGCTCTCTGAACAATCCTCCTGGCCTCAATCTTATCACAAGGTAGCTCATCCTTAACCAAATAGTCGGTAATTGGATCCTTCCAAGAGCTCTCGGTTGAGATAGGCAGGACCGATGTCAAAGATTCTATTTCTGAATGCTCAGCTACGAGCAGAGTGACTTTCCTGCTTTTCAATCCTACAATTTGATTTGCGAATTTTGACAAGGCATCTGCTCTTTCATTTTCATCCCTAGGAATTTGATTCAACTCAACGTTTTCAAACTCCTGCATTAATTCCCGCACCTTCTTCAAATATCTTACCATTGTTCGTTCTCTGACCTCATAAGTGCCGGCAACTTGCTTAGCCACACACTGCGAATCTGTGTACACCATTAGCCTCTTTACCCCCAAGCTTCCTGCCATTTTTAATCCTGCAACAAGGGCCTCGTATTCCGCTTCATTATTTGTTACATCAAAGTTTAATTTAATAGCAAATTCCAAATCCACCCCCTCCGGGGTTTGTAACCAGACTCCAATTCCTCCCCTCTTCGTCATAGACGAGCCATCCACGTGCAAGAGCCATGTCTTTTCCGCCTCTAGTGCAACGACTCCCAGGACTGACTCCGCTGTCATCTCAACGACAAAATCAGCCACTATCTGCGCTTTTGCCGTAGTTCGGCTCCTATATTCAATGTTGAACTCTCCCAATTCAATAGCCCACTTTATGAGTCTGCCCGAAACATCAGGTTTTACCAACACCTGCTTCAATGGTTTGTTCGTTAGAACTACTATACTGTGAGACTGGAAGTAGGGTCGCAATTTGCGAGCAGAGGTTACTAAAGCAAGTGCCCATTTTTCAATCTCGAGGTAATTTAGCTCCGCCCCTTGAATTAACTTACTAATGTAATACACTGGTTTGTGTTCGTTATCGACCTCTCGGACCAAAACTGCACTAATGGCTACCAAAGAAACGGCCAAGTACAAGAATAGGGGTTCCCCGAAAACAGGTTTTGTCAAAAGAGGGGGTGATACTAGGTGTTTTTTGAGCTCTCGAAAAGCTTCTTCACATTCTTCAGACCACGTGAAGTTTTTTACCTTCCGCAGGATTTTGAAAAAATGAAGTCCTTTATCAGCCGATCTCGATATAAATTTGTTCAGGCTTGCCATTCTTCCCGTCAGTTTTTGGACCTCTTTCACATTTGAGGGGGATTTCATATTCAAGATAGCTTCGATTTTTTCCGGATTGGCTTCAATACCTCGTTCAGTTACCATATAACCCAGAAATTTCCCCCCTCTAACTCCAAATGTACATTTATTAGGGTTTAATTTCATCCCGTACCGTTTCATTATTTTAAAGGAGTTCATCAAGTGAGTTAGGTGATCCGACTCGTCCACAGATTTGACGAGCATATCATCGATGTAAACCTCCATAGTCTTTCCTATCTCGCTTTCGAACATCGCATTGACCAATCTCTGATACGTGGCTCCGGAATTTCGAAGGCCAAACGGCATCACATTGTAACAGTATACTCCTCTGGCCGTGACGAAGGAAGTTTTCTCCCTGTCTTCCTCCGCCATCATAATTTGATTAAAGCCCTGATAAGCATCCATCATGCTCAATAAGGCACAACCTGCAGTAGAATCTACTAATAAATCAATACGAGGCAAGGGATAAGGGTCCCGAGGGCAAACTTTGTTTAAGTCAGTGAAATCGGTACACATGCGCCATTTGTTTTCGGCTTTTGGTACAAGAACTACATTTGCTAGCCATTCAGTAAATTGAATTTCATTTACATAGCCTACTTCTAGCAATTTCTTCACTTCTTCTTCAATAATGGCGTCCCTGTCGGGCCCAAAATTCCTTCGTTTTTGACGAACGGGTTTTGCCTCGGGGTCGACATTCAAACGATGAACTATCACCTCTGGATCAATGCCTCGAAAGTCCGCAGCCTTCCAAGCAAAAATATCTGTGTTTGCCTTGAGAAACTTTATCAATTTTGATTCCATTGTGGGACTCAATTGTCCCCCAATTCTAGTAGTCTTCTCTGCATCGTCTTCAAAAAGTTGAATAGTTTTGTGCTCCACAGGTTGTACCCTCGTATCCATTCTCTTCTGCCTCTTATCAATCTGCTCCATCAACATGGCGGCCTCCTCTTCCACGACATTTACCCTCGTAACTTCCCTCTTCCTTTTCTTGCTAGAACTGGGCTCTAAAGAAGTGGTGTAACAATCTCGAGCTTCTAGTTGATTACCCCTCACTTCACCTATTCCATCTCTGGTCTTGAACTTCAACTTCAGATGAGGAGTCGACACTATGGCTCCAAACATATTGAGCATCGGCCTTCCCACGATCATGTTATAAGCAAAGGGGGTATCCACAACCAAAAAGGTCACACGCAATGTCCTTCTCTTCGGAGCTGATCCCAGTGATACATCGAGTTCAATAGACCCTCTTGGCATGATTTGTGACCCCGTGAACCCCATTAAAGGAGTGTTTACCGCCCGCAAATTTATCCTTCCTAAATCCATCTTCTGCAAAACATCCCAAAAGATTATGTCCGCCGAGCTGCCAATATCTACCAGCACCTTGTGCACAGCAAAGTTTGCGACATCCATCGTTATCACCATCGGATCATTATGGGGAACAATCATGCCTTCGTAATCCTTATCGTCAAAAGCTATTGGTTGGTCAAAATTATGTACTGAAAAGACCTTCGTAGGCTCCTGACGATAGTGATTGCCACGCATTTCCCTCTTATGCCTTTTTCTTGCACTGGATGAATCGCCTCCAGCTGGTCCTCCTGCGATAGTATGGATTTCTGCCCTTGCCACACTAGAATGCTCTTTTCCTCGAGCACCCTGATGATCATTATCCCTCTTTTCATCATTTCGTCTATAGTCATCACTTCGACGATACTTATCGGCCCGGGGACGGTTATATGGGCGACTGTCCTGGACTCGGCGTTCATATCGACCTTCATCCCTTTTATAAGGGACACGATCAGGGGACCGGCTTCGTGATCGTCACAGCTCTTTTGTGCGGGTGGCCCCTGGGGCTCTTACCTCCGCAAGAGTACGATCAATAAAGTCGTTAAGGACACCATCTTTAATAAGACGTTCCAATTCGTCCTTCAATTGATAACACTCCTCAGTGTCGTGACCATTGTCTCTGTGAAATTGACAATATTTGTCCGAATTTGCTCTGGGTTTCGATTTCAACGGCTTAGGCCATCGAATCGCGTTCATATGCTGCACGACCAGTAACACTCTTCCTCTTGATGCTTTCAAGGGTGTGTACTATTCATATTTCGCGTATCGGGGGGATCGTTCATGGTTTTTGTCAGACCTCGACCCTTCCTGCCGATAGCTATTATTTTGTCGATCTTTTCGATCGTTTGCGGGCTTACCAACCTCGGAATCTTTTGACAAGTTCATCTCTTCCTCGTTGATGCATTGCTCCTCCAACTGCATCAATTCTTCTTGATCCTTAGGTGCACGACGAGCTAAGGCAGAAGCCAACGTACCTTTTCTCAAGGCCAACAAAAGGAATGTTATGATAAGATCGTGAGTTAGCTCAGGTATTTCTAAAACTTCCTGATTAAACCGGTGGACAAAATCCCTCAGGCTTTCGCCAGGGCCTTGCTTGAATCCCATCATGGAAGATACGGATTTCCTGGCCTTCTTATTGGCAGCAAAATGATTCTCAAACCTCCTAATGAGTTGCTCGTATGATACTATCGATCCCGGCTGCTGACTTGTGAACCAATCTTGAGCCCTCCCGACCAAAGTTGTCACAAAAACCCTTGCATTGATCGCATTTGACTGGTGATACAGTGACATTAAAAGCTCAAAAGTCGTCAGATGCGGTCCTGGGGCACCCGTCCCATCATAGGTAGGCAAAAGAGGTGTCTTGAACGAATTAGGGGGTTCCTCAAATACTATATCATCACAAAACGGCGAGTTCCTGGCCATCAAGGCAGACATCGATCTGTTTCTTGACTGAAACACTTCTGTTTTCCGATTCACCCTACCAAGCTTTTCATACATTTCATCAATTTCAGCTTTCGACAGGGCCGACTGCTCCCTCTCATCCTGCAAAGGCTGCTTTCTCCTCCGGATCTCGGCACGCATATCGGCCCTACTGTCGACCTCCTCATCCGAGTGTGGCCCTGCCTCCCCCTTCTCCCTGCGATCCGGGGCCAAACCTTCTCCTTCTGTGAACAGTCTCTTAGGTGCTAAGGGCGCCCCTAGAGTCCTTAGCACATTAGGAGTGACAGGTCCCGACGCCACCAAGCGACTCAAAGCTTCATCCACCTTCTCCTGCACCATCCTGTCCAACTCCCCCCTTGTCACCACCATCCTCTCGTCACCACGATCACCCCCACTCCTACCCGGTGCCGAGGACACAGAATCCTCGATGCGAACTCTCTTCTCTTTCTAACCATCCCCTTCCATTAGACGCCAAATTCAGCAACTCTCGAGCAGGTTCCCACAGACGGCGCCAACTGATCTAGCCAAGGTTTTATCCTTTTCTATTTCAGTCGAGAGGATCAACGATATACAGGAATGAGAATCTCAATATTAAAGACTGTGCTCACATAAAGGTGAGCTGCCTACGTACCCTCTTGGGGATCAAGTCTAGACGTAGTTCGAATAAAGGAGCTAGTATAGATATGACTCGTATTAGTGATCTCTCGTATTTATATGATGGGTTCGTGCTCTCGAGTCTCCGATTATCTGGGCTTACGAGTCTCAATTCGTAGTATTTATTGCTCAGACGCCAATCTTCATAAATGGCTGTATTTATAGAACTTCCATTCAACACTGTAGAGTGAATGACCAACAAGACGTTGTACCTGTGGATGTTATACACGTATCCGTGATGGGCGGTATAGATTCGATGTTTACTGGGCCGGGTCTTGAACCGCCCCTACCCGTATTTACAAAAACACGCGGATCTTGGAGTGTAATGTAAATATTGTAGTTATAGGGATCGGGCACGAAATCTACTCCATACCCTCGTATACGAGGGTATATCTGGTTTATACGACCCCCCATATTTCTGTATATACAAGGTGACGACGTAACGCATTTTAAGTATATCATGGGGATTTACCATTGCAGGCTGAGGATACTAAGCTGAATGAGCCTAATACAAGGGCTCCAATTCTTCTTGAATAGCTGCAGTTACCATGTGTAATAATGGAAGGAAGCTAGCTTCATTACAGCAACCATAATTAACCAAGACCATCAAATCTTGTATAAATACTTGCATTAAAAGATGAATAAAATAACTTTTTACCTTTCCAAACAATTACTCTTATTTTATCTATCATTATTATATTCTCAATTTTCTCAAATATTATTATATAAATTCATTAGTCTGAATCGTACACACATCATAAAGATGTAATAAATTAATAATGGGCGAATATTTGGTACTACTAGATTCAACAACAATGTCTTTTTTCAATAGCATTAATAGACCAAGGATCGTCCGAAATGATTCAATGCGCATCGGAGATGGAAATAAGTTGCAAATCGATTTTAAAGGATATATATTCACAGTAGGCTTAAAATGCCTAAAGAAATATTCTCCTTAGGGGGTCACATACATTCTCAACTTAGGAGCTACATTTGGATTCTACAAATAAATTGAAGATGCATAAACATAATTCAGCACATAGATGTTATATCTTACAAGAAAGTCATACCCCAAATCTGTAAAGCATATGGTCCTGGATACAGACCCCACTAAAATACAAATCCAAAAGGAATCAAAAAAGGCTCATCATCATCACCCTTTGACATGAATCTTGAAAACAGCCAAGCCCTACTCACATTCTAATTCCATCTACGTCAAGCCCACCAGAAAACAAGTCCAGAAATGGTTAGAATTATGGATGAGAAGGAGAAAATGCTCTTGTGGAATAGAATTCCTCCATCGCTTATGTCGTTGTTCATTCCCGACGGACCTAAACCGTTGTTAGTCCCTCCTAACACGCCGCCGGTGGAAGGGGTTGTCACAAAAGGCGAGCCACCAGTGGTGGAGGTGGTGCCGCCTGTCGTCGTGGGGGTTGTACTCCCTGGAGTGGTGGTGGAACTGACAAGATCAAGAAAAGTAAATGAGAGAATTATTTAGCTTAATATGAGGGTGGGAGAATACATAAACAGAAAGAAAGTGTTGGGGGTTGTATAATGGGTTTTCAACCTTTCAGAATATTTTCAAGAGGTTTCAAACTCAAGATTATAGCATAATCATTGATATTTGTGCGGTGGGACTCGTAGGAGGAGAACGTCATATGCAGATAGTCGTAATTATGATAGAATTGAAGTCCGAAAACTCTCTAAATTAGTAAAGTCTTTTGACATACGCAAAGTTAGGCCTTAGTTTCATCAAGTTCCAATTACAAACCACAAGAAATTAGTAGATTATGCATACATACAAGGTGAAAGACAACAAATTTCAAAAGAACTATATATTAGCATATTTGGTATGAAAATGCGATCCGCATTCTCTGACACAAATTTAGGTCTTAAATAAAATTCTTACAAATTAGAAACTAACCAAGTGAGAGACAATCTCATTGTGACCGATTGGATTAGTCTACAATGTCTACATCTATAAAAGTGAAACAAATCCCCATTGGCCCATGGATAAGACATAAAATCTGACTATAATTATTGATGTAGAACCTATAAGCTAGACCAAATAATTTGAGAGAAGTAGCAAAATATTTTTCAACTAGTCATGACCTGTCCTTGTCATGGAATATTAATTACGTAAAATTAATAATAACAAAATTTATCACTACATAATTTATTTATTTATAATATGTAAAATTCAAGGATTTAATTTAAATTTGGCAATATTCATGGAAAGATGATTTTATATGATATTAAATCACATAATTTAATTTTAAAAGAATAATGCATGATTGTTGAACTGTTGAACTTGGTAAAATAAATTTTAAAAAGTACGTATATAATAGACAACTATCATTAACAAAAGAAATATGTAGGAAAGGAAAGAAATAAATAATTATTTGAATTCAAATTATTTTGATAACTCACTTATTTTGAATTTTTAAATTTGATTAATTTAGATGAAGGTTAATAACTACATTTATTCATATTCTTTTTTTTGATAAAACATTTATTCATATTCAGTTGAAGAATTTTATGATAATTACTTATGAGTCACATTTGATTTCAATTAAACTATCCACATACACACTTATTTGAGTAATCTCAAAATTAAATTTTATTATTTAGATATCCTCACTATTGCGCCAATAAGTGGAGGCTATTATAACATGAGAATTCTTCTCTCTATCTATCTTCTTTATCTTCATAAAAGTTCCCTTCAAGACAAGCTTCTTAAACTCCCTCTATTTACCCTTTTTCCCTCTTTAAGGGCCCATTCTCAGACCCCTTCTTTAAAGTGCTAATGACTATTTTACTCCTGACCTTTTGCAGGGTTAAAGAGGCAATTAATTATACCTTCTTTAAGGCACAATGGAAATTTTGAATTGTACTCGGCCTATTAATAATAGTTTTCAATGATACATATACATATATATATATATACGGACAAGGCTCCTGCAAGACTGATGTGTACGGACAGACACAAGAGCCAAATTGTCATTGGCCATTAATCTTGGAATATCAACCACAACTTTTTGACCCTCAAATAGTAAAAGGTCGAAAGGGGTAATAAATAAAGAACATATGTATTGCCATCTTTAAATAAAGTGTCGCACCACAAAAACGTAGTTACTTCCATTATTTACCCTTACCAGTCAAAAGGGTAAAGTTTAAAAGAGCTTTGGATTCTCTTGTGCACAATTATTGAACCATCTTTTTAGACTCAATTACATATTTAGTTGCTTACCAAAAAAAATAATTACATATTTAGTTGCAATTATAGAACCAATAAGTTGGCAATGACTAATGAGTCAAAGGACATCATCATGCAATAACATGAACGTACGAGTAGAATTGTCAATCAAAGTTTTGTATCTTTGCGTATAAATTGACAGCTTGATACTATACAAGCTTTTTAAATCCCACATGAGTTTGTTTGTCGTTTTTTTGCGCAGTATAATTTTTCAGCTAAACTGTATCGGTTTTAAAATACTTCGAAATGATCAAAATCATAATCAAAATTTGAACCACAAATAACTAGACTGAAACATAACATATTAAGACAAAAATTGTCTAGATTCTAAACACAACAAGATCAAAATGGTTTAAGTTTTTCACCCCTCTAGTAAAAACCTCTATATTATTCTTCAAATTGCTTGGGGTTTAAGAGTAAGTTGTATTTTGCATGTTAATATTGTAAACTTGTTTTTATATTGATTGAAATGAGCACAAATCTAATTCAATATTGTAAGCATGTTTTTATATTGATTAAAACGAGCACAAATCTAATTCAAGTCAAACCTACCTCAATTCACACATCCAACTCGAGTCTAAATTGAAATTTTAATATTTGATATGAACTCGACTAAATTTAAAATGATATAAAGCTCGCTTAAAGAATATCAAAAGTGAAAAAAAAATCATTGCAGGTAAAATAACGGGAATGGGAATGAAAATGAAAGATGAGATTGAAGTGCGCCATAAAGGTATTATCATCTTTATGAAGAATATGAAAGCTTTGGGGATTGGGAGATGCCCACTCCACTTAAGATGTCCTAGGAGAAAAGAGAATTTGAAAACAAGAATCTCATCACAAAACACACACATACATACACGCACATAAAAATAGCTTTGATTCTAGACCCTGAATACATACAGAGATTATAAGCACTCTTTTCTACCCACTAATTAATCTCCATATGACCGCCGCGCCAACTACCATTTAATTGAATGATATTAGAGAGTGTTTGGCTAAGCTTATAAGCTCCTCTAAACATCTATCTTATAAGATGTTTTAGAGCTTATAAGCTCTATAAATTTATTTGGTAACTTTTTAAAAAAAACAGCTTCTAAGACCAAAAAATAAGACGTTTGGATCTTATAAGTTATTTTTAAAAAAGTAACCCAACCCCACTTTTTTTAAAAAATCTTATAAAACATCTTATTATAAGATGTAAGAGCTTATAAGTTGTTTTCGATAAGCTTAGCCAAACACCCTCTTAGTCTCTTGCCATTTTCATCTCTACACTCCCACCGTTGTAAAAAAAAAAAAAAACCATTTCCGCACTCTACAAATACATGTATTTTAAGAGATCACCTGTGTTTTTCTTTGCTTTTTTTTTAATGTTGCAAGAATCTAAAATTAAAATAAATAAATAAAGGTTGTTTTTGAACTGTAAAATGAGTTTTTCACCCTCCCTTTTTTGGATTTGAAAAGTCTACTTAACTTAGGATTTGGTCGTACCATCTTAATTGGGTTTTTCTTTGGTGGACCGGGAGTATTACTCCTTGTGTCTATCTATTTCACAAACTAAGGTGTATTGTGTGTGGACCCCACACATAGTTGTGTGAAAGAGATATACACAATGATACACCTTGAAATAACACTCCAAGTGTACTATAGAATTATCCATCTTAATTGCAGGACAAAGATTATATTACTTGATTTGTGCCTTTTTTTGGTTTTTTGAAGTACGTAATTCATTCTCCATGTGATTAGTTGATGTGGCACACGACGGGTTAGAATATTCTAAGAAATTAATTAGTACCTTAGCCTTGTCTAAACGAAATTATAGACATTAATTCATACCTTGCAGTAGCAGGATACATACACCCAGTTGTGCCTGTACGTACGTAAATCAACCAAAATGAAAAAAATATACATATTAATAAAATGAATGAAAGAGTACCCAAAAATTTAATAACTTAGATCTAGTACTAGAACATAAATACAGGTTATATTTCATATTTGAAATCTAAATAAATAAATATATATATAGGGAAGAATATTAAATTTAAAATGAAAAAAGGGGGGAGGGGGGTGGGGTTAGGTGGAGTAGAGAGAGTAGTGATTACTAGGGTCAGATGTGACGATGGAAGCAGTTCCAGCAAAATCACAAGCAAGTGGAGCTTGACGATTTCTTTGGAAATAACTGTTCACAGCGTAGCTACAGTGTGCCCTCACTGAGTTCGGGTTGTAACATTGCCCGTTAGAATGGATAGGGTTGCAGTCCGCCCCGGCTCCACATGCGTAGTCCAGCGTCTTTTGCAATGTTGCATCGCTTCCTTCCTTGCAAACGCACCATGTTGCACCTATACATACATATACATATACATATTAAGTGGGAGCTTTCAAAAGTTATACAGAAAAATAACGGGAAAATTACAGTTTTCGTCCCTGAAATTGTAACCAAAAACACATTTGGTCCCTCATGTTTCAACCTCAACACATTTGGTCCCTCAACTTACAAATTTTGAACAAATGTGGTCCCTGCCGTCAATTCACCGTTAGAACTAATGAAATCTGCAATGTTCATCATCTTCTCCAACTAACCCAACCCTAAAATCCGATTTCAAACTTTAAATTATGATATCTCACTCATTTGAAGTCCATTTTTAACGAATCTTATATGGTTAGAATCGTCTCAACGAGTAGAATTCATCCATGTAAGTTTTGTCCCAAAATAGGCTGATTCAAAAAACGGATTTTTTCGGATTTGTGCGGTTCGGGTCAATAGAATCAGCGTATTTTGGGACAAAACTTACATGGATGGATTCTACTCGTTGAGACGATTCTAACCATATAAGATTCGTTAAAAATGGACTTGAAATGAGTGAGATATCATAATTTAAAGTTTGAAATCGGATTTTAGAGTTGGGAAAGATGATGAACAGTGCGGATTCCGTTAGTTCTAACGGTAAATTGACGGCAGAGACCACATTTGTTCGAAATTTGTAAGTTGAGGGACCAAATGTGTTGAGGCTGAAACATGAGGGACCAAATGTGTTTTTGGCTTCAACTTCAGGGACGAAAAGTGTAATTTTCCCGAAAAATAACCATACAAGCATATCAACATGATTTTTATTGACACAGTTAACACATAGATGGAAATAACAAATGTTAGTAAATAAATAGACCCATTTCATTCATTAAAACAGCATTTTTATTTCTTGAAAAAGCTTTAAGCTGGTGAGTGAGTGTGTGTGAGGGGGGAAATGGGTGTGTTGAAAAATAATGAAGCTTACTGGAGTGACCAGCCATGGCCAAGAGGAGCAGCATGAACACAACAACAGCCATGAGAGAAAGATTATAACAGTAGTAGTGTAATGCTACTGCAACTGCAACTGCAACTTAGAAGGAGGAGATGGATATTGGAGACTGAATAGCAATTTGGTGAGGGCTTAGAGTGAGAGTGAGAGTGAGAAAGTATTGGTGAGAGAATGGTACAAACAAGAGTGTACTGCGGTGTCCCAGGCTGGTGAGTGGGTGTCGGCTTGTGTTGTGATGTGAAATTACCTTTTTCATTTCTCGGTTTGCGTGTTTCTGTTTTATACACTTTTACTTGTGTGTATTTCTTGTTGCGCATTCTAGGAGTTACGGTATTGTGGGACAGTAACAAATACAAAAAACGAAGGTCACATATATGTGTAATGGGGAAAATTAATAGGTATACTCGATGTGAAACCCAATTACATATATCAATACATAATAAAAGATAATAAAAAAATTTTGATTTGTTTTTATATTGAATACACATTTTTTATTATTTCTTGTTGTGGTGTGATTACTGAGTCGGGATCAGGGTTGTCGCCGATCAAAATATTTTGAGAAATGAGTCAAAGGTGGAAGGGTCAAACCTATAATATGACAAACTAGTTCTCGTACTATTCGATTATAGTGATTAGTAGATGTTTTAGAGTAATTAAAAGTCATCCTCTTCAATGATCTAATTTCTCAATATTTATAGAAGTGCCTAATGGGCTATGGGCATCAAACTTCACTAGGCCCTTAATCAATCCATAGGGATAATGAGCCATCTTCCACTGTAATTAATTCACCATTATAAATTCATATGTATATTGTTAATTTAGGTTTAAATCCTAAATTACCCTTAATCATAATTATGGCACATCATAATGTCCCTCACTCCCCGATATTGGTCTAGGGAATATGCTCGAGAGTCAAGTTAATCTACACGATGTTGGAAGTTAACCAACTCATGATATGATTTTGAAGCTTGAAATGGACAACGACGCGTCACGGGCAACCCTTCATCCCCTACCGCCACTTGACCAAATCCCGATAACGGGTTCTTAAATGGATTGGCCGCTCGCCTGCTTTTTGAGCTACCTTCCTGCTCGAACCGACCTTGCTCGAGCAACTTGTGTTGCTAGGCAGGCTGATGCTCGAGCAGCATTGGTTGACTCCGAGGACAGACCTATTAGAGCTAGCCTTTCTCGAGCTGATAATTGCCCGGGGAGCGCTCTTCGAGTCTATGCCCGCTCATGGAGCTAGAATTTGAGCTATGTGCAGGTTTCCTTGTTGTTTAAGAAGAAATTGTTTGAGGAGTCTGAGTTTTCTTTCTGGCCCAACCAAGGAATTTTTCTAGCTTCTTTTTTTATGTTTCAATTTTGTTTCCGGTTCTTATTCAGAGTGTGAGTTCTAATCTCTCTAAATTTGTTGAGGACTTTAGTGAGTCCTTGGTTTAAATTTTCTCTTAGACTTGGAGGCTTGCTCAATGAGGACTCCTCGATCTAGACTTGCTTGAGAATGCTTGATGAGCCTTCAACATTTCGGAGGCAGAGTAGAATTATTCAATGAGCCATTTCTTGTGGAATCTAGGGGTGTACATAAATTCACCGAACTGCTTAGATTGAGCTGATCTGCCTAAAAAATGTTGGTTTAATTTTTTTTGAATAATAGTGTCAGTTTAAAATTTTTGCAACCCGCCGCTTTCGGGTCGGGTGGCGGGTTTATAATTGCGACTCGCTTAACCCGCAACCCGATTGCTAATTATATATGTTGCACATGTATGTCCATAGAGTTAAAGATTAGTATCCATCTTTGAAAATTATAATACATATATACTCTCTAGCAAAAGTAATTTTATTGATATTTATGTAACAATTTTTTTTGAGGGGCATACAATTGAAAACACTTGTTTTTATTTGATTTTATAAAAAATATTATTATCCTAAGGAATGTATATTATATATATCGATGACGAATTTATATAACAAATTAGTTTTAGTAATATTCGGGAGTTTTCACTCATTACAAATAATGATAATATGATTTTTATTTTGTAACACCATTTATTCTTGTATGTCCCACCACCTACTCAATTTTTTTAATTAAATCTACTATAACAAATATGTTCTTCAATATCTTACTTACTAATTGTAACTCCAAACAACTTGAAAGAATTATAATAATAATTTGAAAATCCGTCCGCTAAATACCTTCAACCCGAACCGCCTGATTTGAAAAGATAATTATGTGTTTTCGATCGGTTTGATATTTTGTCAATCCACACTTGTTGGGTCAGGTTGATTTTTCTTAATAAATCGCCTGAAATCGACCGCGTGCACCCCTAGTAGAATCTTGCCTCATTTACTATGTATGAGCTCCAAGCTCTTAATGGAGACCACTTTATAATTATTGGGGCCCTAGGAATTCTCCAAGCTCTGGCTAAGGTCTTCAAACCTTGAAGGTGATAGAGTAGATGCCTGGTGCGCCAATTATTTGGGCGCCATTACTGTGTAATAGACTCTATGAGATAATTTTTTCTAATAAATAAAGTCAATTTTATTATGACATTCTTTGTTCTTTAACTGTCTTTATATGTTTAGAACTAAGTCCCTTGAATCACACATGACTATAGGACATCATCGGATATTGGGAATGACAATGAGGGAATATGTCTGTAAGGTCGTGATTCTTAAAAGGTTCCAAGTCGACAAAGGTTCTGTGAAGGTGAGGGATATTGACAAAGACCCGAAAGACTTGCTTGTACACATGTGTTCTTAGAGAACATGCCTTGTTCCATTGGCATACATGTGTACGAGAGTTCTCATCGGGATAAGGAGTGAACTGAACAACTCCGCCTCTTTGGATTGCGCGAATTGATATCATGCAATGAAGGAAACATCGAGATTGGGTCATAAGAGTTTCAACTAAAGCCATTACTCGAGATATCTATCCGAAAAATTTGATGGAGGGATCTTACTTACGCGAGGATCGTGATTATAATAGGTTTAAGTATCTTAATATCGTTCGTGTCTAGGACTTCAGGGCCCGTTGCTAGACAGTAACCTCGATTTGTAGGTACCATGATATTATGGTGAATAATACATGGTCGGATTAAATCAAGGAAGATTTAATCTAGTATTTTCTAAATAAAGAAAGGTACAATGACACTTTGAAAAATGTACTTACTAACATATGAACGAGTCTAAGGGGTCACACACTTACTCCGAAGGTTCCTGCTTATAAGATATGATTAATCAACTTTGGAAGTTGAGGTGAAATTAGGAAAGTCTAGTACTTACCTAAAATGGATCTAGTAGAGTCCAAGGGTATTATTTTATTAATAAACTTGGTTGAAAATTAAATAAGATTAAATAAATAATTGGGTAATAATAATTAATGTTGAACTTTAATTATTATGGAATATTTAATTAAATGGTTGTACTATTTAATTAAATAAGGAGTCAGAAATTAAATCAAATAAGATAAATTTGTTGGACTCCAAGGCATAGATGGGGCGTGTATGGCGGACGAAAATGGGGGAGAAGATTAATTCCTCTTGAAGTCTTGATCAAGTTGGAATCAAAGAAATATTTAGGAGAGATGAAAGGAATAAGTTAGCTTGTTGGCTAAGTTCCTTGTTTTAAGGAAACTCCTTAATTGAGTTTACTTGGAATTAGATGAAAGTCAAATATTAGAGATTTGATTTTATCTTGACTTTCAAGTAAACTAAACCTAGGAGTCTTTATATAAATATGTGTGTTAAGAAAAACACACACACAATTTTTCTTAGTGCAATTTTCGTTCAACACAAGAAATAAAAGGAGAAAATTTTGTCTTCTATTTTCTCTTAAAATAGCCACCCCTACCCATTATTTTAGACAAGGTTTCGCTCATGTGTTGAGCTTAATCTTTCACTATATATTCCTACCTTCATATAATAAGCTTAGATTGGATCTAAAATAAATATATAGGCTAGCACTATATATATATATATATATATATATATTTATTGGGAACTACACGGAGGTGTGGATACATCTTAGAGGTGAGACAATTGGATCCTTTGAAGATACAAGGAACAATCGGAGCTCGAAATTTTGAGAGGGGGCCGATGGTTCGAACGGGATTTGAGGCGACATGATTTTGTTCGGATTGATTAATCAAAAACTTGTACGAGGGAAATAGTGCGAAAGGAATTTCGCGTAGTTAGTTTTTGCTCGTTAATATTAGTTTGATTAAACCAGCCATTATTCCTCTTTCAGGGTAGGATTTTAATATTTTAATATTCCGCTATGCTAACCTACCTCGGGGGATTACCCAACCCAACAGTGGTATCAGAGCCTAGTTAGTTTAATCGAACTAATCTGTGTGATTTATATGTTTTATTTATTTTTCGTATGAATAAATTAGAAGCATGCTAATCAAGATGTCTTAAGTTTATTATGAATTGAATTTATGTTGGGATTTAAACGTATGAAAATTTTGGAAATTTTATGAAGAATTTGGTTTCGTGAAAAAAAAAACATAAATTTGGGTGAATTCGGGTTGGTGGTGAAGTTTTTGGATTTAAACGCCGGTGGTGGGAAGTTGTAAGATGAACGAGCCGAAGGCTCGAGCACCATATGACAACCCGGTCTGAGGCGTGTCTTGTCCTGATACCTCACTGCCCAGCCCGAATTAACGCCGGACAGTGAGGCCCTAAACAGCTTCCGACCTGCGTGTGAAAATTAAAATTTTAATTTTAATTATTTCTAAAAATTAGATTTTTAGAATTTTTTTTTTAGAAAATAATTTTTGTGAAAAATCCAAATTATCCCAAATAAATTGCCATTTATTCTGAACGAGAGGTAGGTAAATTTTGGATATCATATATTATGTGGATTGTCATGATTTTATGTGATTGAAGAAACCACGAGCCTAGTCTAGTTTTCGATGTATGTAATTTTTATGGTTGCAAAAATGGCCAGTTTGGCTTTTGTTTTCTGTCTTTAGATTAGTAGTTTGTAATTAGTTAAAGTTTATGTAATCATGAAGACGAAGAAAGCAGACGAAGGCCAAATTGAAGACTTGTATGCAATGACTATCCATTGTAATAGTTAGGTTGTTTTTATTTCCTAGAAGTCCAACCCACTTTGGCTCAGTGGGTTGATTAGGTTAGTGCTGAAGGTGAGTCATCCTAATTTACTGCTTTGTGGATGATTTATTTTTCTGTCTATATATATGTGATGTGTTTGGAATGCATGCATAGGATAGAAAACTGAACAAGATAATTTTAGTCTGGTGAGACCTATATTTTATGTAATGCCCTCCTGAGAAAATATTAGGCCTATATGGAATTGAAATTTGATTTTTCTTCCATGCCTTCCATCATAAGTGACAACATGTGAAACACTGTTGAGGCTAAGTGAATCACTCGTATAATTGGGGATTAGCTTAGTCGAGATAGGTTGTGGTTGTCATTAAGCATAGATATGCTTTGCTGGATCTAATCATTCATTTTGCACTCATAGACTTGGGCAATGAACTGAGAGGATTGACCATGGAATATTTGATGGGCTTGGCCTAATGTTGAGTTAATATATTGGAGACACATATGATTGAGTCATATGTGAAAGACGAGGTAAAACTATCTTGAAAACCATCCAACGAGGTGGAAGGCCGAGTGAGACTATTATCTAAATGGATCAATCACACTCATAAAATTGGGGTGACTTGATTGATTTTGAGATAGATCTCAAGCCCACTAAGAAAAATTATTTTTTCATTAAATTCTATCCAGAGGGTGGTGGAATTTGGAAAAATAATGGGAGCCTTGTACAATTAAAGACTGTATAAGGACTTTATGTAGAATGAATGCTAATATATTTGCCTCGCTGAAACCTTTGTAGATCATTATTTTAAAAAGTTAAGAATCCACTATATGCTATTCTTGAAACCAACAAGTTAACCGGGCCTAATTATGCTGACTAGCTGAGAAACCTGAAAATTGTCCTTCAATCTGATAGAAGGGAGTATATCCTGACGGCTGAACAGTCGGGAATAACTCCCGAGAACAATGGTGAAGATAGGGAGTACGCTAAGCTATGGGCTGATGAAAATATTCAAGTGCGATGTCTTGTTATGACTTTATTGTCTAACGAATTACAAAAGCAACATAAAAAGTTGACACTCGCAAATGATATTGTCAATCACCTAGAAGAGCTGTATGAAACATGAAACTAGGACTAGGAAGGAGAGATATGCTATCTCCAAAGAGTTGTTTGGAGCAAAGATGGTCGAGAGGTCACCCGTCGGGGATCACATCCTGAAAATGATTCGTTTGATCAATAAATTAAGTGACTTCAATGTGGTGATCGAGGGAGACCTGTGTGTCGATCTAGTGGTACAATCTCTTCCTAGGTCCTATGACCAATTTGTCATCAATTTCAATATGAACAACTTGAATGCCTCACTAAGTTGTTGAACATGTTGATGACTGCTGAGAGCACCATCAAGAAAGAAAAACCTATGCTAATTGTGAGTTCTTCATCTAAATCCAAGAAAGGAAAGAAGAAGTAGAACAAGACCAAGGAGTTTAAAGGAAATGGTGGTGTGAAGAAGGCAAAGAAAGGTAAGAAAGCTAAGTCGGATGATTGCTTAAACTGTGGGAAGCCTCGACATTGGAAGAAGGACTTCAAGGACCACCAAAGGCTCAAGGTATGTTCTTTGTTGAAGTTAAGATTAGTGTTAACACTACTTCTTAGATACTTGGCACTGGGTATGGTATTCACCTTTGCAATGATATATAGGGGATTGTAAGAAGCAATGTGCTAAGTAAAGGAGAGATGACCCTAAGGATGGGAAATGGAGCAATGGTTGCTGCCATAGGGACCGTCCACTTAGCATTAGGGAGTAGTATTTTAATTTTAAATTCCGTCTATTTTGTACCCGAGATAATAAGAAATATCATATCCATTCCGGTTTTGGATGGAGAAGGATATCGTTTTGAGATTCATAATAATAGTTGCTCTTTGTTTTATGAATCTAATCTTATTATAGAGTCAAAATTGCAAGATGGTCTTTATACAATTTTCCTTACTTATCCTACTCTCAAAATTCAATAAAGTAACAATAAAAAATTAGATAATTCCATAAGTACATCAACGTGCCAACGCTAGGCTAGGTCATATCTCAAAAGAAAGGATTCGCATATTGGAAAATCAACTTGGTCTTGGAGATCTAGACGAGATCCCAACTTGTGAATCATGTCTTAAGGGAAAAATGACCAAGACACCATTTATTAGGGCAATGGCTTGGCAAGTGGAGTTTTGGACTTGGTCCATACTGATGTATGTGGGCCACTTAGTACTAATGCTAGACTTAGTTTTAGCTAGTTCATAATATCTACCGAAGATTTCTTGTGGTATGGTTATGTGTAACTTATAAGGTACAAGTCTGAATCTTTCAAAAAGGTCAAGGAGTTCAAACATGAAGTAGAGAAACAAACTGGTAGAAATATCAAGACTCTTCAATTGGATCGAGGAGGAGAATACTTATCTAATGATTTTTTGGATTATCTAAGAGAGAATGGGATTCTCTCGCAGTGGACTCCAACAAGCATGCCTCAATTAAAGGGGCTAGCTGAGCGAAGGAATCGAACCTTGTTAGACATGGTTCGATCCATGATGAGTGGCACTGGACTTCCTTCTTCATTATGGGGCTATGTTTTGACGACTGCAACCTATCTATTAAATTGGGCGCCATCTAAGAGTGTGTCTAAGGTTCTATATGAAATGTGGTATGGTAAGACACCTTCATACAAACATGTTAGAGTGTGGGGGTGTGCTGCTTATATCAAGCAACAAGTGGGAGATAAATTGGATCCGAGGTCCATTTTGTTTAGGTTTGTAGGGTATCGTAAAGATTCTTTTGGATACTACTTCTACAATCCCTTGGAACAAACTGTGATTATTTCAAGGAATGTGACCTTCTTGGAGAAGGATTTCCTATTAGATGGGAATAATGAGATTGTAGAACACGAGGAGACCCAAAGTACTAATATACCTCAAGAACCACAAACCAACTTGCATGATACCATATAAAGAGCAATTCATAAAGAACATGCTAAAAGTACACAACCTCTGAGGAGATCCGAAAAGATTCCAAGGGCACCCGAGAGATGAGTTGGCTATTTGTAAGAAAGCAAGTCAGCAGATTCCCTTTTGGATTTAGATCCAAAAAGTTATTGGGAAGCGATCTTGGACATCGATTCGGGAAGATGGCTAGAAGCCATGAAATTCGAGAT
The DNA here is from genome assembly GCA_019426215.1 of Buddleja alternifolia. Taxonomy (NCBI): domain Eukaryota; kingdom Viridiplantae; phylum Streptophyta; class Magnoliopsida; order Lamiales; family Scrophulariaceae; genus Buddleja; species Buddleja alternifolia. The sequence continues at coordinate 15,710,856 of CM033396.1, forward strand.
GGACTCCATGTACTCCAACAAATTTTGGGCCTTGGTAGACCCGACAGGTGGGTTTAAACCCATAGGCTACAAGTGGGTCTACAAACAAAAGCTTGGAACTGATAGAGAGATGGCTACCTAAAGGCGCGCCTCGTGGAGAAAGGGTTTACTCAAAGACAAGGTATTGGCTATGAGAAAACCTTCTCACCAGTGGCAATGCTGAAATCCATAAGGATACTTCTAGCCATATCTGCACATTGCGATTCCAAAATTTGGCAGATGGATGTTAAAACTGCATACCTCAATGGTGAAATTGAAGTGGAGATTATATGCAGCAGCCAGAGGATTTTACATCCAAGGAGAGTGAACACAAGGTGTGTAAACTCCAGAGGTCCATATATGGATTGAAACAAGCTTCCCGAAGCTGGAATAAACGATTTCATTCTATCATACGAGAGTATAGATATATTCAAAATGTTGATGAAGCGTGTGTGTACAAGAAGGCTAGTGGGAGCGCGATTACCTTTCTAGTACTTTATCTTGATGATATCCTATTGATCGGAAACAATGTAGGTATGATGCAGTCAACAAAAGTACGGTTGTCAAATCAAATCTCCATGAAGGATATGTGATAAGCTTCCTACGTACTTGGTATGAAGATATACCGAGATAGATTGAGTAAGATGCTGAGACTCTCCCAATACTTGTACATAGATCTAGTGATAAAGAGATTTAGCATGGAAGAATCCAAGAGAGGATTCTTTTCTATGAGACATTGAATCACTCTTTATGTGCCCTAAGACTGAGAAGGAAAGAGAGAGGATGTCTCACATACCTCATGCATCTGCCATTAGAAGCATAATGTATGCGATGATATGTACAAGGCCTGATGTAACTTAAGCACTTAGCGTATGCAGTCGCTATCAAGAAAATTCGTGGTGAGAAGCACTGGACCACCGTTAAAACAATCCTCAAGTATCTTAAGAGAACTAAGGACTTACTTTTGGTATACGGTGGAGGAGAATTGGGATTAGAGTGCTACAGAGACTCTAATTTCGAAACTGATATTGATGACTTAAAATCGATTTCTGGTTTCATTTTTCTGCTTAATGGTGGAGTAGTGAGTTGGAAGAGTTCCAAGCAACCAACTACTGCTGATTCAACCACCAAAGCGGAATACATTGCTGCCTCAGAGGCAGCAAAGGAAGCTATTTGGATGAGGAACTTCATCTATGAGTTGGGTGTGGTTCCATCTAGGGGTGTTCATCGGTCGGTTTTTTAACCTAACTGAACCGGATTTTTGGTTAACCGAAATTTCGATTTTCCAAAAATTCGGACCGAAAACCAAACCGAACAGGTTCCGTTCGGTCTGTTTTTTCCGGTTCGTTTAAAACCGAAAAAGAATTTTTTTTTTCTTTGCTACTGTTGTTTCAAAAATCTCACTGACTACTGTTTTTTGGCTATTGTTGTTCACTTTTATTTGGAATGCATACATTTATATATTTATAATTATGTTTAGCAAGATCAACTAAAATTGACATAATGATATTAAAAAGTGAACCGGTTTGGTTCGGTTTTTCGGTATAAATAAATTAGATATAAATAAATAATTGAAATTTAATTATGACTAATTTTAATTCATTTTCTTTATTTTCCTATAAGTTTTCACTAGGAAACACTTTTTTTTATATAATTTTTGGTCTATATTATACTATATAAAAAAAAAAATTGGTTTTTCGGTTAACTGAACCGACCGAACATCAAAACTGAAAACTAAAACGAAAATCGAATTTTGGCAAAAAAAAATCGAAAACTAAACCGAATTTTTCAGTTCGGACCGAAATTTCGGTTCGGTCGGTTCGTGAACACCCCTAGTTCCATCTATAATTAACTCGGTACCGATGTACTGTGATAACAATGGGGCTATTGTGCAAGCAACAGAGCCAAGGTCTCATCAGAAATCCAAGCACATACAAAGGCGATACCATTTGATCAGGGAGATCATTGAGAGAGGTGACGTTCGAGTGGAGCGTGTAGAGTCTGCAGATAATGTAGCATACCCACTCACCAAACCCCCTAGTCAAAAAATGTTTGATGGACATCTAGGAATAATGTGCCTTAAATACGTGGGCAATTGGCTCTAGGGCAAGTGGGAGATTGATAGAGTAGATGCCCGGCGCGCCAACTATTTGGGCTCCATTACTGTGTAATACACTATATAAGACAATCTTTTCTAAAAAATAAAGTCAATATATTATGGCGTTCTTTGTTCTTTAATTGTCTTTATATGCTTAGAACGAAGTCCTTTGAATCACACATGACTATGGGATATGATCGGACATCGAGAATGGCGATGATGGAATATGTCTCTAATGTCGTGATTCTTAAAAGGTTCCAAGACGATAAAGGGTCTGTCAAGATGAGGGATATTGACAAAGACCTAAAAGACTTGCTTGTGCACATGTGTTCTTAGAGAACATGCCTCATTCCATAGGCATAGATGTGTACGAGGGTTCTCATTGGGATAATGAGTGAACTGAACAACCCCACCGAAGATTCCTAAAATGGTTTTCCTGGTCAAATATGGAATTTCCAATAATCACGTAGGTGTAAGATGTATCCTCATGGACTTGAGGTTCTATTGGTTACTTTGAGCATAGTCAATTATACTTTGACTTATCTCATGATTCCTTCGCGAGTCATCATATGGGATATCTTGGGTATAGTATGATTATGTGTCAATGTACATGAGAGACCAAGATGGAATCTATCACTGATTTAGCTAATCAGACATATCCTATGTTTTGCTCAATGAATCGATTCAAGGAAACTTTTGCCAAAGTATGGCAATCCAAAGAGGTAGAGTGTTTTCTCGTTTAGATTGTGAGAATCGATATCATGTAATGAAGAAAACATAGAGATTGGGTCGTAAGAGTTTCGACTAGAGCCATTAAAATTTGATGGAGGGATCTTACTTATCCAAGGATCGTGATTATGATAAGCTAAGTATCTTAATATCGTTTGTGTCTAGGTCTTCGGGGCCCGTTTCTAGACAGTAACCTAGATTTGTAGGTACCATGATATGATGGTGAATAATACATTGTCGGATTTATTGTGCAAAATTAACCAAACGCAGCGAAAAATGGTATTTTAAAATTTATTTGGATTTTCCCATAACAGGATCAATCCTGAGATTTTATCAGACGTATGTACGATAAGGAAATCAACACTTTACCCGTTGGAGCGAAGTGATTGGAGAAACTCAAGCTTTCGACTTCTTCAACTTCTTCGCGAAATAATCCGACTGATTTCTTGATAATCCGAGTTGTCCAAAAGTGCTGTCTCTAAATTGTCTCGTCGGAAAAAATTGATTGAAAAGTTGTCCTTTTTCTTGTCACTATGACCGACGGCTAGGGAGAGAGGGAGAGGAGGAATTTTCTTTCTTGTGGCTTAAGTGTTAATTAAAACTTATGACCTATGTATTAACAAATGTGATATATTTATATCACCTAAGTTATAACCTTGGGCTTAAAAGTCCCATAGTGGACGCCTACTTGGCCGACTTACTCGGTCTTGGTGTGCCTTTTGTGCACCAATTTGAGCTCGGTCCAATCCGTTATTTAATTAATTAATTAATCTAATTAAATAATAGATAGGATATTTAATTAATTTTATTTCTTCAAGAATAATACATTAATCAAATTATAAATGAATTAAACAAGAAATAATACATTAATCTAATTGTAAATGAATTAACTTATTTCTTCAAATAATTAATTCCATTTAATTAATTTTAAGTATCCAAAACTTAAAATATTAGCACAAGAAATATTCCATATTTTCTATCAATTTTTTATTTTTAAGCGTGACTCTATAGGTTCATATATATTTGGCAATGAGAGGATTCTATTGAATGTGGTTCCACCTAGGCAGTTAAGTGGTCCACATTGTAACCCAAATAACATGAATTGATTGGATCATTTTACCTTTCCTATTGTAAATACCGTGTGAATATAAACTCTTCGTTTTCTTATCCCGGTCAAGTGAGAGTCATGGATTTAGGTCAAACTCACTAACTTGACTCTATGCTATATTTATAATTAGTCTAGATCAGTGAATGCTTTGGCCAAAGACTTTAAGATCTAACTTACTTATAATTGCATAGGATAATTCCTCGTTCACTTTCAAGGGAACGAATCCCATCTTGGATATCAATTAAGACTACTACTTGCCCATTAGGTTGCAGTTCGAGGTTGACCCCACCTAAGGGTGAATTAGGTCTAACTACTCTAATGACAAACCTAATGTTATAAGTATATCTTCAACTCGATTCCTCAAGTCTTACGTTCAGACACACCCATTACAATTTAATCAATTCTGTTATTGACTGTCAAAGAGTAAAAACCCATGTAACAGAATTGATGCGAGTCATGTCTTAGTGCCGCTATCTCCATCAGTGCACCTATGATATGAGTTCTTCACTACTTCCTAGTGATTGACGAACACCTTTCTTGTCAAAACTCACACCATACAAGTCTTCATGATTTCCAATGTCCAATTGAGGATCATTGACTTACAAACTATTTTAGTACATAAGTATTAAACTTCTCTAGTGATTTAGAGAGTCAACTCTTGTGTTCATGGACTTATAGATGATTACAATATATGAATGCCAATATAATAGTAAACAACTAAATGCTTTTTTATTAATAGAATAAAAAACAATTACAATTTAATAATGTCATTATATTCTCTAATCCTCTAGTGGCATTTGAGGACATTAACCTAAAAATCTCCCACCTGTACTCAATGTCAATCATTATGGTATCTAATGCCCATCTTCTCAAGATATCGATCCAGCACTACCTGTGTCAAAGGCTTGGTCAATGGGTCAACGACATTGTCTGCTAAATTTACTCTTTGAACAACTATCTGGCCTCTTCCAACGATTTTTCTTATTATGTGATATCTCCTCCCTATGGGCTTGGATTTGTTGTAAGACCTTGGTTCCTTTGCTTGTGCAATAGCCCCGTTATTGTCACAATAAAGTGGCAATGGCAGCTTTACACTAGGGACCACTTGAAGTTCTCTAAAAAACTTTCTAATCCAAACACCCTCTTTAGCATCCTCTGACGCTGCTATGTATTCTGCTTCAGTGGTGGAATCAGCGGTTGTGCTTTGCTTGGAACTTTTCCAAGTTACCGCTCCACCATTAAGTGTGAATATAAATCCTAAAGTGGATTTTTGATCATCTACATTAGATTGGAAATCTGAGTCAGTATATCCATCCACATTCAAATTTCCATGTCCATATGTTAGGACCATGTCCTTAGTTCTCTTCAAATACTTGAGGATATTTTTGACAGCGGTCCAGTATTCTCTTCCCGGGTTAACCTGAAAATGACTTACCGCGCTTACTATGTAGGCTATGTCAGGCTATGTGCATAACATGGTGTACATCAGACTACCCACTGCAGATGCATAGGGCACCGTACTCAATTCTTTCCTATCTCCTCACTTTGAGGAGACATAGACTTTGAAAGGTGCACCCCGTGTCTCATGGGCAAGAAACCTTTCTTAGATTCTTCCATCCTAAGTCTCTTTAGGACCTTCTCTAAGTAAAGGGCTTAGGAAAATCCTATCATTCTATTTGTTCTATCTCGGTAGATACGAATTCCTAGAATATAGGTCGCTTCTCCCTAGTCTTTCATGGAGAATGTATTTGAAAGCCACTTTTTGACTGATGTAAGCATTCCTACATCATTTCCTATGAGAAGAATGTCATCCACAAATAAGACTAGGAAAGTGATTTGCTCCCATTAACCTTCTTGTAAACACATGGTTCGTCTTCGTTCTTGACAAAGTCAAATCCTTTGACAGCTTCATCAAAATGAAGATTCCAACTCCTAGAGGCTTGCTTAAGTGCATTAATGGAACTCTTAAGTTTGCAACCTTATGAATACCAGACCCAGATGTGATGCCTTTAGGCTGATCCATATAGATGCCCTCTTTAGGAAATCCATTTAGAAAAGCCTTCTTCACATCCATCTGCCATATCTCATAATCCAAGTGTGCAAATATTGCTGGCAGTATTCGAATAGACTTGATTATTGCCACAAGTGAAAAGGTCTCTTGATTGTCAATTCCTTCCTTTTGACCATAACCTTTTGCTACAAACCTTGCCTTATATGTTTCAACTTTTCCATCTGGGCCTATCTTCCACTTGTAGATCCACTTACACCCTATAGCTACAATGCCCTCTGGACGATCTATTAGAGTCCAGACTTGGTTGAAATGCATCAAGTCTATCTCTACTTGCATAGCTTCTTGCCACTTTTCAGAGTCGATGTCCACCATTTCTTGATCATAAGTAGAAGGGTTGTCCCTATGAACTCCCACTGCTATAGTGTGCACACCCGGTTCCTCCTGTAGCAGGTACCCATAGTACCTATCAGGTTGATGTGGTATTCCACCAGATCTTCACAATGTTGGTTGTGTTTCAACAGGTTCAGTATGTGTTTCTTGAATAGTTGTCTCCCTGGGTGTTTCATCTTGTTCATCAAGAACAATGTTTCTACCTGCATTAACTTCTTGAATAAATTCATCTTCAAGAAATTACGCTTGCAGTGCAACAATGATCCTTTGATCAGCTTGTATGTAGAATAGGTATCCCATAGAATCCTTTGAAAAACTGATGAAACGTCCTTTAAACGACCTAGCTTCCAATGGATCCCCAAACCCTAATGTATTTAAGGTTTTGTTTCCTATTTCTCCATATCTCATATGGGGTCTTAGGAACGGATTTAGAAGGACATCTATTTAAGATATGAACAACTGTAAGGGTGCATATCCCCATAAGAAAATGGGTAAGTTAGTGTAGCTGAGCATAAATTGAACTATATCCATATGCGTTTGATTTCTGCGCTCTGCTACTCCATTTATTTGTGGAGTAGTTGGTGGTGTGAGTTGCAATATTATCCTATGTTCCTTTAGAAACTCATCACTCATATATTCACCTCCACGATCCGATCGTAGTGTTTTTATATGGTGTCCAGTTTGATTTTCCATTAAAGCCTTAAATTTTTTGAACTTATCAAATGATTCAGACTTGTATTTCATTAAATACACAAGACCATACCTTAAATGGTCATCAGTGAAAGTAATGAAATAGTGAAAACCTCCACGAGCCATTTCTCCAAATGGTCCGCAAATGTCGGTGTGCACAAGTCCTAATACTTCAGTGGCCCTTTCAAAAGTCCCGGTGAAGGGAGATCTAGCCATTTTGCCTTTGAGACAAGATTCACAAGTTGGATAGGGATTCGATCCCAATGGGTCAATTAACCCATCTTTCTCCATCTTGTGTATCTTTTGCTTGCCAGCATGGCCTAGTCTAAGAAGTCACTTTAAGCTTAGGTTAGGACCTTGCCTACCACGCTTCTTTGAGATAACATTTACAATACATTCATTTCGCAATAGAGGCCATTGACTAAGGTAGCAATGCCAACAATATTATCATTAAATAAAATGCTGCAAGTATTGTCAATGAAATTAAAAACATAATTATTCCTAACCAATATAGGAAATGAAATAATGCTCTTAAGCTTGTTGGGCAAAACTAAAACATCCTCTAAATTTAAAACTTGTCCAGATGATAAACATAAAGAAGTTGATCCAATGCGAGAAGTCGCGACACTCTGCCCGCTGCCACCTCTCCATGCTCCATATTCCTGCTTTGCTCCAGATCCTGATTCATTACACAAACGTGAACACTAGCTCTAGAATCAAGTATCCACGAAGCGGAAAATACTGTTATAGAATAATTGGTTTCTAAAACAAAAAAGCTCCATACATGTTGCACCTTTACCAAAGTTAGGACACTCCCTCCTCCAGTGGCCTAGCTCACCATAGTAAAGGCACCTATCCGTTTCTTTTGGCCCTTTGCTCTTCATCATTTTCAGAGTTTTACCCTTTCCTTTGTCTATCTTATGTTGTGGACTCGGAGTGCTAGTAGGTTTCTTAATCTTCTTTTTCTTGTTGTTTTTAGGCTTAGAAGTGATGACTAAGGCTGCCTCTTTTTCCTTTGGTTTCATTTGAGATTGTGCAGTGTTAAGCTTGTTCATCAACCCAGCTAAATTGCATTCTATCTCATTGCAGTTGAAGTTCATTACAAATTGGGAAAAGGAGTCTAGAAGTGACTGCAAGATGAGGTCAATTTGTAGTTGCAAGTCCATGTTGAAGTCGAGGGCCTCTAACCTCTCAATTTTCGAAATCATTTTAAGAACATGATCCCCAACTTTTTCACCTTCTTTCATCTTGGGTCCAAAGAGCTCTTTCAATATCTAATATCGAGCAGTACGACTAAGCTCACCATAGAGCTCCACAAGGTGTGCCAAAATAGCCCTCGCCGAGATCATTTTGTCATGAGGTCTCTGCAACTCATTAGTTATTGAGCCCAGCATGTACCCACGAACCCGGACATAGTCTTTGACCCATTTTTCATGAGCCGCGACTTTCTCTCACTAGCACGCATTCTTGCAGGCGCGGCTGGGATATCAGCATCCAATACATACCCTAATGATTCCATATTGAGGACTATCCTCATATTTCGGAGCCAATCCACATAGTTTGGACCAGTCAAAGTATTCTTTTCAAGTAGTACAGATAACGGGATGATAGTCATAGTGAGAGAGATAATAAACTAATAACCGCATAAAAGTAAAAAGACTTATTAGATTTTGTTATAATTTTTGTTCCAAGTTTAAATTAAGGACTTTCAAAATAAACTTGGCTCCCACTACATTTTTCGAAAATCCACACTCCCACTGTGAAATTCAGAAGTCATCGTTGGAAGGCTTCGTAGTGGTGATTGATTTCTTTAACTAGATTAATAGGTTGCGACCTTTTACTGGTATGTGGCCTTATTAATCCATTAAAGTGATGTCCAACATCAACCCATCAAATGGATGATTCAATCCCTTTGTCCATTTTTCTTCAAATCTCAACCTTTTAATGATCTTATTGATTTATGAATAATTTAAGTTCAACCCACTGACTATCTATTAGTCTAGCAATTAAATTTCACCTTACAACCTTTTGCTGGTATGTGGGGTGAAACTTGTTTCGACTAATGGCATTTCATGCACTAAGAAAAATTCAAAATATATTTCAATACATAACCCCCATTGATTGGGGACGGTATTATATATTAAATATCATTTTAATTTCTCCTAAGTTCAGTGGAGGATAGGATACCTAGTACCCTTTACTAACTTAATATTTTCAAAGTGAGAGAATTTAAATTATTTATTAGGTTTCACTTTGCACAAATCCATTTTATACTAAGCATACAAACATGGATTAAATATAAATGAAAGCAATTCTAGAAAGCTAACAGCATACGATTCATGGACTTTAATCCTAGATTGAAACAAGCCAATGTCTCAATCACTAATTAAAAGAAACTACACTAAAGCTTCCAAAGCTCCCTCTTGTATCTCCTTGGCTCGACTTGGATTTCTCCTTTGGGCCTATTCTATTTCTAAGTATTAGATTTTAATATAAGCAACTATACAAAATATCTATAGAAAGAAAATAAAAATAGGCTCAAAATGACCTTTACAACCCATTGAAAAGAAATACAAATTAAAGCCTAAGTCCGTGAATCATGTCTTCCATCATATAACACACCAAACATGATATATTACATAACACACGAAAAATATATATGTTAATTTTCAATTAAATTCCAAATTTAATCATTGTTTTCATATTCTCGAGGAAATTAAATTTATTTTATTCTATTAGAAAATTCAAATTTAATAAACTTCAATTAATTTCTTATTAAAATCTAATTTTAATAAAAATTAATCTCCAAGTTCATTGAAATTAATTTCACAATAGAAAAATTCAATTTAATTCAAAGTCCAACTTTAATTAACACTAGATTAGATGAAATTAAAATGCTTTTATTAAATAAACTATATTATTTATTTTTGCATTAAAATCTAGTTTTAATAAAAAAACTAAATAAATATAGATATTTAATAAGTGACCCAGGTCACCCACGGGTCGACCCGGGTTGGGTCAATTTAATCTGTGTGTTAAAAAAGACATGGGTGGGCTCGCCGTGCGGCCCAGTTGGGCCGAGCTGTGCGGCCTATCTTTCTCGACAGCCCAGCTGCCAAGAAAGATGGGCTCACTTTGCTGTGCGCACACACGGCCCAGTCTATGCGCGCACAGGACGCCGGTGCCCGTTGGCACAACGGAGACGGGTCGGTGCTGAAATTTGCAATTTTATTTTCATCACATTTAAAATTACATAAAACTCAACTTTTATTAATTTATAACGAATGAAAAATAAATAAAATCCTCAAGAACACAAAAAATGCGAAATTCACATAATTAATCATACATTGCGAAAAAATGTAAATCATGCATCTAATCACATTATTACACGTAAACTACATACGTCGAACCCCGCGATTTGGCTCTGATACCACTATTGTGGAAAATTAACCAAACGTAGCGGAAACGGTATTTTAAAATTTATTTGGATTTTCCCATAATAGGATCAATCCAGGGGTTTTATCACACGTATGTACGATAAGGAAATTGACACTGTACCTGTTGAAGCGAAGTGGTTGGAGAAAGTCAAGCTTTCGACTTCTTCAACTTCTTCGCGAAATAATCCGTCCGATTTCTTGATAATCCGAGCAGTCCAAAAGTGCTGCCTCTAAATTGTCTCGCCGGAAAAACTTGATTGAAAAATTCTCCTTCTTCTTGGCACTCTGACCGACGTTTAGGGAGAGAGGGAGAGGGAGAATTTTCTTTCTTGTGGCTCAAGTGTTAATTAAAACTTATGACCTAGGTATTAACTAATGTGATGTATTTATATCACTTAAGTTATAACCTTGGGCTTAAAAAGCCCATAGTGGACGCCTACTTGGCCGACCCACTCGGTCTTGGTGTGCCTTTTGGTGCACCAATTTGAGCTCGGTCCATTCTTTTATTTTATTAATTAATTAATTCAATCCAATTAATTAATCTAATTAAATAATAAATATCCAATAGGATATTTCATTAATTTTATTTCTTCAAGAAATAATACATTAATCAAATTATAAATGAATTAACTTCTTTCTTCAAATAATTAATCTCATTTAATTAATTTTAAGTATCCAATACTTAAAATATTACCAAAGAAATATTCCATATTTTCTATCAATTTTTCCTTTTTAAGCGTGACTCTTTAAGTTCATCCATATTTGGCAATGAGAGGATTCCATTGAATGTGGGTTTCACCTGGCCAGTCAAGTGGTCCACATTGTCACCCACATAAGATGAAATGATTGGATCATTTACCTTTCCTATTGTAAATACAGTGTGAATATAAACTCTTCGTTTTCTTATCCCGGTCAAGTGAGAGTCATGGTTTTAGCTCAAACTCACTAACTTGACTCTATGCTATATTTATAAAAAGTCTAGATCAGTGAATGCTATGCCCAAAAACTTTAAGATCTAACTTACTTATAAATGCATAGGATAATTCCTCGTTCACAAGTAACTTAATAATTCCTCGTTCGATACAATTACAATTTAATAATGTCCTTACATTCTTTAGTCCTCTAGTGACATTTGAGGACATTAACCTAACATGATTAAATCAAGAAAGATGTAATCTAGTACTTTCTAAATAAAGAAAAGTACAATGGTTCTTTTGGAAAGTGTATTTACTACTAGCACATGAGCGAGCCTAAGGGGTCACACACTTACTCCTAAGGTTCCTGCTTATATGATATGATTAATCAACTTTGGAAGATGAGGTGAAATTAGGATAGTCTAGTACTTACCTAAAATGGAATATTAATTATCAATTAATTAGACTATTTAATTAATCAAGGTAGATTAATTAATTAATGGACCTAGTAGAGTTCAAGGGTTTTATTTAATTAGTAGACTTGATCGAAAATTAAATAAGATTAATAAAATAATTGGATAATAATAATTAAGGTTGGAATTTAATTATTATGGGATATTTAATTAAATGGTTGGACTATTTAATTACATAAGGAGTCAAAAATTAAATCAAGTAAGTTAAAAAATTTGCACTCCAAGGCATAGAGGGGGCGAAAATAGGGGAGAGGATTAATTCCTCTCCAAGTTTTGATCAACTTGGAATCAAGGAAATATTTAGAAGAGAGAAATGAAATAAGTTAGCTTGTTGGCTAAATTCCTTGTTTTAAGAAAACTCCTTAATTGAGTTTACATAGGATTAGATGAAAGTCAAATCTTGCAAATTGATTTTATCTTGACTTCCAAGTAAACTAAATACATGAGTCTCTCTGTAAATATGTCTGTTAAGGAAAACACACACACACACAATTTTTCTTAGTGAAATTTTCATCCAACACAAGAAATAAAAGGAGAAAATTTTGTCTTCTAATTTCTCCTAAATAGCCACCCCTACCTATTATTTTAGACAAGATTTTGCTCATGTGTTGAGCTTAGTCTTTCACTATATATTCTTACCTTTATCTAATAAGCTTAAAGTGGATCTAAAATAAATATATAGGCTAGCACCATATATATATATATATATATTTATTGGAAACTATACGGAGGTGTGGATACATTTTAGAGCCGAGACAATTGGATCACTTGAAGATACAAGGAACAAAATCGGAGCTCGAAATTTTAAAAGGGGACTGACAATTCGAACAAGATTCGAGGAAACGTGATTTTGTTTGGGTTGATTGATAAAGAACTTGTACGAGGAAAATAGCACAAAATGTGTTTCGCGTAGTTAGTTTTTTCTCATTAATATTAGTTTGATTAAACCAGTCATTAATCCTGTTTCAGGGTAGGATTTTGTATATTCCATTTTGCTAACCTACCCCATGGATTACCCAATCCAACAGAAGGTTGGGGATATCTCACCTAGAGCTTAAGGTTTGAGATACCTCTAGTAGTGCGTCTTTGTCGCGAACTCAAGGTTTAAGAGGGTCTTTTCATAGGAGTTGATGCCTTGACCGTGAACTTAAGATTCTAGGAGGCTTTTTCAAGAGAATCAGACCCAGGTTGTGAACTCAAAGTTTTGAGGGGCCGTTTCAAGAGAATCATACATTGACCATAAACTCAAGGTTCCAGAGGGCTTTTATAGGAGAACTAGACATCGGTCGTGAACTCAAGGTTCCAGAGAGCTTTTTCAGGAGAATCAGACCTCGATCGTGAACTCAAGGTTCCAAAGGCCTTTTCAGGAGAATCATACCTTGACCATGAAGTCAAGGTTCCATGGGGCTTTTTCAGGAAAATCAGACCTCGATCGTGAACTCAAGGTTTTGGGGTCCTTTTTCAGGAGAATCAGACCTCGACCGTGAACTCAAAGTTCCAGGGGGGTTTTCAAGAGTATCAGACTATGACTATGAACTCAAGATCTCGTGGGACTTTTCTTCGATATGAGCCTATCCTCCTCGATTCCACATCCTCGGGAGTCCGGTCCCCAGCTTCGGCGAGAGGATCGGGAGGGATCAATCATTCATTTTCTCATTCGCTGGCCGTATTTCCTCAATTCAGCCTCGGGAGCCAGAGAGCCAAGACTTCGGCTAGGGGTCTAAAGTGGATTTGCAGCAGGTAGATGCTCAGCAACATATTTTGTCTATGGACTTAGTTGCAGCACTTGTGGAGGCACCTTCCACCAAATCCAAGAGGGCTTCCTAAGTGATGGGGACGATTGTGGAAGTCGGTGGTGCAGGATGAAGACTGGTTCACCAGCCGGGAGGTTAGTCTGCTTGGTTGGATCACCAGCGCCTCTAACCTCTAACCTGAGATCTAGTCTGCATAGTCAATGTTTAGGTCTTGGTTTTCCATTGACGACGCCAAAATAATGTGATATGAAAATTGAGTCGGGCCATGATTGTCAAATCCTAACCAAAATTTTTTGGAAAACGAGTTAAGGGTGGAAGAGTCCGACCTGCGACACGACAGACTAATTTTTGTACTTCTTGATTATAATGATTAATAGAGGTTTTAGAGTGATTAAGCCATCCCTTGAATGATCTAATTTCTCATTATTTATCAAAGTGCCTATTGGATTATGGGCCTCAAACTTCATTAGACCCTTAATCGATCCATAAGGATAATGAACCATCTTCCATTGTAATGAATTCATATTTATAAATTCACATCTATATTGTTAATTTAGGTTTAAATCTCTAAATTACCCTTAGCCATAATTATGGCACATCATGTCAATTACCCAGGTTTTGAATGTATAAACTTTCAAATACGATATACCCCTTTCCCGCATCAAGCATTCTCCATGTATGAAAAATGAACATCTTTAAATACCTCTACCATATTAATTAATCATCACTTATTTTTATAATGTGGTTTGAAAATGATGGAATCGTCCTAAAATGTCTATATATAATTTTCTTTTAAAACAAAAGTAAAATACTTAAAGGCTCTAATTTGTTTATGTTTTTGAGTTAAAATACTGAAATCTTCTCTCGCTCGGATATCCTTGAGTTACGTAAGCGTATGCACCTTCCTTTGAGTTATGAAATTTTGGCTCCTTCGAAAGAGGATAGACCTCACAAGCCTCAGCTGGATCCTTTTGTTTCTTCGTTGCTCAAGTTGATGCAAGCTTACGCTTCCCGATACCCTCGTTGTATGAGGAAATATCAAAAAATTATGAGGAGTCCTTATGCCAGCTATCTCCCAACTCCCTAAGCCTCATGGTCGTCTTCTGCATGGTAACCTCGTATTCCGGGACAACTCCTTCAACTCATAATTTTTATTCCCTCTTCCATCTTAAGAAACTAGAATCAGGACTCTTCTATTTCACTGCTCGCATAGATGTTCGCTTTCTGAAGCATAAATTTAAGACTCATGGGGAATGGAGGCACCATTTCTTCTTTATCTCTTCACCCGCCCTTTGGAACTTTCCTTGTGAATGGTTGGAAAACAGCCCCGGGTATCCGTGCTTTTCCATTAAGCATAGGCCTTCATCTCACCAACTTATGCTCGATATGTTAAACAAGCAAATTTACGATTTCGGAAATTGATTTCCGAAAAATTCTTGAAGCTTTTTCACTTGAGCTATAAGCATACTTCTCTCTATTGGGAATCCTGTTGGCATGCACAACGGAAACAAAAAATAGATCCGGATTCCCAAACCAAGATCAATTTATGGCTTTCGTTGATTTAAACAAGAAAAAGATGAATATGAAAAACTTACCTTTTCGCATATTCAATCTTTGGAAGAAGAGTTTTCTCTGTCTAGTATTTTCTGGTGGAGGATTTCAAGTTATGTTTTCAACTGTGTTCTCCAGCTTGTGTTGGAGGATTAAATAAATCCTCCAACTAAGCCCATCAGTACACATGCCCATGTGGGCTATTGGACAATTAACTGGGCTATGTTGACCCAGTCAACTTAGTCCAATTAATTTAATCAATTAACATTTAATCCAAATAAATAGACATTGATTAAATCAATATTATTATTAATTAATTAATTAACTAATATTCTAGTTTAAATACTTAATTAACCTAGTAAATTAAATATTCAAACTAATTAATTTAAGTTACCATTGTTTAATCCAATTAAACAGCCAATTAAATTAATTTGTCCAATTAATTAATTCGTCCTTCCCAAGGACAAATTACCAAAAACACCCTCCAAATACAAAACTCGATTTCCCCGTCTATCCCTTTATGGCGTGAATCTCTATGTTCATCTCGATTGCTAATGGGAGGATACCAAAGGATGTGGGTGATACCTAGCCAGCACCGTGGCCCCACATCGTAGCCCAACCGAGTACGAAATGACTATGTCATTACGACCCTCTAGATTATGAATATCGTATGAGTATAGGCCCTTCACTGACATATCCTGATCGAGTGAGAGTCATGGAATATGTCAAACTCACAGGACTCGATGCTATGCTAAGAATCATAGTAATATGAGATTATCAAAAACAAGTTAGTTCATCAACTCTGGCCAGAGACTTTCAATCTCCTTTACCTATGATTGCATAGGATAGTTCTCATTTACTTTCGAGACAGTGAGTTCCTTTTTGGCAATCACGTCACATGCTACTTGCCCATTGGAACGCACTTCGAGGTCGACCCCACCAACCGGTGAATTGGGCCTAACTACTCTGATGACAGAATCCAACGTCACAAGCACACTGTGACCGTGACTCCTCAGGCCTAAGGCTCACGCATACCATCATAATCAGTAATCCAATCATTGATAGTCACTGAGTAAAAACCCATGTGATTGGATTACTACGAGCCGTGTTCGAATACACTAATCCCATCAATGTATCTATGACACAAACTCCCAATATCCCATAGTGTTCGACTGGCACTCCTTTGTTAGAGCATGTGTCATACAAGCCCATACGAATCTCAATGCCCAATTGAGATTCTCCGACTTGCGAACCATTTAAGTGATCAAGTATCAAACCCTTCCATTGCCCATCTCCTTAACTACTATAAGGAGTGCGAAGGTTTGCCTTGACACACATGGACTAGGTTCTCATTTAAGAATTTATAGATGCCATCACATATGAACAACATACTATTGCCTTTATATTAATTAGAGGTTGCACAATATAAACTCGTGCCTTATATTCTAACTCCTCATTAGCATCGAGAGCACATTCCCAACAATTTCCCACTTGCACTCAATGCCAATAGCTATGGTATTTAATACCCATCTTCTCAAGATGTCACTCCAGCACCGCCTGTGATAGTGGCCCAGTGAGTGGGTCGGCCATTTTATCGGCTGAGCTTATTTTCTACAAGGCTACATCGTTTTTTCCAACAATCTCTCAAGAGATGTTGTATCTCTCATTAATTTGTCTAGATTTGTGAGACCTCAGTTCTTTTTCTACGCATCAGCTTCATTTCATCACAATAAAGTGACAATGCAAGCTTTGCGCTAGGGACCAATAGAAGTTCTACCACAAGCTTCAGATCCAAACAGTTTCCTTCGACAGCCTCCAAGGCTCCAAGGCAATTTCATATTCATTCTCAGTAGTTGAATACTTTACTTGGAACCTTACCAAGTTACTACTCCACAATTAAGGGTGAATACTAACCCAAAGTGGAATTTTAATCTTCTTTGTCAGACTCAAGGTTTGAGTAAGTATAAAACTTCCATGATCAGTTCTCCATGGGCATAGACGAATGATATATCCTAAGTTCTTCTCAAGTACTTCATGATATCGTTTATGTCTACCCATTGCTCTTCCTCACTAGGAAAGAGCCGTTTCTCAGGTCTTCTATCCTAAATTGCTTTAGGATTTATTCTAAGCAAAGGGCTTGGGAGGGGCCATCATCCTATTCGCTCTATCTCCATAGACGGAAATTATAAGGATAAAGATGGCTTTTCCCAAGTCTTTCATAGAGAATATTCTCGATGTTTATGTCTTGACATAGTCAATGAGCCTGCATAATTTCTCATAAGTAGAGCATTCTCTACATATAACACCAGAAATGATATCTCCCTCCCACTGACCTTATTGCACATAGATGGTCTCTCTTCGTTTTGATATCATAATTCCAAATTATGTCATCAAAGTGAAGATTTTAACTATGAGAGGTCCGCTTAAATCCATAAATGGATTTATACAGTATGTAGACCTTATGAGAATCGATCTAAAAAGTGAAGCCCTTGGGCTGTTCGAAATGGGTCCTTCTAGAGGAAGCCATTTATGAACGAGTCTTCACATACACATGCCAAATTTTCATAATATTAGTGTGTTTTTATCGAAAGTAAAATTCTAATGGATTTGATTATAGCTATGACAAAGGGACTTCCTCATAGTCAATGCCCTTCTTTTGACTACACCTTTTCGCTATCAGCCTGGCCTTGCCATTAGAATCAATCTTTCTCTTGTAGATGTATTCGCCTATGATGAGTACAGAACTCTTGGGGCGATCTACTAGAGTTTAGGATTGATTCAAAAACATCTAATCAATTTTCACTTTCATAACCTTGACACCTTCTCGTAGAGTCCATATCCACCATCGATTTGTCATGGTAGAGGGATTGTATCCTTGGTTCTCCTCTAGTACACATACATCTTATGCTTTCCTTGTAGCAGACAACCACTTCTCTCAGGCGGCTTGGTGGTTGTGTTTTAATGGGCTTAGTTTGGTTTCTTGAATGGTAGTGTCCTAAGATGTTTTGTTTTATTCTCTCAGAATATTCTTTCCACCTTCTCCAATTTTTCAAACTATCTTATCTTCAAAACAACAGACCTCTAAGGCCATAATGATCCCTTGATCATCATGTAGGTAAAAAGAGTTCTCCCACTGAATCTTTGGGATAACTAACAAAACGTCCTTTTTAAGGATCAAGCCTCCAGATTCTTTACCTTTATCTTTTCAACCTTTCCCATACCGTCACGTGTGTAAGATCAGGCTTCGACTGGCGCCACATCTGATATGGTGCCTTAGGAATGAATTTGGAGGGATATCTATTCAAGATGAACCTATGAGTAGCGCAAGACTCACTGTGAATTGGGTAATTCTATATAGCTTAGCAGAACTAGTCATGTCCAACAATGTTTCGTTCTTCCATACTACTACCCTATTCAACTGTAGAGATGCTGGAAGTATTAGCTATGAAACTACAATATGTTCTCTCAAGAACGGGTCGAATTAGGAAATCATATACTTGACATTACAATCCAACTGTAGTGTCCTAATATGATACCATATTCTCAACCATAGACGTCAGTACGCATCAAACTTCAAAACTCGAGTGGCCCTTCAATATTTTCCCTGTGAAGGGAGATTCGGTCATCTTGCCAATGAGATAAGATTCTTAAGTTTGGATAGGAATCCAATCCCAACGGGCTTGTACCCCATTGTTTCTCCTAACTTGTGAATCTTATGCTCGTAAGGCATAATCTCATCTTGGATGCCAAACAATTCTTCCAGTTTGTATCTAGCATATTACGTTCACTAGTTTATGTGTTCACAATATACTAGTTCCGAACTTTCAAATCTTGTTAACAATTTTAGTAAGAATGTATTGTTCCTACACTTATTTCCAAAATAAATGTCATATAAGTTATTACCAGATTTAAAGATGCATCATTTCTTGAACAAGTCAGAGAACGATAACTTTCTTAATGTCATTTGGTAAAACTAATCAATCATCCAAACGTGTTTAGAATTTCAAAAAGAATAGAGGTGGATCATATGTGGATACACCCAGCACCATGTCTGGTTCCATTATTGATCACCTCTTGTTTTTCTAGCCTTTGTAATTTTTCCTAATTCTTCAAACATGAGCACTAGCTCTTGAATGTAGAATACAAGAAGTTGATAAATCTGATCATAGAACAATTGTTTCCAAAACACATGGTTCTATGTCCGGTGCGCCTCAAATTTAAGCCCTACTCATCGTCCCATACTTATACTTGAGTAATGCTTTATTCAAGCATACAATCCAATAACTCTAAACTGAGGACCTTCCTCAAGTTCCAAGTCGGTCGATTTGGTTAGGCAAGTACGGACAAAATTCTCGAGTATAATTTTAAACGGGTTTTATTTCTAAGAGAGATATAAAATAAACAAGATTCAATTAAGATGTTTATATTGTACACAAGTAAAACTCGGACTTTAATTTTGCTTGGCTCCCACTACATTTTTCGAAACATCACACTCTCACTGCAATTTTCAGAAATCTAGTTGGATAGATTTCGTAGTGGGTATTGAGTTTTTCAAATATTTCAGTGGGTTGAAACCATACCGATTTCTGGCCCACTGATTTATTCAAAGTGGTGTCTTACACCAATTTATCTAATAAATGATTCAATACCTTTCCCCATAGTTCACAAAGCCGCAACCTAACCGATTTCTAAACCCGTGAACTACTCGAGTTCATTCCCACTAACTCATTTAATCTAACATTTGAATTTCACCTTGCAACTTAATCAGTTTCTGGGGTGAACTATGCTTCGACTAAGGCATCTCATGCACTTAACAAAACTTCAAATTATTTCCAAATGCATAATCCCATTACTGGAAAGCAATACACATTTTTTGTAATTTTAATTTCATTAAGCTTAGTGGAGGGAGAGGATGTCCCACATCCTTTACTAATTCGATATCATTTAATTGGGAGAATTTAAATATTTAATTAAGGTCTCACTTTGCACATTAATTTATAACATGCATATAAAGCGTAGAAAAACCTAGCAATTCTACTATTACACATTTTCATGGACTATCTAGATTGGCCTAAGCCAATGGGACATGAACAGCCTAGAGAAACCGTGTGGTGGCAAGACCCACTGAGGAGCATTCTGGACATCTTGAAGGAGGATTGTGTGGGCGTTTTGACGTTTTAATTTTGCTTGTTTGCTGCTGTAGTTTTTTTTTCTTCTTCCTACTTCTTATCGTCTGTATTACCAAAAAAAAAAAATGGGCTAATCAACGTATATATTTTAAGCATGCATTATAAAATATAAAACCTAAGTCCATGAAAGGTGCACCTTATCACATGTAACCAGCATTTATCATAAAAGCACATATGTGAACATGATAAAAAATAAATTTAATTTATTTATTAATCAAATTCAATTTGATTATTGCAAAATTAAATCCCATTTAATTTTTTCACTAAGACTAAATCCTATTTAATCGAAGTGAAATTTAAATCCAATTTAATTTTATGCGATCGAAAAATCTATCTTATAAATGATTAAATCCAATTTAATATTTGTGAAATTAAATCCAATTTGATTTCCATTAGAAGATTAAGAATAATTTAATCGAGGTGAAATTAAATCGAATAAACTTTCATGAGAAGATTAAACTTAATTTAATCCAAGTGAAATTAAATCCAATCTAATTTCTATGGGAGGACTAAATTTTATTTAATCAAAAGTAATCTAATTTAGTTTCTATGGGATCACACATCCAATGAATAAATCCAATTTAATCAATTACAAAATTAAAAATAATTTAATTAAGTACATAATTAAAACTAATTCAATTTTGGTAGGTGATTAAGTCCAATTTAATCAACTTACAAAATCAAATCTAATTTAATT
The DNA here is from genome assembly GCA_019426215.1 of Buddleja alternifolia. Lineage (NCBI taxonomy): Eukaryota > Viridiplantae > Streptophyta > Magnoliopsida > Lamiales > Scrophulariaceae > Buddleja > Buddleja alternifolia. Next base: position 15,731,915 of record CM033396.1, read on the forward strand.
AATAACTTAATTAAAACTAATTTAATTTTGATAGCTGAACTAAATCCAATTCAATTCAAATAGATCAAATCCAATTTAATTTATGATAAAATTAAATCCAATTTAGTTTATTACAAAATCAAATTCAATTTAATTTTGATAGGAAAGACAAAATCCAATGTAATCAATAACAAAATTAAATCCAATTGATTTTGACGGGTTAAATTTAAACCAATCTAATTTAATATAAATCAAATCAAATCCAATTTTATATATTATAAATTAAATTCTATTTAATTTAATTGAAGACTTTAATTTGAAGAAGAGGGAAAAACCCAATTAAGAATTGGGTATTGGGTCTAACCCAACTTTATTAGTAGGCTGTTGGGTCCAACCCAAAATTAATTCAATTGGGTACATTGAGCCATGCCCAATGTACATTAATCACCAAAGGATATTCAGCTGCCCAATGTGCGTGCCGCTGCTATTAGCTCCGGGCCAAGCCCAGCGATATATCAATATGCGCTGGGCCATGCCCAGTGCTATATAGATATGAGCCCAGCTAATTGGTGATATTTGATGGGCCAAGCCCAGCGATATATAGAATATCTGTTGGGCTACGCGCCGTCATCGACAGCGCCGGCCATGCGGCTGCGACATCAACGATCATGGCTGCGACGCCCGGCGCCGTTGCCAATGTCCGAGATATCTCTGGCCATGGCCTCCCCGTTACGGCACAATCGCACAATTTTTCAGGCCTTTATCAGAAGCTTGAAATCGTCGACTTCCATGGCAATATCGGTCATCTCCAAAATCAGCAAAGAGCGGCGCTCTGAACGCTGCCAGTGAACGGAGAAAGGCGGCGCATCTAGCGCCAGCTGGTACCACCACACAACCGTGTCTTTAAGCGATGCGACGACGACTCTAACGCCAACGTTCATTGGCGACTCGAGCAACGACACCACTGCCGCCCAAAGAGGCAAACAAAGAAGCTCTCTGCAGCGTCTAAGGCCACCATCACCAACGAATTGAGGCGTTACCAGCGCCATTGTTTATATTCAACTTTCCAGAGTTAATTTTCAAATTTTGTTAAACAGCCCAGAATTCTCAGATTTCAAATAAAAGTGATTCATTCAAAAAAAATTTAGATTTCAAATTGAACAAAATTCGATTTCAAATTGAACAAAATCAGATTTTTTGATCAATAATTGTGATGATTCTAAATCATCAAATACGCAATTAACATGATAACAACATATAAACATGATAATTCGCGGATATAAAATCAACGAAGCCATCAAATTTGGCTCTGATACTACTGTTGGAAATCCAATTGGCATGCGCAGCGGAAAGAAAAAACAGATCCGGATTCCCAAACTAAGATAAATTTGTGGCTTTCGTTGATTTAAACAAGAAAAAGATGAATACGAAAAATTTACCTTTTCGCGTATTCAATCTTTAATCCTCGCGAATCTTCAATCTTCTCCAACGGTTCAATTGTACCGTTTCTAGATCATCACATAGGAATGGACTCTGAAAAATCTCCATCTCCAATCTCCATGGCGGCTAGGCGAGAATGAGTTGGAAGAAGAGTTTTCTCAGTCTAGTATTTTCTGGTTGAGGATTTCACTTTTTGTTTTCAACTGTGTTCTCTAACTTGTGTTGGAGGATTAAATAAATCCTCCAACTAAGCCCATCAGTACACATGCCCATATGGGCTATTGGACAATTAATGGGTCTATGTTGACCCAGTGAACTTAGTCCAATTAATTTATTTAATTAATATTTAATCCAATTAAATATATATTGATTAAATCAATATTCTTATTAATTAATTAATTAACTGTATTTAGTTTAAATACTTAATTAACCTAGTCAATTGAATATTTAAACTAATTAATATAATTTACCATTGTTTAATCTGATTGAACAATCAATTAAATTAATTTGTCCTTCCCAAGGACAAATTACCAAAAACACCCTCCAAATACAAGACTCGATTTTTTCGTCTACTCCTTTATAGTGCAACTCTCTAAGTTCGTCTCGATTGGTAATGAGAGGATACCAAAGGATGTGGGTGACACCTAGCCAGTATCGTGGCCCTACATCGTAGCCCAATCGAGTACGAAATGATTATGTCATTACGAACCTCTAGATTATGTATCGTATGAGTATAGGCTCTTCACTGACATATCCCGATCGAGTGAGAATCATGGAATATGTCAAACTCACAGGACTTTATGCTACGCTAAGAATCATAGTAATATGAGATTACTAAACACGAGTTAGTTCATCAGCTCTAGCCAGATACTTTCAATATCATTTACCTATGATTGCATAAGATACTTCTCATTTACTTTCGAAACAGTGAATTCCTTCTTGGCAATCATGTCACATGCTACTTGCCCATTGGAACGCACTTCGAGGTCGACCCCACCAATGGGTGAATTGGGCCTAACTACTCTGATGACAAAATCCAACATCACAAGCACACTGTAGCCGTGACTCCTTAGGTCTAAGGCTCACACATACCATCATAATCAGTAGTCCAAACATTGACAGTCATTGAGTAAAAACCCATGTGATCGGATTACTACGAGCCGTGTTCGAATACGCTAATCCCATCAATAAATCAATGACACAAACTCCTACTATCCCATAGTGTTCGTCTGACACTCCTTTGTCTGAGCATGTGTCATACAAGTCCATACGAATCTCAATCCCCAATTGAGATTCTCCGGCTGCGAACTATTTAAGTGATCAAGTATAAACCCTTCCAGTGCCCATCTCCTTAACTACTATAAGAAGGGGAAAATTAAATAAATAATACAAATTTAAAAGAAAAATCAGAAAATAGCATGGAAAAAGTGGGAAGCAGAAAATAGCACGTTACGACATATCACATGTCGTCTCAGTGCTGAGACGACATGTGACATGTCGTCTCAAGTAATAAATTTTTTTTTTTAATTTTTATCTGAGACGACATATGGCATGTCGTCTCAGACATATCACATGTGGGTCAGTCAGCCGTGTCAGCTGACACGGCTGACAGTGAACAGGGAGACGGCATCGGGCATGCCGTCTCCCTGTTCATTTTTTGTTTTTTTTCCAGGCCTCGGTTTCACAACCGAGGCCTTTCTTTCTTCCCTTCTTTCTTTCTTTCTTTCTTTCTTTCTTCTCCCTTCTTTCTTTCTTTCTCCTCTTCTTCTTCTTCTTCTTTCTCCTCTTCTTCTTCTTTCTCAAATTTTACAGCAAAAATTTGTATAAGTTTAAGGCGAAAAGAGTTTGAAAAATCGAACACATTCTCCTCTCTATCTCTTTCTCAACCAAGAACGAAAGGTATAATTTTAATTTTATTAATTTTAGAATGTATATATTTTTATTATAATTTATGATTCAAAAATCGAATTTGTAATAGTAAAATCATTTTTTTAACTATAATTTTTGCATAATTTCGTATAATTCTGAAAATTTGCGTATAATTATTGATATAATTTTTGGTATGATTTTTATGAGTTTTTGGTGTACTTTTTGGTATAATGTTAGAATTTGTTTTGAATTGTTTGGTATAATGTTGTATAATTTTGGATCGTTGAGATTTATTTTTAATTTTTAGGTATAATGTTCATTTTTAATGCTCTTTTTAAATTAGACCAAATAATTCTTGTATTGTTACAATGTTGAAATTGGTTGGTATAATCGTTGAATTAGTAAATTGATTTTTTATTTTTAGTGTTATTTTGGAATTATTTAGTATAATATTTGAATTTTTGGTATAATATTGAAAATGTTAGGTATAGTTGAAATGTTTGGTATAATGTGTATGTTTAGTGTTTAATTTTGAATTGTTAGGTTTTTATTGTAGATGGTTGGTTTAATTTCGAATTGTTTGGTATAAGTTCGAATTAATAGGCTTAATTTCGTGTAGTTAGATTTTTTTTCGAATAAGTAGGTATGTTTTGTAATTGTTTAGTATAATGTTTGAATTTATAGTAATAATTTTGAATTTTTAGGTTCGATTTCGAGTTGCTAGGTTTAACTTAGAATTGTTGGGTATAAATACTTTGATTGGCTTAATTTGGAGTAGTTAACTTTAATTTTGGATTAATTGCCCAATTTTGGAAATGTTTGATACAATATTCGAATTAGTTGGAATAATTTTTGAATTGTTTGGTATAATATGAATGTATAGGTTTGATTTTGAATTGTTTGGTATATTTACGAGTGATTAGGTTTAATTTCGAATTGGATTATTTGTTTTGTTAACTTTCAAATATTACGTTTAATTTAGAGTAGTTGGATTGGTAGTTTAAATTATTATGTTTAAATATTAAGTGTAACTTATATCGTACAATGTAAATTAACATTCTTGTGGATATATAAATGCAGAATGGTCGATCGTAATGTATATGGCCCAGTTGATGAGAGCGTATTATATGATCAGGACAATCATGTATCTGAGACAGTTGCTGATCATCCTGACTTAACTATTCGTGTTCGACGAGCTGACCATGCATATTTCAGTCAGGCCTTTAACTCTGATGTACATGACCGCGTCAAGGTAAAGATTGATCAGATGGGATTTTATAGGCTATACAAGTTAGATCAGTTTATAAATGACCTAGGCCTCGTAAAGGCCCTAATTGAGAGATGGCGCCCAGAAACGAACACATTTCATTTTAGGACAGGAGAGGCTACGATAACTCTCCAGGATGTTGCTATTTTATATGGTCTACCAGTTGATGGTAGGGCTGTAGTTTCGTATCGGGCCTTCGCATCCCCTGAAGATTATGTCTTATACGTATTTCAACAATTAGGACTATTCTTAACGCCGGAAGATTTAATTCACGGTTACAGAATTCCTGTCAGAAGGCTTGTTTCCCATGTTTTGAGTGGGCCAAACATGATAACTGATCAAACTGAAGAAGCTGTAGTTGATCAGATAGCCCGTTGTTGGGGGCTTTTGTTTCTCGGGGGTGTGATGTGTGCCGACAGCACAGGAGATGTTGTTCCTATAGTATGGTTGGGGCTGTTTGAAGATATAAACTTAGCATCCACCTACAGTTGGGGGAGTGCGGTATTGGCACATTTGTATCGAGAATTATCAAATGGGGCCCAAGTAGAATGCAAAAATTTGGGAGGTTTCATGCCATTATTACAGGTGCGAAAATTTTTTATTTACATGTTTTTATTTCTAATATAATAATTCCTGGTTATTCAATGAATATATTTATCATCCAATAGATATGGGCCTGGAGTAGGATTTCGATTTTAAGGCCTCATGGGCTACCAAGACCGATTGCGGAAGTTGACGTGAATGGCATTGCCCGAGCACCTCATGCTTCACGGTAATGTACTATGTGAATATTATGTTTAGTTAAGAAATGTTCAATTTTGTTTAATTATTTTCAATGATTGTTGTTTGAAGGTGGGATCGACCCATAATAAATACTGGTACAATCAGTCACAACGTTCGGGCAATTAGAGATGGGCTGGATCAGATGGCCGATGGACATGTGAGTTGGGATTTTTTTTTTTTTTGTAAATTATTATGAACGTATATCTATGTCCTACTAATATATTCTAAATTATTTTTTTGTATTTCAGTTTGTTTGGACACCGTACAATTTGAATGATGCAGACATTGCGGAGTTGCCACCTGAATGTATGAATGAGAACGTATGGCGAGCCGCAGTTCCAATGGTATTCTTTGCCATTGTAGAGCATCATCACCCTGAGCGTGTTCTTCGACAGTTTGGAATCCGCCAATACATTCCACGCAATCCTGAACGTGTTCAATGCCGAAGCATCGAGCTAGGCTAATCACCATCAATTCAATGCCGGTGGTTCGAGCTCGGGTTATCATAGTCAATTCAATGCCGGGGCACCGAGTTCGGGTTATGGGACTCAATTCTATGCCCGAGGATCGAGCTCGAGCTTGGGCTTTCATGGTCAACATGTCGGGGGATCGAGCTCGGGCTTTCATGATCACTTGTATCCTGGAGGATCGAGCTCGGCCCAACCTCGTCCCAACCCCAACGACGTATACATTCCCAGTATGGCCCATCTACCAGAGTATGGACAAGGTTTCAGTACGCCGACTTTGAATTTTCCCGAGCTCGGTACAAGCCAGTGTAGTGATGCTCCTCAACATCATGATATTGCACCTCCGCGTCATGTACAATTTAATGTATCACCAGTGCAGTACAATGATCGTGAGGATGACTTAAACAGGAGAAGGTCTAGGAGAACGAGGCGATCTCCAGATTGTGGGACGGGGGGGCATCGTGGTTATCGGTCAAATAGATAGTTTATATAATCTTAGTTCGATGTGTATGTATGTAATGTAAATATGTTGTGTTTACTATAAGATTTTTAATAATATAATTTTATAATATTTTTTTTGCCTCGTCATATTTTTTCTACAAATGTTACGTTGAAGTGGAGACCCGAAAACACCCCGAAAAGGGAGAAAAACGAGATACAAACCAAAAAAAGTCATTTTTTCTTTAAAAAAACTGCTACTTTTTTTTCTTTGCCTCGTCGTATTTTTTGAACCGGTCATCAAAACGAGCCAATTCTTGCTCTGGTATAAAGTTTATGTACAATTCTACAAATGTTACGTTCAAGTCGAGACACGAAAACACCCCGAAAACGGAGAAAAACGAGATACAAACCAAAAAAAGTCATTTTTTCTTTAAAAAAACTGCTACTTTTTTTTCTTTGCCTCGTCGTATTTTTTGAACCGGTCATCAAAACGAGCCAATTCTTGCTCTGGTATAAAGTTTATGTACAATTCTACAAATGTTACGTTCAAGTCGAGACCCGAAAACACCCCGAAAACGGAGAAAAACGAGATACAAACCAAAAAAAGTCATTTTCAGCAATGACCCGTCTCATGCTGCCAAGAATAAACTTCTCCAATGTGATTTGCAGATTTTTCGACCCACTCATTGTACATTTTATATGCATATGTAGTGAAAGGTTGTGCCCTCATTGCCCAAGCCATTCGCACTCGATCAGCAAAATATTGGACAATACGATAAAATGTGCACTCAACAATTGATGTGGGTGGAAGATGTCGAGCACCTTTCAACACATTGTTTAAACTTTCTCCCATGTTGGTCGTCATAATCCCTTCGCGCATCCCTCCATCATATGCCAATGTCCACTTTTCAAGTGGAATACCTTTCAAATAATTCAATGCAAGTGGATCCTTATTACCAATAAGCTCCATTGCTTGGTCAAATTTTCGGCCATTGTGTGCCATACCCGCCGCATAACATAGTTCCTTCAAAGCTTTACTTTTGAATTGAGCATTAAAGTTTGAAGTCACATGTCGCAGACAATATCTATGAGCTCCCAAGGGAGGTGTAAACGCGGGCATATATCGAGTTGCATTTAATAAGCCATTGTGGCGATCTGAAATAAGGCAAACACCTTCATCAGGCATCAAAAAATGTTTGCAGATCAATTGAAGAAACCAATACCAAGACTCATTGGACTCATTATCAACGATAGCAAATGCTAGGGGCAAAATATTCTGATTTCCATCCAAGGTTGAGGCGCATAACAACTTAGCCTTGTGTCGTGCGTACACATGCGTCCCGTCAACACATATGACTCGTCGACAATGTCGGAATCCATCTATACATGGCTTGAATGCCCAAAACATAAATTTCAGCATTTTTGGATTTTGATCAGGATTTTTGTGTCGCCATTCAACAACCGTCCCCGGATTCCACTTCTGGATTGCTCCCAAAAATTTAGGCAACCTTGTAACAGAATCCTCCCACGTCCCGTATATAATTTCATTTGCACGTTGCAAATTGTACCAAGCCTTCCCATACGAAATATTGAATTTCCATTTTTTCTCAACCGCTAGTACAATTAGAGCGACTTCGTATGACGGATTCTTTCTAACTTCTGGTAGAATTTCATTTGCGATCGTGTTGATGTCCAAGTTAAAGTGATTTTTGGAACACTCTTCAGCAAAACATGTGTGTGCCCCTCCATACCTTGTGATTTTCCAAAAAGTAGAATCCTTCAACAAAGCTCCCCGCAGTTTAAATGCACATCCATTTTTGCATTCTACAGCATACACTTTCCTATTACTGATTATGACCTTAAACTCGCGCCGTGCGTGCTGCACGTGGTAGTTTTTTACCGCTGTTTGTAAGCTAAGTTTGTTGTGAAAAATCTGGCCCTTACACAGATTCCCTTTCGCATCATCATATATAATTCTCCGGCTCAAACCTGCACTTTCACGATATATTGAATCTCCTTCTACTTCTGGGTATGAGGTGGAATAGAAGGGAAGCACATCATGAAGTCTTTCTTCGACTCTTGTGGGATGGACATCTTCATTTATCGGTACATTACTCTCGTCATCTTCGTCCTCATCACTCTGTGCATTATTGCGCTGTCTTTCCAACTCGACGTCTGTATAATGATGGAGCGAACAGTCAGAATCACGACTATCATTGTCATTTCCTATATCATCATTCTGAGCGTTTGCAAAATCACTACACCCAAAATTAGGATGCTCAAACTCATGATGGCTCTGTCTAGAAGGACCTACAATTCAAGATAAATAGGATGAGAATATCTAAAAATAAAAATAACAAGTCATCAATCAAGGGAATACAACAATTATAAAACTTTTTAGAATATTTATAATTACATGCTTCCACATCAGGAACTATAAAATTCCTCAAACAACGATTTTCCAAAGGTAAATTAGAATATGATGACAGTAGGAAACAATTATAATACAAAATCACTAATAACACTTCAACAAACTTATTAGAAGATTCATAATTACCTGCTTGCCCATCAGGAATTACAAAATCCGGAGGAAAATTTTGAACAGTTTCAAAATGCCCAAACAAATGACCCGTCGTAGAACCCCCTAAAAATGCAAATCACAAAAGGCTAAATTATTTTACAATTCTGCAAAGAAAAGAAAAATAACCTACACAATGTAAATATGAGAATAAACTACCTTGATACAGATCGTGACTTGTAGAACTCCCCAAACCACTTGAAAAAAAATCATGATGTTGTACATTTTCCAACATATGTGATTGCGTTTGTGGTACTGTCGGCTGGGTAAAGTACGACATGAATGGCGTTTGTGACTGCATATTCAAATCTGGAGCTGAGGGCTGTGTAAAGTATGGCATTAATTGGGGTGGCGTTAACGATGACACTTGGGTTAACAATGAGCTGTAATCACCCGAATGTTGGATTGGTTCTTTCTCAATATAAAGCTCGACGAATTTCTTAGCAATGTTAGGATCTAAGAAAACCCCTAAATTTTCATCGTCTTTGATCTCCATTGTACTCTCCCTCGTCACATTTCTATTTTCGAATTCAAATTTTATAAATACTTTTAAGGAAAACTGATTCGGATCAGTTTTTGTTCTCACATATAACTTCTCCAACAATTTAGCATATGTGATCGTACGAGATATTCTCATGTTAGTGCTTGGACGAGTGCTATATCTCACTGAATTTGAGTCTTCAATAATTTGACCATCCATGTATACTAAAACATCAACTGTGTTCGCCCTCGACATTTTCTATATAAAATCATAATTCAAACCACAAATAAATACTATATTCAAAATTATAGTAAAAAATACAATTATACCTACAAAATTAGAATTTATATATACAACAAATACTTCTACATTACAAATTTAACCTAAAATTAGAACTACTCATTTGAAAGTATACATACTATGTAAACCTAAACATTTGAAATTTCTTTGCAAGTTATATGTAAATTTAAACACTACTAAATTATTATTAGTAAAAATTCAAAATTATTACTATAAATCCAAACATTATACTAAACAATTACAAAATATACCTACTTATTCGAAAAAACAATCTAACTACACGAAATTAAGCCTATTAATTCGAACTTATACCAAACAATTCCAAATTAAACCAACCATCTACAATAAAAAAAAACCTAACTATTCAAAATTAAACACTAAACATATAAATTATGCCAAACATTTCAACTATACCTCACATTTTCAACATTATATCAATGAAATTTCAAATATTATACTAAATAATTCCAAAATAACATTATACCAACCAATTCAAAAAAAATCCCAACATTATACCAAAAAAGTACACCAACAATTCATAAAAATCATACTAAAAATTATGTCAATAATTATACGAATATTTTTGGAATTATACGAAATAATGCAAATATTATAGCTAAAAAATCGATTTTATCACTACAAATTTAATTTTTGAACCATAAATTACAATAAAAATATATACACTCCAAAATTTACAAAATTAAAATCATACTTACGTTTTTGGTTGGGAATAGATAGAGAGGAGAATGTGTTTGATTTTTTCAAGCTCTTTCCGCCTAAGATTTTGCTTAAAATGGTGGACAATTCAAGAAGAAGAAGAAGAAGACAATTCAAGCAGAAGCAGAAGAAGAAGAAGAAGAAGAAGAAGAAGAAGAAGAAGAAATGGAAGAGCTCTCGGTTATTTGTACCGAGGAAACGGAAAAAAAAAAAAAATAAACCGTCAACAGTGAGACGGCATGCTGCATGCCGTCTCACTGTTGACGGTTTATTTTTTTTTTTTTTCCGTTTCCTCGGTACAAATAACCGAGAGCTCTTCCATTTCTTCTTCTTCTTCTTCTTCTTCTTCTTCTTCTCTGCATGCCGTCTCACTGTTGCTTGTCAGCTTGAAAAAAATGTCATTTGAGACGACATGTAGCATGTCGTCTCAGTCTGAGACGACATGCCACATGTCGTCTCAGTCTGAGACGACATGCCACATGTCGTCTCAGATAAAAATTAAAAAAAAAAATTTATTACTTGAGACGACATGTCACATGTCGTCTCAGCACTGAGACGACATGTGATATGTCGTAACGTGCTATTTTCTACTTCCCACTTTTTCCATGCTATTTTCTGATTTTTCTTTTAAATTTGTATTATTTATTTAATTTTCCTCTATAAGAAGTGTGAAGGTTTGCCTTGACACACATGGACTAGTTGTTCATTTAAGACTTTATAGATGCCATCAAGAATTATACGAACAACATACTATTGGCTTTATATTAATTAGAGGTTGCACAATATAAACTTGTGCTTTATATTCTTATTCCTTGTTGGCATCGAGGGCACGTTCCCAACACTCGCCAGAATAACTTGGGTAGCACATGCGTTTTTATTCTCTTCTTGCTACATCCTCCTTATTTTTGCTTGATTGCATTTATTCATTCTTTATGAGTGCTCCTTCATCTTTATTAATTTGCTTGCTTGATGCAATAGGTACCATTATGTTCCGAACTCTTCTCAAGGGGAAATCTAACAAGCCAGCTTCAGGAGAGACAGCTGGTGTTTCTAAGGGAGGCTCCAAGCTATCCAATGGTAATCGTGAGGCTCCCATCATTCCTCCTCGTGCGCCCTCCACTAGACGTGCTGCTAATAAGGGTGATAACAAATGCGAGCGATATGCTGAAGGAAGTCCTCGCAGGAAAGCTAAGGGAAAAGCTCACGTGCTTCCCAATCCTCAGCCTGTTCCTTAACTATCACATGAGCGTTCTTCTCAGCCGTCTCTAGAAGACATTACTCCTCCAGCTAAGTGATATCGTGGTTCTTTTGGTCATGAGCCTTCAGCTGGTTCCTACTCTCGAGAGAGAGGATAGACACCTTCCTTCTTCATGGGTGCCAACAAAAAGATAGTGGTGACCAACTAATGAGCTTGATTTCTTTATGTGACCGCTGATATTTGAATGATCTTCCCGGCGCCACTCTCATAGTAGACTTCGCTTTGGCCACCAGCAGGTATGCTTCCCTTCTTTACTTTCATAATCCTTTAGCAATAGTAGTAGCTTTCTTCCTCGTAACCACTCCTTGTATCATGACTAACTTCGATTTTCATACTTCTTCCTTGTTTCGTTGGACAGGAGAGCATGCTAGGCAGTGACATAGTTGGTCGACTTCGTCATAAGCTATCCACCTCTATTGATGCCTATAAGAAGTTGGTTGAGTAGAAGAAGCAGGTCCTTTCTTTGACCAATGATTTGACCAAGGAATGTGTCTTGAGGAGTGAGCTAGCCACCGAGCTCGAGAATTTAAAGAAGGATCACGTCAACGAGATTGAGCAAGCTTGTCGGGCAGCCTGAGAGAAAGCCAGTGAGGAAGCTGTGATGAAGTTCGCCCACTCCATAAAGGGTCTTGCTTTGCTGGACAACAACTATCAGCGTTGTCATGAAGAGTTCTTGAAGTCCCCCAAGTGCAAAGAGTTATTGATTGAGCCTGCCCTCCAGCACTACTACCATAAATTCCACTCGTGCTTGAAGCAAGTCGTGGGGGCAAAGTATCTGCTTCCTAATTCAGACTTTTCCTTCCTTCAAGAGAAAACTGGTTTGGATGATGCGCCGGAGCCTGGTGAGGCGGCACCAATAATCGTCATGCCTGCAGTTGGGAAAGATGATGAGCTGGTTGGAGTTGATGCTAGGAACAACGTCGGGGAGCGAGCTCGTGAGCTTGATAATCAAGATGCCGCTTTACAGATGGATCCGGCACAGCTAGCTGAGGAGGTGGTAAGCGAGGGTGCTTGCCCAAAAAGCCGGTAGCTGAAGATCCTTTCTTTGAGGCAACCGATGAGTTATCCACCATTGAGATCTCCGATGTGCTCGGCGAGGCCATTCTTCTATAGATATTTGCTACATTTCCTTCAAAAACTATTATTGTTTCATTTTTATTTTTGCATATGTTTTTTTTCTTTGAATACTTCTTTTGAGAATGTTATTTTGATAATGCGCATTTTGGTTTTGAAGACAGTATTTATCACATAATTTATTTATGATTGTCAACATCATGATGTGTGAGTATGATGAATTATATGTACTAGGCTTGTCACATAGATGGTGAAATTCATTAACCTATAATCAATAATCACATGTCGGATATACTATGCCACAACAAGAAGTCAAGGTGTTGCTTTTAACGTATAAATGATGTAATGCCAACATTTATTATTGCATGCACTTATGATGAATTTCTATATATGCAATCACTTAGCAATGCGTATGAGCAATTCAGGATATAGTGATCTCAAAATATAACATAGCGTAGGGTGACTTTATAACCCTTTTTATTTTATTTTTGATTGATTGACAAAGCAAACGACTTGTTTCTTAGGCCGTTTAAGGAAGGAATTTTTGTTCTTGGGCCTTCTGGGAGGACTTGTTCGTGCTTGCCTCTTTTCATTTTTCTTCCTCTCGTTGGGAGGTGCATATTTAGCAAAACACACAGCTTGTTTCTTGGGCCGTTCAAGGACTTTTCTTCTTGGACCTTTCAAGGAATTTCTTGTTCGCGCTTTTGTCATTTTTTATTTCTCTCGTTGGGTAGTATACACATTTTATTATTTTATTGTTATTCAGTTTTTCGAGTGCACATTGAATACATGGTTACACAAGGATGTATGTCCAACAAGAGCTTAGCATGCATCTTTATTATTACCATATTATATTGATCACGATAACCATAGAGAACTTGAGTGAGTCATGTATAAAAGTGTCATAAAAATCATAATATGTCATTGACTCCAACTTTGTACATCATGAACTTTAACAATGAGAATATGCAATCAAACATGAACATAAGAGCTCGAGACGTTGAAAATAATCATAATACGAAACAAACATAATCAAAAATCCTACTTAAGATGATGCAACTAGAACGAACAATCAAATAAAGACATCAGAAAAAGGACTAACTTCTTTCAGGCCTTCATGGTTTTCCTCATGTGTAGAACATCCTCGGGTTTTTGATATTCCAGGGCCACGACAGCTTCCTGCCATCTATATCCTCTAGCATATAAGCTCCACCACTCAGGATTCGGGTGACCTTGTAAGGGCCCTCCCATTTAGGTCCCAACTTGTCTACGTGCTTCACCACATCAGCTCTCCTGAACTCTAGATCTCCCACTTGGAAGTGGTGATCTACAACCTTTCGATTGTAGGGTTGAGCAATCCTTTGCTTGTACTTGGCCATCTTCAGTTAAGCTGTGCTCCTGGCTTCCTCTATCACATCTAGGCTTTCTTCCATCAGGTGCTCGTTCTTTTCTGGATCAAAATACTTGACACGATGTGACATCATGTTGATTTCTAAGGGTATCACTGCATCATCTCCATATACTAGGCTATAGGGGTATCCCCGATAGTGCTGCGGGCGTGGTCCTATATGACCATAGTACACTTAGGACCTCTTCTATCCACTAGCTTCCTCCTCGCTGCACTCTCGTTTTTAAGCTTTTTACCATAATTCTATTGATCACCTTCACTTGTCCATTGCATTGTGAGTGTTCCACAGCCTGAACAATTATTTTATTCCCAAGCTTTGTCACCAATCTTATATTTTGGAGCCTTGAAATTGTCTTTCGTTGCTGATACAATCTCCTTAGGTACTCCAAACCTGAAAATCACAAAACTCTTTAGAAAGTTCATTACCTCATTTTCGATTATTTTTGCCAAGGGTTCAGCTTTCACCCATTTGCTAAAGTAGTCGCCAGCTACTAGTAAGAATTTTTCTGCCCCATGGAAGTTGGGAAGGGTTCCACTGTGTCTACTCCCCATCTAGCGAATGGGTAAGGTGAGCTCATAGTTCCCATTGGCTCTGCAGACTGGTGGTATAACTCCGCGTGTACTTGGCAGTATTCGTAATTTTGCACTAAGTCCCTGGCATCCGCTTTGACAGTAGGCTAATAGTAGCCAGCCCGAAGGGCTTTGGCCGTGATGGATGTTGCTCCCGCATGATTTCCACATAGGCCTTCATGAATATCTTTCAAAACTAGTAATCTTTCCTCCCTTGAGAGACATCTCAGATAAAGGTGTGAGAAGGATCTCTTGTATAGCACACCTTCCAAGATGAGGAACCTTAGCGCTGTGCGCTGTATCCTCATTGCTTCTTGCCTATCTCCTAGGTATATCCCTTGTTGTGATAACTGATGATAAGGAGCCTCCAGTCGTCCCCTTCAGCTATCACGTTTACTTCCTTTATTGTCGTCGTGCTCGGCATCGATCTTATAGTTATTCGTCGCGTGTGACAATGAGTTAAGGTATTAGCCAAATGGGCCAAGTAATCTGCATTGTTGTTCTCCAGTCGAGGTATTTGTTGTATCTTGAAACTCCCGAATTGGTTCCTTAGCTCTTCAATCTTTCTCAGGTATTCCACCATTCGCGATTCCTTAAGCTTCATACTGCTCCTCTACTTGACATACAACGAGTTGAGAATCGGAGTATGCCATCAAGTGTTGGGTGTCCGCCTTTAGAGCTATCTTTATGCCAGCTATTAGCGCCTCGTACTTGGCTTCAATATTGGATGCTCGTAACTCAAACTTTACTGTGTACTTCAGTTCATTCCTCTCTGGAGTGGTTAGCACTATACCGGCTTCACGTCCCGTTGAGGGTGCTGAGCTGTCCACACGTAGTGACCACATTTTCTTGGTACCTTCAATGGAAGGCATCTTTGTAATAAACTCATCTAGTGCTTGAGCTTTTATGTCCGGTCTGAGGGCGTAACAGAGGTCAAATCCACTCAGATCCACGGACCACTTGATCATTCGTCCCGACATTTCGAGTCGCCCTAGAGTTTGCTTCAAAGGGTGATTGGTACGGACCTCTATGCTGTGCGATAGAGTATGGCTTTAATTTTCTCGTAGTGGTAACCAGAGCGAAGGCCACCTTCTCTATCTTTGTGTATCTAACTTCCGCACCTCTAAGGGCCCTACTCATGTAGTACACCGGCTTTTGCTCCTTTCCATCTTCCTTTATTAGCACCGAGCTAACTGCATGCTCTGATATTGACAGGTACAAATACAACGACTTTCCTTGCTCTGGCTTGGCCAATTAGGGCAAGCTGGAGAGATGAGCCTTCAATTTCTCGAAAGCTGCTTGGCACTCCTCATTCCATGTAAATTGACTTGCTTTTCTGAGAACCTTGAAAAAGGGTTGGCTTCGATCTCCTAACATTGAGATAAAGTGACTTAGAGCAGCTATCGTGCCAGTGAGTACATGTACTTCAATTCTAGTGGCTGGTGGCCTCATTTCCTGGATAGCTTGTGTCTTTTTAGGGTTAACTTCAATCCCTTTCTCAGTTACCAGGTATCCCAAGAGCTTCCCGCTTCTAACACTGAAGGCCCACTTTAGAGGGTTGAGCTTTATCTGTATTGCCTCAGCACATCAAAAGTTTCTGCGAGGTCTTCTATGTGGTCCTGGGCCTTGAGGCTCTTTACCAGCATGTCATCCACATAAACTTCTAAATTCCAACCTAGCTGTCTTCGAACGATCCCATCCATGAACCACTGGTATGTTGCCCTGGCATTCTTAAGGTCAAAGGGCATTACTATGTAGCAGAAAGTTCCAAAAGCAATGATGAAGCTGACTTTCTTGTGGTCTTCTAGCGCCAAAGGTACTTGATGGTAACCTTGGGAGGCATCCATCAAATTCAATAGCTCACAGCCTGAAGTGGAATCCACCAACTGATCTATCCTCGGTAAAGGATAGCAGTCTTTCGGGTATGCCTTGTTGAGATCTCTGAAGTTTATGAATATCCTCCACTTATTTCCTCTTTTTGGCACAAGGACTGCATTGTCTATCCATTCATGGAATTAAACTTCTCTTATATGTTTAGTTGCTAGTAATCTCTCTACTTCGACTTGTTTGATCTTGTCTTTTTCTGGCCCAAAGTGTCGCCTCCTTTGTTTAACTGGCTTGGTTGTTGGGAGCACATTAAAACAGTGAACAACTATCACTGGATCGATACCCACCAGATCCTTAGCTGTCCAGAAAAAGACGTCTACATAATCCCGAAGTAACTGAGTTAGACGGGATGCTAGCTCAGGTTCAAGCTGAGAGCCTATCTGGGCTACTTTAGAGGGATCACCTGGTAAAAACTCGACAGCTATCAGCTCTTCTACCAGCTTGGCCTTAGCTTGTATGTATACATCCTTCCCCTTTTCTTTGATGGACATAACCTCTTTATCCTCGTCATTGGGATTTCCTCTTTGGTCTATCTCCATGTAAGTTTGTTTCTTGCTTGCTTAATGGACTCCACGCAACACTTCCAAGCCATGTATTGGTCTCTTTTGATTTCCCCGACTCTTTCTCGTACATGGAACTTCATCTTTATGTGGTAAGTTGATACAATCGCTCTGAAAGTGTTCAATGCCGGTCTTCCCAGTATGGCATTGTAGGCCGAAGGGGTATCCACAACTAGGAACTTGATTAACTTGGTATTCCTCCAAGGTGACTCTCCTAGTGAGATGGGAAATCATACTTGCCCCATAGGATGAATCACCTCTCTAGCAAATCTAAAGAGAGCTGTGTCCACTGGCTCCATCTTGACATCTCCTAGGTCCATTTTCCTGAGGGCCGCGCGGAATAGCACATCCACCGAGATCCAGCTGTCTATGAACACCCGACTGACATCATAGTCTGCGATGGAAGTTGCGATCACTAATGCATCATTGTGGGGGTAGCGCAGCTGATGGCCATCGGCTGGACCAAATTGTATGAGAGGCATCACGTCGACAGATGCCACCTGTTCAACTACGTCCGACTTGACCGGCTCCCTAAGGGCTCGTACGTGAGCTCGCATAGCTCTATGGGAACCTCCATCAGTGGGTCCACTAGCTATCATGTGATGGTTTTTCGCGGGCCACCAGCCCGCTCGGGTTTTACATTACTTCCTTAGTTGCTCTTGGTGTTCTCGTGAGGGTGCATCTCTATAGCAGCTTTGTACCTGGTAGGAGAAGGATTCCTTTCGAACAGTCTCATACTCTTCTCCCGATCTCTACATTTAAGCTCCTGTAGATGTCCACTTTCAATTAATCGCTCTCTTTCGTTTAGAAGGTGCCTACATGAGTTGCTATCGTGCCCATAGTCTTTGTGATATCCACAATATTTGTCAGACTTGGGGTTGATTGGTCCCATCATCGACCTTTTAAGCCACTTGATGAGACTTTTGTGCTCCACTGCCATAAGTGCCTGGGTAGGTGTGACTTTTAAAGGCGTATATTTGGTATAACGACGGTTGTCGCTTCTACTTTTCTCGGCTACAACAAACCTTTTGAGGGTCGGCCCCGCAACCTTCCGTTCCTTGTTTGCCTCTTTAACTTCGGCTTCCTTCATTCTCGCAGCTTCTCCCATATTTACATACTTCTCCGCTCTAGCTAGCAGGTTATCAAAATTGGCGGTCGACCTCTTAGCTAGAGATCAAAAGAATTCTCCATCATTCAGCTCCTGGGCGAAGGCGTTGGCCAGCACCTCCGCACTCGTAGAAGGGACTTCTAGAGCAATGGCATGGAATCTTCGTATGTACTCGTTAATGTCTCAGTAGCTTCCCAATGCATGCTAAATAGGCTCAAAGGAGTCTTCTGGTACTTTTTGCTGCTCGCGAATTAATGTAAGAACATCAAGCTGAATTTTTCAAAGGAATTGATGGAATTCGAAGCCAGTTGGTTAAACCATTGTTGAGCAACTCTGGTTAATGTAGTAAAAAAAACTCGACACTTAACCCCATCGGTATACTACTGGAGTAGTGCACAATTCTCGAGCTTTCCCAAGTGCTCCATAGGATCAGCTGACCCATCGTACTCTGCAATGCTGGGGGTGCATAAATAATGAGGTAGCTCCTCTACTAACACCTGGGTGCCGAAAGGGACTCCCCGGGACAAAAGCGGTAAGCCTCCTCCAAGGCGCTGCCTCATTTCCTTCATTTCTTCTCCCAGGCTTTCAAAGCTCTTCATCATCTCTATTTGAGATGTCCTTATGGGTTCCAAGTTCTAAGAAGCTCACCCTAGGGGGTTATCTCTTCCTTCCTGAGCATTCCTCCCTATGACATCGTGATAAGTGCCCCTGTGGCAGGGAACGACATTCTAGGTACAATTGGTTAGCATGCTGGCTGGAATGCTGGTGGGAATGCTGGCGGGATAGCTCCCTACGTATAAGCCATAGATGCCGTAAGTGGAGGAAAGAACCCTTCTGGGACAGCTGATGGGAACATCGATGGGACAGCTCTCAGTACGCTCCTCATTGCTCGTGGGTTAACATCTTGCACAACCGAAGTTACAGTGGTGGCGAAGATGCGTCCCCACTGATTAGCTATGTGGTGTCCATTTTGTGGTGATGTCATACTTGGCCGGACACCAGGGTGCACTGTACGCATGTGCGCTAGCTGGGGAGCACTTCTTCCTAGCATATAACACGAGGGGATGCTTCCAGGTGCGACAAGCGTGGGCTCCTGCCTGATGCTCCTCATCTCCGACGGGTCCACTCTCCATTACCGACCTTGTAGGCTCGATAATTCTTCTTGCTAGGGGCTCTTCAATCCCAGGGATGATGACAGCTGTCGGCTCCACGTGTGCTTCCAAGGCAGCCAGGCTCAGGCTTCTCCGACCTTGGCAGCACACGTACACTGAAGGACGTGGCCCACTAACTGCTCCTTGCAAAGTCGGCATCGGCATGGCCTCCAAAGGCGGTGCAACAGCAACAACCGGCCCTACGACCACATCCGGGTCGTGGGTGACCCTTGAACAGGTGGCTACATTTTGGCCGGCGGTGGTGTTTGGCCCGGTTCGGCGCTATGAGGGACGCCGGGCTTTTTGATGGCGTAACGACACTTGAATCCATTGATTGCACCAAACCTTGCTGATTTTCTTCAAAAGTATCCATTTAAACTCATTTTGGGTTTGTTGTGGGTGACATTTTGGGTTTGTTGTGGGTGAAAGATTAGAATGTTGGGTTTGTTGTGGTTGAAAGATACGAATTTTGTTGGTTGCAAGTTTGGGGAAGATTAAGTCGAGAACTTGGTAGAAATTTTTGTGTTGTTACTCTGCCGAATTTTTTCTAGGATAATGGGAAATAAATTAAAATTAAAATAATTTAATTAATTCAACTGAACTGATGTTAAAATTATTTAATTTAATTAATTAAAAATCAAGATGGATATATCAAAATTGGATTTTAGCGGATCGTAAGATCCGAATTTTGTTGGTTGCAACCCACCCGGGGGAAGATTAAGTCGAGAACTTGGTAAAAAAATTTGCGTCGTTACTCTGCCGAACTTTTCTAGAATAATGGGAAATAAATTAAAATAAAAATTATTTAATTAATTCAACTATGAAGTGATATTAAAATTGTTTAATTTAATTAATTCAGAATCAAGATGGATCAAAGTTGGATATTAGCGGATCGTATGTCGGAGCAATATGAGAAAGGGGTGAAAGAATTCATCAATTTTGCGATTGAGCATGCATCAGATCGGACTAGAATCAGTTGCCTGTGGTTACGTTGTTGTTTTGGAAAGAGAATTAGTCCACGTGAATTGGAAGATCATTTGGTGTGTAATGGAATTGATAAAAGCTACACATGTTGGACAAGACACGGTGAGCGCAGTGTCACCTCAGATGATTTAGGTGGTACATCATATCAATAACGGGATTTGGACATGAATGATTATGAGCCTGATCGTTTGGAGGAGATGACAAATGTGATTGAGGAGGATTTGCGAAATTGTCCCAAGATGTTTGACAATTTGACAAGTGATTCAAAGACACCACTGTATAGTGGTAGTAAATTCACAAGAATGAAAGCAGTCCTAAACCTCTACAAGTTAAAAGCCAACAATGGGTGGAGTGATAAGAGTTTCACAGACTTACTTGATCTATTAAAAAACATGCTACCCGAGGATAATGTGTTACCTAATCGTACTTATGAGGCTAAGAAGATGTTAACCTCAATTGGCATGGGATATGAGAGGATACATGCCTGTCTCAATGATTGCATATTGTTTAGAACTGACTATGCATCATTGAAGGTTTGTCCGAAATGTGGCGCCTCACGGTACAAGAAGAACGGATCTGCTCCTGTCAAAACCATGTGGTATTTGCCCATAATACCACGATTTAAGCGCATGTACAGTAGTAAAGAGTTAGCCAAGGACTTGACATGGCATGCTGATAGAAGGCTTGAAGAAAGGATTGAAGATGACAAGATTCGACACCCCTCAGATTCTCCTCAATGGAAAAAGATCGATGATGATTTCCCTGAATTTGGTGAAGAATCAAGAAACCTTCGCCTTGTATTGGCTACAGATGGCATGAACCCTCATGACTTGCAAAGTAGCTCACATAGTACATGGCCAGTAATTTTGATGATCTACAACCTTCCCCCATTGCGATGCATGAAGTGAGAACATATAATGATGCCTATACTCATTTCTCGGCCGAAACAACCTGGAAATGATATAGATGTCTACTTGGCTCCTTTAATTGAGGATTTGAAGGTGTTGTGGGAGACCGGTGTTCAAGTATATGACGGGTTCAGAGAAGAAAATTTCAATCTCAGAGTCATGTTATTTGGAACAATCAATGATTTTTCGGCAAGAGCAAACCTCGAGGGATATGGTGTACATGGCCAATGTGGATGCCCCATATGTGTCAAGAGTACAGATCAATATCGATTGACACACTCTCAAAAATATGCATTCCAAGGGCATCGGAGATGGCTAAATCGGAACCATAGATATCGTCTGTGGAAAATAGCTTTCAATGGGAATATAGAAGAAGGCCGAGCTCCTAAGTGCTTGACTGGTGAAGAAGTGTTTGAGAATATAAAACACTTGGAGGTTAAATTTGGAAAGACTTTTGCAGGTGGCCTTGCAAAAATTAGGTGGAAAAAAAGATCAATTTTCTTTGAGTTGTTGAATTGGACGTTTTTACATGTTAGACATTTTCTTGATATTATGCATATTGAGAAAAATGTATTTGATAGTGTCATTGGTACACTTCTAAATGTGTCTGGAAAGATAAAAGATGGGGTAAAGGCAAGGTTAGACTTGGTTGAAATGAAAATAAGAGAGAAATTGGCACCAACAAATAAGGGAAAACGTACTTATTTGCCTCCAGTAGCTCACACTCTATCCAGGAAAGAAAAAATTACATTATGTGAGTTTTTTAAGGGAGTGAAAGTTCCAGAAGGGTATTCTTCAAACATTAGCAGTCTTGTATCAGTGAAGGACTTGAAGCTAAAGCACATGAAGATTCACGATTGTCATGTGATCATGGATCATTTGCTACCAATTGCTATACGGGCCATTTTGCCAAAAAAGGTGAGAGAAACTATAACCTCACTATGTTTCTTCTTCAAAGCAATGTGGAGCAAGGTGTTTGATCCCGAACAATTGTCTGCACTTCAGAAACAAATTGTCATCACTTTGTGCGAGCTTGAGATGTATTTTCCACCAGCATTTTTTGATATAATGACTCACCTACCTATTCACTTGGTGAGAGAGACACAACTATGTGGAGCGGCTCTTATGAGATCTATGTATCCGGCTGAGCGTTATATGAAGGTATTAAAAGGCTACGTGAAAAATCGTAGTCGACCGGAAGGTTGCATTGTTGAACGGTACATAGTTCATGAAGCGATAACATTTTGCACAGAATATCTGAAAGATTCTAACGTTGCAGAGCTTCCAAAGTCTCATGTTGCGGGAGGGAGAATAGAAGGAGAAAGCGTACTTGGAAAACAATTAGCTAGTGTTCCTTGCACACAAAGGAATCAGGCACACCTATATGTGCTCCACAACACCGATGAGGTTGAGCCATATGTTGAAGAGCACAGGGACCAACTTAATAGATCAAATCCAAATAAAAATGAGAGTTGGATTTCAAGAGAGCATAATAAGAGTTTCTCTGATTGGTTCCGAAAGCAGATTCAAGAGAAACAGAACGAGAGTCCACTTTCAGTTTCAGATAAATTGGCACGGTTGTCGATGGGACCGGGCAGACTTGTATTTTGTCATTCAAGTTATTGTATAAATGGTCGCACATTCTATACAAAAGACCAAGATGAACGGAGTGCAATGCAGAATAGTGGGGTGAGTCTTGTAGCTCAAGCAATGCATATCTCAAGTGCGAGAGATAATAACCCTATCTATGCTCATTTATCATATTATGGGGTGATTGAACATATATGGGAGCTGGATTATAGTTGGTTTCGGGTGCCTGTATTTGGGTGTAGGTGGGCTGACAATAAAAATGGTGTCGATAATAGTGAAATAGGCTTCACTCGAGTAGACCTTGAGAGGGTGGGTTACAAAGATGAACCTTTCATTTTGGCATCACAAGCTAAGAAAGTATTTTTTGTCATCAATCCTATTGATAAGAGGTGGTCAATTGTTTTATCGGCAAACAAAAATACTTGTATTGAGGATGATAGTTCATATAGTGATGATGATGGAGAAAATCCTATCTTAGGTGATTCACAAGCCACTGATTGTGATGGTGACTTGGATATCAGTGATGATGAATTGTATATGCGATAAGATCACCAAAAGGGGATATGGATTAATCTATCTGTTCGTCGACGTACTAAACAAAAGGGTCGTACTGAGGGGAAGCAAAAGACTACTAAGTCAACGACAAAAAGAAAACGATGAAAGGTATTTGAACTTATGTGATAATTATATGATATACTTATTTCCTAAACTTTTTTGCTAGTCTTTATAAGTACTTGTTAGTGTATGAGTCAGGGCGTCTCTTGTTAGTGTATGAATTGAAAAATTATGTTGTTGCTATATGAAACTAACTTCTGTATTTTTGGCTTTTGTAGGTCGATATTGTATACCGCCGCCACTACCACCACCGGCACAGCCACAACCGCTCTCTCCTCCTCCTCTACGACCACCACCGCCCCTTCCACCACTACCACCACCACCACCGTAAGCTTCTTCTCTCTCACTCTCTCTATATGATAACAAGTATTATTATTTGAATACATATCATGAGTATAGCCTGTTTGTTGATATGTATTTTGATTATGTATCGTGATTGGATCAATATGTGTTGTTTTGTTGACATCGTTTAATGCATTCATGGTTTTGTGAAATTTGATTGATTTTGTGAAAGAATTGATGGATTGGTTTTGTTGTTTGCAATTTTGGGGGAAGATTAAGTCGAGAACTTGGTAAAAAAATTTGCATCGTTACTCTGCCGAATTTTTTCTAAAATAATGGTGGCGTTATTTGGTACTATAGATTTAGTATATGAATCTAAATTCTGTATTTTTGGCTTCTGTAGGTCGATGGATTCTGGGGATGCTTCAAACAAATGTGTGACTGCAATCTTTTTCTGTCCGTGAAGATCCCACCAGAGCGCCTTCTACTTCTAATAGGCCATGAAGTAGATCCGAATCATTCTCAACGAGTCCATAAAAAGTGATCCCATTTTTTTCATCAGGTCCGGGTAGAAACCAAAGATCTTGAGCGACCGATCTGGATCCACTTATATCCGATCATCAACTGTGCAACAAGCAGTTCCAGCTAATCCCTCACGTTACCTAGAGGTATCGCTGCAATGAAAAAAGTCATAAATGCCAGAAGTAAAGGCTTAAAGCTACCAGTCGGCTGGAATAAGAATGGCCAACCAATTAACTCAAATAAATCAATATTTGTTGGTTACATTGGAGTCATAGCTCGTGAGAGGGTCCCGATTACCATCAGTGATTGGCGACACGTCTCGGAAGCAACAAAATCAGCAATTTGGAATGAAATAGCTGTAAGTTGGTTATTATCATGTTTCTAATTGGTTAATGTATTTTTTGTTTATTCAATTTTCTCTAAATTATAATTTCATATATACTTTGTTGTTTGTTTTTCATAGTTGGCCTTTGATATTGAAGAAAGTAGACAAAAATTTGTTTTAGTCGAAGCTGGAAAGCTAGCTCGAAACTTCAGGAGCTTCTTGAGCAGAGTGTGGGTAGAGGATGATAATGGGAATATTAATTCCAGCCCACCCCAAAAATATAATATATCTCAAGAAGATTGGACGGCGTTTTTACATATTCGGCTAAGTGAAGGTTTCTAGGTAATTATTTTAATTGACGGTTTCATTTGTTGCATATTGCATTTATATGAACATTGACTAATGCTTTGATTATGTAATGAACAACAAATAAGTAAGGAAAATCAGGAAAGAGCTAAGGAACCTGAATATCCTTATAGGAAATCACGTCTTGGATATGCTCAACTGGAGCAAATTGAGGTACGTAGTTCGTTTAACAGTGAATCCTTACAAGTTTTCTAATAAAAATTCCTTATTAATATATATATATATATATTTAATCATAATATAGATGGAAAAAAAAAAGCTGGGTCAGATTGCACAGACGTGACACGAGCACTCGTGTGGAGGATTGCACATTCTGACAGCCAACATAACATTGATAATGTCAATGTTAAAAGAGTAGCGAATGAAATTGTGAGTTATTTGCAATCTTAGCTATATAATGTGTTGTATGTTTTTTTTGAAATATTTTTAAAAGAGCAAAGTTCACTAATGTTCAAAATGTATTATTACAGGAGTGCTTATCACAAGAGGATAGCCATAGTGGAAATGAGAGGACCCGAGATGATATATTGGCTAAAGCTCTTAAAAAGAAGGAGCATTCGGGTCGCGTTAGGGGTGTAGGCTTTGGGGTATCACAAAAAAACTACTTTACTGATTCAAAGCCTTCTAAAGATGAGGAGATCGATAACTTGAAAAACATGGTGTACATGCTCACTGCATCATTATCTTCATTGCGACGCGAGTTTGACGAGCATAGGGCGTCTGGGTCGCAGCAACCACATGAAGATGAGGCGGTTTCTTTGAAAGATAGCTACCCAGATCCAGTTAAGAACCTTCCTGAGGTAATGATATGAAATTATTAAGTGATCATATAACTTGCAATTCTCTAAAACACACACAATTTTCTAATATAATGGTATATATATATATATATATATTTTATTTATGTAGGTTGTGGCACCATGTCAATTGGCACTTTCAACACCGTCTTATCGTATGGTGGCTAAAGGACAAATGTACAATCGATCAGATGATAGAACGATGCATACACGTCCATTACCCACCCACCTTGTGAAAGTGATGATTGACATTGCAATTAAAGATATTGCACCCCTACCAGTCCCTCTCGCTGATGAAGGAGTGTTCACAATTTCTGAGGCTGTGGGATACATTGTTGCTTGGCCTAAGAGTCTTGTCACTATCAATGATGCATCGGTACGTAATTATTAATATCTAGCCATTAATAAATTATAACAATTGTTTAAGGTTACTAAATATACTTTGGTTTGTAACATTCACGTTTTGTTTTCTTTGCTTAAATAGTCTCTTGAAAAATCCAAATCATCAGTTGGGAAACATAAATCAGAGATGACGAAGCACTCAGCTGTCAAACAAACACCTCCAGTGGCCAACCCTTCACGTGAAGATGATAGAGCAGCAGACGTAACAGCTGATCAACCCCCTCAGCCACTTGTAACTCTTGAAAGGTACCTGCAGATAATGCCTATTGAACAACTGGTCTCTATAGACATTCTCGAGGCAATCTATAATAACGAACCCTATCAAGAGTATCTTGGGCGGGAGGAGATCTGTCTTTTTTTGCGCAAAGAACAGATAGGAGTTTCTATCATTTCAGTTTACATCAAGTAAGTTTTTAAATATGAATTAAAAAAAATCAGTTTTTAAATTATTTTGCTGCATTAATTTGAACTATATATGTTTATTTTCGTTGCTCAAATTTATTTTATGCTCAATTTAGGTGTTTGTGGGCTAAGTACGTGGTCCCCGAAGAGAAAGCAAATAATTTCGGGTTCCTTAGCCCACCTACTATAGCTGCAGGAGCAGGTCTTAATCCCTCTCAGCGTATCATACAAGCGCAATATATGACAAATGCCATGAAAGATTGCGCAGACGGGAAGTTGTTTATTGCACCTTACAACACCGGGTGAGCTACTAAAAACCCAACTTTATTTTGTAAAATTTGTTACGTACGCAAAACTAATTTTGAACTTATCTTTTGAATGCTTTTTAGGGGACATTGGGTGTTGCTTGTGATTGATCCAATTAAAAAAATCGTTTATTATTTGGATTCTTTGCACGGTGATCCGAAGAACCGGCTCGATATGAAAGAAACATTCAATCAGTAAGTTTTTCATTCAATCAATGTATCCATTATATTTAATATTAATTTTAAAGTGTATATATCTTCCTAGATTTCACAGATATATTTGCTTGATATTTACAGCTTTCCTTGTTTTATGATGCTTTTAACAGTGCTGTGTTGATGTTTCGTGCAAATCGTAACACCCAAAAGATCAAATCCAAAAACATGGCCTGTAAATGGTCTTGTATAAAGGTTAGTGTAATTTTATATTTTCAAGAGATTATTCGTATAAAAGTTATTGTTCTAATATAATTTTGATTTCAATTTTGTAGTGCCCCTTGCAATTAAACGACAAAGATTGTGGCTTCTTCATTATGAAATTCATGAAGGATATTATTAGCCACGGAGAATCTACAATCCCACCAATGGTATGCATATATAATTCTAATTAATACTTATCATCAAATTCTAATTTCCCTTTTTAAGTTATTAATTAAACCTTTAATTTGTTGGGTTTTCAATCTATATCTTGCAGTACTTTCATGATTGTCAATACATCACTTACTTTATAGAGCAACTTGATGAAGTACGTTGCGAATTGGCACAATACATTTTCCAATGCGCTTTTGGTATGGTGTAAGTTTGCAAATTGTTGTAAATTTTTATTTGATTTGTTGTATTTAATTGGTTGATTGTAAACTCGTTATCATTTGTTGGAAATTATACAAAAAATTTGATATGTTGTTAGGAGGAAAGAATTGGTTTTTGTTGTTAGAGATGAGATCATTTGGTGAAGTTAATTGTCGGTTTTATTTTTTAACCGCTGTAATAGTGTAAACCAATTACAGCGGTTAAACCGCTGTAATGGGTAAAAAAAAATCGCTGTAATAGGTCATTTCTGTAGTAGTGAATTAATATCAAAATCACAATGTGGAACAAAAATAATATCGATATATCTAATGAAAACACAAAAGAAGAAATATGTCAAATGTAAGCCACTTATATTCATCATTTGTAGCTGTCTAAGATTTTGTGGATTGTAGTTTACTTAAATAATAGATCGAATAACTAAAATAATGCACTGCATGTAAATCATTATACGAATTGCGTACATTATGTGTCCACCTAACTTCATTTCACTTATGCAGTGACTCACATTCTAAAGTTATTCTTCGAACCAGTGAAGTGAAGTGAAGCATGCATGGCACATGAAGAGCATAGTATAAAGATTTATTGGAAGTCTAAATAAAATGGCGGAAAGAACACGTACACACACATACACGCATATAATATGAATGGAATTTATTGAAAACATCTCCTTTGGTGCAGCAGCTTAGTCAGGGACACAATACTCATGTTTGATAAACATGAGGTGCCAACCTAGGCTTTGGGTGCACCATTAGAGGCTCGGCCCGTTGTAGAGTCAACCCGTAAGCTTCCTCCATGTTTAGTGTCTTGGCTGACTGACCATTAGCCAAATCAAAATCGAATGCATGGACCAAAGTTGCTGTCAGTAGTTGGACCATTCGTATTCCTAAGCTCATTCCAACACAGATTCTACGACCTGCCCCAAATGGAATCACTTCGAAATCATTACCTTTAACATCAAGATTGGGCCTTTCTCCACCCATCAAGAATCGTTCTGGTCGAAACTCTAGTGGATTGGACCATACTTCTGGATCACGAGCTATGGCCCAAACATTGACCAAAAGTGTTGAACCCTTTGGAATGAAATATCCATTGACCTCGCAACTTTCTTGTGCGATTCTTGGTAGTGAGAGCGGGGTGGATGGATGCAGGCGGAAGGTTTCCTTGATTATAGCTTGGAGAAACGTAAATTGGGCTAAATCGGACTCGGTCACTAGCCTATCCTTACCGGCAACTGAATCAAGTTCTTGCTGGGCTTGGGTCATGATTTTAGGATTGCGTACAAGTTCCGCAATTGCCCATTCCACGGTGCTAGATGTTGTGTCTGTCCCGGCAGCAAATAAGTTCTATAATGATACCATTGAGCATGTCAGAAAGTAATTCGTCAAGTTAAACAATCATGTCTAATTTTTCCAAGCTTTAGGAAAAGTTAAAAAAAAAGGGGGGAATTAAAAAGATGAAGAAAAACAGAACACTTGAGACCCAAAGCACTATTTACTGTTGCATACACATACTTGCCTCATCAATATTAGTGCATGGTGAACAAACTTGTACTCTATCATGTTACTAAATATGCTTTGATTTCTCTATATCTACTTTGGTTACACAATTTTTTATATTTTTACTTGGGCAACATATTACATGGTAAGGGCCTTGTTTCACTGCATTTGACTGAAATGTAGGAAAAATTAGCCTAAATTTTAATTGTAGATAAATATGACAAACCAAGCATCCTTTTCAATACTGAACCAGTAACTCCACTATTAATTATTTGGCATGACTGTTAAAAAGTAATTGTTACATTAAAAATAGTTGTGTTTTAGATTTTCTCTCAATAATTTTCCACAGTTTTTTGTTTTTCGTTTTACTTTAACTGAAAATTGTGTAATTAATAAAGATGTTGTAGCTGGGACTACCCTATAGAAGTCGGGCAAGAGGTCTCATTCAACTAAAAACAAACTAAAATGTTTGAAACAAAATCCCTAGCCAAGTAAAAATAAATTTGTATATTTACTACTAATGTGTCATCTTTGTATCCATGCATAAGAACATCGTACCACTATACAAATGTTTCATTCATAACTTTTGAAAGTTGACGTTTTAGTCCCATTCTCGTATGTCATACTCTTTCAGCGAAAAATGGGACTCAATAAGTGTGCACCTAATTGCTGGTCAGCAAGGGTTTCTTTCCTCAACAATATCACATGTGTGCTGAAATTAATAAGTAGGGTCAAAAGTTAGACATAAAAGTGTATCTTTTCAGAAAAAGAAATATTTCAAGAAGTAGTCCCTAGTCCCTACATTGCAATATTTATTTCTTTTATATATGTAATATCTAATACGTTAAAATAGTTAATGACCACTTTACCTATAAAATTTAGAAAAAAATTGGGATATAGCATAATAATAATAGTGACAATATATATACGTACCAAAAGTAATGCTTTAATTTCTGTATCAGTGAGCCTTTTTCCCTCGCCATCGTCGACATCTTTCAAGGAAATCAACGTACTCAATAAATCCTTGGGTCCCTCTTTTCCATTTGAACCGTTGATCTTGTGCTCTTCAAGAATCGCACTTAAGAACACATCAAAACGTGTGTGAAGCTTCTTCATCTTTGTGGCGACTCCTTGCAAGTCCAAGCCCTCTAGTGGGGGAATAAAATCGCCGAGATTGAACACGCCCGACAAAACCATCACTTCCGTCACCATTGCTTTGAATTCCTCCGCTTTCTCGTCTCCGCCACCGTGTCCGTGCCCCACTACCCGCCTCCCTAACATCACACGGGCTATTGCATTTGTGGCACATACATTGAGCATTTGATCTAAACTGACTGGCGTTTGTCCTGAACATGCTAGAGTGTCACTTAGGATCCCCACCTCTTCCTACAATTTATAAGAACATATGTAAAAATTTATCTAGGCCTTTGTTGTCACAGTCGTTTTGTTTCATAAATATTTTTTACGTGTGACATTTATTCGTATGTGAAATAAAATATGAATCCCGAATAGGAGATTTTGAAATGTAATATATGTAATAAATCTATGTGTAGAGTTTTCTAGAGGAGTGAATGAGTGAGATATATATATTTAAAAGGATACACAAACCCGTACAGACAAACTCATAGACTTACTTATGTATGTACATACATAGATGTATATACAAAACTATTATTATGACGATCTTTTTCCACTTACGTTATGGTTGCATGTATAATTCCTTAAATCTTAAAATTCGTGATTCCAATATTATTCAGACTTGTTCGAAAAAAATCGATACAGTTATATCAAGAAATCGTCATAATAATTCATTATTAATTTATAATATCTCGATAAAAGAAAGTAAGCACTAAATTTATGCATATTATGCATTCATGTGAAGATGTCAATAGTAATCATGATAATATGTAGAAGATTTTTATACATGTTTTGGGTAAAAATAGGAAAAACAATTAGTATTTTGTATTAACTCTACAATGGAAAATAATAATAATGACAAGATGTGAAGTGATAATATTAAAATTATTAAATATACATAATGAGTGAACAATTTTTCTTTTGTCACGGTTGACAATTTTTTTTTTTTTTCAAGTTGTCTCTATTGGAAATTTAATAACACATGCTTAATGACAACAAAAAGCACAAATACAGTGATAGTTTTATTTGTTGTCAGCAAATATGTGCTACTAGTTATCAACTTTTTTGTCACTAATTTTCAAGAGTAATGACAACTAATTGTATACAATTGTTGTCACTATTAAACTTTTGAAAATAATTTTCGTTACTCAATATATATGATTAGTGACAACTTAAACATTGGCACTTAGTTTTTATTTTTTATGGTGTCATCTGAAATTGTTTTAATCCTATTGAAATAAAAATAAAATTCATGAATAAGCTGTTTTGTTAATGGAAAGTCCGAAATTACTTTAATCCATAACAATATATGATAGATATATACGAGATTATAATGTCCCTGAAAATATCAGAGTTTTGATCGTGTTGTTTTCATATTGGAGAATTTTGTTATTAAACCCGGCCCGAAGACATTAATTTAAGCTATTTGGTGACATATATAAATATTCAATTAAAGTCACTATACTTTTAACATTTTGTTACAAATAATAACTATTAAGTTAGAACAAATAAGCTGGTGCCTTCAGTGAAGATGTGTCCTAATGGAGTCCAAGTTTTGAAGGACAAAAGCATTTTTATCAATCACAAGTTTTTTTGTCATCTTTCAATTTTCAAGAACATGTTCTTGTTCCTTCTAGAAAGGCCAAAAACGTTAATAGTCCATAATGTGACCTTTTTTTTTGTTTTTTTTTCCGGAGGACGTGTGCAATAAGATCGTTTTATAATTTATGTTTAAAGAGAATTGGCAGACTAGTCGTTTATTCTTATGCCAAATTTTAAATTTTTTTATTTATAAGCTCACCAGATAATATTGAAAATGGGTAAAACCCAATAACAAAAAACAACCCAAAACCAAATCCTGTTGGTTTAATAGTATCCACCTCTCACTTTATGTGAGAGGAGAGGTCCTGAGTTCGAATTCAAGTTGCCACAAGTTGTGGCTCTCCCTTCCTTTATGGAACTCAATAGAGTCTTTCTAACTCAAAATTATAACTATCAATCCGAGTTTGTCGGGCTAAATATGTAGAGTATCACTCTTCCTCTTGAATTAAAAAAAAAGAATAACAAAAAAACAAATTATCTAGCAGACAACTCTACTAACAATTCTTTATGAATGCAGTGGACAGTAAGTGAATGAAATACCGACTCGGGATCTAAATTGAGTGTAAGAACAATGTGACAAGCATGCCAGTTTGATTATTCTAAAAAAATATTGCAAGTTATATATAGGGTGGTGTGTTGATCCCTTGAATACAATCTTGTAGATCAAGTACACTAAATTTCGTTTTTTAAAAATGTAAGAATTAATTTCATTACAAATTTAAAAAAATTAAGTGGCCTCATATTTGATATGTGACCACTCAACTTAAGATTTTGTTTTATCATTTTTGAAAGTAAAATGACGTATATTATATGCTTGTGAAGAGCAAAACTATTGTATTCTATTATCTCACTCTCATATTAATATATTGTAAGTTCATTGGGCAAAAAGTTGGAGATCCATTTTATCTTTATACGTTATGATAGCATATTGGTCATAACTTGGTAAAAGAACGATGATTTTCCATTCAATTTTGGAGATTTCTAACGCTAAAAGTCACGTATCAATCATGTAAATTATGGTGAGACTTAAATTAATGGTGTGGTCAAATTTATGAGAGACTGAAAAAAAATCAAAAGTACGTATATATATATATATATGAAATTCTAATAGTTGGTATTTATTGGACAAAAGTTAATCAATTAATTACATGACCAAATAATTGCAATTTCACCAACAAATGTCTTTAAATAATAAATCTTTATTTATCAAAATTAAAGGATGGATTTATTTCTATCAAAAAAATAAAAATAAAATAAACGATACATATTGGATTTTTCACTTCTCTGAATAAAAATTTGTACACTTGCTTGACATATATTTTTTTTGTTCTACAATCTTCTTAAACTTCACTTCAAATTCTTCGTCACACAGAACTCGATTTTCTAGTTTAAATTTGTGTTCTTATATATAAAGTGACATAAAACTCATTCTAACTCAAAATCATTTTGGTCGTAGTAGAGTGAAATTCACAAGTGCAATCCACAAGTAAATTGCACTTATATATGATTAGTCACACAAAAAATAAATGACATTTGGACTCAATTATATTGGACTAAGTCTAAACTACAATTTCTCAAGAATGATGTGATATTATTAATTTTAAGTAAAAGTGTGACAACTGCACCAACACTTTTTCAAGGATTTATAAAAATATTACATAAAACAATCCATTTCTAGTTTAATACTAGTTTCCTTCGTATCTTCTTTTTTTTTTCCTATCAAGTGTATATGCATAACCTAAGAAAGATATATTTGCTGAACATGCTGATATGTTAAATTTAGTAATTGAGTATGTGTGACGACTGTGCCGTGTTTTTATACATACATATAAACGCACATATATATATATACATACATATATATATATATATATATATATATATATTACTTACCTGTCTGACGTGTCGGAAGTCATCCAAGGCCTTGGCGGAGAAGAGGTGGAGGGCACAGATTTTCCTGAGCAACCGCCACCGCGGCCCATACGGCGCGAAAACCAAGTCTTGATAATTATATGCAATATACTTGGCGCCGGAGTTAGGCGGCCGGCTGGAGAAGTTGGCGTCGTGCACCTTCAGAAACTGCTCCGCCACGCTGGCGGAGGCGGCCACCACGACATGCACGAACCCCATCTTGAGGTGCATGAGGGGGCCGTACACTCGGGCCAACGCCGCCATCGACTGGTGGGGCTTCGGCCCTAGCTGTGGGAGATTTCCAACGATCGGCCATGGCCTTGGACCCGGTGGCAGTGGCGGCGTCGTCTTCTTATAACGCCGCCTGTAGAGGGAGGAATACAAAATCAAGCCTACAATGGAAGTGCATATGATCAATGTTAAGGTGTTTGTCATTGTATTTTGCACTATATATATTTCGTTCTTATTGAAAAATTGTTCTAAGGTTTCTTAGCCTAGCTCTCTCTCTCTCTCTCTCTATGTATATTTCTATACATGTAATTGTGTTTTGGAGTGAGAAGGGCTGGGGGTTGGACAAAAGTACTGAGGAAGTGCTTTATGGGATAGCTAGATAGGGAATGACCTATAAACATGATATAAATATATAGAACATATAGGTTTGGAAGGGACCATGCCACATCGGTACCAATGGTCCGGCTGTGGCATACACCATTGGATCCCCCAACAGGGGGGCATTTGCTAAAATACCTCCCGATCCAATGGCGTATGCCACACCGGGACCATTGGTACCGGTGTGGCATCGTCCGTTAGGAAAACAATTCCGCACTACATTCGGGATTCCAAATCTTGTTCCATTTCCTAGTTTCCATTTAATTATATGTATGTCCAGTGTATAAATTTTATATCACTTGTATATTTATGAAAAAAATTATACACTTGATATGTATATAAATAAATAAAATAAGAGATGAAACACAATTTGAAATAGAAGATCTGGACTAAGACGTACACTTCTTTACTTTTCGAGCAACCTAACTTGTTACTACTTCCTAGAATTTTATGTAATCTGTACATGGTGAGTGGTTGTAACTTGTGAGGTAACTAGTAATTCAATTATATATACTCGCATAGATAAACGTAACTAGTAATACACAGTACAAATACTCCGATAAAAAGTATTTTCCTTCACACCGGGCATTTTAATTTGCCCCATATTCTGAAAACTATCGCACTTTGCCTGCCAATTTTTTATTTTTGTTGTAGAATACCTCTTTCAGCGAAATATTACACGAATATTTGTGGAATATTCTAGGAACATTCATGGAATATTCAGCCGAATGAAGTGTTGTACAACAAAAATAAAAAATTGGGGGGACAAAGTGCGAAAAGTTTTAAAATA
The DNA here is from genome assembly GCA_019426215.1 of Buddleja alternifolia. Classification (NCBI taxonomy): domain Eukaryota; kingdom Viridiplantae; phylum Streptophyta; class Magnoliopsida; order Lamiales; family Scrophulariaceae; genus Buddleja; species Buddleja alternifolia. Next base: position 15,767,103 of record CM033396.1, read on the forward strand.
TGAAGCAAAGTGTACAACATGTCATATACTAGGGATCTGCATTTTACCCAAAATAGGCTGCATCACAATTTTGTAATACTTTTTGTTATACATGTATATACAAGTAGACTACAATGTGAGGGATTTTTTTTTATTGTTTTTCCAACATCATCACTTTTCTCCCTATATATATATTCTAAGTAGATATAGATATATTTATCATACATCTATGTATATAAAACATAAGTATATCATGAAATTTTGTTGACCTTTTTGGTATAATGATCTTGAATGATTTTGACGATGACAAGAGTCCTTTTTTCTCTACTAGTTTACTTTCCTTGTGTATGCAGATAAGGATGTTGGTGGTGTGGTTTCATTATTTTATTGCTATTTTAAAATCGAATTGACAAGTGCGGTTTTTCGGTAGAGAAATCTCAAATTTCTATTTTGAAAAATAAAACCAAGGATGCAGTCTTAAGCAGTTTGCGGTGGTTTGTGATTTTTAACTAATTAACGTTAAAAGTTAATTAATCAAAACTTAAAAACATATTAAAGGATAATAGTGAAAAAACAAAAAAACAAGTAATCATTCAACTAAACCTGATAGTGGAATTTGACAAAGATAAAAGCTATGTTTAGAACCAATACAATAATGTAAAAAAATTAGATTACATAATCAAAAACTTCTACAAAATTAAAAATATTGGACAAAGTTCACCTACTAAACAATTCATATATAATCAAATAACATAGTTAAATCGCCAGCCATGTCACAAAAAACTTAAAAGAAATTCAAATTCTTTGGGACTTAAACATAAATTAACAAGTAAAATAACTGTATTGGTAGTACGATCTGGGGTGGTTTGGTCCAAAAAATCGTCATACCCATTTGGCTATGTAGCTTTCTTTAAAAATTTAAACCGCGATTTATGTAATTATTTGACAAAAACGGTTCGGTTTGGGCGATTTGGATAATTTTACAAAATCATTGTCCAGTCTTGTATGTAGGTCATCCACCAATATCTGAAATAATTAATTTGATAATTTAATTAATTTATTTCTCCAAAATAATTAATTAATTAAAGTTATTAATTAATAAATTATCTCATCTAGTGAGTAATTAATAATTATATCTCAAATAATTCAGTCGATAAATTATTGGTATCAAATACCCAAAATGCCACTCACGCTTATTCAAGTTTTTCTTTGCAACTTCTTTAAATATGACTCTTTAGGTTCGTCTTGGCAAGGGGATGAAACCAAAGGACTTGGTTGACACATAGTCAATCACATGACCCACATCGTAGCTTAAAAGTGAACAAATGATTGGATTATTCCAAACCTTTTCAATTGCAAATATCATAAAAGTATAAACCTTTTTTTCTAGTGTCATGGTCAAATAAGAGTCGTAGACATGTCAAACCCACAAGACTTGACCATATGCACATGTCATAATAAGATGAGATCATTGAGCTTCCTCTTATGTCGAACACAAGCAACTCCGATTCTTTGAGCCAAAGACTTTTGACATCACTTATTTATTGCAACATAGAACACTTATTCATTCACTTATAAGAGAACAAATTCCAAGAGTCGCACTTCGGGTTGACCCCACTGACAGGTAAATTAAATCTAACTACTCTAATGACAGACTTGACGTCCCAAGTGCATCTTCAACAGGATCCCTCAAGTCTAAGGTGTTGGTCTCAAGTGACATACGAAAAGGGTCTAGAAGGGGGGTGTGGTGTAGGGGGAGGGGTTGAATAAGGTTTAAAAGATTAAAAGATTAAACGGTTGGATGAGCGTCTACTTGAAGACAGTTTTTATAACGTTAACTTAGACTTAAGGTTTGAATGCTTAACAAATTTAAGGTATAACTTTCAGCACTTATATCAGTGTTAGCACAACGGAATAGTTTTATATCTTCTTCTAAAGTATTTGAGCATCTCAAAATTTACTTAGTTCTATCAGACACTCAATCTATCAGATACTTAGCCTAACAATCTAAAATAAAAACATAATAAGCCTTCTACAAATCTAACAGTCAAAGCCTATACAAAATTTCTAATGAAATTTTAAACTTACATAATTTGGGGTTTAACTTACATAATAAGCCTTCTACAAATCTGGAAAGGCACTTCTTTATAGATTTATCATTGAGAGGTTACAATGCATTTACAACTGAATAACTTAAAAGAAATTTTATAAGGAAAGAGACAAAAAAATCTAGGTTTTTGGAGGAGATCTCCTAAATCCTTGAGAGCTTTTATTTTGCTGTTTCTTCTCTTGATCAGCCTTCAAATTATGCCTTCTTGCAATTTTGGATAAATCACCTCAGTTAAGTTATCATCTAGCGTCGTCATAGGAGCATGATCTGTATTGATGACGTTTCTATTTTCCAGTTCTGACTGTAGCTTGAAGAACGACCAATGCTTATCCCACTCACTTTGGTCAATGCCTATATGCCTTAGTCAAGCTTAAACATACTCATTTTCTTCTCCTTGGCAATTTTTTCTGGATTTATAGGTTCAGGTAGAAGAGCACGCTAAATTGGAACATCAAAATGTTCGAGCAATGCATGAGAAGGAATATGCAAGTCAGGCCTTTGCTGAATTGGTGGAAACCCATAAATAGGACTAGGCGCTCCAACAACAGTAACCCAAGTAGGGTATTTGGACGCTAGAGGAAGAGGAGAAGGAAGAGGCAGAATATGACTTTGACTCTGCTCAAGTTCTTGGTGCTTAGAAGAAGACACTCTTGAACTATGATGCTTCCTTTTCTTTTTCCCCTTATTGCCATCACTCTTTATTTTATGTTATGTGAGGAAACTAATTGAGTGGCTATTTGCACTAAGGTAGCCGCAAGATCATCACAATGCTTGGTGAAGTGATCTTTGAAGTCCAAAATAGCAGCAACATTAGCATCAACAATCTCAGGAAAGGATTTGATGTTGGCTTGAACAATGTGCTTGGCAACTCCATGCTTGCGGACAATAAGAGAATCAAGATTTGTGGACTCAATTCTCTACAGATCTTCTTGAATCCAATGAAATGAGTTGGCACTATTTTCAGCATGGTCTCGAATCTCTTCTAACGCTTCATGAAGAATAGGAGTAAACTCCTCACCAGAAAGATCATGGATAACTATTGGATTAATAGTCTTGGGATTGAATTTCAATCTGGTCTTTAAGGATTCAAGAGGTGCTAAGTTTGATATGTCGGAAGCTTTGATCTGAGCTTTATCAGACACTTTAGCAAACTCTGCAACATCCGCAATTGCATCGTCAAGATTTTTAGGATCTATTAAGTCAACAATGGACGCTTCTGCAATTTCAGTTGCACACTCAACTATATCATCTGGTTGTATTGTAACACTCTATACCATCGGAACTACATCTGGCGCTTGAATTATTTCTGTTTGAGTAGTAGTCATGGGAGGCGTGACGCTTGTAGTTGGAGCAAGATTCGTCCGAGTGCTATCAATTATCTCAGCATCCTCATCAAAAGACAAAACTTCTTGTACAATCATTGGAGAGGAAGTGTAGTCATCTTCAGTAAGCAATGGAGTAGTGCTATAGAGATGGTAAAGATAGAAAGAAAACAGAACTATCATTGCCGTTGACGGAATGTGTTCATAAGGATATGATGAATTCCCCATAAGCTCCAAAAGCTCTCTTCGTGGCACGTGGACGCTACCCATAAAGGATCTGATTGGATGGTCTAGCGCCACTACCCACATTGGACCGATGGTGGCTAAAACATGCATTGGGCTCAGCTTAGAGCTAACTCCCGGAACAAGGAAAATGTTGTCGGGATGGTATGCTCTTAAAAATACTAGTAGCCGGTTCCGAGGAAGAAGAGGTCTATCATTCGAAGATAAATAAAGATGATAGTACTCTTCAAGTAAGGATAAACTGCAGCAACTACTTCTTGGTCTCTCTCCACAATAAGTGGAAGAACTCTGTTATAGTGATCGCTCAGCTCGGTATTGAGGATGGCAGAAGAGAATATCCTCTGAAAGGATTTATCCTTGAGCCATTAGTTGCTCTCATGTTCTCTGTGAAGGTTTGATCAAAAATCTTTACAGGTTATATATTCTTGATGTGTTTCCTCAAGTTATTAGAAGAAGAGGTAAGATCAGTAGGTTTGTGAACTCCACTTGTAGTTGCTTTTTCGTAGAATTGGAGAGGAGTATCTACAATTATTTGCAATGCTTGGCTTAGCAAAGTCTCAAAATCTCGTCTGACGCTAGGCGATTTGTCTAGTGGACCTACCTAGATCTCACGCTTGTTCAGGCAATACTTGGCAAATTGACGCTTCTTATCATGCATGCTTATACCAAAGAGAAGTTCTTGAAATGTGAACTTATTACCCACATATTTTTTTGTCCATTCCTCTTCTTGAAGGCAGAAATCTAGCCTAGCATTGTATATGGCTTTGATTCCCTCGTGATGAATATCACGGATAGCCTCAAATTTGTACCTATCCACTTTATAGTTTGCGTTCCAGACGCTCTGAAAGAAGTCATCTGCCTCTTCTTTGATTTTGTCCATGATGGACTCTAGACGCTCATAGACAGCAACATTCTTGAGGAAATTATCAGATACTCTGTTCATCGTACTATACACCTTTTTTGGGAAGTGTGAGTACCCCTCATCATTTAGCAAATCCTCTGATGGATTTAGTGGTACCACCGGAAAATGCTCACATAATTCAATCTTCATGTTCCTTGGTACCAGTCCGGAGGGCTTACTATGCATTGTAGTGTTGTAATACTCTGCTTCACTATCTAGCAGAGTGAACTTCTTTTTAAGCGATTTATCTGAGACATTCACCGGAGCAGGAACATAATCAACTTCAGTCCCTTCTACGAGTCTTATATAATATTCATGCTCAGCGTCAATTCACTCATCTAGGATCACACCTCATCTCGCACGACAAGATTTCCTATTTCATTCTTAGCAGCTGCATATCTATTCTCATTGTAGTATGGTGGAATGAAATCTTCTTCATGTACTGGTGGCATATAATTGATCTTGTGATCAATAGTCTTCAATGGATCCAGTTTGAAGAAGCGGGAGAGTGGTGGTTAGATCCCATCTATAATAGGTCTCTCAGTGTCCACAACAACAATCTGAGATTTAGAGAGTGCCTTGGCTTCTACTTATTTGTCTATTTCCACCACTTTCGCAAGATCAACATCAAGATGGACGTCGACGGGTGCTTCAACAACATCTATAATTAAAGTTGTAGCACAAGACATATCCTCTATAAGAGCATGATGTTCTACAGATGTAAGAAAGAAAGCGCTACGGTAAGAAATAAACTTGCCTCGTGAACTGATCTCAATAGTAGTCACTTCTAGACTTTGAAGGATTGGTTCAACAGTCTCAGGCTTCTTTGATGTCGGAGGTCTTTTAATTAAGCCTCGAGGTTTCTTGAAAATCGTCTTGATGTTAACACCCTCGATATGCTTAGATGCTTTAGCATTAGCGTCAGAAACAGTTGCCTCTACCTCTTCTTCAAAGGAGATCTTAAAATGGAGACAAGTTTTCGGCGCTGACTAGTGGAATCTTGTCTTACACATCATCGTCAGTTTCTTCATCATCCTTAAGAGGAGATGGAATCTTTGGAGCCTTGGGATTTCTGGGAGCCTTATCTTTGTTACATTTGGACGCTTCACAACCGCTTCGGTTGGACACTCAGCCTCTTCTTTAGAATCGTCTCTAATAACATTTTGTTGACGCTCAGAGATAAGCACTGCAACTCCACCGACTTTAGAAGGATTGAGAAAGTTCTTCAAAATCCTTGGTGCTAAGAATTTTGCCTTGGCAACAGTTAGCCAGCAGAATTAATAAAGTCTGGTCTAAATAATAGATCACTTAATATTATGCTATGGTGCTTGTTTGTTGTTTCTAAACAATCCCTAAATCTTCCAAATATGTAAGCACTCTAGTTAATCTTGATGTCCATCAGTATGGCCGCCATCATCAAAAATTGAAGGGAAGTGACTTTGTTGAAGGTTCCAACATGGTACTTGATAAATTTGGAGCAAAAATTTGCCAGAAATCTATACTTAGCAGAAGGTCCTTCGTTTCAAAGTTAGACTTGAGTTCTATGGTGTTGTCATTACGAATTCTTGCTCACACTGAATCAATATGCTGATAGAGATTTATTCCAGAGTTGCTCCTTCGTTTGGAAACTTGAAATTCTTTGAAATGGATTCAGCAGAAAGTTCAAAAATCTTGCCCTTCTTAGCATAACCAAAAACACAAGATATGTATGTCCTGTCAGATGAAAGTTTGGCCTTCTTTCAGAATTCTTCGACCTCGTAAGAGAAATAGTATGAGTATCTGGTCAAAAATGTCTTAAAGCTAGATTTTGAAACAGAGTCAAGCATATCCTTCATAGGGATATCGTCTTGCTCATATAGAAATTTCCAATCGAGCACAAAGCCCCCAGTGACCTTGATGGTATCTTCATCCTTGTACACAGTGGATGATTTCTTTGGTGCCATTTTTGATTTTGAGATTTCGGAGATTCGAAAAAGGATTTTTGCTTTCAGAGAGATATGGAGAAATTCTAGAGAGTTTGTGTAAAAGTAAATTATTAATTTATACAATTTTCCTTTTTAAATGACTGAGATGTAAATTTTGGTTTCTCTCATCACTGTAATTGGCCATGTGTAAAGTCATTGAATCTCAACGATTTTAGCTTTAATTGCAGATGTGAAATTCCAAAAAATATGCAAAGTTACATTCGGTAACTCCCTTGTATAAAAAATTTCAAGTCCGATTTAATTTTTGAAAAATGTTTGGCATTTTCATAGTGTCGTACATGCTCGTAGTACACTGATCTGTACTGATCCTAAACTGTGATTTTGAAAAGTTATGATTAAGTTTGATTTGATAGGAGTGCGTGAATAATAATAAAAATTAATTTTTTGAGTTTATTCAACACATTACTTTAGCGTTAAAACAATGCATGGATTTTAAACAATTCAAACAAAGAGCAAAAAGGGAATTGATTCAATGCTTAGTAAACATTTGAAAAACTTGTTGAACGCTAAGGTTAAAATATTTTTATGTATAAGCATCCAACTTATCATGCACAAAATGCGAGCGTTGATGATCTATGTAGAATTATATATGCTATTTTGATCATTGACGCTTTCCTGGCTTGTACAAGTACAATTTTAAGGTTCCCCCTAAATTTGATAACCTGTCACAACTTTTCGAAATCTCTTTTTAGAGAAAAGTAAAGGTTGGATTCCCCTTATATTATATGTCTAATAAAATATGATGCATTATGATTAAGCATTTAAATCATACCTAATTCACTTCTTAAAGTGAGAAAACGTTGTTCATTTAGCGCTTTAGGAAGATATCCGCCACTTGCTTGTCAGTTCCAATGAATTGCATGGACATATCTTTCAAGAAATGGTATCTAATGTCAATATGTTTAATTCTAGAATAAAGAACAAGTTTTTGGGTCATGGCTAAGGCGCTTTGGTTATCACAATGGATAGGAGTCGGACCTAGGATTACACCATAATATCTAAGTTGTTGCCTCATATGTTTCTTACTATGCCATAAAACTACTAAGAAATTGACATGTACCACTTGTACTTTTTCTATCAATTTTACATCCTACAAAATCTGCGTCTGAATAACTAATTAGTTCAAAAGAAGAGTACATTGGATATCATAAGCCGACATTTTGTGTGTCTTTAAGGTAATTAAGAATTCTCTTAGCAACAATTAAGTGTGACTCTTTAGGATCATCTTTAAATCATGCACACATGCATATTGAAAATATTATATCAGGTCTACTAGCTGTAAGATAAAGAAGAGATCCAATTATACCTCTATAATTAGTTATGTCTACTTTCTTTCCATCTGCATCTTCATCTAGCTTAAGCGTTTGGCTCATTGGAATTTTTTAAGATGATGCATCTTTCATACCAATTTTTTTTTATTATATCTCGTTTATATTTAACTTTGTTAATAAATATTTCATTTGAAAGTTGTTTAACTTGTAATCCTAAGATGAAAATTAATTAACCCATCATACTCATTTCAAATTGGTCTTGCATCATTTTTGAAAATTTCTCACACAGATGCTCATCTGTAGAACCAAATATAATATCATTAACATTAATTTGGACTAAAAGAATATCTTCATCATTGGTAGTTTTGAATAACGTCGTGTCAACACTGCCTTTTGAAAAACCTTTATTAATAAGGTAAATAAAGTCAGTGTCATACCAGTCTCTGGCGGCTTGCTTAAAGCCATGTAATGACTCATCCAATTTGTAAACCATACCCTTGCGATGGCTGTTGACATATCCTGGAGGTTGCTCGACGTACACTTTTTCTTGGAATTTACCATTCAGGAATGCACTCTTCACGTCTATTGATATACCTTGAATTTGTTGAACACTGTATAAGCTAGAAACATACGAATTGCTTCAAGACGGGCGACTGGAGCATATGTCTCATCAAAGTCAATACCCTCTTCTTAACAATACCCTTGAGCGACAAGTTTGGCTTTGTTCCTTCTAACATTACTATTATCATCCATCTTGTTTCTAAACACCCATCAAGTTCCAATAACTCCTCGATGAGTTGGTCTTTGTACTATTGTCCAAACCTTATTACGGTCAAATTGGTTGAGTTCTTATTGCATAGCTTCAATCCAACTTGGATCACTGAGCGCTTCATCCACTTTCTTTGATTTCATTTGAGATAAGATACTTTCGAACATTACCTCATTGAATGTGGTTGCTCTTGTTCTTACTAGATTTCCAATATCTCAAATTATAAGACTTGGTGGATGATTACAAAGCCATTTGAGATCTGGTTTGAAAGGGTCGAGATCTTGATAAGGTTCTTAATTATTAAACGCTTGACCTTTATCAATATCTTGCACAAACGCTTCAACATTTCTATCTTACTCTTGATGAACATTCTCTTCATGTTCATTACAAATTATTTTATTAGGATCAATGATCTCATAAGAAGGAATCTTAGGAGAGGACACAGACACTTCATCATCACCATCACTATCATCAACATTATCATTAAGATCCAATGTTGACGCTTGGTGAAATGTCATCAACTCCTACATTTTCAATAATAACCTTACTCGGCTCTAGGTTAGCATCATCGAACTTAACATTAATTGATTCTTCAACATTAGATGTTCACCTATTTAAGATGCAAAAATTCTTTTCGTTTTTCGCATAGCCTAGAAATATTCCCTCATCGCTTTAGGGTCGGATGTCTTTAGACTGTGAGAACCATTGTTACGAATGAAGCATTTTGAATGACATACATGAAAATAGGAAATGTTAGGCTTATGTCCTTTCCATAATTCGTATCGAGTCTTTCCATGTTGCTTGTTCATCATGCACTGATTTTGAGTGTAGCAAGCGGTGTTGACTGCTTCGGCCCAATATTTTTGAGGAAGCTTGGACTCTGCTAAGATTGTCCTTGCGGCTTCTTTCAAGGTTCTATTCTGACGCTCAACAACTCCATTTTGTTGAGGAGTTCTAGGTGCTGAATACTCACGGAGTGTTCCATTATATGTACAAAACTTCTAAACGATATGGTTAGTAAATTCAGTTCCTCTATCGCTTCTAATCTTTGTCACGTTTAAATATTTAGAGGTTTGTATTTGATGGATTAGCATTGTGAGGTTGCCACATCTTTAGACGCTAGGAATTCTACCCATGTATAGCGAGAGAAGTCATCAACTATTACCAAAGTATACTTCTTGCCACTAACGCTCAGTATTTGTAGTGGTCCAAACAAGTCCATACATAGTAATTCAAGAATTCTAGAGGTAGATAGATGTGCCTTCTTCTTAAAAGATTATTTAACTTGTTTACCCATTTGGCATGCTTCATGTAAACAATCTTTTTGGAACAAGCCTTTGGATAATCCCTCTACTAAATTAAACAATACAAGTTGAGAGATTGTCTTAACGTTGAGATGATTCATCTTTCTAGGCCATAACCAACTCATTTTTGATTGACTCTTAGCCATAAAGCATGTAGGGATGTGACTTAAATTTGAACCCAATCTACTAAATAAACATTGTTTGTTCTTGTTCCTTTCAGTTTAGTAGATCTAATCTTAGCATCACTGACATAGAAATAGTCACTAGAAAATTTTACTTCAAAACCTTTGTCACAAAACTGACTAATGCTCATTAGGTTATGCTTAAGACCCTCAACATAGTATACATCACTTATCATGATGTTCTCCTTGCGCATATTACCCATACCTATAGTTTTACCTTTGGAATTATCACTGAATATAACATTTTGACCATTGGTACTATTGTCATTGGTTAGGAGATCTTTTGAGCCTATCATGTGCCTTGAAAACCTACTATCACTGTACCAAATAGAAGTATTGGCGTTGGTCTCAGGTACCTGCATTTAAAGGGCAGTTCTAATTCTTTTTAGATAACCATTGAAGATTGGGTTCTTTTACATTTGTAAAGTTAGTTTGAATTAAGACTTTAGAAACCCATATTTGTCTGATCTTTGTTGGAGGATGATCAGCCTTTCTGGGTTTTACATTGTGATGTGTGTATTTGGAAGGTGTATAATAATATCCTTGATAATTATAATCATATTAATCACAGTATTAATAATTTGATTTTGTTGTTCGTGGATATTGACATTGGTGTTTCCTTAGCGCTTATCTAGGGTACGCTTTGGGCGCTTGATGTTTGATATATGATTCCTAGGAATAGAATCTTTTCTTAGACTTTTGAACTTTAGGAAGATTCTTTTCGTAGGAATCATCTACCTTCGTCTTCCCTTTTTGACCTAAGCCAGTATTGTATCGCTTATTTTGCCTCTCACCAAAGTCCTTATGTTTATATAGTGGTTTCCTATTTGAACTGCTCTCACAAAGGATACACCTATAGGCGTTTTGCCTTTGCCTTTGCCTTTGTTGGATGTTGTAATTTTAGACACCTTTGGCTTATTACCAAATTTATCACATCCCAAACTGGACTTTTTACCAAAAAGTCTAGTTACCCCAGTCACGTTAATGATGAGACGAGCTGTTCTATTTTAGCAAGTTCGATGATCAGCTTAGCTTCTCTCTTGACTATTAAATCAAGATCACCTTTCAACTGAGAATTTTCAATCTCTAGTGATTTTCTTTTCTCAATGTATTGTTTCTAAATTTACAACTGAGCCTTGAGCATTGCATTATTGTTAGGTGTTATGCCCTCTATGCCATTGATGAATTAGATTTAAGAGGGCGTTTTATTTATATTGTATGAACATTATTATTGATTAATAGAAGGCATTGAGTTTGTTCTTATAAATCTAATTATGGCATTGAATGTATTGAATAAATAGGTCCTTAAGATCAAGGTGTACTCACCACTGCTTATTTGATAAGTAGGAGCATTGGTGGAATTAAGTGCTTGATCGTATAAACATGGTTCGCGAGTTAAAGAATCTAAATTGGGCGTTTAGATTCAACTCGTATGACACTTGCTTTGACAAGAAAAGTGCTAAGTCTTACATTGATTGGATAGTGGGAGCTGGTGTCATGAATATTATTAACAGAGTTAACATATTCGAACACGACTCGTTGTAATCCTATCACATGGTTTTCACTCGGTGGCAGTCAATGATGAGGTTTACCAGTTATGATAGTATGAGTGAACTTTAAACCTAAGGAGTCCTTTACGTTGTGCTCGTACCATTAAATAAGTTATTAGAGTAGTTAGGCCCATTCACCCGTTGGTGGGGTGGACCTCGAAGTACGGTTCAATTGGTGTGTTCGACAATGGGAAGTGGACTGCGAAAAAGGAATTCACTGTCTCAAAAGTAAACAAGAAGCGACATGTGCGTCATAGGTGCTACGAAATTAAAGTCTTTGGCCAAAACATTAATGACTGATTTATATTGGATATAAAGGGCAGTTTAGTAATTTCACATCAGTGTGATTATAGTACATTATCAAGTTGTATGAGTTTGATGCTCCATGACTCTTATTTGATCAGGTTGTGTCAGTGAAGAGTTTATACTCATATGGTAATTATAATATAAAGGTTTGGGTTTCGGTATAGCTTCACGGGATGGCCTGGTGATAAATATATCCTTGGAACCCTCCCAATGCCAATCAAGACGAGCCTAAAGAGTCGCGCTATGTAAAGATGGTAAAATAAATGAGTTTTACTTTATGAAGGGTATTTTGGTAATTTCACCTAGAGTGGAAATTATCAAAGGGATATGTTTGATTATAATAAATATATTTAATTATTGTAATTAAATTATTTTATTCAATCAATATTAATAGTGTTATTAATTTAGAATTAATAAAGTACTATTAATAAAAAGAGATAAGTATTTAATTAATTACCAATTGGATTGGACTGGGAATGTTAATTAAATACCTAACATTGGGTTTGGAATTGGATGAAGCCCTGTAAACTTATCCCTAGGGTACTATTCCCCCCTCCCCCTCCTCTCACAAGTCAAGTAGAAGTCTTTTATTTAAGCACTAGGTGTTTAACTAAAATAAAAAAACTTTGTTAATTTTTATCTTAGACAGTAAAAATAGTAAAACACAAAATCCTTTCTCCCTCCACATAAACCCTAGGTCGCCTAAGAATTGAAGATCATCTTTTGAGTGATTATCTAGAGGAAGGAATGACTCGTTGCTCTCAAAAAGCAGGGCTTTGAAAATTCATCGAATAGGTAATTAGATTCCATCATATTCTTGATTTCGATTTATGTGAATATGAAATTATCAAAACATGAATTGAATCCGGGCTTTGTGAATCGAATTTTTTTTATCCGCTGGTTCGTCACAATAGTGGTATCAAAGCCAAAGTCATAGTTTTGATAATTTCATCATGCGTCATGCGTTTATGTTATTTGATGAATATGAATGCAAGTTTGAACGTTTATATTTTTTGACGAATACAAATATGTATTTTAGTATTGTATGCAAAAACGTAAAAATTGGGTGTTATGATTTAATATTATGCATGCTTAAACTATTTGGTTTTTTGATGATTAAATTGCACGATTGAAAAAGACGAGGCGAGACAATGGTGGGGTTGCTGAAAAACAGCCGCTGGCACATCATTCGGCGCGGCCACGGCAGCTGTGCCACGCATGACACGACGTTGTGCGATTGGATCGCACGGCGCCATGCCGTGCATGTGTGTGTGTGTATGACGGCTAGCGCTGCCAGCTAGGACAGTACCGTGTAATTATAATTTTTGTCGGGCCAGGCCCGGACCTTGAAAAATTAATCCTACAAGTTTTAAATTGAGTTTTTTTAAATTGGGGCTTGGACAGTTTAGTCCGTTTGATGTATTTTGAACCTAATTGATGATTTTAAAAATTAAATTGGGCTCAAGTCCAATTAGCATTTTTAAAATTATTTTTTGTGGATTAATTTTAAAATTAAAAGCCCTATAAAATCTTTTACAATTTTAAAATTGGATTTTAATTGAGAATTAAATTGGATTTAATTTTATTTACTTTATTTAAAATTGGATTTAAATTAGTATTAAATTAGATTTAATTTTAATTAGTTTGTTTGAAAACTTGGATTTTTCTAAGGCGAAATTAGATTTATTAGCCACTTGAAATTAATCATCAAATTTAATTCTTGGTATTTGAATTAGATTTAAATGACCAAATAAAGCTTGTTGGGCTTGCTTTATTTTATGGATTAAATTAAATAGGGTTGAGCCAAATTAATTTGGAATTAGATTTAAATAGGAGTTTAATTTTGCTTTTAAATTATTTCACCCAAAATGGGCTCTATTTGATAAAGTCCACTTTAATTGGATTAAAGTAAATGTTTGGGCTTGGCCCATTAGCATTAAAATTCAAAATAAATTGGATTTATTTTTTAATATTAATTAAATTGGACTTGATTAAATATTAAATAAGATTAAATAATAATCACATATGTGTTTAATTTGATTATGTGCTCATTTTATCATTATGTGATGGTGATACCTCATATGGGCTTAGGGTTGGTTTCTTTTTATTATCTGGGTTGTATTGGGCCGAAGTTTGAGCCCCCCGGTTTATATCTTTATTTTTATTTAGATCAATTGTATAGGCATGTACCATTGTAATAAAAATATTAGATATGTCCAATAAAGACAGAAAACGGTGGCAAGCTTGGAGCGGAGTCAAAGATTTCTTTTGTAATAGATTAGAACCCCTCCCCGATTGACTCGTTGGCTCGAAACAATCTAGATTAAAGCTCATACGTGTATGTGTTGTCAGAAATTGCTAGGCGTTTTTCTTATGCATTTCCTTAAATAGTGCTTGATAAATTAATGTGCAAAGTGAGACCCAAAATATAATAACAATTAAGTTATTAAATCTCCCTATATATCAAATAATACTAAGTAAGTAAAGGGTATTTGATATCCTGGCTCCCCATCAAACTTTAGAACGAGATGGTTGCATCTTGTATATGGCAAAGTCCCGGTATTAGGAGGTCATATATAAAGGTAATATTGATCTTCTTTAGTGCATTAAATGTCTTCAGTCGAAGCGAATTTCACCCCATGTATCGAAAATGGTTGCAAGGTGAGATTAAATTGTTAGACTGATAAGAGTTGATGCGAATAGACTTAGATGAATCACCACCTACATATCAAAAAAGGTTCCGGTTAAGTGATTCATGAGCCAAAGGGATTGAATCGTTAAATGGTTTAACTGGCACTAGGCGCCACCTCAATTTCTAGACGGGCCATATATCGAAAAAGGTTGTAACCCATCTAGACATTGAGGACCTCAACTACCCACTATGAAATTAGCCCAACGAGGTTTCCAATTATTGCAATAGGAGTGCAATAATTCAGAAAAATAGTGGGAGACAAGTAACTGTACAAGTTCTTTATAATTACTTGTTTTAAACAATATAAAGCACCTAATTGAATAATCTTGGTATTTTCTGCAATTTGATAATTACTCTCTATAATGGTTAACCCACTCACAGTTTTGTTTGAGAAAAATGTCCTCATTGGACATAATTTTATTGACTGGCAAAGAAATCTGAGGATAGTCCTTAGTCTCGGGGACTTAGAATATGTGCTCGATGAGGAGAAGCCTCCAGTCCCAGATACTGATAACTCTGAGGATCAACTTGCCCATGAAACATGGGTGAAGGATGATGCCAAAGTTAGAGGTTACATACTGGGTTCGATGAGCAATGATCTCCAACGTCCTCATGAGAAGAGCAAGACGTCTGGGGAGATCTTGTTGCACTTGAGGGAACTCTATGGAGAACATAATGGAACTGCTCATTATGACATATCGAAAGAACTTTTTAGAGCTAGAATGAAAGAAGGAGAGAAGGTTGGGGATCACCTCCTTAAAATGATCTCAATGATTGAGAGACTTGAAGCCCATGATTTCACCATGGACTTCCACTTTCAAATCGATCTCATACTCCAGTCTCTCCCAAAGTCATTTTTGCAATTCATTGTGAATTTCAACATGAATGACATTAAGTGCACACTAGCTGGGCTAATGAACAAGCTGATCAATGCTCAATCATAGTTGGAACCGAAAATGAAAGAAACTGCTTGAGTCATTTCTACTGATTTTAAGAGAAGTTAGAAAAATAAAAGAGGTAAGATACAGCTAGGAGTCTCCAAATCATCGAGCAACGATAAAGCCAATAAGGTCAAGAAGTTCAAGGGTAAGACCCTAAAGAAAATGGACATCTACCTCCATCGCAAGGATCTGGGACACTGGAAGCGCGATTATCCTAAGCTCAAAGTTGAAAAAGCAGGTATAGATCTTTTCATTTTTGAAACTAATTATTCTATGACTATATTCTCTACTTCGCGGATTCTAGATTCAGGAGCTAGTGCTCACATCTGTGTTTTGAACAAGGATCTGGAAACAAGTAGGAAGCTGGGAGAAAGAGAAGCGAAGATCAATGTGGGAAGCGGGCATAGTTTCGTGGCTACACATATTGGAAGCATTTCTATTGCATTAATGTCTGAACATTCTATTATTTTAGACAATTATCTCATTTTTCCCAATGGGCTTAAGAACATTGTTTCTATTCCTGTATTGGTCAGGAAAGGATACTTGTTTATTTTTAATGACAATAGTTGTGATATTATTTTAGAAATAAAAACATTGGCTCAACATCTTTAGTTAATGGATTGTATTATATTAATGTTCAAAACCATTGCATGGTTAAAACTATGACTAAGAAGCGTAGTATGAATGGTATTAATCAAAGACTTATATGGCATCTTAGACTTGGACATACCAGTGAAAGGTTCACGAGTTGGAGAAACAAGGGTTTATCAGCGCTCTTGGATCTGATCTATATCCAACATGTGAATCTTGTCTAAAAGGTAAAATGACTAGGTCACCCTTCACCGGACATTTTGAAAGATCCAAGAAAGCTTTGGGTTTAGTTCATACAGACGTTTGTGGGCCCTTCAAGGATGAGGCCTACAAAGGTTTTCAGTACTTCATTACATTCACTAACGACCATAGTAGATATGGACTCGTGTATTTAATGAAACATAAGTCTAAAGCTAGTAAATGGTTTAAGGAGTTCAAGACTATGACTGAAAAACAAATCGGGCACAATATTAAGGTACTGCGATTGGATCGTGGTGGTGAATACATGAGTGCTGAGTTTGATGAGTTCTTAAAAGAACACGACATAGTGTTACAACTTACTCCTCCGGCAACCCCATAATTAAATGGAGTAGCTCAGCGCAGAAATTGTACTCTATTGGATATGACGAGATCTATGCTTAGCTACAACGATTTACCTGTTTCATTGTGGGGACATGCTTTGCTTATAGCTGCACACATATTGAATAAGTGTCCCTCGAAATTTGTTCCTGAAACACCGTATGAGTTGTGGTATGGAAGAAAACCTAATCTTAAGTACATAAGAGTGTGGGGGTTACCCTGCATATGTTAAGAAGACTAAGGTAGAGAAACTAGAGGAAAGATCCCTCAAGGGTCGATTCATAGGTTTTCCCATTGACTTCATGGGATACCTGTTTAACCTACCAAAAGATCATCGGATAATCGTGGATTTTCAAGCATTCTTTCTTGAAGACGAGTTCATTAGAGAAAGAGGTGCAGATAGAAAACTTGTTCTATTAGAAGAACCAAATGAATCCCCTTCGAAGACACCAATTCAAGTATAAAGAATTGACCCTGAAACTCAAAAGACACAACCGTCGCTGCGACACTCTAGTAGAGTATCTCGACCGCCTGAGAGATATGGTTACCTTCATGAACATCAATATTTTTTTGTTGTGGGAAATGGAAGCAATGGAGATGATCCCTCTAGGTATGAGCAAGCAACGACTGTATTGATTCCGCAAAATGGCTGGAAGCCATGAAAGCAGAGATGGATTCGATGTATTCGAACCAAATTTGGACTCTTACTGATCTCCTTGAGGGTGTACAACCGATAGGGTGCAAATGGATCTATAAGAGAAAGATTAGTTCGGATGGCAAGGTAGATACCTATAACGCCATACTTGTCACGAAAGGTTATAGTAAAAAAGAGGGTATTGACTATGAGGAAACCTTTTCGGCCATAGCAATGATCAAGTCCATTCGAATCCTGCTCGCCATCCCAGCGAACCTAGATTATGAAATCTGGTAAATGGATGTGAAAACTGCATTTTTAAATGGATACCTCGAGGAGGACATATAAATGCAGTAGCCTAGGGGTTTTATATCCGATGCAGATTCTCATAAGGTTTACAAGATAAATAAGTCCATTTATGGACTTAAGCAGACATCTCGCAGCTGGAATCAATGGTCCAATCAAGAAGTAAGATCTTATGAATTCATTAAGAATGGAGATAAACCGCATGTCTATAAATTTTCCACTAGGAGCAAGTTGACATTCCTAGTGCTGTATGTAGATGACATACGACTAATCGGGAATGACATAGGCTCGTTGACATCAGTCAAGGCATGGCTTTCAAGCACATTCTCCATGAAAGACTTAGGAGAAGCAACCTGCATCCTTGGAATTCGCATCTACCGTGATAGGGCGAATCAGATGTTAGGTCTCTCCCAAGCGCTCTACCTAGAGAAAGTCCTTAAGAGATTTGAAATGAGTAACTCTAAGGGAAGACTTCTGCCCATAGGACATGGAATACATCTCTCTATGTCTATGAGTCCAAAATTGGATGAGGATAGACTAAAGATGAGTAAAATCCCATATGCATCAGAAGTGGGAAGTCTCATGTATGCAATGTTATACACGAGGCCTAACATAGCCTACGCTATGAGTGTAGTTAGTCGGTTTCAAACTAACCTGGGTGAGCAACATTGGATGGTTGTGAAGACTATCCTTAAGTATCTTAGAAAAACAAAGGATATGTTTCTCATATATGGAAATGAAGAGATGACAGTAGATGGATATTCTGACTCAGACTTTCAGTCTGATGTGGATAATCGAAAATCTTCGTCTAGGTTTATATTTACTCTAAATGGTGGAGTTCCAAGCAAAGCATAACTACGAACTCCACATGTGAAGCTGAATACATAGCTTCCCCTGAGGCAGTTAAATAAGATGTTTCGATAAATAGGTTCATGGTTGAACTTCAAGTGGTTCCTAGCATGGATATGTCGTTGACACTATGGTGTGACAACAATGGAGCAATAGCACTGGCTAAAGAACCAAGGTCTCACAACAAATCTAAACACATAGAGAGAAGGTATCACATAATATGAGAAATCATTGGAAGAGAAGACATTGCCATGCAGAAAGTAGCCTCAGCAAAAACGTAGCTGACCCACTCACCAAGCCTCTATCATCGGTGGTGCTAGAGAAACATCTTGGGAAGATGGGAATCAAATACAATAGCAACTGGCATTGAGTGCAAGTGGGAGATTGCTAGGTGTTATGCCCTCTATGCGATTGATGAATTAGATTTAAGAGGGCGTTTTATTTATATTGTATGAACATTATTATTGATTAATAAAAGGCATTGAGTTTGTTCTTATAAATCTAATTGTGGTATTGAATGTATTGAACAATTAAGTCCTTAAGATCAAGTTGTACTCACCACTGCTTATTTGATAAGTAGGAGCACTGGTGGAATTAAGTGCTTGATCATATAAACATGGTTAGCGAGTTAAAGAATCTAAATTGGGCATTTAGATTCAACTCGTATGATACTTGCTTTGACAAGGAAAGTGCTAAGTCTTACATTGATTAGATAGTGAGAGATAGTGTCATGAATATGATTAACAGAGTTAACATATTCGAACAGGACTCGTTGTAATCTTATCACATGGGTTTTCACTCGGTGGTAGTCAATGATGAGGATTACTAATTATGATAGTATGAGTGAACTTTAAACCTAAGGAGTCCTTTACGTTGTGCTTGTACCATTGAATAAGTTATTAGAGTAGGTAGACCCAATCACCAGTTGGTGGGGTCAACCTCGAAGTACGATTCAATTGGTGTGTTCGACAATGGAAAGTGGATTGCCAAAAAGGAATTCACTATCTCAAAAGTAAACGAGAAGTGATATGTACGTCCTAGGTGCTGTGAAATTAAAGTCTTTCGCCAAAGCATTATTGACTGACTTATATTGGATATAAAGGGTAGTTTAGTAATTTCACATCAGTATGATTATAATACAGTATCAAGTTATATGAGTTTGACCTTCTATGACTCTTACTTGATGGGTTTGCGTCAGTGAAGTGTTTATACTCATATGGTAATTATAATATAAAGGTTCGGGGTGAAATATTCATTTCGTACTTAATTCGGTTTCGGTATAGCTTCACGGGATGGCTTGGTGATAACTATATCCTTGGAATCCTCCCAATGCCAATCAAGACGAGCCTAGAGAGTCGCGTTATGTAAAGATGATAAAATAAAGGAGTTTTACTTTATGAAGGGTATTTTGGTAATTTCATTTCGAGTGGAAATTATCAAAGGGATATGTATTGATTATAATAAATATATTTAATTATTGTAATTAAATTATTTTATTCAATCATTAAAAATAGTGTTATTAATTTAGAAGTAATAAAGTACTATTAATAAAAAGAGATTAGTATTTAATTAATTACCAATTGAATTGGACTGGGAATATTAATTAAATACTTAACACAGGGCTTGGAATTGGAT
Source organism: Buddleja alternifolia (assembly GCA_019426215.1). Taxonomy (NCBI): domain Eukaryota; kingdom Viridiplantae; phylum Streptophyta; class Magnoliopsida; order Lamiales; family Scrophulariaceae; genus Buddleja; species Buddleja alternifolia. The sequence continues at coordinate 15,787,252 of CM033396.1, forward strand.
GAAGCCCAGTACACCTATCCCTAGGGTACTATTCGGTCTCCTCTTTTTTTAAGTCAAGGAGAAGTCTTTTATTTAAGCACTAGGTGTTTCACTAAAATAAAAAACTTTGTCAGTTTTTCATCTTAGAGAGTGAAAAATAGTAAAACACAAAATCCTTTCTCCCTCCACATAAACCCTAAGTTGCCCAACCCAGTCTAAGGTAGAGGAGGTCGCTCTTTAAGAATTGAAGATCATCTTTCGCGTGATTATCTGGAGAAAGGAATGATCAGTTGCTTCTCAAAAGCTGGGCTTTGGAAATTCATCGAAAAGGTGATTAAATTACTTCATATTCTTGATTTCGATTTATGTGAATATGAAATTATCAAAACATGAATTGAATCCGGGCTTTGTGAATCGAAAAAAGTTTTATCCGCTGGTTCGATCACAATAATTCTCACTCTTGAGCGCTGACATTTCTTCAGTGTTTTTGATATAATTTGGCAGCCGCTCGACAACTATCACCATATTGTGACATTTTGTCAAGTAACTCCTCATAAGAAGTTGGATTAGATTGATCATTATTTATCTATGATAATGAGTTTGATGTACTTCAATTGTCTCTCGCCATGAGATAAATGAGCGTTGAATAATTGATGGCTCATCATCACTTTCTTCTAACAATTCCTCGTCATCTTCAGGTGCGAGAATTGATTTGGATTCCTCTAGCAGACCTTGTTGGCGAAGGCCGCTCCTGAATTATTTTCTATCCATTCAATCCTACCTTGATGACTTAGGAACAGGATGATAAGGGTAAATTACCTAGTGGTGCCCTACCTATCTACAGTTATAACACAAGTCAGTTCTTAACTTCTACTCATAGGTTAATTTTATTTTAACCTGGGGTCTTGATATTGTAGGTGCTAAGAAAGGTTGACGAGGAGACGTTTGATATTGATTTGGCACTTGAAGCTGGGGTATAGAATACTGAAGCGCTGATGACTTTGTTGATATGGCGGAGTCGTTCCTTGAGAAGTTTGTCCTTTAGGCTTAGGAAAGTATAGCCTACCTTCCCTCTTATGCTTCATAAATTTCTTGAAATTCTTAGCCAACATCGCCACATTTTCTCCTTCGAAAGATTTTGATGCTTGCTTCTTTGACGTTAAACTACCAATCACAGCGAAAAATAACACTTCAGAATTAGTCCCTGAAGTAGATACTTCATTGGCCTCACCTAACTCGTACTCAAACGCTTTCAACTCTAAAAAGCACTATTGGGGGATAAAACTATCCAATTCTTTATATTCTCTTAGGGCAGTTGTCTTGATAAGATATTTACTTGGCAAACTTCCGAAAATTTTAACTACCATATCTTTGTTCTTAAAAAGTCTTTCCCAAAGATTCTATCTTTTTCGTTAATGAAGTAAATCTGGAATCCAGTTCATCAAGGGATTCATTTGGTTTCATCTTAAATTGATCAAATATAGATAGCTTGTTCTCTTTGATTTGATCGCAACCCTAAAAAATTTCGGCAAACCTATCCCAGATTTCCTTAGAAGTCTTACACGACTTTATCTTGTTAAATAGAGCATCATTCTCACCAATAGCAGAATAGTTCCATTTCGACCAACATTATCCAAATTTTCTCTATGATGCTCTTTAGAAGTCCATTCTACCTTTGGCTTCTCCACATACATGTCAAGAGTAGCTTCATCGTCCTCTGGTGGAAACCTTCCTGGCTCTAATAGGTCCTGTAGTAATGACATAAACCATTTTGCCATCATAAGAAGCTAAATAATTAAATGATTTTAGTTTTTATGAGTCATAGTTTTAGTCAGTCAACTTTGGCATTTTAGTGAAAGCTATGCTCAGAAACGCTAAGGTTTTTACTTCAACTGCTCTGATACCAATTGTTGGTCCCAAGTGGCATACGAAAAGAGTCTAGAAGGGGGTTGGGGTTGAATAGACCCCTAAAGTTTTCTCGCACTTCAAAAATTTCGTAGTTCACAAAATCTTTTGGACGCTTAAAAGACTAGACGATTGGACAAGCATTTACTTGAAGACAGTTTTTATAAAATTAACTTAGACTTAAGGTTTAAATGCTTAACCAATTTAAGTTATAGCTTTCAGCACTTATATTAGTGTTAGCACAACGGAGTAGTTCTACGTCTTCTTTTAAAGGATTTGGGCATCTCAAATTGTACTTAGTTGTTTTTGCTTAAATGTAAGCTTTAATGTGTTTTATGCTTTTATGCAGTGATATAGAAAATATTAAAAGCAAATAAACTCTAAAGTAAATAGCAGAAAGATTGCAAGATTCGTTGGGTGAAGTAATCCCAACTACATCCTTCTTCACCTTTTTCACTCGAAGGAAATTCACTAAATGATTTTTGAAGAATTACACAAAAACTTCTACAAACTAGAGGATGATTAGAACAAAGATTGGCTTGAGCTCCTTGGTCACACAGATTTCTGATTCAAGGTTCTTTGAACTACATGCTTCTTTCACCCACAAATAATGCAAGCCTTCAACTTCGTCTTCACACAGAGTGCGAGTTTGGATGAGTTTTTGTCAATGATGTTTGTCGGATAAAATCAAACTAATGAATATCTCAGTAGTAGTGTAAAGTTCTTCATGAGAATAGGTTTAGATATTTTTTACTGTCTTAGGGATTGATGGAAATCTTGAAGAGTATTGGCTATGGATTTTGAGCTTTTCCGAAAGGTTAAGGCTGAGACTTCAATGCAACAAAGTTTTGACTTGTAAGCTTGAGTTGTTGTAATTGGCTTGTTGCTGAAGTTCTATTCATAGGCATTCTCGGATAAAGTCTCTGTTTGACACTAAGTTGGGTGTGTTTCTTTTACTTTCGCGAGTGGACAACTTTTATGTCTTTTATCCTTGAAATTCTACTGCAAAAGTAGGTGCGCCAGACTCTCTGAATTTGACAGTCCAATAGAAAGGCTCTTCCGTATGTCCTAGATTGCTTATCACATTTAATGTCCTTATCAGCATTTAATGCATTTGAATTTAATGTCCTTTAGACATTAATGCTTTGACAGTATTTGCATTTAACTCTTTGTGGATTTAGGAAATAATTGAAGTGAATTTTGTCCTGGTAGACGCTCATTCATCCTTAAATGATCTTTTGGCTTGATTCTTTACATCGACACTTGGAGTAGCTTTGATGCTCAGATAGTTGCTTAGAGATCTTCATCTTCATTCAGACTCCAGGATCTTGATCTTCAGACTTGACTTTTGATAAACTCACTCAGAATTCTATCATACTTTCAATCTATCAGATACTTAGCCTAACAATCTAAAATTAAACCAAAATAAGCCTTACACAAATCTAACGCTCAAAGTCTATACAAACTTTCTAGTGAAATTTTCAACTTACATAATTTGGGGTCTAACATAAATCCTAATTGTCATCATCAAAACATCTAACAAGAAATTTTCTAACATAAGGTTCACGTATACCTATCATAGCTAATCAGTTCTATTTTGGATTGTTATAGAGTGAAACTCATGTGATAGAACTGATGCGAATTGAGTTCGAACTCATCAGTCACACTGATGTGTCTACAACACAATCTATCACTAACTTATAGTGTTCGACAAGTATTTCCATGTCCAATATTATGCTATTCAAGTCTTACCATGTCTCAATATCCAATTGAGAATCCTTGTGACTTGCGAACAGATTGAATAATCAAGTACTAAACTTTTTAGGTGCCTTTCTCCCTAACCCTTAAGGAGTAGAACGTTTTCCTAATCTATTAGGATTATGCCCAGAAATGCTATGAAGGATAAATTGTATAGGACATACTCATATATAATTGATCATTCTTTATATTAATAAAAGGCATTTTAAGTTGTTTCAAGTAAAGTCTCTCAGAATTCCTTTAGGAGTTATTGTTTTCGGTTTTGATCCTAAGATATAGTAAATCAGTACTTACTTCTCGTGTATTGAGTCTATTTTTATCTTGGTTACTCTGTTAGTGCTTGAATTGGTTACTATAATTCAACAATTAATCATTCCTTGCTTTTCTATAATAAATATACTCCAAATCTTGTTTTGAAACTTATAAGTTCCCGTTATGTTTTAATAAGAAGTATTTTTCAGTTTGAATATTGGTACAGGTCAAAATCGTTGTGCTCTCTAGCAAAATGTTTATAAACCTAATTTACCCCCTGGACATATTTTGAGTTACAAATTTGATTGGGTAACCTATAAAATTACTTTTGAGTGAGGGTTGCTTTGAGTTGTTTATCTCTAACTTTTTGTTTTCTCCACAAGAAATTTGAATGTGAGTATATGACATATTATATATATATATATAATAAAAAACAAGGATTGTTTATAAGTTATATTTTTGGAATTTAGCATCACAAGATTATGTATAAGTTGTTATTAATAATTACGGATGAATATTGTTTGGGTAAACGTGCTTAGAAAGTTTTAAAATTTTTTTTTAATTATTTAGAAAGTTATGCATATTCCTATATTAAAATAAATATAAACACTTTATGTAATTGAAGATATTTTACTTTTTATTTTTTGATTATCAAAATAACTGGCATTTAATTTTGAAAAATATTTTTGACATCAAATGGTTATGAATATATAATGTTGAAGGTGGCTTCGACTAAAAAAATAAGAGACTATAATAAAATTTACATTATGAGTGTGTTTGGTGTTTTTTTTATTTTTTTGAATGTTAAGTGGTTTTTTTTATAATAAAATTATATAAAAGGGTGTTTTGGTCTTTCAATAAGAACCAAAATAGTTGATCGGAAGGTTTTTGCCAAAAATTCAACTATAGGAGAGGTGGATGTCAAATGACCAAACGTGAGGAGATATGGATGTGAAAAAAGCGATAATACAAATCAATATTCTTCTTTCCTTTTTTAACATTATTTAGTTTATGTGTTATTAATTGTCGGGATAATAGCAGACACCCCCTTCAGTTATGGGGTGATGTGCATTTTGCCCCCCCCCCCCCTATTGAAATGTGCGTTTTACCTCCTCACTTATCATAAAATGTGCACTTCACCCCCTCGGGCAGTTCAGGCAGATTCGGGCACTTCACTTATCAAAAAAATGGACTTTTGCCCCCCGACTTATGTGTTTTTGTAGCACTTTGCCCTGTGACTTATGTGTTTTGTAGCACTTTGCCCCTGCCCGAGCTGCCCGAACGAGTGAAATGCACATTTTATAATAAGTGAAGGGTAAAGCGCACATTTCAATAAGTGTGGGGGGGCCAAAGTGCACATTACCCCATAACTGATGGGATGTCTGCTATTATCCCTTAATTGTCGACAACTTATACACAACTTTACTATTTATTAAATTTGTGAAATTTGACCTTATGACAAATTCAGAGTTATTATTTAATTTACACAATTAATGACAATTTTGTTTTGACATATCATGTTACTAATATTATCTTTTCTTAGTTACCCCTTGGTGGAAATCCAGCTAATATGAATTTGCATGTACGAAGAGTAGATTGACAAGATTGAGGCACGATTTCTGCATTGAATAAAATTACAATTGTGTCCATATACTTCTCTTAAAATGCTTTCTGTCCCTATCACAGTTGCATTTATTTTGTTGATACCTCCCGTCCATGATATGGACTTGGTGGGTGATTGTAATCGGATCAATGGTTTCATTCCACAATATATTATCGAATTAGATGATAAATGTGTCTTTTACAATAATCACCCCAATTCACATATCAATAAATTGGGGCATTTGGTCGCAATCTAACTGACACGTTAAAGGCTAACGTGCTATAATAGCAAGTGCACTAGTCGTGTGTAGTAATAAAAGTGGATGAGAAGTCCGGATTGTCGAACCACAAGGACTTGAATTCTAGTTTACGACTTTATAACAACAAAGATCAATACAATAAAGGTAAAATGAGTGTGAAACGCGTAAGATAAGAACAAGGTTGCACAAGTGATTTAAAACCAATTATAAAGGGAGACTAAGGCACATGTTAGGTCCAAATTGATCAAATATACTTATAAAGGCTCTTGTTGTAGAATTACTCTTATATTGTTATGGTGAAAACTCCTAAGGTAGAGAATAACCGATGTCTCGCGTATAAACTCCTATACTTAGATCGTGATTTCCCAAATATTCCTATCTGGAAATCTAACCACTAAACATGCATTAATGTACTAGAGTTCACTCGATTTGAATCGAACGACTTCACCCAGGAATCTTTACCTATGTTTAGGGCAATTCCTCATTAGTTGCGGGTCATGATGTGAATTTCTTGCACCCTAAGTCAATTTTCTCCCGAAATATTAACCTAGGCATAAGATTCTAACATATAGTGATCAAGTATATGCAAGATAGACAAAAACACAATTCACATCACATAACAATATAAGAACAACCTCAACAATCATCTATTGTAAGCATATATCACAATTTGGCCTTACATGGCCCTAGTCTTACGAATTTAGTTCATAATTGAAAGCATAAAAGACATAAGAGGAATATTCATAGACATAAATGAAATGAAAAACTCTTAAAAACTCCCTAAATGGTGAATGATGATGGATCTTGAAGTTGAGCCTTCAATCCCCAAGCTCTTTTCCTTCCTCTAGTTTTCCCCTCCAAGAGTGATGAAGAATGGTAATGAATGGTGGAGAAATCAGATTAGGGGCTGCCTCCCTCTCCTCCAAGAATCTGAAATTGATAGTGAATGATGAAGAGTATGGGTTCCCCCTCCTTTTATAGCCAAAATTCCACTAAAGTATGCATTAAGAATTCCCATTAAAGTTCCCCAATGAGAATTCCACCTAAGGTGATGCTTAAAGTTTGGCTTTTAAGATTCCAACCAGCTAAAAAATGTTGAACTTTCGGCCATTAAGAATTCCACCAAGCATAACCATGTGAAAACTTCAACAAAACACATGCATGCTGCCATTTTCTTGCTTTCCAGCGCAGTCTTAGTATTGTCCACATAAACTTCTCCACAGATCTCCAAATTGGATGATGCAAGTCCCCATGTTCAGATAAAACATAGATCTACAACTGTCTAGAAGGACATTTTGTCCAATTCAGTCGCTAAGTATACCTAAATTACGTTTCAATATGGAGGTTGTTTCTGATTTGGCATCCATAAAGTAAATCTACCAAGAAACACACTTATGACAACCCCTCAACACATGTGCTGAATTATGGCCAAAAGTGATTCTTATCCATCATATAATGCTGGAATGTAAGCTGAAAAGGAGTAACATTCGGACTATCCATGCCTAGGCATGACTAGGAGGGCGTTGGGGCGTATCCTGGCACATGTACTTCTCTGTTCGGCGCAGCAATCGTATTTCCTTCACAATTATCTCTATAGACCTCCGATTTGGATGTTTTAAGTTCCCATTTGAAGCTAAGACATACATCTAAAACTTTGTAGAAGGAAACTTTGTCTAAGTCGGTCTCGAAATGTACAGAATTATCGCTCGAATGTGGTAGGAGATGCATAAACCGCCTAGGTGTTGAAAAACATGCTTGAACTTGTTTTGTACATCGTTTTTCTTCCCTTTTCTTCATGTATTCTCATTTATTACCTGTATTCACTTAACACACCTATTAAATGCAAATGTGACATGATTTAAGCAATAAGTGAATCCAAATCATAAGAATTACGGTCTTAAAAACACGTAAAAACACCTCTTATCACTAACATAGAATTTTTGGAACTTTGCTTTTAATTTAGATAGGAAAGCACTCATGTGAACAATAAAATGAGGGGATCATGTAGTTTGGGTTTAGATTGATAGATTTAGATTTGAGGAGTGGATTTGGTGGAATTATTTCAAATAACTCCAAATTGAAGTTATTTGAAATGAGAGTTATTAAAAATATTCATACTTTTGTTATTGACACTAGCTTTTATTTTATTTTGCTAAAAAGTCAAAAAAAAAAAAACCTTCATTGTTTAAAAATAAAGTTCTTGAAAATAATTTGTTTTATTGTGTTTAGTGTAAACATGTTAAGACACAATATCTGGAAATACAATTAAAGATAGGGATAATGGCAGACACCCCCCTCAGTTATGGGGTGATGTGCACTTTGCCCCCTAACTTGTTAAAATGTGCACTTTCCCCCCCCCCCCCACTTATCATAAAATGTGCACTTCGCCCCCTCGGGCAGCTCGGGTTGGGGCAAAGTGCTACAAAACACATAAGTGAGGGGGCAAAATGCTACAAAAACACATAAGTTAGGGGGCGCTACAAAGACACATAAGTCAGGGGGCAAAAGTTCAATTTTTATGATAAGTGTGGTGCCCGAATCTGCCCGAGGGGGTGAAGTGCACATTTTATGATAAGTGAGGGGGCAAAGTGCACATTTCAATAAGTTAGGGGGCAAAGTGCACATCACCCCATAACTGAGGGGGGTGTCTGCTATTACCCCTTAAAGATTATATGAAGAATGTTATTGACATTTACATTGTGACTCGCAAATAAAAAATAAGTTCTTCCTACAATACTTAGAAAAAAATTGATTATTTAAATAAAATAAAATTCTATTTTTCATATTTACATTATTACCTATTAAATTTGAAATAATTTTATTCATTATCGGACATTTTAATTGAAAACTTTATTATGTATGAACACACAAATATAATATTGCAAATGATAAAAAAATATGAAGTCAACTCATTTTTGACGAAAATTAATATCTTAAACTATTCTAAAAGGAAATAATTCGTCAAGCAAAATATTGAATAAAAGTCCTAACTTTTGTTTCCAAGAGTACACAATACTTAAGGTGCAAATAACAAGGAGCGAAGAAATATGTAGAAATAAAATTACCAATTGTATTATTAATGGGTTGAGTAGTATTTAATAATATTCTAAAATTTACTCGAAACTTTTCGTAGTTACAAACTCTAATATTTCATCCAACGTCTCCAAATTATTTTCAAAACTTCGGTTGTCCATTGCTAAAAAATTAATTAAATTTTTTACAACTACAATTTTAATTGATTTAATTTCAAACATAATATATGCGTCAATTAGTGGATGAATATTTTATCTTAGAAAGGTATATATGTGCCAACTAGTGAATGGATATTCTCAAAGTTCAACATTTTTCATTTTGGATTACATGTGCATTTCTAGCAGTATAAAATGAAATTGTGTCTTGCACTAGTTTATATTTTTTTGGCATTAAGGATACTTTTGTCCCTTTGAAAAACTAAAATAGAATGTGAAGTGTATTATCAAAAAAAAAAAATGTTGAGTACCTTTAACAACTCTCATTTGAAATACATCATAATAATTGAAGAAACAGCTCAAAATGGATTTCAAAAAAATTATAATATAATGTAACTAAAAATTATTCAAACAAACTCAATGTATTTGTATTGATGAACCTTTTCAAGAATGGATTTGGACGAAAGATTTTTAATGACTGTAAATTAGGTGGACTTGAAATTCACCATATATATTTGCCTCTCTCCTTTTCTTCAACTCTCAAATCCTAATTTTTTTCTTTTCTTCTTCTTCACCGATGATGGCTTGGTGAGACGGTTACCTTCATCACCACTAGTGTCAACACCATCATCGGCGGGCTGGATTGGAGCAGCCTCCTTCAAATTATATATCTCAACTTCAGATTTGACGAGACACGGATGAATCTAATGATATAGAGGTGGATTTGACGAAATAAAAACGGACAATAAATAAGGTTTTAGATAGTATTTTATATTTGTGTTTAGTTTTTGTTTCCTCTATCAAATGAGAATTCGATTTCTCTCTCAAATGATAGTTTTTCTCTCTTGAATAAGAGTGTGGTCTTGAATACAAGAGTTTTTTTTTGTGTTCGTTTGATAGTTTTTAAGATTTGTTATCTTCAAGAAACTTGATAGTTGGTGTTTTAGATATTCTTACTACATTGTTTGAGTCGATATAAATTGTATTGTTTCATTCGTTGTAAACTTTCGATTGGATGATAAAGAAATCCACCATATATAATGATTGAATAAATATGTCAAAATAAGTTCCAGAAGATATGATCAATTGCAGCTCAAAACGATTCAAATAAACTCAACCAATTTATTAAGGATTTAAAATTCGAAACAATCAAATCAGTCGATCCAAACACAGCTTGGATTTTCTCATCACCCTCATTTCAAGTGTCCAAAATTTCGTCTGAATCCCTTTCCCAAAAGCTTACGGCCATGTTTGGTTAGTAAATTTTGGTGAGAAAAAAATAGGAAAACACAATAAAAAAAAGTATAAAAAACAGAACATGTTATCATACGATGAAGAAAATATTTTTCTTTTTTCTTTATCAAAATTCACAAACCAAACATAACTTAAGGTTAGCTTTTGAATGTGAACTGATGTAAATTTCTATTTTATCTTGTTGACGTTTTCCCTTTCCTTCTCATTTCGTTCGTTGAAATTCTCGACCCAAGCATAACATAAATTCTCAAACTAAAATCACAGAGTTATTAACTTATTATTCCTGGACAAAAGTGCCGCAGATTGGTTTTATGGGCCGGGACTAACTCATTATTGTTTTTGTTGTGTAGTGTAGTAGGTAATTAAATATTAAATTAAATATTATAGACCATATGGAGGACTATATATGGTACTACGTACACAAAATAGTTAAATTAAGAGAGCGACATATATATATATATATATTTAAGAAAAGACTAACAAACAAAGAAAGGTACTTACCAAAGAAAAGAAGAAATAAACAAATAAAAGGTTAGATGAGAATTAATGTAGCCAACCCCCAATGGAAGAACTTCGTGGTTCCTAAGATGCCAAGAAGCTTTCAGTTTACCGTTCAACATATATCCGAGATGTTGGGAAGTTATTGTTTTTTGTTTTGTGTCTCCAAATAAAATAAAGCATATCAAGATATGATATTATTTTAAAATATAAAAGTAATAATTTGTGAGTGTCATTACTTTCCTTATATTCCACTTATTGTTTTTTGTTTTGTGTTTCCAAATAAAATAAAGAATATCACGATATAATATTGGGAAAATTAGTGTTTAGGGACTAGAAAATTTGTTAATTAATAAAGACACAATAATTTTGAACTATTTAATAAGAAGGGACTCCTAAATTTTAGATTTTATTTAGAAGCCAATTTTGCTAGGAGCACATTTGTTCCAATCTTTTTCTCTAGATAAGCCCCAACTATTTTATGTTTTTTATCATAGAAAGGAAAGATAACAACAAAACAAAAGAAAACAGGTAAAAGGACAACGTTAAATAACACATACAAAAACTACTCGACCATCTTCTTCTTTCCTATCAACACAATATCTGTAAATCATAGCCTAAAATCTCTGATAGTCAAATTTTTCACATTTTGAACGATGATTAATACAAATTAATTTTTGAACGATAATTATAGATTTTTCTTTTTTCTTTAATCCCCTATCCAAAGAGACAAAAATTAGGTGCCCGGCTCACACCTAATTCAGCAATATCCAAACTTTCAGTAAGAAAATGCAAACTTACAAAGAAAATATAACGAATTAATCTTAGAAATTGACACACTTGTACAATGAATTAAGGATTTATATGCATTAAATTGATTCCTTGCAAGTTGACTTATTGTACCTGATTTGATTGCAATAAGAACATCACAAAGCTCTTACAATAATACTAGTTGATTTGGAGCATACTTTATCGAGAAGTGCACTATTTTTCTATCTGAACTAATTCTCAGCTGATTCCATGTGTCTTTCATACGAATCAATCAAATGCATTCATAATCGTATTTATATATTGGAGATTTCACTCGCTAAAAAGCTAACTACAAGAATTCGAAAGTACTCAATAATTAACATTAAAAAAAAATTAATTAACTATTGTGGCACTGACAGTTTCATGTGAACATGACAACTTATCGAAAAATAGGGAAAAAAAAACATGAAAATTTTAGTTACACTTTTTAAGCTTTGACAAACTAATACATCTTCATATCATATCAAGTTTATTAGTTAAATATTGCAAAACATGGACATCAGAAAGAGGAACTTAAATGGCCATATGAGTAAAATTAGACCACAAATTTTAGAGGGAAAATATAATAAATAAATTACAAGTCCAACACTGACTTTTGGTTACTCTTAATTTTAACCCATGACACAATTTACCTAATACCTATGCTATTGAGAAAAATTTGAGTTGTAGCCTTATAGCCGCCATCACGGTGCTATGCAACATGACAAAGCAACACACAGTCCTTCTCAATGTGATCAGGATTCACTGATTACGAAAATACAAATAATATATTTAGATTATTACATTTTTTTTCAAACTAAAGATAAATACATGAAGACCAACATTCGAATATTGTACTTGTTAGGAATGAAGAAGATGGTCAAGTAGTCCTTGGTTGTCATTATCCTTTTACCCGTGATCTTTTATTTTATTGTTCTTTTCTCTTTCTATCATCAAAGATGAAAAATATTTAGGGTTTTTCTAGAGAAAAAAATTGGAAGAAGTGTGTTTATAGTAAAATTGTCTTCTTAATAAACTCTAAAGTTTAGGAGTCCCTTATTAAATCTTTTAAAATTATTGTGTCTTTATTAATTACGAAACTTCCTAGTCCCTAACATATAAAAGTAATAATTTGTGAGTGTCATTACTTTCCTTATATTCCACTTAATGGATATCCAGTTATACTTGAATCATTAAGCTTCTGTATATAAACTCTTTAATTTTTCTCCATTTTTCCAAAGTGGAAGGCATTATAATCATCCGTTCTTCAAGGAGTGACGTCCTCGTCAAGGCATGACTCAGTCCAAGAGACTTCAGTGGTGGCTCCCACGGGTTCAAGAGGCGACTCCCACGCCTTAGAACTTTGCAATGGAGGTTTAAGAGGTGACTTCAGAAATGTGCAGCACTTTCCCTATGTAGCATTAATTCCCAAAATTTTGGCTTGTGGACAGCTCTGATACAATTTGTCACGCCCCTGCCCGCCATCCCATTGGACCAGAGAAATCTCATTGAACCAACTGAGCGTAACCTGGAGTTGACAATTTGAACCACATCCTAAAATGAATATTCATTGTTACACTTGAATCTTTAGGCTTCTATATAAACTCTTCAATTTTCCTCCAATTTTCTTGATGTGGGAGGATTACACCGTACATATTGTAAGTGATTATATTGAAGGAATTTTTAGAACTTATAGATATAAATATACTAGAAATCATTTTATTTCCAAAACTTGTGTAAGGCTATGTGATATTTTTAGAAATATAAAAATTAAGTAAACTATATTACAATTATGAATTAGTTAAAAGCGAAATTAAAATTATTTGTTAGAATTATTTCAAAACCTAAACTCTAGAATTAGAATATTAATATTAAGAACTTGAATTTGAGTATAATATTTTGAGCCATGAGGAAACATAATTATTGTCACGTTGAGGTTGAGATAGAAATGTAGGAAACATAAAATATTGTCACGCTGAGATAGAAAAGTAGGAAACATAAGATATTGTCACGCTGAGATAGAAAAATAGGAATTTGGAGAACTTACTAATTCTTATGGTGGTTGGGTTCAAAAGTTGCTCAAGTTCGTCGACACAAAATTGGAACTTATTATTTCCATGGTACACTAAGTCTTTCAAAATAATCAAAAACTCTATATTAATTTCCAACTCTAAACAAAAGTTTGTCAGTTTTTATCTAAGAAGTTTATTTTATTACAATGTCTATTTTTTTTTCTCGTTTTGCTTTTCCTATGCGTAAAAGTCCAAATAAAACATGCACTAAGATGAGAGGTGAAGTTCATTCTCTTTTAGTGTATTGTATAAACAATTTTTTTTTGAAATCTTTTCGCGCAAAAACTTGGCATCATAATATATAGATAAATTTTGTGATATCTGGTAAAAATACCGCAAAATTGTACCATGTTGTACCTAAATCGTATGATACTAGATACAATTGATTTCAAAAAGTCCAAGTTTTAGTTATCCCAAAATTGCAATTATTGATATGGTATATAAACTTTATAAAAAACCGGTTAAAACGGAACTGCGTGCACTATAGAGAAGAATACCCCAAGGCCGTCCTATCCCATCCGAACAACACAAGTTGATATTACTTCGTTTGATTAATTATGTTAATATATAATTGATAAAAAAAGATTATGCTAGATTTATAATCAATTAAAATATATCTAGGGTTTTTTATGAGAAAAACCCCCCCCCCCCCCCCCCCCCCCCTCCCCCCTTCATCAGTTAAATTCATCTTATATACCGAAAGAATTGCATTGTATCCAAAAAAATGAATCATATAGAATACTAGCGAAACTTAATTCCCACCTACATTAACTGTAAAGAAATAAGTATGGTTTTCCTTTCTTGTTCTAAGTTTCTTTTAATTGAAGGGTATGGTCAATCAAATTGTTATTTATAAAGACTTTTTATAATTAAAATATTATAAGATTGGTGCAATAAAAAGATGAGAGACATTCTCATTTTTTTTAATTTTAGTTTTGGAAGACAAATCAGAAATTATCCCCAAGTTAAATGTTGTAATCGGGACATTTCATATATTGAAAGTTGAAACATGCATGGTTGCAATAATCCCCAAAAGGATGGGTACATTCCATTTTACCCCGAATACTCTGATTCACTAACATTTGTTTTCTATTATTTTCATTGCATCACTTCGCCCCTTGTATTTTTAAAGATGCTCCAGTTATTATTATTATTACTATTATTAATTTTTTCAAGATTTCCATAATAATTGCATCACTGAACCATTGTACTCTTAAAAATACTAAAATAGTCATAAAAAAACTTAATACTTTAATGAATTAATTGTTTTTTGAAACTAAATTAAGTATTTTTAATATTTTCTAAATGTTCAAACTTAAAAATATGTGGGTTTTAAGTGATGAAATTCTTCATTGGACAAGCTATAGCCTAAAAAGGGTAATTTGATAAAACTAATTCCTAATCACATTTTCTTCAATTATAATTAATAAAGATATTAAAATTTAGGGATAATTGCATATCATACCCATGTGATATGAAACCTGCACACATCCCCCTGTGTTAAAAAAGTAGTCTGAAATGACCCTATGATTTTCAAAATCCTGCATTAAACCCCAAATCCGTGTTAAATTCGCGGAAGGTGGATTACACGCGCACTGTATTTGAAGCAAGTTTGGGGGACTTTTGCAAACTAAAAATATTATAGGATTATTTTAGGCTATTTTTTTAATATAGAGGGATATGTACAGATTTCATACTTTACAGGGGTATGATATGCAATTATCCCTAAAATTTACTTACGAAGAGTACAGTGCTAGCCACTGGCCATTCCCAAGTGATTGATTAATTTGTACGTGGCCACGTCAAATCTGGACAGAACCGTTCAACGATAGGAATAAAAGTCATAAAAAGTTGGTAGATCGAAACGAGGAATCCGGAGTTACGTGGTATAACTACAATCTTACAAGATAGAATTGACATGCATTTATAATCACCCAACTTGAGTGAATTATGTGAAACCATATTTTCAATTGTAATACCATACCATTACAAGGATCATATTTAGTGGTTTTCGAGAGTTGGACTCGCACATATATATTTATGCATGTAAGATGGAGATCACCGAAGAATCCTGTTAAGAATAAGCCCTTGAATGTTAGGATGATAAATTGTAATAGGGCATAAAACAATGAGATCGTATTATTAATTAAAATCTATACATAAAGGCATTTTTGGTTATTACTTGTTTTATTGTATTCGTATAAATATGTAATTAATTGAAGGCCCAAGTACGCAAAAGTAGACTTTTCATTCTTTATATGATAATGGAAACAACACTGCAAAAGTTAAATACTTGCATACTAAATATAGTTCGTAAGTTATGTAATCTCAATAGGGCATTGAGAATTACTTACGACTTGTATGGTAAGAGATCCAATGGCGATAATTGTTGATCATAGTGTGAGCTAACACCATGAGGACATTGAAGGAGATCAATGTGTTTGAACATGACTCACATCAATTTCGTCACATGGATTTTTCACTCGTTGACAGTCAATGGTGAAATTGATATAAGATGTAAGGTGTGATGAACCTTCGACTTGAGGGATTGAGTTGGAGATGTACTTGTGACATTAGGTTTGTCATTAGAGTAGTTAGATTCAAAATACCCTTGGGTGGGGTTGACCTCAAGCTGCGATCTAATGCACAAGTAGTAGTCTCGACTAATTACCAAGAAAGGATTTACTCTCTCGTAGCTGAACTAGTAATTATCACTTGATTATTTATGGACAAGTGAGATCTAAAGTCTTTGGCCAAAGTGATGAACGTTTCTATAATAGCAAACTATATTGATCTCGACTTACTATAAATAGAAAGTAAAGATGAGTTAATGATTTGACATTTACCATGGTCTATACTCATTGGTGATATAAGAGTAAAAGGATTTGAGATCACACAATAATCACGTCGGAAAAAGTTGATAGAATGATCCTATTAATTCATTCTCATTTGGGTTATGGTGTGGGCTGCGAGGCTGGTTACGGGGGCCCACATCCTTTGGAATCCTCCTTTTGCCAAATAAGACGAACCTAAAAGAGTCACGCTTAAAAAAGGAAACGATGAAGAAAAATGGAGTATTTTGTAGTATAATATTAAGTATTAGATACTTAATAATATTTATTTATGTGATAAATAAATAAATATTTTGAATAATGTATTATAAATATTAATATATAAATATTTATTTCTTAAAAAAATAAAATTTTAGTGTTATTATTTATTATTCATTCTATTAATTTAATCGGATTAAATTAAAGGAATAAATGAACAAATAAAAGAGCCGGTGCACCATAGGGGGCCGGCCATTGGCCTTAAAAAGAAGCCCATGTCTTTTGTTCACTTAATATAAATATATAGTGGTTGTATTTTTATCTCATTAGTTCATATGTTGAACAAAAGCCCTAGCTCTAAAAATACTACAGAAAAAGAAAAAGAAAAAACACTCTCTCCCCTCCCACTCTAGTAGCCGCCCCCTTAGAGGTAGAGAAAGAGGATTTTTTTTTCCCATCAATTCTGGTGTACGATTTAGAGGTAGAACGTCTGTGCTACTTGGATCAAAATCAACCATCGATTCGTGATTTGGAAGATTGAAGGGCATGATAATCTCTCTACAACAAGTAAGTGATTTTATTCTCTCTTTCACATACGTAGTTTTTTACAACTAGACCCCGTAGATCCTGTTTGGGAATAAAAAAAATTAGTTGTACCGGTTCCGCTGTTTTGATGCAATTATTTCCAACAGTGGTATCAGAGTCATACCGAGTGGGTCGATGTATATGAATCTAGCGGGTGATTATGTATGTTGGCATGTTTTACCACTTTTCGATTGCATGAACAATAAGAAGATTCAAAGTGTTTTTATTTTTTCGAGGTTTAGATCTATTTTGATTAATTTTAAACTTTTTCAAAAATTATTTATGATGTTTAAAATTATTGGATATTGCATGAAAAAGTCGAGGTTCGAAAACCCTATTGAAATAGAGTTGGAAAACCAGCCATCGGGAGGGTGGAGGGGCTGAGCAGCCTGTTGGGCTTGCTGCCGCACAACAGGAGCCCAACCCAAAAGGATTGGGTAGCCCAAACCCCAGGGTCGGATCCGACTCGACCCAAGTCCGATTTGGATCTGGACTCGACCCGGTCTGGCCCAATCCGGTCCAATCGGACCAGCAGTTAAAAAAAATTGAATAGTTATTTTAAATGTAATTATTTTGGATTTAAAATTAGATTTTATTTCTAAAATAAAAATTAATTTGAAAATAATATTCACTTTCATGCAATTTTAGTTTTAATATTAAAAGTGTGACTTTTTATTTGAAACTAGTACAATGATTGGGAATCATTGCATAATTAAAATAGGATTTTAATGCTCAAGATAAATTTAAGACCTCGAAATTATTTAACACTGAATTAAGAATTAGATTTTAATTTATGAATCAACATATGTCTTTGTTTTCTTGCTTTCGATATCATATCATATGTGACATGTTTATGTGATGGGGATACAATCCATGGACTTAGGTTAATGAATTTCAACTAGAGAGAATCTGGTGAATCATTTTCTTTTGGTGTATTTCTTTTATGAGTTGTAAAGGTCGGTTTGAGCTTATGTATTTTATTTCTTTTATTAGAGTGATGTATAGGTTGTTTAAAATCATTGTAATAGTCAGAAATAAATAGACCCCATGTAAAAGAGATACAAGAGAAGCGCGAAGGAGACAAGAGGCGTTCAAGAAAGCTTAGTTGTAGGTTGTTTTTCTTTAATGATGAAGGCATTGGCTTGGCATAATCTAGAAAACATAGTTCATGGGTTTTATGTTGTTAGTTTTCTAGGATTGCTTTATTTTGCTGTATCCATGTTTTTGTGCTTTTAAAATGGATACTTTGCAAAGTGAGACCAATATAATCAAACCAAAATTCTCCCAAATTTAATAAACTATGTTGTAAAGGATACGAGGTATCCCTCCCTCCATTGAACTTAAAGAGACTCATATTTTTTTTTGACATATAGCTTTTCCCTTATTCTGGGGGATATATGCCTAGGTAGGATATGATCCTTTTCTTAAGCGTATTTGATGCCTTTGGTTGAAGCAAATTTCTCCTCAAATACCAACATAAGGTTGAAAGGTGAAATTCAACTGTTAGACCAATGGAATGTCGGTGGGCTAGCTTAGATGAATCATAAACCAAAATTATCGCATATGTTGAGGTTTAGTGAATCATGGAGAAAAGATGATTGAACCATTCACATGGTGGATTGGTGTAAGACACCACTTTATAAGACTACTGGGCCAATTAATTGGAATAAGGTGCAACCCACGAAATCTTATAAGGAATTCAATTACCACTACGAAGTCCACCAACGAGGACTTTTGAATTTCACAGTGGGAGTGTGACATTTCAAAAAACGTAGTGGGAGTCAAGTTCTTTTTATTAAGACCTTTAAAAATTACTCGGAACACGGTTACATTAATTTTAATTGAATCTTGTTTATTTTCTGCAGTAATTTTATATCTCTCCCGAGTAATTTTTAAAGGTCTTAATAAAAAGAACTTGACTCCCACTACGTTTTTTGAAATGTCACACTCCCACTGTGAAATTCAAAAGTCCTCATTGGTGGACTTCGTAGTGGTAATTGAATTTCTTATAAGATTTCGTGGGTTGCACCTTATTCCAATTAATTGGCCCAGTAGTCTTATAAAGTGGTGTCTTACACCAATCCACCATGTGAATGGTTCAATCATCTTTTCTCCATGATTCACTAAACCTCAACATATGCGATAATTTTGGTTTATGATTCATCTAAGCTAGCCCACCGACGACTATCAATCCTTCTAATTGAATCTTGTTTATTTTCTGCAGTAATTTTATATCTCTCTCGATAAAATGACTATCAATCCCTTATCTGTTTTACTCGAAAAAAATATCCTTACTGGTCCAAATCTTGTGGATTGGCTCCGTAATTTAAGAATTGTCTTAAAGATGGAGTCACTGGGAAATGTGCTAGACGCCGATATCCCAGCACGCCGGGGACGCGGGCCACTCAGGAAGTTCACGAGGTCCGTGAAAAATGGGTGAAGGTTGACATCGGAGTGCGCGGGTACATACTGGGCTCAATGTCAAACGAGCTGTAGCGTTCCCATGATCAGATGACCTCGTCTAGAGCAATTCTTGTACACTTGGCTGAGCTCTATGGGGAGCATAGTCGAACGGCTCGATATGAGATATCAAAAGAGCTATTTGGCGCGAAAATGAGAGAAAGAGAAAAAGTTGGTGATCATGTATTGAAAATGATTTCAAGAATTGAGAGACTTCAGGCTCTTGATTTTACCATGAATCCCACACTCCAGACTGATCTCATCCTTCCATCACTTCCTAACTCCTTTCCTTCTTTTCTGGTTAATTTTAACTGCAATGAGATTGAGTGCAACTTAGCAAGGCTAATGACACAAACTCATAACTGCTCAATCTCAAGTGAAACCTAAAGGAAAGGAGAATCCTATGGTCATCTCTCGAGGCCCTAGAAAGCCAAAGAAGAAGGAAAAAAAAAAGACCAAAATGCAATTTGGAGTCAATAAAGGAAAGGGTAATTCTCCCACATTGAAGAAGAGTAAGGGGCCAAAGAAGGATGATAGATGCATGTCTTGTGGTGAACTAGGTCATTGGAAAAGGAACTGACCAAACTTGAGCTGTGGTGGTGCTTCAGGTATGGAACTACGTGTTTTTTAAGATAATTTTTCTGTTACCGTATTTTCCACTTCCTGGATACTTGATTCTGGAGCAGGCTCTCACATTTTTTGTTCCAATCAGGATTTGGAGCGAAGAAAAAAACTGGAGCATAATGAGGTATAGATCAGAGTAAGCAGTGGGCAAAGCGTCGCTGCTACTGGAATAGGATCTACCTCTTTGCATTTATCTACTGGACATTTACTTTCGTTGAATAATGTTTTAGTTTTGCCCAAGGGACTTAAGAACATAATTTCAATTCCTGTTTTAGTTGAAAACAATTATACATTCCGTTTTTATGATAAGCCATGTAACATTTATTTTAATGATAAATTTGTTGGCACTGCTTCATTAATCAATGGGTTGTATTATTTGAATATCCAAAATGCAAATGAAGTTAATACTATAACCAAAAGTAATAGCTTAAATATCAATTCAAGAATTAAATGGCACCTTAGACTGGGCCATGTTGGAGAGTACAAGATACGCAAAATGGAGAGAGGTGGGCTTCTAAACCCATTAGGATCAGATCCACTTCCAACTTATGAATCTTGTCTCAAAGGCAAAATGGCTTGATCTCCTTTCACAGGGACTTTTGAAAGGGCCAAACAAGTCTTGGGATTAGTACATACTGATGTATGCGGGCCCTTCGGGGAAATGGCTCGAGGAGGCTATTACTACTTCATAACATTCACTGATGACCATTCTAGATATGGCATAGTGTATCTTATGAGACATAAGTCTGAGTCCTTTGAAAGGTTCAAGGAACTCAAGGCTATGGCTGAAAATCAAACTGGCAATCATATAAAGGCTCTAAGATCTGATCGAGGAGGAGAATATATGAGTGACGAGTTTGATAATTTCCTAAGGGAACATAGTATACTACTACAGCTAGCACCACCCGCAATCCACAATTAGATGGGGTTGCTAATAGAAGGAATCGAACTTTATTAGATATGGTACGATCCATGATCAGTTACACTGACCTTCCATCTCATTGTGGGGTTATGCCTTACTCACTGTTATCCACGTCTGGAATAGATGTACTTCCAAATCCATTCCTAAGACTCCATATGAGATATGGAAGAATAGAAAACCATGCCTAAATTATTTTAAGGTTTTGGGATGTCCAGCCTACATCAAGAAAACAAAGGTGGAAAAATTGGAAGTTAGGTCCTAAAGAGGACCTTTTGTTGGATATCCCAAAGATTCTATTGGATACCTCTTCTACTTGCAAGATGATCATAGGGTCATAGTTGTTTTACAAGCACACTTTCTCAAAGAAGAATTCATTCGAGAATGTGGAGTAGGTCGGAAGATCATCCTTGATGAACAAAGCGAAACCCCTAAGGATACACCTACACAAGATGCCATGACTGAACCCACTGTGGCACAACAACCATTGTGAAGATCTGATAGAGCATCTTCCCAACCTGAGAGGTATGGTCTCCTTATGCGAGAGAAGCATTGGCTTTTCTCTACAGCAGGAGGAAGCCTTGGGTGATGATCCCTCTAAGTATGATAAAGCTATGGTTGATATTGACTCTGCAAAAATGGTGGGAAGCCATGCAGACAAAAATAGACTCGATGCATTCTAACCAAGTCTGGACTCTTGTGGACTAACCTGAGAACATTAAACCCATTGGGTGTAAATGGATCTACAAGAGAAAGATCGGTCCAGATGGCAAGGTTGAAACCTATAAAGCCAGGTTAGTGGGGAAAGGGTATAGTCAAAAGGAATAAATCAACCATAATGAGACCTTATCACTTGTGGCCATTATCAAGTCTATACGCATCCTACTCGCAATTGTTGCACATCTAGATTATGAAATATGGCAAATGGATGTGAAGATAACTTTTCTTAATGAATTCCTAGAGGAGGATATCTATATGAAACAGCCTAAAGGCTTCATATCAGAGACCGGTATTCATAAAGTGTGCAAGCTCAAAAGATCCATCTATGGACTTAAGCAAGCATCGGGTAGTTGAAATCTCTGTTTTGATGAAACAGTCAAAAGGTTTGGCTTCGACCAAAATGAAGATGAGTCATGTGTCTATAAGAGGGTTAGTGGGAGTAAAATTGTTTTCTTAGTACTATATGTGGATGACATACTACTTATAGGAAACGATATTGACATATTGACTACGGGTCAAAACATGGCTTTCGAGTACTTTGTCCATGAAAGACTTGGGAGATGCCACCTACATCCTAGGGATTCGTATATTCAGAGATAGAACGAATAGGATGATCGGGCTTTCCCAAGACCTTTACTTAGAAAAGGTCTTAAAGGGATTAGAGATGGATAATTCTAAGAAAGGATTCTTGCCAATGCAACATGGTATTCACCTTTCAAAGGCAATGTGTCCTAAAACTGAGGAAGACAGAAAGTTGATGTCTAAAATACTATATGCTTCAACAGTTGGTAGCTTGATGTACGTCATGCTATGCACAAGACCAGACATTGTGTATGCTGTGAGAGTAGTAAGTTGATATTAAGCTGACCCTGACATGGAACAGCGGACCATTGTGAAGAGAATCCTTAAGTATCTGAAGAGAACTAAGGATTTAGCATTGGTCTATGGGAATGGAGAATTAAGAGTGGAAGGTTACACTGACTCTGATTTTCAATCAGATGTTGATGACCGAAAATCCACTTCGGGATTTATATTCACACTCAACGGTGGAGCTGAGACTTGGAAGAGTTCCAAGAAAAGAACAACAGCCGATTCCACCATAGAAACTGAGTATGTGGCTGCCTCAAAGGCTGCTAAAGAAGCTGTTTGGTTCAAAAAATTCTTAGGAAAACTTCAAGTGGCTCCTAGCGCTAAGCTACCAGTACCCATTCATTGTGACATCCTGGAGCAATAGCTCAAGCAAAAGAACCAAGGTCTCAAAGTCGATCCAAACACATAGAGAGGAGATACCACATAATAAGGGGAATCGTTGGGAAGGGCGACATCACTATGCAGAAAATAGACACAACTGATAACGTAGTTGATCCATTGACCAAGCCATTGTCCCAGAACGTTCTGGACAAACATCTTGAGAAGATGGGTATGAAATACCATAGAGATTGGCATTGAGTGCAAGCGAGAGATTGTTAGGAATATGCCCTCAAATGTTAGGAGGATAGATTGTAATAAGGCATAAAACAATGTAATTGTATTATTAATTAAAACCCTTTATAAATGCATCTTTGGTTATTACTTGTTATATTGTGTTCGTATAAATATGTAATTAACTGAAGGCAAGTATGCAAGAATAGAATTTCCATTCCTCGTGTGATAATGGAAACAACACTGGAAAAGTTTAAATACTTGTATACTAAATATAGTTCGCAAGTTATGTAATCTCAATAGGGCGTTGAGAATTACTTACGACTTGTATAGTAAGAGCTCTAATGGCGATGTGTTGATCATAGTGGGAGCTAACACCATGAGGCCATTAAAGGAGATCAATGTGCTCGAACATGACTCGCATCAATTTTGTCACATGGGTTTTTCACTCGTTGACAGTCAATGATGAAATTGATATAAGATGTAAGGTGTGATGAACCTTCGACTTGAGAGATTGAGTTGGAGATGTACTTGTGACATTAGGTTTGTCACTAGAGTAGTTAGATTCAGAACAACCTTAGGTGGGGTCGACCTCGAACTGCGATCTAATGCACAAGTAGCAGTCCCGACTAATTACCAAGAAAGGATTTACTCTCTCGTAGGTGAAGGAGTAATTATCACTTGATTATTTATGAGCACATAAGATCTAAAGGCTTTGTCCAAAGCGATGAATGATTCTGTAATAGGAAACTATATTGATCTCGACTTACTATAAATAGAAAGTAAAGATGAGTTAATGATTTGACATTTACCATGGTCTATATACTCATCGGTGATATAAGAGTAAAAGGGTTTGCGACCACATAATAATCATGTTGGAAAAGGTTGATAGAATGATCCTAATCATTCGTTCTCAGTTGGGTTACGGTGTGGGCTACGAGGCTGGCTACGGGGACCCACATCCTTTGGAAACCTCCAATTGCCAAATAAGATGAACCTAAATGAGTCACGCTTAAAAAGGGAACGATGAAGAAAAATGATGGAGCATTTTTGTAGTATAATATTAAGTATTAGATACTTAATAATATTTATTTATGTGATAAATAATAAATTATTTTGAATAGTGTATTAATAAATATTAATATATAAATATTTATTTCTTAGAGAAATAATATTTTAGTATTATTATTTATTATTCATTTATTCTATTAATTTAAACGGATTAAATTAAATAAATAAATAAACAAATAAAAGAGTTGGTGCACCCATGGGTGCACCATAGGGGGTGGGCCATAGGCCTTAAAAAGCACATGTGAAGTTGTGAATCCCATGTCTTTTGTTCACTTAATATAAATACATCGTGGTTGTATTTTTATCTCATAAGTTCATGTGTTGAACAAAAGCCCTAGATCTAAAAATACTACAGAAAAAGAAAAAGAAAAATCACTCTGTCCCATCCCACTCTAGTAGCCACCCCCTTAGAGGTAGGGAAAGAGGATTTTTCTTCCATCAATTCTGGCGTACGATTTAGAGGTAGAACGTCTGTGCTACTTGGATCAAAATCAACAGTCGATTCGTGATTTGGAAGATTCAAGGGAACGATAATCACTCTACAACAAGTAAGTGATTTTAATCTCTCCTTTCATATACGTAGTTGTTTACAACTAAACCCCGATAGATCCTGTGTGGGAATAAAAAAAATTTGTTGTACTGCTTCTGCTGTTTTGATGCAATTATTCCTAACAAATCCAACTCTCGAATGTCACTAAATATCACCCCCATACCAAGTGTCAAGTGATGTGCTACCATTTGCACTCGTCTTATCAAAAAAAATGTTCTATAGAGTACTCTACGATGTTAATGGGTAATGCAAATGTTTGTCCGTTCGAATCATCTATTGCAAAACTCTATTACATGATCTCGTATTTTGTTTTCAGTAAGTATATTGTGTGTTTAAAATATATAGTTTTTATATGACACTTGCTGATGGGTAATTGAGTGTATGAAAATTGTCTATAATTTTAATTTTGTATTTATTATTTAATTATAAAATCATGGATCATTTCATGTATATATTTGTCCAGTATATATTAATCAGATATAGGCATATAGCAATCACAAGACCATATCATGATATATAAAATGATACAATATTTTAGAATAATAAATATTGCACTGCAAGATAACAGGGCTTCAGAGACAGAAAATCACTGATGTGTACAATTGATTCTCAAATCAGAGATGGTTTTTTCCACCGAAATGAATTTCATCTCAAATTAGAGATAAATTATCAATGGATGTCTGAATAGGTCTCAAGTTCATAAATCAAAATCGCTTGAAAAAAATCATAAGTAAAGAAAGAAGTATTTAGAGACCATTTCAGAGATGGAAGACAATTCGTCGCTAATCCATCAGTAAATTGATATATTTATTTACCAAGTTCAGAGACATAAATATTGTGTCTCAACCTTTCCAATCTGAGACTAATTTAGCGACGCAAATGTAAATTCATAAATCATCTTCATTCAGAGATGGAATCTAAAACAGATATAAAATTAATATTTGTTAGTTCCGAGATGAAATTAGTGACGAAAGTTAAGTGAAGTTTCATCTCAAATCTGAGATAAATTTAGAGCCAAATATACGAACTCATATTTCATCTTAATTCGGAGACCGAATCAGAGATGCAATATGGAATTAACTTTATGAGTGATGGAATTAGAGACAAATTTCAAGACTATACTTTTGAGATGGAATTTGCGTTTAAAGACACAGATATGGATGTATTTAGAGATGGATTTAGAGACATGTTTTAGTTAAAAATTCCTCAATTTAGCCACAGAAATAGAGACTGAAATATCAGCCCTCTCCAATGTTAGAGACGGAAAAAAAATATTCGTATTTGACTAGCGACACAACTTTCACCCACAAGTGACGAAATGAAAATATGAGTTTCAGAGATAGAGTTTTTCCATCTCTAAAACCCTATTTCCAGGGTTGATGTAATTCTTGTGCACCCACTTTACTCTGCTCGGGAGTTAATTCACTAGTTGTCCACAGACTTGGATACAAAGTCCACTCGCTAGCACGTACCCTTGATTATCTCTTTCAGTGCTAGCTTAAAGAATATCGATTATACCTTCGAGAGAAAGGGCTAGAAAAATACTGTATAGGCTCTAGTACAGGGAAAAGAAGAAGATAGAAGGGAAAAAACTATCTTGCACAAAGCATATGGACTTATACCCAGTGTGGTCGTCCCTTACTAGGGAATAATCCCTAATCGGCCTTTTTTACTTCTAAGTCCAAGCCCAAGTCAATTTTATTTAATTAGTCCACTAAATGATTAAATTGACTTAGTCTTACTTTAATTCACCAAATTAAATTATAAGACCAACCATTAATTAAGCCCACTTAATTAATTTATTTTTTTCTCAATAAAATTAATGCCAATTAATTAATTCACAAATAATTAATTCCACCAAGGTAATATACTAAGTTAAGTGTGTGGCCCCTCAAGCTCATTAATAAGCTAGCAATAGATCATATTCCCAAAGGCTAGACAATTCCAAATTGTCTTAATTAATTATTTAGTCAAATAATTAATTAGACCTTGAATTAACTCACCCAATTAATTCAAGACACCTATGGTGATGGTTCGATGCTTAGCAACGTCGCCATGTCGTCTTAGATATTAATGATGAACAGAAAATCTATCCAGATTGTGATCTTCGTGTCCTTCCATCATTTTTCGATTTGCGTCTAGAGTTTGGATACCAATTGAAACTCTAACAACTCAGAAGTGATGACTGTGTTGGAACTCTAATGACCTTATCTTCCAAGTAGGGACCATCGAAATCCTCTTGAAGAATTTGCTCTGACCAACGAATTTCTCGGTCATTTAGATTACACAACAACATGGGAAAGTTTCAAGTATCGTATCTTGGATGGATTCCCTATTAGTTCCAACTATTTCGTCATACTGAGAGACTACACCAACATATCCCATTTCGTGACTCTCTTGAAATCGTGAAATACATCAAAGTGCATTGGACAACACATGTCGCAGCCATGACACCTTAGGTCAATAAGGATTATCCTCAGACATAGCAACCCTAGGATTCCAAGTTCAACACGAAACCAAGTTTAGATCTTTGTGCATGCACTAACCCCTAGATCAATGCCCATGGAATAAGGAACTCTCCTATGAGAATAACACGCACAAATAAGTCTTGACGAGACTATGATATCTCATCATCTCATAGTCTCTATGACTTGGAATAGGGTTTTAGTATCACAGCCCCTAAGAGCATTCCGAAGTCGCCACTCCTTCGTGCTTGACCGCTCTCATAGCCATAACTCATCCAGGGGGTCTTTATATAAATTAAAGACAGTATATAAGATAAAGAAACATTGCCAAAATCATAAATGATACTATATAAGACAAGACTGTCATAATGTTTACAAGCCAACCCATTAGATAGATCGTCGGGGGCACCTAACACTATCACTCCTTACATGAACTTCTTTTATAACATACTTCACTTGTCGTGGAGCTAAATATATTTTTAAAACATCTTATAAAGTTCATTCTCCATAGAGATAAAGAGTTGCTTTAGTTATGATCAGTTTTGTTGTGATCCGATCCTCGGGTAGAGTTCTTTCAAACTACTTCTTTAACTCATCCATCTAGCTTGGTACCTTTATTATTACCACTTCAGGTCGATCTTTTTCAAATCCAATTTTTGAGTGTTTAAGGACCAATAATGAGACTTGTCTGTTTTTAATGCCCGTGAATTTAAAGGATTTTTACATCTCCAAATTGAGACAAGGGGTGCAATACTTTTTTTAGGTTTATTGTCATGCTTTTTGTCTTCAGTTCATACAAATTATCAACCTGGTTTGCAATGAGTTGAGGGTTAATATAGATGTTGTCCCTTTTTTCACTTAGTTGTAGTGTCATCTCTAGTCATGCAATTAAGGCTTCATATTTTCCCTGATTATCCGTGATTTCAAACTCTAGCTTGATTGCATACTTCAAATTTGGCCATTGTGGATTGTGGATCCAAACTCCTATCCTTTCTCTTTGGGTCGTAGATGAATTATCCACATAAAGTGTTGAGATATTTGATTTTTGAATAGTTTTCTCTTAATTTGATGATACTTCTTCCAAAGATTCAATAATAACTTGTATTTTCTACCACATGTTTTCCATGTAGGGTCGAGGCTTAAGCGATGAACTATGACCTCGAGATTAATGCAATGGAAGTCAGACGGCTTGTGAAGACATCAACATTGTCTGTTAGAAGTCAATAATCATAATTCCACCTTCCTGAATCATATGCAACCCAATCCTTGTTGTCTTCTTTGCATTGCTTGGATAGAGCTCAATAGTTTTATGCTTATGTGGTTCAATTTTAGCCTTTTCCATTGCCCTCTATTTTCAACATATCTAGGTCAAAAATTAAGAATTTTTTTTTTTTGGATCAAGCTAACACTATTTTAGCTAGTGGATCGAGGTTTCTTGCTGTCTTTTCACTTTTTCAGTAAAGTGGTATAGCTTTCATTATCTAATTTTTGGTCTCAACAGAACTCTTCTATAACTTCCTCAGGGAGAGACTTCATTTTTAAATACAAAATGATATTTTCTCATCTTCTAACTTTAGGTTGCTTGGTCGATGTTCGATGAGACCTCAACTCTCTTGTGTACCTCTTGCGGGCACTTGATGAATCTTCATTGGCTGGTCTCCAGCTATAATGTGAATCACTCTCTTCTTGGTATATTATCCAGTTCATTATTTTGTTTCATTAGTCAAGCTTATATGCTCATAGCGCGTAGGAGTTGCTTGTTCTTTCCTTGACTTTACCATTTTCTGGATGGAAATTTGGACCGACAATCTCTATAAACCTTCGAGGTTATGGTGCCTTAAATATTCTATCAATGAATTCTCGAAGCTACCTTACTTCTTCAACATTTCTATTTCATTTTTCAGTTGGAAAACTTCTTCCATACGATGACCTCTATTCTATGAAATTAGAGTGCTTATAAGAATAACTTTTCTTTGGAGTTCCTCTCATCTTCTTTTGAAATCGTAGGGTCGTTGGTGATCCTTTTTCAGATATAAACCTACCATGTCAATCCTAATGCTCTTTTTTATCTTTGTTGGATTTTAGACCTCTTCTTTCTCCTTATAAGCAGTATGAAATTGAACTTCCTTATGAGCCGCTTATAGGTCATAATTGACCCTGTCACCTGGCTAGTGAACTGAGCTTGCATTCTCTTGTGTAGGGTGCCAACAAAGATATGATAGTTAGTAGTGTCATATTTTCCCTGAAGGGACATGATGTGCTCAAATGTTGTAAAGTGCTCTTCAAGATCCTTGTCATCATCATATTTTGGTAGGTTGATCATCTTAAAGTGTCAATCCAAAACCTTAGTCAAGATTTCTACATAAAACGATGACTTCCTCTTTTTTAGAGCGGACACTAGTGTGACCTTCTTGTTGGTCATATCGAGATTGTGAGTAACTTGATCAATTTTATCATGCATTTCCCCATTGTCCATGAATACTGACTGTTTATGGGCCTCTAGAGAGATTCAACGTTGTCAAACATTCTTTTTTTTAAAACTCCCTTAGGTCGATCGTTTTCAGATCTGGTCCTCGAGGGAAGGCAAATAGCTATTTTTTTTGTTTTAGAAATGTAGTACGCTCCTAGTTCTTTCTAGGTTCCTTATGATACCCGAGCCTCTTTGGCGCACTCCTCTAAGGAAACAAATTGCATGGAGTGCGTAGTTACGTCAGGGTCGACGTAACGGGTAAGGTTTCAGCCGGATGTGGCAGTGCCGAAGTTTTGATGGGTGATTACGGTGGCATTTGCAAAGTTTATGCTTCAAAATGCACCTCTTTATCCCTCCCATTGGCACCTTGAATCTATCCTAATATTATTTCTCACATATTTTTTGTAATGTTCCCATAAACGGCGCCAACTGATTTTGGTCACATTTATGGGTCGACTTTCTTTAGTACAGTAGAAGGTAGGGCCAAGGTTGATCATCATGCTCCGGGTTGAGGAACTACCTGAAACTAAAGAATCCTCGTTAAGGCCAAGATGAGGTTTGCCCCAACGTTGACCCTCCAACTTTCAAGTTTGTGATCAAGTTTAGTCGTTTTAGATATAGAATAATATCATTAACAACATATGTCAAAAGTGTTTTGGGATGAGGTATTTATAGGTTTTGTCTATGTTGTATAGTCAAGTAGTGGACACCCGGCATGATCCATGGGTGCCATAGACATTTTATCAAATGTTGCTATATCATGTCGACCCGAAGTCGATCTAAAACACATGGATCCTTGAGCCTTTTTGCCAATATTGAGTAGTGTAGAAGTTATTTTTGTAAATAGGAAAACAAACCATATCAGATTGAGCGAGCAAAATATACAATTTTGGCCACAAATAATGGCTGGAAGATGTAGTATTTTCATATAGTTATACACTATATTTAGTGTTATGAAATATTGAGGTAGGAAGGTCCTCTACCAACCTCTCTTTCCCTTCGTCTCTGTTATTAAGGACCCATTTTACCCATAATTTTGTGTTTATCTAGTGGCCATTTGGCAGACCAGAAATGCTTTTCTTATCCAGGGACATAGAATTGAGCTTTCACAAATTTGAAAGAAAGTACGATTGATATACCTAGATTCGTATGAAGCGTCGCGACGTCGTTATATCTCAGCTTAAGATGGATCACGCCCTCAGAAGGATAGAATATCAATATAGTTGGGCTTGGTCTTATTACATCGTGCTTGTGTTTGGTCTTAGGAAAGATATGAGTTATACGAGGCTAATGCATCATACACATATTTACATAATTTCACCTACTGTAATATTTACACAGCACTACAAAATTCGCATATTTTTATTAAATCGGGTCGGATCCACCCAGGACCTAACCCAACGTGGTATAATCTAGACCGTCCATGGTATACATGTGTCATCATCTTATTAAGACGTCCCATCTGTCAACTCCTTGTCCGTACAATGTGGAAATGTTATAAATACAAGCATTTATTGAGAGCGCAGAACTAAAATCTAAGCATTTAAGAGACTCTGTAGCTAGTATCACATCTTTCTTATTAAGACTATAGACTCAAAAGTACGATCCTAGAACATAAATTTGGGTACATTTTGTATACAAACGTTAGCAATGACAATGAAAGGATATTTGAATTAGGAACTACCTTAGACTTAATCCCAGTAAAGGTTCATAGGCAGCTTGGTGAGCCCAAGTGCAGTCTATAATCACGATTGGTTACTTTTGGTTCTATTACGAGATTACCCTGACTGAGTACCATCGAATTGAAGATTCGACCTAGATCAGTTGGCACCGTCTGTGGAGAACTACTTGAAAGTTGCTGAGAGTTCATATCAAAGATGGATGCAGCAAATTTGAAGGAGAATCATGTTCGAACTGAAGAGTCATCGTAAAAAATGAGAGAACAGTCACCTCGTAGAAAGGTAGGGGTACCATTGGTGACAAGATAACTTTGACGAAGGAGGAACTAAACAAAATGCTAAATGAGAATTTTGATGACATGTTAAGGAAATTCTTAGTACAAACGCCTACAACCCCGAACATTCTTATAAGTACATCCTACTCTGGCCATCCCTCAAAGGCTATTCCATGAGCCTGTGTGGGCAGGGGCCACAAATCGCGGTGGTTTTAAGAAGGTATACGCGGAAGTTTCGAAAATACGGTCTAAAGAAAAAGTGGATAATTTCATGGAAGCAAGGTTGGAGTCATGGAAAAGGAAAGCACCAATAAGAGATGAGAAAGAGAAGCTACCTTGTCAAGGTTGGAGATTAATGATTTGTATGAGACATTAGAGAGAGTCAGCTAAAGGGTAGAGGCACCTAGGAGGAGACTAATACAAGTATCTGCGCTAATGGCGAGAAATTCTCTTTTCTATGAGGACATAATAGTTGAAATACCACCAAGCTTGTTTAAGATGTCGAGCCTGCCCACCTATGATGGAATAGGTGACCCCATAATTCATTTGACTTTGTTTGAGTTATTAATGATGTTGTATCATTAGTTTGATGCACTGAATGTGAAGTCTTTGTGACGTTAGTTGGCCAAGCACAAGACTGGTTCATGAGCCAGGTATCGGGCACTATAGTGTCATATGTTCAATTACTGCGAAAGTTTGGAAATCATTTTGCAAGCAATAAGAAATCAAAGAAGTCAGTTTCGGCAATGAAGGGGTTGAATCAAGGATATACTGAAATCTTGAGGTACTTCATGCATCGTTTCAATCAAGACGTGTTGGAGATACCGGAGCTAACTCATGAGCTTGTGATAACATTTTTACTTTTGGGTCTGAAAAAAGGACCTCCTGCATTGACATTAGCTCAGTGTGCCCCTTAAGACCAGGAGAAATTGATGCGACTAGAAGAGCAGTGTATAAATGAAGAAGAGATGAATCTACTAAAAGATTCTAAAAATCTACGACCCACGAATGATCGAAGGGATCAAAATAGTGATTAGGACAAAGGGTCAAGGTCAGCAAAGAACCATGAATGACCCGGCCAATATGCAAAATGTGAACATTATACCCTACTAAATATCCCGAGAGGAAGAGCAGTAATGGCAGCACAACACTTAAATGCAATTCAAAGGACCAAACCACTCAAAGTTGGACCAAAAAATAACCCCAACAAATATGTGAATTTTACAAAGACAAAGAGTGCGTTAAGCAAGCTTGTTTGTTGTAAGGCTATCGCATGACACATAAGAATGTTATCAATTGAAAGGTTGATAAAACAAGGATTCCAAAATGATTTTAATGATTTGCTCTGGTGGAAGTAAGAGCCCCAGAGGCCAACAAAACAAAAGAGACGTTCATGAAGCAAATCTCAAGATCGACCATAATATCGAGGCTATCATGATCAAAACAATGGCCCGCATGGGCATAACAATCAAGAACATGATAGACCTCGTAATAAGGACCATCATCATAATGAAAACTACGTCAAAATGATGATTGACGGAGGAACAATACCCTCATCGTGACAATCCTCGGTGGGCAGAAAATGACCCAAAGAATCCCGAAACTCGAGATGATATTCATGTGATTGCACAAGGACCTACTGATGGGGACTCATCAAATTCAAAGAAAAAGCATGCGATGGAGATTCATTCTAGCTATCATCGTAACGAACCTGTGAAAATACTGTCGGTAACATAGACTGACTTACTGATTACCTTTGATGATCATGATTACAAATGGATGATTGTTACGCACAATGATCCAATGATCATAACAATGGATGTTGCCAATTTTGCATTGCATAAAGTTTTAGTCGACACAGAAAGTTCAACGGATATAATCTCTTGGAACGTGTTGGAGAAGATGAACTTGGGAAAGTTGAACTTGAAAATGATGAATACTTCATTAATGGGGTTCACACGCTCGCAAATCATGCCAATAGGTTCAATAGAGCTATATGTGCTGTTAGGCTTCACCCCAAGATGAAAGACAATGATGATTGCCTTCTTGGTATTAGATACCTCTTTTGCATATAAGATAATCATGGGGAGACTTATGTTAAACAAATTTGCAGCCATCGTGTCAATCCCACACTTGAAAATGATATGATAGAGGCTCTTCAGTGTTACATGATTTTATTAAACCCGACTAGAGCAAGAAGCGAAAGATAGAGGCAACGAGGGTTTATGTGATTGATGTTGGGAATGTTCCCTCGATGCCAACGAGGAGTTAGAATATAAGGCACTAGTTTGTATTGTACAACCTATTAACAATAGGGATAATTGC